>OY829497.1:2500-1328285 GCA_963691745.1 Ditula angustiorana | reverse complement strand
TTTTAAATCGCACGACTGAGACATAATAAAATATTTAATTATATTCTGAGGAAAAACTAAATTGTTGTGGGTATCATTCTGATATTATCACTTATTACAAACCTTCGGTTTAAGATTATATTTAAATATTTTATCCACACACAATTTATTTCGTAATTGTTATTCCATTATTTAAAATCTTCCAAAAATAGACCGCAAAACGTCAGCTATCAACTGTTATTTTCCCATCAAACTATACAAAATTATTGTATGCTATGTCAATCGGATTCTTATTTTCATTCTAGAATAAGCTTGGGCTTCTTTGTCCGTGATATTTTTGCAGTTTTCGTTGATTTCATTGCTGCTAGTCCGTTGGTTTGGTTTTTGTTACGTTTCTGTTTTCTACCAATAATTTGTACAGTAGAAAAAATGTTTCTACTGTACAAATGAAACGTCTTGAACGTCTTATAATGACAGGTGCCAGAATTCCAGGGAATTAAAAAAGCGAGTGTTATTCCGACATTCAAGACAATGTTCCCGTAAAACCTTGGTTTTTTAAGTTTCGCGAAGCTAGTAAAGCAGTCACGTCAACGATTTGCAGACTGAGATTGGGTCACTCCTGTACCGCTGTCTTTCTTAGTAAGATCCATGTCAGAGATAGCTCTTTGTGCGAATGTGGTATGGCTGAGGGTTCTCCTGGTCATATTTTCTTTGAATGTCCTAAGTTGTCTTCCTCTTTGTATGACTTCCTCCCGCCGTTTGTTCCCCGTCCTATTAACCTCAAAACCCTCCTACGTTATGTGTATTCTCCTTTCATAAGTATATTTTGTAACTTTATTAGTTCCAATAACATAAGGCTTTAGTTGGTTAGTTTAACATTAGGTAATTTAGACATCAGCGGAGCCGAAGGGGTTCTTCCAAATTTGAAAACCTTGCTGCTGCCTAATCTTTGACGTCCTCGAGCAGAGTCATCTTCGAAAAAACTGACATTGGCCCAAGCCTAGTGGCCGCCACACGCAAAAAAAAAAAAAAGCGAGTGTAAGTAATTACTGAACCACCTCGTATTAAACTTTTTTTATTGATTCTTGTTTGATAACAAGAATTATAATAATGTTTGTGTTGTTTATGAATAATGTTTTTGTATTGTGTGTATAGTTTAAAATAAATGTTTTTCTTTCTTTCTTATCTTTTTTTACAGCTATTTTGACACGCGTCATGGGCATGTAAAACAGCTTATTAACCTAAATCGGTGGTATAACAGGATTGCGGCGAGCATCTACTACGGCTTCGTCTACACTAGAACACTGTTGTGACCGAGACGGTAGCCTTAAGACTGTTGCTTACCAAAGCCTCCCCATACAAATAAAAAAATATCCCTGGACAATTCACACCAATTGACCTAATCCCAAACTAAGCAAAGCTTGTACTATGGGCACTAGTACATATAAGATCCAAGACGGGTTTTGCGGGTGATAGGACCTTGTGCAAGGTCCGTCCGGATCGCTACCACCATCTTGCTCGCTAATCCTGCCGCTAAGCAGCAGTGCTTGCACTGTTGTGTTCCGGCGTGGAAAGCAAGACAGCCGGTGTAATTACTGGCACAAGAGGTATTCCATCTTAGCCCTCTGGGTTGGCAACGCATCTGCACTCTCTTTGTTGTTGCAGGTGTCTATAGGCGGTGGTGATCACTTACCATCAGGTGACCCACCTGCTTGTTTGCCTTCCTATGTTGTATAAAAAAAAAAAATACAAATAAATAAATATCCCTGGACAATTCACATCAATTGACCTAATCCCAAATTAAGCAAAGCTTAAAGCTTGAATATGATAACTTGTTAAAAAAGTTTCATATAGATGACACCGAGGGTAGTTGTACCCTTAAAATCAATAATGTAATGATCGTAAGACGAAGCACATTGAAAAATTCGCAGGGTAGGGCAGCGGCAGTGTGGCGAAACTGGAAAACGCAAGGCACGGAATGCTGATGTTGCAGGTTCAAGTCCTGCCATTGCCCTAATTTTTCTTTGTGTTGTCATTACAATTTTCATTTAAGCAAAGCTTGTTCTATGGGCAGTAGTACATATAAGATTCAAGACTCGGGTGCAAAAATTCATATTCATCATACAAACATTCCCGGGAATCGAACCCGGGACCTCAAGCTCCATAGCAACTAACCATTAGGCTATCCGGTAGTCACGTAATATTCCGCTTGCCGCCCCTCTGCTATACTAGTATTTATTTTAATTTTATTTATTTCTTAAATCTACAATAAAACTTTTTCCTAGTAAACAAGTCCCACAAAACTGTATAGTCGACCAAGAAATTGCTTGACCACTTTTCGACCGTATTACAAAGGGATAAGGTTCAAAAGTGGTCAAGCAATTACTTGGCCGACTATACATACAGTTCGTCTGCAGGAAGACTTTATTGACTAACAAAATTATCTTTACGTCACACATATTGGAGCAATTACAATTGGCTTTAGAGTATAGCGGGGACAAAGTTTAATTTTCCACTAAATACCGCCCTCGAGGAACAAAATTTTACTTTGTGCCCTTGTACACAAAAACTTTTTTCTTTATCCTATCTATGGAAGAGTGTCTATAAATATGCGTTTTGATACTGTGGCCCTAACATGACTGGCCAAGTTAAGTTTATCTCTATCTGCGCCCCTTTCTTATGACACTAGTTAGACAGAGACGCAGGGAGGGGTTAAACTAAACCTGGGCTGTCATGTTAGGGCCGCTGGTTTCACTGTAATTAAGAGATTTTTTTACGGAAAGTTTTCATGTACAGTCAAGGAATTTAATTCCCTACCCATTTCGTTGAAATGTCGTCTGACATTCGCAATGCATTTAGATCGATATGTCAAACTAACGTCTTGCTCTATAGCTCTTATGGTGACAGTTTGCTATATGCTATTGAACCTAAGGTGGGTTGGAAATTTAATTCCTTGACTGTACTAATTGTACCGAAGTAAAAATACTGACACGTTATTGTTTTGTATAAAATCTCTAAAGTATAAATATTCTCAAATCTACCAAGAATTAGGAAACCTAGTTCTATAACAACAGCATGTTAAAAATCATGGTTATTGGTTAAGGTTTAGAGGGTGGGAGACTTTACTACCGTTTGTATGGAGAGCGCTTTTTGTGGCCACACAATCCCCTTAAGAACGTTCAGTCAACCAAACTGAATCCTGAGCCACTATAACCTTGTCTCAATAAGTAATCGCTGTATACCATAAGAAAATTAAACAAACATTAAAAAAAAATCCTATTTTATTTTCAATTTTATTTTAGCTTCGCAACACCCATTTCTCTCTCGAAAAACCTTTCGTATGATGTCTAAATTTTTATTTTAAACTAGCAACCCGCCCGACTTCGCTTGAGTATAATCTGGATAATAATTTTTGTGCAAAAATGTTAGGCGGGATTAAGGAAAAATGTTTTAGTTTGTCAGTACGCCATTCGTTCAAGTAGCGAACGGTCGTACTGTTTCTTTGATCTTGATGATGCCTCGTGTAGAGGCGAAACGCGCGTCGATCGTGTAGTTTTAGTGTTTAGTGGTGGTGGTGTGTAGTTGAGTCTGTGTGATATATGTTGTTTCGTGTGGAAGCGGAGGAGGGTGGGTTTTTGCATGAACATATATGTGTCGCACAGACGCAGCTATTTCGCACGAACCCGGCACTGGTTTCGCGGAGTAGCAAGGTAATTTGTTCCAGTTTGTTGATATGGACCTCCGCAAAGTAATGCCTGAATCTATTAATTATATAATCTGGATGTAATATACCTACATAAAAACCTTATGTTATTTTTTTCCTAAGTGACAGTGAAAACCGAATCAAAATCAGTTGCGTGGTTTATAGACCCGTAGCGCTGAATTATTTTGAGGGCAAAACCTTCAAGAATTCTAATGTTTGATAAAATCTTGCCTGTGGATACATTTGCATATAAACAAAATATATTTGCGTTTTTGTGTCACATTCCGGTTGTGCATTTTTAGAAATTTGATTATTTGTAGTGGATATAAACAATTCAAATCAAAACTGACAAAATTGATTTAGAGTTCAAAGATTTAATGGTTTTGTATTTTAAATAGCCTGTCTAGTGTACAAACCTAGTTTGTGTCATCTTCGTCCAGCGAAAACTGACTTGGGGTCAGTACATTAAAAACTTCGACAAAAAAAAATTACAATTCCAAAAACTAGTACCATATACCTCAGGTCACTTAAATATCTCTATTAAATAAATTTGTGCCAAATTAAAACACGAACTTTTAATATTTCAGATTTTTTTGCTTCTCCAAGCTATAAATACTTAAAAAGAATATTACAATTATTAGAGTTTACATATCCAATATCATAAATGCATAAAAGATCGACACTGTGAATTTGTGTCATTTTCTTGCATGATATATTAATGAAAATAAAAACAAAAAAGTCAGCGGTCGAAGCGAGTAGGAGCGAGCGAGAGGTGGCGGCAACCGGCAGCGGGGCGCGGGCGGCGCGACATTCGGTCCGTCTCGATCGGGTACTATACTTACTATTTACAAACGAACACGCGCGGCGCCTTCGTTCGGGTTGGCATGATTTCTTCGCGAAGCGATAATGTAATGTGCTGAATTACATTCCCTTTTTAACCGACTTCAAAAAAAGGAGGAAGTTTATATATGTTCACGGATTACTCGAAGACGGCTAGACCGATTTGACAAATTCTTTCTTTATTTGAAAGGGTATACTTCCAAATTGGTCTCACTGCCACCAAGTTTGGATCTGATGATGGGATCTTGGGGGAATCGAGGGAACTCTTCTAAAATGGTATGCACACCTGTAGCGATTTGGATATTTTAGATAGTAACTTGTGCTTTTGCTCTCAGAAAACACCATTTGGTGAAGTGGAATTGATGATAAAGACCACAGACGGTCACCGGTACTACTCAATAATAAGTATTTCACAAGTGGCGATACGGTTTTTTAAATATAGTTGCTTAGCAGTTTAAGCTCGTTGCAAGGCATATGGTAAAGTGGAGCTGATGTTGAGGTACCAGGAGAACTCCTCAACAATTATCGCCCCAGCATTGGGAAAAGCAATATTTTGTAAAAGGTGGTGAGCAATTTACATTAAATATGCAATTGTAACTTAGATAAATAAACCGACCCACTAAAAAGCGAGAAAAAAAACTGAAATTAAATTTAAAATGCTAAATAATGAATGACAACACAAAGAAAAATTAAGGTAATGGCAGGATTCGAACCTGCAACATCAGCATTCCGTGCCTTGCGTATTCCAGTTTCCGCCACATTAATAAATAAATGACCAAGTTGAATTAGATAACTTGATTAAGTTTCTCATAGATGACATCGAGGGTAGTTTTCCCAAAGAAAAAAAAAAACAATAATGTAATGACCGTAAAGACGAAACACATTGAAAAATTCGCAGGGTATGGCAGCGGTAATGTGGCGGAAACTGGAATACGCAAGGCACAGAATGCTGATGTTGCAGGTTCGAATCCTGCCATTACCCTAATTTTTCTTTGTGTTGTCATTCATTATATAGCATTTTAAATTTGATTTGAATGTAAAAAAATACAAAAAGAAAAATCGAAAAAAAATAAAAAAAAAATGATTTCGATTACAATAAAAAAAACTGACATCAAAAACAACTAAAAAGCAAACAATAGTCTGTTAAGTACATCTATATCCGATTAACGAACTAGCAATAAAAGTTTATTCATACAATTTCATGATAGAATCGGAAATCGGATGAAGATGTATGTAACGGATTATTCTCTGCTTTTTTTAACATAAAACTACCGTGAGACTCGGACATATTAATAAAACGGATCACTCACGTATTTTTACGTCGAGATTCTCTCTCGACGCAAAAAAACGTGAGTAATCCGTTTTATTAATATGTTATTCTCTGCTCTTCAGTTTTTTGGTTGGTTTTTACTCATACCGCTTTTTGATATGTTGGTTTGTTCCCATCGAGTCACACTCTCAACTGTCACACTGTGACTCGTTGGGAATATTTTTACTAAAAAAAATCCCAACCAGTCACACTGTTACTAGATGGGACAGTATTTAATATTTATTCCCAACGAGTCACACCCATTGTGACTCGTTGGGAATACTCTTTTCAAATTAAATTTAAAATGCTATATGTATATAATGAATGTCAACACAAAGAAAAATTAGGGTATCCTGCCATTACCCTAATTTTTATTTGTAGCATTTCAAATTTAATTTGAATGTGTAAAAAAAAATACAAAAAGAAAATCGAAAAAATTAAAAAATAAATAATTTCGATTACAATAATACTCTTTTCTTCAAAACATCCCAAGTAGTCACAGTGTTACTAGATGGGACAACATTTAGTATTTATTCCCAACGAGTCACACCCGCAACTGTCACACTGTGACTCGTTGGGAACAATTCTTGCTGCAAAAAATCCCAACCAGTCACACTGTTACTAGATGGGACATTTTTTATATTTGTTCCCAAGGAGTCATACCCGCAACTGTCACACTGTGACTCGTTAGGAACACTTTTTGCTACAATAAATCATTACCTAATAGTAGACTATGAAAAGACAAATCAAACAACGACGAACTGTTACCAGAAAACTACGTTAGGTTAGGTTTGAACCGCATCACCAACAGAAACGAACTGCTACCAGAAAAGTAGGTAAGGTTAGGTTTGAACCGCGTCCCCAACAGATACGAACTGCTACCAGTAAAGTAGGTTAGGTTAGGTTAGAACTGCGATCCCAACAGAAATAAATTGCTACCAGAAAATTAGGTTAGGTTGGGTTAGAACTGCGACTCCTACAAAAAGTAGGTTAGGTTAGAAAGGAATTGCTGCTAGGAAAATAGGTTATGTTAGGTGAGTACTGTCATTTCAGTCTTATTTCATCACCAAACTTATATGATTGTTAGAAACAAATAAAATTAACTGTCTGATCGAATAACAGTGATAATTGATTGGAAATTCGATACTAAGATACCTTTCTATAGTTACAGTGTAACAGTTGCGGCTGTGACTCGTTGGGAACAAATATGAAATATTAACCCATCTAGTAACAGCATGGTTGGGATTTTTACAGCAAGAATTGTTCCCAACGAGTCACAACGTGACACTTGCGGGTGTGACTCGTTGGGAACAAATATAAAAAATGACCCATCTAGTAACAGTGTGACTGGTTGGGATTTTTTGTAGCAAAAAGTATTCCCAACGAGTCACAGTGGGTGTGACTCGTTGAGAATAAATATCAAATACTGTCCCATCTAGTAACAGTGTGACTGGTTGGGATTTTTTTTGCAAAAATATTTCCAACGAGTCACAGTGTGACAGTTGAGGTTGTGACTCGTTGGGAACAAAGGCTTAAATGTGCCAATCGTTGTTTTCAAGGTATTAACAGTGGTAAGAGGTAAAAACAATTTGTGGATCATAATACAATATTTTTATTTTTATAATAATATATAAAGCACAAAATAATCGTAAGCCTTAAAAGTTATAATTTGTTGTTACATAAGAAATTTTTTTTAGGTCCGTGTTACAAACACTTCAATTCTTTTACACAAAATATAATTTTACCACCGTCGCCGTCGCCGTAATAATTGTTAATTGTCATAATTGTAGTTTTTATGGGATCACTTTCATTCCCATTTTTTTCTGAATTTTGAAAGTCAGACATTGATACACTTATTCTTTGTGTTCATACTTGTCGGTAATGATCATAAAAATTAGAGGCCGTCATTGCTAATAATTTCTTCTAAAATCACTTTTAGTCTTGAACACTACTTTTAAATTACACAAAACAATCACATACTATCTATGACAATGTCAAAAAACTTTTAAGAACTAAATCACAGTATACCATTATTTTAAAACCTATAAAGTTTTAGGGCATTTTCATAAACTATTAATATTTACATAATTATACATAATCTTAATATGTCGTGTATCACATATTTTAATATCTTCACTATTTATGCCAATAAATTTGACATTACAATCATTTTCATTATTTTTATATTCTTAACTACTAATGTACAATTTTTTACCAGCTTTAATAGATTTATTAATAAAAAACAACTTAATATTTGAATAAGATACCTACCTGATTAGTAATATAGGTATAAATTTGTATCAGCCTTAGGAGATTATTATTTGTAATACCTTGTACTTGTAACAATTTGTAATAATATTATTTGTAACCTAATACTTTAATTTTTAATTATTTATTATAAAGTGTCGTTAATCAGTCTCATTTGTAAAGCGAACTTAAGTAGTTAAAATTTCGGCACGGTCCTTAAAACAGTCTACTTTTCCGTCATCGCTAGCAACGCTCGAGTCAATGAACTTTAATATTCCTTTTCTTTAACGATCACAATATTTACGTCCAGTATGAGCCCACATACAACACATTTATTACTTTCAACTTCCATTTTAGTATTTCGCAGCTTCATATTTAATTCACAACGCGGCCACATTGCACTTCGCACTTGTCGCGACTCGCAATCGAATGTAAACAAACAGCAGGCTCGCGGCCTCACCGCACCCCGCCCCCCGTTCCCCGCGCGTGTATGCTTTCTCCGTCCTTCGCGCTAAAAAGTTTTCGTCTTTCAACTGTATCTTAATAATAAGATTTCATGAATAAAAACGACACAAATTGTGAATAGTGTTTCGTTACACCGTAATAATAATAAAGACATAAACTCTAATAACTTGAATTTTCTTTTGTGACTTTTACAGGGTGTTTTACAAAAAAAAATAAGTAGCTAGAAATACCATGGGTGAATTCGACACAGAATACTTTGTACAACAGATATTATTGACCTAAAACATCTAACACTTATTTGACCAATTGTAATATTCTTTTAGAGCTACTAAGGCGACATCTTAGGTAGTGGCTAAATAACTGTATTTCCATTGACAGAGATGACACAAAAGGCTCATGTACGTCGGTTACAACTTCGTCATCATCATGAAAGTAAAATTTTCATCTCTAATTTTCTTTTCATCCGATATTGTTAGAAAAGACAAAAACCTGAATTACTACTTATGCACAACCCTAAACTGACACAAACTCATGTGTTAGGTTAAGTAAATGGTCAAGAAACTATATACGAAAAAAAGCTAACATTAGTATTTTTGAAACCTCAAAACCCAGCGCTACGCGTCTATTAGAAGGAGAAGGCGGCCGAACATCCTATTGTATGTTTGGATGTTTGGATGTTTGGATGTTTGTTACTCAATCACGCAAAAACAACTGAATGGATTTGGATGAAATTTGGCACACATATAGTTTATAACCTGGATTAACACATAGGATACCTTTTATCCCGTAAAAATGTATAGTTCCCACGGGATAGTTATACGCCGCCGTGACATCATGAGCAGCAAAGCAACTAATTCTCATTAATTTGTCCAGGAAATATTGCAGATTGCATGTTTCAATTAAAAAAGTCTACGCGGACGAAGTCGCGGGCAAAAGCTACACTATAAGGTTTTACGACAGACGGAAACGGGTGACTTAAGTTTAGACTATGTAAAGGTTATATACAGTATATTGTGCTTAGTATCAACTAATTGTATTTTCTTATGTTTTCGCGACTTGTAGACATTGAAATAAAACAATTTAAACGGTTCACATCGCGTGTTTTTTTTTTATACAACATAGGAAGGGAAACAAGCAAGTGGGTCACCTGGTAAGTGATCACCACCGCCTATAGACACCTGCAACAACAAAGAGAGTGCAGATGCGTTGCCAACCCAGAAGGCTAAGACGGAATACCTCTTGTGCCAGTAATTACACCGGCTGTCTTGCTCTCCACGCCGGAACACAACAATGCAAGCGTGCTTAGCGGCAGGATTAGCGAGCAAGATGGTGGTAGCGATCCGGACGGACCTTGCACAAGGTCCTACCACCCGCAAAACCCGCGTTTATTGTAACGAATCTAATTCCCGACGTTCCGAAACTTAATGCTGGGTTTCTTGCGGCGCATTCTTTTCAGCAGATGCCGCTTCCGAAGCGCTGGTAGAGTTTGCAGTCTTATTGCGTTAATTGGAACGATTTCATATTTAGTTTTTTTAATTATTATTTTTTTTAAATTGGGTTTGCATTCTATGTTTTTTGTCAGTCTGCCCGTGAACATGAGATCTGTAAAGGGCTCGAAATGTCGGGAATTAGATTAGTTACACGATATAAACCGTTTAAATTGTTTTATTTCAGTATTAACTAATTGATTAACTACCCACGTATCATTCGTCAGAGGACGAGAAATACTTCGTCTCAATACATTGGAAGTTATCAAACATTTTACCGACGAAGTTTAGAGAAAAGCAGCGCGGACACTTAACCTTAAAAATTGCTTTGATAAAATAAACATTATTAATACTAGTTTTTTTACGACGTAGTCAGCCTCAGCAGTAGCTTAACACAGAACCTTGTCGTAGTTTTTTTTTTATACAACATAGGAAGGCAAACATGCAAGTGGGTCACCTGATGGTAAGTGATCACCACCGCCTATAGACACCTGCAACAACAAAGAGAGTGCAGATGCGTTGCCAACCCAGAAGGCTAAGACGGAATACCTCTTGTGCCAGTAATAACACCGGCTGTCTTGCTCTCCACGCCGGAACACAACAGTGCAAGCACTGCTGCTTAGCGGCAGGATTAGCGAGCAAGATGGTGGTAGCGATACGGACGGACCTTGCACAAGGTCCTACCACCCGCAAAACACAGTAGTAGACAATCAAATGAGAGTTACTCGAATTTGTCACATCACTGAGAACGACAAGGTACTAAAATGTTCGGTTACTTTTGAGGCTGATCGTAGTATACCGCATCGCTGAAATACCACAAGTAACATTAATTAGTATTCATTCAACCGTCTTAAGACTAACCACCTTATTCATAAAAAAATAACAATATTTTTAAGCTAACAAATGATTTGTCCCTTTCATTTGAGGGCAAACGTCACAATGACAGATAAAGACATAAAACATGTTAACTTACAAACGTTTACGAAACGTTTATGAATAAAGGGGTAAGTGTTTGTAAATATCGACTTTATTGTTTTGTATGAAACTCCGAAAGTGAAAATATTATCAGTTCTATAAAGATATATTTTTTTAAAAGGATAAAACTAGTTCCAAGCCAACGACAGACTAGTCGTAAACGGGTAAAGACAGTCCTCCTTATTCAT
This sequence comes from Ditula angustiorana, assembly GCA_963691745.1. Lineage (NCBI taxonomy): Eukaryota > Metazoa > Arthropoda > Insecta > Lepidoptera > Tortricidae > Ditula > Ditula angustiorana. The sequence goes on along the minus strand of OY829497.1, from coordinate 1,317,092 downwards.
AAAAACTTAACGATCTTTTAAGCTAACAAATGTTTTGTCCCTTACATTTGAGGGCAAACGTCACAATGACAGAAATTAATATAAATTTTTAGAATAGACATAAAAAAATTTAACTAACAAACGTTTACGAAGCGTTTATGAATAAGGGGGAATGACTCTACGTTAAGGTTTAAAGTGTGAAACACATTATCGCCATTTTTAATCAAAGCGTTTTTTTGAAAATTCAACCCTCTTTTTTACCAACTCCTGTAGCATTCCGCAACTAGGAACCCCCCCCCCCCACCGTTTCAGGGGTTCTCCCACCTCCCCCTTTTCTGTGAGGTAATTAATGACACCCGACGCTACATCGTTAGCGAGAATCACGCTTGACTGGAAACGCTGAAAAAGGCTGAAATTAACTCGTCAATTTGGGTGCTTTGTAATTTTCGAAGGTTTTTTTTAATTTACAGTGATTTTGCGGTATACATACATATACTGAAAAAGAGTACCCGTGTATCGTACAGTCAAGGAATTTAATTTCCAACCCACCAAGGTTCAATATCGTATAGCAAACTGTCACCATAAGAGCTAACTAGAGCAAGACGTTAGTTTGACATATCGACCTTAATGCATTGCGAATGTCTGACGACATTTCAGCGCAATGGGTAGGGAATTAAATTCATTGACTGTACCTAATAAAAAATCGGTCAAGTACGAATATTTTGTGTTATGTATTTACAAAAAAAAACACCCCGTTAGTAGTTACTTGCTAAAATATTTCGCTATGACAGACAGACGGGCGGATGGATGAAGTCGCACTATTAAGTTCATTTTGGGGTTCCGTAGTCAAACTAGGAACCCTTACAGTTTTTAACTCTGACAATAACTAGTGTTATGATAGCTGTTTAATATTAACTGCTGGTATTTAATGCAGCTTGCGCAGAGCGCGGATATCTGACGCCCGAAGGGAGGATTATCATCTCTTGATTCAGGATTCTAAACTGGTGTTATATAAGCTGTTTAACCGCTTATACTACCAGAGTGGGTGTAACGGTATCTAATGCAGCTTGTGCAGAGCGCAGATATGTTTTACCCGACTGCCTAGCAGACTATTTAGCCGTTAATACAACCAGGGTGGGTATAACGGCATTTGATGCAGCTTGTGCTAAGCGCAGATATATTTTTATCTCTTTGGTTCGTGACTCTGAAAACAGCTGGTGTTATAGGACCCGTTTAGCTTCTAATACAACCAGGGTGGGTATAACGGTATCTATTGCAGCTTGTGCTAAGCGCAGATATATTTTTATCTCTTTGGTACGGAACTCTGAAAACAGCTGGTGTTATAGAACCCGTTTAGCTTCTAATACAACCAGGGTGGGTATAACGGTATCTGGTGCAGCTTGCGCGGAGCTCGGATATATTTTCGTCCCCGTAACGTTTGACCCAGTTGCAGAGGGCCCTCGCTAACACCAACTTAATTGGACGAAGTTATTCCCGGCCTGAAGTATTGCCGTTGGAAAACTATTTTAAAGTATAGGTACCTATTAAGAGTTTTAACTTACCACTAAAGATTATTATAGATAGGTAGATAATATTTAGCAATTTCGGTCACGATGAATAAGATCAAAAAAAATAATTCGGAAATTGCGCTCGCCATTAGAGTATATGTCATTTACAGTATCTACTTAATTTATTAAGAGACTTCTAGTATCAATGATTTCAAAATCCCTTTTTCTTTAACCTTTTATTTACTGCGCTGTAATTTTTTCGTGTTGCAAATTATTTGTCCAAAGACAGTTTCGTTCATTGTAAACAAAAAAAATGAAAAAAATATTGGTATTGATAATTATTGATCCTCTCCGGTTTTTGTTTATTCTTATCTATTTATATGCTTTTTTTGACACACCTTTATTTTTTTCTAATTATTGATTAATTTATGAAATGATTTTGGGATGATTTTATAAGGTTATAAGTGTTAATAAGTTATTAAAAATATGATTATAAATTTGATTTAATTATACAGAAATTATACTAAAAGCAGACATTTGCGCCAGGTCACTAAGTTCACCTTGTAAAATTAAGCTTTCACTTCTCTAAGCTCATGGAAAATTCAAAGTAAAGTTACCTTTGTCTTACAATAGGAATTGAATCCTTTGATCGCTCTAGAACCGACTTTTTAGTAAAAACACTCCGTATTTTAGAGCTAAAATATACTTTTTCAACTTTTTTGAACACTACCTCGCAGCCATACTATATTATCAAACCGCGATTAGAATACAATTGGAGAGTAGCGTCAGCCCACTGTCATTTCATACATATAGGAATGAAGCTTGACGTAAGTCTATATATATAAAATTCATTTATTCAGACTTTCATTAATTTTGTTAGTAAAATTACATAAACACTTATTGACTAATGTTAGTAAGATAATAAATTATTAACAAAACACAAAAAAACACTATAAATGACGACAAAAAGGAGGCACTGGAGAATGCAAAGAATGCCAGTGCCTCATAAAACGGCCGTCGAGCCTCTCGGCCACCTCCGCCAGGAACCCGTTGCCGCTGTCCCGCACTCTGCTTGCCATCGAGGCGGCTCTCTTGCGAATAGCGGCTATGAAATGACAGAGTGCTGATGTTACTCTCCAATTATATTCTAATCGCGGTTTGATAATAGCTACTGGTCACAATATGAAAAGACTGGCTCAACCGTGGCAGGACCATAGTCTTGCATAATATTGATGTAGTAGCTTGCAATTGAGTTTCGTATGGTGAGTGAGATCCAGAGGCAGGACTTACAGGACGACAACGGATCAGCGATTTTATTGGCATCGCTGATTCCCACGGGCGGCGAAGATTACTTCCCATCGAGTGGCCCAAGTACTTGTTTTACTTCCTATTTTATAAATAAATGGAAAATATTGTTTTGTTTTTTGCAGTAAGTTGTTAAAATGTTATCCAGTTTTTGTAGTTTAATTTCTAGAGGGGGAACTTGCACTCATTATTTTCGGGGAATCCCGGACGAGCGAAGGGATGGGACATAACTCAACCCTTAAAAGGGTTGTTTTTTAAAGTAACATTACGTTCATTACATACGAGATTTAGAGAAAACGCGAACAATTAGAAGAGTAACAAGATACGTTTTGCAGTAAATAAGCATATAATGTTTCGGTTGAAATAGCTTTTCTTTTGTTTGTGTTGTTAATTCTATTAATGGCCGAGCTACACTAGATGCGTATGCAGCTGGCGTCGTAGAGCTGAGTTACGCATGCGTAACGCAGCCAGGGGGGTTCCACTCCACACTGTAGGTACGCTCGGCGGCCTTGCCTACAGAGTAGGCAAATCGCAGTAGGTTGTCGGCTTGGCGCTCGCTCGTCCTGGCCGAGTCAGTGTAATTGAAAACGAATGCGCCGCAACCCTGACGTGTCGCCGGGACTTGCGGGGGGATGGCACGCTGGCGGCGCGTCGCTTTTGTCGCGAGCCGCCTGGCGAATATGTATGAAGTACCTAATACGAACTTTTTGTTCGTGTTAATAAAGTTGGAATTCGTTTAATCGCGGTTGAAGAAGAGAAGTTCTGTACTATTATTCTGTTTAATACTATTATTTATTCTGTGACGCAGCTCTACGAGGCTAGTTGGAGCCGTGTTGTTCACGCAACGCGTACGCACCGGTATAGCCCGGCTTCTTAAGTGGCAGTATACTTGCGACGTAATCTGATATAGTCGACCAAGAAATTGTTTAACTACTTTTCGATAATATTACAAAGGAATAAGGTGCAAAAGTGGCTAACCTTTTTTTAACAACATTGGAAGGCAAACAAGCAAGTGGGTCACCTGATGGAGTTATCACTACCGCTCACAAACACCCGCAACACCAAGGATATTGCAGATGCGTTGCCAACCCAGAGGACTAAGATGGAATACCTCTTGTGCCAGTAATTACACCGGCTGTCTTGCTCTCCACGCCGGAACCACAACAGTGCAAGCACTGCTGCTTAGCGGCAGGATTAGCGAGCAAGATGGTGGTAGCGATCCGGACGGACCTTGCACAAGGTCCTACCACCCGCAAAGCATCTAATTTTAGAACACTAGGCTCTCATCATAACTTTCATAACAACAGGTTGAGAACCATGTTATTCTCAAAGCGCAGGCGAAGCTTGACGTCGAGACAATGCCTTGTCATAGCGCGACCTTAACTTAAAAGTTCATATGTAATGCAACGACTTGCATTACCTGTATGAACTACTAGTGAACCCTCTCGGCTTCGCATGGGTAATATCGGAATGTACATAAAAACCTTGAAAATTTGTCTAAATGACCGTATATACCGTATCAAAATACGTTGCGCAGTTTAGAACGAGTAAAAGGCCGAAGATATGAGACAGGAACGAATACCGACTTTATTTTATACTAGCGCCCTGCTCCGGCTTTGGACGGGCACAATTATTATGTAATGTCATCATCATCATCATCATCTCAGCCACAAGAAGTCCACTGTCGAACATAGGCCTCCTCCACGGATTTCCAAAGTGACCGGTTGGAAGCGCATGCAACCAGCGCCTTCCTGCCACCTGTATGAGGTCATCGGACCATCTTGTGGCTGGTCGTCCTACGCTGCGCTTTGTAATGTACCTACATAAAAACCTTCCGTTAAAAATTATCTAAGTGGCCGTGAAAACCGTATTAAATTCCGTTGCGTGGCTTAGAAGGACAGACAGGAACCGATAGCGACTTCACTTTATCTACGTCTACATCTACACTAATATTATAAAGAGGAAAGATTTGTACTTATTTTTGTATGTTTGTATGTTTGTAATGAATAGGCTCAAAAAGTACTGGGCCGATTTAAAAAAATCTTTCACCAATAGAATGCTACATTCTTCCAATTTGACATAGGCTACATTTCATTTTGAAAAAAATTAGGGATCCTTGGTAAAATTTGAACAATGAACAATGTAACCGAAGGTGTAGAAAAATGAGTCTTAAAATTGATTGTACCCGTGCGAAGCCGGGGCGGGTCGCTAGTCTAATATACTTCTACACAAATATAATAAAGAAGTAAATTTTGTAGGGGCTAGTTAATCTCTGGTACTACTGATTCCAAAAATTATTTCACCAGTACAAAGCTACATCTATCCCTGACGGACATAGACGAAAATGCGATGCTAGATGTTGTTGCCGAACTTCGGTGCGCGAGTTCGACTCGCACTTGGCCGGTTTTTTAACTATCTAATCTACAAATCGCAGTGCTTTGTAGCCTTAAATAATGTAGGAGGAATATCGCATTGAGTCACGCGCGCGCGCCGTAAAAATCGTAAACATTGGCACTCGCGCCAGACGCCATAATGCGTCGCGCGATGTTGTTTAGGTTATGTTGTCGAAATTGAGATCGTCGTTACGATACGCCTGCAATCGTACGTCACTTGTGCAAGCTAAGGGCACAATTACACGCTCAGTTCGTATCTTTATCTTCATATTTACATAGTACTAGCGGACGCCTGCGACTTCGTCCGCATGGAATAGTTTCTTTGGGTAGCATTTTCCATTATTTAGGCTTATTATTTTACAAAGACACATTCGTATAACTTTGAATGTCATATTTATTTATAGTTAATCAACAGCCTAAAAAATTAACTTTTCATATCCCCTTTTCAACCCTTTACAGCCCTTTTTCGCATTAAAAAGTAGCCTATGTCCATTCTCAGGCTGTAGGTTATCTGTGTACCAAATTTATTTTAAATCGGTTCAGTTGTTTTGTCATGAAAGCGCGACAAACAGACAGACAGAGTTACTTTCGCATTTATAATATTAGTAAGCGTAGGATAGAATCATCATATGAAAGAATATTCATTCACTTAAGTTGTATGTTTGCTGGAAAGTTTTAATAGAATCAGTATCTCCCGTTCAAAGATAGAATTTCGTTTACGCGTGAAAACGCTTAAAACTGTTTCACTACGTCGTCTACCACTGCGTAAAACTACGTCTTAGGAACGATTTCATATTTAGTTTTATGATTTTTTCAATTATTTTTCAAAATTGGGTACTTTGTATTTTAAGTTTTTTGTCAGTCTGCCCGTGAACATGAGACCTGTTAAGGGCTCGAAACATCGGAAATTAGATTCGTTACAATACACGCGATATAAACCGTTTAAATTGTTTTATTTCAATTTCTACGTCTTAGGCTTAAAAAAGACATAATTACTGAAATAATTTAACAAGGATTTAACACTCAATGACCTGACACATTAACCTGAGCCGTAGTAATCAAATGATTAATAATTTGCCTACTTTTTTCCACCATCTGTCGCTCGCTGTCTTGGTCACATTCTTTGGCGTAAGTCCAAATTGTTGTAAACGGAGTTTTCGTGCTTTGCAAGTTCATTTAATTCGGTTAAGGACCGTGTAAGGTCACTGGGTTTATTTCCTTTTAGTACCATTTTTAACCGACTTCAAAAAAGGAGGCTATCAATGCCGCTGCTTACCTTCAAAAGAAAAAATGAACCCTGTTTGTCTGTAAAACCCCTTTTTCTCGCGAGAACGCGTATAGATATCGAGATCATATTGATACCAAATACTCAAGTTTGCAGTTCCTTATAGCAGTGAAAAAATCAAACTTGTGAGTCAACGCAATCAAAAGATACGGCCGTTTATGCCTCCTACGTGGACGCTCGCAAGGCAAACTATAATATATAGGGTACCTACCGTTGACCTAGAACCTTGAAAATTGTCACAAATAAAGGTCTGACAATACAAATAAAGGAAAAAATCCAAAAACTGTTATTACTTATGTAGTTACAATAACAATTTTTTTTTATACATCTGGAAGGAAAACAAGCAAGTGGGTCACCTGATGGTAAGTGATCACCACCGCCTATAGACACCTGCAACAACAAAGAGATTGGTGATGCGTTGCCAACCCAGAGGGCTAAGATGAAATACCTCTTGTGCCAGTAATTACACCGGCTGACTTGCTCTCCACGCCGGAACACAACAGTGCAAGCACTGCTGCTTAGCGGCAGGATTAGCGAGCAAGATGGTGGTAGCGATCCGGACGGACCTTGCACAAGGTCCTACCACCCGCAAATGCTACCCCTAAATCTAATGCAATAGTGAAGTATCTATTTACCGTCGACATAATTATTCTTGTTTGAATTTCTTTTATTGTTTTCTTTGTGTTGTGTAACAATAATGAGTATTTGGTAATGCTGTTAATTAACTAATACAGAATTAAATATTCCCAAATATTGTCTTTAAAACAAGACGTCTAAATTCCCTGACCAACTGTTTTTAAATATAATGTACATATTATTTTCTCATGTAACCGGAAACTGAGCAGACGAGCACCTGTCAACAAACCGTCACCGTACTTCCAAGATCAATGTCATTTAATCAACTAGATTATGTTCACTTAAAGAAAAATATGTCGAGAATACGTAAACAAATAAACTGTGAAATGGGACTTGGCGTTTGACGTTCGTTAACATGCGCGCATTCTTAAGGGGAGTGTGAACCCAGCGCTCTCGATACAAACGGCGATAACGTTTTCCACCCTCTAAACCTTAACCTATTGCTATGATTTTTTGGTATGTTGTCATTATGCCCTTGAACTAGGTATGTATGTTTTGATTTTTTAAATATTCTTAATAGTTTCAAAAATATTGACGCTTTTTTGTTTTGTATGAAACTTTTACAATGCAAATATTGTCAAAGCTATGAAGAATATATCAAAAATCAAAACATACAAACCTAGTTCTAAGGCATAATGACAACATACCAAAAAATCATTTCCCTAGGTTGAGGTTTAGAGGGTGGACGTTATCGCCGTTTGTATGGGGAGCGCTTTTTGGGGCTGGGTTCACACTCCTCTCAACGCATGCTTTTTACCTCGATGACGTTTTGATCGTAAGCTTAAACTTAATGTAGATAATACGAACGCCTCGACCGGCTTAGCACTCGTACAATGACGATGTAATATTCATAAAAACCTTCCATTAAAAAATCTTTAAATGACAGTGAGAGCCGAATGAAAATCCGTTGCGTGGTTTAAATAAAAAGGCGGCCATAGATATCAAAACAGACAGTGGCCCTAACATGACTGGCCAAGGTTAGTTTATCTCTATCTGCGTCCCTTTCTTATGACACTAGTTAGACAGAGACGCAGGGAGGGGTTAAACTAAACCTGGGCTGTCATGTTAGGGCCGCTGGAACGGATAGCGACTTTATTTTATACTATGTAACTAGTGACCCTCCCCGGCTTTACACGGAAACAATCGGGATGTAAAAGTAATGTATATAAAAACCTTCTCTAAGAAATTCTTAAAATAACAGTGAAAACCGTAATAAAATCCGTTGCGTGGTTTAGGAGGAGAAGGCGGCCGAACATACACTTTAACCCTTTGAACGCCAAGAACCTATAAAGTGGTCGTGTGTCGTCGTGTCCACTACGCCAACAACCACTAACTGGAAGAGCTCCCTTAAAGGGATAAGTTTTGCGGGTGGTAGGACCTTGTGCAAGGTCCGTCCGGATCGCTACCACCATCTTGCTCGCTAATCCTGCCGCTAAGCAGCAATGCTTGCATTGTTGTGTTCCGGCGTGGAGAGCAAGACAGCCGGTGTAATTACTGGCACAAGAGGTATTCCATTTTAGCCCTCTGGGTTGGCAACGCATCTGCACTCTCTTTGTTGTTGCAGGTGTCTATAGGCGGTGGTGATCACTTACCATCAGGTGATCCACTTGCTTGTTTGCCTTCCAATGTTGTAAAAAAAAAAAGTTCGCCTTTGTACATCTGTTTTGTCCTATTATCTGTTCGATCGTTTTAAACTTTCGCGATACACATACTTACGTTTATCGGGACTTAAACTCTCTGTTATCTTTATCATAAAACTACCGTGAGACTCGGACATATTAATAAAACGGATCACTCACGTATTTTTACGTCGAGAAAAGCCCGACGTGTTTCGGACCAGTCCGTGTTCCTTAATCATGAGCCCCCGCGGCGGTGGCGCGACGACGACATGTCGGGCTTTTCTCGACGTAAAAATACGTGAGTGATCCGTTTTATTAATATCTCTATTATCTGTTATTTTATGTGTTTAGTATAATAAAGAGTCATACATTCATACATACATATAAAAGTATTTTGTCACTAGGCTCTCCAATATCTTGTTTTATTTCCTCGCTTCTGTTGTGTGGAAAGTGATTTTCTTTCTTTCAAAGTTACACAAAAGCAGACTTACTGGAGCTGACCTGGTCATTCAAAATAAGTTGCAGATGCTATTAAGTATGTCTCTTTTCTCTTTCTTACTTGTGCAACTTATAAAAGGAGGAAACTAAACAGTAATACTGCAATGCGTACATTTAAACTTGGCAATTAAATAAATCACTTGCGCTGCCTAGCGTGTTGGAGATGAAATCGAATCAACACATACGCAATGGCGAATGCGCACGCAATGTCAAGGAGTTCTTGTGTTGTAAACTTTTTAAAAGGGCAAAGGGCATATTCGAGTCGCAACATATTTTGTGTCGCAGTCGCAAAAAAGCCTTAACTTAATAATAACACCGCCTGTGTGTATAATATATTATTATGTACCATGAGACAACAATAAAGGAATGAATGTGAATGTTTCAGGAGACATTCTCAGGGGTAGGTGGCATAATCTTCGCCGGAATAAAAATACAGTTCTTAGAAAAGAGGGAAGCTCACGGTGGTCAGGGAAAATCAGTGAGATCGAGGGAATCACCTGGAGAGTCGGGGAAAACTGAAACTTACTGTTAGCTCCACACACTTTCAAAATATTTTTCCATTTCCATTCAAATTCGATTTTCCAAAAAAAAAATTAGTAAGTTTTGCGTCTTCTCACGCACTGTTCTTTTTGTTGGTTTACGAGATACCTCGAGGTGGAGGCCCTTAAATGGCGGTACGGGTGTTATTATATGAAATAAAGGCGATACTGTAGCTAGCCTTCTTCAGACAGTAGCGGACGTAGCTAAACGGGATGATGCCAAATATCTTCTTGATCTTCGTCACATAATATAAAACAAAGTAGCTACCCGCCATTGTCTGTATATCTTCGGCCGTTTATTCCTTCTAAACCGAAGTTATTCTGACCGAAGGGTCTACACCCTGCTATAGTCCGCTGCAAGCCGCAAAAACAGCCGTAAATTTACAGAACTGTTTCGGGGTTTCAAGGGCAGCCTATAATACCCCCCCTATGGGTCTCCGGATTTCTTTCACTCGCCGCATGAAATGCAATAGCAAGCTACTATTTCACGCTGGCATTTTCATTTGCAAGCGCAGCGTAGGACGACCAGCCATAAGATGGTCCGATGACCTCATACAGGTGGCAGGAAGGCGCTGGTTGCATGCTGCTTCCAACCGGTCACTTTGGAAATCCATGGAGGAGGCCTATGTTTAACAGTGGACTTCTTGTGGCTGAGATGATGATGATGATGATTTCACGCTGGTATTCTGTAAGAGTATGGTATGTACTAACGTGGTCGAGCTGGTCCATTCGTATTGCAACCAACATGACTACAGTATTCTCCACTACAATATAGTGTGAAGATGTGGAACCCCCCCCCCCCCCCCGTATGAGTCCGATTCTTATTTGCTTGATTTTTTGTGTTTGTAATCGATCGAGTGATATCGAACTCAGCAGGTGCAACGAGCTTAACTGAGATTATAGTACGCTAAATCGCAGCTTATGGGATCTCGTTTTGAGTTAGGTTATACCAGTTATACCAATAAATACCTAAGATATTATGGCATGATAATCTTGACTTCTTTACATAGCTAGCGGACGCCAGCAACTTCGTTCGCGTGGAGTAGTATAGCTTTCTATTAATGAATAAAATTTTGAAATCATTTCAGTAGTTCCAGAGATTACCCCCTACATACAAACAAAGTTTATCTCTTAATTATATTATAGTGTAGATGTAGATCCTGTCCTAAAGTTTTAACCCTTTAAACGCTTTCATATTTGAATGAAGTGATCACTCACACGGCAAGCACTGTTAATTGGTGTAACGTTTAAACCAATAAAAAATAAATAAAAACAATTCATAATAGATTTAATTCATGATCAAAGTACAAACAATCGAACAGATAACAGGACAAAACAGATGTACAAGACGAACTTATCCCTTTAAGGGATCCCTTCCAGTGAACCTTTATTAATTTAATATATCACGTGACCCGTCTGCTCGTTTGGCCACTCTACTATAAAAAAAAATTAATATATTTTAGAAAGATAAAAAAGGAAAGTGAAAGAAAGTTGTGCCGAACAGCGTTAAATGGGCCCCGCTCAGCATAATGTTGCAGCTGATAGCTGCAACTCTATTTTTCAGTGGGTAATCACTAATCTTAGAAACCAAAACATACAAATAACTCAACTTTGTAAGTTTCGCATTATGTTGAAGCTTTAGCAGACTTTGACATATCAAAAATGGTACAGTCAGCCTTAGAAGTAACTTAACATTTAAGAACTTTGTCATAGTAACGTATAAATAAAATAAAATAAATATCTTGGGAGAGTTAACACCAATTGACTTAGTCCCTAAGTAAGCAACTAAAGCTTCTTGTGTTATGGGTACTAAACAAGGAATATACGTACTTATATAGATAAATATATACTTAAATACATATAATCCACGACTCGGGCACAATCATTCGTATTCATCATACAAACATTTGCCCATCCCGGGAATCGAACCCGGTACCTCAAGCTTCATAGTCAGGGTCACTAACCACTAGGCTAACCGGCCGTCATAAAATGCCCATAAATGTCCGTATGAAATAAAAGATGGTCGAATTTGTCACATTACTGACAGCGACAAGGTTCTAAAATGTTCAGCTATTTCTGATGCTGACTGTACGACAACAAACTCTCTGTTTGTCTGTTCATTAGTACGTATAGTATTATTATTATTATAAGCTCACGCCTGTTTCCCTTTAGGGTAGGCAGACACCACAGGACGCCATTTGCTCCGGTCCTGGCATACTTCCCTCGCTTCCTCCACACACATTCCTCTCTTCATACATGCTCGGCGGTTACGGGTACTTCTAATTCCGCCTGTCTTTAGGACGTCGCTTATTTGGTCAACGAACGTACGCCGAGGCCGCCCTCTACCAACTCGCCCAGTCACATCACCCTTATAAATTTGCTTACATAATCGCCTTTCATCCATCCGTTCAACATGCCCAAACCAACGCAACATTCCTTTCTCTATCTTAGTCACTACATCTTCTTTTAAACCACGTTTCTCCCTTATAACACTACACTACGCTACAGTACGTATACTATTTCAGTTAATGGTATTGACCACAAAACAGGTGCCAGTGGGATTTTAACCGATGACCTTTGGCACGATCGGGGTGAACGTTCTAATCAGCTGAGTTGGCTTATGTATAAAGTTAATTAAAAACGCGATTTCTTTGTGTATTTCGATTTTCATATAAAGCTTAGTCACAGGTTTTTAAACCCCTAAGTTCAACATACTACCGGACATTGTGAGGAAACCTGTACAGTCAAGGAAATTGAAACACGTACCACCGTAGAACCTAGTCGAAGAGACATACGCATGACATTTGTATGACATAGCCTGGCGTTTAACGCGTCGCGTCATTGCGATAGGGTTCTAAGGTGGTACGTGAATATATTTCCCCTACTAAGTATTCGTGTATATGAAAGGAAGAAAAAACAATTAAGGACCATTCAACAAAATATGCTTATCATGGGCAAAATACATTGTCTAGATGTATATATACAGGGTGTCCCAAAACCCTTCAAAAAAACATATACAGGGGGGTAGTGTAAGTGATTGCGGACAACCCTATATATTTTTTTTTTAATTTGGTTGTGTTTGAAAATTTTAATAAAAAATAAAACATTTTACTTGCGCCTAGTGCCTCTCCAACTCAATATAAAAGATGCATGTAAAATGTCATCATACAGTCATTCAGAACAAAATGTTTTAAACATAGAGCGAACGAATGATAACCAAGACCGAGTCTTGTCGTTTCTTGTCAAGCCTCTGTCAAGCGGATCAACATCAAAATGTTTTTTTATTATTGTTGAGTTGCATATTGCGTGAAAATTACTGATTTACGAATTGCTGACTTCGGTGGAACTCGATGGGTTACCATTAAATGGCGAGAAAGCGAGCGCGGGTGTTAATAAGATGTCTCATCGGTAGGCTTTTATCCAAGGCCTTATTATAAGTATAATATTCGTGTTTTGTTGAACGTGCGTGGCGATTCTGACCTTTGTTGCGGCCGTATGATAATCAGCGTTATTGTATCTATCTACAAGTGCGCACTAGAAAATACCCTCTTGATGTCTCAGACATGGGCTTCATATTTATGCTGATAAGGAAACCATTTAGAAATGCGAACACCACAGATTTTACCTGTGCTGGCGAGAGACACCTGGCGATCTAGATGTGTCTTGTTCAGGACTATTTTAAAACGAAGATGAGAGGATAAGTCCATCCTTCTTTAGTCAGTGGCAAGAAAAGGTCGCGTTTGCTTTCGATAGCGACTACACAGAAACCAAGACTAAAATCGCGTGATCATACCTGCAGACACAGTTGGAAGGAATAGAAATGAACATTCTAGGGAGTGAAGAAAGGGTGCATGGGGGAAGCCTCGAGCAACTTGTTCCTGGGCAGGACTGATGCCACTATGGGAAGATGGGTAGAAAGAAGTCATTATCAGGAAATGTCTTAACAGTTCTACTAGTTTCAGATGAAAGTTATTTTCGCATTTAATTAAATGAATAAAGTCTACGTTTCAGTTTTATTCGCAAATAATTAGCAGACAATTGACGACGAGTGTCGTAAGAAAAAGACCCGTTTACTGTGTATTTGTTCGTCTGCCGTTGAGAGTAGCTTCGCAAGGCCCAATGAAATTAGTAAATTTTAATGCTGTTATTTTATGTTAACGCTAGCTTATAACATACTAACAAAGTTTAATAACTACAATATCTGAGGATACATAAGAGAATATTATGTGATCTATCTTTAAAAATTGCCTTAATTCTCCCAGCATTTTGTCACTGGTGCAATGAGATTTAGGTACCTATGTTAGAGATGTTTATCAAATGCTATGTTTGTTTATTGTGAGAATAATTTATATGATTTATTAATTACGACTCTCCAAAATACTAAATATCATATCTTTCTTTCTCCGGAAAATACATTTACTGAGTAAAATCTGCGTATATTTTATAAAACATTAAAACACACTAACACTGATCCTTTCCTTGTATTTTTATTTCAGAAAGAATGATCAAAACTGTTTAAGTTTTAGAGGAGGCAAAACGAAACACTGAAACTTCGATCTGCACCATTTAATAAACATAATTTACCGCTTAAGGTGTAACTGTTCTTTTCATGCTCATTTTCAATGACTTCACCAATAAGGTGCAATGGCAATAATTTGCCACAGCTTTAGTGGTAAAAACAGGATTTTTGACTAGAATTGTATAGTAGTTATCTTTTACTAACATAGCGGCGGTGGTGCAAGCCCCTTCGCCACCTTAGCCCCATCGATGCACGCGGGCCTTTTGCCACCGCACTTAACAACTGACCTGACTGACAACACATGACCCAGGGGGTCGCGTGTCCGTTGCTGAACGCAGGTTGGCCAAGCCTCGCAATCGTTTCCACTTCTTATGCGTGCCCCCATACCCATGCACTGGCCTTAATCGTCATCCACGTCTGAAATTGTGTGCTAATCAAAGTCGCTGCACCCGGTCTTCAACCACCTGCACTGCCTAGCAAGGTTATATTTATCGCCACCATTAATCGACTTAAAACAAGAATGGTGGTTCTCAATTCGTCGGGATCTTTTTATTAACATATTTATTGTTTTAATGGGATGATGAATACTGTAAAAAGTTTCACAGGGGGTTTTCCATACTTTGGTCGGCCCATGGGTCGGCCTAATACCACTGTATGTGGTGAATGGATGGAAAAGTTGGAACATTTTAAATAAATCCTCTTTTATGTCACTATCTTCTTTGGTCGATCGACAAGGAACTTGTACCTGGCCATAACAGAATGACAGTTACACTTTATATTATACGTCAATCAGAGTAAGAAAATGGGCTAATGCAAAACGAAGAAGATTGATTTTAATAGTATAATTTTTAGGAATATCAGAACTGATGTGGTAAGTATTCTAGCAATACCTCTATGCAACTAACCACCATAACCCCTGTTGCAGCAAAACGTACCGACAGGATGATAGTTACATATTCATTATCATGAATGTGCATGTTTCCTTACGACACTTTCCCTCACCGTAAAAGCGTTTGTTACTACAGCAATAACAAAAGTTAGAAAAACTTATTAGTCATGGCGGCTGGTTGAGGTTCGAATCCTTCCTTGCACATTCTAACCCCCGGGAAGGGATTAAAAAAGAGTTTTAGTAAATTCAAAGTTAGACCCAATCTTACTAGTCTACTAGCGACCCCCCCTGACTTTGCACGGATGTAATTTACCACCGAAAACTTAATTAAAATGTACCGTACATAAAAACTCTCTGTACAAAATTGCCTAAGTGACAGTCAAAACCGTATCCATACCGTTGCGTGGTTTAGAAGAAGTAAGAAGCCGGAGATATGAGATCAAACAGGAACTAAGATGGAACTGGATGGAAAGATAAAGATATGCTCTTGTCCTTTTGCTGCATCCTGCAGGATAAGATCAAGCATCTAAAAAAAGACATCCCTTTCATTCCCATAACTTATTTTACATATTATTCAAAGTCAGACATTGATACTCATGTGTTTATGTTCAAAGTAATCGATACCTATTCATAAAGATTTTAGGCCATAATTGTAAATAATTAAAAAGTTAATAAATTGTAAATAATATTTGGCACTATGGATAATCATCCATAGTGCTAAATATTATTATGATTTATAAGAGTCATTAATTAAACTCGTGTTTATGTTTATTATGGCATTTTTTATGCATATGCGAATGCATTAAAGAACATAATTAAAAAAAGCGACCATGTTCATCCCTATTTTGTCCGTCCGTCCGTCCGTCTGGTCGTCATTCCGTCCGTTCTTCCGTCCGTACGTCCGTCCGTCCGTCCGTCTGTCCGTCCGTCCGTCCGCAGACCGCCGCTCATCCGTTCGTCCGTCCGTCTGTCCGTCAGTCCGTCCGCCCATCCATTCGTCCGTCCATCCGTCCGCCCATCCGGCTGCCATCCGTCCGTCCCTCCGTCCGATCGACCGACCGACTAACGGGTCCAACGGCCGCCGGCCAACCGAGCCCGTCTGTCGATACACCCGCTGCCCATCCATCCCTCCGCTCGCTCGACAGACCGACCGTCATAATGGCGTGTCCGCCCATCCGACCATCTGGCGTTAGCCCATCCGCCCACCCATTCGTTCGTCCGTCCGTCCACACGTCTGTCCGACAGACCGACTGACCTAATGGCCGCCGTCCGATTGCACTTCTGTCAGTCTGTCCGTCTGTACGGCCGTCCGTCCTCAGGCCCCACTCATCCGTTCATCCGTCCGTCTGTCTGTCAGTCCGTCCGCCTATCCATTCGTCCGTCCGTCAGTCCGTCCACCCGTCCATTCGTCCGCCCATCCGGCTGCCGTCCGTCCGTCCGTCCGATCGTCCGACCGACCGACTGGTAACCTGCCAGCCGGCCAGTCCGAGCCCGTCTGTCGTCACACCTGCTGCCGATTCATCCGTCCGCCCGCTCGACAGACCGACCGTCATAATGGCCTGTCCGCGCGTCCGTTCATGCGTCCATCTGGCGTCAGTCCGTCCGCCTACCAATTCGTTCGTCCGTCCGTCTGTTTGACTGACCTAATGGCCGCCGTTCGATTGCACTTCTGTCCGTCCGTCCGTCCGTCCGTTTGTTTGTCTGTCTATCAATCTGTCTAAAGTCCTGAACTAATTTTCGAAATTCCATTACCCTACGCCATTACCAAAGTATTGCTATTGATAAGACATTGTGTTACATTAATAAAACGCACATACTAGACAATAAAGGGTTCTCTTAATTCTCCAACACAAATCCACTACATATTATGGTATGGTGGTGAAGTTAATGATTTTTTTTTAATACAGGAAGGCTAACATCGAAGATGGAATACCTCTTGTGCCAGTAATTTCACCGGCTTTCTTGCTCTCCACGCCAGAACTCAACACTGCAAGCACTGCTGCTTAGCAGCTGGATTAGCAAGCAAAATGATGGTGGTCATCCAGACGGACCTTGCACAAGATCCAGCCACCTGCAAAACCTATACCTAGCATCACAATGTTATCGTTTATTTAGTGCACATAGTACTTGCCTCCGTATGCAGCACACAACCATCGCCGCACCGCTACTAGTCACCACTTCTGCTTTAAGACTGCAGCGACCGGCGAACGTCACGCTACTCGCAAATGCCGATGTGTAATGACTTTGTTTGGGATTCCTTTATTAACTAACTAAAAAAACTTTTAACCGTCAGTTTTCACTGTTCAGTGTTAGTTCAGTTTTAACTAACAGTGAAAGTAGGAGAATCTTATGATGCACAGAATCAGTTTTGACTGTCAGTTAATAGTGATCGTGTATAGCTCGCATAAGGTTGTATAGTACCTCGTCAAGCGGCTATGCTCGCGCCATCTTGCGAGCGATGGCTAGGATAGCTGCGAGACACAATTGTAGCCCACGCTCGCTGTTAGGCCAACCTGTCTTAGTCGCTGCCTTACTACCGTTAGCATCATCTCCTACGCTGGCGACATGGATCACGCAACTCGACACCCGCATCCTAATGTACAGGTCAACAGTGTCGGTCGAGAAGGTGCGTATCACGTTAGCATTCCTGGACATAGTGCTAGGCGAACGAACGCGACGACGACTACCATCGCGTCGTCGTCGCGTTCGTCACCGACCCCGCTGTGTTAAGAACTCGTGCAGCGGTGGTGCAGACTCTTGCGCCACCTTGTGGTCCTCACTTTCTGTCACGCAGTCACGCGACATACTTAAACCACAAACCAATAGGGCTGTCGGGCACCACTGTGCTCATATTCATCACGGAAGAGAGTTCTAGGCTACTTTGTTATAGTTTATCGTCGTCATATGTGGCGATGCCGTTTGAATCTCGTCTGTAACTGCCATCTGCCGAAGCCATCTTAGTGCATGTGCGCACGGTATTTGCAGGGGCGTAGCGAGGTACGGGCAGGATACACGCGCCCCCCCCTAGAAGATGCAGTTAATTAGCAGGAATGCTCACGAACCTTAAAGCAGGTATTTTAGGGAGGTACATTTTTCTTCGCCTGCCTTCCCATAACAGAATCCTGGCTACACCCTTGGCCATTTGCCTGTGAAGGTACGTTGTGGGTAGGTTTGTGCCGTCTGTAATAACTCGCATCTCTGCAACGAGCTGCAACGCTTACTACGCGGTCAACACCGCAAAAAACCGAGCATCCCAGTTCTGCGCCCACAGATGCAGCAACAGTACCGATGTCGTCGAAGCCCTGCTCATCCTATAGAGGGTTTTACATGCGCTGCAATGTACTTTTTCAACAATAGTATTTTATGCAACTGTTGCATAATGAGGGGTCTTAAAACACGAGTGTGGTTTTATGAAACGAGCGTCAGCGAGTTTCATAATAGGATCACACGAGTGTTTTAAGACCTAATTATGTACAGTTGCATACATTACTTTATCTACACACATATCATAAGTACTCTATGATAGTTTCAGAAGCCATAGGGCAATGACCTGCATTGCTACTAGCTACTAGTGCTAGGTACCTATTAAATATCTATAGACTGTACACATTAAAATAATGTAATCAAAAATGAATTTGAACAAAAATAGAAACAAATTAGAAAAATTCTCATAATAATATTGGTTGTTATAATGCTGGTCATTGCCTACGGTTTCTGAACGCATTATAGAGTATTTATGATACATGTGTAGATAAATTACCTTATGTAACCGCACAGTGCGAAAGTACGTCAAAACATGTATTGTCGTTTTGAAGTAAAAATTTATACGCTTGTTAAATAAACCAATTTCATACAACCACAATCATTATAAGACTAACTAGCGCACTATGGGACTACTTTTTGAGAATAGGAATAAACAGTTTCAAAAATGTTTTTGTTTGTTATTTCTGGTAAACGCATTCACGGCCTCAAACACATAAGTGCAATTGGTTATTCCTTTGGAGGCGTGCCCGTTTGTTGACTCAACTTTTTAATCACACCTCGGGCAGCGCCTAAAACGCACATTTGTGTTTGGGGTAGGCAAGCCACGTAATCACCTCTAGCATTTGCGCGGCTTGTAACCTGTGCACCTAGCACGAATCTTCTCGACACGCGTTAACTCGCTACGTAACTCAGTGCGTCTCATTCTAACCAGTCTAGTAGGAGAGAGACGCACTGAGTTACGTAGCGAGTTAACGCGTATCGAGAAGAGTCGTGCTAGGTGCACTGCTCGAATCCGAGCTGTTACAATACGTGGGAATATATCCGGTGACTACGTGGCTGTACGCGTTAAAAAGCACTTCGTGAACAGAAAGCGTATATCTTTATATCCGCTTTTCTAACCAGTTTATGTTTGCGAAATGGATAGGTACTTTTTGTCCAATTACGTTTGTACTCAATATGTTTTAATGGCTCCTTTTTTAAGTTGCTTCGCTCATAAGACTCCTTTTACTGTTTATATTACCTAGCCGATGGAAAAGGACACATTAAAGTTAGAGAAGGATAACAAAATAGTTATCTGAATCAGAAAGGCAAGCATGCGCCTTAAAATTTCTCCGCCGTCATCGTTTATGCCCTCTTTCATATTGATCTAATCAGAAAGAGATGCAAACTTGTTGTATATTAATTACGTGTGCTAGTCATGCAGTTTGAAACAAGAGTTTGGCAACAAGAAGTTTTAGTTGATTGTTGTTGTTTCTGGTTACTGTCGTTTGAATGAACGAATCTACGGAACGAATGATTTAGATTTGATGACATTCATTTTAGAATCCTATTGCAATTATGATTAGTGTTGAGAGTTGATGGCCTAAAATTGTGACCGATATCTAAGAACTGTAAAAATGACGTCAGAGGGAATCCATTGTAAAGCTGGGAGGTACCGGGAGCAAACGTGTTTTAATACTTTCGTTTTTTTGATCCTACGTCGTCAAAAATTAAAATAATCAAAAAAGAAAAACACAGGGTTGTTCGCAATCACTCACTCTATCACGCTGTATATGTTTTTTTGAAGGGTTTTGGGACACCCTGTATATAGGTATATATATATATATATACTTACTTGTATTGTTAAATTTAAATGGTAATGACGACATAAATAAAAATTAGGGTCATGGCAGGACTCGAACCTGCAACTTCAGCAATCCGTGCATTGCATTTGCCAATAGCTTCATTGTTTTGTATGAAACTCCTAAAATGCAAATATTATTAAATCTGTGAAGAATATTAAAAAAATCAAAACATACAAACCTAGTTCTAAGGCATAATGACAGCATACCAAAAAATCATTGCCATAGGTTAAGGTTCAGAGGGTGGAAAACGTTATCGCTGCTTGTATGGAAGCGATTCTTGGGGCTGGGTTCACACTCCTCTTAAGAAATGGGGAAAGTCGCTAGAAGGATGATTTACAATCAAAATAATAAGTACTTTATTTGCGCCTGAACTATTTTTAAACTTTAGCTTTTCGCATTAAAACGTGGAAAATTCGAAATGACATTTTAATAATGTCTTACATAATCAAATTAAATTTAAATGCTGTGTAAGAAATAAACACAAAGAAAAATTTGGGTAATGGCAGGATTCGAACCTGCAACCTGAGCATACCGTGCCTTGCTTTTACCAGTTTCGTATCACATTACCACTTAAGTGTCATACACATTTTGCCAGTATCTGAAGTTCGATTTTTGAATCTCACCGGGTGACTAAAGCTCACCAAAAAAGCCGTTTTTCATAGAGATTCGGCCATTCTGGTGAGCTCTAGTCACCTGGTGAAATTTAAAAAAATTGCACCCTTGGCATGCTATAAAGTATAATAAACAGTATTTAATAAAACAATGTAGAACGTAGACTATAAATAAAAACAGGTAAGTGAACAAATTTGTACAAAACAACTTAGAAATTCCATTAAAATTCCAACTCAACAAAGAACAAAGAAAAGACGCCATTTTTAGAATTTCATAAGGACCCTTATCGTCCTAGCTATAAATCAAAAAGCTTAAATTAAACGTTGAGACTGAAATTAGTTACGCTGGAAATGAATGAAAAAAAACGACTACGAAGCTAGAGGTTGTGTGTTCGATTCCCACAAGGGACTAATGTTTGTATGATAAGTGTGATGTTTATCCTTGAATAGTGGATTTTATACGTATTAAAGTGTGTATTTGCCTATTTATGTATGTATATCCGTTGTCTAGTTTCTATGTTTGTACCTCAATCACGCATCAACGGCTGAACGGATTTAGATGAAATTTGGTAGACGCATAGATCATGTCCTGGACTAAAACCAAAAATACTTTTCTTTTTTTAACTTTCGCGATTTTCACTCATATTTATAACGTTATCGGGACTTTAACGCGATAAAAGTATATTGGTCATTTACCTCGACGTTTCGGCCACGTTTCAATGGCCGTGGTCACGAGTAGACATGGCCGAAACGTCGAGGTGAATCAACATATACTTTTATCGCGTTAAAGTCCCGATAACGTTATAAATATCCCGTAAAATTGTGTAAAATCCCATAAAACGCAAAAATAATCCCGTGCGGGTAGTTAAAATGAAGTAAAAGGAATTATATTCCAGTACGAGTCCTCGGTATAAAAATATTGTAATAAAATAAACTACAGTAAAATTAAAATTAAAATTGTAATGACAACACAAAGAAAAATTAGGGCAATGGCAGGACTTGAACCTGCAACATCAGCATTCCGTGCCTTGCGTTTTCCAGTTTCGCCACACTGCCGCTGCCCTACCCTGCGAATTTTTCAATGTGCTTCGTCTTACGGTCATTACATTATTGATTTTAAGGGTACAACTACCCTCGGTGTCATCTATATGAAACTTTTTAACAAGTTATCATATTCAACTGGGTACCTTTACAGCTACCGTCAGCTGACGAGAGATGGCGCCGTTTTTGTTATTAAAATACAGTAAAATACCTTATTATAATCAAAGACGAAAAGCTCGGTTAAATAAAAGAAAGACAACAACGCAAGAAGAATATTTAAGAAACAATTTTCGTTACAAAACAAAGTTATAACAATAAATGACACCTATTAACAACAGCTACTCAAAACAGCAACAAACATTTAGCTAAATGTCAGTCAACACTTCCACTACTCAGGGAGCGTGCCAACGGAACTGTCTAAACCCTTAGAATTATGACACAAAATCATTTTTCATTATGTTTGTTTGTCAATTTGTAACATTTAGGTCAATGCCTGGACGCGCGTCACCCCTATCAAGGTTCGACTCCTGTTTGGTACTTTATATTTAGCAGGATGTCGTAATGTAGGTAAATTATTAATTACTCTTGTCAACTGTGATAGGTAATTCTATTTTAACATTATAACTGCTAAAGAGGATGATCTTTCGATATTTGATGTTTTGATGTTCGTTTCTCAATACCACATTAACGGCTGAACAGATTTAGATGAAATTTGACAAACAGATAGATTATGCTCTGGATTAAAACATGGATACTTCTTATTCCGTAATTTTTTTGAATATCGTTATTTTGTTATTACATTTGACGGAACTTTAACGCGATAATATACTGTTTATTTATTTTATCTCGACAACCGGCGGGTGGTAGGACCTTGTGCAAGGTCCGTCCGGATCGCTACCACCATCTTGCTCGCCAATCCTGCCGCTAAGCAGCAGTGCTTGCACTGTTGTGTTCCGGCGTGGAGAGCAAGACAGCCGGTGTAATTACTGGCACAAGAGGTATTCCATCGTAGCCCTCTGGGTTGGCAACGCATCTGCACTCTCTTTGTTGTTGCAGGTGTCTATAGGCGGTGGTGATCACTTACCATCAGGTGACCCACTTGCTTGTTTGCCTTCCTATGTTGTAAAAAAAAACCGATCGTTATTTTTTGTTTATTATTCATTTGATTATATTTATTTTGACTATCCCGATGTATATAACTTTAACATATACAATTTATGTGTAATCTACACTAATGTTATAAAGAGGAAAGATTTGTACCTATTTTTGTATGTTTGTATGTTTGTAATGAATAGGCTCAAAAAGTACTGGGCCGATTTAAAAAATTCTTTCACCAATAGAATGCTACATTCTTCCAATTTGACATAGGCTACATTTCATTTTGAAAAAAATTAGGGATCCTTGGTAAAATTTGAACAATGTAACCGAAGGTGTAGAAAAATGAGTCTTAAAATTGATTGTACCCGTGCGAAGCCGGGGCGGGTCGCTAGTGATTTATAAAGAAATAAAGTAACCTAAACCTAAGCTGCCCAAACTTTCAGCATTAGTGTGATTACACTAAAATCTCTAAAATGTATGCAAATTCATTTACGAGTGTTTTGCTTCACGGCGGATACAGCTCGCAATTCCAGGTGCCCCATTAGCTCCTAATCGAGTCTGCGCCGAGTCCCCCCGGCGCTAGTTCCGGACTCGACCGGGGGCCTCAGAGTATATAGATAGCCTTCATACTTGATTAGTCTAGCCTTCGAGTATATAGTAATCAGAGCTAAATGCATGACTTATTTCTGTACTAGCGGTCTACCCCGGCTTTGTACGGGTAGAATTGAGATGAAATGAGAGTGAAAACCGCATCAGAATGCGTTGTGTGGTTTAGACGGAGCAGGCGGCCGAACATATGTACTATAAGGATTTCGGACAGTCAGGCAAAATAGCGACTTAATACTATATAAAAAAGATATATTTTGATATGAGGTACAATTTATTACATAATTAATGATCAATTTCCTATATTTACTAACAGCAATCCAATTATTCAAAAATTAAAAACTTATTCAAGTACGCCATTAGTATTAGTATTAGTTGTACGCCATTCGTTCAAGTACCGAACGGTCGTATTGTTCGATCTTGATGATGCCTCGTATAGAGGCGAAACGCGCGTCGTTCGTGTAGTTTTAGTGTTTAGTGGTGGTGGTGTGTAGTTGAGTCTGTGTGATATATGTTGTTTCGTGTGGAAGCGGAGGAGGGTGGGTTTTTGCATGAACATATATGTGTCGCACAGACGCAGCTATTTTACACGAGCCCGGCACTGGTTTCGCGGAGTAGCAAGGTAGTTTGTTCCAGTTTGTTGATATGGACCTCCGCAAAGTAACGCCTGAATCTATTAATTAAAATAAAAACTAAACTAAAACTGCGAGTATCTTAACATTAAAATAAAATATAAAACAAAAAAATATTATTAAGCGATTTTATATACCTACGTCATTATTTATCCTTATATGTCCTTCTGAGTTCGTTTAGGTCAGTGATTCTCAAAGTGGTCCATATCGACCCCCAGGGGCTGAGAATGGGGGTCCATAAGATAACTAAGGGTATACACGTCACGTCAATGACTTGCGGTACCTTCATATCTAAATTCTCAATTCACCGGCTGTTTTGTTCTCCACGCCGGAACACAACAGTGCAAGCACTGCTGGATTAGCGAGAAAAACTGTGGTGCCATCCGGACGGACCTTGCACGAGGTCCTACCACCCGCTTAAAATGTTTGTCTACCTTTTAAAAAGTCTTCCGAACAACGAAATTTAATCAAATAATTAAAGTTCAACGACCCATAATATGTACGAAAGTTAATTCGCGTATGGAACGAACGGATTAAGCAAAGCATGCTATCACGCTATCAAATGCTGCTTGCTAATATAATATTACTCTGTAATTTTGTTTACAAAGGACAATGATATTATAATGCATGGATGTACAGTGTCTTACTAAATGACAGCAGAAAAACGGCCCGACATGAGAATACAGGTTGACGCCAATGTTACAAATGCATATTATTAGTTTACCAATTGGATTTACAATTTTACGTCTAACTGCATAAAATAATAATTTATTAAGTTTCGTTGCAAATGGGTTTTTTTTTAAATAATAGCTTAGCTGTCGGTCCGACAGACTGACAGCGCGAGCGATTATCGATTTATTGGACTTTTTGTTCGACTTTTGATGCGGCGATTTTTTAAACGCTGATTAGAAGTCCATTATTTATAAGTCAGTGACAAAAGATAAGAAAAAAGTATAAACTGCTGAGTTATTTTTTATAATCTCGGTAAAAAATGTGCCCTTTAAGAGGAGTGTGAACCCAGCGCTCTCCATACAAACGGCGATAACTTTTTCCACCCTCTAAAACTTAACTTGTTGCCATGATTTTTTGGTATGTTGTCATTATGTCTTAGAACTTGGTATATATGTTTTGATTTTTTCAATATTCTTAATAGTTTCAAAATATTGACGTTTTTTTTGTTTTGTATGAAACTCCTAAAATGCAAATAATGTCAAATCTATGAAGAATATTACAAAAATCAAAACATACAAACCTAGTTCCTAGGCATAACGACAACA
This sequence comes from Ditula angustiorana, assembly GCA_963691745.1. Taxonomy (NCBI): domain Eukaryota; kingdom Metazoa; phylum Arthropoda; class Insecta; order Lepidoptera; family Tortricidae; genus Ditula; species Ditula angustiorana. The sequence continues at coordinate 1,291,549 of OY829497.1, read as the reverse complement.
AAAAATCATTGCCATAGGTTAAGGTTTAGAGGGAGGAAAACCTTATCGCCGTTTGTATGGGAAACGCTTTTTGGGGCAGGGTTCACACTCCTCTTAAAAGCTGCTTTTTTATAGGATTGTGTAGAGCCCGCCTCAAAAGTAGCTAAACATTTCAGTACGTTGTCGTAGTAACATATGAGATGAGAGTTGCTTGAATTTGTTACATTACTGACAGCGACAAAGTACTACAATGTTAAGCTACTTCTAAGACTGACCGTACCAAGGCACAAGAAGCTATCTTCTTAAAAATGGCGCTAAGGTTTTCCACCCTCTAAACCTTAAGCCATGATTTTACATATTTTTTATCCAAAAGGGTAGCAAAGGAGCATACGAGTCACCTGATGGGAAGTGATTACCGTCCCCCATAGACACCAGCAACCCCCAAGTATAGCTGATCTGTTGCCATCCTTTTGGCTGCTTTTCAACCAGAGATGTGCGAGGATGAGTAGCGAGGGTTGTGTTTGTAAGAACCAATAGAATCGCTTCATTTACCTCGCCTCGGTCAGCACAGCTCTGGTGGAAACGACTCATTGGTTCTTTACAAACACATCGAATGTGAAGGTAGTGTTAGATTCTTTTGACAATATGGCAAAGTGTAAACTAATGGTTAATAAAACTCCATTATAATTCACACTCATTTTCATTTCGTTTTGTTCTTAGATTATTTGACATTTATGCGTCATTAAGCTATCACTACGGTAACGTCAACATTCGGAAATAAGTGTGGTCTCCGAGTTTTCCCGACGACGCCCCGTTCCCTTTCCTTACTTGAGCCGTGATGGGTAGGTACAATAGGGTTGTCACCACAATTGAACATAAGTGAATTCGGTATTATTGTTTTTAATTTAATTCATGCTTCTAACCATCACAAACCGACTGTGTACCTCTTAATTGACGCAATATTTCCGGGAAGGTCCCTCATGTCCTTCCACCCTGAATACGTGAGTAATCAGTGTGTTCAAAATCATTATGTCTGAGTCTCTCGGTTAGTTTTCATGTTCATTTTTTTAAATTATGTCAAGAATATAAAAAAAATCGAAGCTTACAAACCTGCGACTAGGTCTTTAGGCATGCTAACAAAGTACTAGAAATCATGGCTATAGGTTCTGACCTGTGCCTGAGCCTTAGCTTACGGGCTGGAAAACAATTTGCGCTATTTTTGTGGACTCGGCTTGGTACAGTCAACTAAATTAAATTCAACTCACAATAAATATCACTATGACGTTCATAGTAAAAGTTATAATACAGCGAATTTATTGCGACGAGGTCTCACAGTAGCAAAAAGTTCCGTTTGGCTGACTGTCTGCAATCTTCCTAAACCACAGCCCTCACTCCGCAACGCTCATAAGGGTCACAAGCCGTAACGCCTCGCTAATACTCCATAGTCATTAAAATTTCCGCCGAAAACACCGCCATATGTTCCGGAGAGGTTTTACGACCTCGTACACGTTACACAAACGAAAATGGAATTAAAAGCGTGTACCGGCATCAATAATTCAAGGCTTTAAACCTTTTAATGGAGCGAAATCTGCGCCGCCATGACAGTTACTTTCCCGCGTTAATTTTTAATGGCGGCGACAGGTGTCAGCTCTAAACGCGAACTTTAACACTGATCAAGCATTCTCTAAGAACAAAGGACTTACCCCAGGGTCGTCATGGTGACGATGGTGTACCAGAAAGCTGCAGGAATGGATGTGAAATTGGTGTCCTGTTCGTTCTTCTCAGCGTAGAACATGACCGTGGCAAAGATGATGATGGCCATGGCCAGCGAGAAGACTAGGAAACCCAACTCGCTGGCGCAAGACTTGAGCGTGTAACCCAGGATCCGCAGACCCTGGGAGTGCCGCGAGAACTTGAAGATACGGAACACTCTGAATACTCGGAGTGTCACGAACGCTCCTGACACGTCGTCGTTATCCGTGATACCCAGGCCGATGTAGTACGGCAGGATAGCCACAACGTCTATGATGGACATGACCGAACGCACGAATTTACAGCGGTCCGGCGCCGCGAACAGTCGCAACAGATATTCCGCGGTGAATATCATCACACAAGCGGTGTCCAGGCAGAAAAACACTATCTTGTAGCGCTCGCCACACGGGAGGGTTCCAGCGCGGCCCGGCCGATGCCCGCACGGCACCGTCTCCACCACGTTAGCCATCACAGAGACGGCAATGAAAAATCCAGTCACATAATAAAATACTAAAGCGGCCGTTGAAGTGTGGGGGTTCTCGAAAGCCCTCCACATCTTCTGCCTCAAATCCGTTAGCTGCGGCAGGCTCTGATCGCCCGCTTCACTAAGCTTATCGTCCATGAGCCGTTCCGCATTTTCACGTTTCCTATCCCTATAGTCCTCATAGCAACAGTCCCCTATAACATCGGGCAAGATCCCGAAGAACGCCAGCTCCTCGTCATACCCAGTGAGACACTCGTGTTTCGGGTAATGTAGCTTCCCCGTTCTGTAATAATTGAGTATGTGTCTGAAGATATCAGGATCTCTGTCGAAGAAGTACTCGCGGCTGTCCTCATCGTAGAAAAATTCCCGTTCCGTGGACCCGAGGAGGGAGTCTGGGTATTTCTCGAGGGTGTTCCGCCAGGTTTCGAAGCGTCTGCCGGAGACGTTGATGAGGAGTTTCTCGTCTTCAGCTCGCCTGCGGTCTTTGGGGACGGGTGGTGGTGGGAGGGGGTGTGTGGCGATGGGGACCCAGCCGATCGCGGCGGCGCGGGCGAACGGCAGCCAGGCCGCGACGGACGCCATGGCGGGTGCTCGGGGCCGCGACGCCGTCGCTACTGCCCCCCGCGCGGGGCTATTTCGAGCTGCCCGCCCAGATGGGCGCGGTGTTGCCAGGACGGGGACCGAATTAACCTGGCCACTTATTTGGTGTGATTTGTTGATTTAGTGCACGTAGATAATGTGATTTGGGTTTAGGATTAAACGGCGCTCTTATCATTCTAGAATAATTAGCATGCGTTTGATTATACTCATTATAGGTTGTGGTTTTTTTTTTTAATTAAGGTTCTTTTTTATAATTTTAAAATTGGGTTTAATTGTAAATATTTAAGATAAGGTTAATTACGTTTTATAACAATAATTTCAATATTTACAGATTAGGAAACGGGAAAAAAGCGCTAGAGATTTCATTTAATTTTGCGCAGGGTTCTCCATAACATAGTTACCTCACAAAAAATATTTACACGATGATTTATCTACATTTTATTACTGAAATTAATGGACATGCAAAAAATAAGGTGATTATTTATAAACCCTGATATTGCGATCCCTAAATATCCCTTGAACACAGAATTGTAAATAATCAAGCATGACATAATATTTTTAACAAAAGTAGTTTTATTATATTTTTCAATCATCGTTAAAGCATAAATGTAAAAAATATATACCATTAAATAGCAGTACATAGCTAACACCCCTCCTTTTGATTCGTCGTATTCGAGTAAAAAGACGAAATACATGAAACTAGTATTTTAAACATTAAAAATAGAAAATTTAAGATTAACGCAATAAAAGTATATTGTCTAAATAAAAAAAAAAGATAAAAGAGATAAAAGTATAGTGTATTGTTGTATTGTTGTGTATTGATGTAAATCGCGAAAGTTTTAACAATTTTAAACAATTTAACTAAATAATACTTAAATTGCGTGATTAATTCCCACCCTGGCAACTCTCTCCCGGGAACGCCCGCACGGCGCAAGCGCGCTCCGCTACGTCACAGCCTAATAAATTGATTTTCATCTACCCGTCTCTGTTCTCCCACCCGAATTCCCAACACTCCATCCCGCTCGCACACCTCAAAGCTCTAGTGACCTTTTGTATATTTTTCTCTGCTTTTAAACTCTGTAAAAGGCTTTTGTTTTGGCTGAAAAGCCTAAATACAGCCTGAGGCTGCTCGGATTTAAAAAAAAAGTATTGTTGAAATTTTCGGCGTTGGAAATTTTCCATTTTAATTCAGTACAGTAACATTGTAATGGTCGTTCCAATTGTTTGTTACTTCTATGGGTTTATCAACTTATTCCCTCCAAACGTCTCTGTCTAACTAGTGTCATAAGAAAGAAACGGATAGATAAACTAAAAATGACCGGTCATGTAAGGGCTTGGTTTGTCGCAGGTCGGTGGTTCGCGTCCTGAAAGTTTTCCAAGTTTTCCGTGGCCAGATTTCCACAGGGATATCCCGTTTTTTATTGACGCAGGGAATTCCGAGTAAATTGGAAAGTTTATTTTTCAATGTTGTCAATTCATTTGAGTGTTGAAAGTTTAAGTTAGTTCTTGGCGACTGAAAAGAAGGAGGATTATGTGTTTGTCTTGTTTTTATGTACAGTTAAAGATAAATAAATGACGACTAAAGTAGGAAATGAGCGGAGTTTTTTTTCGAAAGGGAGGTATATAATATAAATATATGAATTTACCCAGTTTTGCGGGTGGTAGGGCCAGGTGCAAGGTCCGTCCGGATCGCTACCACCATCTTGCTCGCTAATCCTGCCGCTAAGCAACAGTGCTTGCACTGTTGTGTTCCGGCGTGGAGAGCAAGACAGCCGGTGTATTTACTGGCACAAGAGGTATTCCATCTTAGCCCTCTGGGTTGACAACGCATCTGCACTCTCTTTGTTGTCGCAGGTGTCTATAGGCGGTGGTGATCACTTACCATCAGGTGACCCACTTGCTTGTTTGCCGTCCTATGTTGTATATAAAAAAAAAACATGTTACACAGCGAAAATTCGTGCAGTCAGTACGTCGTGTTACGGGGAGACCAGCAAGCAACTACGTACTGACTGCATGAATGCTCGCTGTGTAACATGTTACAGTACACCTCGTAACGTTGGTCAGTACCCACCTTTTGGACCCCAATTCTCGGGTCATGCGAGACGCTATCTCGCATGCCACAAACGTCAAAAATGACAGATTTCCTTGGGAATTGACAGTTATTCTCGTGCGAGATGAATCTCGCATGAACCCAGAATAGGGGCCTTGAGCGCTAGTGAGCGACACAGGGTGATGTCTAGTCGTCGAGTCCGACGCTGAATGCGCTTAGACGTCGGTTAACACGCTAATTCTGGCGTCAGTTCAGTCCATCATTCCGGTATAGTTTTGACTGATGCCAGAATGATGACAAGTGGACACGGTTACGAGCAGTTCAGACTGACACGACACGAGACAGGTTACACGATAATTCTCTCGTCATTCTGACCAGAATGATGGACTGAACTGACGACAGAATGGGCGTGTAACCGACGTCTAACGCACTAGCGCGAGTGAGCGAGAGCGGGTGATGTCTCGCCGTCGAGTCCGACGCTGATAGACAACGAACACTGTTGGTAGACAACTCGACTTAACAGTCACGAGAAGACAGTCATCTAGTCTCTCACCGTGCTAATTTCGTTATGCCGAGCCCTAGCTCCGAATCTAGGTCATCGATTTTAACTTAATTCAAGTATCAAATACCCGTTCCTGCAATTCTTTGCTTTTTAATGAAAACGACTTAGGTATTTGAAAGTTTTATCGATATTTAACACCAACAACTATTTTAAATCCCGTCGATGCCTCGTATAGAGGTGCAACGCGCTTAGATCGTGAAGTTTAAGCGTATGGTATTGGTGGTTTATAGTTGAATCTGGCTGATGTATGTTGTTTTTTCAGGAAGCGGAGGAAGGTGGGTTTTGCATGAAATATGTACGTAGCACACAGACGCTGCTGTTTAGCACGTGCACGGCACTGGTTTCGCGAAGTAACAAGGCATTTGTTCCAGTTTGCTGATATGACCTCCGCAAAGTAACGCCTGAATCGATTAATTATTTGACTCTGACAGAATTAGTTTTTTATGTTTCGCAAAATTTTACAAATTTTTATCGAGAGTTTAATCGACAGTTAATAACAAAAAAATATCTTATTTAACATAAAATATCAAAAGATGTCACTTTTAGCGTTTTGATATCAAAAGCCTCAAGAGATGGCGCCAGTGAATACTTTGTAACAGCGCCATCTAGCGGATTAACGTTAAACTTGAAATAGTCAACTGTGACTTACTGTTTTTAGTATCGTACGCTATGGGGCGCGTTGCCAACATCGTTCCTCCATCCTTATACCATTTGCAGTGAAACTTTTTCAATCAAACACCAATGATATTATAATGCATGGATGTACAATGTCATACTAAATGACAGCAGAAAAACGGCCCGACATGAGAATATAGGTTGACGCCAATGTTACAAATGCAAATCATTAGTTTACCATTTATAGTCATTGGATTTATAACTTTACGTCTAGCATAAAATAATAATTTATTGAGTATCGTTGCAAATAGGTTTTTTTACAAAATAATAGTATTGACAGTAACGCCGTCAGTCCGACAAACTGACAGCGCGAGCGATTGTCGATTTATTCTACTTTTTATCCTACTTTGATACGCCATTTTTTAAACACTGTCTAGAAATCCATTACTTATAGGTCAGTGTCAAACACGAAATAATTATGATTCTGATTTCCGTAATTGAAACTAGCTTTTGCTTGCGTCTGTGGATGGTTGGAATTTAGAAGTAGGTCTCTAACTAGACTTCCATGTGCCAGGCCAAGATAAAACATGCCTCAGGGCCCAATTTCATAAAAGCGACAGGCAACAGATGAAAGTGACAATTCGGTATACATTGCTTACCTAGTGTTACTTGTCGACGCAGTAATGTACGGTGAATGGCCACTGTCTCCTGTCGCGTTAATGAAATTGGTCCCAGATTTAAGTTAGACCTCTACCAATAAATGCGAAAACCGGGTCCAATTTAGAGTAAAATTTTGACCAAAAGTCCTAAATTTAACTTACCAAATTTACAAATTTAGAATTGTTATTATTTGGTATATGTATGTATACATAAACTAGGGAAAGTGGAAATGTCGCTCTAATTAAGGATACCTAAGGTCAACAAACAAGATATATATAAAGAAGTATAGCGTGCTAACCGTTATTCTGATATGACAATCCCTTTAAGGAATAAGCTTACCTTTGTACCTTCTAGTTTCATAATAATCTTAGCACTTTTTCCAGTTTCTTAAACCGAGTTTTTAATAGAATAGGAATAAAAACCGGCATACGAGTAAACTGATGGGAAATGATCCCCACCACCTATGGTCACCCGGGATCCCAAGATTATTCCTGATCCGTTGCTCGCATTTAGGTCCCCGTCAGCTTCCAGATACGCTTTTGACCATGATCCAAGATTTAGCAGGTCAGGTTATGTTGGTCTGACAGCTTTAACCCTTATGTCAGGAAAGCATACCGATAGGATTATAGCAACACATTCAGCTAGATAAAATAATGTGCTATGTCTTGCCAGCGTTATGATGTCAACTAAAAAAATAATAAACCAATTTCTTTGTAAAATGTACATTTAATCTTAACATTATATTCACGTACTATGTACATTTGAAAGCGCACTATACATAGATAAAAATATTTTGCTCACTTGCGATTGAAACGGTCTAACATTTTCACAAAAACAGTTCTTTTAATTGCATGAATATGAATAATACTTATTGTGCGCATTTCATTTTAATGTTTAAACAAAAAATGCGCGAATTATTAATTTAAAATGTTTTAGCTACACAGTGGGAAGTCTCGTATGTTTCATTCTGTTAGAAGTGATAGTAATTTCATTTTCATTTACAATTGACAGAACGAATCGAAACGAAAGTTTGCAAATGTGAAATTTCGAGGTTTGGGTATTATGTATAACGATGAACGAAGTTTTGTTTGATAAATTCAAAATAGGATGTATTTTATACGAAATTTAGCGAGGGAAATCTCTTAAAAACCGATTATGGATAAAGTATTAAAAATGTATAGCGTGTAAATATTATAATTGCGTTGTCTTTCTTTTAACCTACTTATAACTAGGTTATGTGGAATGTTTGTAAAATTTAATTTGTTTCTTTGCTGTCATCATTTTTTTAAACGAGATTAATTTTGGGGATATGTTCCCTATTTCAAGACTTTATTTTATAAATGAATAACTTTCAAACAATGATGATTGTTTTCTTATACACACATAGTTAAGTTTTAATGATCTGCATTATAGTACAATAGTCATCCCAATCATGAACTTAGATATGTTTCATCGCAATTAGCAAAGGTTTCATTTTGATCCGTGTATCATTTGTAACTGTAAATGAAAATGATTAGAACTTTATTTGTATAGAATCGAACATACTAGAGTTGTTTATCATAAGTACATTATTCCTTTTTTAACGCCTCCTAAACAAAATACTCCATTAATTAGTAACATTAAGAAATTGCACATTCACTATTCTTTGGTGGTACAAGGTACAAAGTCGACTAGCTTATTAAAATAAATAAGTTAAAACTAAACTAAACTTATCATTCCAACTAAATTGAACAATGTAAATAAATCATTAAGCTTTTGCAACATTTTTGTTAAACAAACGCCATTTTTGGGTGTTCATCGTGGACACGTAATTTTAAGTAATTAAAAGCTGATATTCATTTATCTATTATCTACGTTCTTGCACAACTCGGACTAGTTATTTTCATTTCTCTTAGTTTAGAGAAGCCTTAAATAATTATTACGACTATTTATTATAATTTTAGTAATATCACGCTGTTCCACGTAACTAAGATGACGCAGTCAAAGGAATGTTCAGAGATCTTGTGACTAGAGAAACAATTTTATATCAATAATGAGCCTGACACTCGCATACACCTTTATATTATTATTTATAAACCCTCAGTAAACCAACGATATCTATGAGCTAGATTGAGTGTTCTAAACCAACACTACTGCAGTGCCGGCACCGCACCTGCCGCAAATTCATTCCGACAACGGAACGCATTTCACTTGCTTATGTTTAAGAGACTTCATTGATAAACCATTACGTGATTTAACAGTCGTGTCACGCTTCTATTGTAAGTAATACAACAATATTCAGTTTATGTTTTCAATACATAAATACGTCAAATGAAACCGTCGCGAGTTAGTCCAATGCCGCCATATTGTCGCACATTTAATCGGACTTGCGCCATCGGAGCGATGAAACATTAGCTGTCTCGCTCTTATTTGCAGAAGGCGCCATGACGTTGTTCGCCCCATTTCATGCGTGGTGAGCGCGCGAGGACCCCGATCTTTGTTTGATTGTACTATTCTAGTGTAACAGTTTAATGCAGTGAACCTATACATAGTGAGCGTTTATCATTTTTAAATAAGAAATTAAAGAAAAACCTGTCGACTTGTCATGCGGTTTTGAGAATTATAATAAATAATGTGATAACGTTATTTACAGCCAAAAGTCTAGAAAACGGTCTTTAAATGACATTTTGGTGCTTTTAGAACAAATAATTGTAGATGAAATGCGAGTGTCATATTATTACTAAGTAACTTAACTGTCTTTTCTATTGGGATCCGATTTGATCGGATATTTTTCTAAACCAGATGTCGCTGTACAGGCTACAAAAATACTAGCTTCAACTTTTTTTAGTTATTGCGTAATTTTACTATCAGCTATTTGAAGCTTAGTATTGCTTGGACACACTTAGATTTGGTTTATACTTAACTAAAATTAAAACTGTTGTTATACCTACCTAACATCATCAAAAATTACACGCGAATGTTGCATTATAGCAAACGACCGTTATGAGAAAGTTTATATTATGGCAATCGACAGTTATGCGAAACGTTGTAACATGACAACCAGTAGGAGATTTTGTTTGGTACGAGTATAAGTACATGTCTAGTTTTAAATTTCTTCTAATAAATTATTACAAAAAGTTACAGGCAGTTTATTCGCTGCCAATTAAAATGGCGAAGTTCCAGTTTTATGCTTAACATTTTCTTAGGTTTCTAGATGGCAAATTAATACTACATTACTATTATTATGTAGGTAAAATAATATACTGTTTCTTGAGTAAGTGTGTCCAAGTGTCCAAGTTTGTAACTACAATTAATTATAAATTAAAATACACATTTGGGCTAAATTACTGCAGAACAATTTATAAATAGAACTTATCATAACTATTTCAATACGTTTGACTAGAAACGTTAGACAAAAGAGATCAGAGTCTAGCCTTTGCTGGTTACTTAGACAACTTGCTGCTGACATCATGATGTGCTTAAGGAAAAAATAAATCTGGAAAAATTATCTCGAAAATTCAGTCTGAAAGAGAAGATGTAAATTTTGAACGAGGAATGACTAGATAAAATTACACTGTGACTCAAATTTCTATTATTTTCGGTTAAAATATTGCCAAAAACACGAGTTAATGATTCCAATTCAAACACAGTGGGGACACGATTTCGGTGACATATGGTTTTATAGATGACGGAACCAAAACTGATCATAAGACTTTGCTAGACCATCGATATTAGCATAAAAAGTCGTCTAAATAAGAGCAATACCAACATGTTTTACTAAATTCCCGCCATACTAGTATTCTTAAGCTTTTACTGTACATTTGTGACCTGAAGTTGTCATAGAGATTTCCGAATGTCAAATGTTTGAGCCAATATTGGATCTAAAACAACATTTACCACAGAAGAAGACCGCAAGTAATCAGAAACAATATGACTAGATTCTGTTGAGCATAACTTTAACGGAGATCAAAGACAATGGAATGACAAAATGGCTTAATTCGGTAACGCAATCCCAAAACAAAGTAACAAATAAAACTTGACTACTTATAACGTCACCATGCATCGAGCGTACAAAGAACCTAAAATCCCTACCTACCCTGCACACGCAGCGACCAATTCGAAATCCAGGACAACTCCAAGCATCCCTCATAGCACTAACAGATGCTGTTGAGGTATACGACGTCACAAGAGATGGTCGTCCTGGTCGTCGTGTTCATCTTCAGATTCCCCAGAATCCAGACTCGGGACGTGGTCTAGATCCTGGCTGTCGAGTTGCTCCAGGTCCGCGGATGGTGCGTCGTCATCTTTCCACTTGTCCATTGATCGGCGGCGTGCGTTCATAAAGAAATTGCCTACAGTCGTAGGCTCTAAGCCGAGTTGTCGCGCTATTGTCACTTGCATTTCTTTTGATGGCCTCTTTGTTTCCTGAAAAAATAAGATGAGAGTTGATTATAGCAGCGTTATGACTAACGAGCTGTCTTAGTTTTTATTTTTACTTTGAGAATAGAATAGTTTTATCTTTTATATTATCGTTTATAGTACGGATCCTGTATATACGAATACTACATAGATAAAGAAAGGATAAATTATTATGATGAAATATTTGGTGCTTTCATCGCTTCTGATAGTAAACTTAAATTTCAAGTACTTAATGCTTTAATAGAAAATGAAGCTATATTGTATTACTTTTAATGTGGGATGTACCACACCATACCATTACACCATAGCATACCATTTTCTATTAAAGCACTAGGTACCTGCAATTTAAGTTATATGAGTTTTATATTAAATATGCAGGCTGATCTCGTCATCATTTTTTACATAACTATGCTAAATCTATGTACTGACCCTATCTAACAAGTGTTTTAAGAATGGGAGGTAAAGTTATGTTTTAAATTAATGTTTTAAGCCATACAAAAGCGCAAATGTTATTATCAACTACAATTAAAATAACCAAAATATTTAAAAGAATGAATTCATAAGAAAACACTGCTGATAACGAAGGTAACAAAATAGAAAACCAAAACAATCATGCAAATCAAAATCCTGTGGTCTTCTAAATTGATCCCCTTTGTACTGATAATGAGTTTGTTGATGACGTTGGAAAAATAATAAAGGTAATTTACCTTAAAAATAGCCTGTAGAGTACGCCGTTGGAGGTCTGTGAAAACCAAACGGGGCTTCTTCGGGGAAGGCAGAGTTTCCGAAACCATTTCCTCCTTGCGCTTGCAGCCTGAAGATGTGACAAAGAGACCTTAGAATTATTATTAAGAATGTGTTCTTGCCAAATACATTTATGACGATGCATTTTAGGTTGGATAGGGATCCAGTAAGCTGTCTTTCCACTATGCCTGGTCGTTGAAGAACAGCACGGCTAGCTTTCATCATTATCATCATCAATTCAGTCACAAGAAGGCCACTGTTGAACATAGGCCTCCTCCATGGATTTCCAAAGTGACCGGTTGTAAGCGGCATGCTACCTGTATGAGGTCATCGAACCATCTTGTGGCTGGCCATCCTACGCTGCGCTTGCCAAAGCTGCTAGCTTTGTCTTTACGAAAAGGCTTCATAATTAATATTCATTACTTACATTATGTTCGGAACTTTACTATGAAACCTCGAAAGAGTGTGCCTTTGTTTACAGTATTAATAGTTAGATACACAATACTATCCGAGATTGATGCGTTTAAAAAATTGTTCGTCAGTTATTTTTCTTTAGAGCCAGAAATGCTAGCTGATAAAAACGGTTTTGATCCTGTATGCTGTAGATACTCGCAAGTAGACAGACAGGTTAGTCAAGCTAGAAGCCAAAATTTCCTTTTGCTGGTAGTTTATAAAAACGAAATGGATCCTAAATGTGAAGTTAATCTTTCAAGGTACTTACTGCCTCTCTGAGGAATCTGGGCCGCTGAAACAAAAAAATATTTTTTCATTAATATTAAGTAAAAGATTAATGACGTCAATAAAACGCGACCAGAAAGAAAATACCTCCAGGTTTTTGGGAATAGAATTAAAAATAGGTATTTATTTATGGTCGGATAATAACCTAGCAGCTAAAACAACAAACATGCCACTAGACATAAACTAAGCTGTCCTCATACGCACCATACTTGACAAAAACTAAAGTAAAACAAATGCTTTAATACGTAAAAGTGCGAGTAAAGACTACTTTTTAAAATTCAAGATCTCTATCTTTATAAATCAAACAGTTTCTTTCATTATAGGTTAGTTGGCGCCCAACGTGGGGCCATTTCGTAATTTAAGAAAACTAGAATTAAAAACGATTTACTCCTCGTTTTGTCGATCTAATTAAGTTTTCTATACATCTGACATATAAAAAACAATTTCGCTAAGCATAGAAAAAGTATAGTCTCCTCTTGATTTCACTGAAATTCAGAAGTTAATAGCTAGTAGTTAGCTAACTAGTTAATATTTCCTATATGTCAGACAGATCAAAAACACCAAACGTATTAAGTAAAATGCATACCTGGCGACAATGTAAACAACATTAATAAGGGTTTTTGAATCTCGCAGGCACCTATGAAATCATATGTCAAAACTAAGGCAGCCCGGGCGGAGGGGAAAACAAAAAGGGAGGGAGGGGCAGCGGTAGCAGTCTAACATTCACCTTGGCTTCTTGAAGCTAACAAAATACACTTACTGCTAAAATAATCTTTTAAAAAACACTGTCTAATACGGTCAGTGATCCTTCTTTGTGTAGGCAGTACCTTCACAACTCCACCTCAAGCGAAGACTACAAAAGCTAATAAAGATACTGCCTACCCAAATACAAGACATCTATACGAGCAAATCTCTATACATTTTACACATTTACTTGTATGAGATCGATATAAATAAAACATCATCAAAAACCAAAAAATAATCAGACACTCTCCTCATCGAAGACATGTCTTAAGCAACCTATAAATTAAAAAACACTTAATCAAAAATATATGGTTTTATATGTATATTCATATGTTACCTTGCGGCAAGCTATTGACAGATACTTTAAAATACCTATAAGAAACCAAGTCCACTGCTACGCAGCCAAAAGGGAAGGAGTGGGTACGGGGCCAGAACATATCAATTCGAAAAAAAAATACAAAATCGTCTACATACCTACACGTATACATGTCACTTTCAAAGCCCCAGCGGGGTAATTCTCGCGTCCGTAGACATGAAGTCATACTCGTGATAAGCCCGTCAGATCCCTTCAAATTCTGTCATTTTTTGACACAACTCGAATGTGAGATGAATCTCGAAGAACGCCAGAATTGGGGGCCTGATCTACTGACTGACTATACTGAGCACCTAGCACGAACATTCTCGAGACGCGTTAACTCGCTACGTAACTCAGGGCGTCTCGTTCTAGCCAGCCCAGTGGGAGAGAGACGCACTGAGTTACGTAGAGACTTAACGCGTGTCAAGAAGGTTCGTTCTGGGTTCGCTGATCTCATTTTAGACACTTCAGTCACAAACGAAATTGCCATAAACACTCCAGCGAATGATTTATTTATTTGCCAAGATGCTAAGCCTATTTATGTTGATGATGTATCACCAAAAACTGTAACTTTATTACAAGGTTTTAACGTTCAGAGTAATTTAGTATCTCATGATGGACAACTCAAATACTAAACGAAAAAGAAGGAAACCAAAAAAACCAAGGAATTACAAGGACTTTAGGAATGGAACACGGGAACGTTATCCAAAGGGGAGGACTCACAAGCACGAAACGTCCCCGGCGGGTTCGTACCCGGCCGTTTCCCACGGTTGGGGCGGGTACACCGGGCCCACTGGGGCCCCAGGCGGGGGCTGGGGTGGGCCCTGGTATTCCCTGGGCTGGCAGTAACCCTGCTGAGCCATGTTGTTTACATTGTCGCCCTTTAACGCCTGCTGATTCGGTGCATCTGCAAAGTTAAAATGGTAATTTGTGGCTCCCATTCTGGTTTAATTTGGGTTTTATTTGGTGAGCGTATATTCTTTATGCATTTAATTGCCGGGCAATAAAATACTTAACGAACTAAGAACTAAAGTAACTGTCCCAGTGCTCGACACGCGTAGGGCATTATTTGTTCCAGTGGCTGACACCATTGTTTCTAGTTTTTACTCTTATATTTCCATATAATCTACTCGTCTATTATTGGGTTACTGTCAATGACTGGAACCTTAATGTGGTCGAGAAAAATTGCAAATTTGAAGGTATTTATTTACTATCCAGAATACTTTGAGAGAATACTCGTGTGAGACAATTTCAGTGTATTTTGTTCCAAATTTTGTAATGTAGACTTCGACAAATTGATACGTAATCCCTTCATTAATACATAAACGCTAACGAAACCTACTTTACATAAAATTATGTGTCGCCTTTATTTGTCACTGTGACGTTTACCTTTGACAGATAGGAGCAAAATTATATTTGTATATTTCTACATTGTGTGCCTTGCCTTATAAAAATAAAAAAATAAAAAATCATTTATTTCGGACCTGGATCCATATTCGGTTAGTAACAATGACCTTATACACTAAGTTAGTCACACAGAACATACACACACTTAATTTAATGTTTACTCTCTAAATCATACCTTTTTATACTGTTTAGTGGTGATCAATAGGCAGTTTTGTATTGAATTGTCAATCTTTATAATCATAATATTAACCATTTACTAAATTCAGACAACCAGGCCCTTGGCAATAACATTTACATTTTTAATTAAAGAAGCGGGGTTCTTGCGGGGGTAGGACCTTGTGCAAGGTCCGTCCGGATCGCTACCACCATCTTGCTGGCTAATCCTGCCGCTAAGCAGTAATGCTTGCACTGTTGTGTTCCGCCGGCCGGTGTAATTATTGGCACAAAGACGTATTCCATCTTAGCTTTGTGGGTTGGCAACGCATCTGCAATCTCTTTGGCGATGCGGGTATCTATAGGCGGTGGTGTTCACTTAACATCAGGTGAACCACTTGCTTGTTTGCCTTCCTATTTAAAAAAAAAGGCGGCTTTCTCACTTAGCCGTTCAGCGCCTGGTGCCTGGTTTTTTATAATAATCTAAACCTATTATTCAAAAAATATTTTTTTTTAAGCTAACAACTGTTTTGTCCCTTGCAATTGAGGGTAAATGTCACAATGACAGATAAAGACATAACACAATGTTAACTAACATAGGTTTACGAAACGTTTCTGAATAAGGGGGTATGAGGATATACTCGTATAATATGAACTCTATAGGGTTTAAGTGTTTGCAATAGTCTTGTTTATGTTTTTAAATGCGTAGGACGACCAGCCACAAGATGGTCCGATGGCCTCATACAGGTGGCAGGAAGGCGCTCGTTGTATGCTGCTTCCAACCGGTCACTTTGGAAATCCATGGAGGAGGCCTATGTTCAACAGTGGACTTCTTCTGGCTGAGATGATGATGACGATGATGATGTGTTTAAAACAAATACAAGGCTATTTTGACAATTTTGGGGATTTTAAATCAGGTGTGACAATTTAACGTATCACTGTGTCAAATATTAAGGCGAACCTTCAGGCAAATCATCTAATTTAATCAAACTCCTGAATATAAGGTTCGTGATGTAAACAAAACGATTAAATAACAATTGAAAAGGTAAACAAAAAGGTATGTTATTGTTTCTTAGCAATTTTGTCCAAACAACTTGAGAGTGCCTAATTATAATGAAGAAACAAAACACAAGATTGCGAATTTATTTCAGAAGCATAAAAGAATATACCTGCCCAGCGATTTAAAACGTGAATTTAAAATTATGTGTTTAACACAAATTAAATATAATTGAAATAATATTTGGTCCATCGAGCCGGACAAACAATTTTACAAGCGATATTTTTGATTAGAATTCGCCACAAGAGAGCGAAATAAGCAAAAAATATAACTTTTAAGCACTGATTTTTTACACTCATTGTAAAAAGGACATTCGGTTGAGCACCTTTTAAGTCCTAAAAATAAAAAAGGGCCCCCGTACGGCGTTGTAATTACAAAAACCATCCCGAGAGCGGAGCTACCACAGAGGGTAGAGGGGAGCGGGGCACGATCGATACCCGCGAGAGGGCGGGGGGTGACGTCACGCTGCCATGTGGCGGTGGCCGGATTATGGCTTTTCTCAGCAATCGAATTCTGTTTTTGAATTTCGACTGCGTTTTTATTCCATTGTCATTTGTTTTCCGTTAGATTTTCAACGGTTTTTCTACAGTGACGAGTTTCGAGGTTATATTCGGTGTCGCTTTTAGGTCTAACTGTAGACCTAAAAGCGACACCAAATATAACCTCTGTGCGTATTTTTGTATCTTACTATAAATATCCTAGACGAGTAATATTTATATCTTGTTTGTTAGTAATTGCACTCTCAAAAAGGATTAAGGATTTCGATAAAATTTACAATATAGCGGTTATCAGGAGCGAAAAATCGATCTAGCTAGCTCTAACTTCTGGGAAATATCATTTGACATTCACATCTGTCCTTTGCAGAGCTCGGTATTAATGTTCTATTAAATTAAAATACATGCAACGACGGAAAGACTTGGGCAAACGTACTCCGATCAAATCAAAGACACTCTAAAGAAAGGCCTGGTCAGGAGTACCCTAAACCGACGAGCGCGCATGAAGAATGTTATGAAAGTTAAGCTAAGGTTATATATCGGATCGTAGTAAGAGAAAATCTGTGGTCTTGGCCTACCCCTTCGGGAAACATTCGTGATTTTAAAATGAATGTAGATGCAACATCTATTTTTGTCAAAAACTTATCCTCTTCAGGGTAGACCTAAGAAGTTATATTGATTAAGTGAAGGAGAAGGTACTTGTCGTATCTTACAGAGAAATCAAAGAGCTAGGCTTAATTTCATAAACGCGACAGGCGACAGGTGACAGTGACAAGTCGCCGTACATTACTGTGTCAACAACTAACGCTGCAGACTTACAGACTCAACATCATAGGGGGCAAGCAATGTATAACGAATTGTCACGTCATCTGTCGCCGGTCGCGTTTATGAAATTGAGCCCTGGCCGTCGACAGGGCAGCTTGGAAAGCACTTCACCAAAAAGACCAAAAGTCTTTGAGAGAGATGCACTTTAACCTGAAACGTTAGACTTTACGTTACATCATCAAGTGAATGTAAGATGAATGTCAATGACCGCAAGAATTGAAGGACTGGCATAAGTCTACTCTCAGTGTCCTGTCAACCTCAACATTAGGAGAAGTATCAAAACCATCCATAAGGGTCATTCTGGCCTAAAATGTCATTCTTAAACATATTAAGTATTGGATTTTGCGGGTGGTAGGACCTTGTGCATGGTCCGTCCGGATCGCTACCACTATTTGCTCGCTAATCCTGCCCCTAAGCGGCAGTACTTGCACTGTTGTGTTCCGGAGTGGAGAGCAGACAGCCGGTGCAATTGCTGGCACAAGCGGTATTCCATTTTAACCCTCTGGGTTGGCAACACATCTGCAATCTCCTTGGTATTGCAGGTATCTATAGGCGGTGATGATCACTTACCATCACGCGTAACTCACATGCTTGTTGCCCTTCCTATTATATAAAAAAAAATATCCAAGCGAGGCTCACTTTGCGGAGCTACAGGAATATCGTTGCACCACTGCACTGTGGCCGGCGCATTTGAGTTGCTGCGCTTGCGACTGAATACGAGTTACATGATAGACAGAGAAGTATAAAGCGGAGCATCTTATATTAAGATAAAATTCTGTGCTTTTTTATATGTATATAAAATGGGAAGGCAGACAAGCAACTGGGTCACCTGATGGTAAGTGATCTCCCCCTCCTATAGACACCCGCAACACAAAGGAAGTTACAGATGCGTAGCCAACCTAGAGGTCTAAGATGGAATACCTCTTGTGCCAGTAATTGCACCGGTTGTCTTGCTCTCTACGCCGGAACACAACAGTGCAAGCACTGCTGCTTAGCGGTAGGATTATCGAGCAAGATGGTGGTAGCTATCCGGACGGACCTTGCACAAGGTCCTACCACCCGCTTGTGCTATTACCTACCGTGTACTCTTTGAGTTTCTTGCCTGTATCTTTTCGGAGGTTTTTCGGACCGATGGTATCTAACATTAATAAGTTGGTTCCTGTACCTGAGTCTAATCTGAATAAAGATATTTTAACTTTGACTTTGACTTTGATGTATTCGGCGTCACATCTCGAATGCGAGATGAGTCTCGGCGAACGCGATGATTGGGTGCCAGATTGGAACCCATGACAGTCTACTTGCGAGGCGGAATGTCTATCAGTTTCGCTACGGCGTTTTTCGCCGCCAATTTTATCAAAACTGGGAATTTTTATCTTATCTACCTCAGCTGATGGCGTTCTAGCAAAACATAAGATAAGGAAGTACAGCAAAACATTTAACTCCCCTCGCATTTAACGCACTCCAGTGGCCCTAACATGGCCGGCCAAGCTTAGTTTATCTCTATATATGTGCATCCCTTTCTTATGACACTAGTTTGACAGAGATGCAGGGAGGTATAAGTTAAATCTGAGCCGGCCATGTTAAGGCTGCTTTTCCACCAGAGATGTACGAGGATGCGTAGCGAGATGTGTTTGTAAGAACCAATAGAATCGCTTCATTCACCTCGCCTCGGTCAGCACAGCTCTGGTGGAAACGGCTCATTGGTTCTTTACAAACACATCCCTCGCTACGCATCCTCGCACATCTCTGGTGGAAACGCAGCCTGAGGCCATTGGAATGCGATTTTTGAATCTAACTAAAGACTAAAGCTCACCAAAATGGCCGTTTTTGGTGGAGATTTGGCCATTCTGGTGAGCTTTAGTGACCTGGTTAGATTCAAAAATTACACCTTTGGACCTCAAGATACAGGCTCAGCCTAGTTTTGGGTCCGGCAGACATCGCATTTTATGCATAATTATTTTTTTGTGTTCCTTAAGCAAATGCAAAGACGGGCGTTATTGAAGTCTGTCTGTCTATAGCGCCATAGCGCCAATTCCAACGAACTGATTTATTTTTATTTTTACTCAAAGTAGTTTTTTTGTAGGTGTGTAGTTTAATTGGATTAATTGTTTTCAAATTATTTAACTTTCAAAGTGGGTTAAGTTAACTTTGACGATTGTTAAAATAGCCATTGAAAAACAAACTACCATTACCTTAAGGATAATCTAAACAAAGTCAACTCAAAATTAAAGCGCATTTGACTACGGATCAAAAAACCCTTGGAAGTTGGAAACCATCCAACGCTCTCTTTTATCTCGAGCACGACACTTTTCGCATTGTAAAACGGCAATGTACGCCGCTCTCAACATTCCAGTACGAGCGTAGTGACGCGCCGCATCGACCGCGCCGTATCGATTGTCGAGAATCAATGCAGGCAGCTGACGTCGGTTGTTTACAAACTTATCGACTTTTTTACTGCGTATGCGTATTTTTTTTCTTGGTTTTTTATAAGCTTTTAGTTAACCTCACCTGTTTGTGTGCTAGTTTATTAGACAAATGCGAGTCAATTTTTAAATTTTAACCATCATCCATGGACGGATTGACTTGAATTTTGGCATGTGTATGTAGTTTTGACAGCAACGCAATAATAATGAATCGACCGTAAAAAGTGTGCTTTAAATATATTAAATAGTCCAATTTAAGTTAGAAAAGTCTAACATTTTAAAGTAATTTAAAAAAAGGCAATATCCATATTGAATACGTACATGTTTTATGAAATTGTCTCTATATATCACATAAAATTGATAATTTTGATCGTTTGCTAAGTATTTTGGAATTAAAAAGAGATTTGCAAACAAATGATGCCAAAACATGTTTAAACATTCATCCTTAAAAGACTTAAGCACTTAAAAACTTTTAGAACCAAAAAGGCAATTGCTTTATCACATTTGGACTGTATTACAACGAGATAAGGTCAAAAGTGGCAAGGCAATTACTTCGTCAAGTGTCAGTACAAGCGTAGTGACGCGCCGCATCGATTCTCGACAATCGATGCAGGCAGCTGACGGTTGTTTACAAACTTATCGATTATTTACTATCGTTACAAATCTGTTTTTTTTTTATTACAAAAACAGTTCTAAATTAATGGTAAGAGACCTCATGACCATTGGTCACTAACCCAGCAGCAGTGTTTGCACTGTTGTGTTCTGTGAGCAAGACAAGACAGCCGGCGAAATTACTAGACTTATTTTTATGCAGAGACAGAGAAAATATCGGGCATTTCTCGATTTAAAAATAAGTGAGTGATCCATTTTTTTTATATGTCCGAGTCTCACGGTAGTTTTATGTTAAAAAAGAGAGAGAGCTGTCATTTTTTGTCGTATCTCGACTACGAGATGAATCTCGCGTAAAACGATAATTGGGACCAACCACCAGTACTCTAATGTCGCTCTACTACAAAAGAAACTTATCAGTTGTAGTTTAATAGGCGAACTACAGCGGACGCGTACGTCGCGTATGCGACACGGCTCCAAATATTTTCGTAGAGCTGCGTTATGCACGTAACGCAAAGACGTAACCGGTGTGGCCTCGCCCTAAGTCGTTCTACTTAGCATACAATGCTTGGTACGTGGAACGCTCACATTTTGCGTTCTAAACTGATACAGCAATGTAAAACAGTATATTTTAGTGACGTGCCTGTATCGATTCGGGGCAATCGATGTGCAGCTGACGTTTGTTTACAAAGATATCGATGTTTTCTTATCGACTGAAATGTCAAGAGGGAGTCGGATGCGGATCCTGCTGATAATAAATGTAGAATTATGTATAGATGTTTGTCATTTACGAGTAGTCATGCTTTAACAACTAAACGGGTTTGATGTTAAGTAGCTGGAAGAAGGCGGAATGGCACTTAGAATTTTGGTACCTAAATAGGTTATTTTATTTACTAGAAATTGAATTCAAAATTTTAATTTGCATAGTATTTTTTTCTGGTTCTTTTAATGACACTGATTATTATTACAAGGTGTGCCATTCAAAGATTTACACTATTTAAACTTAAAGCACGCGGCCTAAATTTGTTGTTTTTTTGCGCTGCTCGGCTAGTACAATATGTGAGTAATCCATAATAATTATTAATAGAAATAAATTGCATGAATTTTATTTCTGCCAAATTAAAAAAAATCTTAAAAATAAAAAATAGTAAAACATAATAACTGAATATTAGGATATTTAAAAACGTGAAAGTTATTATTCAAATAACAAAATAATAATGTAAAGATAAAAAAAAACTTTATTGGCCGGTCATTATATACTATGCCACTACTGCTAACTGCCACATTTACATTTCACCGATTTTTTATTACTAACCAATATAACGTAAGGAAATAGACTATTTCTGAAATAAAAAATATATGTCGAATCGTGGGCTTCATCAAACCTTCCTGTATTATTATTTTCACTATCCATTTTGGGTAACTCGGGCGAAACAAAAGAAAGTTTATGTTTGAGTTAAACTCTGTATTGGCAAGTAATCATTTCACAGCACTAATAGTTTGAAACACAGTAATAAGTCTTAAATTAAACAATAGTCGCTTTTGAGCGAACCGGCAGGTTCAGTTCACAGTCTTTTCGCCTTTTATTTTCTTTAACAAAACCACAACAATCAAACAACCCGGCATAACCTTCAATCCTAGTTCCACTCTCTCCTCTCCGAACTCTCCTCTTTACCGACCGAGCACCAGCCGTCCAGACTGCTTTACTGACCCCACCCAGGCATCTAGCCTGCGTTCACTCACAAGCCATTGAAAAGAACAAAACTAAGTAGTACACAACGTAACGTACAGGTGGCGTTGTTATAATTAATAACACTTCAATAAAGTGGCCGAGAGATAGCATTGTGGTAATCAATGCTTCGAGCAATCTCCGACACGGCCATACTGACATCTTACACGTCCTCGTGTATACCTGTAGACAATGGAAATAAAAGAACTGAGGTATCATTGCACATAGTTCGGCCTACCTGACACACATAAGATGAAACTTTAACATTAAATTGTTACAGTGCACTCAGAGAATGAGACGTTCCCGTTGCATGAAAATAAACTAAAAAAAATCAAAATGCAATGCAACTACAAGATCGATTAAATAAAAAAATAAAGCACTATGTATCAATCAAAAACATCAGGCTAACGCGCACAGCGCTCCGCCAACTGTACACAACACACCCATGAACTATAACAACATTTTCCTCCAATAAGCCTGTCACTTGACTCAGCTATTCACGGCGGCCTGCCTTTTGACTCAGCCATTAACTGCCGTACTACAGACACTACCATCACATAATCAGTCCTGCATCGCCCACTGAACAACCGACCAAGTTGCAGTTACAACTAAAACTGATTTCAACTGTCAGTTCTGCATCGCCCTCTGAACAACTCCGGTTGCAGTTACGACTAAAACCGTTTTATGTGGAGCGTCTCATCTCTAAAACTACCAATTCATTGCACACCACCGGAAGTGCCTTCACCGGCGCTATCACACTCATCGCTTGACTCAACGGGAACTTCACATTCAGGCATTTTCCTAACTCGATCGTGGGCGTACTTATACACTCTATTACCAGTTAACGATTTAACAGTGTATCTGTCACCATCAAGTACTTCTACAATTTTGAATGGTCCTCTAAACTTAGCATCTAACTTAGTTTGATTACGTTCCTCGTTTTTTAAAAGAACGTAATCACCAACATTAAATTTTACAGGTTTTGCTTTAGTGGAGTCAAATCGCAATTTATCGTAGTCAGCATTTTTTTTGATACTAAGTGCAGCTTGTTCTCTCAAATCAGAAATGTCAACATTTTCTTCTCCATCGAAGCACATCAAAGCTAAAGGCCTAGCTACGCGTCCAATCATGAGTTCTAAAGGGCTGGCTTTCGTTACCCTACTAACAGTTGAGTTTAATGCTAGTTGCACGTCACCTACAGCATCTTGCCACGAACGCAAACCTACCTCAATACTTGTAAACATGTTTTTCAGAGTGCTCATAACCCTCTCTACCTGTCCGTTAGCACGACATGACCCAGTAGCTATTAAGTGTAGCTGTACGTTATTTGATTTACAAAATTGTTTGAAATCGTTACTCGCAAAACATCTTCCTTGATCGGCAATTAAGCGCGCGGGAGCTCCAAATAACGAAATACTCGACTTTAAAGCTTCTATGATACTTTTAGTATCTATACGGGTGGTATGATAGAGTAAAACAAATTTTGTGAATGCGTCAATCAGAACTATAACGTATTCCTTAGCATCATTTTTTCCGCTTAATTTTCCGGTAATATCAGCATGTACTGTGTGCCAAGGAACAGTTATCTTTGAAATAGGATGAAGTTCAGCCTGTACTTTACCCGAACTTGTTTTTGAAACTGCGCAAATCACACAGTTTTCTACAAACTTTCGTACAAACTTAGTCATGTTTTCAAACCAGTAGAGTTCATATGCTTTTTCCAACGTTTTCTGCCAACCCAGATGTACAATGGATTCGTGCACCTGGTTAATGACAGACCATCTATAAGCTCGAGGAACTATAGGGAGGCAACGTGTACGCCTGTTTCTTTGAATATTTCGGTAAAGAACGCCTGAACGTAATTCGTAAGTATTAGCAATATCGGAATCTAACTCTTTGTTTTTCAGCTTGCAGACAATAGCCTGAATCTCGGCATCGCGCTGCTGCTCAGCACAAAGCCAAGTTTGTGAGAGCGATGTAACATCGACACGTTTCTGCTCAACTTTAGTGAAACGGTTGGGTGGCTGGGGAACTGATGAATTGATTGAATTGGTCTCGGGGACTGTCTGTAATAAACACGGTGTAGTATCCATGGCATTGTCATTTTGTTTGTGACTATTGTGACTAGATGACACCGATGGACCCTGAATAGGTAAAAGATTTCTGGAAAAGAAATCTACGTGCTCCATACGCTTCCCTTCTCGATACAAGATGTCAAAGTCGAAAGCCTGCAAAAAGGCCCACCAACGGTGTACACGTGGGGTAAGATCTATTTTCTTCCTGGAAGCTGCAAGCGAGTTGCAGTCGGTAACTACTATAAACTTTCTACCTTGCAAATAGTGGCGGAAATGTTTAACTGCATTGACCACTGCCAAGGTCTCCAACTCGTATGAGTGGTACCTGGATTCTGGGCCAGTGGTCCTTTTGCTGAAGTATTCAACTACTCGAAGCTGTCCCTCATGGCGCTGAAACACGATGGCCCCGTAGCCCTCGGCACTTGCATCGGTGTGGAGCTCTACAGTAAGGTTGGGATCGAAAATCATCAGCACGGGCTTTTGTGTAAGAATGGTGATGATTTCTTGTCGAATCAACTCGTGGTGAGACTGCCATTTTAAATTTCCCTTGCCGGAACTGGAAGTCAATAAAAACAGGGGTTTCATTCTTTGGGAAAAGTTCGGGACGAACTTTCTGAAATATGAGGCGAGACCAATGAATTGACGCAGCTGGTGAACTGTCTGTGGGGGTGGTAAATTGGTTAATGCCTGAATTTTACCAGGGTTTGGTTGTAGCTGACCCGCAGTAATTTCGTAACCCAGATATTCGACTCTTCGTTTTAAGAACGAGCATTTTGACAGATTTAGCGAAAAACCATTTTTAGTCAATGCCAGCAAAACTGTACGTAATCTTTCCAACCCATCTTCAACGTCACATGACGGAATCATAACGTCATCAATGTAGATTATGACGTAAGCGTATACAAGATCGCCCAATGCATTCGTCACTGCCCGTTGAAATACACTCGGAGCGTTTCTCAATCCGAATGGCATTCGCAAATATTCGAACTGACCGTCCGGTGTGACGAATGCAGTAAGTTCTACACTATCTGGATGCACACAAATTTGATTAAAACCACTCGCACAATCTAAGCAGGTAAAATAATTTGCACCATGTAGTCTTGCAATTTGGTCACTGATATTAGGTAAGGGGAAACGATCAGGAACAGTATTGCTATTTAGCTCTCTGTAATCCACGCAAATGCGATCACTACCATCGCGCTTTTTAACGAGCAGTATCGGGCTTGCAAACGGGGAGCAACTAGGACGAACAATACCAGCGTCTATCATTTCATTAATTTTCCCGCGAACTAACTCTCTTTCGTCTGGAGATAAGCGATACGGTCGGCGTTGTACGGTTTTATTTGGGTCTACAAGTCGAATACGCAAGTCCCCGGTTGTTACGGCTGTGCGCGGCAGTCCGGTAATAAAAGAACCCGAAAAATCATTTAATAAAGAAACAAGCCGCGTTTTGTCATCATCGGTGACATCGGTGTCAATATTTTCCAAATTGACTTGTTCAGAAACGTCACAACTATTAACATTCATGGATTTTAAAAGCTTGAAGTTATTGGCACTCATAGTCACTGAATAACCGGATTTTAAAATTTCTCGTCCTATCATAACGTCAAACTTTAAGTTAACATCAGGAATAACGTGAAGTAAAATTTCTAATTTATGTCCGTCAATGACTATATCGCTTAAAATCTGAAGGGAGCAAAGAACATTTGAGTTTCCTATTCCTGTAATATTTACAATCGAATTTAAACATTTACCTGAAAATTTACACGAAACGCTTTCTTTTAAAAGAGAACATTCTGCCCCTGAATCGTAACAGAACAAAAATGACTCACAAGAGTGGCGTAGAGTCCCGGTGACTGGCTCTACCTCGCACGCATCAACACGCCGCGCCGGCGGCGCCCCGCCGCCGCGCTCCGCCACGCCGCTCGTTGCGCCGCCCGCCGACGATCTGCAGTGCGTAGCGATGTGGCCCTTCTCGCCACACCGAAAACAGACGATATTCTTCACTTCAGCAGACTTAGTAAATGTCGCAGACACTGGTGTGAATTTTCCTCGTTCGTTCTTCTTACTTGGACATTCCCTCGCCCTATGTCCCGGCTCTCCGCAGTAATGGCACTTGAAAGTAATGGGTATGGAACTTTTAAAACGTTTTCCATACGTTGAATCATCAAGATCGTCTTGCTTATTTGGTAGTTTTCTTTTGAGGTTAGAAAACGCTCTTAACTCTTGCTGGAGTTTGTTGCGTGACGTTATCTCAGTCGTATAAGCCATACGTTGTAAGCGGGTATCAAATTGCGAGATATGGGCCATTACAAAAGAGACAGCAATTTCTTCACTTGTAAAATTTTTCCATCTTGCCAATAGAGATGTCATCAACCGGCTCGCATACGCCGCATAACATTCGCCTTCTCTTGGCCGGCTGTTGTTTACATTTATTAACGTGGCTGCACATGTTTCTGTAGAGTCGTAGCGGGCTAGAAAAATTGTTTTAAATTCGACCCATGTCATTCCCGCGTATGATACTTGTGACAGCCAAGATGATGCACTTCCTTTTAAACACTTACTCAGAGCAATTATTAGGGCACCGCCTTGTATTGGTAACTCAGTGAGACAAAGGTCAATGGTTTCACACCATGCACGGGGGTCAGCATCAGCTAGCTCCGGATTGAATTCGGGTAGCGTGACTGTAGACGGGCTTTGAGACTGTGGGGCTTTGATTGATCGAATCAACTCCATCATTTGACGATTTTGAGTTTCAAGTAGCAATCTCCATTGTTCATCCGTTTTTCCTGATGACTGTTTTGCCCGAGGGGATCCCACTTCTGATGTCGAATCGTGGGCTTCATCAAACCTTCCTGTATTATTATTTTCACTATCCATTTTGGGTAACTCGGGCGAAACAAAAGAAAGTTTATGTTTGAGTTAAACTCTGTATTGGCAAGTAATCATTTCACAGCACTAATAGTTTGAAACACAGTAATAAGTCTTAAATTAAACAATAGTCGCTTTTGAGCGAACCGGCAGGTTCAGTTCACAGTCTTTTCGCCTTTTATTTTCTTTAACAAAACCACAACAATCAAACAACCCGGCATAACCTTCAATCCTAGTTCCACTCTCTCCTCTCCGAACTCTCCTCTTTACCGACCGAGCACCAGCCGTCCAGACTGCTTTACTGACCCCACCCAGGCATCTAGCCTGCGTTCACTCACAAGCCATTGAAAAGAACAAAACTAAGTAGTACACAACGTAACGTACAGGTGGCGTTGTTATAATTAATAACACTTCAATAAAGTGGCCGAGAGATAGCATTGTGGTAATCAATGCTTCGAGCAATCTCCGACATATATATATTGTATTGTAAGCCGCGGCAAACGGGTCACGGTAATTTTAGCTGTATGTTGGTATTTTATGATGCCTTTGAATATAACCTTTGTGTTGTATTGTTATATTTACCTAAACAACATGACGTGACAGTTCATTATACACGTAGGTGAGAAAAGTACTGTTCAGTTGTGAAAGACAGACATTGAAAATGTACTGTTTTACTGTATTTCTGTGTTCTTTTTATTTTCAAAAACGAAAGAATTCGTTAAAAGAAGAAAAACCGTGGTTATGGTTGTTTCTACGCTCATTAGTTTTAGAAATATGTACTTTTGTATGTATGAAGTGCAGTATTGAATCACGTTTATTTTGATACTACCAGCCTACCGGCTTACGAATCATACATAAAAAGTAAAAAGTCAAAATATATTTATCCAGATTAGGCTCACAGGAAGCACTTATGAATGTCAGAAAATTTACCGCCGTTTCTGAAAAGCTTCTTCATACATACACACATGAAGTCGTCTGTTTCCCGGAGGGGTAGGCAGAGACCATGGATTTCCACTATAGAGTAAAATTTTCTCTTAAAAGGGGCGTATTAGCGTCCAAACACTTGTCTTTATACAATTAAAAAATATTTATTATACAATGATACCACCATGTCACCACCTTGGTAGAGTTCCTAAATCAAATGCCATTAGCGGAACCCTAATACATTATTTTCTGTCTGTCTGTCTGTCCGTTTGTCACAGCCCTTTTACTATTATTAGGACTACGAGTATACTGATGGATGAAAGGAAGCAGTTCGGCGACTAAAAGACAGATACGTTGTTGTTTTCTGCACTCTGGTATCAAAGTTGCCTGGAAGAGATTGCTTTAAAGCTGTAGGATCGCCTACCCTGTAAGTTACTTTCAAATGGTTTTTTTGTAAATTGATTCCTTTGTGGTAATCAACAAAGTATATTGTTGTGTGTTGCAACTTTTTTAATGACACCAGATGGGAAGTGATCCACGCCGCTAATAAAAGCCCGCGATTCCTAGAGAATCGCTAATCCGTTGCCGCGTTTAGGTGAGCCCCGTTTCCCAAGAGACTCTCTTTTTCTTTAGAGTTGACGTTTATGCTTATTTGAAATTAGAAGAAAATGCTTATTCCGAATGTGAATAGATGTTTTTAATGTCATTCATAATTTCACACGGTCAAATATGTGATTTGCTATAATGGGTTTTTTGCTGAAACTTTAAACTTTTCAGCAATATGATGAAACAAACCTTAAGTAATATAATTGTTTATGTACGATAAACGATTAATCTGTTTTTTTTATGATGATTATCCCAAAAAAAACATTTGGCTTATGGCAATAGGAAATGATATCAAATTGAATTGTTATGTAGAAAAACCGCGTGGAAAATAGAATAACCCACCTTCGTTTACAAAACAGTTAAGTAGGTGAAAAGTATTGTTTTAGACCAAGTTACCTTTCTGAGTGAGGGTTACTAAAATCTGTATATATTTGAATGCCTTAATTAAATCCAGGTGAATTAAGAAAAACTACTCAACTTAAATAAAACGAAAGCACCA
The DNA here is from genome assembly GCA_963691745.1 of Ditula angustiorana. Taxonomy (NCBI): domain Eukaryota; kingdom Metazoa; phylum Arthropoda; class Insecta; order Lepidoptera; family Tortricidae; genus Ditula; species Ditula angustiorana. The sequence continues at coordinate 1,262,196 of OY829497.1, read as the reverse complement.
TGCAATCTCACCTGCTAGCCTGAGCGCAGACATCCTCTGGAACTCCGGCTCCTGGAGCCATTTCCACATCCTTCTAAAGGTCTCCCTCCCCGACTTCAGCTTTGACCACGGTTTAGGGTTCCGTAGCAGGTCGCTCAGGGTCCCCTGGGATCTACAGAGGACCCTTTGCGCGAAGATCGCCTGAGGTATGGAATAGCGCTTCAATTCGCCACTTATTCTCTGCGCCAGTTCTTTGGTGTTGATCTCTTCTGTGTCATTTTGTGCTTGCTGCTGTTGAGCTGCTTGCTGTTCTTCTCTCGCTAGTAGAGCGGCGTTTAGGTCTAGCCCGGGGCTCGGTAGAGGGGGGGTTGGGGAACGCCTCTCGAAGGAGCTTGGAGATGCGCTTCGTCTGCTGTAAGCTGACTGAGGGGAGAGCGGCTCGTTGTACGGAGCTGGCGACAGCGACGCGTACGACTGCTGCTGCTGTATAACCGTGAAGGTCCCTCCGGCATGGTACGCGAACTTGTCTGATACAGTGCTGATGGGAGGCAGAGGGAGCAGCGGGGTAAGAGTGGCGTAGGACGCGGGCTCGAGGCCCGGGGGGGTCAGGCGGCCGTTCACGACAGACAAGGGGTGGAAAGCGGCGTCGCCGTCGGGGAGCAGGTCCGCCGGGGAGAGCCGCGGGGGCGAGGCGTTGCTCGGGGCGACTATGACCGTGAGCGGGGCACGGTCACGAGCCCTGACGTCGTCCATGGCGCGCGACCGGCGGCGGCGCGGTCGCCCGAGCGACTGTAGCACGCTTGCGCGACGCACCCTGCCTTCCCCACGCCCCGCGTCCTGCAAACCCCTATACTAAACTCAAATCCACTACGACCTAAGCCAAAGTGACCGCAATCGAAATTAAACTCTACAAACGTGGCGTAAAGTTAACTTCAGATTGGAGATGGGCGTCTTGTCAGACAGTTGGATTTAGCATTCAACAATGCACCCTTAACCTAGCCTCGGGGTATACTATTCAGCGTCGCGTTCTATTTGGTACGAGCTCATCCATCGCTGGTTTACTTCGAACACTTCACAGCTTAGGGTGAAAAAACCAGTATTGTATGACGTGTTGTATGTGTTAATGGTGGTGATTTGCTTTTGTTGTATGTCGCGGTACGGGATATGCCCTCGTTTGAGCATTGCTGTTGGGTCTTCTATTTACCGTACCAGCTTACCTCATGGCGGGACTGGCTGAGAAATGGGTGTTTTTGTAATGAATCATATTTCAGAGCGACCAGACTTAAAACTTATGTGGCTTTGAAAATACGTGGAAAGTACCTAAAATTATTTAAAAAAGAACCCTGGCTGTCGTCGGAAATAACAGTAAAAAAATTAAGCGAAATACATTACTGCATATAGACAGCTTATCGAGTATCATGTAATGGTTCAAAGAAGCATTGTTAATCTGTAGAGTACTGTAGGTAACGTGTTTAGGACAAAAAAAAAAGATTTTTGGAAAAATTCGTAATTCATAAAATAAATAAACTTTGGTGTAAGTTAGGTAATGAGATTCCTTAAAATTATATTAAAAATACTAAATACCTACTACATATATGATTTTCAGACAATAATATAAAATGGCTCTACATTCTACATTATTTAGTAGTAGTAGTAGCTGCGCCTACGCAACTTTTTAGTAAAACTCCATAATATAATTTATTTTATTTTATTGTATTTCGGAGATAAAACAGAAACAAAGGTTCCAAAAAAATAAACAAGTTATAAAATTTAAATAAATAATAATTCTAGTCAATAAATAATAACAACTAAACTCGGCAATGAAATTCGAGATCAAAATTAAAGGTCTACAGATGCCATGATCTGGTGAATGTTACGGTCAGATCAGGAGCAATATCAAGTGCTGTGGAGGCTTGTCACCTGATCAGTCTCTTGGACAAGACGGATCAAGTCCCGAACACTTTAGACATCAGATAATATCATCTGTAAACCCAACTTTTGAACTAATAAATACGTAGTATCGGGTGGTTAGACCTTGTGCAAGGTCCGTCCGGATAGCTACTACCGTCTTGCTCGCTAATCCTGCCGCTATGCAGCAATGCTTGCACTGTTGTGTTCCGGCATGGAGAGCAAGACAGCCGGTGAAATTACTGGCACAAGAGGTATTCCATCTTAGCCCTCTGGGTTGGCAACCGACCTGCAACCTCCTTGGTGTTGCGGATGTCAATGGGCGGTGGTGATCATTTACCATCAGGTGACCCACTTGCTCCTTCCTATGTTGTATATTTAAAAAAAAGATGGATTCAGTTTAGCAACATAATGACTAATTTTAATCGAGCAAGTAACGTTCACGAGACATGCCGTCGGAGGCAGACACACACAAACGCAATGACCCCAACACCTGGTCGGCGACAAAGGACTCGTAGGGGTGGCCTCTAGGGATGCGAAAGTGTTAGTAATTATATCGATAAAATAAAATATACCTAATTCTTCTTTCTATACATAATATAAAAGATGTCTGGTACTGACCTACTGACAAGGCACTTTAACCGCTGATGATAGAAACAAAATTTTGAACATATTTTTTTTTTAAGGGGGAATAAGGGGCACTGAGAAAGGTTTTTTTGGATTCAAAAGGAGAGTCAATATGTAATCCAAGGGTAAATTTTAAAACTCTACCTTTAGTTAACTTTGGTGTTAGATGTATGGCGCGTCTTTGTTTGCTCAATGATGGTAGTGATAATAGAGGGTAAACGTATCTACAAAAAAGGGTTTTTAAACGTGTATCGGTAAGCACACACTTAAATTATCATCTTTTCCATACTTTTTACAAATGAATGCCATAGTACACATAAAGAGTCTAGAGTTCAAAAATTATCTCCCAAAATCTTTATACGCGGACGAAGTAGCGGGAAATAGCTCTCAAGATACAGGCCTAGCCTTGTTTTGGGGATCGTCGGATACATTCTTGTGGCTTTATTGCACTGTTGTTTTATTATTAAGTGCCAAAGCATGCTGGGCTCTCGTTATCCAAATGCGTATTGTATCCTATTGTAGGTACCTTACTGATTTTAAAATCTTGATTTGTTAAATATACTTTTAACTTTTTTGATAACTTAACCAGACCATTGTTTTATCAACCATTCTCGCTATTACTCTTATCATAAATCGTATCGGTTTTATCGATATCGACATGAAGCATCGAGTTATAATCCCTAATGGCAGCCCCCATGCCGCGTCCTGCGTTCGAGTTACATCACTATCTACCGGTGACATGAGTCACAATAGCTCACGTTTTAAAGAGTTGTTCACCTGCGATTTACTGTTCAGTTCATATATTGTAAAATTGCGGTGTTTTATTTAAAAGAATTTTTTTTGGATCTTTTGAACATACCTACCAAAAAATAGGAGAAAGGGCATAGATAAGTGTGTCGGTAGCATAGTAACTCTCAAGTGGATTGAAGGAGTTAAATGCATTGCTTTTAAAGCAGGTTTCATTGCGTTAATTTTTGGCCATTTTTGGTGAAAGACGGGCTAGCGGTTGATAGATATTAAATTTTTTTAAACATATTGGGGGTTATTACAACAACACATATGTAGGTTTTTTAACAGCCTATTATATTATGTAGTAATTCGCCATTGAAAAGGGACGGATTTGTCGTACATTTTTTGCGACTCAATCATAATATATTATTATTTTAGTACAAAATAATGTGTTTACGCTATTTTTTAGGTTTTGTTATAAACTTCATAACTATCACAATCATAACATTTATTTATTTATTAGGTTTGTATATTTAAAAAATACATTTTAATGATATTTTACGCCCAAGCTTAATTTACGCCTCAATGCGTGCCATATTACCGCCGCTGGGAAGTAACGATTTTATATTTATTTTCCTAAAAGCAAAGCAAAGTCTAAATAAATGTTACGAACCGAACCAGATATGACCCGTAAAAAACGCATGACAATATATAACAAAGCCCTAAAAAAACAATACATTTGCGTACCGAGCTAATAATCACCCTAAACTATGCACCCTATTTTACGCCATTACAAACTTATCAAAAACACTAGCAGCGTCGCTTTCGTCTAACGGTATCCATACATTTAATATGCGACTGCCATTAGTTCAAATTGTGACCACCGGAAAATACAATTGTGTGAAAGTTACAGCTTTTTCGCGCCAGCTGCGCGCAGCGGCCATTTTGTATCGTGACGTCACGCATCGATTTCTTTTAAAAATCGATATTATCGAACGCACCTGTCGTGTCGCGTGCCTTCCGGGTGCGTTGACCTTATTTTTTCTTAAGGTCTTTTATTGTGGTTAGAGGATATTAAAAGTTTTTGTAAGGGTTCTTTATGGAGGAAGTGCGTGCGGTTGGTTACTTTGATTTTCTTTTTTAGCGGTTGGTATCGGTGATCGTTTTTAAATATGTCAGAATGGTCTGGGTTTTTTGTGTATACATGAACTTCAGAAATCACTTTTTCTCCATATTGCAATGTACGGAACATAACGGCATGGTATGGAGAAAAAGCAAAGTGCGATTTGGCCTCGCGCACCGAGGGTTCCTATCACCGCAGACTTGCTAAAATATTATGGCAACCAAAGACGAAGAAAAACGCTTTAAATTGGCTTGCAATGATTGTTAGTTTGTTTAGGTCTTTAGTAAGTCAATTTTAACTTCTAGTAATCGGATTGACTTGAGATTTGGTATTAGTATGTAACTCTTATGACAATGCAATAGTAAAGTAGAGTCGATAAAAAATTGTTTATTTTAATACAATTTTTTTTTCATATTTATATTATTATTAGTATCATTCATTAGAGTTCCAATACCCTAGAGGTGCTAACGTGTCTATTATTAAGATAACGCCCGTCCGTCCGTCTGTTCGTCCGTCCAACCATCAAATGGCTCTACATCTTTAACTTTAATAGGAGTTTTATTTATTTTTTTACATAAATTGTATTATCATATCAGATTTAACAAAAAAATAACAAAGTGGACAAAAAAACATGTTTAAAAACGTAGCTCTAGGTACCTTAAAAACGGTAGTTAGTACACAAAAAGACGTCAAAAAGGATTGTGATTTTAGCACAAACTACATACAAAGTCAAACAACAAATAATTATTTTAAATAAATAATTATAAATATTAATTATATGACCATCTCATATTTGTATACAAAATTTTATTTATGGAAAATAAATATTTTTTCGATTAATTCCATAAAAACTGGTCAAGTGTGAGTCGGACTCGCGTTAAGTATCCTGAACTAAATGTAAGAAAAAGCATTTATTGGTACCTACTAAAATGAAATTAAATCTGTTTACTATACTAAGTATTTTCATACTGAATTGAGCAAGATTGTGGTTTTCTAGGTGCTTACCAAATAATTATATAATATCGAAACTTGATTACACACTCTAACGAAGTATGAGTTTGCGTGTTCAAATCTTTTTGAACACCTCGCTTGCTAGATAGAGATAGATATTGGGGACAACTGTACAAAAAACGCAGGTCACGGTTTGTGACACACAAAAATAAAGCGAAACAGAAAATTTTCATCTCTGTCGATTTAATTTTCGTTTTCCTTGCTCTAAAATAACTAGCTATCTTTTCCGTTTCGTCTAAAGACATTCTGAAACCATATTGATTTTGAAAATAATCGCGCAATGTCAAGTCTAACAAGACGCCATCTTTCCAATTTAAAAAACAAAAAGACAATCTTACCAAATCAATACTAAAATCCTTTCCGTCCTCCGATTTCTCTTCATCTAAATGAATCGAAATATTCCCATCCTTAACTATTACATTTACAATAACATCCGACATTTTGTCAAACAAATATCGAAAATTTTATTGATAATTCGCGATCCGCAGTATCGGAAATCATACCCCCGTTCGACCGTTGCCATAGCAACCCCGTCTAGCGCACCCAAACCACGACGGCACTTACAACTTAACCGCATCTCTCTCGCACCCGCATCTTTTCCTCCCATGAAAGAAAGAGACGAAGACATTTTCGCAATGCGTCGTCAGTGTTCATAGCCCCTAGTAAAATCGATATCGCACAAGGCTAGCCGTCGATTATCCGTTCCGCGTTTAAGTACGACAGAGTTCCTTTGCGTTTGATTCTTTAATACCAATTTGAACCGTGAATGGTTAAGCTAAGGTTGTTTCTTTATTGAAATTTTGTATGATATAGGATTTTGTGTCCGCGTGTTGGCGTTGTCCGCGTTTTGCGTGACTCCGTACTTCGAATCGACTGTGTATTGATTTTCCGATTGCTTAGCTTGGATTGCAAATGACTTCGATTTATTGAATTAGTTTGTTTGCCTAGTCTAGATTGTTGATGAACCGAACACCTACTTTAGTTAAAACATAGTCCATCTTTTTGTTTTATCTTGAGGTTTGCTTTTAAAGAAGAACATTTTAAAGTAAAATTTTAGAATAAAATAAAATGTACCTACATAAATTTCAGTGAGTTCAAGACATTGCAATGCATGGCAGGATTCTAACAGAGTGATGTGCACACTTACCTGTGACGTCTTAGTATGCAAAATAAAATAAATAAATATAGAAAAACTAATTTTCAAGAGGTTCTTATGTTCACGAATTGTCGTGTTTTGTAATTTTTGGTTGAAAAATGGTTTAATATTGAGTTTGTTGCGTTTCGACGCATTTGGTTCTTCTCAGCAGTGGCCCGTTTCACTAAGCTACAAGTTACAATTTTACAAGTCTAAACCGGTAACATTGCTCATTATACCCATTGCCATTGGTCATTATTGACCAATGTTGCCGGTTTAGACTTGTAAAATTACAACTTGTAGCTTAGTGAAAAAGGCCACAGATGCCATTTTTTGAAGCAGTTGTATTAATATAGAGTCTTCAGTCTTAATGCGTTAATTATAAGGATTTCATTTAAGTATAGTTTTTACTTTTTATATTGTTTTATGGAGTTTGTATTTATAATTGTTTTGTCAGTCTGTCTGTAACCATGAAACCCAAAAATGATTCAAAAAGTCTGGTATTGGATTCGTTACAATATACGCTATATAAATTGTTTAAATTGTTTAAAATACTTTAAAAAAGGAGAGGAGGACGTTCTCAATTTCACTGTTTTCTTTATTTATTTGTTTGTAACTAAGATTTCTTTTCGCTTTTAATGTTAAACATTCAAATTATTAAAGTTAAATACCCGGTGACAACACAAAACACATAAAGAATTTAGTTGGTAATGTGGTGAAATTGGCAAATCGCAAGGCACGAAATGCTGGGGTTGCAGGTTCGAGTCCTGCCGTTACCCTAGATTTTCCTTTGTGTTGTCATTACATAGCATTGAAATTTTTAATTTTAACGTTATTTCAATGTCTTCAAATCACGAAAAAAAGGAGTTATTAAATGTTAATGCTTTATATCGCGTTTATTGCAAGTTTTGTAAAAATCGAATTCCCAACACGTGCAGGCACGTGACGGCGCAAGTGGGATTTGTCTGTCTGTAAACAGGAAACCTGAAAAAGACTCGAAACGTCTAGAATTAGATTCTTTGCTACATAAGCGAAATACATCAAAATAAAATAGGTCCCACTCTACTTTTCTCAGTAAGTTTTGCGGGTGGTAGGATCTTGTGTAAGGTCCATCCGGATCGCTACCACCATCTTACTCGCTAATCCTGCCGCTAAGCACCAGTGCTTGGACTACTGTTGTGTTCCGGCGTGGAGAGCAAGACAGCCGGTGTAATTACTGGCACAAGAGGTATTCCATGTTAGCCCACTGGGTTGGTAACGCATCTGCACTCTCTTTGTTATTGCGGGTGTCTATAGGCGGTGGTGATCACTTACCATCAGGTGACCCACTTGCTTGTTTGCCTTCCTATGTTGAATAAAAAATATATATATTAACAAAATAAAACCATACTCTCTTAAGAGGAGTGTGAACCCATCGCTCTTAATACAAGCGATTACGTTTTCCACCCTCTAAACCTTAACCTATAGCCATGACGTTTTCGTATGTTGTCATTATGCCCTAGAACTAGGTTTGTACGTTTGGATTTTTTAAATATTCTTCACCGACGTCGGTGGTGATAAACGGGTATGCGGCTCGCTGGATGATAAGCAAGTATTACCGCCAATGGGTTTACAGCATCGGGTGAATTTCGTGCGTTGACTACCCAGTAAGAACATTTATATGTGCATTTGTCATGTTTTATTTGTTTTGTTTTGTTAATAAAACCCTATCTTGTTGGAATTCTTATCCTTTTGAAAAAAGACATTACTTCGGTGCTATAGATAACAATTTGGAGTGACAAAAGCGCATTCAATTCATTTCCATACATTTATTTTAGTTTAAAAAAGTTTTTCAATCTGTGAGTCACGATCCCTACGGGTTAAAAACCTTTCTAGGGGATGGCGATCGCAAAAAATTGTTGACCAGAGCGAAGTGCGCCCCGCTCGCCGCATTATTACGATCCTAGCGGGTCGCCGATTTTTTTATTTATAAAGGGGCCATTGGCGTAGATAGCGGGTTTGCGGATGGTAGGACCTTGTGCAAGGTCCGTCCGGATCGCTACCACCATCTTACCCGCTAATCCTGCCGCTAAGCAGCAGTGCTTGCACTGTTGTGTTCCGGCGTAGAGATCAAGACAGCCGGTGCAATTACTGGCACAAGAGGTATTCCATCTTAGCCCTCTGGATTGGCAACGCATCAGCAATCTCTTTGGTGTTGCGGGTGTCTATAGGCGGTGGTGATCACATACCATCGTTTGATTCACTTGCTTATTTGCCTTGTTTTTTTATTTAAAAAAAGATAGGGAGCCGTCTAGTTGAACTATCCACAGTTATTGAAGGAGATATCAACTTTTCTAGGATGACTGTGCCCCCGCACCTCCCTTTTTACCCCCTTGAAAGGGGTCGCCTATTCAAAAAGATTAAAAAACACTGGTGTAGCAACTAGAGACTTTGACAAGGAATTACCGCTCATTCCTCCACTGTACCTACCCCTGATATTGGAACGCCTTGGGGTTATCAGTTCAAACCAGAGCTTCCATTTATACATGTGGAATATATTTAATTAAATTCGGGTTGAAGGAAACCGCTGGGAAGTAACCTACATGCGGATACACCTGTTATCAAAATGTTTTGGAGAAGGGAAACTGTTGATTAAATAAAACTCAACTGTGTGTTTGTTTGTTTGTATTGCGTCAACTGTAACACTTTCAGTTTTCATCGATATTTGAGCAAAGTTTACCTACATTATTATAACTGCTCGCCTTATCGCGTTCACTTGTTCACTTTTATGAGAACAGAAAAACACACTTTAATCCCGAAATTAAACAGAAAAAATCACTCATAACGGTTTTTGATCACAGCGCCATCTTACGAAATTCATGCGCAACTGTTTCGTGTCGTATTGTATGTTCCGACCGGTGTGACTTTGCAGCGGCGTTTGTTGTATTATTTTTTTAAGTATTAGTTATGTTGAAAGAAACAAGTGAACGCGGAACGCGCGCATAACAACGCATGCTATGTCATATGCTCTTAACCCTCCATGACAATACACACGACACGAGTATGTGCCTCCATTATTTTGTTTTAAGCTTTAAGCACCAATTTTCTTTATAACAAGTCGTTCGAAATAATTAAACGACTAAAATTCTATAAATATCTTACTATGTATAGGTTAAAAATACATGTTATAACATTTTTACAAGTCTATCGTTAATGAATCAGATGACCTATCTCAAGATCTATGGTTATCATTTAGAAAGCGAATGCTTTCGTGAAACAGATCATTTGATTCTTAGGAGTACGGATATAACTTAAAAAATGGGAGAAATATAGAAAGTATGAAAGTATCAGATAATGTATAACAAACACCGTGACGTAATGACTCTACTTTGAATCTAAATTAAAATTAATTAAATACAATTATAACATATTTACACACAAAGAACTAAATTTAATTAAATTCGCTAAAACAAAATCATAATTGCATCAGAACGAAAATAATTCGTCGCTACGAGTATTTTTTTCTATTGGTTAATTATTCTTAACATTATTTCTATTTACGTATGTGTTATTTACTTTCAAAAATCCACGAAATAATAAACCGGGGAGACATTGACAGTAATAATGATCGTATTATCATAGAAATTTTGAGTTTCTCCTGCTAATTACATTGATTTCATAATAAAAGAGGTAACCACTGCTAATATTATTGTCTGTCAGCATCTGCCCCCTAATAAGACGGATCTGTGTTTGTTTATTAACATCCAATAATTATTTTGAACGAAATCAAGAAATAATACGTGCAATTCTTTTATAGAGTAGGTGTGGTTCCAAATACATAGAATAGTTTTAATAAGCCATGCGATTTCTACATATTCTTCAAACAAAAAGCGTTGCTAAGTCTCGAATAAATTTCGCTTGGATTAAGATATATTCCAGTAAAATATACAAGGTACTTAAATGGGTATAATGTAGGTACTAAAATTATACAATATAGTAGAAGTATTTATATTTCAGCGAAACTACGCATTGAAGCGTTACTTAATAGTAGAATAATATTAGAAGAGGGTTACAAATGTGTACTGGATTCACGCGCCCGTCTAGGCTAGTGGATGTCTAGTTAGATTTTTTTGACAATAGGTGACTAGACACAACCGGTAAGCATTGACAGTATAATTCAGTGGTTTTCTAGTATGTATAATGTCAATGTTACTATTGCGTCCACCACCTGGATAATTTAAAAACAATAGAGATTGGGATTAAGTATTTTGTATAAAACAAATGAGAGAACACCTTTGGAGTTAATTTGCCAAGCCGTTGGCCAATGTTTGATAGGTCTTCAAAAATATTGGAACCTTTAGGTTAAGAATGGGTGACGCAGTCCCGTAAGAGATCAACATACAAGCCGCTGCCGAAAAAAAACACTAACTATGACAACGATCAATGTCCAGGCATTCAAAATAATGTTTATCATTTATTCTATTTAGCACGTTGTATAGAACGCATCATAAATATCATACAATATTGTTGTATCTAAGGCACATAATGTTTAGGCTTCCAATTACTCCATATCGTACACTGGTGCTATGAAAAACAACGTACCGTTACCGTGACAAACTACCCGTCAATGTGATTGCAAGAAAAACGATGAAAATTTTTGATTTACAAAGCCATGAAATTTTTGTCACTATTCATACTTTTGATTACATTTTTTTTTAATTTCTTGGAACTTGTATGATGTTTCATCACTGTCATATTAACTAGATGACACAAGCATGAACTCATCCTCTCATTTTAATATAGTCAAAAGTAGCTAAATAATCAAAGAGTTCAAAAAGATAGCTCTTACTATCTTTAAAATAGTATCATTTCTAGAATGATCTTTGTGACATCGTTGACAGAGAATTATTAGCTACTGACCGTACAAGATAGCGCTTTTTCGGACTTGCTTCCCTCCCCTTGCTTTCTAAATTTATGAGTTAGGGTTTCATGTTAATAATACATAAATATTCCAAGTTTTTCTTACAACACGAGACCGAGTGTAAATTTATTTTATTTTTCCGTTTTTTTTATTCAGTAGTATTATTTACAATTCTTTTGTTTGTCACGTACAAAAACAATGCAAAGCTATTAATCCAAATTAAAAACTATCGAAACTACGAACAGCTGCCGTTAAAAAACGTCTCTCAGTTACTGTAGCATGTTAAAGTTATCGCGAAGAACGCATCCATTTTTGACTAAAGAAATTTTTAAAGGACGGGCTATCTTCGCGGTAAATTAACAAGCTAGCACCTCGGCCTTTGACTGTTTAGTATAACAAATGCATTTCATACATTTCTGTATGCATTCCGTCGCGCGTCGCGCGCTATCGTTTTAGCCAATCATACAAAAACAACTATTTCAATATAAGACACGTTCAGAATGAACAGTTGAATCACAGTCTAGAATTTTCGGCACCAATGAGCTTTTAAATTCGTCACCATTTTATTATATTGCCATACCCTTTCACAGGGTCATCCCGTCCAGATCGTGAATTTTCTAATTGCAATCGACAAGCCTTAAGTGACATTTAAGTAACTATTTTATTTTATATTTGTTTTTTATATCTTCTAATAATGTCTATAGCTAGCAATTGACTAATTCCGGCCATTCTGCCTAGTTGAACTAACAGCTGTCTATATTGTAACCAGCTATGAATATCGAACTGCTCTACGTCAAATCCAACTGATTGAACTTCTTAGCCAGATTCTATTGGAAAAATATGTCTTGCAACCGTTATATAGGATCGAACTACATCAGTACCAATCTCTAGCTTTACTAAAGCTGTTTTTTATAATATACTTTATCTATTGCTTGTCAATTATTGCTACGGTTCCCTATCAGGCTATGTTCCTATTTAAAAGTCAAAGCATATTATACAGTTCCCAGAAATTGACAGTTACGTTGTCAGTTTTGCTCTCGTCAAATTTGAATTAGACAAGGAAATACTGACATTATTTCTGAGAATACTTGACTAGCAAATCAAAAATTACATAAAGGTACTTATAATTTTTGACTTCAAAGTCAAAATTATGCTTTAAAAAGATGCATAAAATATTCAAAAACTGCGTTTTAATGTTACAGTCAAAAACGTAAAGCATTTTTCCTTAAAGAACAGTTTCATTGTGAGATGTACTTTTTATAGCTATTTCATTGTGATGTCGAATTGATGACATACGCCGATGTCTGAAGTTGCGAAATAAGATTTTTCTATTAGATAGTTTCCTTCAATGAAGAAACGAGAACCAGCGCTAGAAAAATATTACTGCTTTACTTGTTCTTTAAGATTTGTTGTTTCGATATAATGTACGCAATATATCTAAAGTTTGTATAACTCTGCCTTACGTTTTTACCTGCAACAAATACTAGTGGTGACAAGAATTTGTATTATTTTCCTCAAATGTGCCAATTTTACAGATGTTTTATGTATCAAAATCTCATATTCGACACACATTTAACAGTCAACAAAGTTATTAACGCGCAAAATAAATCTTAATCATACTTACATAACCCTAATTCTATTAAAAATTGTGTATATATATTTGGATTTCGTTAAGTGTAATTTGGCCACAATTTTAGTTTCTACCCCTTACTAATAAACGTAAGGGGCGTCGTATAAATGTAAATATTCTTTTAATTAACGTTAAATTTACAATGTAACTCTAATGACTAGCTCTTCTCGTGAGGCCACGGGATTAGCGAAAAAAATATTAGTGAGAAAAAAAATGAACTACTAGATTCTATAATTAGAGGATTAAGGCTAATTAATGTAAGTATTAAATAAATCGTGCTCTGACGACCTAAAATCACAAATACAATAATAAAGATACAATTAAACATAACTTTTCTTCAAGTTGAAAGATTTCACAAAAGGAAGTGTAATAAAACCCTAGTAATTTTTGAGTAACAACGAACAGACAGTTTGTAGTGGCTTTATATTTATTTATTATGGCACTTGTTAGTCTAAATTTCAAGAACCTTACATTAACTTTTAAGAATAATCTCATCAATCATTTTAAAATAAAAAACACTTATTTAATACTTTCAGGCATCAGAACACGATCGTCTTAAGTTAGTAGGTATGAATTGTCCACGTTACAGGTATGAGCGGATGGATTTTAAAAGATCACTACAATTTACAAATAACTATATGTATGTAAGTTATATTATTATACGTTTTAATTCATGAAAGGCACCTATAAAATGTCCCGACGAATGTCGAACTACAAAATACCTGCCGGTTGTTTGTTTCGATTCGAAATTGCATGTCCATTTGAATTCTCATTAAAAATGATTTGTAAAACGCTTACATACTATCCTCCTTTAGGGTGCGAGGGTTTGCAGAACTTTTGGCTAAATCTTTAGCCCGTTTAGAAACATGATGATCAAGGTTGGTTTGGTAGAGGGTTTTTTTTTAAATATATCATTACATACAAATTGTGCATGTCAAAATTATATAATTGAGATCGTCAGAAGAAAGATAATGAAATAAAAATAAACAGAACATAACAATGTTCTTAAAAAACAGATGTCAAAGTTTAAGTAACAGTTAATCTCCATTTTAGTAAAATTATAAATATTATTTTGAATTTCGAATCGGAACAACAACTCTGCGCTAGTCTTTCGACTACTAATTATAGCTAAACTAATCTTAAGCAAGGCTCGTCTTTCATAAATATTCAATAAATTAAAACAAATTTGTAAACTACCTTAGCCTAACCATCAATACAAAACACACAACAACGAAACAAAAAAAAACAAATTATAATATCACACTTTTGTCAATAATAAACGTGTTTTGACTTGGAAGCATTTGATTTTATGCTTAAAGCAAGAGCATTTTTATGTCCATTTTTATATTCATACGCGAATGGTAAATTTGACAACATCTTATTTTTCCAGCCAATCTTTTTTTTTATCTAGTTTGACATACAATTTTAAGCACTATGTATTTTTATCCTTGAAAACTTTAATTTTCTTTGAATTTTTTAGAGCTATTAATACATATTATGCTGCATTCAACGTATTAAACTTGACTTTACTATTTGTCCTGTTCAACTCAAGTTTTTTATTTGTTAACTAAAAAAGTAAATTTTTAAATAATTGTCCACTGCAGAACCAGGTAGATGACGTTACATTCCAGTTTAATCGTTTTTTTAAAATAATTTCAAATTGGTTTTTAAATTTAGACCATATGGATAAAAAAGTGTTATCAATTAAGTACTGTTCCGAACTAACCGTTGCCAAAACAACTTTTAAAAATACGCTTGCTTTAACTTTCCCGTACTGTCTCACAGCAAACGAATAATAAGCTGCATTTTAACTTTTACTTCACTAAATTACTGGAAGGCTTGATCATATCATACTCGTTCTCGTATTCTATAAAAATATTAGAATATATAATGTTTTTTCGTAGCTATTTTTACATTATCGTTGGAGTATTGTATTTTTGTTCGCCTTAATAAGTAAATTAACGAAGCGTCGCCTGTCTGTGCAAAACTTTAACGCTAGATGGCACTGTTTTCAATTCCCTAAAGACGCCTTTACATTGTTAATGCGTACCGTTACCATTTACTACTTTAACCTAAAGATGGCGCTATTTTTGTCCGCCATTAATGTTAACATTTTCTTTTAATAATTAAGAGAATTATACGGATTATCTATAAACAAGCTTAAGAGCGCACAGACAGACGTCGTGTTGTTTAATCTAAATTTCAACTACAACCGCATTATTATAAATATTTACACTAAACCACATCCCTGAATTATTATTGCTTTAATTTCGTACAATCTCGAGTTGCTGCACAAATTTAATTGTGCGGGTGGACAAATCCGGTAATAATTTTGCCTCGTACTAATCGCTTCGGACGTACGGCGACAGCGCCGCGAATAGCTTGCCGAATTAAGTTGGTATTCCTATTCTTATACAAAAGTTACGCCGCAGGAAACTCCTTGAGTCATAATTTTAACAAACACATGTAAGTATAATAAATACATTTCGTGACTCATCTGTAAATTCATACGGATCATTCAATGGAACGGACAGTCTCAATTCAATCTTTATGAGTACTACAGGATGCAAACCCGGTAATTTTCTCTAAGAAAAACCGGTTTTAACCGGTTATTTCTAAAAGAAAATAACCGGACTTGCATTCGCTACCTGCAATGATCGTTGGCAACAATCAAATCTCAGATACATTCATCTACTGATAGTTTCTATGGAAAACTAGTCATAATTTACTTTTGTTATATCTGTTTTGGAGCTTTTTTATGAGAACCAGGGCGTCTAACAAAATGGCATAAGAAAAGACCAATATAGCCGTGATTTGAACATTGGAAACGACCGTTAATCTCATTCCATTTAAAAACTAGAATTCCCGGAGTTGTTGTTGTTTTTCAATGAAGAAATGGTAACAATATATTCTGGCGCACTGATTGTAATGACTATGAGTTGTTCACTGATGTAAATAATGCCTAAATCCCGTTTGTTGTATTACTCCCGTTGAGTACAGTCCGTGAGATCAGAGAAAGCACTTCAGGTTTCATTGTCATACCTGAGGACAGTTGTACCTGTGGACAATCTCTAAATCTTAAAGCTACGAGTATACTCTCTCGTCTTTGGAACAATCTATTCTCTTGCTTCTCTTAGGTCTAACGAAGGCAGGGAATAGAGAGATAAAAGGATTTCTTGAACGATGAGAGAGTTCTAACATTTAGAGAATGTCCACAAATACAGTTGTCCACAAGTAGCTGTGGCCTTTATATCGGAGATGCGGTAGACAATCATGAAGAGTAAATGAAGAGACTGTAATTGGAAATCTACTGTCAAATTCTTTTTTGAGTATAACCGGAGGATACGTTTGATGTATACGTCGTGTATTTGTAATAACGACGCCTCTTCAAGACAGATTGGCAGGATTAATGGAAAAATTCTCCTCCATTGAAAGTCACAATTCGATGAAAACGCCTTTTTGTTGTAACTGTCATTTTTGGGCGTAAATTAGTTCAATGTGGCAATGAAAAATGTCTATTTTTAATGCCAGATTTTCCAAGATCTCACGGACTGTCTGGCTTAAGGCCCACGTGTGTATTAATAGGTGCTTTGCTTCCGTTCCACTATTTAAGAATTACTTGTAGCTGAGTCTTAGAGCGCCCTGTGCACAACGGGGCGCCAGTGCGGCGGCGGCGCGGGGGTCCAACGCAACACGGTTTGCGCGTCCAGCTCGACAGGCCGCTGGACGGATGTGTCCAGCGCGCTCGCAGGCCGCTGGACAGGCGAGTCCAGCGCGTCCCGCGGTTGTGCGGATCACGGTGAGCGCAGGTCCGGCGCTTTGTCCGGCGCGATGTCGTCGCCCGCTTCAACGGACACGGCAGCCGTGTCCATCGCGGTCGCCTCGGAGGTTATCACGTTGGATTGGAAGAAGCGCTCTGGAATTAATGTTCTTAGTTAGCGCACCTGTTGAAAGCCGGAGGCTCCAGCACTCTAATTTTGTTGCCGCACAAAGCATATATCCCTTTCTAACCAGTTAGCGTGTGCAAAAGGGATGGAAGCTTATTACCGTGATAAACGCTAAGACCTACGACCTAATCGGCTAAGACATAACTGACACAAATTTAAGATACCCCTCAGTGCATATCTTCTTAATAACGCTGCTAGTATAGTTGGATAGAGCTGCACTAAGGTACATTGCCCTTGTATCAGTCATTTTAGAACCACTGAGCTGTGTAAGAAAGCCGGGCAATGAGCCAGGAATGTCAGTTTAAAAACGGGTAGAAAGATTGCTTGGCTGTGCTAGAAGTGGGGAATTAAATTATTTCATTGCAATTTGTATCCTAGTAGCCTAGCTTTACTACAAGCCATTGCAC
This sequence comes from Ditula angustiorana, assembly GCA_963691745.1. Classification (NCBI taxonomy): domain Eukaryota; kingdom Metazoa; phylum Arthropoda; class Insecta; order Lepidoptera; family Tortricidae; genus Ditula; species Ditula angustiorana. The sequence continues at coordinate 1,244,800 of OY829497.1, read as the reverse complement.
CCTGAGCAAACGTTTGATGGGATTCCAACAAGGCATAGGGAAGTTGGGGGCAATGAGTTGCCTTTCCACTGAGATGGACCAGAGCTTAGATTAAATAATATGTGGAGTTTTTATACATTTGAAACAACACTCGACTATGCTTAAAGTGTGAGATGTATGAAAACCCTGCACATCTACGCTCCGCGCTACCTTAGGCGAAATGCAGAGTTAAACTAGACACAGATTCGTGTCCTGCCACCCTGCATCATCCTCCCCTATTATTCTTAATTCAAACCACCTCCAACATTTCCAGCTACGCGGTGTTCCGTCAATTCGGTTTTCGCTTCAAATTCACGTAATGTTACTCGTCTTACTCATGCAGGTAACGCAACGAGAGAGGTCACGCACACTGCTGCATGTCATGTGTACTGGAGAGTTTCGTTCGAGTTTTCAAGTTTTTGTTCTGTTTTGTATGACACTGTGTGTGTAGTCGTGTGCGTAATCCATCTCAACATGTTACCTATAATTTTCTCTTCCTCCCTTTTATCCCCCTTCACAGTGGAATATTCAAACATCCTTTCTTACTGCACTTTTACACTTCTAATAAATAAAGACATGCTCCAAATAGTTTCCACCTTCAGCAATTTAGGCTGTGTATAAATCCTGTCAGTAAATCAGTAATGGAACTCTTTTAAGCAACTTCTTTTGTAAATAGGTGCCTAAAACTGCCGCCTTCATTACCTTCAAGATTAAACAGCATAGCATAGTAAAGTACCTTTTGGGGACATACCCTTCGCTGACGACGCATTTATCATCTCTTAGAGCTCTTAGAGATGAGGGGTCGTTGATCTCGTCATGATTTGCCATCAGGCGAGTGAGGTTAATGGAGAACCCGTATTGTCGTAGTTCCATGGTCCCCTGCCTACCCCAAAGGGAAACAGGCATGAGCTTATGGGTAAACACCTATTGCCACCCAAAGTTGACATTGGCGCCTAGTCTTTGCAAGATTGACACCGGCCTTGGAATAAGGCTGAAGGTGCCTATCGTAGAAAAGGGTGCGAAATATAGTACTGCCCATACAACCATTTTGGTCGTCATGCAGTAACTGTGACATCCTACATAAGTAACAAATCTAGTCGCCGTGACCGCTTAGTTTGTTCATGACATCAATAAATGGGGAATTTCCGAAACATGTCTACATTTTGGGGATAAAACTACACACAGCTGTAAAGGTTATAGTAGAGGTTACTGATCTGCGACCAGAATTTTGGCGTAGATCATTTTGTTACTGAAATTTCAGTCGCCACGTTGATTTGGTTGTATGGGTGTTTACCCATATTGATGTATGTGTTGTGTAGGTATAGGAAATTATTTGAACGTGTAGTGAGTGAAAACATAAAGCAAGGCAGTCTTGATTTGAAAATGGGTGGTGCTATCTAACTAGTACCATAAGAGACGCACATAGAGATCTGTTCGGGCCACAGTTTCAACCAGCGATAACAACTAGGGAATGCAAACGTGGTAATTTTCTCTAAGAAAAACCGGTTTTAACCGGTTATTTCTGAGAAAAAATAACCGGATTTGCATTGGCTAATGACAACTCACCATCGTCCAACAAGACGACGTGGTCCGGTCCCGCTGGCGCAGTCATAATGTTGAACTCTTCCTCCAGTGTTGGGAATGGGGCGTTCCATCTTTAATCAAAAATGGGGTAAAATAAAAAACAGGGACTTACTAATTGATTCGTAAACGCTCAGTAAACCTATATTAGGTACTTGACACATGTGTTGTGTTGTCTTTATCTATCTCAAGCTTTTACCCGCAGTTTAATTTTCTCTAAGAAAAACCGGTTTTAGCCGGTTATTTCTAAGAGAAAATAACCGGATTTGCATTCGTTACTTTCCACCAGAGCTATGCTGACCGAGGCGAGGTAAATGAAGCGATTCTATTGGTTCTTACAAACAGATCCCTCGCTACGCATCCTCGCACATCTCTGGTAGAAAAGCAGCCTTATGCTCAAGATGTTTACCAAGATGTTTATCAAGATGTATATTGCGTAGGCCCGTACAGGCGGGGCACACTTAAAACTTCATAAATTTTGATAGTTAGCAGCGTCTCCTCGTGGTTCGTTATTGAACTACAAAATTTAAAAAAAACTATCTGTCACTGCCAGTCACTTGTGTCGGACGCGGCCATTGTCAACTCTGGCTTTCGTTGCTTAGACGTTGATTATGCGCTCTCGGTTATCTCTTTTCGTTTGCTCATCAAGGTTTTGTTCTAACAAATTTGCTAGAACAAAACTTTCATTGAGTACATTTGGTTCTAAAAATAACACGCGCACACGCGCAAGTGCGCATACACACGTACATGTATATGCCTATCTATAGCTATACAAGTACACCGCATAAGTTCACTTCCTTGACACTAACAGCAGCACTTTCCATACATGCAAGTTGACACCAAGAGTTGCCACTCTTCTCGTTCTACATTACAGTACCCTTCGGTCCCGTACCTGGGCGGCGCGCGAGGCGGCGCGCGCGGCGCGTACAGGCCGAGCCCGCCGGGCGGCGACAGCGCGCCGCCGCCCGCGCACACCGCGCCGCCGCCCAGCCCCACGCTGCTCAGCGAGCCGTAGCTGAACACCTGCGAGAGACACATCGTTCGTACTCAAAGTCGAAATCAAAATATTTTAATTCAGCTCACAGGAAGCGCTTATGAGTGTGTTAAAATTTACCACCGGCTCTGATGAGAAGATACCGGCGATCGATCCATCACTACTGAAATTCATTTCTCTACAGGTACCGCCACCCATCAGAAATACTCTCCGTCCCCGCCGACGTCCCCTATTTGCAGTTCCCGATACACTCCCGGTCGCCCTAGCTCCTGGTCCCCTATACCTGGCACTGAACCATATAAACTGCATACTTTTGTATGATCCTACACTGGACCTGTTCTCACAGTCGGAGCCGACGCTGCTGACCACGGCTGCTCGCTATCTTGAGTCGGTCGCCGCCCCCAGCACTGTGTGAGTGAGCAGTGCTGGCGGCGACGATCGAACCAATACTTTACATTTATGTACGCAGTAAATAATTGTTATGTTTCAAAATAATTTATTATAAAATGTATAACTATGTAACTTTCATGTGCGGCATGTCTGTAAATGCAAGTTAGTTAGTAAATAAATAAAAAATAAAATAGATAATAACAATTTTACACAGTAGATGTACAATATTTGGAGCCGTGGATTGCTAATACAAGTCGGGATCATTTCCAAACATCCATGTCCAAGATTTGGACATTGGTTTTATAATACACCTGAGAAATTAATGTCTTCTTGAGAACAGATTTGAATTTTGTAGTCTGTGTAAAACCAGTCTCAGCGACCTCAGAAGAAGTTCCAAGAGAGACAACCGATTATTCTGATTAGGGAATGCAAATCCGGTTATTTTCTCTAAGAAAAACCTGTTTTAACTAGTTATATTCGACGACCTGTATGGCACAGTGGCACATGTGTCTGCTTACTGTGCAAGAGGTCCCGGGTTCAAATCCTGGTATGGGCAAATATCTTAGACAATTTAGCCAAGGGACCTCGCAAGGCACGCATTCCCCTCTGCCAATGCATATGACCTAAAACCGTGAGTTAAATCATAACGGTTTATAAAAACCAGTTCGCCGCGATATCGTGTGTCATTTTGCTTTAGTCCGTATCGCGAATGCGATCTCTGCAAAAATGGTTAATCGTGCTGTATTTACCTTCAAACGGCTATCAAAAACTTCAAATTTCACTAAAGACAGATTTTTTTAAAACACGTAAATAATTTTGTTCACAATTTATTTATTATTTACAACACCAAAAACATTTTAAATGAATAAGCTTTTTGACAGACATAACGTAAACATTTCAAAATTTGACATCATGGCATTCGTGGCAGTGTTGCCGACAGCATGTTGTGATTTTATTCGGATATCTCATCTGGAGACTTCCGATACTGTTTACAGTTTTCGGATTTTTCCTTTTGAGGTAAGGAACTCTGAAAATATAGTAACACTCGAAGTCCGGGACTATAAAGTGTAATTTCTGGACACGGGACAAGACACGTAATTCCAGGACAATCCCGAATTTCCCAGACATCTGGCAACACTAGACCCGTCTCCCCCCGCTAAAATTGGCAGAAAAAATTGTTAGGTGATAATACAGCTTGGCATCTCAATTGGTTGAATACTCAAAGGCAAATATTTGTGTGACGAATACGAATGTTTGTACCTGAGTCGTGGATGTTATTTGTATTTAGGTATGTATTTATCTATATATGTATGTTTATCCGTTGTCTAGTATCCATAGTACAAGCTTTGCTTAGTTTGGGACTAGGTCAATTGGTGTAAATTGTCCCGAAATATTTATTTATTACATTTTTTATTTATTTCTAAGATAAAATAACCGGATTTGCATTCGCTATATCTGAGTGACCCGCACTTAATAATCTAACTAAGATGTAGAAATAATCCAAAATTGTGTATTTTAAAATTTAATCGAAATGTAACAATACTATTACTCCAGGCTATAAGATTTAGGTTAAATTAAAAATTAAAAACCAAAACTGGCTGATTATGATGACACTGACAACTGTTACCACTAATAAAACCCACTTTCATATAATAATAGTATTTTATGCAACTGTTGCATAATGAGGGGTATTAAAACACGAGTGTGGTTTTGACCACACGAGTGTTTTAAGACCTAATTATGTACAGTTGCATACATTACTTTATCTACACACATATCATAAGTACTCAATGATGGGTTCAGAAGCCATTGGGCAATGACCTGCATTGCTACTAGCTACTAGTGCTAGGTACCTATTAAATATCTATAGACTGTACACATTAAAATAACGTAATAAATAATGAATTTGAACAAATAAAGAAACAAATTAGAAAAATTCTCATAATAATATTGGTTGTTATAATGCTGGTCATTTCCTACGGTTTCTGAACGCATTATAGAGCATTTATGATATATGTGTAGATAAATAATTTTTATGTTCGTGTTTACCTGCTGCGGCTGCGTATGGAAGTGGTTGAAGTGCGATATGGGGGGGTGGCACTCGCCGCGGTAGGCGTGCGGGGAGCGGCGCCGCGGGGAGCCGGGGGGGGAGCGCTCCGGGGAGGGGGGGGAGCTCAGCTCGCTCGGCGGCATCGACGACAGCGCCATGTAGTCCTCTCGAGCTACCATAGATAAAGTTTTCTATGCAATATGCAAATATTCATTTAGTTCACAAAGAATGTAGCCTATGTCACCCAGACTACCATTACAAACCGATTGATACCTCACTCATCAAAATCGGCTCAGTCGTTTAGGCACTACAATGGAACATACGTACAAACATACATACATAAACTGCTAAAAACATAATCCTTTCTTTTGGCTTTGCCGTAGTTGGGTAAAAATAGCACACTTCTTCAATCTGGTTTTATCGGTCGCTTACCAGAAATTTGGTTAAAAACGGTAGCTAAAGGCTTTTGTAAAATTGTACCTAGAACTCACTATATGCTTTTTTTTCTAATTCCTGCAACATGGCGATCTGTGATTATTCATAATGAGCCACTTTCGTGTCGTTTTCTTGATACTCGATTGTTGTTTTCTAATGAGAGATGCTCCACTGAGCTCCTCGTCATAGGTTGTCGTATATACGCTAACAAATATATTTTAAAATTGTTAAATCAAAATCAAACTTACAACAGTGATTACCTGTAGACCGTATGATTGCGACTGGTCTCGCCATGGGGGGTAGCGGCGGCGGTGGCAGCATTGAACTGCTGAAGTAAGCTGGCTTTGGACTCCTGGAGAGACTGTGGACCTGAAAAAAGGGAAAAAATATTCAGCTCCATCATCATCATCATCAGCCAATTTCAGTCCACTATTGGACGTAGACCTCCCCCAAAGTGTACCATTAATATCCCTGGCTCGTCTCACCCAAGTCCTCCCAAATAGCGAATGCAAATCCGGTTATTTTCTCTTAGAAATAACCGGTTACAACCGGTTTTTCTTAGAGAAAATTACCGGGTTTGCATTTCCTACTACCAACTGCCCTGTGTATATTTTCCTTCCATCTAACAGTGGCCCTAATTTGACCCAGGTTTAACTTATTACTCTGCGTCTCTGTCAAACTAGTGTCATAAGAAAGGGACGCACATAGAGATAAACTCAGACAAACTGAAGTTTGCTTGGCATGTTAGAGCCACAAGGAGCATATCCTACACTACGTTTGCGAGTCCCGGTTTCCACGCAAGAATATAGTTCATCCGCAGCCACCTTCAGCTAATTAACCAACCACCTTCTAAACTATGGACTATGCACGCTTTACAATATCAAAACTCAAACATGGCACACGCCTCTAATTCTAGGGCGTATTATAAAATCAATGACTATATCTTGGACAGGGATGTTTGGAAATGATCCCGACCTGCATTGTCGATTCCTGGCTGCAAATATTGTACACCTACTGTGTTAAATTGTTAAATTTTTAAACATTTAACATGTAAAATAACATTGTAATTTTGATTTATTAAAAAATTTCACCTCGTTGAGTTTCTTGCCGGTATCTTCTCATCAGAGGTTTTTCCGAACCGGTGGTAAATTTTATGACATTCATAAGTGCTACCTGTAAGCCTAATCTGAATAAAAATATTTTTACTTTGAATTTGATTAATGTCCGTCACAAAGTCGGGCTACATTTTGGCGGAGTTTTAGATGTGCCACGAATGTCACGCATACCTAAATGCATTATCCACTGGTGTTGATCGAAGGATGTAACTCAAAAGAAGTTCTACAACGTTACCTGTAGTTGCTGCACATCAGTGGGTTCCTGACAGACGAAGGTGACGAAGTCCCCGAGGGAATCCTGCGGCGTGTCGTATTTGGCACTGGAGTGCTGACTGGTTAACCCGTCTGAAGCTGTAGAAACAATAAGTCAGCTCGGTTTTAAAAAAAGATTCTGATGAATTAAGAACCTTCCTCCTTTTTTGAAGTCAGTTAATAAATTGGAACAAATTGCCTTGCTACACCGCGAAACTCTGCAGTTTATTGGAGTAGCAAGGTTATCTGTTCTTTGTATTGATACGGACGTACAAAAAGCAACGTCTAAAACTATTATTAATCACAACAATACTGGAGGAACTTAAACTGGAAATAGGTTGAAAATAAACAATTCAAGTAGAATTTGTTTTGGTAACTTTGAATAGCATTCAATATCCTTCTACGTAATTTTAGATGAAAGGTGTCCTATACTTAATAGTTTTATGAGGCGTCATGACTGTCAACTGTTATTTGTATTTACGTAGCCTGTTAAATAATTAGTGCTTTTTATTTTTAAATATTAACACTTAACTGGACTTAAAATTGGAGAAAATCGGAAAGAACTTCGACATAAATATTAGATGTTAAAGCCGTATTTACCAGTGGGATGTGTGTCGGTAGTTGGTGGCGGGTGCTGGTAGAATATGGTATTAGAGGAGACCAGCGGCGCCTGACTGAGACCCACTGAACTGGGAGGGATGCCTGTAAAAAATATTTAAAGGGATGTTATATTTTAAGACAGTATAGTTTTCTTGTTTATATCTTCTTTCCACATGCCACCAAAATGAGGTGAATTTTGAGAAACAAAAGTATTTTATTTCATTCCTAATAAAAAATAAGTTCCATATTAAGACCTAGACTATTTTAGTTAAGTTGCTATTGCTAATCTACAGAATAAGAAAATACTTAATCTTTGATTAGCGACTGCCATCTCTCTATTACATTTGTTACTTTTTCTTTATTGTTTTTGAGTGGTCTACAAGCTTTGAACTATGCCCTTAATTTGGGTTGATATTAATAGACAAGTGGGCTGTGGCCGGCCTCTTAGAAGGACATAGAAGCCAGTCCCTAGCATGATGTCAGCTAAGCTAACATGCCACTCGGCCGCCAATATAATCACTGAATATCCCACAAGTGTTACAAAAGCGAATATATATAGCATCTTAAATCATATAGAATTTACGAGCCTTCGAGACACTGTTTCTAGGATTCTCACTAAACTATGATCGAACTAGCATGAAAGGTATGGTTCTCTCCGCATGGGGATAATGCTTGGTTTTTTGTAATTGCACAAGTAATCCGGTTCACGCATGATCTCAAGAATGATTGTGAAACTGCATCTGGGATACTCACTGAAGCACTGCCCAACGAGCATGGAAGGTGTGGCTCGCTCTGCAGGAGGCTCGAAGGCTGGCGGCGCTGGACTGTTGTAGTTGCAGTAGTAGCTGGACTCAAGCTTGATGCCGCCAGAGCCGCTTGGAGACTCCGAGCCGGTTTCTTGGAGGATTGAGGCTGGAATTTTGCGAAATAACCTCGTTTGAGAGACATACAACAGAAATACTCTTTACTAAAGAGAATAAAGCGGACAAAATGAATGTTCAATATTCCTAAACTCTTCCCATACAACCAAATCTGGTCGTGGCGACTGAAATTTCGGTAACGAAATAATCTGCCCGATCTAACCCAAATTCTGGTGGCAGATCAGTAATCGTTAATACACTTTACGGCCGTGTGTGATTTTATCCTCAAAATATAGTTATATTTACATACATACATACATATATAGTATTTATGTTTCGGAAATTTCCCACTTACTACAACTAAGCGGTAACAGCGACTAGATTTGTTACTACTGAAGTAACACAAGGATATTACAGTTAATACATGGCGACCAACAAAAACATTTGGTTTTGTTTTATTTTATGATGGCATTGCTTTAAAAATTGTAAGATTTATTGATGAAATCATGAACCTTACCTTTAGACAACTTCCAGAGTTCCTTCGAAGAGAAGACGCCAGTCGCTAGAATAATATCGTTGCAAATTACTCCGTTGTAAGGATTGTGGCTATAGCCTGAAATATTCCATACGTTACACTATCTGTAAGGCTATCTCTGTAAATACTAAGGAGATGGTGTGGTCATTTCAGCAACTGTAAGTTACTCTTCTTTTCAAATTAAAAATGGCGAAGAGAAGCTTCCCAGCTCCGCCAATGGTTTTACAATTTCCTTGAATCATCGAATAACTTCGAATCATGCCTCCTATTATTTTTCAACTATTCCACCTCTTTGATTTTCAATCGCATGTTTAGTCTAATTGCAAATACTTAGTAGCTGGTTTTGCTAGTTGTGACAAACTGACAATATAACTGAGGCTTTCTATCTGCTGTTTTGAATAAGGTTTCGATACATTCGTCCCTTTTAATGAAAAAGTCAAAAATACCTAAAATAGATAACTTCAAACAACAAACTACGGTGTCATAGGCTAACTTGTGAGAATTGGTATCTACGAATGCAATGAGTAATTATAAAATTACTGCTTGCCAGTAACTAAGTTACTGTTATAAATTTAACTAAAAAAGATTCAGAACCTACTCATATTAAGACAATTTTCATACATCCCATGCGTCTAACTGATGTATTTGCTGAAATGACCTAACTACCAGAAAGTATGGATCTATAGGTCAGGCTTCCATACCAATTGTATGAACATCTGAGCTCTGCCACGTGGACACTATTCGGGGACTATTTAAATCTATGGTGATTTTCCATTCATTTACAGGGATGGCATATTAACAAGAAGCCACAACATGATTCATTTCATCAGATGAGACATCCCGTGCCGAGATATCTATATTTATAAGCAAAAATATTCCATATATCTCCCATGTGTCATTTCAATATTTGAAATATTTTTGGCACGTGCGATGAATCATCGTCTAAAAATACGACATCATCAAAAACTAAAATTCAATGCTTTCCTAAACTAGAATGAAGTAGGTGTTAGAAGAGCATTGACTATTATAAAGATAAAAAGAGTGAAAGAGAAAGAACACCGACTACATGTACAAATAAAGACAACAAACGAGCATGATCATACCTTAACTGGGAAGCGAAAATGCGGTAACCTGCAACTGCATGATTAACACAAATAAACCAACGACTCTGTTTTTAGCTTTTTGCGTTCGTTTTTAATCAAACAAGTGCAATAACGCACTGAACGGCAAATAAGAATTAACAACTTCGAGAAATGATGACAACTTCAAAGATACAGCACTTTCGCTTAATCCAGTGACGAATTACAATAAACATACGAATCCAAATATTCTCAAATACATTTTGGAACCATCAAAAGCATGAAAGGTGTGAGTGCAAGCCAATGCTGGGATTAAGAATTTCCAAAGTATACACAAATTACTAGAAAACAAATTAAAAGAAAAAATTTGAAAGACACAATTTGTGCAACACCAATCACATGGTCTGTTCTTTCTTTAAAAAAAAGTGGTAATCGGTTTTAAATTCGATGAAATTGTTCGTGATTTGCTTAAGATTTTAAAAAGCATTGTTCATGTAACCAATACTAAGTTAGGTTATTGTTACAATCTATGCCAACTAAGTTAATTTTAAGATAAAGTCTATTCTAGAAAAGAAACTTCTTTCATTAGTCCCATTTCCCCAGCAATTGCCTTTAAAAGATTCAGTTTCACTATGAAACTTCAGAGTTTAAGAAAGTTTCTGTCGCATATTCAAATTAATTTGACAGCTGCAAAACTGACTATTACTTTACCAGTTTTGTAATAAAAAGAGGGTTTTGTTTAAAGTAAACCGATCATCACTATAAAGAAAGACCACACCGTGGACACCGGCAGCGCCGGCGTTACCTTTGCTCTTGGCGTCGTGTTCATTCTCTTTCTCTCTAGGCGGGTGAGGCGAGAGAGACCCACTTAGGATATCTGAAACATATCAGCTGATATAGGCAACCCTTTTGTTAGTCTTTATCCAATGGCGATGACTAGAACGTCACTCTTAACACTTTCGCCGGCGTGCACAGCTATAGCTGTTGTAACAATAGAATTACCTACTATGTCTGGATCAACGTCGGCAATAGCTTTAAATGTTGTGACCGATTTCAAAAACCAAAGGAGTTTTTAAATTTCATGCTTACATTTATTTCAACGCGAATATATTTTTCTTTGTTTTAGAATTTGTTCTATAAAATTGGTTGCAAGCAAGGAAATAACTCAAAATTAACAAAAGCTAGTTACTCCACCTTTGATTTTATACGATCAAAATGATAAAGTTGGACTAAAGTTTTCTTTAAATCGCGTAGTGTCAGTACCAGCAGCATAATTAGAATAATCTAAAGGTATATAATTCTATAGACTCCCTTTTTTAAGTGAGTAAGCATGGACTTTTGCAAAGGCAATCGTGCAGTCCTACTGACCGATCATTTACTTCTAGCGTCAGCAAACTGCAAAATGTATCTGATGCAAGAAAGTTCTTGAAAAATTTGACTGACGAACTATTTACAGTGCCACCAAAATTAATTACACTTTTACCGGAACATTTCTGCCAGAATGCAGATTACGTTACATCCAATAGCAATGCAATTGACGGTTCCGTCTTTGATAATTTTGAACTTCCAATGCAAAGGACCACAGATTACCCACCTAAAAACATTAAAATAAGTGAGCGAAAGACCTGGTAGACCGTCGCTCCCATTACCATAGCTGTTGATAAAGTTGGCCAGGTACAGGTCTAATTCCCGAACTGACACGTTGATGTGGTACGGATTGACGCACAGGCCTGGTTGCGTGCATTCCGGGTGCTTCTCCAACCGTTCCCCGTCCGTGCTCTCCAGGGGGATTGCTTTGAATAGGATTACCATTACCAGGTCTAGCCGCCACACCTGGAAAATAGAGATTTTTAGATGTTATTATTAAGTTTGGTTTTGTTTTTCAATAAAGATGATTATTGCCTCTCATGCACGAGTATACTCGTATAATAGATTATGCTCCTAATGGTGTTCTTTTCGGTGATAAATACTAAATCCCTGTCTAAGTGCAAGAAATTGAGTGAATACAGGGATACTGTTAATACAATGCAATACTTCTCTCGTATCTATCTAGTAAAGCATTTTGTTTTTAAAATAACCAGCTACTTCTTACTCCTTCACTTTCAACAATAAGAAACCTTGAAAACTTTGCCAAAACGAATGACTTTTAGGTGCGATGTGTCCCGCCTACTGCCACTTCATTACCATTGTTAAAAGGCACCAATAACGTTACCTTATCAGCCTGTCTCAGGCAGTCTATCCGTCTCATCTTGCCCTTCTGGTCCGGGTTGGATAAAACACACACCGCTGGTCGCTTCCCAGTTATACTGAGAACAAAGTCTTCCCGGCAGTCTTGTGTGATATCCTTCCTCAGTTTCCCTAGCAACCGCGACGCCCATTTCTGTTTCACTTCTGCTTTTTCGTTCTGAAATTGTGAGTTTACAATTAAAGAAATCTTCCTATGGTCAATTTACATTCCGCAATAACTTGGGTATGGTTGAACCGATCATCATGAAATTTGGCAAAAAAGTCTTTGAGGTCAATAATTTTTATAAGTTTAAACGTGAGCAGAATTCATGCATTCCGAAGTTTCTGGAGTGAGCTACGTGAGTCGAAGATGTCAAAGAATGTTTCCTCATTTTATTGATAACAGGTATCAAACAAAAAAAATACAACGTACCTGTAGTTCATATTTTGTGTGCCGCTCCTCCTCGAGACTCATCCGTTTTTCGTGTTTCTTGTAATATTTTCGTTTCGCTGCTTGTAAATTGAACCACGTGTACGAAAAGGACTTTACAAAGGGCATCAGGGCCTCTATGAACGGATGGAACTCGTCCTGCGAACATTCAAACAACCAGCAACACATTAAACTAAAATAAAGAAGAAATCGTTACTTTGATTTTATGCTCAGTAACCCCAAAATTGGTCAAAAGGTGAACACAGTACGCCACCATAGACATTTTAGGCTACTCGCTTCACCTCGGACTATGTTACAACAACAAATTGCTAACCCCAAGTATGTGTACTTTCAGAAAGTGATATAAGTCCTCCCGCTTTTAAACCAGAATCGACACAGAAAATGTATATTCTGTACATACATCCATCCGGGACTCGAACCCAGAATTGTCATGTGAATCACACGCAAGGACCTGTACTATAGACATTGGTTAATCGCCTATTGGCTAAGCTATTGGCGTCGATCGAATTACATCGTTAAGGAGGATACTGCCCGAGAATATGTTCGTGTAGCGTAACATGTTGCCTCGATTGTGCTATCCGATGTATTTACCTAACTATTGTTATAGTACAGTACACGCATATGCTCTTCTTTTAAATTCAAGCAGGCAGAAGAGTTAGACGGGTTATGTGACGGTGAGCAATCACCGCCGCTTATTAACACCTGCAATCTCAGAACAATCGCTAGCGTGTTGCTGGCCTTTAAGTAAAGAAATAGTCCCATTTCTTGAAGGTCCCTAAGAGGACACTGCAAGTTGATACCTAAATGCTAACTTGCATGGTAAAAAGTATATTTATACACATAAACGTAAACCGTGAACCATGGACATGGTCAGGAGTAAACGAAAGCTTGTTTCAAGTTACGCAGTGATGGGAATTAGCTGTAGGTATCAACCCAAAACACACGTCACCAACTAGATACACTTCCCATGATATAGGCAATAAAAGATGCAGTGGGAAGCAACGTCCCTCCGCAGGGCGGTGCTTCCAATGAGTGCCCCCTTTTAGTATCTCAGCAATACGACACGATTGATGAGTGAATAAAATTACATTAAAAAACTTCGATGTCAATAACTTTCAGGGACAGAAGAGACTTATTGATGAATAAGTCTTTGCATTGTACTTGACTCTGTAATATCTCATATTAAATGAAATCCGAGATCAAAAGTTGAGATTTACAGATGATATTATCTGATGCCTGAACTGGGGAAGAGCTGTCTTGTCCTGGAGACCTATCAGGTGACAACTCTCCACACCTCTTGATATTACTCATCATCTAAACATAACAAACACCAAGTCATATCATCCGTAGATACTTACTTTTGATTTTAGATTCCATTTGAGAGTTTAACAGACACCTTATCTTATAGGTTACAAAAGTGGCGCCCAACATGGGGCCACTTACGTTGACGACGTGGTTGTTAAATAACTAGCGAAAGACTCCTGTAAAAGTAGCTATTTGCTACAAGCTACAAAATGCGTTTGCTTTTGTTTTAGCACAGGAGCCTTCCGCTCATGTATTCCCTTAGCAGAGTTGGCATTCCGAAGTTTTTTATAGTGAAAGCAGTTAGTTTTAAAATATTGCTGCTTTTACTAAACTTCAGACAATGCGTCGTAAATCAAAAGTACAAATCTTATGGGAATACTTAATCCAGAACTTTGTTAATTTATTATGAAAGTTAAAGCTGTAAAAACATTCATTAAGCATACGGTCCATTTGTTTTTGAGTCAGCAAACACAGAACTTAATCTTTGAAACTAACAATTTCACACCGTTTTTACATACAGGCTCCTTACTCGATGACAGTAACTAAGTTCAATAAATATTAGTAATATCCAATAAATAGTAGTCGTGTTAACAAGATAGTTCAATCCTCCAGCATTGTCATAACGAAACACAACCGTGGTGCTACTTTGCGTCAATGTTCCGTAGAATAGTATTAATGCCGCGGATGATCGAGCGATTAACTTCAAGAACAACAAAATGTCTTTTTTTGAAATCGTTTTTTGATGATGTGGGAGACTTCATCGTGTTGTCTATTTATTTATATTTATATATATAACTAAATATAGATATATATTGAGTTGTTATTGTTATATTACTGATTTTGTTGGATTTTCACCAATTTTTTTTTTTTTTGACATGAATATTTTTATTCTTATATTCTTTTGACATTCGGAGACTATACATCTCCAAGTAATATTGTACAATTTTACCGTGGAGGCGTTTTACACCTCTGCTAAGCATAGATTAAGGTAATTAATTTGTTTTGACCCTTAGAGACTATACATCTCTAAGTTATTTAGACTAAGTATTTGATCAGGGACCACATACATCCCGATTCTAATTTCTTTGACCTGGGGACCCTATACATCTCTTGGTCAATCTGTACTAGTGCCAGTTCGTTCAATATGCTTAAAGCTTGCTGTGCTATTTATTATCTTTTTTTTTTTCTCACACTTTATGTGAACTATTGTTATGATTGTGTATATTGCTCTGTAATCTTGTTTTCAAAAGAGAAGAAAAAAAAGATAAACTGCTGAGTTTCTTGCGGCGTTTCTTCTCAGCAGATTCTTCCATTTTCCGAAGCGCTAGTAGATTCAGACATGTAAAAGAGCCTATATGGCCTACTTGCAAAATAAATTTTTCATTTTCATTTTCATTTTCATTTTCATTTTCATTTGTATTTTTTTATATATTTTTTTGAAAATTAAAAAACTGTAATGTTACTAGGATTATAATGTTACTAGGATTCCACCATCAAGGTTGTTAAAAGGGGGTTGATGATGCTATGAGTTCCAATTAGGGAATGCAAACCCGGTAATTTTCTCTAAGAAAAACCGGTTATAACCGATTATTTCTAAGAGAAAATAACCGGATTTGCATTCGCTAGTTCCAATAGACGGCTGTTCTTGCTATATTCCCGCATATAGTATGTTTATGCCTAGCACAACGCAATTTCGAAAGCCCATAAAGTAATTTGTTGCTGTCAGCATATTCAGTAACACCTTTAACACACCTGTTGCTTCGTCGATCGATCGTTACGCTTAGTTCGGAAACAGAATGGCTGGCACGACACTCCGCGACTCGTTTTGTCGCTTCATGTCTCTAACATGACCGCAAACTTAGTTCTCTAGGTGAGTGAGAGATCTGGAGATCTAAGGCGCAGGGGCTAAAGGCGGGCAACGGATCAGCAATCGTCGCTGGTTCCCATTTTTGTGTTTTTATATCATTTATGCTTTATTTATTGTATTCTTTTGACGATCTCAATGTGAATGCATATATCTTGACATTGACATGTAATTTATATTGTAATTAAAAATAAAAACAAATCAAATCATGGGCGGTGGTCACATACCATCAGCGCCCCTAACATGATAACCCAGGTTTAGTTAAACCCCACCCCGCGTCTCTATCTAACTAGTGTCATAAGAAAGGGACGCAGATAGAGATAAACTAAACTTGGCCAGTCATGTTAGGGCCACTGAGCCCAATTTCATAAACGCTACAGGCGACAGGTGACAGGTGAGGATTCGGTATACATTGCTTGTCCACTATGATGTTAACTCTGTAAGTCTGTAGCGTTACTTGTCGACACAGCAATGTACGGCGAATTGTCACTTTCGACTGTCGCGTTTTTGAAATTAATCCCTGATGACCCACTTTCTCGTTTGCCTTCCTATTTTATATAAAAAAAGCATGCAACATATGCACGAATCGAACAAACAATGCAACTTATAATACCAAAGAAATAATAGCCATTGTTTTCAAAATTTTGGGTGACATGACAACGGGTTACAAAAAACTGCATAAATTATTTCAAAGTCCCGTTACAAGGTTTTATATGAAGAAAACCGTTTAAGAAAATCTTGGATGAGTCAGGTCGTTGAACCTTGTAAACAATGGTCTAAGGTCACTGACACGCATTTTTATGGTTTGCAAATACCGCATTAATTTTCTTTCAAGTCTTTAAAAGGGGGGAAATAAATTAGACTGGCTATTCATTGCTTAGCTACTTAATTCTATTCAAAACTATACACGCACTTAATGTTGTTGGAATAAGAGTCACTTTTGAATGAAGAAAATGCATTTTACGTTGTATTGTAGTAGGGTGTTTGTGCTGGACCTTGATGTTTTATGCTAAGAACTAATTAATTACCATTGTGACGTCATTCAATGTTTATTAGAAATGACATAAACTTACGTTATTGATGTACCTTGCTATCAACAGTGCCAAATATAATAAATAGATTACATTAACCATAGAAATAGTATAACATAGAAAAAGTAATAAAACTGAAAAAGATATTTTAATGATTTCTGTACTCTAAATGGCCAATATGCCAAAAAAAAGGAAAACATACTCTAAACCTCCTCTTTAACTAATACCCTCTTAAACTGGCACTTCCCTTCAACTTATTCTGGGGGGCATTTAAGCTTCTATAATCTGTACTTTAAATAACATTTTTCTATATTTTAAGACTGCAAATGTACGAGCATCCAAATCCTTTTCAAAAAATAAAAACGTTCACTTTTTTAAAATCATTATTCAGTAAATATGATGTCGTGTTATCTAGAAATTAACACAACTTTGCAACTTTTTTTTAATTTGTTATTTGTTGAGAAGCAACGCAAAACAAAAATTTAACCCAGTTACTATTTAAAATAAGGGACATATTTACATGGAGGATAATCTCCCAAAAATTCATCCCTACATATTGATCTTTCATCCGCCTACAATAATACAAAAACCCCTGACCTCCTTTCTCCAAACAAACAGAGTTATTAACATGTGTCATGTCAAAAAGCATACAATTAATTTGGTATTCATCGCGCATGCGCAGAACAAATACAGTATTGTAATGTCTCGATAACATTATGGATGCAAATATGCCGATGCATGTTTAATACGTGATGCGTTAGGCTTTGGAATTTCTGATTTACCTAACTGTGAAAATTTAAACTGTATATCAAGATGGCTCTTAAAAATGTTTGGTGGAAAACGGGTTAGCGGTTTCCGAGATTTTTTACTTTTAACTTGTACTTGCTGCTATATGTCCATGATGTGCTCTATCCCTCTCGATCACTTTATCCGGTAGAGATAAAGAATATGACTTGATGAAATTAAAAGGCCTCACAATTTTTTTTTACTATCCCTCATTTTCAGAAATAAAGATATAAAGTTATTATACACTACACTATCCTATCCTAGCTATCCGGCTTCCCGAAGTTTAACGCTTTATGGAGTTAAAGCTAGAACAATAGTTAGGTACCAACAACATGAAACTCCCAAAACACATCATCAACGTCAAGCAAATTCTACGCTGTCTCCGCGTACACAAACAAGTGGCAGTCACAACATTGGTTGGCTTCAGTCTCAGACGTGCCACCGTCCAGGCCAGGCCAACTTGGCAGGACCCCCTGTGACGTCACGGAATCTCCTGGCTGGCTCTGTGAACTTGTGAACTGTCCAGAAATATTTTGGCAGTATTTTGGGCTGGGCTTTCCTGCTTAGTATGCGAGGTTGAGATCGTTGAGGAGTGATGCAGTGAATGGCGTGTACGTTTTTACGAGATGCAAAAAGATTAAGTGAATTATGTAAAATGGTTATGGAGGAAAAAATCCTCTCCTCCAAGGAACGAGGGAATGTGCCCTAGGGTGCACTTTTAATACCAATCATCAATTGTTTTCATTTTCTTACAAATGCTTTATTGTCTATGCTTAAGTTTCTTTCTTTAGCAATAAGCTATTTATATTTAAACACTTATTAAATCCTAAAACCAGACCCCACAGAAATGGCTACTTAATGAAAATTACCAAAATGAATTAAATCTCTCATTTTGTAAACCTGACCTAGCTCCAAATCGGGACTTTATGGTCCGGAAAGATATAACATATTACGCAGGAAGCCGACTAATAATTCAAAAGCCTCCTAAACTATGACAATTCTGTCACGTTTGAACTGATTTCGTTTCTTTATCTTATACAAAAGGAATATCTTCTTTTTTTTATGAAGTAGGAAGGAAAATAAGCAAGTGGGTCACCTGATGATAAGTGATCACCACCGCCTATAGACACCTGCAACACCAAAGAGAATGCAGATGCGTTGCCAACCCAGAGGGCTAAGATGGAATATCTCTTGTGCCAGTAAATACAGCGGCTGTCTTGCTCTCCACGCCGGAACACAATAGTGCAAGCACTGCTGCTTTGCGGCAGGATTAGCGAGCAAGATGGTGGTAGCGATCCGGACGGACCTTGCACAAGGTCCTACCACCCGAAAAACATAGTACAAAACAAAGACGCAATCCGTTCCTGTCTGACCTCATATCTTCGCCCGCTTACTCCTCCTAAACCACGCAACGGATTTTGATACGGTTTTCACTGTCATTTAGATATTTTATCTACACATATATCATAAATGCTCTATAATGCGTTCAGAAACCGTAGGCAATGACCAGCATTATAACAACCAATATTATTATGAGAATTCTTCTAATTTGTTTCTATATTTGTTCAAATTCATTTTTTATTACATTTCTTTAATGTGTACAGTCTATAGATATTTAATAGGTACCTAGCACTAGTAGCTAGTAGCAATGCAGGTCATTGCCCTATGGCTTCTGAACCCATCATAGAGTACTTATGATACGTGTGTAGATAAAGTTATGTATGCAACTGTACATAATTAGGTCTTAAAACACTCGTGTGATCCTATTATGAAACTCGCTGACGCTCGTTTCATAAAACCACACTTGTGTTTTAAGACCCCTCATTATGCAACAGTTGCATAAAATACTATTCTTACGGAAGGTTTTTATGTACCTACATTACATACAAATTGTACACACGCGCAGCCAGCGCGTCTAGTTATAAATAAGTAGAAAATTTAAATTTGGCACGGCAATGATATGTTTCTACTTTTGAATAGTATGAAATTGATCATACACTTAAAAATCAGGACTCCGTAACGGAAATAAATCATTTGCCACAAGCGTAGTTGTAAATCAACGAAGTTTTGTATTTATAAGTTCTACCTTCTGTCTCGAAAAAAAAGCCGCTATTTCAACAATATTTATTTTATCATTATGTCCTTCCAAGATTTAAAATAGATCAATCTTCAGACTGTCACCCGATTGGCTGCGGTCACGTATCAAAAACAACTCGGTAAACAAAAGCACTTGCACAAACATCCTCTCTAA
Source organism: Ditula angustiorana (assembly GCA_963691745.1). Lineage (NCBI taxonomy): Eukaryota > Metazoa > Arthropoda > Insecta > Lepidoptera > Tortricidae > Ditula > Ditula angustiorana. The sequence goes on along the minus strand of OY829497.1, from coordinate 1,224,977 downwards.
ATTAAGACCAAAATGCTTATCTAACCTGACTGGCTGAATATAAAAGAAAAATACATTTTAAAAAGATACGCCAAAAGCGCGGGAATTTATACAAAATGGCGCTATAAAAATATGAGAACGGTAAGCTAATATTTGGCAATGGAATTGTTTCGTAGACCAAAAACTTGCAAAAACAGTTTTGCCTCACTAGCTAACAGAAAATGCACAGTCTGAACTCACACCTAGAGACTTGTTTGTTTGTTTGTATTTTATACAAAAAATATTTAGACATTCCACCAATTAAGGGGGTCAAAAAGTATGTATGACTTGTGGTATGACGAACAAAGTCACATGAAAAAACCAGTATCTAATAAAATAGGGTCTGGTAGTGTTAAAAGAATAGGAGATAGAGGTAAACTCAGATAAACTAAACTTGGCCAGCCGTGACTGGACCACGAGTTTGCGGGTGGATCGCTACCACCATCTTGCTCGCTAATCCTGCCGCCTTAGCGTGCTTAGCAGCCGTGCTTGCATTGTTGTGTTCCGGCGTGGAGAGCAAGACAGCCGGTGCAATTACTGGCACAAGAGGTATTCCATCTTGGGTTGGCAACACATATGCCATCCCTTTGGTTTTGCGGGTCTCTATGGGCGGTGGTGATCACTTACCATCAGGTGACCTACTTGCTCGTTTGCCTTCCTATGTTGTATAAAAAAAAACAAGTACCTAAAGTCTATTTTCTAATCCAGGGACTAAATCGACATTTCTTTTCGTACATTTTTGACAATTTCCGCATTAAAAACTAACTAGGTATAGACTAGTGTTAAAGTATATTCTGTGCTGTGAACAAAGTACGCTCATAGTTGTTTTCCTTCCTTTCGTATGCGCAAAAAAGCAAAAATCGATTTTCATATTTTCATATTGTTTCCAATCAGCTTTTAATTCATCGTTAGGCACAGTAGTAGCCATTATAGTTTAGAAAACACATTTCATTAATAAGAGAAGCGCGCGAAAAATTACAAAATGGATTCGTGAGCCATCACAATACGACGTAGGGACGTAAGGCAAGAATATTTGGCAAATGCCGGGACAGCTGAGTGGCAATAGTTGGCACAGGCGTCGGTGATATCACGCGGGGATCACTTCATCGAATAACACATACACCAGCTGATATGATCACCTTTACATAATATTATATGTATTCTTTGTCTTTCCTAATACGATATTCTAATGACTTTTCTATTTCCAAAATTGATAGAGTTGGTTAAAAGAAGAAAAACTGTGTTTTTAGTTTTCTTTTACGATCATTATTTTTCGAAATATCACGAGTTATAAAATGACAACGGGCGTGCGTCGCGGAAACGCTCTATCGCGCTGCATACAGGACCAGTGACGTCACTATAGTGATTTTGTATGGAGCCAACACTAAATCGTGTTTATTTTAATACTGTAATCTTTTAAGTAATCATATACTAAAATTGTCTAAAAATTTTATTTGGATTTGAGTGACATATTTCGAAACAAAAAAAAGAACTTTTTCTCTTCGTCATCTTTGTAACTTTGTATCACTGTAACTTCTAAAATATCAGTTTTTTTTACCTACTTCTTTGGACATAAGTATGTATGTATGTATGTATGTATGACTCTTTATTGTACTAAACACATAAAATAACAGATAACAGGACAAAACAGATGTACAAAGGCGAACTTATCCCTTTAAGGGATCTCTTCCAGTTAACCTTTGAGCGATTGACAGGACCCAAGATCTAGAGTAGACACACAGAAAAGATAAAGAAAAAGCAAACTAAGCAAAACCTACTAAACTTCATATACATAAAATATTCATACTATATGTATGTTTTTAGTGGTCGTCTACAACAATTTTGCACTTTTATGCCATTAGATTTTTGAGTGGAATACCATATTGTAATAGCTGCACAAAAGCGCTGTAAGAGCTAACTAGCTGTATAACGGCGATCACCTGTATACAACGCGTCTGATAAAAGGACATCCATAAATTACGTCACGCTAGGGGGGGAGGGTAAGATAAACGTGACAGTCCGTGTTAAAGAAAGGGCAAAAAACTACAACCATCTTGCTTGCTTGGAGAGCAAGACAGCCGGTGTAATTACTGGCACAAGAGGTATTCCATCTTAGCCCTCTGGGTTGGCAACGTATCTGCAATCTCTTTTGTGTTGCTGGTGTCTATAGGAGGCGGTGATCACTTATCATCAGGTGATCCACTTGCTCGTTTTCCTTCCTATTTCATAAAAAAAAATTACAGCTGACCAACTGACCACTGGAAAAGATGGATTAGCGCATTCGCTGCGGACTTTGCTTTTCGAACTTGCGCCAAGTCCCGCAAACGCACATGTCTGTTAAAATGACTGCAAAATGTGACAGCGGGACTGATTCCAAGTACCAACAATATTTCACACTATTGAAATGAGTTGATACTCTTAATTAACGACAGGGCTTTTATAGCACAGTGAACAGCACAAGTAGCTCTCTCAAGTAACTCGAAACGATTAAAAATATAGAAACTTAGCTCTTACTTTCTTGACAATAGACTGTGTGCAGTTCTCCTTGGCTTCTTTGACTGTCTATATACAGGTAAGAGTGTATATATGCTGGGATCTTTTAAAAATATTACGGGATTGAGAAAACAATTTTTTGATTAAGGAATCCATTTGTAAAATATTAAGCTTCAAGTCAAGTGTCGTCGTCATCGTCCTCCCTCGCACTACTAGCTAAATGGCTGTTTTAAATTATGTGACAAAAATACATATATGACGAAATTAAAAAGAAAACTATCACAACTGAGTAGGCTTTACAAGTTTACGAGTAATCAGGCAACTACGGAACCCAACACTGCGCGGGGCCCGACGCGCCCTTGCCCGGTTTTTAATATACCTAAGTGTACGCTATTGAACCAAAAACATTACTTAAGTCATTACGACAAAGTTTTACAGTGGTGTAAGGAGTTGACTTGACTCATCAAAACTTTATTCCTACACGTAAATATACTCCAAAGTGGTGTGTTAGTCTCCCTGTATGAGATAAAACTGTCTGCGAGAAACAAACTTCCAGACCGTAGAGCGCTAATGAAAGTCAGAGGTAAAGTAAACTTTCAATACGCGAGTTCTGTTTACAAACAATCAGAAATATACGTTCACTACGAAACCCTTATCAAATCAAACTATTAGGACAACTTCCAACACCGGACCATGCCAAAACACTGGAGTGCGTTCAACCCGACAATTTTGGCGGCAAACCGATGACGTTTACTTCATTATTTTTTCTTTTATTCCGCGGTCAAATTATTTTATAGATATTGGCGCTGGTTCATTGGGGATGCCCGGCTGGACTTGGCCGTGGCACCGCTTGGCGGGCCTAACTGGGGCATCGCGTCACCCGAGCACTGGCCAAAAACACGGCACACGCGGAAAGACGCCGTGAAAAAATTACGGCCGCCATCTTGCCACGCGCTGTTTTGGCGCGCAACAAGTGATGCGTTCGCTTTGCGCGCATCGCACGTAATTCCACAATAAATCCATTGTTGCTAACAGAATGCAAAGGTCGATGATATGCATGAGAGGTACGCGGGCTGAATTTGTTGTTTTAGAATTTCCAAGATGGAAAAGTCCGGGTGTGGGTAGTCCTGGTGAGTTTCTAGGAACTGGTTTTCTAGGCATAACTGTAAGAAAACAGGACTTCACGGGAAACTCACAGCTGCTTTACGGTCTGATGTACTTATATCAATCACATTTTAGTCAAAATTTAAATTTTTATGTACTTTCTTAATCTCTTTCTTTAGAAAACTGTTTTTGGTGAAATGAAAAAGGGATGGACAAAATGTAGAAAGTTCTCAAAAGGTACAAATACTTTAGGAATTTTTTCGCATTAAAAGTTCGCAAGTTTGGAAAATTACCGTCGATGTATCAATACTTGTGGCTACATACTAAACGAATACGAAATATCGCATAGAATGGGCATAATGACAAAAATTTGTCTGTTATCAAACTTGAAAAAACTCGTCAAAAGAAGAAAAACTGTATAATTTCTAATGTTTGTCTACAATCACTATTTGTTTAATTATCGCAAATAGAAACTGATGCAACACAACAAACTCCGCGAAAACGCTCTATATGAAATGGGTACGTAGGTATGACGTCACGCCAATGTAATGTTGGCTGTAATTGTATGGAATTTTTAACTAAATCATGTTTATAAGAGCGTTTATATAGATACCGCCAAAATTCAAATTGTTGTATTTGGATCAGTCAGGGTCTGGATTAGTATATTTCGAGACCAAAAATTTTGATCTACGAAAATTTTACACTTTCATGCCCTTTGGTTTTAGGTGTCGTCTACCCAATTGCGTCACAACTTTCTAACCTCAAATCCAAATACAAAAGTTACTTTAAGATAAAACGGAACTTCAAACTGCGCGTGAGTTTTGATAGCGCCGGTTTACGGATCGTAAACCATACGTACACAATGTCCATCAAATCGGGCGCAGCCCAATTTCGCAATTGGAGGTAATGTGTTTTTTCAGGCGGTTACGATTGTTTGCTGGGGCGGGAAAGATCTACATTAATCCGTGACCAATCATTTCACAACAAACATTTCACAAACGGATCATTTAGCAAAATGCATTTTTTTTCTGAAACTTTAAACTATTTCCAACTTTACTGTCACGTACAAAAAGTTTGTATTACTTGATACATATTCGTCATGCGGCTCGCGTCAAAAAGAACGCGCCGCCGGCGTCCGCCTTCCCCCCGCAACTCCCGGCGAAACGTTAGGGTTGCGCGGCATTCGTTTTCAATTACACTATCACGGCGAGGGCGAGCGAGCAGGCGCGCGGAAAGCCGACAACCTACTGCGATTTGCCTACTCTGAAGGCAAGGCAGCCGAGCGTAACTACAGTGCGGAGTGGAACCCCCCTGCCTGTAGGTTAAGTTTGGTTTGTTTGATAAAAAAACCTAAAATATTGACAGTTTTGGAATAAAACCATTTTGCCAAATGATCAGTTTGTAAAGGTTTTTTTGTAATAATGGCAAACCATTTTAATTACTTCAAAAACTGATTTAAAACCATATTTATGAACTGTTACGTGAAAACTAGAGGGGGTGGGGAGTCTTAGCAACTACGGGTGCTCACCGAAGAGAGAAGACCTTAAAAAATTGCAAGAAATGGTTACCATAGTATGAGTACGTTCCAAACTGCTGCCAAACCTCCAACTACTGTACAGTCGTGAGCATATTCCATTTAATCGGACCGCGTTCCCGAATCCATCATCAGCGGCCATATTTTATTGCAGCGTGTATTTATACGCCGCATTGCCCTGTAGCGGACGTTTGCGCGGATAGAAAATAGTTTCAAGAACAAAGGGCGGGGCCCTGTGGCAGCGTGCAGCCTCGTTAGTCTCTCAATGCAACATCGGCGAGCTCGAGGTTGAGACAGCGACTCGTCTGGGCACGCGAAATTGTATACCCGGTATTCATTTGTTTTTTTCGTCCTATCTTTACATAGTAAATAAATCAATAAATATCTTGGGACAGTTAACACCAATTGACTTGGTCCCAACGTAAGCAACTAAAGCTGCTTGTGTTATGGGTACTAGTCAACGGGTATGCATACTTATATTGATAAATTCATACTTAAATATATTTAACATCCAAGATTCGGGTACAAACATTCGTATTCGTCATACAAACATTTGCACCTACCGGAAATCGAGCCCGGAACCTCTAGCTTCATAGTCAGGGTCACTAACCACTAGGCTATCCGCTCGTCTAACAACATATAGCATACATAAATGCAACAGCGACGAGCTCAACGTTGAGGCAGCGGCTTATCTTGGCTCGCGAAACAGGTAGGTACTCGGTAATCATTTGTTTATTGCCTCTTTTTTTACATAGTCTTTTTTTTATTTATTTGTATCCCGCTGGGCAAAGGCCTCTCATTTTTTTTGCATAGTATAAAACAATGTTGCTATTCCGTCTGTCCTTATTTCTTCGGCCGTCTACTCCTCCTAAACCACGCAACGGATTTTGATACAATTTTCACTGTCATTTAGAGATATTCTTTACGGAAGATTTTTATGTACACCCTGTTTTGGTCCAAAATACCACATTCAATGTTCGATCTTGATGATGCCTCGTATAGAGGCGAAACGCGCGTCGATCATGTAGTTTTAGTGTTTAGTGGTGGTGGTGTGTAGTTTAGTCTGTGTGATATATGTTGTTTCGTGTGGAAGCGGAGGAGGGTGGGTTTTTGCATGAACATATATGTGTCGCACAGACGCAGCTATTTTGCACGAGCCCGGCACTGGTTTCGCGGAGTAGCAAGGTAATTTGTTCCAGTTTGATGTACACCCTAATTGTACTTGTGTGAAGACGGGACGGGGCGCTAGTTACAGTGAATAAGTCAAAGTCGCTATCCGTGTTTGTTTGTCTTCATTGTATCTTCGGCCGCATACTCCTTCTAAACCACGCAACAGATTTTGATACGGGTTTCGCTGTCATATAGAGATTTTTTAGTGTAGAGTTCATGTAAGTTCATTACAGTACCCGTGCGACGCCAGGACTGGCCCCTATACCACAAAATTTACAAGTCCAACATTTTTACGTAATTGTAAAAAGATTTCCATACAAAAATGTGACAAATATGTCAAATTGTAGCACTTGTAAGTTTTGTGGTACAGGCCCCTGGGACCAATTTCATAATCGCGACAGGCGACAGGTGACAGTGACAGTTCGCCGTACATTATTGTGTCGACAAGTAACGCTATAGACTTACAGACTTAACATCATAGTGGGCACGGCGGCGCCGCGGGCCTGGAGCCACTTCTGGCTTTGTTGGATTTCGTAGAGGTGTTCCCGACTCCACCTCTTCCAGAAGTGCTGGGTACACTTCCCAGCGCAAGCACAAAGACCTCGAGCAACTCGTAAACAGACCCCCACATTCACAAGCAGTGAAGTTGTGACACTACATCTAAGCCCTCGAGGCTAAGTTATTCAGCTTCCTCTCCATTCATTATTATTTTTCTGCAAGGTGGTAAAAAGTACAAAGTACAGAAATATGAGACTGACACAGCTACACTCGGTTTCTTACGGTACTGTCATCCAACCTAGTCTCCCGTTCTTTACCCAACTTGTAGGTACTCTGAGATAAACAAGCCACTTGTACCCAGCGCCAACGAATGAGACAAGTGGGGTTCTCATCGGTCAATAAAATGTCCGGTAGAGCCGTTAAAGGCAAGCAATGTTTTCTCAATTGTCACTGTCGCCGTCGTGTTTTTCAAATTGGGCGCTAGTGTGAAATTGGTTCGCTGATGCGTCCGCTGGCACTGCAGCCCCGCGCGGGTGCAGCGCCGACCTTCTAGCAAGCTTATAGAAGCAATCGAATTCATTGAAACTCCTCCCATACTAATGCAATCGCGTTTTCAATTGTTTTACCCCTTTATACTGCATTGCGAGGTATCAACAGAAAACCCGAGTTGCGAAGGCATTGGGGGGGTAAGAAACTACTCATTTTACACTAGTACCTAAGTAGGTAAGTAAAGTAGATGGTGCACTATCTACTAAGATTTCGGTTTTTCTTAAATGTTCACTCAAAGTCATAGTAGTTGACGATCTGTATGGCACAGTGGCACATGTGTCTGCTTCCTGTGCAAGAGATCCCGGGTTCAAATCCTGGTATGGGCAAATATTTGTGTGACGAACACGAATGTTTGTACCTGAGTCATGGATGTTATTTGTATTCAAGTATGTATTTATCTATTTATAAGTATGTTTATCCCTTGTCTAGTACCAATAACACAAGGTTTGCTTGGCGTGGGACTAGGGCAATTGGTGTAAATTATTGTAATCGAAATTATTTATTTAAAAAAAAACTATTTTTCTTTATGTATTTTTTTTACATTCAAATTAAATTTAAAATGTTATATAATGAATGACAACACAAGAACGAACAGGCTTACAGGTAGCACTTATGAATGTCATAAAATTTACCATTGGTAGAGAATGCATTAAGGCAATAAGTCTGCCTTTTGTACATGCAAATCTATTTGAGAAACAGTGTCTTGCTACCGGAGAACTACTTGAATTGATATAAAGTCACACCACCACGCCTTAATAAATTAAAAACTGTAAAAAAATCGAAATTCCCGTCACCTATAAAGCAATCCACTAAGGTTACGAACCAACAGAACCAAATCTTACACCTCCTCCGCCATCTTCATTTAAATCCTTAACCTCCTCCCATTTCCATTCAGAATACGCGTTCATTATTATAATTCTCGTTGTTAACTTAACTTACGCGTGGAGTTCCATACATACATACAAACACGCGGACATGGGAGACATCCGGGAGCGTGGGTGTGTTAGTTTGCACTCGTGACGGTCCCTGGCGCCTAAACAATGCTGGGAAGACGGACTGCCTAAGTTTTAAACGGAATTTAGGTATCCGGCTCTATCATTGACGCAACAGGGGTACGACTACTTTACGTTGATGTCCAATAAGACAGCCTCGATTAAGTCGAAACATTTACTGATAATAGCATTAAGGGAGGCATATAATGCATGCGAAGGCGCTATAATTTTGCGGACCTTAACATGTCAACTATGTAAGATTTGGCGTTAAGAAAATACATGCTTCTCATTTTTCTACTTTCTGTGGGTCTTATCACCTGAAAATAAATGGTTTTTATCTACACGTATATCATAAATGCTCTATAATGCGTTCAGAAACCGTAGGCAATGACCAGCATTATAACAACCAATATTAAAATGAGAATTTTTCTAATTTGTTTCTATATTTGTTCAAATTCATTTTTTATTACATTATTTTAATGTGTACAGTCTATAGAAATTTAATAGGTACCTAGCATTAGTAGCTAGTAGCAATGCAGGTCATTGCCCTATGGCTTCTGAACCCATCATAGAGTACTTATGATATGTGTGTAGATAAAGTAATGTATGCAACTGTACATAATTAGGTCTTAAAACACTCGTGTGATCCTATTATGAAACTCGCTGTCGCTCGTTTCATAAAACCACACTCGTGTTTTAAGACCCCTCATTATGCAACAGTTGCATAAAATACTATTAATTTTACTTTATTTGGACTATGTTGACCATGCCTTTATAAGAGCATAAAAAGAGAGCATGGATAATCTAGTAGGGGTGTGGACTCATAGTTGTGACGTACAGAGTTCGATTCCTAGCGGTCATGTACCAACGAATTGGTCTAAAACTTACATACCATCGACAAAATGAAACCGTGCACTATAGAACCGTGTCAAATACACATTTTTGTAATATAAACCAAAGTAGCTATCCCATCCCTTTTCTAAACGGCACGGTCGCTTCTTCTTCTAAACGGCACCCGGCAAACCAAGAAGACTGAAGAAGCGTTGCCAACGTAAAAGCCTAAGAAGGAACACCTCTTGTGACAGTAATTTCACCGGATGTCTTGCTCTCCACGCCGGAACACAGCAGTGCAAGCACCGCTGCTTAGCGTCTGTATTAGCAAGTAAGAAGGTGGTAGCGCATGAACCTGGCAAAAGGTACTACCTCGGTTTCTTCCCTATTCTTTAAAAAAAAGCTTGCACAATCCTATATGAAACCCCAGTTCTTATCTCAACATATGTTCAAGTAACATAACCACAAGTCCCTTCATCATTATTGTCGCAGCATCCGCAACATGTTTTCAATCTTATCCCACAACAATTAATTGGATAACTTTTTGCAACTTCGCAATTCGCGACGCGATCCGTCGTATATCGATTCCAGAGTTGCGGACGTTATCAACGACGTCTGGAAAACTGGGATACGAACAGCCTTTTATATTTAAACGGCTAATCTTTACAATAAATCAGAGAAAACTGCTGCGCTTCTAGAAAAGACAAAATGCAATAACGACATATCGAACGAACAGACAAGCTTACAATACGTTTATTTCAAGAAGTGACTTCTATGGCCCTAACGGTTTATCTGAGTTTATCTCTGTGTCCCTTTCTTATGACACTAAATTTGACAGAATGTAGGGAGAGAGGGATAACTTAAACCTGGGCCTGAGAAAAGGGGAAATGCCACAGTAAATACAATTTAGCGAAGAGTTAATACAAATGGATCGCTCACGTATTTGAAGTCGAATAATTGTTCTACTTTGATTGTAGTTGTGAGTGATCCGTTTGTACGAATATGTCAGAGTCTCACGGTAGTTTTATGTTAAAAATTTAGCGTAGTACATTGCTGCCTTTAGATAGAAGGTCAAGTATCATGTAACAGTCCAAAGAGGCAATGTATATCAAAAACGATCTTTGTCAAATAATGCCGAGAGGCAAACTATAAGCAATCGCACTGAACTTATGACCTCGTCGACATATATTATTCGTATTGTTGGTAGGACTTTAAGTCTAACTTGGCAACACTTTGAATGAAGTTGAGAGAAATAGTGGATAGATTAAGAATATAAGCCGGAATGTAAAAGCGGGTCAATTGCCAAGCAGTCAAGCAAGCTGATTCTGTGTACCTATTTTTTTATACAACTTAGAAAGGCAAACGAGCAAGTGAGTCACCTAATGGTGTGATCACTACGCTCATAGATACCCGCAACACCAAGGATATTGCAGACCATCTTGCTCGCTAATCCAGCCGCTAAGCAGCAGGCTTGCACTGTTGTATTCTGGCGTGGAGAGTAAGAAAGCCGGTGAAATTACTGGCACAAGAGGTAATTCATCTCAGCCCTCTGGGTTGCCAACGCACCTGCAGTCTCCTTAGTGTTGCGGGTTTTTATAGGCGGTGGTGATCACTAATCATCAGGCAACCCGCTTAGTCGTTTGCCTTCCTATTTGATTTAAAAAACCCTGCCTCATTCAACCTTACCCCTTTTTTCGGCCCCTTGGCGTCCTTTTTTTTAAAACCACCAAAGAAGTTTTATTAAACAAAGCCCTTTTAGTAACCTTGAAGAATTGACAAAGAGCCAAATAAAATATTAGCTCTTAAAACTATCGGGTTCTCGGTCGAAAGTTATGAATCGTAAAGTTTGACGTTGTAGCAATTTTCCAGTGATTGGTTGTTGGGAGAATAAGGGTTTATTTGGAACTCTTGTGATATATTAACTAGGAAGTTGATGATGTTCGGAAAAAAATGGAGGTGGGTAAAAGTCGTCTATATACAATACACCACTATGTACTCGTAGTATTTTTCCTGAATTCGACAGTTTACTAGAAGGTTTGAGCATCTCGAGTTTCGGCCTCGACATTTCTGCGTGTTTAAATGTACCACTTTATACTTTTCTTACATCAAAATAAAGTTTGGAATTTAATCTGTCGAATACAGTTTATTTCTTTTAAATCTATTCAGTAGTTTTGATGCTAACCTGAGTTGTTTACGCGACATCTAATTTTCGGCTCTTACGCTTCCGATCTATGACGTCATCACGGAGGATGGAGGGAGGGCCAAACATGTATTTTGTCACTGTTGTTGAATAGATCTTTACAACAATATAACTATCATTTTTGTAACTTTTAAGCTTTCGACTATAAAGCTTTCAAAAGTATAGTCGACTAAGTAAGTATTGCTTGACCACTTTTAAACCTTATCCCTTTGTAATACGGCCGAAAAGTGGTCAAGCAATTTCTTGGCCGACTATACATGAATTTTACGTCGCAATTTGTGACAACGAGGAAGACGTCCATCGAATTCGCCACCTTTTGACTAATTAATTATGTTTCAGCAGGGAGGTTTGCTTTCGTACGTCATCATCGTTTTCTGCCCTGTCTTATAACTTCTAATTATAACCTTGGCCTTCTTAAGGTAAGGTATCGTACCAACCATTTCTTAAAAAAAATTGTCCCCCTCCCCCCTTCATGACCACCAGTAGTAAATGATAAGAAACCCCCTCTCCTACTTTTCACGTATTAGTTCATAAACATGGTTTTAAATCAGTTTTTGCCAACAGACAGTTACAAAAAAAAATTCTCCTATTTGTCTTTATTAATACGGCGCTTGTCTCGTGTCCCCAAAAGAGCGTGCATACCTATAATGAACTACGTGATAAAGACCAACCCCCCCCCCCCCCCCGTCCGAGTGACCAAGAATGGTAATTTGAAGACTCTTTACCCCCTCCCCTGAATTGGTTACGTAGTATGAGTTCCCTAAGAACAGGCATCTTCTGGGTGAGGTACATCTTCGGGCTCTTCTTCATTTACCATCAGATGAGATTGAGATCAAACACAATTCCATTACCAATAATATTAAAAAAACAATACGGTTTTTAACATGAAACTACCGTGAGACTCAGACATATTAATAAAGCGGATCACTCACGTATTTTTGCGTCGGGAAATGCCCGACATGTTTCGGACCAGTCCGTGGTCCTTAATCATGAGCCCCCGCGGCGGTGGCGCGACGACGACTGCGTACCGAAGCCCTGACAGGTCGGCTACTCGGCACAGGCGTTTCGGGCGGCGGCGAACAACTACCCTCGTTTGCTTCATTATTTTTAATGTCAAATATAGGGTTGCACACTACACTAACCACATCGCTCTCTAAAGGCTCGGACACACCCGTCTCCGACGTAGTACTCAACACCGTTTTCCAGCTGGATGGCACCGACCATCCACCATCACGATTAAAATTCGGATGACGTCCAATTTCAATAGCCTCCCGTACTTTCCGCGCCACAAAAAACTTTTCCCTCGCCAGTACGGACACCTTATCGAAACGGATAAAATGCGTCGAATCCGAATTTAATGTCATCCGAATTTTAATCGTGATGGTGGATGGTCGGTGCCATCCAGCTGGAAAACGGTGTTGAGTACTACGTCGGAGACGGGTGTGTCCGAGCCTTTAGAGAGCGATGTGGTTAGTGTAGTGTGCAACCCTATATTTGACATTAAAAATAATGAAGCAAACGAGGGTAGTTGTTCGCCGCCGCCCGAAACGCCTGTGCCGAGTAGCCGAGCTGTCAGGGCTTCGGTACGCAGACGTCGTCGCGCCACCGCCGCGGGGGCTCATGATTAAGGACCACGGACTGGTCCGAAACATGTCGGGCATTTCCCGACGCAAAAATACGTGAGTGATCCGCTTTATTAATAAAACAATACGGTGTTCAAATAAGGGACTGAAGGGCCTGGAGCCAATTTATGAGAGTCTTTGAAGCTGAAAACTTTTAAATATTTTAAGAAACCTTTTGATCCCGTTTTATTACATACATACATAATGTCACATCGGTTTCCGAAAGGGGTAGGCAGAGTCCGCGGATTTCCACTCGGTACGATCTTGTAATGCAATGTTACCTTTAGTCATTCTTATAACATTCTTCATACATGCTTGTTGGTTAAGGTACTCCTAATCAAGCCTTGGTTCAGAATGTCTCTAATCAGAGTAAGTTTACCGAGGTCTTCCAAACTGCCTAAGAAACTACAATTTTTTGCAAAAAAAAATTTTTTTTAGTTCATACCTACTTTTCCCACGACCCTTCCACCTGACACATCCATACCGACCACCCAAAATCCCTGATCAAAAAAAAATTGAAAAATCAAACGAAAAACTAATAATAACAATGAAAAACGAAAAATTATGATCCCTGTTGGTCGGATTAAGTTTATTGAATTGAAAAAAATCTTTAAAAAAAATTGCTAAAATAGTGATGGGAAAGAACAATCGGGATTTTAGCAAAATTACGGAATCTCAGTACCGTGATGCGATCCTCATACTGAGTGCACTATTTTATATTCCTAATGCGCCGCACAAGGTGAACCGGGGCCGATGCACCAGCATTATTTGCAAATATACGAGAGACATGCGGCGCACGCGCACCGAATCTTTTTTACAATGGCCGCGCCCTGACGCATGTATTAATCGCATGATAATTGTTATTGTTCTGTATTGCGTAATAGTATCGATAGATTGGACGATAAAAAAAATTTTTTTTACTAAAGCTCCGAATATAAGTACAATAATTTGAAGTGTATGGTGAAAGAATAGAAAAATGTTACACAGCATCAAAAAGAAGAGAAACAAAAATATGTATACACTGATGCTATAGGCTACTATAGCAAAATGCCAATGCAAACAGCAGCCCTAAAATATACTCTAAAACAAAGTTATGCCATTTTTGTAACCGAAATTTCTTTCGATTTTTATTTTAAATGTTTTTAACATTTAAATTATTAAATTAAAATTGTAATGACAACACAAAGAAAAATTAGGGCAATGGCAGGACTTGAACCTGCAACATCAGCATTCCGTGCCTTGCGATTTTCCAGTTTCGCCACACTCCCGCTGCCCTACCCTGCGAATTTTTCAATGTGCTTCGTCTTACGGTCATTACATTATTGATTTTAAGGGTACAACTACCCTCGGTGTCATCTATATGAAACTTTTAACAAGTTATCATATTCAACTGGGTACCTTTACAGCTACCCTCAGCTGACGAGAGATGGCGCCGTTTGTTATTAAATGCCCTAATTGTCATTACAATTTTAATTTAATAAAGTTATGCCTTTGACTAAAATGTTTTCAACGTTTACTATTTTCAATCATAATTATATAGTACAAAAAATAAGACATTATGTAAGTGCTTAGTAGGCCCTATGTACCATACTTATATGTCTAATAAGTGGGCACATTAAAACAACAAACACCAGATAAAAGTAGTATTTTATGCAACTGTTGCATAATGAGGGGTCTTAAAATACGAGTGTGGTTTTATGAAACGAGCGTCAGCGAGTTTGATAATAGGATCACACGAGTGTTTTAAGACCTAATTATGTACAGTTGCATACATTACTTTATCTACACACATATCATAAGTACTCTATGATGGGTTCAGAAGCCATAGGGCAATGACCTGCATTGCTACTAGCTACTAGTGCTAGGTACCTATTAAATATCTATAGACTGTACACATTAAAATAATGTTATAAAAAATGAATTTGAAAAAATATAGAAACAAATTAGAAAAAATCTCATAATAATATTGGTTGTTATTATGCTGGTCATTGCCTACGGTTTCTGAACGCATTATAGAGCATTTATAATATAATGTGTAGATAAAATAAAATACGAAACTATCATCCAACTTAACATTCGCGACGTTTAAATTTATGTTTTAGGTAAATTTAAATCCGTCCGTCCGTCTGTCACCGTGTTGCAATCCCTGCACCTCCGCCATCAAATCAATCAGCGGTCATTGCCGCCATGCCTGCGCCTGCGCACGTCCGCGCGTACATTGTAATATGCAACTCGCACGCACTAAGTTAGGAGCCCATTGGGTTACCTGCGGTGTTGTCTTGTTTACTATGTGGTGCTTGGTAGGTGACCAACTGTGGACCTAACATGACCGCCCAAGTTTCTGAGTTTATCTCTACATGCGTCACTTTTTTTTTATAAATTAGGTAGGCAAACAAACAAGTGGGTCACCTGATGGGAAATGATCATCACCGCCTATAGACACCTGCAACACCAAAGAGATTGCAGGTGCGTTGCCAACCCAGAGGGCTAAGATGGAATACCTCTTGTGCCAGTAATTGCACCGACTGTCTAGTTCTCCACGCCGGACCACAACAGTGTAAGGATTATTAAGCAAGATGGTGGTAGCGATCCGGATTGACCCCCACGTGTATCGGAAATCCTCAACACTCATTAATTACCAAGTAATCGTTGCAACTAAGAACAGATGACAGAGATAACCTGGATACCCCTAATTCTAATTCAACGTTAACACCCCTACATACTACAATAAGCTAGAAACATCCTAAAATTACCAGCAATCCGGCTAAGACTGCCGTCTCAAATCCGGCCGATGACGTTTAACGGCGACCGTATGCAAATGTCCCGGTACCCGGTATCCGGGATTACGGCACTACACTAATCCCGTACACAAGTTATACCGTCGACGGCTTACCCTAAGATATTGAGGACGTAGGTTAGCAAGTTGGTTATGTGGATGATATACTACTCGTGTTGGCAGTGAACGGGGTGTTTGTTGATGGGTAACTTGAGAGGTGAGTTATGGAGTGAGGAGAGCGATCAGTTTACAATACAATACAATACAATACGCTTTATTGAATACCACATTAGAATTTCACAGAATTATACTGATTACTCTGTTACTGATCTGTTTACTGGTGTTGTAGTTAAATAATCTTTCTTAATTATGTTTAGTCTGTTTCTTAGTTAAGAGTTTTAATATCAAAGATTCAGAGCGAATTGAGATTTTCCATTAATTTGCAACCCAGCAGCACGTATATCTCCACAGTTGTAGAGGTCATAAAGTCTATACGCGACTTTATTGCCAAGAGGCTAAGAGCTTTTGTAAATCTTTTCGACCGCTTCGAGCGTTCAGCTATTTCGGCTGGCTGTACATAGGATGAGTTCACAACTAATTTACAATGTAAACAGGCAAGTGGGTGATGGTAAGTGATCACCCCCGCCCATAGACACCCGCAACACAAGGGAGACTGAAGATGTGTTGCCAACCCAGAGAGCTAAGATGGAATAATTCTTGTGTCAGTAATTGCAACGGCTGTCTTGCTCTCCACGCCGGAACACAACGTTGCAAGCATTGCTGCTTAGTTGATTAGAGAGCAAGATGATGGAAACGATCTGGACGAACTTTGCACGATGTCCTACCAGCTACAAAACTACCACCCGCTAAATAAATAAATAAAGATCTTGGGACAATTTACACCAATTGACCTAGTGCCAAACTAAGCAATGCTTGTATCATGGATACTAGACAACAGATAAATATACTTATATAGATAAATACAAACTTAAATACATATAACATTCATGACTCAGGTACAAACATTCGTATGCGTCACACAAATATTTGCCCATACCAGGATTGGAACCCGGGACCTCTTGCACAGTAAGCAGACACAAGCGCCACTGTGCCATACAGGTCATCAAAAAGTGAATTAAAAGCGGACAGAAACTAGTTATTGTACACAATTAGGACAATTAAATGGAAACATAGAGAAATTAAAGACAATGCAGTAACTTTTCACACAGACACCCATGACTATATTGTACTCGTATGTATATATATAACTATCGACCTGTCTCGACTTTGCACCGGTAAAATTAACATTTAATGTACATAAAAACCTTCCGGAAAAAAAAACCCAACTTACAGTGAAAACCGTATCAAAATCCGTTGCGTGGTTTAGAAGGAGAAGGCGGCCGAACATACACTATAAGGATTTAGGACAGACAGGAACAGATAGCGACTTTACTTTATACTATACTAGCCGACGCGCGCGACTCCGTTCGCGTGAAATTAGTAGCCTATGTCCGTCAGGGATAGTGTAGCTTTCTATCTGTGAAAGAATTTTTGAAATCGGTTCAGTAGTTCCAGAGATTACCCCCTACATACAAACAAACTAACAAACAAACAAAGTTTACCTCTTTATTATATACTAGCCGAAGCCCGCGACTCCGTTCGCGTGAAATTAGTAGCCTATGTCCGTCAGGGACAGTGTAGCGTTCTATCTGTGAAAGAATTTTTGAAATCGGTTCAGTAGTTCCAGAGATTACCCCCTACATACAAACAAACAAATTTTACCTCTTTATATAGTTGTGTAGATAAGTGTACAAGTGTAAATAGATGTAGTGATAAAAATAAAGAAGAAAATAAGATCTATTGAGTGCATACAAGCTCTTGAAAGGTCCTTTCAGTAGGAGAACGTCAAAAGAACTTACAGGAAAGATAAGTTAGATAATATTAATTGATATAATCGTAAGATATAACTGGCATCCGTATGTTTATATGCTGGTTATCTAGATCACAACATTGGCAGTGTACGAGGTTGTGGTTAGTGGGCTTTGGTTTATATTAATGGGTGAACTGTGGGTTAAATTATTTAGTGGCGAGTATAATCGGTGCACACATTTACATATATTATACTGGCGACATGCCGCGGCTTCGGTCGGGTACATGTAAAGTAATAACAATAATACAATACTTACTTACCTATTCCCAATAGTCACGCTGGCGCTGAACATTTTTTAAAGTATTTAACAGAGTAATGGAAGTAGATACAAAAGTTTAGGTTATTGTAAGTTAGTATTTTCTTATGTTTTCGCGACTTGTAGACATTGAAATAATACAATTTAACCGGTTTATATCGCGTGTATTGTAACATATCTAATTCCCGACGTTTCGAGCCCTTTACAGGTCTCATGTTCACTGGCAGAGCCCGTCCCCGTCCGTCTGCCCGTGAACATGAGACCTGTAAAGGGCTTGAAACGTCGGGAATTAGATTCGTTACAATACACGCGATATAAACCGTTTAAATTGTTTTATTTTATTATAACTTAGTTTGATCCGAAAAAACCCTTGCACCTTCCGACTTCGGAATGCCAAACACTCAACGAAATATAAATGCTGTTGATGAAATAAAAATTACAAGTAACGTTATTTATTTATAATACAAACGGCGTCACGGCTCCCATCTCAAACTGCATCGGACAAAAATTCTTAACATCATCACACTCAAAGAAAACACTTACGATGCAAAACCATCCTCGGTGCACACGCAGAATATATAATTTCAAGTCAATACACTTACTAGCTATACATATACACATGTACCCCAGGACACTTACATTAATTCTACAGAACGGAAAATTCTAGGAAGAAATGAAAGTCACGTCTACACTTAAGTGGTCCCGCTCGAAATCGTTAAGACGAAAGTAATTAAACGGAAGAAAAACTGAAGAACGAAAGTCCGGAAGTTCAAGCGGAGGTGCGTACGCATTCCATAACCAACAAAATGCTGTGCAGCCGTCTAGTAGTATAGTGTTGGCACGCTGCAAGGCTCGTGATTAGACTGCGCCATCATTCCACTGGTTCATTCAATATTTTTTTACCGAAGCTGTAATTTCTTGGCTCGAACGCATCCGTTTACATGCCAAACAATAAATTTATTAGCCGAACGGAGGAGTGGCAACACCGAGCGCGTCACGCCGCGTCACGGCTTACGTCACGCTTTTTAACTTTAACTGAAATCAAATACCTAATATGAACGATCGTTTCGCGTGGGGATTATATAAGCCGCCCAAGGTGACTCGGAGCCGCTACAGAGTCTATTTTGGTCCCAATTTCATAAATATCCCGCGACAGCTCATCTCTCCCGCGTCTTCGGCGGCGGCCATCTTCGGCTTGCGTAACCGTGTTAGTGATAGCCCGATAGCCACGTCCTTGCTAATTTTAAAGTCCTTTCTCAAAGTTTAGCGGTTTATGAGGTAATGCGCGTGTGACGTCGCGTTGGCAGCTTGCCGGACGCCGTACGACGATCCGAGGAAAAATCGTTGCCGGCCGCCTCGTGCGCGGTTATTATTAGTGCGTCCCCGCGACGCACCTTGAGGGACAAACGGACGCCCGGACTCAACTAGAATATCTCGTGTAATGATTCCATCGGATTTATCTAACGAGCGCAGCGCCCCAACGGCCCGTTAGCGTGGCACGCTGCGAAAACTAATCGTATATCTCCGTACGCGCATAAGAGCGGCAGATGCGCTAACCAAAATTGCCGGGCGGCTTGCACTGCCATCAATATAGCCGACCTAATTGAATATTATACAGCAATTTGCCGTCGAAAATCTGGCCGGGTGCGCGCGGTAATACGCGGTTTCCATATATCGTCGGTGCCCTGTTAATGTTTTGTACAGGACAGCGATGCAGCGTTGCAGAACTAAATTTAGTTCGGTGCTTGTTTTAGCTGTGAGCAGATCGTTGGCGCAACGTCGCTCGCTCCGGGGGAAAGAGACGGCGAGTTCTATTATCGGAAAAATTGTGGGTACGCTCTAGACGCGGCGGTGCTGAGAGAAAAACGCGAGAAAAAAGCGAGCGTTGCGTCACGAACGGCGGGGGACCGGTCATTAGTACCAGCACTGGTCCTTATTAATGGTACTAGACAATGGTAATGGTACAACCGCCTTCACAGGCATTGAAGCAGTCAAAAATATCTTAACAAGCACTCCCGTTTTTATCTTGATGTATTGTTGACTCACTGTAGAATCATTTTACAATGATTGGTGTAATGGCTCCATTGGTACGCGTCGCCCTTTTTTCAATAATTATTTTTAATTCATTTTACCTAACCAGATAATGCTCGAAACTCCCTTTTTAAGTTTATATACTACTAGGAACAGCCTCAGCTTCGCACAGGGACAATTAAGACGTACGTAAAAAAATCCTTAAAAAATCTCTAAACGACAATCAAAACTGTATCAAAATCCGTTGCCTGGTTTAGACGGAGGTAGCATCCGAAGTTATGAGCGCAGGCAGGAACGGATAGCGACATATTTAAACTATGTAAAAAAAGATAAGTACAACAAGCAACCAATATACGACTCTATTCTCAAGAACATAAAGCTCGTGTTAATCTTTTGACCTCTTGAAGTGTTCCGCTACTTCTTCTGCCGACTGTACCAGAGATTTTAATCGCTTGCCCGCAATGCCTATCATGCAATCTACGATAGCGCAAGAAAGCTTTAACGAAGCTTTCACGTAACATGGATGCGCTTTTCAATGTTGTAATGTATATGTTACTAGCTTTTACCTGTAACGTCTGAACCAATGTACAGTCAGCATAAAAATACATCGGAAAGGGACGGTGGTCAGTCGACAAAAACCGTCCGTCGACCGTCGAGAAGTCTTGCTCCTGATGATGCCTCGTGGAGAGGTGAAACACGCGTCGAGTGGTATTTTCGTGTTGGTGGTTGGGTTATTGGGTTATGATCGCTTTATTTTATTTCTTAAATAAAGTATTCAAAACGAGCGTTGTTATTTTTCACGATTGCTGACACTGGGTTTTGTTTTATATAAAATAGGAAGGCAAACGAGCAAGTGGTTCACCTGATGGTAAGTGGTCACCACCGCCTATAGACACCTGCAACAACAAAAATAGTGCAGATGTGTTGCCAACCCAGAGGGCTAAGATGGAATACCTCTTGTGCCAGTAATTACACCGGCTGTCTTGCTCTCCAGGCCGGAACACAACAGTGCAAGCACAGTGCTTTGCGGCAAGATAAGCGCTCCGGACGGCCCTTCCAAAAGGTCCCACATCATGTGGGATGGTTTTGGTCACAATGTGACCATAAGTTTAGACCATAGACAAACTGTTGTCAACCACTGTTGTCAACAGCAAAGACATAGCGTATCTAATTGTAACTTTGACCGAACTAAAGTCAAAAAGCTAGTATAGGGGTCGATTCACAAGAGCTATCCTATGAAATGAATGACAGTTTCATACATTTTCCTAAGGTTGTCGGTAAGAGATCGCTGTTTGGCGATAAGACCGCCTGCTGTTTACCTTTGTCAATTTTCTCCGCTTTGTATTTCTTTTGTTTGATTTCTTGTGTGAAGTATTAATAAAGGGTATTTGTTGCTATAAAGCTCTTGTGAAGCGACCTATAGCATATGATAGTATAATGCATAGATGTACAGTTTCATACTATTCACAGCAGAAAAACGGCCCGACAAGATTACAGGTTGACGCCAATGTTACAAATGCAAATTGTTAGTTCACCATTTATAGTTATTGGATTTACAACTATACGTCTAACTGCATAAAATAATAATTTATTGAGTTTCGTTGCAAATAGGTTTTTTTACAAAATAATAGTATTGACAGCAGCGCCGTCGGTCCGACAGACTGACAGCGCGAGCGATTGTCGATTTAGTCTTCTTTTTATCCTACTTTGATACGCCATTTTTTAAACACTGACTAGAAGTCCATATTACTTATAGGTCAGTGCCTATAGCTCACTGAAAGACAACCAACCCTACACTACACTACACAAGCTAAAATAATGTGTTTGTTTCAACATTTTATTTTCGGCGACAACTGGTTGCCGGGCGAACAAGACGGATCAACGGGCAGCTGCTAGTTATGAATGTAACGGAACGTCTGTCATTACGAAATTCTCTTTTTGAAATTAATTTGCTTTTAAATTTTCACGTCAAAATTTACAACGGCTTAGAAGTGTTTTGTGCCAGTAACTCTACAATCTAAATTAAAGATGTCAGATAAACTATCTGTATTGTTGTAATTTGCATTGTTTTAATTATGTATTTATTTTAAAAAATTACAAGCTTATGTCTTTTTTTTGCTGTTTAAATAATACTACTCAGGTCTACAAACACAAATATTCACATTATTTTTAAAGATACAAATACTATAGAATACATAGAATAGAGGCAGTATGGCGAAACTGGCAAACGCAAGGCACGGAATGCTGATGTTGCGGGTTCAAGTCTTGCCATTGCCCTAATTTTATATTTGTGTAGTCATTACAATTTTAATTTAATAATTTGAATGTTAAAACATTTAAAAATAAAATCGAAAGAAATTTCGGTTACAAAAATTTAATTACAAATACTGTCATCATTTGTCAGAATTTTATCAATCGGAAATCCATAAGTATTTTGTCTTTTTTAAGAAAAATAAGAAATAAACCTATGTAAGAGGTCTCGCTCTTATAATAATCTTCTATATCTTTATTTTCTTTATTACATAGCATAAAGTCGCTAGCCGTTCCTGTCTGTCCTAAATCCTTCTAGTTGTATGTTCGGCCGCCTTCTCCTTCTAAACCACGCAACGGATTTTGATACAGTTTTCACTGTCGTTTAGAACATTTCTTAAGGAAGGTTTTAGTACATTACATTCCAATCGTTTCCATGCAAAGCCGGAGCGAGTCGTTAGTGTAAAATAAATATACCCTAATTCAACGCATTAATAGTTTCATTACGATAATTTTCCAGCTTTTCGGCCGAAAGCCAAATTTTTGCAGGTGCAAGGTCCATCCGGATTGCAACCACAATATTGCTCGCTAATCCTGCCGCAGAGCAGCAGTGCTTGCACTGTTGTGTTCCAGCGTGGAGAGCAAGACAGCCGGTGCAATTACTGGCACAAGATCCATCTTAGCCCTTTGGGTTGGCAACGCATTTGCAATCTCTTTGGTGATGCAGATGTCTATAGGGTGGTGATCACTTACCATCAGGTGACCCTCTTGCTTGTTTACCTTCCTGTTTCATAAAAAAAAAAGAAAGAGGAAAAATAAAGCATTGGAAAGCCAACACGTTACACCAAACAAAAGCTCGTTCAAAAAGCTGCTCCCGATAGACATAAAACGACCTAACAGATACTAGGTCTTGATAAATGATACCCTATCAGCTGTCGTCCCCAGAAAATGATAAAAGTGGAAGTGGAATTATATTCCTCGTTTCTTACCTGAGTCTGTTTGATATCGACTTTTTGATTCTTACCCCGTTTGAAATGTATTAAGTCTGTTATAAACCCAGCGCTCTCCATTCAAACGGCGATAACGTTTTCCACCCTCTAAACCTTAACCTACAGCCATGATTTTTTGTATGTTGCCATTATGAGTTAGAGCTAGGTTTGTATGTTTTGATTTTTTTTAATATTCTTCCTATTTCAAAAATATTCACGCTTTTAACTCCTAAAATACAAATATTGTCAAGTCTATAATAGTAGTTTATGCAACTGCTATATAATGAGAGGCCTTAAAACACTCGTGTTTTACGGCCTAATTTCATACATTACTTTATCTACACACATATCATAACTGTAAAAAACCGTAACAGCAAAAAACCAACAAACGAATGACAACGGATTACTGTTGTCATTCGTTTGTTGGGTTTTCGCCATTAGGCGGCAATTCGATCCATCCGTCAAGACGAACGTTTTTTTAAATCATAGACAAACGAATGAAGACCCTATCTCATGGCACTCGAGATCAAATATCGTGCGTATATATTAAAAAAACATACTGAGTTGACATTTCGTATCGATAACTGTTTTAATACTATGGATACTAGAATAGAGACTTGCGTCAAGCTTCATTCCTATATGTATGAAATGACAGTGGGCTGACGTTACTCTCCAATTATATTCTAATCGCGGTTTGATAATACTTTACTGTGAGTAACGTTTCCGAGCAGTAATATCTCAGAACTAGATTCCACAGATAAACAAAAAAAGCGTCCCTCGCTATTCCGTCCTTTAAGTTGGCAAGTACTGTACAGCCACGTTTTGCCAACTGTCACTGGCCTTGACACCGCGCGTACACTGTCAATGTCATTGTATTTTTGACAGTTATAAATAAATGTGACTAGGAGGAAAGCTTGAGGAAACCGCCTACGTTGGTACTCACTAATTATATCTAATGAAGTTTTCGTTGAACAATGACGTTTTAAAACTGTTTAAATGTGCTTGGTACCGATTGATGAGCCGTAAACCTTGGATGAGAAACTAATACGCTAGGACCTCAGAAACCCTAACATGACCGGCCAAGTTCTAGTTTATTGTAATCGAAATTATTTACTTCTAAATTTTTTCGATTTATCTTTTTGTATTTTTTTTACATTCAAATTAAATTTATAATGAATGACAACACAAAGAAAAATTAGGGTAATGGCAGGATAATAGGATAGGATTTTTATAATTTAACAACAAATGGCGTCATCTCTCGTCAGCTAACGGGCATTCATAAATGACCAAGTTGAATGAGATAACTTGTTAAGTTTCTCATAGATGACACCGAGGGTAGTTTACCCAAAGAAAAAATATCAATAATGTAATGACCGTAAAGACGAAACACATTGAAAAATTCGCAGGGTATGGGAGCGGTAATGTGGCGGAAATGCTGATGTTGCAGGTTCGTATCCTGCCATTACCCTAATTTTTCTTTGTGTTGTCATTCATTATATAGCATTTTAAGTTCTAGTTTCTCTGACTTTATATTTATGTGCGTCACTTTCTTATGGCACTAGTTTGACAGAGACAGAGATAGATAATAAATGAATATCCTAGGACAATTTACACCAATTGACCTTATTCCAAACTAAGCAAATCTTGTATTATGGATACTTGACAACAGATAAACATACTTATATAGATAAATAGATACTAAAATACAAATAACATCCATGACTCAGGTACAAACATTCGTATTCGTCACACAAGTATTTGCCCATACCAGGATTTGATCCCGGGACCTCTTGCACAGTAAGCAGACACATGTGCCACTGTGCCGTACAGGTCGTCAGACCTGATAAATTAAACATAGGCCTATCATGTTAGGACCAACATGTTTTGATGTTGAACAGCCTATCATGTTTTGCGGGTGGTAGGACCTTGTGCAAGGTCCGTCCGGATCGCTACCACCACCTTGCTCGCTAATCCTGCCGCTGAGCAGCAGTGCTTGCACTGTTGTGTACCGGCGTGGAGAACAAGACAGCTTGTTCTCCACTTGTAATTACTGGCACAAGAGGTATTACATCTTAGCCCTCTGGGTTAGCAGCGCATCTGCAATCTGTTTAGTGTTGCGGGTGTCTATAGGCGGTGGTGATCACTTACCATCAGATGGCCCAGTTGCTTGTTTGGCTTCCTATTTTATAAAAAAAACCACAGGCTACGTTAAGGGTAGCCAAGAGGTAGGCACGTCAAACAGTCAAAATGGTGTCTTTTGGGTTCGTCGAGAATTTAATAGCTCCTGATGAATTTTTTTTAGTCATAGATACGTTAATAGTAAAAATGATAACCGAACAAGCAGATGTCAAGGTTGGCTGTCCCGCTGGCAGCGCCTCAACCGCAGTTTGGCAGCGCTTCTAACGTTTATTTGACACATTCAAACTACACGCCTTACTTTTTACGGGAACCAGTTACAGATAGAGTTTTGTGCTGTTTTTATACTTAGCATATCATCCACATATGCCTCCAGGGGCGTAACTAGGGTGGGGCAGGCAGGGCATGGGCCCTGGGCGCCAAATAAGGGGGGGGGGGCGCAAAAAACTATATTAACTAACTACCTATTTAAAAAAATCCAATCCAAATATGGCCTAACAAAAGTCTCTTGAGGATCATTCAATCCTTATTATAGATACATTTATTCCAGACGGGGACATATTTGTGGTACCTATTTTGTTTGTTTTACATACATTACATCACAAAATTAGTAAAATAATAAAAAAATGTGTAGGTATCTGTTTTTAAAAAAAATTACAAAGGGAAAGGGGAGCAGTTTGGATGCAAGGCCTGGGCGCCATTTTTCGTCGCTACGCCCCTGTATGCCTCCTCAACCTATCTACCCAAAGACGTAGTTATCATGGTATGTAATGTCGCTCCTGTCTGTCCTAAATCCTTATAGTGCATTTTCAACGCTTTCTCTTCCTAAACCACGCCACGGAATTTGATACAGTTTTCACTGTCAATTAGAGATTTTATAAGTAGGATAAGTCTTTGTATCTATCCGAATGAAGTAGTTTCTAAAATCTTAAGGCCCACGTCTTTCGTTCTATAATAAGCCATGTCAACTGTAAGACTGAGTTCAAAGTTACTTTGAAATCTTCTATATAAATAAAAATGAATTGTTGTTCGTTAGTCTGATTAAAACTCGAGAACGGCTGGGCCGATTGAGCTGATTTTGGTTTTAAAATGTTTGTCGTAGTCCAGGGTAGGTCTAAACGGTGAGCAAATATGCCTCCAATAATTAGGCGGTACGAAGTTCGCCGGGTCAGCTAGTTAAAAATAAAATAAAATAAATAAAAAACTTGGGACAATTAACACCAACTGACCTAGTCCCAAAGTAAGCAACTAAAGCTGCTTGTGTTATGGGTAGGTACTAGACAACGGATATACATACTTATATAGATAAATATATACTTAAATACAAATAACATCCACGACTCGGGCACAAACATTCGTATTCATCATACAAACATTTGCCCCTCCCGGGAATCAAACCCGGTACCTCAAGCTTCATAGTCAGGGTCACTAACCATTAGGCTATCCAGCCGTCAAAATTTGAAATTTGTCCTTTATAAAGGAGTTTGGCCCTTACGAGGCTAAAATGGCCATGATTTCCGCCGCTCATTGTAACCAGTGCACCCAGCACGAATATTTTCGTAACTTGCGACGTAACTCAGTACGTCTCTGTTCTACTGGGTTTGTTAGAAAGAGACGCACTGAGCTGCGTATTTCCGGGCCCTCTGTATCCTGTCAGATCACCAACTTACTCCAACTGTCTGTAGTTATAAAATAGTCCTCTGTCATATTATAGTCATAGAGGCCCCTTTACCGACGGCTTCCAGTAGGTTAAAGACGGCCTTACATATATCCGTTAGTCCCTGCCTCCTCTAGCTTGTAATTTAAAGACGGTCCTGCTATCCGTTAGTCCCAGGACCCTCTAATTTGTGAGTTAAAGACGACCCTACATATCTGTTAATCCCAACCCCCTCTAGCTTGTAAGTTAAGGACGGTCTTGCATATCCGATAATCCCAACCCCTTCCAGCTTGTAAGTTAAAGACGGTCCTGCATATCTGTTGATCCCAGCCCCCTCAGGCTTATAATTTAAAGACGGTCCTGCTATCTGTTAATCGAAGCCCCCTCTAGCTTGTAAGTTAAAGACGGTCCTGCATATCTGTTAATCCCAGCTCCCCCCCCCCCCTAGCTTGTAAGTTGTCAATCCCTGCCCCCGCTGGTTAGCAGGAGTTAAGCAAGGCCTGCGCATGACTTTCATAAAACGACTGTCAACTATCCAATAAGCCTTTGCTTTTTTAAAGATTTTTCAGAACGTTGCGAGAATTCATGCATTTTATAAATACAATACTGTCAATTTTTTTGAAGAAAAAAAGTGTCTATAATAAGAAATTGAGGGCGGGTGTGGTGAAATATATAGCATAGTAGGTAACGGTGTGCTGTGGTTTTCCTGCTAGAATAGATTATAATTATATACAACCCCGGTTGCACACAAGCACGCGGCTCCTGATGGTAAGCAATTACCGCAGCCAATAGACGATTGTAACACCAAAAGTATCTCGAGCTGATAAATAGATACTTTGTAATCAAGTTTTAACTTATCAATATTCACAGCAAACACTCACAAATTGATAAAAGCGAACGGCAAACGCAATAAATAATACATCAGCGAAGCCGAGTGAAAGAAACGACAACATTATATTTACTTCAGTAAAAAAGAGAAAATAATTTCCAGCCATACCCTGCTTCCGTTACCGCAATACGCTTAAAAACAAAACACCATCGACGTTCCGAATTCAAAATGAACGCATTCCTATTTGATATTTTCGAATATTTGAACCAGCGGACGTACGCCTTGCAGTTGAGAAATCAAATCAATCCAATCCCGCAAATGGACCCTTTGCCTTATGAATTAAAAAAAAAGTAGAATAAAAAAAAACGTGCAACACATTCCTGTTTGGGGCAGTGCATTCGGGAATCATGCACAGTTACATTATTAACTAACATTAAGATATAAAACAAAACTGTGTTACGTGAATCGGTAATCTATAAAATTTAAAAAAGTTATAATCAGACTGAGCGTGTAACGGTCACGCTCGATTTTCAAAATTAAATCTCTTCCTGGCATTTTATGTTACGGTTGGCATTTCAGTATTCACTTCTATTAAGTGCTTTTTAAAAATAGACCGAGCCCAACTGACACGAGCACACGAGTTAACCTTAAATATCGAACAACCCGTAAAAATACGTTTAACCTATATACAGGGTCTATTTTGCCTATATCTACCTGCTATTGTAACATGGGTTAAATTTAACTTTCGTTTGAAGAAATCAGAGCGGGAATTTAACAAGAGTTCGACGTAGCGTGCCCATTTGACAAGCGTCGGCTTCCACGTTCAAAATTTGAATATTCGAACGCTTAAGAACGCGCCAAAATAACTTTTTAAAACCATTAACAATATAGACTGAAGATACCGATTCACGTAACAATTCTAACCGCACATACTCAAAATTTAATATCTTTAGAAATATAATCAAAATAAACAACTTAAAGTCATTTAAAGTTGAGTGTATGTGATTAGCTTGCATTTCGTATACTCTTCCTGGTCTGACCAACTTTGTAAAGTAACGAAATTTTAGCCCAAAATGGAACGTGTTATCTATGCTTACTTTAGGTTGGTCAATTCAGGCAGCTTATAGCGAATTGTAACATAGGATAGGGGTTAGAATATCAACATTAACAGTTAGTGAAAAACATTCAAACACCGAGAGTGGCAAAAAGTGATAGAAAGAAGAAACGACACTGGGAAACATTGAGTATATTCTTAAGACACCGATGCGACGCGCGCGCGACAACCGCCGGGTATTCTTGGCCATTTTTTTTTACTTTTTTTATTGTTCTTAATTTGAATTCGTCTAGTAGCAGTTTTCAAACGGTTTCGGGTGTTCTTCACAGCGCTGTACAATTTGTTTTTTAACGATATGCTTTCGTTTAAGGACATTTTTTCGGGATTTGAATGTATTTTTGGAAGGGTTTACTAATCTTTAGATAGATTTTGGTTGGTTAGTTGAATGTAGCTTTGATGAACAAAATCTGTTTTGTTTTCTGTTTCATTTGTTAATTTTATCTCTGACTTTACTCTTTAAGGTTATATTATATGAATTTATATTTTCTTTGATTTGATTCTTGTCTTTAGCAGTTTTCAACGTTAGCTCAGCAATTACTGTTATTAAATGATGCAATAGTATTTGATATAGTTCCAAAGTCAAGATTAAGTTCACTTTATTCTTCTTATTTTTTTTCTTTTATCACCTTTTATTTCACCATTGTTTCGCGTCGCTTAGAATTGCTGACCAATTTTATTTCAGTCCAAACACTTTTATTGGCCATTCTTTTCAGTTTTGTTTGAATTCCTTTTATCCAGTAAACTTCGAATATACTTGTCCCTGGATGGTAGAACGTTTTATCCGACTACCTTTAAAAGGGAGGGTTATGTTTTTGTCAGTTTAGCTTTCTTTGACTACAAGTCAAATCCTTATGACTTTTACGCATTAATTTTGCGACATATTTGCCATACCTAAAGACATCGAAGTGACATTAAGTTTTGTCTATACTCATTACATTAGCAATGGTTGTATTGTAATAGTATCTATTATGCTCAAAATTTTAGTTTTAGGTTTAAAATAAAAAGGCTCACCATTTTGCGCGTCTGTTCAGACCATTTTTTACTGGCAACAGATAGGCTAGGTTATTTAGATAGAAATAATTAGGAATTCTGTGATAATTCATCAAAATGTATAATTGTTTTTATAACAACAAAATAACAAACTTAACTTTGACGTTGGTATGACAATTCCACAAATTCGTCGCATTTTTTTATGAAAAACTTTACAATTAATGTCAAATTGTAGGATTTGTATTTTTGTGGAGTAAAAGCCTGGATGCTTACTTCTATTAAAAATAATCATGATATTATTTGTGAAAATTGCAGTTGAATAGAATTCAGTGTGGTTAAGTGTACATGTAGAGGAAGTAAGCAAAACCATAAGGTAGTTAAGTTAAAGCTTCTATGCAATACAAATTGAATTATAATAAAAGCTAGCTTAGGATGTAAATGCAGTCCCAATCGAGTTTTCGCTGACGACGCAACAGAGCTGCGCTTTGCGATGCATTCTATTTAGATTTGCCTAACCTAGGTGTCCCAGAGGGTTGCCAGATCGTCTTAGTTCATCTGTTTAGTCCCGATATTTCATGTTTTAAAATAGTTTTATTGTAATATTATTAGTCTATAAGTTACTTATTGTATGGACCTTATTGTCCGAAATAAACTTTTCTAAATTAAAATACAAAGTGTCCCGACAAACAGGTTCTTGTTAAGTTTGTAACGAGGCAGTAATTTATAAAACGGTGCGATTTAAAAATCCCTTCACTTAATATTAGTAACATTTTGATTTGTAATATTATTGTAGCGCTGTAGTTTTTTTAAATGTTTAATTTAAAGATGTTTCTTTTAATACACTAAATATCTTGTCAGTTAGTTTGTAGTTGAAGTTTGAAAATGGACGGACGGGGTCGTTGCAAAAGCAGGTATGTTGATTTTATTTTGCTGACGACAATATTTACTTAGTCATATATTATGAAAATAATACAGACACGCAAATTTAGTTTTATTATTTATTTGACTCATTTGTTCCGAAAAAAAATACAAAAATCCCAACTTTTGGAATTTTGCTCAGGTATTTTAGTCTTCCCACCTGGCAACCCCGGTCCCAGGTGAACTAGGCTAGTGTCAGCGTATTTGGGAGAAATTCACTTATTCTTGTTTTAAATAAGTTTGTAAGGCGTAAAAAGATATTGGGTCGTTTTGTTACAATCTGTTCTCTGCTTTCTTTTTAGTTTTTAAAAATGTGTTGGACACGTCTTTTCTTCTGGCACGATTTTTTTTTGGAAATAATACAATGCAACACTTTTTTTTGTACATTGGAATTTTTACAGAGCATTTATTCCATAATGCACTCAGCAGTAATCAATAAAATGTCCAATCAATTGATTGATTTAACATAAGTTAATATTTAAGATTAACAATTGAAGAATTGTCAGTTGCGACTGTCGGAAATAACACTTAATTAACTGTAAGTCATTAAATTTTTCATTTAGTCAAGGGGTTGATTATCTTTTAACTGCGTTAGGCGCGATTAACAGTTGATTAATTGTTAATTATTGATTGGCCAACAGTTACAATTTGCCTAACACTGCTCAATAGGTAGTATTTTATGTTGTGCCCTCTTATGGTCGTAGGTGGCCATGTCTCGGCATCATGCTTAGTGGGCACCTTTAAGGTGGTTTAGTTTTACGTTCATCCTATGTTCTTCTGGCGACCGAAGAAACTATTTTCTTTCCTTTTCTTTCTTTCCTTTTCTTTCTTTCTGTATTTACAACCAGAAAATATTTGTTTTCTTCCAGAAAAAGTATGACCTATCACTTAGTTTTTCCTAAAGAAGCAGGCGACTGCGTGATGTGTTAAAAAATGGAGGACATGTTTAAATAGTTCAAAACGTGTATTGAAGTATTTACTTAATTTGTTTGTTAGTATAATTTTTGTATTATTTTTTTTCTCTTAACTGAATAATTTTAAACCCTTGTCGTTTTATGGTTAAGTCTGAGCTTAAACTTATAAAACATATTACGGCAAATTTAAACAATGGTGGTAGTCTTATTTTCAACTAAAATTGCATAGTTTTTGGACAATTTCTAGTTTTCTTGCACTTAATTAGTCTCAAATTTTCGTAGTTAAAAAAAATAAACCATTTACAATTATTGGCATAGTCCCAAACTAAGCAAAGCTTGTACTATGGGTACTAGACACAGAATTAACATACCTATATAAATAAATATGTAACAAAATACAAAATATAACATCCACGATTGAGGTACAAAGATTCATATTCATCATACAAACATTTGCTCTGTTTCGGATTCCAACCCACAAGCTCTAGCTTCGTAGTCAGGTAGGTTTCAGGTAGTATCTTAATACTTATGCATAAGCGAATATTTTCTGATTTGTTATACTGCATTTTATTTAACGTGAAAAATAGAAAACCCTTAAAATAATAGTTAGTATGTAATGATACACATGTGTGCAATTGAACATAAAACCTAATAATCATACAAACATAAAGTTAATAAATCAACATGTTTTTTTATATAATTTCTAATAATTTTCTTAATAGAATCATGGAAAACTTAGTTTACTTCGGCTCCCAGTTTAAATGAACAAACTAACCAATCTGTTAATCTATTAATTCACATAGCAATAAATTCCTTTCAAAATACAAGAATTTTGTTAAATTCCTAAACGAATTTCGCATAAGTAGGTTAATTTGTTTTTCACTTCCATTTCACAATCACTCTATTTGAAACATCACGTTCTTTTAATACGTAATTTATGTAAACAACTATATCGTAATAAATCTTCAATAAACAACCACTTCATTGAATTTTTAAGTTAATCATACCTTTTACCTCTTTTGTAAAAGATAGAGCTTTTAAACATCAAAATTAAACGGTTAAGAAACAGTATCTTTAGGATATTTATTGTTATTTGCAATAGTTATTGTTATTTTCAACTATAATGTAAAATATCATTGAAATTGTAAAAATAAAATTTTAGTACATGACTCAGATTTTTTTTAAATTTTAAAATCGTTTTTATTTGTTACGGACCGTTTTAAGTCTCATTGTTATTGAACTCATATTACTGGCCGTTTCAGTCAAAACTTATAATAGGAGAAAATACATGATTAAAAATATTCCAAACTCAAATTATTAACGCAACCCGGATGCAAGAGCAATAAAACACAACCAAAAATTGCACTCGATTCGAATCAGAATATTCCAAATTCAAAATTCCGCAGGCCATAGACTACTCGTTGCTTTTTTGGTTAACTAAAGGAAAAAGGGTTAAAGCTGACTATGACTCTGCCTTTGCTTTTTTCTTAATCGAGTTATTCCAAATTTGAAAACACATCACGTGGTCGCAGTCGCCGCAGACATGAATGGGCGTTATGCTACTCTATGCCGTATTTCGCCTGCAGTTCGCTTACTTCTCCCTCGCCATATCGATTTACCATCCACCAGGCAATTCTATATATCTTACGAGTTTCATTTATTTGTATGTCATCGTTATTGCTTTCGGCACTTTTTCCATGTTTACTCTAACAACTTAAGTCTTAGCGTAGTGATTCCCATTCACAGACGTTGGGGAAATTGAATTAAATGTCTCTATTTTGTTTAGTTATCAAACGTTTGTTTTATTTCCTACTCATTTATGATTGATTGATTGATTGATTGTATTTTGTACATGGGTGTGTGGCTAGTTTAAATGTTTTATGACATTCTTTTTGGTAATATTAAGGACTTTTTCTGCTGGCCAGTATGAAAAACTTAAGTTTAACAGAAGAAAAAGTAACCGGCTGGTTTGTTTGAAATACGAATTATGAACATATTTAGGGTTGTACAAAATAGTTTTTGATTAACGCATGGAAATGTTTACGAGCTTTTTGGTTTACATATTTTTTGGGTTATGTTTTGGGATTTTATTCAGTTTTTTTTCAATGTTTCTTCTATTGTTTTTTTGTTATTGTTGTTTCATATTTTGCCATAATTATTTACCGATACACATACCGATTTAACATTTATTATTCCTTTACTAGCGCTTCATAATTTCAACAATTAACGTTATAATCAAAATCAATTCCGCACCATACTCCACGCTTTTCCGTTTACACCAGAAGCTTATGCAAGCACGGGTAACTAAAACGCAAACGCTTCCCGTTGCTCCACCATCGATCTGTTTACGTCGTTTGTCACTTTGCTTACAACAACATCACACAAATCACTTGACATTTTAACAAAAACCGAAGATGCTCCAACTTTTCCGACCCGAAAATTTTATATACAACCGTCGCGAACGATCAAAAATACCCCGGCGGTGGCCGCTAAGCGACATTTAGCTCACAACATCTGTTAATATGATCATTGTTAATTACATATGGTTTGGTGTTAAAGATTAGCCACCTGTCCCGAAGAGGGCGCTTGGAGGTACGTCGCTACGTCGTCCACCATGCAGGCTCGCGGCAGGTCGGGTAGGAACATAGTCTACTGCATCGCGTGCGAGCTCCGCGGGGCCCCGCGGCCGACTGCCGGCGCCGCTCGCCCCGCCCTGTGCAGGGCTGGCTTTTTCCGCCATTTTCTTTTTGCGGTGTTGAATTGAAAACTGTTGTCCCGTTGAAAAAGCGTAGTCCGGTGACGGGAGTTTTGGGGTTTTAAAAAGGGCTTCTGCATTTTCTCTTGAAGAACTTCTTGTAATAAAAAATAGTGTCTTGTCTCGGACTTTGTTTTGCTGGATTTTCTGTCTTTTTTGCAGTATTAAAAAGCATTAACCTATGATGAGAGTTTTTGACTATTTTAATGCGGTTTCTTCATTTTCTTTAAATTTGCAGGATTTCTTATTTTGCGTTTTCTAATTGGAGATATTAATAAATATTGAATGTTTTTAAAAATTCGATTTTTCGTAAACGAATCATAAAGAATAGATTGGAATACATAACTGGTCAAATATTAAAATAATGTGATTAAGTAAACATTGTTTTATTATTACGTCTTTTGTACCTAGTTTATTTCGCTAAAGTATCATTTAAATCAAAATATTTAAATAAAAATTAGTAATGGTTAACTGCTCGCTACCACAATATGACAGTTATTAAATGGAAAATGTTTTGCGTTGAATAACTGTTCAACTACTTTACCATGTAAAAAGATGAAGTGGCATAACAGATAAAGTTTTGAAATCGTGTAAATCGACTAGATGTTTATAACACTATTAAAATTAAGTAACGCGACATTTTAGTAAGTTAAAATCATATATTTTTCTTTTTCTCGAAAATATCGTAAGGCCCACTTTTTCACCTAAGATGCAAGCAAACTTTTTAATATAGTCTTAATTCAGAAACTCCATAAAACCTTCATCCAAAAATCATGTTATCAAATAATCAAACAATGTTTCTTTGAAATGAAATCTTAACGGTTTATATCGCGTATATTGTAACGAATTTAATTATTTAACATTTTTATTTTGTAAAAAAAACAAAGGTTATACAGAAAATAAAATAGAAAAGTCTAAATTTTAATTGAACTAAAATTAAAAATAAAAATATCACCCAACCGGCCGTATTTAGTTGTTCAGCTAATTATTGTAATTTTTCTGGTTTATTTAACTTGTATTGTGTGTATTTTTCTTGTTGTTAATGAGTACAAGTCGCGAAAATATAAGAAATTATTAAATAATTTTTCTTAGTGACTATTTTCCTCATCTGCCAACCCTACGACAGTACGTAATGCATTCGCGGCAGTGGCTGCGTCTCGGCGCCACTCGGACCCGATCGGTACGCGCTCGGCTCGGCTCGGAAAGCTCTTTCAAATTCGGAACACAGGCATGACATCCCAACATCCAAGGAATTTGAACCATACCGTCTTCAATTCTTAGTTCCATTTTCAATAATCACAGAACTATTTCAAGTGTTGTATTTGACTTTTGAAATATCCTAATTTTATTGCTTACGCGGCTATCCTTTTCGACTCTATGGTTTTTCGGTAGAGTTTAAATTGGTACGCCTCGCCGTTTCAGCTGACGCGTTTATAAATGTCGCGTACTCTGCGTGTGGTATGCATGTGTGTGTTTGTGGCTGTGTGAGTGTGAGCGATCAGAATGGTTTAGGCGGATTTTTTGAGTGGATTACTGATTTTTAAATTTGGAACAGAAGTAGTATTGTTTTGTCTTAATTTATTTATTGTGTCCTGATTTCTTTTTTAACCGACAATAAAACAGAAAATGTTTTCATGTCGACCTGTAGATTTGTTTTGTTTATTTCTTTGCCCGACTGCCGCTAGAAAGGAGAGTTTTGTTTTTGTATAGTTTACAATACAAATAACATACTTATTATAATCTTAGAGTAATTACACATTAAATTAAAATTGTAATGACAACACAAAGAAAAATTAGGGCAATGGCAGGACTTGAACCTGCAACATCAGCATTCCGTGCCTTGCGTTTGCCAGTTTCGCCACACTGCCTCTGCCATACCCTGCGAATTTTTCAATGTGCTTCGTCTTACGGTCATTACATTATTGATTTTAAGGGTACAACTACCCTCGGTGTCATCTTTGTTATCTTGTGTAATTACACATTACACAAGATAACAAAGAAAAGAAATCCGGAGGATAAACCTTTACATAAAGGAAACAGCAAACGGTTTTATCGCTAAACAGCAATCTCTACCAGATAACTTAAGGATAAGATGAAAGTGATGAAACGGTTAAAAAACGGTAGTTATTACTGTAGCATAAGCGGTACAAAGTGATCACACAAATAAATTTATTTTAATTACCTACAAACAAACTCTCACTCAACATGACAAAATTTAACAAAGGACATTAGCAATTAATTAATTATAGTATACATTAAATAAGTACTTTAAAATAACCACATATTAAAAAATGATACTTACCTCGCTATGTTTCTTACCGGTATCTTCTCATCAGAGGTTTTTCTGAACCGGTGGTCAATTTTATGACATTCATAAGTGCTGCAAGCCCAATCCCATCAAAAACATAAATGTAAAATGAGAGCCAAGTTCAATATTATGATATATGCTTTGGTTGTTGAAAATTAAAATGAAAAAATTATTTTGCAAGTAGGCCATATTACATGTCTGAATCTACTAGCGCGTCATATAATGGAAGATACTATAATACTGAGAAGAAACGCCGCAGGAAACTCAGCAGTTTAAAAAGATTTGAGGTCTAAATGGGTGCCAAGTTCAATGGTCAGTCCTGAAATTTATTTATAACAACATAAAATATCATTTCTTCTTATAACTTAGGATAATATATTATAGCTGAAGGTCTGACTTGGCCAGTTCTCATACAAACATCCTTAATAAACCAAATCTCTCACATAATTGTTCTGCAAAGTTCTTTCTCTTGCTAAAAATACGAAGTATAAGGTCGGCAACGGATCAGCGAATCACTTGGTTGGTTCCCATGGGTGATGCTATCACTTCCCGACTGTCACAAGCTCGTTTTCATCCCTTTACTTTAAAAAAATTGACGGATGGTTCGTCCGTTTTTTTTATATAAAATAGGAGGGCAAACAAACAAGTGGGTCACATAATGGTAAGTCATCACCACCGCCTATAGACACCCGCAACTCCAAAGAGATTGCATATGCATTGCCAACCTTGAGGGCTACGATGGAATACCTCTTGTGCCAGTAATTACACCAGCTGTCTTGCTCTCCACGCCGAAACACAACAGTGCAAGCACTGTTGCTTAGCGGCAGGATTAACGAGCAAGATGGTGGTAGCTATCCGGACGGACCTTGCACAAGACCTTAACCCCCGCAAAACCACCAAGACAGATACTGGATTAGAATCACAGACAGACAGATAATAGAATAGAAGTATATTTGTAGAGGTTATTAACAAGTATTTAAAAAAAATTACAAATATACAGCCATTAAGCTATTGCCGGCATACATTGTCCTTAATCCTTATCTATAATCTGTAATCTCCATTGTCAAGTAATTCATTAATTTAGTTAGTTTGTTATGAAACTTAAATAATTATCGAATTAAATTTGGACTAAATTAATAACATAATTCACGCACTAAAATTTAAATTAAATTCATTAATTTCTTATTCTTATTTATTGTAAAAAAATTGAATCAAACCGAAGATGATAAAATCATTTTAAAACAGTAACAATGTGCGCCTGAGTTTATCAAATCTCGTTCATTTCGCTGCACGAGCCGAGCGCGAGCGCACAAAAATCAGTACAACGAGCGCCGCCGTATTAGATTTACTACTCGGTGATTGTGCGCAGGGTAGCTTGCCACAGAGAGAACAATTGCTTTCTTATTTTATCTTTCATCATCATTTTGCGGGTGGTAGGACCTTGTGCAAGGTCCGTCCGGCTCGCTACCACCATCTTGCTCGCTAATCCAGCCGCTAAGCAGTGCTTGCACTGTTGTGTTCCGGCGTGGAGAGCAAGACAGCCGGTGTAATTACTGGCAGCTACTAGTGCAGTGGGGTGAATATTTTGGTTCCATACAAAAAAAAACGGTACTCTTATAGGATCACTCGTGCGTCTGTCTATCCATCCGTCTGTCACAGCCAATTTGCTCCGAATCTACTGGACCAAATTAGGTGAATTTTGGTAGGATGGTGTAATCCTATGACCCAAACACGGATATGCAAAGTAAATAAATATATTTTTAAAATAAGGGTCATTTTTGTCAGCCCTAATCTTGATAATCTACTCAAGTCTCGAAATGAAGACTTGATTTTTTTACAACACTAGGTCTAAAACGCCTCCACGATCAAATCAAGTCCCTTATTTAAAGACCCTTCGTAGAGCCTCTACACTCGTAGCTGCTCTACGCCGGCGTAGCGGGCGTCGCATATATGCTTCTGATAATAAGTCTGCATAAATTATAGCTCGCTACATTAAGACCTAGACTAATGAACTAATGCCTAAAGCTCCGCTGTACGCCTGACAAATTTATTTAAGATAAGTAAACTTAATATTAATTCTGATATACAGTCAGACAGTTTGATTCATACGATTATAGAATGCGGTCTCTGTGTGTCATCGATGGAATATTCACCGGCTGTCTCTCCACTCCTGAATCCAACAGTGCGAGCACTGCTGCTTAGCGGCTCGAGCAGCGAGCAAGATGGTAATAAATAAATAAATAATAAATGTGGGACTGAGTGTAAAGGAGCCTGATATGACGTACGAAGGCGTAAGAGAGTTAGCGTGAGGGTTGTATGAACGAGTGTGAAAGAGTCAGTAGATGAGAATGAAAAGGATTTGAATGTTTTAAATACAGAAGGGGTTCGAATTTGATAGACGATGAGAGGAAGACGTGTTGATTTGTACTGATTTTTATTTTGTATTAAAAGACGTTTTAAAGTATAATTTTAATGGTTTTTCTTCAAACAATACATCCTACATAAATCAATCTATATCTTGGGAAAATTTACACCAATGACCTAGTCCCAAACTAAGCAAAGCTTGTACAATGAGTACTAGACAACAGATATACATACTTATATAGATAAATACATACATGAATACAAATAACATCCATGACTTAGGTACAAACATTTGTATTCGTCACACAAATATTTGCCCATACCACGATTTGAACCCGAGACCTCTTGCACAGTAAGCAGACACATGTGCCACTGTGCCTTACAGGTCGTCAGTAGTGATCGAAATGGGCCTTGCACAAGGTCTTACCAACCATATTTATAGTCTGTATGTATGTATGTATGACTCTTTATCGTACTAAACACATAAAATAACAGATAACAGGACAAAACAGATCTACAAAGGTGAACTTATCCTTATCTTATTATAGTTTATCCTAAAGACGATAAACGAGCACGCGGTTCATCTGATATTCAATAATCTCGCTTCCCATAGACAATATGGGTCTTACTTTATTGTGCAAAAAAGACAAATCAAGCGACGTATAAAAACTAACAAGTTTAAATCACCCCTCAGTGCATCTCTTTCTTATGGTACTGTGTAGGTGGAGACGGACTGAGGGAAAGGTTTTCCTTGTGACAGTCATGTTACGGCCACTATAAGTGAGTCAAGTCTAACAAGTTGATTTTTAACCACTTCCAGTATGTATTTCGCCACGTGCAGTAATTTTCTGTCAAGAAAAAGCTTGAAATTTTTAATTAAACCTTTTCTATCCTAAGTCTACTTTTTTTTATGAAATAGGAAGGCAAACAAGCAAGTGGGTCACCTGATGTTAAGTGTACTACCACCGCCTATAGACACTCGCAACATCGAAGACTTTGCAGATGCGTTGCCAACCCAGAGGGCTAAGATGGAATACCTTTTGTGCCAGTAATTACACCGGCCGTCTTGCTGTCACGCCGGAACACAACAGTGCAAGCACTGCTGCTTAGCGGTAGGATTAGCGAGCAAGGTGGTGGTAGCGATCTGGACGGACCTTGCAAAAGGTCCTACCACCCGCAAAACTTAAACTGAATCTAATATTTTTTAATAATTTAATATCAAAAGTCGCTACCAGCTCCTGTACAACACAATTAATTCATCCCCCAAAATTGGCACTAGCTCCCGCACCACAGCCCGCCCGGGGCAGCCGTTCCTCTTTTTAATTCGCGGGCCAGTTCATACCGTATCGGTAAACAAACTACCAATACGACATCGTTATGCAGCGGTATCGTAACACTTCCGTATCGTTATATGGCAGCATCGTTTTACGACCGACAATTGCCATAGACATATAGTAGGGTTTTTAACGGGAACTATTAGTGTATTTTAGTGTGAAAATGGGTGTTTATTTTTAATTGTAGCTTGGAACTGTTGCTAGTGGAACTTCGGTTGTGAATTTGTTTTAAGTTCTACTAATTATTATTTACACATTAGGATGTAACGTACATAAAAACCCTCTAAATGACAGTGAAAACCGAAAAAATCCTATTTTATACTATGTAAGAAACCTATTGAAATGTGAGCCAAACTATCAGGCGTGTCACCTCATGGAAAGTAACTAATCACCGCCACTGGTGTCTGCTGGGTCCCCCTAGTGACCTAAAGAGACCTCCATCGTCCTTCGAGTCCCTCCTCCCCCAAACCCCCAAACCTCCCACTCTAGGTACAAAAGGCAGAGTACTACTTCTCGCCGGTATTCTGTGACAGTGTAGAACTACCGGTGCGGTAATACTCGGCGTCAACTATGAGCTTCTCATAAAAAAAAAGTAGCTAAAATTAATTACGGTAAAAGGTACTTACGGCAAGATTTTGCTAAGCAATCACTGACCTATAAGTAATGGACTTCTAGTCAGCGTTTAAAAAATGGCCGCATCAAAAGTCAAAAAAGTACAATAAATCGACAATCGCTCGCACTGCCAGCCTGTCGGACCGACAGCGCTGCTGTCAATACCATTATTTTCTAAAAAAAAACAATTTACAACGAAAGTTAATAAATTATTATTTTTTGCAGTTAGACGTAAAGTTGTAAATCTAATGACTATAAATGGTAAACTAATCATTTGCATTTGTAACATTGGCGTCAACCTGTATTCTCATGTCGGGCCTTTTTTCTGCTGTCATTTAGTATGACACTGTACATCCATGTATTATAATATCATAGACTACTACGTAGTAATTCTCAAATGACAGTGCACCTAGCACGAATCTTCTCGAGACGCGTTAACTCGCTACGTAACTCAGTGCGTCTCGTTCTAAGTAGCCCAGTAGGAGAGAGACGCACTGAGTACGTAGCGATTTCACACGTATCGCGAAGATTCGTGCTAGGTGCACTGTCAGTTGATCGAAATGTGATTGGCGACCGGATAGCTTAGCCATTCTTTAGACGCTGACTAGAAGTCCATTATTTATACGTCAGTAGTAGTAGTGGTCGAGTAGTTGTGTTTCTCAAAGTCAAAGTCAAAGTCAAAATATCTTTATTCAGATTAGGCTTACAGGAAACACTTATGAATGTCATATTTACTACTGGTTCGGAAAAACCATAGAAATAGTATAGAAGGAGCGTTAAAATTGAAAGCGATATTTTATTATCTGATCTCTTTACTTTAAATGGCAATACAATGTGTCAAAAAGAGATGACTACATACTCTAAACTCCTCTTCAATTGACACGCTGTACACGACCAATAGACAAAATGGTCACCTTTGGCTATGGTAATGTTTACATTAAGGTAGTATACTCTACGTTTTTCTTATTAATTTGCAGGTTTTACTACCTTGACGCACACACTGGTGACCATTTTGACAGCTTTGGCTGTGTACACTTGACAAGTACTGAGGCTATATCCATGCTTTAGTCCTTCATCCAAGGGAAATACCTCTGATGAGACGATATCGGCAAGAACTCAACGAGGTTTAACTTTTTAATAATTCAAAATTAGAATAATATTATGTTTTTTTGATGTTAAATATTAAAAAAATTTACGCAGTAGGTGTTTGGAGCCAGTGACTCGCAGCCGTAGAGCCCGGTACGTGCTACGGATTCCTAGCTACACTTGCTACGCCGCTACGCCGTAGACTGCGCTCTACAAAAGGTCCTACGCTGCACGATCATGTAGGTATTATTATTTATTTATTTTTACTAGTGGACGCCCGCGACTTCGTTTATTTATTTATTTATTTAAAATTTATTGCACATTACAGACAATAATGTACAAATGGCGGACT
This sequence comes from Ditula angustiorana, assembly GCA_963691745.1. Taxonomy (NCBI): domain Eukaryota; kingdom Metazoa; phylum Arthropoda; class Insecta; order Lepidoptera; family Tortricidae; genus Ditula; species Ditula angustiorana. Next base: position 1,182,365 of record OY829497.1, on the reverse strand, counting down.
TAATGCCATAAGGCATTCTCAACCAGTCAACCATCAGGCTACAAAGAAAGTCAAACTGTGCAGGATCGTGAATAAATAAAAAACAAGAATAACACAAATCAGCCGGAATATACATACAATACATATCGATAAACTTACTTATACGTACATACAGTCAAGGAAATTGAAACACGTACCACCGTAGAACCTAGTCGAAGAGACATACGCATGACATTTGTATGACATAGCCTGGCGTTTAACCCGTCGCGTCATTGCGATAGGGTTCTACGGTGGTACGTGTTTCAATTTCCTTGACTGTACATAAAAACCTTCCGTAAAATACTCTCTAAATGACAGTGAAAACTGTATCAAAATCCGTTGCGTGGTTTAGAAGTAAGTGGCCAAAGATATGAGGTCAGAAAAAGCCAGTTTTTTTTTATATAACATAGGACGGCAAACAGGCAAGTGGGTCACCTGATGGTAAGTGATCACCACTGCCTATAGACACCTACAACAACAAAGAGAGTGCAGATGCGTTGCCAACCCAGAGGGCTAAGATGGAATACCTCTTGTGCCAGTAATTGCACCGGCTGTCTTGCTCTCCACGCCGGAACACAACAGTGCAAGCACTGTTGCTTAGCGGCAGGATTAGCGAGCAAGATGGTGGTAGCGATCCGGACGGACCTTGCACAAGGTCCTACCACCCGCAAAACAGATAGATAGCGACTTTTATGTAAGACGTCGGTTACACGCTCATTATGTCGTCAGTTCAGTCCATCATTCTGGTCAGAATGACGAGAGAATTATCGTGTAACCCGTCTCGTGTCAGTCTGAACTGACCGTGTACCCGTGTCCATTTGTCATCATTCTAGCATCAGTCAAAACATAATATTATTATCCTCTGTGGTCAAAACTATACCGGAATGATGGACTGAACTGACGCCAGAATTAGCGTGCAACCGACGTCTAAGACGACTTACGACTCGTATATGAAAGGAAAAATATTTTATTTCGCATATAAACCAGGCCGATCTTAGAATTTAGGAGATACCTAAGTTTTTCCAGAGTTGTGGCCGCGGCGGCCTATAAAAATGCTAACTCGTCGCCTCCTGCAAATGATAATCTTGAAATATAGGACTAAGAATGTTTAGACCTGGTAAGCATTAAAAATTTTAAAGATTTTGAAATTTTGTCTGTCAAGACCCTTTTTCTCAGGAACGCGTGGAGGTATCAAGTTGAAATTAATACCAAATACTCAAATCAGTAGTCCCTTGAAGCCGTGAAAAAATCAAACTTCTAAGTCAACGCAATCAAAAGATACGGCCGTTTATGCCGCATGTCTCATACATTCGCAAGGCACTTAAAAACTGGGGTACTTCCCGTTGACCTAGAACTATGAAATTTGGCAAGAAACAAGGTCTCACAGCAAATCAAACAATCTGAAAACCGTGAATTTGTAGTTACGTTGGTACGGAACCCTCGGTGCGCGAGTCCGACTCGCACTTGGCCGGTTTTTTCTACATGACAGCGAAAACCGTTTTAAAATCCGTTGCGTGTTTAAGAGGAGTAAGCGACCGAAGACATAAGGACAGACAGAAACTTTGTTTTATACTATGTAAAGATGTAGAATTAAGAGTCATACATACGTACAGTAGGGGAAATATATTCACGTACCACCTTAGAACCCTATCGCAATGACGCGACGCGTTAAACGCCAGGCTATGTCATACAAATGTCATGCGTATGTCTCTTCGACTAGGTTCTACGGTGGTACGTGTTTCAATTTCCTTGACTGTACATTACTATTATTACTGCTTATTTAATCCAGCATGTTATGTGGGGACGGTATATGCCTGAAATAGGAAGGCAAACAAGCAAGTGGGTCACCTGATGATAAGTGATCACCACCGCCTATAGACACCCGCAACACCAAAGAGATTGCAGATGCGTTGCCAACCCAGAGGGCTAAAATGGAATACCTCTTGTGCCAGTAATTGCCCCGGCTGTCTTGCTCTCCACGCCGGAACACAACAGTGCAAGCATTGCGGTAATAGTCTATGAAGCACAAGAAAAAGCAGGTTTATAAAACAAATAGGAAAAAATAGATGTACAGGCGAAGGTAGCGGCTGAAAAAAACGCAAAAACATCGCCGTGTAGCGCACTTTTTTTGTCATTTTAAATCACAATTAGTTAAGTACTAGTTCTTTCTTACGGCTTCTTAGTTTGTTAGTATTACTTAGTAGTCATCGAAATGAGAAAACTATAGAACTGTGTACAACGCAGTGGCTGAGTAGCCGACCATAGTTTATTTGATAGACTATGTTGGATAGCCTGAATAAAACTGTCTGTGCCAATTGTCAAGTAAACAGCTCTGCGTTTTGTACGTTTTACATTGGCGTCATATTTTTAGTTCTGCTATCCGACGCCTGTGTCGCTGTTAGTTAGAAACCTTAGAAGCACTTTATTCACTTACGATAAGATTCAAAGTTGAACCAATGGCTAAATATTGAAAGCTCCTCTTCACCTGCTTCACCCCGTCGCAAAGTGGTGACGCTAGGCTTGTAACAATCCGAACAAGTGAGCAGATCTATTCAATAGAATAGTTTTAATGCACTACTAACATCAATATAAGAAGACTCTTCTTATATTGATGTTAATAGTGCATTAAAACTGCCGTTTCTACCCCTTCCTCGCCGCACCACTCCGCGACTTTACCCCTAATATAAATTCCCATCCAATATTCACAAATTTCGCCGGCGCTAACGTCGCAAGCAAATTGCTATCCCGCGCTGTCGCCGGGAGTTTAAGCAGGTTGCTTTAACTATTATGGACTGGTTAACCCGAGATGGGGTTCAACTGTAGAAGCTAAACGTTTAAACTAACTCTGGGGTGCAATTTTTGAATTTCACCAGGTGATAAAAGCTCGCCAAAATGGCCGAATCTCTATGAAAAATGGCCATTTCGGTGAGCTTTAGTCACCCGGTGAGATTCAAAAATTGCACTCCTAGTGCAGAGCGTAAGTTTTTGTAAAACTAAAAGCAACGAACGTGTTAGAGTTAACTTCTCAATTACTTTGGAAGCAAAGACAGCGCCTCTCGCGGCGCGTATTTGCAGCAAAATATTTCCATACAATTTAGAAGTTATGCGGGTTTTGCGGGTGGTAGGACCTCGTAGCAAGGTCCGTCTGGAACGCTGCCACCATCTTGCTCGCTAATCCTGCCGCTTAGCAGCAGTGCTTGCACTGTTGTGTTCCGGCATAGAGAGCAAGACAGCCGGTGTTATTACTGGCACAAGAGGTATTCCGTCTTAGCACTCTGGGTTGGCTACGCATCTGCAATCTTCTTGCTGTTGTGGGTGTCTATAGGCGGTGGTGATCACTCACCATCAGGGGACCCACTTGCTTGTTTGCCGTCCGACATTTTAATTTTCCCCATTTCGGTCCGAGATGACAGCAATGAGCGTGTGGTTTCAAAAAGAGCTAACCCTAAACTACCGCGCACCTGCGAATACAGACGGACAAGTGCACAAGCCAATCATCAATTTTTCTCATGCTACATTGGACGGTAAAAAGTGGACAGTGGAATTCCTTTTAGTGCACAATCACCCACGCGAGCGTATATTTTAGCCGACACTGATTGGCGCGCGGCTGGCGAGTGGAGCGATCAAAAGTCAAAGATCCTTGTGCAACGTCCATTTGGATCGCTAGCACCATCTTGCTTGGTTATCCAGCTGCTAAGCAGTAGTGCTTGCACTGTTGTGTTTCGGCGTGGAGCGCAAAACAGCCGATGAAATTTCTGGCAAGTAGGTGGTGGTGGTAGCGATCCGGACGGACCTTAATTTTGTTTGAGATTTGTTTGGGAAAACTACCCTAGGTGTCATCTATGAGAAACTAAATCAAGTTATCTCGTTCAACTTGGTCATTTAATTTGAATTAAAAAATAAAAATACAAAAAGTCGTAAGTCGCTGCTTCGCCTGCGGCCGGGTAAAAATGACTTCACCCCGAAATCTTCAGGAACACATGACCCTTTTCCAGCCGCCTGATTTATACAGCGCTTATCGCGCGGCTCGATTTATTTGTCTGCTGGCTCCTGCCTGCGATGCTGTCCTGGTACTTGGAAGGGCGAAACCGTAGAACTGGCGGTTTTAAATTAGTATTAATTTGCTTTAAAGTTTTTTTACCCGACTGCGCGACAAAGGAGGGAAATGTGTTTATCAGCCTATATATGTATTGTATGTTTGTTCCTTTGTGGCGATCTAGAGACCAAACGCGTGTGCCGATTTTAATGATTCTTACGTCAATCGAATCATCTTAATATTGCGAGTGTCATTAAAGACATGGCAATAATCAAAATTCAATATGGTGACAACCAGACGCCATATTGTGAAAAAGAACAAAATGAAAGTCGACGAACTATGTTGAGTGAGGTATCATTGGATAGGTCTTTGAGAATCAGGTTTCTCACATAATTTTTCATTTTGAATAACCGTTTAGGATCTATAACTATTTAAAGTTGGTTAGCAACCATTCTCACTTAATCCGAACTAAAAAGAGTAAATAAAAAAAGTAAATTTAAAAAATCAAATACCTAACTGCGTAAAAAGTAAATCCAAACTGAAAAGACTAAAACAAGTCCAGTAGTTTTTTTTTATCTAATTGTTGCAAATCGTTGTCCTCGAGAGAGGTACAGAAGTAGCTAAACACTTACGACCTTGTCGTGGTAACGTATGAAATGAGAGTTGCTCGAATCTGTCACATCACTGACAGCGACAAGGTACTAAAATGTTCAGCTAGATACTTCTGACGATGACCGTACGAGCGCTACGATTGCTTAGCAATTAAATGGAGTGCTCAAAAAGCGCTCTCGTTAACGTTCCCACCCTCTAAACCTTAACCTGATAGCGATATTTTTTTGATATGTTATCATTATGTATTAGAACTATCTAGTTCTAATAATAAACGAATATTAATACTATTAAAATATACATACGTATGTATCATCATCATCATCATCTCAGCCACAAGAAGTCCACTGTCGAACATAGGCCTCCTCCATGGATTTCCAAAGTGACCGGTTGGAAGCGGCATGCAACCAGCGCCTTCCTGCCACCTGTATGAGGTCATCGGACCATCTTGTGGCTGGTCGTCCTACCTATGTATGTTTTGATTTTATTCTTTTTTATGTTAGACCATTTCAATTTTCAAATGTAAATTATTACGGCATGGCACGGCCACCATAATTTTTTGCTGTCAAACACCCTAAATTCTTCTTTGTGTTTTCTTATCATTAATAAAGTATATACATTTTTGTACTGAATCCTTCTAGACAATGCCTAGGTCTATGGGCAACGATGTCTCGGGCGGGTAATTGTGCAAAATTATAAATTTGCGAGCGCGGGCGCACCACCGCTGACTGGGCGCTCTGCGACATTCTGCAGTTAACGATCAACTGCAAATAACTAAATTGTTTAATAAGCTATTTATTACAAAATCGGTTCACCTATTTCAAAGCTACGACGCAGCAAGCAGACACACAGACGCCAAAGTTATAACATCCAAAAGTTTTCTGTAATCGATAGGTACAGAATTATTTCTGTATTTTTTTTTTATCCCAGTAGTTTTGGAAATAGTAAATTTTCGCCTATTTTCTTAAATAACTTCAAAACTATTTTTTTAAATTCTTTTGAGATACGGACCCCTAAAAATTACATAATATTAAAAATTACATAATTATTAATTTCAGTCTAATTTGAACATAAATTATATAATTATTTTTCATTGTTATTTTATCTGGGGGCACGGTAGTGCCCCCACCAAGTTGTGCAAAAAAAAGCGGCACGGCCATACCATTCTTTTCTCGAAGCAATTCAGGCCATATTCCACCTTTAATTTTACCCCTACTATCCCTACTAACCTGCACAAAACTATCTTCACCTGACCACGTCCTAATTTTAATTATTCCCAGAAAATAAATGTCGGAATAGGAATACATCAGTAGCTTAGCTTGCCCTGGACAGGCCCTGTTTAAAAATTGTTCGGGGGCCTATGTACCCGACTGCGGCAAAGCCCTATTGGCGGTAATGACTCTATGGTTCTATAAGGCGGGGCCCTGTAGCTCGGGGGCCATGTATTATTAATACAGCTGATACTCCGGTAGCTACGCTTCTGCGTGAAATATTTAGACCGGAATTTTATTAAATTTTACGTCAAAGCGCCTGAAAAAAACTTAGAGCAATTTCACAACGAACGCATACTATGGCTTTACTGGCGGGCCACAATGCAAAAGGCGCTATTATCTGGGTAGTGGTAAAATTAACCTTTTCAGTATGAAGATAGGGTGTAATTTTATAGAACTTGGAGATACAAGCACAACATTTTGTAGAACGACACTACGTACATTGCAGTCCGTATCGTGTTATTGGAATATTTTTTTTAACTTATTAGGTATTTGTTTACTATTAGAGATTCCTTAAATAATCTTCTATTTCATCAGCCTATATTGATTCAACAATAAAACAAAAGAGTACTAAAATGTGGCCCAATTGGAATTGGTGGGGTTGAACAACACATGTGGCCAACTGTTTAAAAAAAAGCACTGGCTAGTAATTTCCTAAATGTTGGCCAGAATGTTTTAATTTCACCAGCTATGCGGACAGCTGCTTGTAATTTCGTTGCCTTAGCTTTAAAATTAAAAAAGAAAAATGCGAAATTTTACAATTTTGGACTCTGGTCAGTCCACGCGATGGCTAAGCTACATTCCTAGCAAGTATGAAGAAAAAAACATCTGAATGTTCATGTAAAAAAAACGAAAATACGGGTCGAATTGAGAACCTCCTCCGTTTTTCATTATCGGTAAAAAAATATAAAAATATAATAATACCTACTGTTTTAAACTTTCATGATTTTCACACATATTTATAACGTCATCGGGACTTTAACGCGATAAAAGTATATATTATTGTTAATTTACCTCGACGTTTCGGCCGTGTTTTAACGGCGTGGTCATTCTACTCGTGACCATATTTTTATCGCGTTAAAGTCCCGATATCGTTATAAATATAATTATTATATCATTGTACTGACTAGACTTGGTAACTATAAATAATCTGCGCTTGAGATACAACTGCCTTTTTCTTAGCCGACGCGACGCAGCACCAATCAGGTGCGATTGCAACAATTTTTTTTAATAAATAGGAAGGCAAACAAGCAAGTAGGTCACCTGATGGTAAGTGATCACCACCGCCTATAGACACCCGCAACACCAAAGAGATTGCAGATGCGTTGCACATCCAGAGGGCTAAGATGGAATACCTCTTGTTCCAGTAATTACACCGGCTGTCTTGCTCTCCACGTCGGAACACAACACAAGCACTGCTGCTTAGCGGCAGGATTAGCGAGAAAGATGGTAGTAGCGATGCGGACGGACCTTGTACAAAGTCCTACCACCCGCAAATGCAATTTGGAATGGCAAACACATGCTGATAAAAGCGGGGGCCTTAAACGTATCGTATGCTCCTACACTTAAACGACTGTCGTTTAAATGCCTCATCCAAAACTAATATCAGTAATAACAATACTAAACTGAGCTGCATTTGACTGTGCGGGCAAAAACTGCAGTTAGGTTAGGTATTTAACATTTGAACGCGGCTAAATTGTAACGGCGCCGTTATGTAACTTGCGCTAGCTAACTGCCGAAGGGGTGGAGCTGGGAAACCGGCAGAGGTTGCTTATTCCCGTAGTTTTTAAGAAGAACCTCCATCGTGAACAATTTTCACTAAGAGCGTCGCTACGTCGCGAGGGTGCACGGAGCGGGCCGCCAATCGAACTAATGTGAGCCCGCACCCGCGCGAGTTAGCGGACTCTCTTATACAATTTTTCTGTAGGCATGCACCGGCTCCTAGCGCCCGCGCGACTTAGCCCTAAGAAAAAACTTGAATAAGAAGAACCTTCTCTAAAAAAACCTCCTTTGAAAATAATCATTTACCTACTCGCTATTCCAGCCGCTACGCAGCAGTGCTTGCACTGTTGTGTTCTAGCGTGAGGAACAAGACAGCCGGTGCAATTACTGGCACAAGAGGTATTCCATCGAAGCCCATTGGGTTGGCAACCCATTTGCTATATCCTTGGTTTGCGGGTGTCTATGGGAGGTGATGATTACTTACTACCAGGCAACCCACTTGCTCGTTTATCTTGCAGTACGGGTAGAACCCTTTACGACTGTGTGTGATTTATCCCCAGAATGTAGTATTTATGTTTACGAAAATTCCCTACTTATTGTCGATGCTAAGAAATTGCGGTCACAGCGACTAGATTTGCTACAATGTATGATGTCACAGTACATGACGACCAAAATAGTTGTATGGGAACTGTATTCGCTTTTTTTTTAAGGAAGACAAACAAGCAAGTGGGTCACCTGATGGTAAGTGATCACCACTGCCAATAGACACCCGCCAACCAACGAGATTGCAGATGCGTTGCCAACCCAGAGGGCTAAGATAGAATACCTCTTAAGCCAGTAATTGCACCGGCTGTCTGCACGCCGGACCGCAACAGTGCAGAAGCTTAGCGGCAGGATTAGCGAGCAAGATGTGGTAGCGATCCCGATGGACCTTGCACAAGGTCCTACCACCCACAAAACCCATCCCGCACCCATCGCTTCGCTCTTTTCGTAGCTCGCGCGACAACTGATTCGTCTCGCGCCATATCGCGCGTTTTTCCCGCGCTAATTACCGGGCCGGCGGCGGCACGGCCGAACGACCGGAGCCAGCGGCGGCCGCGTAATATCACCGGCTCACTTTCAAAACCTCCTACCCAAATTCCTGTTCACAAAAACCACTTTAACGTCCACAGGATAGGGATGGAATTTGGCGTAAAAGAATGCGAGATACGAGCTTCGCAAGGGAACAAGTCGATATGTAAGATTTACTTCTTGTGTTGCTACTTTTATTGGTTTCCCGATGTTTGAAATGGGATGCGGTTAGTTTCGTGTAGTTTCAGTAGAGTAGAAGCGCTTAGAATGGATATAGGAGGATAAATAGCACATTATTGTGTTAAAAAACATAACCCCCTTTCTTTTGGCTTTGCCGTAGTCGGGTAAAAGAATCGGTTATGCATTTGATAGAATTTGTCGCCTGCTGCGCTTTTTTAATTGTTTATTTCAACGTTATAGCAAAATTGTGCAAAAAGCAGATTTAATGCCTTAAGATATTCTCAACCAGACAACCACTTTACTGAAAGTAGGTACTAAAACCCCAATAACAGCATACCTACTCGTATAAGTCGACCAATAAGTAATTGTTTAGCCACTTTTAAACCTTATCGAAAAGTGGTTAAGCAATTTATCTGTCGACTATATTATCTCACATTTGTAATGAACATTTACGACTTTCGATGTTTAGCCATCGTCGTGAGCATAGTAGATAGACATCGTAGGAGATTACTTTTCTATGGATTATTCGCAGGCAGACGAACAATCATGATTGAGAACATTTTTAGGAATGCAACGTATCTATTGCGAGCTAGTCCGTAGTTCGACTCGCACTTGACCCGTCTTTGGTGCCGTGTCCATATTTTTTTAGGGCTAAGGCCTGTACCACAATACTTGTAATATAAGTGCAACAAATTAACATATTTGTCACATTTTCGCCAGGGTGCCGCCATGCCAGGGTCACTGGACTGAAAATTATTTTTTGTTCTCATTTAAGTGAATTATGTAATTCTTATGAGAATAAATGTCTTAAACCATTGTACCTCTTTGAAACTTTGGTCACCCATTCAAAGCCATGCCTTAGACTTTATTTGTTCTAATCCACGCATTGGTTTTTATTACGGTTTTACTGTCATTTAGAATTTTTTTTATTTTCTTTTTTTAAGTAAGTGCTGGATCACTTTTGAACCTTATGCCCGCCTTCCACTGCGAGCGGAACGGGCTCCGTACGGAGTCCGTTTAACTCGCAATGGCGAACTGCATAGAAGCGCTTCCACTGAATAAGAGGGAGCTGCTATGCAGTTCGCCATTGCGAGTTAAACGGAGTCCGTTCCGCTCGCAGTGGAATATGGTCGAAAAATGGTCAAGCAATTTCTTGGTCGACTATACATTACACCCTAATTAGGTTATTTAGTAAATTGCACCCATTTCAAGCCAGGGGGTTGCTAGTAGAAAATAAAATACAAAAACATGTGTCAATAATCTTATTTCAACATAAAGTCTATCTAACACAAACTGACGTTATTGCCCTTTATTTTTGCTTTTTTTCTTAATCAAACCAGTTGTATCATCATTCAACTGTTGGAAGAATGCCTTTGATGTCTTCAGCGACTTATCGTTTGCTTCTACACCTTTCTTTGTATTTCTATGTTCAGTTACCTTTGCAACATTACCTTTCTTCTGTTGCAATTTCTTCTTTTTCCTGCGTTCTCTCTTCTTATCTGTTTTGGTTCTTTCTTCCTTACTCATTAAGTCACCTCTGCCCTTTTTTTTGACCTCCTCTGGGGCAAGTAGAGCAGCGTCACTCGTGGCTACAGGTGCTACTTCTTCCATCGAAATAGCAGGAGTATTACTAACGATCTTAACTTCAGCCTGAGGTGCTTTAGGAGTATAATGATAGTGTGTCAATGCATCAAGTTTAGCAAATAGTTTTGACGACGCTTCTTTAACTTCCTTATGGTTTTCTGGTTCCTGTTCATCTTCTTTTTCTCCTGAAGCTGCTTGCTTTTGTTTCAAATACTCTGCTTCATACACTTGGGCGAGACTCAACTTGCTCTTAGAGTGATCTAAGATTTCGGTCTTACGGAATGCCAACTGATCGTCTATAGGCTTTTGTTTCTTTTCAACATCATCCCAAGCTTTGTCTTTGATTCTACGCCTTATTATATCTTCCAAAGTGAGTGTTGTCTCTTCCGTTATTATTGGAGGTGGACGAGATGTCAGATCAAAGTCGACAACTTCTTCTAATAGTGAATTCTGAGGACGCTTCACAGCATCTACTTCTCCTTTTAACTGCCAGGGAGCTTCTTTGAGCATTTTCTCTTCGAGCCTTGTTATGGTTTGCTTTAAGCGATCCTGCCTATGCTCAAACTCTGATTTATTCTCGTTTTTGTCAGCACTAGCTTTAGTCTTAACAGCTTCATTAACTTCATCATCTGACTCTGTACTATCCGTGGCTACAAATCTCACTTTTTTATCTTTTTTCTTGGATTTCTTTTCTGCTACTTCGTTTGATTGCTTTTTATTATCATAACTTACATTTTCTAAATCTTCATCTGCATTTTCGCCGTCGTCGTCTTCTGCGTCTTCATCGTCATCTCCATCAAAGAAGTCACTGTACATGCCCTTGGTGCCTTCATTTTCAGATTCATCATCAACTTCATCAAACAGATCAATTGATTCCTCATCAGAGTCCGGATTTACCTTCTTCTCCTTCTCTTCTTTGAGCAGAAACTGCTCCATTTCATTCAATTTGAAGAACTGATCATCTACTATAGATCCTTTAGCCTTTGCTTTAGGTTTCTTCTTTTTCTTTTTAGGTTTCTCTTCAATTTCCTCTTCAGAGGGAACCTCGACTTCTGGCTCCTCGTTTTCTTCTTCCGTTTCTTCTTGTTTCTTATCATCTTCGTCCTTGATGTCGACATGGAAACTAAGATCTTTCATCGATACACAATTCGCTACTTCCCACACAGATTGATCCCATCGTTCCAGGTTCTGAAGTTCGATTTCCTGCCAAATCTGCTCTTCATCGAAATCTTTGATAATCAATTTAGGCAAAGCAGCACCTTTCTTCTTCTTACCGCCGCTTTGCTCCTCAGATTTAGTAAAATCGTACAGAGTTTTAACCAAACTTCTGATGTCGTCTTTAACATCCTTTTGAACGGTCAGAAACTTCACAGGCTTCTCTGTGAAGGTGTTGAATTTGTTGAGAATATCCTCCATTATCATGGAGGCCTCTTTTCTTGTTATTGGAGAAATAGAAATTAGTACAAATACTAAACTATTTACAATTAAATCACATGCAGCATGTTGTTTTTGACGTTTTGTCACTTTGACATATGATAACCATAGACTGTAAAATTCTTGGCTTGAGTGTAAATAAGTAAATAACGAAAAACTAATTAATTAGCGTATAAAGGAAATGTAGAAAATTGGCTCTTAAGTGTCCATAACTTTTATTCGAGTCTCGCGATTAGCATGTTTTGCATTTTGAACTACTTTAAAATTTTGTGTCTACCTGTGGAAGTTTGCCAAGTGTACTCCAACCATTGTTAAAAACGTTCCTACACGTTCTTTGGATCTGCTTATTAACTCTTCATACTTGCATGGGTTTTCAAAATCTTTAATTTTATATTGCCAATCAATAAATAAATTACATGTCATAATAATATTTTTAGCTAGTTACAATATTTACCGACAAGTTGCTAAACTTCCAAGACACCATGTCTCAAACAGCTTACATGTGACGTTTCGTTGGTGTGTGTGGTTGTGTGCATTTCTTTTTTCGTCCATTACAACTTGTTACTTTATTTTCTTTTTGTAATTCTATTGCGCTTGCTTCATTCGACCACGCAAAATTACAATTTCGCAATGCATCGGTAACCATAGTAGCTATTTTTATCAATCGTGCTGTTAAACTTTGTGATTTGTGGGGGAGAACATCGAAACAGTTTCGTTTGTGAAAAAAAGTAAGTGTTTTAATTCCTTCGATGTAACTGTAATAATGTTATGGATGACTCCATGCCTACTCTCCTCACTTCACTGGTCAGAGCGTGCAGTTTTTACACAATACCTTGAACAGGTCATTGTATTTCCGCCCACGCTAATCTTATAAAGGTTACGTTTCGATAAATACCATGCACTTTAACTAGAGTGAAAGGTGGCCATTATGGGCATGAAATAAACATTCGTAAGTTTTTTGTTTTGTTTTTTACCAGAGCTCTTTAGACCATCTTAACTTTCGCGTGTTAGTTTCGCCTAATCTTGAATTAGTTCACCTTGTTAGTTAATAGTCCTGACCTTTATTTATGTATTTAAAGGTCAAGGTCTAAAACTGTATCATTTTGGCAGAACTGGTTTTGCTAAATTACTCACCAAAAAGTTTCAAGTAAGCTCGGTGTTTTTTGTTATAGACAATAATTATTAATTGATTAATGATCTCATTTCTAAGTTCCCTTCATTATGAAATACATTTATTAGTTTTTAATAAAAGTGTTAATTCCATTTGAAAATGCATATAATATGCTAGTATTGTATCATGGTTATGGTTGTGGGCTCCATTTTCCATACTTGGCCTGTTCAGGTTGGGCCATTGTCAAAGTCAAAGTCAAAGTCAAAATTGTTTATTGCACGAATGTGAGTACAGAAGATCTTAAAGCTAAACAGATTATTGAGCGTCACAAGCTGCCAGGATCAGGCATGCAATATTTAAGAACTTAGGTCTAATTTTAAATAGTAAATTGTAAAGTATTCATTTGTAGTCACATGTTTTAGGAATATTACTACTACTAAGGAATATTGTTACAGTATACTTAAATTACGTCAAATTTTCATCTATCATAAAGTCACGCACAGTATAATAAGCTTTCTTAATTGTGCATAGTGTTGCTGCCTAGTTAGTATTGTGTCAATTAGCCATACTAAATTAATGACTACAAAATTTAATTCCCGCCTTACAAAGACTTCCCCCTTAACATCATGTTTGTAACAATTGAATCGTCCGTGCAGCATGGATGGTCAAGACCAGATGGAGATGAAGTTTGTCGGCGGTGAGGTTGGGGGCCTGGAGCTCTGCATCGTGTGCGGGGACCGAGCCTCTGGCAGACACTATGGCGCCATCAGCTGTGAAGGTATTCAAACTTAATTACAATTTGCAATGTGCAAAAATATAAAATGTAACAGTTAGTTCCATTTTTGATTATGCTTTTTAACTTCTCGCATAATACTATTTTATGTTCTACGTAAATTCCACACACAATAAAGGTTTTTATGTTTTTCATTATAATTTTAATATGTTTTATCATTTATGGAAATTAATTAGTCCCCCATTACCAGTAGTAGATTAAAATAGAATTAAACTACAATGTTTTCTTATGTCTTAAAATTATATACATTGACTATATCAGACTTTATACGTTATTCACTATGTCTATTATGTCAGTTATTTCTTTATATTTCTAATAACATTTGTTAGGAGCCATTTATTAGGTGCAAATAGTTTACTCTATCTGCTATTCTAATTCCTAACATACATTAGTCTTGAACAAAACCAAATATTCGTTCACCAGGCTGCAAAGGATTCTTCAAGAGGAGCATTCGCAAGAAGCTGGGCTACCAGTGCCGCGGCAGCATGAACTGCGAGGTCACCAAGCACCACCGCAACCGTTGCCAGTACTGCCGCCTGCAGAAGTGCCTCGCCTGCGGGATGAGGAGCGACTGTGAGTATAACATGATCCATGATCAGTATACTGCTCTATCGCTGGATTTCTAGCCAGCAATACCATGCACAATGACCCGAGAAATGGAAGCCACAACTGTTACTTGAGGTGGTATATTTTATCACATCTGAGCCTAATATGAATATAAATATTTTAACTTTGACTTTGCCTCAATGAGCAGACAGATTTCTGTGCTGGTCATAAGTCGCTCAAGGAAAAGTGATAATAAAAAGAATTACCTTACAAATGTCATATTGCAGCTTCAAAAGATAATCTGATGGGCAGTAATTCTTGCACTATACCGACAGCGGTCCAGCACGAGCGGAAGCCGATAGTGGACAAGGTGAAGGGCGAGCAGCGGGACGGCATCCACGACCGGCAGGCCTACTCCAAGCTGCTCGGGCTGGCGGGACAGGGGCAGGGGCAGGTGAGAGTGGACTGTGTACTTGTTGAAACCTTGTTTGAGTCTCTTGATCAGTGTTGGACAGAGTGTCACGCGCTTTCTACATATCGATGCCTCGTAGTATCAAGGTCTCTCGCTCTGTGAAGGTATCATCGGCGTTAATACTTGTTTTAACTGGCTCTTGACTCTACTATTTGTATTTCTCTCTTTAAAAAAAATAACGGACACCACTCTCAATACATTCAGGTGTTACTTTGCCACTTTCAAAGGAGGCTTGTTGTCAGTTCAGTTTAGTACTTTTATCGACTTTAACTACTTATACTTGATTGATTCTCTTCAAGAGGTAACATGTCCGAAGTGATTAATTAATTTTGACAGTCACCGTTGACAATGGCTCAAATCTGGTATCCTGATACCAGATCACCCAGCTAGATTACCTTCCCCCCTTTTTAGCGCCCAGACTGAACGTGAACTATATGTCCCCAGATAAATCCCAAAGAGGAGCCCCACGACGGGTTTGGCGCGGTGTCTCCCGCGGCGCCCGCCATCAACTTCGCGCTCGCCGCCGCCGTAGCATTCAACAAGGGAAACCCAGGTGAAATTTTTGAATATTTAAGATTTAAAATAACATTGTCATTTAGATTTATTTAAAAAATTATAACTCGTTGAGTTTCTTGCCAATATCTTCTCATAAGAGGTTTTTTCGGAACGGTGGTAAATTTTATGACATTCGTAAGTGCTACCTGTAAGCCTAAGGTCTACTGTCCACGTAGCTGCACGTCAGACGCACGCTTTCGTCAATTTACGCTTGCGTGCCGACTGCATGCATCTTGCGTAGAAAAGAACGCAACTGTGTCCACGCAGCGTCAACGTCGCATTTGCGTATCGTCAGACGTTCGTCATGTAGCTCGTGCAGCGGCATGTCATTACTCAAGCTACGTTGCGAGACGCAAACAAGTGTTTTTTTTGCAAAATGGTAGCCTCAGCAGCCAATTTTATTCTCATGATTGAACTATCCTTGTCTGTATCAAGTTACAAGAATACTTGAGAAAAGACTATAACGGATAATCTACAATCAATATTTTTTTCGATGTATGGATGAAGCCACTACAATCTACGCCGTCGTCGTCTTCTAATAAAATTGTACGCTATAATCACATCTTCATCATCACTTGACATTTTCACAATGAAAACACGTGCTTTCGCGATGCTAAACTTGGAAGAATTAACCGTTTTGAAGCTTGGATGACGATTGCATGACGATTACGTAGACACACCTAGGACGCAAAATACGCCTGTCATCTTCTGTAGGTTGCATGCAAGCTTAAAATGACGCCGCCGTGGACAGTAAGCCTAATCTGAATAAAGATATTCTGATTTGACTTTGACTATAAAATTTTTGTGACCGAAATTTCTTGCGATATTTATTTAAAAACCTGTAACCTCAGCTCCGTGCCATGCGTTAACCAGGTTCGGCACATAGTCACTGCCAAACCCTGTTAATTTTTTATGTGTTACATTGTTACGGTCATTATTATTACATTGATTGATTGTTTGTGTTGCTTGCAGTGTCTCCATACCTTAATCCCGGCAACCCGGGAGACATGGAGGGCGCTCGCAGACAGCAGCTGATGCTGCAGACACAGCTCGCCAAGAACCTGTTCAAGATGGGACAGTTTGGTGAGACCATGGGGCCGGCCAAATATAATTTGGTGCAATAATAAAGTACCCTTAACAAAAAAAATATTCCAAGTAATTTTGAAGCGCAAGATTTGCGGATGGTAGGACCTTGGGCAAGGTCCGCCCGGATCGCTACCACTATCTTGCTCGCTAATCCAGCCGCTGAGCAGCAACGTTTGCACTGTTGTGTTCCGGCATGGAGGGCAAGACAGCTGGTGTAATTACTGGCACAAGGGGTATTCCATCTTAGCCCTTAGGTTGGTAACGCATCTGTAATCTCCTTGGCGTTGCGGGTATCTATAGGCGGTGGTGATCACTTACCATCAGGAACTACCACCGGTCCTACCACCCGCAAAGACGAAGACATACGACAAACAGAGCTTCTTTCTTCTTCTGACACTTCTTATACTTCCGCAGTTTTTGTTTGAAAAGAGACTTCTGTACTTTTGTTAGTTTGGTTTGAGGAAAAAGAGACTATGGTCATCAGGTGGTGCTTTTGTTGACATAAGTTGTGGGTTCCAGGCGCCATCAACGAGTACCTGCAGTCGGCGTACGCGGCCAGCCCGCCCGACGCGCCGCTGGCCGCGTTGCAGCCCGCCGACACGCCGCTACCAGAAGGTATATATACACTACCAGCGGAGGCCTGCCACTTCGTTCGCGTGGAGTTAGTTAGAGTGCTATTTAAATGACATTAATTTGACACCTGTAAAGATTTTTTTGTCTAAATATTGTCCGCCATCGGTTCAAAAAGTAATGTCAGATCCGGGTTTATCACTGCTAAATCACATGCGCGTGTGTCCTCAGTGGACCCGTCCGCGATCCTGTCGACGCCGGAGTCCCTGTGCCTGCAGCTGGCGCTGCCGGGCGCCGCGCCGCCGCACCTGCGCCTGCACGCCGTGTGCGAGGCGGGCGCGCGGCTGCTGGCCGCCACCAGCCGCTGGCTGCTCGCCGTGCCCGCTGCCACCGCGCTGCCGTGAGTACTCTATCTGTGGTCACCGTGCTGCACTGGCGCTGCCGGGCGCCGCGCCGCCGCACCTGCGCCTGCACGCCGTGTGCGAGGCGGGCGCGCGGCTGCTGGCCGCCACCAGCCGCTGGCTGCTCGCCGTGCCCGCTGCCACCGCGCTGCCGTGAGTACTCTATCTGTGGTCACCGTGCTGCACTGGCGCTGCCGGGCGCCGCGCCGCCGCACCTGCGCCTGCACGCCGTGTGCGAGGCGGGCGCGCGGCTGCTGGCCGCCACCAGCCGCTGGCTGCTCGCCGTGCCCGCTGCCACCGCGCTGCCGTGAGTACTCTATCTGTGGTCACCGTGCTGCACTGGCGCTGCCGGGCGCCGCGCCGCCGCACCTGCGCCTGCACGCCGTGTGCGAGGCGGGCGCGCGGCTGCTGGCCGCCACCAGCCGCTGGCTGCTCGCCGTGCCCGCTGCCACCGCGCTGCCGTGAGTACTCTATCTGTGGTCACCGTGCTGCACTGGCGCTGCCGGGCGCCGCGCCGCCGCACCTGCGCCTGCACGCCGTGTGCGAGGCGGGCGCGCGGCTGCTGGCCGCCACCAGCCGCTGGCTGCTCGCCGTGCCCGCTGCCACCGCGCTGCCGTGAGTACTCTATCTGTGGTCACCGTGCTGCACTGGCGCTGCCGGGCGCCGCGCCGCCGCACCTGCGCCTGCACGCCGTGTGCGAGGCGGGCGCGCGGCTGCTGGCCGCCACCAGCCGCTGGCTGCTCGCCGTGCCCGCTGCCACCGCGCTGCCGTGAGTACTCTATCTGTGGTCACCGTGCTGCACTGGCGCTGCCGGGCGCCGCGCCGCCGCACCTGCGCCTGCACGCCGTGTGCGAGGCGGGCGCGCGGCTGCTGGCCGCCACCAGCCGCTGGCTGCTCGCCGTGCCCGCTGCCACCGCGCTGCCGTGAGTACTCTATCTGTGGTCACCGTGCTGCACTGGCGCTGCCGGGCGCCGCGCCGCCGCACCTGCGCCTGCACGCCGTTCAATTACAATAATACATTAGGATACGAGCGTGCTACGCCGGTCATTATACTCGAGACGGTATTATTCGCGCGAGCGGTACGCGATCGCGATAAGAGAGCAGAGCGCGTAAAGGTCAATGCACGCGCGTCTCGTACGACATTTTTCAACCGACTCGTATGACAACGTACTCGACTAAGTCTAGCCGTCATTCGTCGCAGGTTCGAGATCCAAGTGACCCTCCTGAAGAAGTGCTGGCCGGAGCTGTTCGTGCTGGGGCTGGCCAAGTTCTCCGCGGCGCTGGGGCTGGCGGCGCTGCTGCCGCAGCTGGTGGCGCACCTGCAGGCCGTGCTGCGCGAGCGCGCCAGCGGCGCCGACGCCGAGCGGGAGCGCGGCGCGGAGGTCAGCCAGCCGGACCCCATCGGCTTCTACAATTCATTATTTGTCACTCTACGTTAAGAAAACCCGAATTTGCTTACCCTAGCATATCTTGAAAGACCTTGAAGATGCTACGCATTGCAGTTTTTTTTAATAAAAAAATAGGAACGGAAACTAGCAAGCGGGTCACCTGATGGTAAATGATCACCACCGAACGTAGACACCCGCGATACTAAAGATATTGTAGATGCATTGCCAATCCAGACGGCTGAGATGGTATACCACTTGTGCAATAAATTAGACTGACTGTCTTGCTCTCCACGCTGGAGCATAACAGTGCAAGCAATGCTGATTAGCGAGCAAGATGGTGGTAGCGATTTAGACGGACCTCGCACAAGGTCATACCACCCACAAAACCTACAAGGGTCACCAGGAAATCATCATCAGACATTTTAATTTTATGGACACAGTTATTTATTAAAATATTTTTTTTACAGATAACAACTGCGGACTATTCGGACGAGCGCGTGTCGGAAGTGAGCAGTATGCTGTCGCGCCTGCAGCAGTACATCAGCAGCATGGAGCAGCTGCGAGTGAGCGAGAGGGAGCACGCGCACCTCAGGGCGTTGTGCCTCTTCTCACCCGGTAAGCGGACTATTTCTAACTAGCATTTGCCCGCTATTGTCTTTACGCCTTTATGGTGAAATTTCCAAAACATTGAATTTCTCTACAGTCTCGAAATATTATTTTTTATGTTTTACTAGGAACAAAGTCTAAGTCAAAATAATTAGGTTTACAGGATACATTTATGAATCGTCAGAAAATTTACCACGCACCATTCTGTTTGTTTTGACATGGATTAAAAGGTTTCTAGCTTCAGTTTTGTTTTTTAAGTGTTTGTATTTAATTTGGAAGAAAGTCGACAGTTCTGCTGCTTCAGGAAATCATTACATAATTTAGCGGGATAGTCCAAAAGTAACCTCGTATGAAAGTTTTAAACTTTCGCGATTTTCACACATTCCTATTACGTTGGACGGAACTTTAACGCGATAATAAACTGCAATGCGGCCGAAACGTCGAGGTAAATAAATAAACAGTTAATATCGCGTTAAAGTCCCGTCAAACGTAATAAGTAACCCCGTATGGTCTGCGGAAACTAGCGTTGCGGCAATATATCGAACTATCGATAGTATTGTTGATAGTATCGTGACCTCAAAAAATAGTCACAATATCGATAGTCATCAAAGTCAATACGAGAGATAGGCATCAATGCTATTGCTACAGTCAAGGAATTTAATTTCCAACCCACCTAAGGTTCAATATCGTATAGCAAACTGTCACCATAAGAGCTAACTAGAGCAAGACATTAGTTTGACATATCAACCTTAATGCATTGAGAATGTCAGACGACATTTCAACGAAATGGGTAGGGAATTAAGTTCCTTGACTGTACTATCGATACCTTTGCAATACTTTGTTGCTAGTATCGTGACCTGGAAAAATAGTCACAATGTCGATAGGCCTATCGACATTATGACTATTTTTCGAGGTCAACTATCGATACTCGTAGTCAAACTATCGATAGTTTAGCAACGCTAGCGGGAACCCTCGTTGTAACGTTCGTGTTCGCAGACGGCGCGCCGGACTTCCTGACGAAGAAGCTGCAGGAGCACCAGGCCTCCGTGCTGCGCTCGCTGCGCGCGCTGTGCTCGGCGGACGAGCAGCGCGCGGCCACGCTGCTGCTGCAGCTGCCGGTGTTGCGCGCGTTCCCCGGCGCCTTCCTCGAGGACGTGTTCTTCGTCGGCTTCGTCGGCGACGTCAGCATCGACGACGTCGTGCCGTACCTGCTCAACGCGGAGCGCTAGGTGAGCGGAGTCTGTTCGGAACGCCCGATGATGTTTGGCTGGAAGGGTTTTTTTTTAAATCATCCGTCGTTAAGCGTTCGTTAGAGTAGGTCTTTTTTTTATAAAATAGGAAGGCAAACAAGGGTCACCTGATGGTAAGTGATCACCACCGCCTATAGACACTTGCAACACCAAAGAGATTGCAAGTGCGTTGCCAACCCAGAGGGCTAAGATGGAATACCTCTTGTGCCAGTAATTGCACCGGCTGTCTTGGTCTCCACTCCGGAACACAACAGTGCAAGGACAGCTACTTAGCGGCAGGATTAGCGAGCAAGATTTAAGTAGCTATCCGGATGGACCTTGCACAAGGTCCTACCACCGGCAAATGCAGATCTGTTTTGTAGTGGGTCAAAATCAAAAACATTAGATAGTTCCCGGCAAACAACTTGAGCATTGACCTTGACTGCGCAG
The DNA here is from genome assembly GCA_963691745.1 of Ditula angustiorana. Classification (NCBI taxonomy): domain Eukaryota; kingdom Metazoa; phylum Arthropoda; class Insecta; order Lepidoptera; family Tortricidae; genus Ditula; species Ditula angustiorana. The sequence continues at coordinate 1,161,233 of OY829497.1, read as the reverse complement.
TAGCCGTTTCAAGTACAAATGTGTATGCGCAAACTTACCCCCTCCACTCGATTTATGCTCAAGTTGTTTGCCTGCAACTATACCCGTCGTTAGTAGAATAATAATTACGTTTGGATGTGTGTATGTTTGTTCATCAATCGCGCATTTTGACAAACTTTTGCAGACAGATAGATCATATCCTGGATTTAAACGTAGAATATTATTTATCTTGAAAATACTTAGAAAATCAATGCAGCCAAAGCCTCGGGTATAAATATAAATAGTTACCGCTTTTTTTTTCATTTTGTTTCAGGATCGGCCTAAGAAATATACAACTGCAGAATTAACAAGTGAATTACAATTATAAATTTAATATACAAATCCAGTGACAAACCATTCGTATTTCTCAGTGGTCCAAATAATTATGATTGACTTTTACAAAATAATTTTAAAACTGATGAGTATGAAATGTAATCAAATTTAATAATTTCAAATAATAATTTATTTACTTAGATCGTCTATGAAAAAGTGTGACTATGTATTTTGTATACAAATTTTAAATGGTTTCTGAAACACCACTTCACGTAATTTGGTGCAATATATCATACAACCTAACTAGTACACTGGCGTTGCTGAACTATCGATAATTGACGTCGAAAAATATTCACAATATCGATAGGTCTATCGATAGTATCGGTACTATCGATAGTCATTAAAATCCGATACTATCGATAGTAGCAATAGTATTGATGCCTATCGATAGTACAGTTTTACCAAAAATATATTGTGCATCGGCAGTCTTCGTTTGCGCAGAGAAGCGCAGACCGGTTTCCGACAGTAGCCGAACGTGTGAATAATCCATATTGTACTTTATTTGCAAGCGCAACAGGCAGAGTATTGCTTGCTATGCATTCTTAGCTTTGTCCTGCTTACACAATTCGTACACTGTGTCGCACGGGCTGCCGCCATGTTGCTCCGAAATCTATGGACCAATAAAAGCGCAAGAGTTTAGCGCGCGTAAAATTCTACTTTATCATTGGTAGATCGAAATTTCTCGCGCTACTAAAATTGGTCTAGCGCAGGTACATCGTGGCACAATATATTTTTGGTAATTCTGTATTGGATTTCAATGACTGTCGATACTATCTATAGTACCGATAATATCGATAGGCCTATTGTGACTATTTTTCGAGGTCACGATACTATCAACAATACTATCGACAGTTCGATATATTGCCGCAACGCTATAGTACACTGAGCAATACAGAAGCTGTATTGTAGCTGTATAGCGGTGATCGTCTTTATACAGCTTTCAAAGCCCTTGTGTGTTACTTGGGAGGTCTGCCAAAAATATAACTTCCCATACAAATTGTATATTTACCTAAATATAACTGTAACTGCATTGTCAAGTGTCAATGTTTCGTCAGAGATATTTTATTGCTGACATGTTGTGAAAATTTGTGTTAAAACTGTGGTCCGTTTCACAAAGCTACAAGTTACAATTTTACAAGTCTAATCCGGCAACATTGGTCAACAATGCCTGGGATTATTGACCAATGTTGCCGGTTTAGACTTGTAAAATTGTAACTTGTAGCTTCGTGAAACGGGCCCAGATCTTTATCTTCTTTACTAGTTACCCGCTCCGATACAATTATGATGTAAAGTACATAAAAACTTTCGCAAACAATTATCTAACTGACAGTGAATACCGTATCAAAATCCGTTGCGTGGTTTAGGAGGAACAGGCGGCCGAACATATCGCACGCATAGTATTAAAGTGACCCATTTCTGAATAATACACGTCCCAAAATATCACCTTAATTAAAAGACATAGGGTTTAATTTTGGGAAATATCAAATTCAGAATTGAGTCACTCTAATACTAAGCGTGCGATACACTGTAAGGATTTAGGACAGATAGGAACGGATAGCGACTTAACTTTTCTAAAGTTGCACTGTTGTGTTCCGGCGTGGAGAGCAAGACAGCCGGTGCAATTACTGGCGCAAGAGGTATTCCATCTTAGCCCTCTGGGTTGGCAACACATCTGCAATCCCTTTGGTATTGCGGATGGTGATCACTTACCATCAGGCCAGGGGCGTATTTACCCTAGGGCCATCCAGGCCATGGCCCGGGGCGCCAGGCTACGAGGGGCGGCAGCCGCCCCTAAAATAAAATAGTTTATCGTCACTTAATGGGGCGCCAAAGCTAAATGGCCACAAGATAGTACGATGACCTCTTACGGTGGCAGGAAGGCGCTGGTTGCATGCCGCTTACAACCAATCACTTTGGAAATCCATGGAGGAGGCCTATGTTCAGCAGTGAAGTTCTTGTTGCTGTGATGATGACGATGATTAATGCTAAATGGCCCGGGGCGCCCAATCTTTAAATACACCTCTGCATCAGACGAACCACTTGCTCGTTTGTCTTCCTGTTGTTGTATAAAAAAACTATGAAAAGATAAAGATAAACCTTACATGGTTTAAAACAAAGTCTCTATTTGTTCGTGTCTGTCCTGATACCATCGGCCGCCTACTCCATCTAAACCGCGTAACGGATTTTGATACGTTTTTACTGTCATTCAGAGATACAAGGTCTTTATTTACATTTCATAATAGTACCCGTGGCAGCGTTGCCAGACGCCCCGATTTTGGCGGGACGTCCCGTTTTTTAGCCTAAAATTAAATGTCCCGCGCGGGACTGGCTCAGTCGCGTTTTACGGAGATACTCGACCAGTAACCTAGATGGTAGTCGTTTTTTGGCCAAACGCCTTATATTCATTAAAAAACATATTCTATAGCTGTCTATCATCACTGTAAATTTAATTTGAAACTCAAATAAGGCGATACGTAATAAAAATCTGCTGATTATTTAAGCTATTTATGTTATGTCCCGCTTTCGACGGATTAGTCCCGCTTTTTTATACAAAAGGCTTCGAAATCCCGCTTTACCTGAAAATAAATCTGGCAACGCTGACCCGTGCAAAGCCGTGGCATGTAACTAGTTTACGAATAAATAATGATTTGACTTGAGCGGCCAGTGGCATCTTGTTCTGCAACACTGCCAAATATTTTAGTGATTGTAAAGTTGAGCGCACAATGATATCTTTGTGACAGTTGTTAATTTTTTATTAGCATTATTACCGTGTTAAGAGCGTGCAAACAGAGATTTGGCAACGTCGCCTATGGCTGCCAAATATTTAGATGTTTTCATTGATTTATCAAAATTAATGAATTAAAATACGAATATAGCGACGGTATATACTAAAATATTGATAATGCATTGCAATAGTTAATACATTTATACTAAATAGTTATAATTAAGTGTAAAACAAGCATTTGGAATCTTTCCATTTGTAAATGTGTACATTTCGGTATAAATATATAAGGTTTACTACTTACCAACAAATGTAAGAACAAGTTCTAGTACATAACGTTGCTATATTCCGTATTTAAACTCATTAATTTTGATAAATCAATGAAAACAGCTAAATATTTGGCAGCTATAGGCGACGTTGCCAAATCTCTGTTAGTACGCTCTTAAGAATTACGAAGGCCCCCGGCAAAGTCATCCGTAGCTCAGGACCCCAATTCTCGGGTCATACGAGACGCTATCTCGCATGCCACATACGTCAAAAATGACAGATTTCCTTGGGATTTGACAGTTATTCTCGTGCGAGATGGGTCTCGCATGAACCCAGAATAGGGGCCCAGTTGGTTAGATTAAATTGTTTTTCAAAGTTTGGCTTGCAAAGATTGGAAATAAGGGAATTGCAAAAGTTTTTTGAACTGTTTAAGGGTCGACTTATAAAAAGTTTGAAAAAAACTGTGTTTGAAAGCACATAGGTTCAAAACCTGCCGGTTAACGTAAATATTTATTTGTGTCGCAAGTCTAGGTTTGGGCTCTAAAATAAAGCTCCTTACTGATTTCTAACATTCAAAAAGATAGTATCTATTATACAATCGTCATCAGGGCCCAATTACGTAAACGCGTCAGGCGAGAGGTGATAGTGACAATTCGTTATACATTGCTTGCCCACTATGATGTAAGTCTGTAGCGTTACTTGTCGACACAGTAATGTACGGCGAATTGTCACTATCACATGTCGCCTGTCGCGTTTATGAAATGGGGCCCAGGTGTTCAAAAATAACACACAACACCTTATCGTCACAGACGAGGCTGTCGAGATATTTTTGAGTACGTTTTTTGGAATTTGCCTGATTCTGATTGGTCTTGAGGTACCATGATCTCAACTGTGCGTTGAATTGACATAAAAAAAAGAATGTGTTTTTTAATTCGTCCATTAATCTTAAGCTTTAAGAATTTAATTAATTGTACTTAAGTACGCTTAGTATATATAATAATAATGAATTATGAATATTTTAATTGTAAAGTTTAAACTACTTTAAACGTTGAATAAGTGCCTTCATTGTATAATTATTTTTAATAAAATAATTAATTGTAATTTTGTTTCAATTAGAATATTATTTTTAGGAAATTTATTATGTCGATTTTCTAAGTCAGTCCGGTAAAATTTAAAAAAGACATTTTAATTAAGAAACAGGACCTAGTGTTATCTTTTTACACTACCCAATAAGACCTTTTTTTTTTAAGCGAGCTGTAAAATAGCAGTTTGGATGTAGTTTTTGCGCGGTTGGCATAACTGCATTGACTGCAAATGATCTGTGCAGTCCGCTTGCAATCTGCGTGCAGATCTCATGCTACCAGCAGTAATGACAACTGCACGCCGACTGCAAGCGTGCACATCAACTGCATAAAAACTGCCACTGCAGCTGGCTGGCAGTTCAAATGCAGTCCGCCTATAATGACCCTTACATTATAAGATAACCTTGCCGTGGTGCACACTGCAAAACAATAACATCATCGGTGTAGTTGGATACACGATAACAAATCAATTTAAGAGATCTGTTAAACTATTTATCTTGACACACAGCGTGCAAATCGTGCGACAGTGGAGATAAAACATTCCCGTTGATAACAATCTATTCTGCAAGTTCGTGATTTATTTTTATACTAACTCTTCACTGTAATAGTCGTTTTTGCAATGACTAAAGTGGCCATAGTTACTGGTGCGAACAAGGGCATAGGGTTGGCAATTGTCCGCGGTTTGTGCAAAAGGTTCCAGGGCGCCGTTTATCTCACTTCCCGAAATGAGGAACGTGGGCATAAAGCTATAGAAAAACTAAACCAAGAAGGGCTAAAACCTAGATATTACAACGTAGATATCTCGACAAAAGCCAGCGTTGAAGTTTTCCGCGACTACATTAAGAAAGAATACGGAGGTTTTGATGTTCTAGTTAATAATGCTGCGGTTGCGTTTAGGAAGGACGCCACGGAGTCTGCTACAGTGCAAGCGGAGCGGACGGTGTACGTTAATTATTTTTCTCTAGTATCAACATGTGAAATTCTCTTCCCGATACTGCGGAATGGCGGTAGAGTCGTCAACATATCCAGCTCCTTAGGTCACCTTTCGCAAATACCCAGTGCGACGCTAAAAGACAAGTTGAAAGATAAGCATTTAACGGTGACGGAACTCTCGAAGTTGATGCAGGAGTACTTGGAAGCTACCAAACAGGGCAATCAACTCTTGAAATGGGGTAATTCGTCGTACGCAGTTTCCAAGGTTGCAGTTACTGCCTTGACAAGGATACACCAGAAAATACTTAACGACAGAGGTAAGTGTTTAGTTTTCTTTTGCCAAATATATAAGTAAGTTTAGTTAAGAATTAACTGAAGACGTAAGAGATAAAGTTATCACACTTGATACGTAATGTTATGATAACTGTTGGTGGGGGCAGTCAGGAGAATAGCTGATTAGATTATTATCAGGACCTACCGGTTGGCCGTCACTTCTTACGCCTTTATTAGGTACAATCATACTTATTAATAAACAAAGCCTAAAATTACAGGTTTGAACTTCCTTTTCAACAAAATGTTACACTAAAAACTTTCGAGAATGCCGCCAAAATGTTACTTTTTTAACCAAATAGCTCAATGTGACGATACAATGTTTTGATGTTTTTTGCCTACTTTTAATAACTATTATGCTGTTTGGAACAGCAGAAGCTATTTATAAAGCATGATGTCGCTTGAATTGTCAAATCAGGAGGCGTGACAAGACAAGACAAATACTCTTTATTAAAAACCACACGGAAAATAATTAACAAACATTCATTAAAAACTTTACAAAGTTAACAATTGGCGGTCTTATCGCTTAAAAGCGATTTGTGACGTGAGGTACTTAATGGCGTCGACCTTGTAGTAATCGAATAGTAGCATATTCCATTTGAGATGCCTAAAGTATCTGACTCCTGCGATGAGTTATTTCATATTTATTCCAGATATCAAAGTTAACGCTGTTCACCCAGGCTACGTGGCAACGGACATGTCAGCACATAACGGGACCCTCTCGGTAGACGAGGGTGCTTCGGCGCCCCTGTACCTTGCGCTGGACGCCGACGACGACATCCGGGGCCAACTTGTCTGGTCTGACAATAGCATTGTGGATTGGGACGGACCGACACCTGATATAAACTGAATACAAATCTTTGTGATAAATTATATTTTATTTATTTATTTTTATTTATTTATAACAAAATGGTACCTACACAACTTTTATAAAAAAATCGCCAAACAATAATGTTTATTGGCGAGTACTGCACTCACTTCCATACTTAATTAGTACCCTACTCACATTGCAACTTACTGACTAAGCACATCTGCTTATCTCTTTATTTCTTGTACATTTTTCAACCTATGGTATCTGATAGATATTTCATTTCATTAGTGGCATCACAGAGGATAATGTGGCATGGACGAATCGTGAATTTTTAGAGCACTTATTATTTAAACGTAAGTTCTTCGTGTTTGGCGCAGTTTCTTTTTAATATCAAATAGGAAGACAAACGTGCAATTGAGTCACCTGTGGCTCGTTTCACTAAGCTACAAGTTACAATTTTACAAGTCTAAAATTGTAACTTGTAGCTTCGTGAAACGGGCCACTGATGGTAAGTGATCACCACCGCCTATAGACACCTGCAACACCAACAAGATTGCAGACAGGCCAGCCGTAAGCGGGCGTGCAAGGCGTGTACCGCACGCGGGCGGCACGTCCAGGGGGCGGCAATTATTTTCTTTTATCACCCCCTTATGAGACAACAATTAACAGCCTCTCCGACAAGCTCATCATTAAACCGCAGCAGCAGTTAAACAGGGGCGGCATAATCGGTACTGCACACGGGCCTTCAAATAGCTAGCGGCGGACTTGATTGCAGATGGGCGGGCCTGATTGCAGATACGTTGCCAACCTAGAGGGCTAAGATGGAATACCTCTTGTGCCAATAATTGCATCGGCTGTCTTGCTCTCCACGCCGGAACACAACAGTGCAAGCACTATTGCTCAGCACCAGATGGTAGTAGCTATCCGGACGGACCTTGCACAAGGTTCTAATAATAACTTTTTACTAATGTACGAATTGTATTCTTTTTATTTATTTGTACATTGTATATTAATCTTCCATAATATTGTTTTTGCTATACACATCTTTTTCTGACTCTAGTATGGAACTCTTTTTATCCACTCAAAGGTTGACTGGAAGAGAATTCCTTTAAAAGGAAAAGTTAGCCTTTGCACATCACTGTAGGTATTTCTTTTTGTAACTTATATATTTTGTACAATAAATAATTCGCATATTTACATAGGTACTTAGATACAGCGGCCGTCCCACAGAGGGTCACAGAGGGGCCATGAGGTTATGACCTCGTCCACCCTCAAATTAATCAGTAGTTTCCGCGATGAAGTCGAAGCTGAAGTTAGGTGCATAAGTTGCATAACATATTATTATCCACTATGTTTATCCTATCAAGCATTCAGCATAGATACACCAATGAGTTTATCATTATTGCGAATGGCGAACTAGATAGCAGGTGTTCATTCAACTTGTTATAAACAATTCGAATCTCGGCTGTTCGTTGGTAAAAAGATTAAAACCACTATCTGCGGTGAAGCTTATTTTCGTACCAACTGCCACAGTTGCCGGTCGCGTTCAAAACTAGATTAACAGAATACTAAAGTAATAATGAATACCAAGGTTGCTGTAGTGACCGGCGCGAATAAAGGTATCGGCTTTGCTATCGTCCGCGGCTTGTGCAAGCGATTTAAGGGCGAAGTTTACCTCACATCTCGCGATGAAAGTCGCGGCAAAAGTGCCGTTCAAGAACTTGAAAAGGAGGGTTTGTTCCCGAAATTCCATCAGTTAGACATCACGAGCAACAAAAGTGTTGAAGCTTTCCGCGATTATGTGAAAGAGAAGTACGGTGGCATAGACGTTTTGGTCAACAACGCGGCAATTGCGTTTAAAAGTGCCGCGAAAGAATCACCAGCTGAACAAGCGGAGAAGACATTGTCTGTGAACTATTTTAGCCTGCTCTCAACTTGTGAGATCCTGTTCCCTGTACTCCGAGATGGAGCTAAGGTAGTCAACTTGTCTAGCAACTGGGGGCACTTGTCACAAATCCCGAGCATGGCACTTAAAAATAAGTTTAAAGATGAGAACTTGACTGTAAATCAATTATCAGAGCTGATGACGCAGTATATTGAAGCGTCAAGGCAAGGATCTCATGCGCCGGAATGGGGCAACTCCTCATATGCTGTCTCCAAGGTCGGTGTGATAGCACTAACGAAAATCCATCAGAGAATGTACAATGATCGAAGTAAGTATAACTATTATTGTAATCGAAATTATTTATTTTTAAATTTTTTAGATTTTTCTTTTTGTATTTTTTTACAATCAAATTAAATTTAAAATGCTATATAATGAATGACAACACAAAGAAAAATTATGGTAATGGCAGGGTTCGAACCTGCAACATCAGCATTCCGTGCCTTGCGTATTCCAGTTTCCGCCACACTACCGCTGCCATACCCTGCGAATTTTTCAATGTGTTTCGTCTTTACGGTCATTACATTATTGATATTTTTTCTTTGGGAAAACTACCGTCGGCGTCATCTATGAGAAACTTAATCAAGTTATCTCATTCAACTTGATCATTTATGAATGCCTATGAGCTATCAACTGTTATTTTCCCATCAAACTATACAAAATTATTGTATGCTATGTCATTCGGATTCTTATTTTAATTCTAGAATAAGCTTGGACTTCTTTGTCCGTGATATTTTTGCAGTTTTCGTTGATTTCATTGCTGCTAGTCCGTTGGTTTGGTTTTTGTTACGTTTCTGTTTTCTACCAATAATTTGTACAGTAGAAAAAATGTATCTCATCCCTGAAACGTCTTATAATGACAGGTGCCAGAATTCCAGGGAATTAAAAAAGCGAGTGTAGGGACCGAGGCGGGTCTTTAGTAAAAATGAGTAAAGCACCTTACTCACCATCCATCCTGCTGTACGTCCCGCCAAGGTCATGACAATTTGAAGATCTATCTAATAAATAAATGTTTCTACACTGTGCAGGAGTTCATGGTGGAATAACTCATTTGCTGATAAATCATCTAATATAGGTACAAAATTACAATTTTGGTATGTATGACAATGTGTGATGTTGATAATGAAAAATGGCGTCATAATGTAGTATTCAATGACTAATGTAATAATGATTGAAGAATGATAATAATATGACTGTAATTATAAAGAAATGATTTTATGCTTGTTCCGGTTTCTATAATGTGTAAGTTGACTTTTAGTTATTATGGTTAGGTATAAGGAAAGACATGTTTTTTTTTACTACCCGACTGCTTTTAATAATGTAAATAACTTTTATCTACACATGTATCATAAATGCTCTATAATGCGTTCAGAAACCGTAGGCAATGACCAGCATTATAACAACCAATATTATTATGAGAATTTTTCTAATTTGTTTCCGTATTTATTCAAATTCATTTTTTATTACATTATTTTAATGTGTACAGTCTATAGATATTTAATAGGTACCTAGCACTAGTAGCTAGTAGCAATGCAGGTCATTGCCCTATGGCTTCTGAACCCGTCATAGAGTACTTATGATATGTGTGTAGATAAAGTAATGTGTGCAACTGTACATAATTAGGTCTTAAAACACTCGTGTGATCCTATTATGAAACTCGCTGACGCTCGTTTCATAAAACTACACTCGTGTTTTAAGACCCCTTATTATGCAACAGTTGCATAAAATACTAGTATATTGCTACACCCTACTAGGGTCCATGTATCGCTCACAAATTTTAATTTATAACAGCTTGTAAAACCATGGTTGCAATTAATGAATGAATAAAGACGATGCACGATACACCATCCTTCACGCGTCCAGCGTGCTAGATGTAATCGAACGATGAATGGACGTGTTTTAATTATTTGAAAATGTGGCAACAATTTTTATCAAAACGCCAAAAAATTGAGATCTTCTGATGTGAGCAGCAGCAGCAGAAGGAAAGAAAAAAATACGAAGAAGTTTTGAATTAAAAATGTCCCACTGGATCCAAAATTGATCGTGCAAGTCCAGCAAGCAATTAATAATAATAACTGACGTACGTGAAGCCTACTCACGCTCGTGCATCGTGCATGACCTTGGCGGGACGTACAGTAGGATGGATGGTAAGTAAGGTGCTTAAGGAATGAACTCTTAAAAAAAACAACAATTGTCAATGTCAGAGTCAATATTGTCAACAGTGTGACCATATGTGGCAGGATCCTGCCTTTATGGTAGGTTTAGCCCTTCATTTTGACATCTGGCAGGATCGGTTGAAGTTTTCAAAATCTGGCAGTATCTGGCAGGATTGCAATATAAGCTGGCACGTTTGGCAGTATAGCCTTAGACTGGGTTCACAGTAAGCATTTGCGAGCGATAAAAACGCAAAAACGTGGCCATTGCCCAACCAGAGACAGCCATTGCCGCGTTTTTCCGTTTTTATCGCTCATAAACTCTGATTGTAAACCCAGTCTTAAAGGAGCTTAGCCAGAAGAGTTTGGCTTTGGCAGGATTTGTCAGTTTTCTAGCCTAAGTAGGGCAGGAACTCTAATTTGAAGTTGGTCACACTGATTGTCAAATTGACATAACATTATAAATGTTGCCGAAAGTAACGGACGAAAACGTGCGAAGTTTCCGATAAAATAATTATTTCCACATAAACAATGGTAACGAAGGTTGCTGTAGTGACCGGCGCGAATAAAGGTATCGGCTTTGCTATCGTCCGCGGCTTGTGCAAGCGATTTAAGGGCGAAGTTTACCTCACATCTCGAGATGAAAGTCGCGGCAAAAGTGCCGTTCAAGAACTTGAAAAGGAGAGTTTATTCCCGAAATTCCATCAGTTAGACATCACGAGCAACAAAAGTGTTGAAGTGTTCCGCGATTACGTGAAAGAGAAGTACGGTGGTATAGATCTTCTGGTTAACAACGCGGCAATTGCGTTTAAAAATGCCGCGACGGAGCCAGTGTCTGTACAGGCGGAACAAACTTTGTTTGTGAACTACTTCAGCCTGCTCTCAACTTGCGAGATTTTGTTCCCGATACTCCGAGATGGAGCTAAGGTTGTCAATATCTCAAGCTCTTGCGGTCACTTATCACAGATTCCTAGTGTCGAACTTAGAAATAAGTTTAAAGATGAGAATCTGACTGTGGAGCAGTTGTCAGAGCTGATGAAGGAGTATATTGAAGCAGCACGGCAAGGAACTCAGGCACCGGAGTGGGGGAATTCATCATATGTTGTTTCCAAGGTCGGAGTGACTGCGTTGACGAAAATTCATCAGAGAATGTATAATGATCGGAGTAAGTATAGTGAAGGTTTACACTGTTTGCAAGGCTAGGCTTATACACTATGCTGCTACGCCTGACATAAAAAGATCCATTACGTTTTATGTTTGACTCAGTTGGGTTTGATGTATCCTAAATTTTAGTATGAAAAATTAAAACTGGTATTAAGACTGTGCTGTATGATTACACATAATTACAATGATTTTTTTCTGGACCGTTAATTAGCTTTCATGTAGACATATGGCATCCTGATTCTGAAAATAAAAATTGTTTTCATCTATCAGCTTAGTTATGGAGATATGACATGTATGTAATTTTGTAGAAAAATACAAAAATACAAAAAATTAATATGGAAAATAAAAGCTGATAGATAGAAACGGCTGGTAGATTTAAATTCACTGTATCAAATAATAAAAAAAAAGTGAAAAAAACTTTCGGAAAATTTTAAAAATTAAAATTTTGTAACCATGTGTGATCTATGGCAGCGTTTCTTAACCTTTTTTGTCCACGGACCCCTTAGGAAATCAAACATGATGTTATGGACCCCCTTAATAAACAAAACAGCAAGATTACAGGTTAAGAAACAATGATCTATGGTAGAGGCTATGAAATATCTGTACGTTGGTAGACTGAGTATGAGTTTCAAAAATAGGACTTTTGGGAAATAGTGATATTGAAATCACCAGTGATAATTTTGTCACCAGTGATTTTGATATCATTAGTGATATTCAAAAATTGAGCCCCAGATATTATGTAAGGGTTGTATGTAGAACAACTTATTTATGAAAGTGTTATCAGAGGAGGGGGGGGGGGGGGAACCTACCACCTTGCCCTCTATTTAACCATAATAGTTTTTTATGTTTAACCTTTCTATCACATTTTATGGCTTGAAGAACAATTAAAAATGCTAGTCATGATTCTATTAATGTTGTAGTAAAGTCTGTTTATCTTTGCTTGTCTTTTCATGTGAAGAAAATTTTAACTGAAAATTAAAATTTTCACACCTAAACATACTTAATTGCCTAATTAAACAAATTGAGCCTGTAAATAGAAAAGGTCGTTTATTAATTATTAAATTTAAATGCTATGTAATGACTACACAAGGAAAAACTTAAGATAATGGCTGGACTTGAACCTGCAGTCTCCACATTCCGTGCCTTGCGTGCCGAGCCTGAGAATTTTTAAATGTACTTCGGTTATATGGTCATTACATTTTTGTTTCTTTTAATATTATTTGTTGCTTCAGAGTTTAGAGTGTTATTTTAAACAATATGTTGAAGGCAAAACCTGAAATTGTTTACTATGAGTAAGCTAATAATGATGAACGTGCTCTAGGTATTACTGTCATAGAGATAGTAATAAAAACATTGACTGCTTGCTTATCAATACGACAATCAAAATACACTAAGCGTTATATATAAGCTGCATAGTGGCTGTTTAGAGGTGATAACTTCTAGCTTTTATAGAGCTTAGGTAGTGATGGGTCAACTCGAGTTGTGCTGAACTTCCAGAGCTAGACCATGAGTTTAGGGGGCCCTGGGTTAATACTATTTAGGGGCCTACCTAATTACTCAAAGTAAATAAAATTATGTTTTTTTACGCATTATCGTCTATTTTAGTCGTAATGAATGTTAATATTGAAACTACGTTCGAATGTTGAAAATTTTTGGCCCTTGGCCTTCAGTGCCCGCGGGCACTGATTGTGGCCAGTCTCCTCAAGCACATAGTTTCATGTTTCTGTCAGCTATGAAAGTAATAAGCTAATGAGACGGCAATATGGCAAGAGGTCTTAAACTTAAAAAGAAATGATAATACGGAGCAGTTATTACAGTTTATTGTTTTTTCACATAGTTTTGCATACATGCTGGCCATGATATGTCCCAGTTTGTTTGGCCGTCAACACACAATATAACCATTATTACATTATCTAACAACTACATTCGCTGTGTATTAAATGAAACTCGCATACATTGACTAGAAGTAAAATACAAACAGCATCCGAACATAGGAGGGCTTCCAACGATCCATCTATAAAATTTGCTGATGAAGTTCGTAAATATTGGTAGGCTCTTCTATAAGAGGGACCTAGGATTAAACGAAGGCCATGAGAAGTCGCAGAGCAAGACCGATCATAGCAATGCTATTGAAAAGGATATTCATGAAAACGGACTCCTAGATATGATGCTGATTGCATACTCATTATGAATATTTAAAACTGTTGCAATTGAAGTAGATTTTCACTGCGCATGGTGTATTTGAAAGCAAGGACACGCACACAAATAGACTTGGCATATAGTGCACATGTAGCGAGTGTCCTTGCGTTTTTTCTGCCGCGCGCACACCTTGCAGCGCTGGTACTTGTCAGCCCGGGCCGGCATGTGCTGCGCCGCCGTCGGCGGTAGCAAGTTGACGGGGTTATTGATACACCTGTTCACTTTCATGGGTCTGTCCAAACTGACTTGCGTGTTGTTGTACGTCTCTATCAACTGCCTTATCAGTCTTAGTTGGAACTGAGCGAACGATGTTCTAGCCAGGTCTTTCATCATTTTAAAACAATTGAAAGCATTCAACAAATGCATATCCACAATGTGGAACAACAGCTTCTTGTGCCAATGCAGGGGGCACAGGCTGCGGATCGTTGACATCATCAAGTCAGTTGTGTCCAAGTTGTGGTTGATGTTCATGTTTTTCGAGTAATCTATGGACGCGTTCGGTTTCGTTATTAAATTGCCTGTTATCTTATCTTTCTTCGTTGTCTGGGTCAGTCCGTCGTTATGGATGGTCGTCAACATGTAGGTATACGACTTGTGGTGCCATTGGATTGCTGTCAGCGGAGGGCAATAACCCACGGATACTTCGCCCGGTTCCAAGTTCCTAATAAAGTTCGGCATCCCAGCTTTGTTCCTGATGGTCCTACCGCAAGCGTAGATGTTGTTCTCATACAAATATTTGAATAACCTAGGGCTCGTGTACCGTTCATCGACGTATAAGTGTCGGTATGTGTTGAAATAGTTCTTCAGTAAACTAACGACCACGGTTTCTGAGGATCTTAGACTGTTGAGTATATATTGGTCTGTCTTCTCCGCGCCAAAGTAAAGCGTAAAGTCTATTATCAAACCGGTCTTCATGTCCCGCAATGTAAACAGTTTAACACCAGACTTCTTCAGGTCACGTCTGGAGCTGACCCCTCTAAATGGTATAACGCATTCATCCACAGAAAGGGTCTTCGATGGATTCCTTATAGCGTTTTTGAATTTGTCTCGGGCGTGGTTGACGAGGATATCGATAATGTTCAGTTGGGCGGTGCTGGTTGGAGTTCGTAGAAGGTACAAAATTGAGGAGAACCTGGTGCGTCCCATGAGTGTCCCAAATATGGGCGAGTACAACAAATGGTCCGTGGACCAATGCTCTTCCAGTTTCAGTCGTTTGTTCCTCGTCATGAGCATGCAGATGGTTAGGAATATGTAGAATTCGGGGATGGTTACGTCATGCCATTTCTTGAGATGGGAATTTGTGGGATCACTTGGGTTGCCTTCTTCGGCCACGAACTCCATGTAAGTTTGGTTGATGCTTGAGACTATTTGTAACATAATGTCGTTGTCGAAGTAATATAGGAAGTAGTCTAGTTCCCTTGCGTCTTCTCTTGTTAGTTCTGGGTTCATTTCTAGGGGGCGTTCTTGGAATGGAACGACAACCGGTTCAAACCGGTCTGAGGACCATTTGATATCGGAGTTCCTGTCGGACGACGATTCTGGAGAAGTGGCGTCTTGTGACTGTTCTTCGTCTTGTTCATCTTCCGAGGTCTGGAACAAACCAAATGAGATCATAACGGCTACAATTGTAAAAAAACCCGGAGCTAACAAAAGGATACTATTTTTGTTGTTTCATTAAGTCATTTACCGTAAACGTAAAACATTCAGGTTCAAACATTCATATTCATCATACAATTATTTGCTCCTTGTGGGAATCGAACCCACAACCACTAGTTTCGTAATCTAGGCTCAACTAACCGGTTGTCGGTTAGCTGGAAATAACCCCTTTACTGACTGAGTGTGTATGTAAAAAGTTTTCATTTGTTATCAAGTTTCGTTCGGGCACAAAAATTGCTTAAAATGAACCCAATATAATACTGGATTTTTCTATAGCATCCAACTTACCTCATAATCTTCTAACATGGAGTCCGATTCCGAGAATTCGTCCATAGCATTCTGAGCCTCCATCATCCGGAGCAATTCATCAGAGAACTTGTCATCATCAGTTGCCATTTTGACGAGCTGTACTATGTTTGAACCGCAATTCGAAAAAAATGGGGATTAGGTATGTTTGATCGGCTGTGTTCCGTCTGGGTTTGACGTTCGTTTGTTTTGTCGGCGATTATCGACCGACGGAGCCGCGCCGTAATACGGCTGCGCCAAAGTGTTGCCGGCGGGAAAAAAGGGTTTCTGCTAAATTTGCGGTTTTTAGGAATCTGCGTAATTCAAAAAATGGGGCCAATTCACTTTTCCGTTCAATCCCTTACCGGAAAGTGCTGTAATGGAGTAATGTTAAGTGACCCAAAAATTGACCCCCGCGTTGTTTTCTCGTAAAATGATATATTATTTTCGAAGAGATCTTTTTTTTTAGGGTGTGCTAAGAGGTTGATTGTGTAAGCTTAGCCCGCTCTTGCACCTTTTACCTGTTTACCGCCAACAACGCAAACTAAAGTTGTCGCCGACACGCCAGGGTCCAATTTCATAAACGCGACAAGCGACAGGTGTGAGTGACAATTCGCCGTACATTACTGCGTCGACAAGGAACGCGACTTACAGACATCATGGTGGGAAAGCAATGTGTACCGAATTGTCACTGTCACCTGTCGCCTGTCGCGTATATGAAATAGGGCCCTGGTCGCCATAATGTCAAACGCGAATTTGAAGTTGAAACACGTGCACATAGGTCGCTATTGCAGAATGTCATCGATCAACTATACGCGTTGATGGCGTGATGTGCACAACAGCTCGCGACGCCTTTAAGCGTTCTCGGCGTTCAAAGGGTTAACTAGTTTGTCTCTCTTTCCAGATATCCAGGTGAACGCGGTGCACCCCGGCTACGTGGCCACTGACATGTCCTCCCATAAGGGCGCACTGTCCATCGATGAGGGGGCCGCGGCGCCGCTCTGGCTCGCGCTCGACGCCGAGCTACGCGGCGCCTACGTCTGGCACGACAGCCGCGTCGTCAGCTGGGACGGGGACAAACCGGAGGAATAATACCTCATCTTTAGGCTGCGTATTCACCAGAGATGTGCGAGGATGTGTAGCGAGGGATGTGTTTGTAAAGAACCAATGAGCAGTTTCCACCAGAGCTGTGCTGACCGAGGCCAGGTAAATGAAGCGATTCTATTGGTTCTTACAAACATCCCTCGCTACGCATCCTCGCACATCTCTGGTGCATTTACATCTCTGGTACAGTCAAGGAATTTAATGCCCTACCCATTTCGTTGAAATGTCGTCTGACATTCGCAATGCATTAAGGTCGATATGTCAAACTAACGTCTTGCTCTATAGCTCTTATGGTGACAGTTTCCTATATGCTATTGAACCTTAGGTGGGTTGGAAATTGAATTCCTTGACTGTACATAGTCACAATCGGTTCCTATCTGTCCTAAATCCTTATGGTGTATGTTCGGCTGCCTTCTCCTTTTAAACTGCGCAACGGATTTTGATACTGTTTTCACTGTCATTTCGAAAAATCTGAAGGTTTTTGTGTACATTACATACCGAATGCAGGTCTAGTAATATATATGATAATAATACAACGTAATAATACTTTTAGCAGTAGGGTAACTTTTTAAGAAAAACAAACACCGGATTATGAAAAAGCTAACTATAATTATCAATTATCACAATCAACACTTAACAATTGTATGGGAACCAAGCCGCAGAGTGATTTTTGTTGCCAAACAACGCCGCTCGCGAGACAAGACTGCTCCTTCGCGCCAAATGTGACAGCTGTCAGCTGTCACCGCGCATGAAGCAGTGACGCATGTCAAAAGTTTAGGGCGCGTTCAGATGCTTATTCTAACAATACATATACAGTAAATCTCATAATAATACAGCGTTTACTGGCGGCGCAAGAGTTCAAATCGGTTGATTATTTTATTAATAGGGAAATGCGGCAACATTTATTTCTGGTTAAGTAAATAAAGATTTTAAGCAATTTAAATGAATTTCTATTTCTTTTTTATCCGACTGCCGCTAGATGGGAGGGTTAAATTATCTTTTTTGTATGTATGTATATATGTCTATTTCTTTGGCTTGCTCTGCAGCCGTATCGGCTTGATGGATTGAATCCATCAACCATGTTAGAAGTCACTGGATTCTAACATGTGAAGTGTTGTGTTGGATTCGTCATGTTGGAGGAGTGATAAAGGGTATATAGAAAGCCAAATTGGCGTCTAAACAGCAGTAATACTCTCCACTTCAGTCTACTCGTGACCACGGCCGCTGAAACATGGCCGAAACGTCGAGGTAAATTAATAATGATTTTGTCGCGTTTAAGTCCCGTTAACGTTATAGTCGTCTATAAATGACGTCACGTTCATGTAGCTCCCCCCACCTGTGCATGAACGGCTAACCAAACGTGACAGCCCGTATCAAGGAAAAATCGTGACGAAGGGGGGGGGGGGGTCTTGAACTGTTAAAAATAGTGTGACGTAATTTACGACCCCCAACTCGTGTGACGCAAGATCTTGTTAAAGTTTATGCAATTAAGGTTAGTTAAATAAAAATAAAAAAACTTTCACTTGTTTATTGAGTAACCGCTTAATTTATCTACAAATGGAGATCACTATCACTAGCTACCGACAGTGGGGTTCAACTCCGCACTGTAGGTGCGCTCGCCGCATGTCCTATGGCATAGGTTAATCGCAGTAGGTTATCGGCATGTTGCGCGCGCGCCCGTTCACTGTCGCGCGTTGTGATAGTATTACAGTAAGCAGCCCAACCCTAGCGGTGCGCCAGGGCATTGCGGGGGGAAGGCGGGCGCGGGCGGCGCCTTCCTTTTGACACATGCCGCCTGACAAATGTTTATGAATGAAGTAATACGAACTTTTTGTGCCTGATCATAAAGTTACAATTCGTTTAATTGTGGTCGAAAAAGAGAAGTTTCTGTACGTTAGTACTATTATTTATTCTGTGCTACCGATGAAAATGGCCGAATCTCTAAGGAAAACGACCATTTTGGTGAGCTTTAGTCACCCGGTGAGATTCAAATATCGCACTCCAGGTTAAGGGTTAACGTAGAGAGAGAATACTACTAAATACTGGACATCTCCCTTTTCAGTCGCACAACAGATATAAACATTAGATTACTTGTGAAAGAAAGAAACATGAGCATGATATTTTATGTCTGATACAAAATTTACAATGTCTGACTATAACTTGACACTTCAATTTTGTCAATTGAGGTCAAACTATCCAAGTTAGCGTTGCGGCAATATATCCAACTATCGATAGTATTGTTGGTAGTATCGTGACCTCGAAAAATAGTCACAATATCGATAGTATCCATTACTATCGAAAGACATCAATACTATCGATAGCATTGGATTTTAATGACTATCGATACTATCGATAGTATTGGTTAAAAACTATCAATACTATCGATAGTATCGATACTGTCCATGGGCCTATCGATATTGTGACTATTTTACGAGGTCAACTATCGATAGTCAATCGATAGTTCAGCAACGCTAATACAAGTAACTTTTAAGAGTTCCGTGCTTAGACCAAACTAGAGTACCTATTTGGTCATAATTTCGAAATACCCCCCCCCCCCCCCCCCACACGGCAAGCGGTAACCGTTTTAACATCATGGCATCCCAACTATATCTACCTTAAAACTACTTAAATACTCAGTTAATAATTAAAACCTAGTTATAGTTTTTACAATAAAACATCTAAATACATTTTAATTAATAGATACATTGGCAGCTCTTGTGAAAAGACCTAGACAAGACTACAGTTATTTCTAGTCAAATAAATAAATTCATTTAATTATTGGGTCAAAAATAGAACTAGGTTTGCATGTAAACTGTTTTAAACTTTCGCGTTTTTCACACATTACATGACCGAAACGTCGAGGTAAATTAACAATATACTTTAATCGCGTTAAACTCCCGATAACGTTATAAATATGTGAGAAAATCAGGAAAGTTTAAAACAAGATCAGTTTGTATGGAAGTAAGAAACAACCTTTTTACATGCTCCAGGGATATTTTCAATTTCTTTCTATAAAATCTTTACATTAAAAAAAAATGCCAAATCGCTCCTGCCGTTCTTAATGATTTCGCTTAACAACGAACAAAACTCAGTTCTATTCCTATAGATTAATTCCGACGTTTTAATGAGGTAGGTTTTGGCATCTTAACAGTCACAAGTCTCATACACGCAGACATACATAATGTACAGTCAAAGAAATTAACGTACCACCGTAGTACAGTCAGCGTCAAATATACCAGAGAACGACGTAGGCATTCCAAAATCGGATAAAAGTGAGCAGACATACAACATTGAGTAGCACTTTTTAATTTTCTTATTTCTAGAATTATATCTGCTGCACATGAATCAATTAAAAACAATACATTAAAAGAAAAATGCATATACCAATGTCTTACTTTTGCTGACAAGGGGGAAGGGGGGTAAATAATTGTAGTAAATCTGCTTACGTAATAATTGAACGGCCCCTAGGGATCTAAGGTGGTACGTGAATATATTTCCCCTACTGTACACTAGGTGCCTTTTCTTACAGTTAGCATTATACCATAAATTTATTTAATAATATTTCATCCTCAAAACAATGGATTCTGTTTTGTCACCACAACTCGCAATATGTACAGTTCCCGGCAAATAACTTGAGCATTGACGTTGACTGCGCAGTAGCCGTTTTTAGTACAAATGTGTATGCGCAAACTTACCTCTCCACTCGATTTATGCTCAAGTTGCTTGCCGCACGCAACACAATAGTTTCACTTTTTGTATTCTAAACAAAACGCCGCTGAGAGCGGCAGCGACATACAAACATATATGAGCGTTTGCTCATATGCATCGGCTAAAAATCAGGGCGTCACTTCGCTTAGGTTTATATTTACAAACACCAGCAATACCTCCCTCGCTTACTACATGCAAATCAATAAAGAACTATTATTCTATTCTTAATCCGAAACATTTGCTAGGAGATTAACAGAAATTATTTACAAATCACATTTTTTTAAATAAAACTACATTATTATAAACATGGCGGTATTTGGAGCTAGTCATACCATATCACAACAATGAAGATAAGCAAACAATTTTTTTGTAATATTTTTGAATATCAGACCCTCTATGAGTAAAACAAACTAGGGACCCCTAAAACCGTAATAAACCGGCAAGCGGGGCACTCCGATCGCAATCAAGACCCGCCTAGGAAGACTTCGATAACACCCCTAGACGTCGTGACAGATTGAAAAACACTGGGTTTATTAGTTAGACAGTTGAAATTTTCACAGATGATGCATTTCTGTTGCCGCTATAACAGCAGATACTTAAAACATAATAAAATATTTATTGAAAGGGGCTCTCATACAACAGACATGATTATTCAGCCGTTTTTATAAATAACTAGCTTTTACCCGCGACTTCATCCGCGTAGACTTGTTTAATTAAATCAAGCAAACGTGCAATATTTCCTGGACAAATTAATGAGAATTAGTTGCTTCGCTGCTCATGACGTCACGGCGGCGTATAACTCACTTATCGCTATCCCGTGGGAACTATGCATTTTTACGGGATAAAACGTATCCTATGTGTTAATCCACGTTATAAACTATATGTGTGTCGAATTTCATCCAAATCCATTCAGTAGTTTTTGCGTGATTGAGTAACAAACATCCAAACATACAAACTTTTACATTTATAATATTAGTAGAATAGTACGGAATCCTTCGTGCGCGGATTCGACTGTACTTAGGGTGACCAACTCCGTGTGCTCATTTTACAGGAAATTTGATCCAACATTCCAGGATACATGGAGAAAATACGGGACAACACTTTTATGGTACGGTATGGTCCTTTATTTTTCATATTAAAATAAAGGACAAGGCCAAAATGAGAGCTGAAATACGGGACGTCCTTTAAAATGTGGGTTTATGGCACAAGAGGTGCTCCATCTTAGATCTCTGGGTTGGCAATGCATCTGCAATCTCTTTGGTGTTGCGGGAGTCTATAGGCGGTAGTGAAGACTTACCATCAGGTGACCCATTTGATTGTTTGCTTTCCTATTTCATTAAAAAAAATACAGGACAGGTAAAGGTGCCCACGGAAGACCAGCGTCGTGGTACGTAGCCGTGCCTCGACATATGCTGAGTTGGTACCCTCAGAGGCGTATTTAAACATTTGGCGTCCCGGGCCATTTAGCTTTGGCGCCCCATTAAATGACGATAAAGTATTTCATTTTAGGGGCGGCTGCCGCCCCTCGCAGCCTGGCGCCCCGGGCCATGGCCTGGATGGCCCTAGGGTAAATACGCTCCTGGGTACCCTTTCGGTGTTCTAGTTCTAAGTTCATCCTGTTTAGTACACCTTAGCACCGAATAAACTGTTTTCTTTCTTTCTCTTTCAGTTGGCCACCTTACTGCACTTAGCCGTTTCTTTACCCATACACTGTCTGTTAACTTAGTTCAATAATCCACTTCCCTCTTCAGATCAACAAAGTCAAACAGCGGCACGCTAATCTTCTCATGGTCTCCCGGAACGTACTCTTCTTTGATGGCTACCTCTGCCTCCTTCTGCTTCTTCTTTCTCTCGTTCTTGCTGCCGCTCAGCACCACCGTCTTGATCTTGTTGCCCTCGAGGTAGTGGATCTCGCGCGGCTTCTTCTGCGCCTTGATCTCGGCTCGCGTCATGTGGAGGTGTTTTAGCTGGTGATGTACCTTGTAAAGAGAATGGCAAAATGTATTCGAATAACAAATACACTAATATAATAAAGAGGGAAACTTTGTTTGTTTGTATGTAGGGATACTAATTTATTTGCGAATAAAGAATGAGATAACGTACAATTACTGGCACAAGAGGTATTCTATCTTAGCCCTCTGACTTGGCAACGCATCTGCAATCTCCTTGGTATTGCGGATGTCTATAGGCGGTGGTGATTACTTACCATCACGTGACCTTCTTGCTTGTTTGCCTTCCTATTTTATAAAAAAAAAAGAATGACGAATAACTAATAATCTTGTTCATTTGGTTGGTGAATAATTTATTCGTCGAATAAAATTCCCAGGAATAATTAATTGTTCGAATAACTTTTGTGGAATAATAATAATACATACAGAGACATATTTTTTTCTAGAGTCTATTTAAATATTAGAACACGAACCGTCTCAAAAATGTGTAATTATGTTCTTATAGTTTGTTACCGTTGTTATAAGATCATCGCCACATAAACAACTGACTAAAAAAAAACAAGTCTTCCACATATATATTTCTTTCTAGTCAGCTTTAAGTCATCAGCTTTCTCTGTAAATCTTTTGTTTTCTCCGCTACCTGTAAAAACCTGATGGGCGATTCTCGGTTTATACGAGATTCATCTCGCACGAAAACAACTGTCAAATCCCTTGGGAATCTGTCAGTTTTTGACGTATCTCGCACATGAGATGGATCTCGCATGAACCGAGAATTGGGTTAATAGGATAAAAAAATTCAAAACACACTTAAAACCAAAATCCTTCAAATGGATATCTTAAATCAGTCTATTTTATCAAAAAAAACAAACATTGTTTTTTAAGACCAATGCCAATTAATTGAATATTATTAATATGATTGGGTATGAGAATAATGTCCAGTAGGGAAAATACATTCACGTACCACATTAGAACTCTGTCGCATTGACGCGACGCGCTGAACGCCACGCTATGTCATACAAATGTTTTTTTTTTTATGAAATAGGAAGGCAAACAAGCAAGTGGGTCACCTGATGGTAAGTGATCACCACCGCCTATAGACACCCGCAACACCAAAGAGATTGCAGATGCGTTGCCAACCCAGAGGGCTAAGATGGAATACCTCTTGTGCCAGTAATTACACCGGCTGTCTTGCTCTCCACGCCGGCACACAACAGTGCAAGCACTGCTGCTTAGCGGCAGGATAAGCGAGCAAGATGGTGGTAGCGATCCGGACGGACCTTGCACAAGGTCCTACCACCCGCAAATGTCATGTGTATGTCTCTTCGACTAAGTTCTACGGTGCCAGGTGTTTGGATTTACTTGACTGTCCATCTCTGACCTTGACATAGGGCTCCGACTTGAAGCGCAGCCCGCAGTCCGGGCACGGGTAGGTGAGGTTATCGTGACTCTTCATGTGGCGGGACAGCACCGGCTTGCTCTGGAAGGAGGAATACATATTTTTAGCATGAAATGAAAATGAAAATGAAAATTGTTTATTGAGAACAAAATACGAAAAATACAGTAGGTATCCTATGGACCCAAAACTAGGCTGAGCCTGTATCTTGGGACCCAGCGAGTCGGTTGACATTGTGAGACATTTTATTATTCTTGAGCACTTACAATATTACATGAAGCCAAAAAGAAAATAATAGTATTTTATGCAACTGTTGCATAATGAGGGGTCTTAAAACACGAGTGTGGTTTTATGAAACGAGCGTTAGCGAGTTTCATAATAGTATCGCACGAGTGTTTTAAGACCTAATATGTACAGTTGCATACATTACTTTATCTACACACATATCGTAAGTACTCTATGATGGGTTCAGAAGCCATAGGGCAATGACCTGCATTGCTACTAGCTACTAATGCAAGGTACCTATTAAATGTCTATAGACTGTACAAATTAAAATAATGTAATAAAAATGAATTTGAACAAATATCGAAACAAATTAGAAAAATTGTCATAATAATATTAGTTGTTATAATGCTGGTCATTGCGTACGGTTTCTGAACGCATAATAGAGCATTTATGATATATGTGTAGATAAAAATCCAAAATAAATAAAACAAAAATGTATCTTTCACGCAAGGATGTGTGTGTGTGTGTGTGTGTGTGTGTGTGTGTGTGTGTGTGTGTGTGTGCGTGCGTGCGTGCGTGCGTGCGTGCGTGCGTGCGTGCGTGCGTGCGTGCGTGCGTGCGTGCGTGCGTGCGTGCGTGTGGGAGCATGTTAGGGAGGGCCGGCTATTTTGTCAACCGATAATTACAATGAACTATGAAATATACTTATTCAAAAGTGATACAAATGCTCAAGACTCTGGGTCCTGAGCTAGGATTTCCTGTGTTACAGGACACAGTAGTACAACGATTGATCTATTTATGACACAGTAAAAATCATTAAGTAGGTACAATAACAGTTCAAATAACAATATGAGGTGCGTAATCCATAAACGATATTAAATTACAAAATACAATAAATGAATATATTTAACCAAAAAATCATTCACATCCGCAACAGGCGTTTAAATACTTTTTTGTGTGCCCCATATATGGGTCACAGAGTTGGGCTAGTTGCCCGTGCTCCATATATGGGTCACTGGACGGTGTAAATGTCAAACGCTCACCGCGAATCCCTTGCCGCAATAACACACGTACTTTCTCTCCGGCTCTATCTTGAGATGGTGCAGATTAACGTGATTCTGTGTGAGAAACAAAAAACTATTAAAAAAACAATATTTCCCCTTTTCCTTCCCTCGTAGCGGGTGGTAGCACCTCGTGCGAGGTCCGTCCGGATCGCTACCACCTTCTTGCTCGCTAATCCAGCCGCTAAACAGCAGTGCTTGCACTGTTGTGTTCCGGCGTGGAGAGCAAGACAGCCGGTGTAATTACTGGCACGAGAGGTATTCCATCTTAGCCCTCTGGGTTGGCAACGTGCAGTCTCCTTGGTGTTACGGGTGTTTGTGGACGGTGGTGATCACTTACCATCAGGTGACCCACTTGCTCATTTGCCTTTTTATTTTATAAAAAAAATGACTTGGGACAATTTACGCCAATTGACCTAGTTCCAAACTAAGCAAAGTTTATACTACTTTTCTTTGTCTGTCCCTACTATGATACTCCTTTCACACACTCATAGGTTAACTGGAAGAGATCCCTTAAAGGGATAAGTTCGCCTTTGTACATCACTGTATCTCTTTTTGTAATTTATGTTTTTTGTACATTAAAGAATTTACATACATACTAAGGTTAAATACGTATAACATCCACAACTCAGGCACAAAAAATCATATCCATCATACAAATATTAGCACCTTGCGGGAATCGAACCCGCAACCTCTAGCTTCGTAGTCCCGACCCCTAGGCTATGCAATCGTCTTCAACGTTACCCTGAGCCGGGTCCTGGTGCGGAACACCTGTCCGCAGTGGCAAGCGTGCGCGCGCGCCTCGCTGCGCAGGTGCGACCACTGGATGTGCGCGCGCAGCTCGCCCTTGCTGTAGTAGAACCGCTGGCAGTGGTCGCACTGGTACCTGCCGGCCGACATCACACACAACATAACAAATGAAACATGCAAAAGTTATTTGTGTTACAAGGGGACAAAGTAAATTTTTGTTCCTCGATGGTGCTATTTTGAATTCAGAGCGAAGCGAAGGATTC
Organism: Ditula angustiorana; assembly: GCA_963691745.1. Classification (NCBI taxonomy): domain Eukaryota; kingdom Metazoa; phylum Arthropoda; class Insecta; order Lepidoptera; family Tortricidae; genus Ditula; species Ditula angustiorana. Next base: position 1,134,885 of record OY829497.1, on the reverse strand, counting down.
TATAGTAGAATCCTGACCGTAGCGAGGAATTCAAAATATGCCGCCCAAGGACAAAATATTTTGTCCCCGAGTAACACACTATTTTTCATCACTACCTATGAGAAAAACAAAGAACTACGCCTTGAAACTCGTACGTAAGCATTGGATTAAAAGTGTTAATAAAACAGAATTAATCGTGAAAAATTAAAATCCAAAATCTGACCACCCATTAAGTTCTTCATAATTATGTACATGCGCTCAACCTCTTTGGTTAACTTTTGATATTAATCAATAAAGAGTTAGTACTTAATATAATACAAACTCCTTGCTAACTTATTACAAAAATGAGTTCATCACCACAGAGAACAGTCAGTCAGTAATATTTATATTTTTTACATTTAACCTTCACGCGAGTCACTTCAACCTGACTACAGACATAAGACATGGCTGTATGGCTGTGTGGACCTTTGCCTGTCGTTAAGGTGGCAAGTCTACAAAAATACTAACTTAACTACGCTAACCAATCAGAAGCCAGAACGCGCACCAATCAGAGGGCTCAAACTAAAACTCCCTAGGGGACAAAATAGATTCTGCGGGTGGTAGGACCTTGTGCAAGGTCCGCCCGGATCGCTACCACCATCTTGCTCGCTAAGCAGCAGTGCTTGCACTGTTGTGTTCCGGCGTGGAGAGCAAGACAGCCGGTGTAATTACTGGCACAAGAGGTATTCCATCTTAGCCCTCTGGGTTGGCAACGCATCTGCACTCTCTTTGGTGTTGCGGGTGTCTATAGGCGGTGGTGATCACTTACCATTAGGTGACCCACTTGCTTGTTTGTCTTCATATGTTGTATAAAAAAAAAGAGTTTTGCCCCCGCTAGCTATCCCCTAAAGCCAATTGTTGTTTTTCAAATAGGTGTGATGAAAATTAAATTTAAATGCTATATAATGACAACACAAAGAAAAATTAGGGTAATGGCAGGACTGGAACCTGCAACCTCAGCATTCCGTGCCTCGCGTTTCCCAGTGTCGCCACATTACCGCTACCATACCCTGCGAATTTTTCAATGTGTTTCGTTTTTAAATAGCCTTCAAAGCGCAAAAACGATGTATAAGAGCCATGTGTGGCTTAAACGTAACAGATAGCTGTGTACCCTATTTTAAATCACTTAAAATTTTAACGCTACCATCATTATATATCCTTGAAGTGGGCATTTTTGTTAAATCGAATCCCAATCTATACAACAAAGTCTCGGAAAATCGCAGATTTCCTGTACGACCACATTACGAGCACAAACTTAAAAATCTACATGATAATAACACAGCACTGAAGAGAAACAGTATATTGAGCATGGCGCCAAGAATTTATAATAAAATCCCTGATCCGATTAAAACTCTTAACATGGACCAGTTCAAAAAGGATTTGACTTCACTCTTAATTGACAAATGTTACTATAGGATTAGTGAATTCTTAAATGACATCTGATAAGTTTTGACATAATTTAGTATAGATATGTTTTTCTCGATTATTTTAATTTTAATTTGCATGTTTTTTATGACCGCTGAAATTTTTGTTATGTCTGTTAGATTATAAGTAAATTTTGTACGCCATTCTGGCAAAACATAGCTTGAACACTATTATCATGTAAGAACCACTGTATACCTATGTTCACAAATAAACTATCTATCTATCTATCTATCTATCTATTACGGTCATTACATTATTGATTTTGTTTGGGAAAACTACCCGCGGTTTCATCTATGAGAAACTTAATCAAGTTATTGCATTCAACTTGGTCATTTATGAATGCCCGTTAGCTGACGAGAGATGAAGCCAAAAAATAAAAAAATCTAAAGAAAATTTCGATTACAAAAATTTAAGAAATCAAATCCAAGATCCAAAGTAAGGACACGGAATAAATAATAGCACAAACGTACAGAAACTTCACATTTTCGACCGCGATTAAACGAATTCCAACTTTATTGAGACGCACAAAAAGTTTATATTATTTCATACACATTAGCCAGGTGGCTCGCGCCAAAAGGAAGCGGCGAAGGGGGGAGTACGGTCAGCCTAGTACCTAGTCGCTGTCAGTAATGTGACAAATTCAGGCAACTCTCATTTCATACGTTACTGCGACAAGGTCCTCAAGTGTTTAGCTACTTCTGACTGTACCACACTTACTTCTTGGTGCGGTCCAGGTGCATCCGGCGGACGTGCATCCGCAGCAGCGCCGGCGTCGTGCACGTGCGCTCGCAGTGCGGGCACGGCGCCGGGCCCTCGCTGCAACAGTACCACACAATTAATGATAGTACAGAAACTTCTCTTTTACGACTGCGACTAAACGAATTCCAACTTTATTAACACGCTCAAAAAGTTCGTATTACTTCATACACCATGCGCCAGGCGGCGCGAGTCAAAAGGACCCCCCGCTACTCCCGGCGACACGCTAGGGTTGCGCGGCATTCGTTTTCAATTACACTGACACGGCGGGGGCGAGCGAGCGAGTGCGGCATGCCGACAGCCTACTGCGATTTGCCTATGCCATAGGCAAGGCGGTCGAGCGTACATACAACGCGGAGTGGAACCCCTCTGACAGTACGGCGGGTCACACACGGTAGCACCGCCACCATCGAACAGTAATGAAATGAAATGATTTATTTTGCAAAACATACACAGGTGTTATAGATTCATACATGTCAGTAGAAATTAATGTCATGAAGGCATGTCCCGCCATAAATTGGCATGCAAAATCTTAATCTAATTTTATAACAATTTGAAAATAATACTATTAAATATCTAACCATACAAATTGTCAACAGTACACCTGCCATACTTCTCCCGCTTAACTCAGTGCATCCAACTAGCTAACTTCGGCTGTTCTAATACGATATTTTAATGGTTTTTTATTTAGAAAACTGATAGAATTGGTTAAAAGAAGAAAAACTGTGTTTTTAGTTTTCTTCTACGATCATTATAAAAGATATATACATGTCTCTTATCTATTTGACGCTGACTGTACAGGGTGTTTGGAAGCTCGATGCGTTCATTACAAACTATTAACATCTATTTATACAATATAAATTGTATACATAGATGTATCTTTACTCTAGTTTCTGACAAATAAAATGACCATTATCTTTATTGTTGTGTCAATATTGTAATAGCCGATGTGTCATTACCGTAGTGTTATAACTGAGATGTCATTACCGTCGTGTCGATATTGTGCTTTATTTATTTATTATTTATTTAATCTTAATGCATTCATTTAAATGTACAAAAGGCGAAGTTAATGCCTTGCCTTGCTTTGTTGTGCTAGCCGATGTGTCATAACCTTAGACAATTTAGCCACGGGACCTCGCAAGGCACGCATTCCCCTCTGCCAATGCATATGACCTAAAACCGTGAGTTAAATCATAACGGTTTATAAAAACCAGTTCGCCGCGATATCGTGTGTCATTTTGCTTTAGTCCGTATCGCGAAAGCGATCTCTGCAAAAATGGTTAATCGTGCTGTATTTACCTTCAAACGGCTATCAAAAACTTCAAATTTCACTAAAGACGGATTTTTTTATCACACGTAAATAATTTTCTTCACAATTTATTTATTATTTACAACACCAAAAACATTTTAAATGAATAAGTTTTTTGACAGACATAACGTAAACATTTCAAAATTTGACATCATGGCATTCACGGAAATCAGAAAACAGGGGAAGTGCTTTAAAGCATTATTTGTACCCGTACCAGTGTCGCCACACGCACACACTTGTGGATATCATCTTATACTACACTACTAAAATAACATAATTTTGATTGGTTAAAATTGTCAGACGATATAAGACAAATGGTACACAAGTTTTTGTAAGAAAATATATCTTATGGAAGTGATACTAAGGTTTGCTTTTTATTAACGTCAAACTGATTATACGACATTTTAATCTATAAACGTCAAAAGAAAAATTTGGCTTCGTAGTTCCGCTTCTCAACACTAGATGTCACAACTGTAGCGCAGAGCCTTCCAGAGCGAAATAGTCATTGCAGACAATCAATAATGAACTTTATTGTAATCACGTACGGTTGAATTTTGACTAAATGTTCTGTTAAATTGTTAGAATTCATAAAATCAACTGTGTTTTTAGGAATAACACTCGATTCTAAACTGCAGTGGGGTTCCCACGTCACAGCAATAGCAAGTAGGTTGAGTTCTGCTGCTTTTGCAGTAAGAAAAATTCGGCAGCTAACCAATGTAGCGACGGCACGGTTGGTCTATTTTGCCTATTTTAATAGCATTATTTCGTACGGCCTTATTTTATGGGGATCTGCTGCAGATATTGAGTCAGTTTTCATTTTGCAAAAAAGGGCAGTTAGAGCAATTTATAATATGGATACTCGTGAGTCATTAAGGGATTTTTTCAAGGAAATAGACATCTTAACCCTACCGTCGCTATATATTTTTGAAATAATCATGTACGTTAGGAAGAATATATGCAATTTCCCTACCAACGTCGATAAGCCAAAGGCTACTAGAAATACAGGAAAGCTTAAAGTTCCAACTTACAGACTGGCTAAAACCAATAAGTCGTTCATGGGAAATTGTGTAAGATTTTAGAACAAAATTCCAAAAAACATAACTGAACTAAATGATACAAAATTTAAATCTATTGTCAAGAAGACATTAATTTCTCGGGCGTATTATAAAATCAATGACTATATCTTGGACAAGGATGTTTGGAAATGATCCCGATCTGTATTGGCGATCCCTGGCTCCAAAGATTGTACACCTGCTGTGTTAAATTGTTAAATTGTAAAAATTTTGAATATTTGAGATGTAAAATAACATTGTAATTTTGATTTATTTAAAAAATTACACCTCGTTGAGTTTCTTGCCGGTATCTTCTCATCAGAGGTTTTTCCGAACCGGTGGTAAATTTTTTGACATTCATAAGTGCTACCTGTAAGCCTAATCTGAATAAAATATTTTGACTTTGACTTTGAGTACAATGAAAATAACTAAGATTTTTATGGAATATCATTAAAATCGTACTTAACGGTGGTAGAAACAACCCCATTTTGAAGATTTATACTCCTACTATGGTTCTTGCGCTCTAAAACTGAACAATACGGCATGGCTAGGGACCCTTCCCCTTCCCCTGTTTTCTGATTTCCGTGATGGCATTTGTGGCAGTGTTGCCGACAGCATGTTGTGATTTTATTCGGATATCTCATCTGGAGACTTCAAAGTCAAAATATTTTATTCAGATTAGGCTTACAGGTAGCACTTATGAATGTCAAAAAATTTCCCACCGGTTCGGAAAAAACCTCTGATGAGAAGATACCGGCAAGAAACTCAACGAGGTGTAATTTTTTAAATAAATCAAAATTACAATGTTATTTTACATCTCAAATATTCAAAATTTTTACAATTTAACAATTTAACACAGCAGGTGTACAATCTTTGGAGCCAGGGATCGCCAATACAGATCGGGATCATTTCCAAACATCCTTGTCCAAGATATAGTCATGGATTTTATAATACGCCCGAGAAATTAATGTCTTCTTGACAATAGATTTAAATTTTGTATCATTTAGTTCAGTTATGTTTTTTGGAATTTTGTTGTAAAATCTTACACAATTTCCCATGAATGACTTATTGGTTTTAGCCAGTCTGTAAGTTGGAACTTTAAGCTTTCCTGTATTTCTAGTAGCCTTTGGCTTATCGACGTTGGTAGGGAAATTGCATATATTTTTCCTAACGTACATGATTATTTCAAAAATATATAGCGACGGAAGGGTTAAGATGTCTATTTCCTTGAAAAATTCCCTTAATGACTCACGAGTATCCATATTATAAATTGCTCTAACTGCCCTTTTTTGCAAAATGAAAACTGACTCAATATCTGCAGCAGATCCCCATAAAATAAGGCCGTACGAAATAATGCTATTAAAATAGGCAAAATAGACCAACCGTGCAGTCGCTACATTGGTTAGCTGCCGAATTTTTCTTACTGCAAAAGCAGCAGAACTCAACCTACTTGCTATCGCTGTGACGTGGGAACCCCACTGCAGTTTAGAATCGAGTGTTATTCCTAAAAACACAGTTGATTTTATGAATTCAATCGTTTGACCATCTAATTTTATATTGAGTTTATTAGGTCAAAAGATGAACAAAAACAATACAAACAATAATAACTAAACTAAAATAAATACAATATATACAAATAAAACTAAAGAAAACACACTTAAAAATACACGAATAATGAAAATAAACACGAAAACTCAAAACACGTAAAAAGAAATTCGACAGCTCGTGGTGACAGGGCTCCGTCAGATGTGGCGCATGCGGGAGACTGCTAGACATTTTCCATAAACGTAATTTCTGTTTGCCGTGCTTGTGGCGTGGCGTGTTGCGCTTATATGATTGATCAGTACATTCAGGACCGAACGTAGGCGCAAAATGAAGATGTCGATGTCGTCGCCATAGATTTTCTTGCCAGAGTGCTTCCTTAAATTTTCAAAAATATATCCTGGACTTATTGCAATAGACGCATTTTACTCAAGCGAACAGAAAAACGCAATAAACTTCTATTCTGCGATTCTGTATACATAATTTGTTTATTATATTAAAAATAATTAATTATATTAGCTGGAGTAAACTGACGTTTACAGACGGACATCTGATATTTGAGACTGAAACTATATTAGTTGAATTTAACAATGAAAATTTAATACATTTAGTTTTATTAGGATTTAATACTAAGTTGTTGGCAGCAAACCATTCAGATACCTTGGACAGGGTGTCGTTGGGTTCAATGAATTCAGTATCTTTCCTATTAACCTTGAAGAGTAAAGAAGTGTCGTCAGCAAACATGACGATGCCTGATCTTCGGCTCACCATATATGTAAGGTCATTTACATAAACAAGGTACAGGAATGGAGCAAGAATTGATCCTTGAGGCACTCCCATCTCGACCACAGATCCCGATGATATTGCTCCATTTATCGCTACCTTCTGATTTCTCTGCACTAGGTAAGACTTGACTAGATCTAAAGAGATGCCACGAATGCCATAGAAATTTAATTTACAAATTAAGGTGTCATGGTCTACACAATCAAATGCTTTGGAAAGGTCGCAAAAGACACCTATGGCGTCATGCGGCTTCCGATACTGTTTACAGTTTTCGGATTTTTCCTTTTGAGGTAAGGAACTCTGAAAATATAGTAACACTCGAAGTCCGGGACTATAAAGTGTAATTCCTGAACATGGGACAAGACACGTAATTCCAGGACAATCCCGAATATCCCAGCCATCTGGCAACACTAGACCCGTCTCCCCCCGCTAAAATTGGCAAAAAAAATTGTTAGGTGATAATACGGCTTGGCATCTCAATTGGATAAATACTCAAAGGTCATAACTGTCGTGTTATAACTGGGATGGGCTGGACCTTCGTGTCAATATTGTGTTGTAATAGCCAATGTCTCCATAGTGTTATAACTGGGACCGGAAGACCTCAGCTCGCTCGTGATACGCGTACCGCGGTCGCTGCTGGAAAATGTCGCGTGCGCAGCTTTCTTGGCGAAAGATGCTGTGTTCCGGCGATTGCGGAACACCTCGCCGATGGCGCGCGCACGTGCGGTGCACGCTGTGTCCCGGCTCACCTCCTGCGGTCCCGCGGCAGCTTGCACCGGTGCAGGCGCAGGCCGCGGCGCGTGGTGTAGCGGGCGCCGCAGCGCGCGCAGGGCAGCCCGCGGCCGGCGCGGTGCACGGCGAGCTGGCGGCGCACGTGCGGTGCACGCTGTGTCCCGGCTCACCTCCTGCGGTCCCGCGGCAGCTTGCACCGGTGCAGGCGCAGGCCGCGGCGCGTGGTGTAGCGGGCGCCGCAGCGCGCGCAGGGCAGCCCGCGGCCGGCGCGGTGCACGGCGAGCTGGCGGCGCACGTGCGGTGCACGCTGTGTCCCGGCTCACCTCCTGCGGTCCCGCGGCAGCTTGCACCGGTGCAGGCGCAGGCCGCGGCGCGTGGTGTAGCGGGCGCCGCAGCGCGCGCAGGGCAGCCCGCGGCCGGCGCGGTGCACGGCGAGCTGGCGGCGCACGTGCGGTGCACGCTGTGTCCCGGCTCACCTCCTGCGGTCCCGCGGCAGCTTGCACCGGTGCAGGCGCAGGCCGCGGCGCGTGGTGTAGCGGGCGCCGCAGCGCGCGCAGGGCAGCCCGCGGCCGGCGCGGTGCACGGCGAGCTGGCGGCGCACGTGCGGTGCACGCTGTGTCCCGGCTCACCTCCTGCGGTCCCGCGGCAGCTTGCACCGGTGCAGGCGCAGGCCGCGGCGCGTGGTGTAGCGGGCGCCGCAGCGCGCGCAGGGCAGCCCGCGGCCGGCGCGGTGCACGGCGAGCTGGCGGCGCACGTGCGGTGCACGCTGTGTCCCGGCTCACCTCCTGCGGTCCCGCGGCAGCTTGCACCGGTGCAGGCGCAGGCCGCGGCGCGTGGTGTAGCGGGCGCCGCAGCGCGCGCAGGGCAGCCCGCGGCCGGCGCGGTGCACGGCGAGCTGGCGGCGCACGTGCGGTGCACGCTGTGTCCCGGCTCACCTCCTGCGGTCCCGCGGCAGCTTGCACCGGTGCAGGCGCAGGCCGCGGCGCGTGGTGTAGCGGGCGCCGCAGCGCGCGCAGGGCAGCCCGCGGCCGGCGCGGTGCACGGCGAGGTGGCGGCGCAGGTGCTGCTTGCTGGGGAACTTGCGCGAGCACACATCGCACACCACCGGCTGGACGACGAAACGGCGGGACTCGTCGTTGTGCAGTCTGGGGAATCGCGTGGGACTGGTCAACGGGATGACGTAGATTAGTTTCGATGCTGACAAAAAAACACCTCATCTTACGGTACTCCAAGGGTCTCTGATCTTATAGTTTATCTATAATGTTTAACAAAACTCGCAACTGCCGATGACAGGCGACCCAATGATTCGACGATTCGGCGATGAACGATTCATAAAACTTTTGGCCGGATAATTTTGTCAAAATGTCACGACCTAAGATTGTGTGCGGAGCTGACCTGTGGTGCGAGCGCAGGGCGGACTTGTCGTGGAACACCCGCGGGCACTCGGGCTCGGGGCACTCGTGGCGCTCCGTTTTCTCGTGCTGTTGTGCCACGTGCTTTTTCAGGTACGCCGGACGTCTGCGACAGAATTAAACGAGCTTCTCAGAGTCCTATATTATTACATCGTCATCGGAGCCGATCCAAATACTGGGAGAGACTGAAAATCGACTACAAAATCTGAACCAGAATGACATAACAAACAATACGTTGCAAACTAAATAAAAACCTGTGCTAGATGATTAAATATTAATGTCACAATTACTGTGAAGTAGCGGCAGTATTTAGGTCATTCCGAAAACGTTCAACTGCACAACTGCCCTTATTGCCAGTTGCGTAATAGACCAAAAGCAGGACAAATCGGTCGAAGCGGGGTCTGTCTGTAGCGGAATCCGGTAAGGGTTTTTATAAAAAATATACGGGCGTAGCCATGTATGCGACGGTGGTGACACTTCACGGTAATTACTCACTTGAAAGCTCGGCCGCAGTGCGTGCAGGTGAACGAGAGCCGCGTGTGAAAGCTCATGACGTGCGCGGCCGCGGTTTCCTTGTCCTTGTGCAGCTTGTCGCAGCGCGTACAGCGGTAGCGACGGTGGTGACGCAGGCGGTGGCGGTACAGTATGTCCGCGCCGCGCGAACGGCAATGACATATGTCGCACTCGTACTCGCCTTGTTCCTGGGTATGACGAGATCATACGACCGTTTAACTCAGATTAAACTCTTTACGTCACTAAAGAGATATTGAATGAACTATCCGCCTAGAGAGGCATTTGCATGAACCATGATTTTGTATGATTTGATATTCAACCTACTACATTTAAATTCGATAAATAGTGGACTATACAACATTGTATTGCATCGAGTTTCTTTGCCTACCTATGCCGCTTCTTGAAGCAGATCTTGGTTGTTATGCATGTTATGTGTATGCATATTATTTACCAATCCAACTTACTTAATTATTCTCATAGCACAGTGGAACTTTTTAACTAAGTACTTAGACCTGTTAATTGTTGAACTGTTGACAATAAACCTTTTAAACTTACCGGAGAGTGACACTTCATATGCATGAGATAAGCATCTTCCAACACGAAGCCAATGGCGCAGAAATGGCATGCGTACCGCATCTGCTGACGAACCTGCCAGGTCTCTTTGAACTCCTGCTGTCTCTCTTCTTCAGTGATCGTGACCACTTCTATGAGATTTGTCACATCTTCAGAGTATAAGTTTTCTTGCCCTAAAATGTTAACGTCTTACTATTTATTTCTTTAGATACTTACTGAAAAATAAACCTAACCAATTTGTAATTAAGTAATCTGCAGACAAAAGGTGGGTTGAGAGAATATTTTTGGATCAAGAATTGCCTATCTTTAATAATACTCCATTTCTATGAATAAGACCCATAAACCACTTTTAAGGTTTAGTGGCGAAATTGAAGATTTTGTAATTACACGGATGCACGCTCCAACACACAGTTAGGAGGGGCCATATATGTTCTATTCACGTAAATAACTCATCCTACTTGCTCAGACAGTTATAAACTAAATGGACTATATAGTATTGGTCATTACCATCAACTACATTCATTACCAAGCATTCAAAATATCATTACCATCTCCCTTGAACTTTTGATCACAAAAGGACTAATAGAATCTCTGTGATTATTTAAGGATGCCTTATTGTCCTGATTACAGCTACAAATACTCACGTTTCGCTTTGGTTGTATACGTTTTCTTCACTTGCTCTCTAATCTGAAACATGGAAAGGAATAGAATATGTACTTCTAAATTACTAGATTTCATAAACACATTACACTTTTTTTAGCAATAAATTAATGTAATAGTAATAAAAGCTCGAGTTAATTATAATAAATAATAGGTAACTGAATTAAGTGAACACCCTGTTTCTACGAAATGTATTATGGTGAAAAAAAAAATTATGAAATTTTGAATGTAGTATTCAATAAAGCATATTTGTATTGTACAGTAATGTATGGGCCACCTTATATTGACTTGATTATCTTCCTATAATACAGACAGTGGCGAATTTTCATTTTTTGGGTTTAGGCTGACTATGTTGATCCTAGCGCAACAGATTTTAGGGGTGGCAAATTCGGGGCCAGTTTTTCTAGCCGTCTTACAGAAATAATTGTAGAGGTAACAAAGGGATTTAACAGGCTGATGTTTGTTAAATGTATACTGTACCTTTTTCTTCTTTTTCTTTGGAACATAGTCTTCATCGGAGTCGCTTTGAGTTCTTTTTCTATATTTTCTAGCAGGCTTAGTTGGTGCGAAGGGGTTAAAATGCATTCTACCTGTTTCATTCTCATCAACGTAGGTCTCCCTTTCTGTAAAAATTGAATACAGTTTAATTTAGTATGATTGACATTCCGAATGAGCAAGTGCGAAAGTATGTATTATGGAAGTGTTATATGAAAGATAGAGAAAACAAACAATGTTGTTCTAATAAGTTTAGTATATACTTTCATATAAGGTAGAGGGCTAGGACTTTTATTACTATTATTAGTAACCCTTTATTTCAGGTAACGAGGCCTGACCATACTCCAAATGCCTTAATAGACTAACATATAAATAAATTTAGCTGTTTTTGAGACAAAAAAAACGTGGCCATTGGCTTGGCGTTGAGTCGTCGCTTCCGACGTAGTGGTCGCAATTAGTTAGGAGTTTCTGTGACCCGTCTCACGAAGCTACAAGTTAAAATTTTACAAGTCTTAACTGGCAACATTGGTCAATATGCCTATTGCCATTGGTCATTATTGACCAATGTTGACGGTTTAAACTTGTAAAATTGTAACTTGTAGCTTAGTGAAACAGGCCACTGGTAGCATATAGTGGTTTTAGAATGCATCAAGGTGGTACTTGTTAAAAATATTTTTCAACATCTATATCAACATATTTCCATAATTGTATTATAAATGTTTTAAGTCTGATTTTTTTAAATAAATGACATCTCCATGGATTTTAGAACCATGGTATGTTATGATGCTACTAAAATACCTAGCCTTTCATAGCACACTTTGACAAATCCAAAATGGTGTCTCAAAATTAAGTTAACATAGTATTTTGAGAAGACAGTGTGGAATTAGGCCTTGATAGTGAGATCTCTCATCAGGTGGGTGTTGCCCAGGGACTGTAGTCCGAGGGAAGAAAGTTGAAAGTTGTATACATATATTAAAAGTGGAAATCTCAAATGATGTAAGGGACATTAAGGGACATTTCACATTTCCCTTATGACATTTCAGATTTCTAGTGTCGATATGTGTCAGTGTTATATGGTCTTAATGGTACAGTCTGTGTTATAAACTGCATAAGCTAAAGTGAAATTACTTACCACTTTCATAGAATGAGGGTTCAATCTTAACAGTGACGTTTTCTATTTCCGGAGCATAACTGGGATAGTCTTGGGTGTCGTCTGGCTCGTCTGGGGGCTCCACCTTAACGTCCACATTGCACTCGATGAATTCACTCTTGATTTCAACGAAAACTGGTTTTTCTTCCATCGCTTCTTTAGCTGCCATTCTATTTATCCATAATTACATCATTATTATTAAAAAAAAGCCCTGCTTTTAAACCATGAAAATGGACAAAGGTTATTAGACTTAGATCTTCAGTCAAGATCAACTTTTAAAAAAAACGAATCGAAACAGACGCCGTGGACAGATGAACAGACAAAGACTTCAAAATACCACTTTTGTTTTGTTTTGAGTGTTCAAAACAATTTGTTACGCGTTATTATTGTTTTTATTTCCGTTTTAAGAGTAAAACATATTTTTTACACACTTTACGATCTTCTGCTTTTTGACACAGACGTGCAGACATTTCGTTTTAGTTGGTGCATGGTCAGATCATTTAATATATATCTCGTATTTCGTTGCATTAGCTTCGAATGTCGATCAAGCATGCTAATAAGCGAATTTAATTACCAATCCGCAGTATCAGAACACTTTAAGTTGCTACCTTCTTAAATCAACGTTACGTATGTTCGTACGTATATTCGCGTCAACCTCACAAACTAAAAGCATCGTAGAGATTTTTTTGACAAACGAAGTGTCAATCGATTTGAAAGACGCGCAGGCTCTCGGCTAGGCTTTCCAAAATCAATATAAAAAGACGGGTTTTTTAAAACTTTTTTCTTACTTTACGTGATTTTCTTGTGTTGTTTTTTATTAATATCCTATACCGAAAAAATACCTAGGATCTGAAATGCCGTAATCTCGGCTGCTTTATTTGTATGTTAACATGAGTCCTACAGTATTGTTTTCCGCTATGTACAATACTTTTTTATTCTAAAATTAATTTTATTATTTTGCGCCGGGGAAGCAGAAAGTAGTAAGTATCTATTTTTTTTTTAATAATTTTGACAGGTCTCGTTTATGTCTTCTTCGGATGCTCTGTATTTTGGGGTTTCATTATTGGCGGGAACGCTTGTTTGTCTTTAAAAAACATAAAAATTATTGTAAACGTTGAATCATTGTCCTGCGGATTGGATATAGTGGTATTTTTAGAGTTAAAGATGTGTATTTAGAGATATTGAAATATGTAAAATCAACAACTGAATGCCGACATAACATATTTTGATGGAAGAATTTACTGGAGCTTCGGCCTTTAAATCAGATTTGGTCATATGGACATTGATTTCTTTGTCTTTTGTGGTTATCGCGCGCCACCACGCCATAGAGTAGGAAAGAGCGCACGAAGGCGGCAAAATTCAAATATCAGTAGTTTTTGGTAAGACAGATGCCATGGCTGGAGACTTTTACTTGCTAACTATCGCCTCTAACTCACTACATCTCATACGTAACGTCAACATCCTTGAAGATGGGTCTTTAATTGGTGCAGATAAAAAGCATCCTATGTTTTAAACTAGGCTATGATCTATCTACACAATCCTTGGATAAAACCCTAAACAGGGTAATGTAAGTCTCATGTACTGGTGGTGCCTGTTTTTGTAAATCTGAAGATTGAATTGACAGGAAACTAATATAATTTATTTATTTATTATTAGTTATATAATTTTATGTATGTTAGTCTGTAAGGTATTTGTCTATGGGCCTTTGTAGCCTGAGAATAAATGATTTTATTTTTATTTATAGGAAATGCCATTTTATGAGATAAAGTTTCAATTTTATTTCTGAACTAAAAACCAGACTTAATTTTAAGGGTTTCTCAGGCGGTAATACAAAAAGCATTGTAATTCCTTAACTTTATTACTAAGCCGTTACACATAACTTATTAAAAAATTAGACAAATTTTGATTTCTTTAAAATGACTTAAAGTACAATATACAATACATTATATGACACGTAATCTCAAAATATAATCGATAGTGATACTATACAGTGATAACATTTGGTATTTACATTCCCAAAATACTTATCGTGATATTCTTGATACCATAGACTAACCTCAGGTGGACGCTTTTTTTTAAACACCAGAATAATACGAGAACAGCAGAATGAGATTGCGATCTGTGAATTAAAAGTAAACTTTGAATTAAATATGTGCGTCTACCTGAATGTAATACCAATACATAATGTTGCCAGGCATATCGTATAGAACAATGTTTCTAACCCCCCTTGTGGTCCTAACATGACACCCTAAGTTTTTTTAAATAAAATATTAAGGCAAACAAGCGAGTCACGCGACGGTTATCACCACCGCCTATAGACATCCGCAATACCAAGGAGATTGCAGATGCGTTGCACCACCTAAGAGTGTGTTTTCTTCCATTTGGCAGGTTCGATTCCCGGTTCAGACAGGCGATTGTTCAAAAATCTATGAATGCGGTTTAAATTGTTTTTAAAATCAAAATTAAGTCTTTTTTCCGCAAAATTGACTATCTACAATGTTTAAGATACTTTCCCTCCCTGTGACATAGCGGTGGGACGCCTTTATCTGAGCGGACCAGAATAGCTAACATGACCGACCGCGACTCGCTTTGTCGCTCAGGACCCCAATTCGCGGTTCATACGAGATGCATCTAACGTGCGAGATTCGTCAAAAAATGACAGATTTCTCCTTAGAAATATAAGACAATTGTTTTCGTACGAGATGAATCTCGTATCGCCCCGTAGTGCTCTTTCGAACTAGCTAGGTAAGAGTGACACTGGACCACATTTATTGCACAAACAATGTTGCAGAACAAACGTTAAAGCTAAACACGTAAATAGAGTCCCTGGTTCAATATGGCCGACTAACCAAAGTTGAGGTGCGAGCAGGCCCGTGACAAACTCACTATACATTGTACTAGCAATCCGCTGCGGCTTCGCATGGCTATAATCAGGAAGTAATGTATAATCGACGAAGTAATTGCTTGACCACTTTTCGACCGTATTACAAAGGGATAGGGTTGAAAAGTAGTCAAGCAATTACTTGGTCGACTATACATAAAAATCTCTGGAAATCGTATCAAAATTGCGTTGTTTAGGAGTGAGCGGCCGAAGGTATGACGTCAGACAGGCAAGGATAGCTATTTTGTTTTATACTGTGTAAATAAACTAAGATAAAAATAAACATACAAAATAACTATCCACCTTTCGCACGTTTAGAATTAAAGCGACTCAATTCTGAATGTGCCATTTCCCAAAATTAAACCCTATGTCTTTTAGTTAAGGTGATATTTTGGGACGTGTGTAATTCAGAAATGGGTAGCTTTATTTCTAAACGTGCGCATTGTCCTGTGCATCTAGCACGAATCTTCTCGATACGCGTTAACTCGCTACGTAACTCAGTGCGTCTCTTTCTAACTAACCTAGTAAGAGAGAGACGCACTGAGTTACGTAGCGAGTTAACGCGTATCGAGATTCTTGTTAGTTGCATTGATGTCTTCGGCTGCTTACTCCATCTAAACCACAGGGCAGATTTTGATAAGGTGTCACTGTAATAATATTATTTTACTTCTGTAATAGTACATTACACCCTGAGGGTGGTGAAATAAAGAATGCCTCAGATCGCAGGAACTTGTCGCACGAGCCAAAGGCGAGGGCAATAAACATGCGACCTAAGGCTTTATCACCGCCCGAGGTGTGTACGCAATTTTACGTCTTTCCCTGGCCAGGAAGTTGAAATTTCTGCTCGCGTGGTGGGCGGTAAATTGCCACTTACGGCCCGGGGTGACGTAAAATAATATTATTACAGTGTTGTAATAGGGTTTTTTTGTACAACATATTCTAATTAAGTTTCCGTTAGTAATCAGTACATGTGCGAGACCGGGGCGGGTGACTAGTATGCTACATAATAAGTAGTAAGAGGCCTTTCGCTCACTCTCCAACTATACATACAGTGCACCTACCATGAATCCGTGCGATGCACCGAACTGGCTACGTAGCTCAGTGAGTCTCTTTCTATTGACTCAAGTAGGAGAGAGATCCACTGAGTGACGTAGCGAGTTAACGCGACTCGTAGATTCGTGGCAGTGGCCCTAACATAACTGGCCAAGTTTAGTCTATCTCTATCTGCATCCCTTTCTTATGACACTAGTTAGACAGAGACACAGGGAGGGGTTAAACTAAACCTGGGCTGTCATGTTAAGGCCGCAGGTGTAGAAGCCGGTATAGCTCTTAAAAGTCCTTCGAGGTCGGGTAACACTGATTCGTTTCGTACCAATCGCGGGGTTGCCACTAGTTTACAACTAATGTCATTGATAACCCCCCCCCCCCCCTGACTGAAATTCCACTGCGTGGAACGCAAACCAGGTTATTTTCTTAAGGAATAACCGGTTAAAACCGGTTTTTTCTTGAAAAAATACCTGGGTTTGCATTCTCTTGCCCCCTCTGCCCCCCCCCCCCCCCCCGACTCGAAGGCTAGATCCGCCTGTATCTCGTACATTAACAACGCATGAGTGTAACACAAAATTCGTATGTTCGTCTCTCTCGATCAGTTTAAATCCCGAAGTGATTTTTAGGAGCTTACCGACTATTATTATAATGTAATACTAAACTCACAGAAGACATGGATATGGTAGAAAGGCCTCGCACAGCACGCGGCCTGTGATGCGGCGGCGGCTTGTCTTGCATGCTACTCAAAACAAGATAGGGGCCACTTGACTTTTCTTAGTAAAACAAAAACACAAATGTATGTACCAATTTTTTTTTTTAAGTACGATTTTACTATTTGTTTATACATGAAACTAGTAAAATAAGACCCTACTTTCTTTCTATTAGTAGAAATTTATATTTATTTTATGTTTGGATTTTTCCGAGAAAGGTTAAGTCGCCCCGCCCTTTTTTTTGAGTAGTATACTATGAAAGTCTATTCAAATACACGCAGCCTAGTCTTCTGACAATGTTTTGTCAGAAGACTAGGCTGCCGCCACCGCAGGCCGCGTCTGTCTGTGGAACGCTTTATAAGTTATGAGTAATTGATCAAATGTTCAGATTGTTCCACTGACAGCAGCTCTTAGTGCCGGACCACACCAGATGCGTATGCGGCACGGCTCCAGCTCGCTTCGTAGAGCTGCGTTACGTGCACGCAACGCAAGCGATGTGGCATCTCAACATATAACTCCATAACAACCGGCCTGTGAACGCGCGCGTGCTGCAAACGTCAGCAACGGCGGTTTCAGTACCAACCGCAGCGGAAGACCATTCTAACACTATCCGAGTGTTCTGTGATTAAACTAAATACTTTTCTTGCACCAGCAATTGTTATAAAAATATTGACTATCGTTATTTTGGAAGAATTACTTCGTGGCGTGGAAACTTGAAGCACAAGCGCAAACAAATGTAACACGGAAAAGCTCGGTGATATTTGCCTTTTCAACTCCAATTACTGATATATCCATCATTAAAGGATCAACGCCAATCGCGGAAATATCCGTCACTAAAGGTTCAACGCCAATCGCGGATATATCCGTCACTAAATGGTTCAACGCCAATCGCGGATATATCAGTCAGTTAAGGGTTCAACGCCAATCGCGGATATATCCGTCACTGTAGGTTCACCACCTCTTCTACTAGGACCTCAACTATGTGGCCCCAGACTCGAATGCTGGGTCTACCCTTGGCTCAAGTCTATCCTGCCTGCTAATCTTCCACTGGACTGTTCAAAAGGGTTAGGAAATTATTTGGTCGACTATACCTACATGCTACATACATCATCGTCGACTGATACATTAAGCTCATTATATTTTCATACCTAAGCTCATTTAAAATGAAGCTCACCCACTGATTCCAGTTAACATTGACAACTTAACCGACAATTAAAGAGGGAACTAAGAGAAATTGTCTATGCTCGAAAGGGATGTACAGTCAAGGAATTAAATTTCCAACCCACCTAAGGTTCAATATCATATAGCAAACTGTCACCATAAGAGCTATAGAGCAAGACGTTAGTTTGACATATCGACCTTAATGCATTGCGAATGTCAGACGACATTTCAACGACATGGGTAGGGAATTAAATATCTTGACTGTACATATCAACTTCATAGGGCATATTATATGTCTCTTTTAAAAATTAAACCCTTCGACTTTAATGTTCAGTTATAGATCTTTGACTGTATCCCATAAACACCTGTGCTTCAAGACACCAAGCTATTTCTCTTATAAAACTATTTCGTGTAAATCTTGAATGTATTCGCTTTCGCATCTAACCTTACACTAGACCAAGTTAAGATGTCACAACAATTATTTTCACGTTAAACATTATTTTACCATGTCCGGTACCATTACCATGAGTTTCTATCGAATTCATATAACGTTACTACAGTCGATAGCGGTTAAATACGCTCCAATTTGTCAGTGAAATAGTTAAACATAGTCGATACGGTATTTTTCGATGACATATGTCATTATGACTCGTGGTACCAACGGCTTCAGCTATAAAACGTTAGTCACTACTTAGATTTCGATAGGTAATTTACCGTTGGACTCATACTAGCGAATTTAGTTCTCTAAGTGAGCGCTAGAGGCGCTGTACAATTCCCCATACAAATAGTTTACGCCGTCGCTAGCGAGTACGGTTACGGCTTGATGCCCTGTACTCATGGTAAGGGTACAGTATTAACCCTTTGAACGCCAAGAATGCTAACGTGTTGCGAGCTGTCGTGCCAACCCGCCGAGCACTAAGAGCGTCCGATAAGCCGCGCGGGTGCACGCCTGTCGAACTATTCTTCTATAGGCGCGCACCCGGTCCGTGCGCTCGCGCGCATTAGCGGACGCCCTAAGTAGATCAATGACAGTGCAAAAGCGATCTATGTGCATGTGTTTAAAGTTCAAATTCGCGTTTGAGATAATGGCAAGCTGTACAGCTATAGTTTATTTCTTTAGGTATTTAAAATAAGGTAAACAAAAAATGTCACGTGACTCTGCAAATCAACCAATGAAATCAATCTTTTAGGTCTCCACAGATCCAAAAGATTGACTTGGTTGGTTGATTTGCCGAGTCACGTGACTATTTTGAATACCTTCTTTTAAGTACTTTATGAAATAAAGTATCATGGGCGTACCCAGGGGGAGGGGGGGGGGGGGGCAAGGAGGGGCAGCTGCCCCCCTGGAAATGTGTGCGCGACGATGGATTACCGAATCTAGCACCTGACTTGCCCTCCCCCCCCCAGGCCAGAAACTGGGTACTATGTAAACTATAGTACTCATTTTCTCGCTTACCGGTCAGTGCGTTTCTCTTCTAGTCAGCTTATTAGAAAGAGGCAATGAACGGCAATTGCGGTGTGTCGTGCTAGCTATTCTGGCGAGCGGACGACTACTTTCGTATGCGTTGTTGGCGATGAAAAGGTTAACAGAATGGGAGCTGTTATATTCCATATGTAGATATTTCCACAATTTATTATGTACGTAATTCTTAAAGTCAACACTGGTGTTTTACATTACGAAAACTTGTTTTTTTTTAACTGAAACCATTCACTTTTCAGGATATTATCATCAAATCCGGTGTACGATCACAGGAATAAATTGTGTCGTTTTACTTCATAAGATTTAAAATTTATGCATTCAAAAATACTTGAGAATAAAAGTCCAAGTGAGAATAATTTTAGGCTACAATATCGTACATATTTTATATAAATGTTTGGTACAAAAATCGAACAACACCTATTCGATGTATGTTACATTCAATTCCTTGATATAAATAAAAAACAGACCTATTTGTAAATAAAGGAAAATATTTTTTTTATAAAATAAATTTAAAGATAAATAAACCGCCCAATTCGATATTAATAGCAAAAAAATGGGCTCACCTCATACAGACAAGCATATTTTTAAAAGAATGTACAAGAAGCATGACGATTAATTCACTAAACATGCAAAAGTGCATTATAATACCTGGCCAACAAGACCCATAAATGCATGTTAGAAAATGCCAATTATTAAAAAAAAAAAGACATGCAATTATTTAGTTACGCGAAAATATATAAACGAGTTTTGTTTAATCTCAATGTAAATAAAATATAAATATTGATTCTCAGTTCTTTTTTAAAGGGCGTGCGGTTTAAACCAAACACGACGCTAGAAGCAAATATTTTGTTTTACAAAAAGGTTAATAATTAATAAATGTGGGTTATATTATAACTATTAGAACGGCGAACGGTTCGTTCCCCTATTTTTGGTAGTTTCGGCGCAAGCAGGATTTGGACCGCGTTCCGATCATATTTTTACAGCAGCAAATATCTAACATTTCAAATATAATGTCTCACCATGTAAATAGCTATTGAATGACAACTTGAAGTACGACGGTCACCGTCTAAGGGGCCATTTAGATGGGGAGAGTTCTCGTATGCCAGTTGTATTACATTGCGTGGCTCAATCGATCGATCACATCATACCTTGGTAGCCTGCAATTTAATGCAGACTTTAGACGGCCGGATAGCCTTGTGGCTAGTGACCCTGACCATGAAGCTTGAGATACCGGATTCGATTCCAGTGAGGGGCAATTGTTTGTATGATGAATACGAATGTTTGTACCCGAGTCTTGGATGTTATATGTATTTAAGTATGTATCTATCTCTTTAAGTATGTATATCCGTTGTCTAGTACCCATAACACAAGCAGCTTTAGTTGCTTACTTTGGGACTAAGTCAATTAGTGTTAATTGTCCCAAGATATTTATTTATTTAATGCAACTAGCGTGCGAGAATTCGTATCATGTAAATGGCCCCTAATTTAGTTGTATAAAAATGAAAATGAAAAAAATATTTAGCAATAAAGCCTCTTTTACATGTCTGAGTCTGCCAAGCCAAGTAAGCAGATTTTTCATTTTGTGTGGTTTAAGACTATTGCATAGCCAGCGCTCCCCGTACCAACGGCGATAACGTTTTCCACCCTCTAAACCTTAACCTATAGCCATGACTTTTGTCTATGTTGTCATTATGCCGTAGAACTAGGCTTGTATGTTTTGAATTTTGTAATAATCTTTATATTTTCAAAAATATTCACGCTTTACGGTTTCGTATGAAACTCCTATAATGACAATATTATCAAATCTTTAAATAATATTTAAAAAAATCAAAACATTGAAACCTAGTTCTAAGGTATAATGCCAACATAAAATTGACAACATACCAAAAAATCAATGCCGTATATAGGTCAAGGTTTAGAGGGTGGAAAACGTTATCGCCGTTTGTATTGGAAGCGCTTTTTAGGGCTGGGCTCACACTCCTCTTAAGCACTAACCTCCTTATTCATAAAAAAATAACAATCTTTTAAGCTACCAAATGTTATGTCCCTTTCATTTGAGGGCAAACGTCACAATGACAGATAAAGACATAAAACATGTTAACTAACAAACGTTTACGAAGCGTTTATGAATAAGGGGGTTACATTATAGTACGTTCAGCCTCAAAAGCAGCTGAACATTCTAGTACCTTGTCGCTGTCAGTAATGTGACACAATCGAGCAAAGTTCATTTCATACGTTACTACGACGAGGTTTTTAAGTGCTCAGCTAATTCTGAGGCCGACTGTACCTTTTCAATAAAAAAAAGGGGAACGACAAACAAACTAACATGCACAGGCCCGGTATCGGTGGGCGAAGTAACTTAACTAAACAATAAACAACGATTTCTATAATGAGCAGGCGACATTACCAGTCCCCTATTTCATAACCGAGACAATATAACTCCGTTCCTTTCAAAAGCGAGTTAGTCGTTAAACGTTTCGCAAGCTGCAAACCCTTAAAAAACGATCTATACGGTATTCCATTCAAAAATCAAATGGTATTAAAGTGCAAAATTGTTGTATAGTAGACCAAGAAATTGCTTGGTCGCTTTTCGATCGTGTTACAAAGGGATAAGGTTCAAGAGTGGTACGACACCAATAAAGTACTCTAAAATACTCTATGTACGTAAAACTGATTGTTAATGGCTCGCTATGGACAATGGAAAAAAATAATTAATATTCTTTTTTTATGATGTGTTCTACCAAAATGAAAAAATACTTTATTCGCCCTAAAAAAAAGGTGGCAACCCTACTTGTGACGTCTCTCGCTCTGTATACAGCGCGATAGAGCGTTTTCGCGACGTACGCCCGTTGCGTTGTGTGCTCATTTTATAACTCGTGATATTTCGAAAAATAATGACCGTAGAAGCAAACTAAAAACGTAGTTTTTCTTCTTTGAACTTCTATCAAGTTTGGCAATAAAAAAAACCATTAGAATACCGTATTGGCGCATAACTACTAAGCCAGTGCCGTTAGGGTCTGCAGTGGATTTTCGACGTTTACGGGGTTAACAATTTCGCTCCGACAATGTTCTTCTCTAAGTGTGACAATGTGTGTGGACACGTTGCGTGTGGATGTGTGTGTGTTGTGTGTCTAGCTGGCAGCGTTCTCGTCGAGGAACTCGACGTAGGTGAAGGGGAAGTGGCCCGTCCGGCCGTTGAGCTCGCCCTCCCACTGCCCGTTTATGTTCATTCTGGTCACCTGAAATGTTGGGGAGACACTGGTTAACTTCTGTCAGGGAAATTAAACTGCAATGTATACATCGGCGTACCCGGGGGGGGGGGGGGGGGCAGTTGGAAATCCTGGAAATCTCGCAGAACATGTATGAACTCGCCTAATTACTAATTAAAGTGTAAACAGGGCCTTAAGCTCTAACTTTTAAATAAACCGCGCGGTAGACACCGAATCTAGCATCTGACTAGCCTCCCCCCCCTAGGCCAGAAGCTGGGTACGCCCATGATTGTATACGATACTAAAACGGAACTTTGTCGGTGGTTTTGTCACGACGTTTGTCTTCTCCGTAAGAGCATTGTACTATCAATAAAACAGAACCCTAATCCACCATGGAACCATGTCAATTTGACATAATGTAAAATAGTAAGAGACTTCTTACGATTAGATTTATAGCACCACTTTGACATAGGTAGTTGGTGCGTCAGGGTTTAATTTTGTTGATCGTACATAAGTAAAAAAAACTCATTGTCACTGCAGAATGATATGAATGCATGATAAATTGGACTCATATTTATGACGTCTACGGGACTTGTAACGCGCTAAAATCTCTGTTGATTTACCTTGACGGTTCAACTGTCTTACAATGGCCGTGGTCACGAAAAGATCTAGGTCCTCCTTCTCCTTTGGTGGTCTTCTTATGATCACGGCCGTTGCAACAGAGTCGAAACGTCGAGGTAAATTGACGATTATTTTTATCGCATTAAAGTCCCGTTGATGTTATAAATGTGTGAGAGTCGCGACAGTTTTAACCTCTTAAGGCCCTCAACTCCTAAATATGGGCCAAATGTCAAACTGATGTTGGACTCACTGTCTCAAAGGATATGGTTCAAAGTTCATAGAACGAAATTTGACGTGGGCCTTACGAGGTTAAACAGATTGGGCTTACCCTAACAATATCCCCTTCCTCCAGCCGCAACGCCGTTCTGTCGTACGCGTTGGGTACTCTGGTCTGCCGCACGCGCGCCAGTGCCGGCAGAGTGCGCTGGAACGTGCAACAAACACATTCATCTTTATCTTCACATAGTATACATCGATATAAGAAGACAATAGATCTGCTTACTTGTCCGGATTGTTACAAGCCTAGCGTCACCACTTTGCGACGGGGTGAAGAGGGGCTTTCAATATTTAGCCATTGGTTCAACTTTGAATCTTATCGTAAGTGAATAAAGTGCTTCTAAGTTTTCTAACTAGCAGCGACACAGGCGTCGGATAGCGGAACTAAAAATATGACGCCAATGTAAAACGTACAAAACGCAGAGCTGTTAACTTGACAATTGGCACATACAGTTTTATTCAGGCTATCCAACATAGTCTACCAAATAGACTATGGTCGGCTACTCTGCCATTGCGTGTACACACAGTTCTATAGTTTTCTCATTTCTTTGGCCGCTTACTCCTTCAAAACCACGCAACAGATTTTGATACGGTTTTCACTGTCATTTAGATAATTATTTACAGAAGGTTTTATGTACATAACATCCTTATTAAATCCGTGAGAGGCCGCGCTAGTCTAATACAAAAATAACATATCTGTTTCATCATCATACCAGTCAAAAATCGTCCACATATGTGGGCTTGTGCCTCAGCCACCAGCACCAGAGGAGCAATTTTTGAATCACACCAGGTGACTAAAGCTCACAAAAATAATCGAATCTGTACCCTATGAGAAACGGCCATTTTGGTGAACTTTAACCGGTGACATTTAAACATCACACTCCAGGCCTCCGGTCCACCTAGCGGCGGGTCTGCCTACGCTACGTCCTTCCAGTATGCGGTCGTCACTAGACAACTCTTTGGCTTCATCAGCCATTCGTTCTGCGAACACCCTCTGCCATTTAAGTCTAGTAATTCTTTGGGCTACTTCGGATAGCGGGCAATATTTATCAAAACAACCAAACATGCCTATGCATATGCATGTCTATGCATGTCTATACATAGACTGGAAAACCAAAATCCAGGGAAGAAACGGGTGAGACCGTTTGAATGCCGAAAGAATATCTTCATCGCTTGACGTAGGTTTGTTCCGTACCTGCATGTTGGTCCTGGCCGGGTTCTTGTTGCTGGCGGGCGGGCTGGGCGGGTCGCCGATTTGCGTTAGAGCCTCGTTCGGCGGGTACGGCGCCCCCGACGGCTCTAGAATCTGGAGAACATAAAGAGTTTCATTAGACACCAGCTGCTGCAGTGGCGCCCAGATTTACACTTCGCGGGAGGACCTGGGGCAAAGTCTGTCCGGATCGCTCCCGCCATCTCGCTAACCCTAAGCAGAGTGGAGAAAGAGACAACCGATGATGTTACTGGCAGAAGAGGTATTCCCCCTTAGCCCTGTCTCCTCTTGGCTTTTACCAACAATGTCCGCTGAATGTGGACCCAAGTCAGGTGTGCTAGCGCCACAACGTACACCATCAGACTTTGTTGGAGTGAGGATGCTGTTGGGCGAGTATGATCGCCATCGTACGTTAGGTCGTCAACGTAGATTGCCAGGATTGCTAGAGCGAGGGTGCTGTTGGAAGACTATTATCGCCGTATGCGGGGTCAAGTTAGGTGTCCAGCATCACATCATCAATGAACAGGATCTGGCTCTGCGACAGTGAGGGCGCTGTTCTGACTGTGTCAGCTGCGTGTGTGCTTAAGTCGGATACCCTAAATCGTTACGTACACCATCAAGTTTTGCGTGAGGATGGTGTAGATAGTGTTCATGGGCAACTGCCAGTGGGTCCAATTCAAGCATCCTATCGTTATGTCGTCAACGTACATCGCCAAGCTTAGCGAGAGTGAAGGCGCCGCGTGTGACCTCAGGTGTCACAGTAAGGGACAAAACAGCAGGCGCCCGAAGCGCGCGTCCGGGGCGCTGCGTTACGTGCGCTCCGTTAAATTGTATAGAATTGTATGTGACGAATTGAAGCGACCGAGGCGCCGCCGCAAACACAACGGCCGCGCTTCCCTTTTGCGGTCAAAACGCTCGGGATACGCGACGCCCGAGGCGCTGCGCTCTGGGCGCTCGCTATGCTTCGCGGCCGTCGGTGCCGGAGGCTCCCCCCGGAGCCCGGCGGGTACGCACCCGCTGCACGTA
The DNA here is from genome assembly GCA_963691745.1 of Ditula angustiorana. Taxonomy (NCBI): domain Eukaryota; kingdom Metazoa; phylum Arthropoda; class Insecta; order Lepidoptera; family Tortricidae; genus Ditula; species Ditula angustiorana. The sequence continues at coordinate 1,108,844 of OY829497.1, read as the reverse complement.
GGGCACGGGGATGGAGCCGGTGCGGCCGAGCGCGTTGCGCGCCGTCCACCACTGCTCCTCGTCGCGCCCCACCACCATGAGCCGCTCGCCGCGCCGGAACGGCAGGTCATCCGGGTCCTGAGGCGCACGGACATACAAATACCGATTTAAATCTACATCTACACTGATATAATAAAGAGGTAAACTTTGTTTGTTTGTATGTAGGGGGGTAATCTCTGAACCGATTTCAAAAATTCTTTCACAGATAGAAAGCTGCACTATTCCTGACGGACCTAGGCTACTGATTTTACGTGAACGAAGTTGCGCGCGTCCGCTAGTAAATAAATATTCCTGTACAATTCACACCAATTGACCTAGTCCCAAACTGAGCAAAGCTTGTAGGTACCATGGGTACTAGACAACGGATATACATACTTTATAGATTAATACGTACTTTAAATACATATACTTAATATCCAAGACTTGGGTACACACATTATATCTATCATACAAACATTTGCCCCTCCCGGGAATCGAATACGGTACCTCAAGCTTCATAGTCAAGGTCTTTTTCGAACTAGTCCAGTTAGAGAGCACGCACTGAGTTAACGCCTGTAGAGAAGATTCGTGCTAGGTGCACAGGTGACCTCGATATCTCTGGACTGGGCAAGGAAGTCCAAACCCACCGGACACATGGCGTGTTATTTTTAACACAAATTGGAATAAGAAAATGAATGATTAGTTGTGTTAGTCAGCACCTAAATTCCGGTCGCGTGAGTCTAATAATAGCTGGTAATAGCGCATGCGCTGGAGATACGCGATGAGGTTTAGGGAGTCGCGTTATTAGAGAAGACATTCGGGTCGCGTTAGGTTGGAAGAAAAAGGTACAGTCAACCAATTTAATCCATAGGCCACTGTAGAACGTTGTCGCAATGTGTCATCGCTGGGATATAATGACATTTATTCAGAAGTCATTATGACGTTTATTTTGAGGACGCTGTACATAGGCCTGTGAATCAATTTGGTTGACTGTACATTCATCTGATCCGTCAAATCCATGACGCCATCAATACCCCACTGTACAGTCAAGGAAATTGAAACACGTACCAGCGTAGAACCCAGTCGAAGAGACATACGCATGACATTTGTATGACATAGCCTGGCGTTTAACGCGTCGCGTCATTGCGATAGGGTATAGGGTTCTAAGGTGGTACGTGAATATATTTCTCCCACTGTACATCTTGTGAGCGTGATCGGTCCAACCATCTGTCTCAGCACAGCAAGTGTAATCAGAACGCGTGCCTGGTATCTCGATACTCACATTCCCGAAGAAGTCGAACTTGGCGACGACGACCTCTAACACCTGGTGCTGTTGCGGCGCCGCCTTAAATCATAAATCGTATATTCACTAAACAAATAGTAGGTACAGTACCCGGCATTAAATATTGCACATCGGCTAGTTTGGCTTCGTATAGCATCGTCTGTCGCACGCGTGTGATTAAATATAAATAAGAAACTAGCCGATTTACAATATTTACTGCCGGGTACTGTACAGTCGACCAATAAATTGCTTGTCCATTTTTCGACCGTATTACAAAGGGATAAGGTTCAAAAGTGGTCAAGCAATACTTGGTCGACTATACATTGGTGGATTACGTTGTTAAAAAGTTTTACATGGTACAAGTTCTTGCATGCGCGTTGCTTGACATTGCGGGCTACCGAGGTATAGTGGGATTGATCGATCGAGCCGCGCGCTGTAGTGCAACTTGCATACCACAAGTCGCTCCATGTAAATGGTCCCTTAGTCATAGGTTGACATACGAATTTAAGTTAGTAACAAACTTAAAAGGAGGAGGTTCTCAGGTTCTTTTTCTTATGTTCCCCGATTACTCGAAGGCGGCTAGACCTATTTAGTAAATCCTTTTTTTGTTTGAATCAACAATTAACGTCCCTGCACTGGGAAAAGCAATATTTGGTAAAAGGTGGTGAGCAACTGCCATTATTAGGCTATTGCAAGTTAGATAAACAAACTCTCTTTCTCTCTCTCTTTTTGTCATTTATGTGTTTTTTGTTTTGTACAATAAAGAATTAACATACATACAAACCGATTCACTAAATTGCGAGAAAAATAAATTAAGTAAAAAAACCCAATTCTGTTTTTTTGGTGGTTTTTGAAGGCGATTTTTTTTTCATTACAGGTGATATCCATTCCGGTACCTTCACGCTCGCCTGCGGCAGCGGCCGCACCAGCGGCGTGGTGTCCAGGTAATGCAGCCGGTAGAAGGACAGCAGCGCCGGCATGTCCGCGAACAGCTGGTCGCCGATGCGGAACCGGGTCGAGCCGTCCGCGGAGACCACGCGGTTTATTATGTAGTGGGACACGCGGTCGTCCTCTCTGCGGAGGGGAGTTCACTGTCGTTAGGACACTTGACACTAGGATGACCAACGCTGTGTCCTCATTTATAGGACATATGATCTAAAATTACACGATTCATGGAAAAAATAAAGGACAACTTTATAGCGATTTCAAAAAGGACACTTTGTATTTATACGGTATGTTCATGACGGCCCTGAGCACTGACCTGCCGCACAGCACGTAGTCCCCGTGTATCGTCCTGGAGTCCCGCACGAGGAACACGCCGCTCTCGGTCTCGCCGAGCAGCAGCCGCGTCGCCTCCGGCCGCGACAGTGTGGTTGTGACGCGGGTGAGCACTGACCTGACGCACAGCACGTAGTCCCCGTGTATCGTCCTGGAGTCCCGCACGAGGAACACGCCGCTCTCGGTCTCGCCGAGCAGCAGCCGCGTCGCCTCCGGCCGCGACAGTGTGGTTGTGACGCGGGTGAGCACTGACCTGACGCACAGCACGTAGTCCCCGTGTATCGTCCTGGAGTCCCGCACGAGGAACACGCCGCTCTCGGTCTCGCCGAGCAGCAGCCGCGTCGCCTCTGGCCGCGACAGTGTGGTTGTGACGCGGGTGAGCACTGACCTGACGCACAGCACGTAGTCCCCGTGTATCGTCCTGGAGTCCCGCACGAGGAACACGCCGCTCTCGGTCTCGCCGAGCAGCAGCCGCGTCGCCTCCGGCCGCGACAGTGTGGTTGTGACGCGGGTGAGCACTGACCTGACGCACAGCACGTAGTCCCCGTGTATCGTCCTGGAGTCCCGCACGAGGAACACGCCGCTCTCGGTCTCGCCGAGCAGCAGCCGCGTCGCCTCCGGCCGCGACAGTGTGGTTGTGACGCGGGTGAGCACTGACCTGACGCACAGCACGTAGTCCCCGTGTATCGTCCTGGAGTCCCGCACGAGGAACACGCCGCTCTCGGTCTCGCCGAGCAGCAGCCGCGTCGCCTCCGGCCGCGACATTGTGGTTGTGACGCGGGTGAGCACTGACCTGACGCACAGCACGTAGTCCCCGTGTATCGTCCTGGAGTCCCGCACGAGGAACACGCCGCTCTCGGTCTCGCTGAGCAGCAGCCGCGTCGCCTCCGGCCGCGACAGCCCGCCGAAGTACCAGCTGCAACAATCAACAATACCTTAACCTTCCTTGTCTTTATATTTAGGTATGTAGTATAAAACTAATATAAGACCTAGTCTTTACCTAAGGTCAGCTTGTACAACGAGTACTATACAATAGGTAGGTATATACATAACATATTATACATATAAACATATACTTAAATCATCATACGAACAATTGTCCCTCACAGATCGAATTAATTAAAAACAATAACCACTTACTTCTAAGAACGCAGTGAAATATTTGTTTAAAATTAAAACACGGATAATATGTACTTTCCTGTAAATTGTTTTCCTTTTAGGGAAAATAAAGAGTTTCACGCTAACACTTAACTAACTTGTACGGTCAGCCACAGAAATAGCTGAGCGTTTTAGTACCTTGTCGCTGTCTGTGATGTGACAAATTCGAGCAACTCTCATTTCATTCGTTACTACGACGAGGTTCTAAAGTAGAGTTGCCACGAATAGTGATTTGGCCGAATACCGAATATTCGGCACAAAATACATGCTCGTCGAGCGTGTAAACAAGAATAACACAAGTCGAAACCTGTCTACCCAAACCTCTCGAAATTTGCTAAGTTTATCTTTCGTCTCCTGGGAGCCGTGTATAGTGAGAGGTTATTTTCTGAAGCTGGTATCATTTACGACGAAAAGCGTAATCATTTGCTTCCAACAAATACTGAAAAGCTTGTTTTTATCCATCACAACTTACCACTGGTCAATTTTACTTACTAAAGTATTGTAATTCGGTAATGAATAAATATAATCTTGAGTAATATAACGTGCCTTTTTTTTAACGATTTGGTATTCGGTATTCGGCCGAATAGTGCGCGTTATTCGACCGAATACCGAATATCAAAAAAAGTGACCGAATAGGCCGAATACCGAACAGTAGCCGAATATTCGTGGCATCTCTATTCTAAAGTGTTAAGCTATTTCTGCGGCCCTAACAGACAGCCCAGGTTTAGTTTAACCCCTCCTTGTGTGTCTGTTTAACTCTCCTTGTGTGTCTGTTTAACTAGTGTCATAAGAAAGGAACGCAGATAGAGATGAACTAAACTTGGCCAGTCATGTTAGGGCCACAGAGGCTGACTGTACTAACACTGTAAGGTTGTAAGGAAAACCTTACCAATTTCCTGTCCGTTTGAATTATCTAGAACAGACGAGGAAACGCCGCTCTAGGTATTTATTTAGGAACATTGAAACGTTGTTTTCGTCCAAGGCTGAAAAAGTTAGCAAATTAACGGTTTTCGCGTTCGCTTTTTGCGATTAGACGCAATTAAGGATGGTTAAGAGGTTGAACTGAGGAGATAATACAAAAGTTGGATTTAGTAGCCTGGATATCCTACTAATATTATAAATGTGAAAGTTTGTATGTTTGGATGTTTGTTACTCAATCACGCAAAAACAACTGAATGGATTTGGATGAAATTTGGCACAAATATAGTTTATAACCTGGATTAACACATAGGATGCTTTTTATCCCGTAAAAATGCATAGTTCCCACGGGATAGCCATACGTGAGTTATACGCCGCCGTGACGTCATGAGCAGCAAAGCAACTAATTCTCATTAATTTATCTGTTTGTTTCAATTAAACAAGTCTACGCGGACGAAGTCGCGGGCAAAAGCTAGTATTATATAAATAAAAATAAAAAGTATATCCTGTTACACATTATGACACGATAGCTAATGTTCGTGATAATGTTTCGGTTAAGTTTTTGAGTTAAGTTTTACTTTAGTTTATAATGTATACTTTGCAGTGCCCTTACAGGGTTTCGTAATATGTTTCTTTATGAAAGCAAATAAATATTTTGAGTTTGAGTTTCAGTTCTACCATAGCCTATAATTGACCTTGAAAAATAGTCACAACATCTGGTCAATCGATAGTATCGATGGTGATTTAAATACTATTGCTACTATCGATAGTATCGGTATAGCTTTTCGTTAGTATCGGTATTATTGGTTACAAAATATTAATACTATCGATAGGCCTTTCGACATTGTGACTATTTTTCCAGGTCACAAAGTATCGTGACCTGGAAAAATAGTCACAATGTCGATGGTGATAGCAATCAACAGTAGTATCGATATGTCGATATATTGGCGTAACGCTAGTGTGGTTCGGCCTTAAATAGTCGATACGTAACTTATTAAAAATGTAGATCGGCTCATATCTTCCCAATAATGGGTCCCGACTGTTGAAGTTCATGAAAATATTGCAATGGTGTAGGTATTCAATTACGTAACAGAACTTCAGACTTGTTTTGGTCTTTTCAGTTTTAATTTACTTTTAACGCAGTTGGGTTTTTGATTTTTTTAATTTACTTTTTTATATTAGAGAATTAAACATAAGTCGCTATCCGATCCTCTCTGTCCTGATACCTTCAGCCGCTGACTCCTTCTAAACCGCGCAACGGATTTTGACACGGTTTTCACTGTCATTTAGAGATTTTTTAAAGGTTTTCAAGTACATAACATTATACCCGAGCGAAGCTGGGGCGGGTACGCTAGTATTCAATAATGGTATCACTATGGATACCATTTCAGCGGCGATTTACGATACTGAAATTCCGCGACATTGATTTTTTCTTCTTTAATGTATCTAAATCAATATTACGGAGCTATGGAAAGCGAGCACTCAAGTCGTAACATTAAAATAATTAAAAAAATAATTGTTTCCAATAAAAATGAAAGTGCCACCATTGCGCAACGTCGCATGTTATGTGTAACAACGTCGAAGTAAACATGTCAGTTTGTTCACATAACTTTCTCCCCTACAGTTTGTTTATTAAAAAGCTAGCGTGACACGGGCGCGTATTTCAATGCTTTCGAGTTGAACCCGAACCCCAGTTGCAGCTCCATATTACGCTAACATGAAACTCGAACTTGAGTTCTGTTTAAAACTAAGACCCCTAGAGCTAGGGTTGCCAGATCTAAAAATCTAACAGGATAACATTTCAAAATGTCGGGATTTTGGGGTTGTTGTCTGTAGAAATGAAAACCTAAGAGTGAAAATTTTAAACTATGTTTTTAAGATAAACAGCTCTCTAAAAAGGATTAAAATACAATTTACATAATTTTTTTACGGTTTTTTTGCCACAAGTATTTGGCATTGCTTTTTACAGAGTCCATCAAATTGGATACCTTCGGAGTATCGAGGAAAGATCGAAAACTTGAGCAATTTTCAAAAAAATTGCACCGTATGTGCCATTTTAAAATTATTATTACGGTAGATAGAATATGATGACAACATACGTATTGTCGGGAGATTTTGTTATTTATCGGGAGTCTGGACATCACATGAAATGTCGGGAGAATCCAGGAGATTCCCGACCATCCAGCAACCCTACCTGGAGCTCATAAGTACAGTCAGCTTCAAACTGAAAGGAGCGACCAAAGTGTATCGAAATTTGGAACACATCTTCGTTGTTTGGGAATAAACATGTCTTCCAATAACGGACTGAGCTTCGGCTTTGTAACCGTAAAAATGTGTCGGATTTGTTTAATTCTAACACTTGTGCAGCGGCCCTATTAACATGACAGCCCAGGTGTAGTTCAACTCCTCCCCGTGTCTCTGTCTAACTAGTGTCATAAGAAAGGGACGCAGATAGAGATAAACTAAACTTGGCCAGTCATGTTAGTGCCACAGGGTGCGAAGTGATAATTATCAAGATAAATATATTAATAAAACGGATTACTCACGTATTTTTACGTCGAGAAATGCCCGAAATATTTCGGACCAGTCCGTGGTCCTTAATCATGAGCGCCCGCGGCAGTGGCGCGACGATGTCAACATGTCGGGCAATTCTCGACTTAGAAATACGTGAGTGACCCGTTTTATTAATATGTCCGAGTCTCACGGTAGTTTTATGTTAAAGATAAATATAGGCTGATAACTACAATGAGTAAAGTTGATGAGGATGATATTCCACTCATCAATTTAATTAAGTAGTATGTAGTTGATTAACTTCTCGTATTTTGGTTTGCAAGTTTTTATTCACGAAATTATAAAGAAAATAATAATAAAAGATTACCTTGATTGCAAATTGTGTGTAACTTATATACTAAACTACTTGCTTCAAGAGTAAATTTTGACGTGTAATATCAGTTAAAAAAATACTGCTAGGCTTATATCTCTTTGACATATTTATCTTGATAATTTCAAACCCTGCTTGCAAGTACTTTTGTGGTACAGATACCAGACCGTGCGAGTACGATACAAGATATTAGCTGGTTTCCATCGGTGGCGTGGTTCACTTTCCATCAGGACCCGCTTGCTCGTTTAGCTCTCCAATCCATAAAAAAACGGCATCATCAAAGAAAGATGTATGACCGGAATGCATAGTGTTTACGTTAGTTACGCCGTGTTTACGTCTGGGGCGTAATTAACCTGTCTCCACTGTATCTGGGACGGTCGTAAACCGGGTACAGTTAACTCCGGGGTTTAACTAACTCGGAGAAACATTTTGCAGAACGATATCTCGACCAGAATCTGTCATTGGCTCACTTAAATAATTAGTTAATACAAAAAAACAAAAAAAAAACAAAAAAAATCGGGACCAAACCATTGGATTGAGCTTCATAACCCTAAAATCCTCTCTACAGAACGACATTATTATCCTAGAATAGTACGTGAAGCGATTGAAATTAAAAAGTAAAAAATTTCAACCGGGAAGACGGATATAAACTCTCTTCATCATGGAATCCTGTAATCAGCAAGTGTAAGCGTCGAGATATTTCTTCGGATAAATCGTCGGGCATTGTGAGCATTGTGTGTCGGTGTAGTGATATGCCGGTGGAAAATAAACAAGACAAAGTGCGGGTAGTTCGTAAAACTCGCGCGGCTAAACAGAAGTAATACCCTCCACTTCAGTTTACTCGTGACCACGGCCATTGAAACATGGCCGAAACGTCGAGGTAAATCAACAATATATTTTTATCGCGCTAAAGTCCCGATAATGTTATAAATATATAGTTAATACAAATATGTATATTGCAGTAAAACATTTTGCAGAATACTTTCGCGGCCTTTCGCTATTATCTGAGTGTTCAAAGTTTACTATACCTACTTACCTTTTTGAAGAGGGACATTTTTTTTGAAGTTAGGTATCGTCGAGCAGTCAGGCGCTTTAAAAAAACATCGATGCTTTAAGACTGCTTTTTTAGGGTTCCATACCCCATACCCATAGGGTAAAACGGGACCCCATTACTAAGACTTCGCTGTCCGTCCGTCCGTCTGTCACCAGGCTATATCTCATGAACCGTGATAGTTAGATAGTTGAAATTTTCACAGATGATGTATTTCGATTGCCGCTATAACAACAAATACTAAAAAACAGAATAAGATAAATATTTAAGGGGGCTCCCATACAACAGACATGTTTTTTTTTCTGTTTTTATAGATAATGATACGGAACCCTTCGTGCGCGAGTTCGACTCGCACTTGGCCGATGTTTTTTAAGTCAGTTAATTAACTCCATACGTACATAGTATAATAAAACTGCAATACTGGTGACACTTAGGCGTATATTATTTTAATCTTTACACAAGTCGCTAGAAGTAGTTCTTTATGCCTTAAACCTTGAGAACTAATCAGCCCTTCCTTCACGTCCTCTCCTTTTATTCACCACCAGGTTGTTAAGCACCCAAGAGGTGGCACGATACCGGTGTTGCCAAGTTAAAAATCAAATTATTCTTACAACATTTAGCATTTTAATTTCAAAATCATAACAATACAGACAATTGCAGTCCCAAATATATATTTGGACTGGACTGATGATGCAAACCCTCCATACAATCTCAAGTGGTTAGTATTTTTAAATAGCCCAGCCAAATTAAATGGCTGCCATAGCAATAAAATTGTATTAAGGTCATGGATTATATGATAAGGCATTGCTAATTTGATTTGGATTAAGACTGCATGGAATGAAACAAACAATAAAGCTGCGATTGTTTCTGAGGCCTTTGTGTCCGAGGCACATGCTAATTAGGAGTCCAGACTATTTAATTTAACTTTATTATGTACAACTTTGTTCCTATATTAGTAAATTAAAGGCTTTGAAAATGAAATTGAATGTTCTACCATTGCTGTGCCCTTACCACAGAATAAATAATACTACTAAAGTATAGAAGCTTCTCTTTTTCGACCACCATTAAACGAATTCCAACTTTATGATCAGGCACAAAAAGTTCGTATTACTTCATACACATTCGCCAGGCGGCATGCGTCAAAAGGAAGGCGCCGCCCGCGCCCGCGTTCTACCCGCAATGCCCTGGCGCCACACCACTTGTGTTGCGTGCACGTAACGTATCGTTACGAAGTGAGCTGGAGCCGTGCTGCATACGCATCTGGTGTGACCCAGACTTCAGCTGTCAAAGCCGCCTGAGGCTACCAGCGCAAGACTATTCGAAAAACCGTGTTTGGCTACATTTTACATTAAAAAAATAGCAGAGACAATATTGAGGAAATTAGCTATGACAATATTTAGGTATTATCCTTTGTTTCTAATGGTATAGCGATTAAGCATGAATAATTAAGTATTGTACCTAAACTAACAGAATTCACTGCCGTATATGAATAGAAAAACTATGGAATAGTTAATATATGAAGGATAATTATCCTTTTCAATGCCCTTTTTTTTTTATTTGGGAATCTGTGAGCATTATGCGGAGAGACATGGGCTCAGGTATAACACCCGTAAAAGCGAGATACTGGTTTTCAGGGCGGGTTTTAAGAAACTTGAGGACATTCCGCCTGTTAAATTGTGCGGCGCCGCCCTGAACAGAGTTTTAAGTACCTGGGTCACTGGCTCAACGGGGACCTCACTGACGACCTTGATATAGAAAGGGAGCGTAGGGCATTGGCGGTTCGGTGCAATATGCTGGCACGCAGGTTTGCGAAATGCACCAACGAAGTCAAGATCACACTTTTTAAAGCATTTTGCCAATCATTTTATACCTGCAGCCTGTGGGCTGGCTTTGTGCAGAGATCGTACGGTGCCCTGCGCGTACAGTATAACAATGCGTTCAGGAAGCTGTCGGGCCTGCCTCGATACTGTAGTGCATCAGGGATGTTCGCGGATGCTCGCACGGACGACTTTTACGCCATTATCCGTAAAAGAGCGACATCCCTGTGGCACAGGGTTCAAAATGGCACCAACGGCCTTCTGAGGGTATTTGCTGACAGATTTAACTGCCCGCTGATAGGACGTTGGAATAAACTCCACGAGCCCAAGGCCCTATCGCAATTTTAAATTAATTAGTCTTAATCGTATGAATTGACTATTTTATTATTTGTTTTATATGATTATTCGTTAAATTTAATTGATTCGTGTTTAATTTTATTTGATTTTAATTATTCATTATTTCTGATTTTAATTTTATCAAATGTAATGTATACTAACATAGTTTTTAAGCTACTAATGTTTACTAACACCAATATGGGTAATTCCTGAGACTAAAGTATCATTCATTCATTCATTCATTCAATGCCACAGTTATCCTATCCGCAATTATCCTTTTCTATGCAGTGATGCATAGAAAAAATGCACTTGCATGTCGCGTTGTCATAATGTCAAGAGCGAATGTTCGTCGTATTTTGTAATGTTCTTACTAGCTTTTGCCCACGACTTCGTCCGCGTAGACTTGTTTAATTCAATCAAGCAAACGTGCACCCAACATACAGCCTACAATATAACCTGGACAAATTAATGAGAATTAGTTGCTTTGCAGCTCATGACGTCACGGCGGCGTATAACGCACTTATCGCTATCCCGTGGGAACTATGCATTTTTACGGGATAAAAGTATCCTATGTGTTAATCCAGGTTATAAACTATGTGTGTGCCAAATTTCATCCAAATCCATTCAGTAGTTTTTACGTGAAAGAGTAACAAACATCCATACATACTTACAGACTTTCGCGTTTATAATATTAGGAGGATTAATTCATATTCGGTTAGTTCAGTAAATAATTAAAAAGTATCATTTTATGATTTACATGTTAAATGGCTTATTCTGCGAACCATACCATAGCACTTGTGAATGAAACAAACAACCGCACTACCTTGTGTAGTCTTCATTTATTCACAAAATTAAAAACAACATGATTAAGAAATCAAAAATTATATATTCTGTGCCTTACACTATGAATAGAATATTTATAAAATTTCTTTAGATTTTTATTTTAAATGTTTTTTAACATTCAAATTATTAAATTCAAATGCTATGCAATGACAACACAAAGAAAAATTACGGCAATGGCAGGAATCGAACCTGCAACATCACCATGAAGCACATTGAAAAATTCGCAGGGTATGGTAGCAGTAATGTGGCGAAACTGGCAAACGCAAGGCACGGAATGCTGATGTTGCAGGTTCGAGTCATGCTTTTACCCTAATTTTGTTTTCTTTGTGTTGTCATTGCATAGCATTTTAATAGAATATTTATATTCGCTTGAAACTACATTCGACGCATTTCTATTAAGAGGATGTGGGGCAGTCAATAGATAACATTGTTGATATAAAAGTGCGTCAATACAGATATTCAAAGTATTCAAATATTCTCACTCTTCAAAAATACGCATTATTTGTTTATTGTGTTATCTCGCATACAGTTGACTGACCAGTAGTTGAGTGATTTATTTCAGGTTGGGCAGTGGTTATTCTGTGCTCTGCACACTACTGGTGGTACGAGATGGCATCGGAATTAGTGACTGATAAAAACTTCGTTCTCAACTATTTTCAGCCTGGTCTGCCATGGTTTTCGACCATAAGCTTTGGCCAAGCCGAAAATCAGAAGTACGTGAACTATCGCGCGTCATCTGCCGTGCTTTGAAGGCTGGGCAATATCAGGTGATGGTTGCAGTGATGCCAGATCTCCTGATTTTTAGGGGGATTTACCGCTTTTTCCAGAATTCTACTAATCTACTGAAACCCTACTGATTTTTTAAAATACTATCTTTTCTTTAAAATATGATATGTAATATAAAAACCTTAGTGAAATGACACAAAAAATTATCATGGTTTGGTTGGCACTACAAAATTGTCATCGTAAAATGGACTTAACGGGGTCGACACATAGTTAATCTTGCTCCACAGCCAGCAAAAAATGATTACATGACTAAATTAAATATCATTTAATAGGATTCATGGAGAAAGCGATACCATCTTTATTTATAATAATACAAATACATGATATATACAATTTTTTTTTTATCAAAAATGCATCTAGTGATTTTTTGAAAATTTTCCCCATACATCTACTGATTTTTTCTAGTTGCATCTTCTGATTTTTCAAAAATGGACCTGGCAACCCTGGATGGTCGGCTAACTTTGGGGTGAATCAGGTATGCTTGAGGGTCCACTAAGCAGACTTACATGAACAAATATTGTTTTGAATTGAAATTGTGAAGCGAGGTTATGTCGTATTTTACAATTTAACAACTTTCAAGAAATATTAAAAATATTTATTATCTAAATCATTTTCAGTTTTAGCTTTGTATTTTGGCCAAAAATACTAATAAAGCTGAAGCTTCTTTGTTTCTTTATCATATTCAGTTGAAAATCCATTTCTGGTTGGAAATTATTCAGATATGTTAAGTGCTGGATGTATGTGCCCTATGTTACTGAATAACTTTAATAGATAATTAAATAAGAAACAGTTGGTGGTCCCTGACAAGACCAAGATTTGTTGCTTAAAAGAGGCATTGTTATATACCAGTAGTAAGCAATAATAAGTACGTAAGTAATACATTTCAATTTCTTCAACTCAACTTGGTTTGTTTAAATAAGTTAACATTTCTAATGAAGAGCGTAACTTTCTACATAAAAATTATGATGCATTATTTATTTATTTCATTTTAGATATAATTAATAACCAATTGTAGGAAAATAATACAATAAAAAAATAACCTCTTTAACAACTTAATTTCTGTTGTTAAGAAGTTTGAACCTATTTTTCTTGCTAGCAACTAGATAATTTCATCAATTAAGGTAATCCAATCAGTTAAATAGGAGTTGTAATCACACCTGCTCTAAAAACTAATTAGCCTAAATGACCTGTTGGATTACTATCCCATGCTATTAAGATAATTAGGTTCTATGTATGCGTACCTGGACATGTCATTTTGGTCAAACGAGGCACCAATCGCTGGATTCGCCATACCAAGGTCGACTTATCCCATCAAATCAAACCAAACCGGAAGAAAACCTTAGTCCATCACTAGCACGGGCCCTCGGGCTGTCCGCCGCCACATTCAGATAAGATTTACAACTTCCACATGTATTTTTATCACTAACTTACAACAGTCCCACAACCCCAATCACAGGCAATTAGGATTTGTTGTTGCACTTTCTGATCGTGTCATCACTTTACAATGTTCACGTCGGAACACATGTTTCCGCATTCATACCGCGCTGACTGAGCGCCGTGGTTAACGCGCACGCCTCCGTTATATTCTTCCGGACGTATAAACAAATAAATCTATAATTAAAAACGAATTAAAAATATCTTCCACGGAGTCACAGTCACACACGCGAAGATTCGCTCGCTGATGAACCATAGATATTTTTAGTATTTTTGTTTGATTGACGCATAATCTTCTACATTTCTCTAAGTTATGGTTGGAACTCTATGATCTTGACATGTCAAATAAATATTTCATTTGCTGTTTTAAATATATGTATTCAAACATAAAATTGTTTTAAGATGAAAGGAAACTCTGCTCAATTGACGGCTTATATATAATTAGATAAAGTCTAAATTGTAAATGTAATTATTTTTCATACGGCAACATCAATTTCATTACACATCATCTTCGAAATTCTGGTCTATGGTTTGTGTCCATTGTTTTTCTACAATGTTATTTTTCTAACTGCTGCTGGTGGACGAAAAATTCGGTCTCGCGGAGTCGTGTGTGGGTTTGTGCTGGTGTTCGTGTTCGATATTGTGATTTATTAGTAATAGATCACGAAGATGTCGTCACCGAGCGCTGGGAAACGTCGGATGGACACAGATGTCATCAAACTGTATCCTTTCTTTGTTATCGTCATTACTAGCCACCCTACTGCGTTCGAGAGCCTCCATGTAAATAACTGGCTAAAGGGCCATCAGCTGATTGTCACAGCCCCTTTTTAAAATCGATACGGGAAATGTTTAAGTTGATTTTTCAAGCTGTAATCATAAGAATGAGGATATGGGATGCTTTAGCCAGTTGCTAGTTGTTGATGGGACCCTTGACTATTTATCTTCAGATGAGCGTGCTGTCTTTGTGTGGCTCCGTGGGCCGACGTATCTATATATAACACGTTGATAAACACGTACATTACTACGGTAGCGCGTTCACGGTGCTCTTCCGTGTGTTAGATTGTGATATTGTATTTCGTAATTCACTATATAGGCCATGGTCTCAGTTGCGCATTTTTTTTCACAGTGCGTTACGGTCGTACGCCCAAACGGATTATTGAGATGCTCCATTCTGTTACACATAATTAAATACTCATTGTATGCAGTGGATAGTTGCATTGTGCTATGACAAAAAAATACTTGATGGCTGTTTGATAGCTTGCCTTTGTCAACAAAAACTTTAGAATATTGACAAGGTAAAAAAAACTGAAACTTGTTTATCTCGGTAGATCTGAGTGTAATGACCTTGCTGTTATTTGATTAGTATGTAGGGAATGTTAATTTTATCAAATAAGTGGGGTCACAGGCAAGTTCATTGTGTTTTTGGTGTATTGCCAAACAAAGAAAAGGCATTAAATCATAAACAGAAACTCCACTCTACATGAAATATTAGTTTTTCTATTCTGTTATGGCATTGGTTGCTTGTGATTTCAGCCAAAAAGTTACATTGCTATATTATTATTATTATTAAATGTTTTAATGAATTTGAAAGGAATAAACTAAATTGACTTAGAGCCTCTGCCACTTATATAATAGATGAGTGCATTTGTTAATTTCTTCAAGCAGAAAGTTCTTGAGAGCAAAGAGAAAGTAAAAATCAACTCCAACCTTTTTTGTTAATCTTAATTATTTTTCTTTAGGTTGGTAATGAGATCTCTTTTGTCCCATTAGAATAGAATAGAATAGATCCCATTCCAATTTGATTTGATTTAAAACAACAAGCATAGAAATGTTATTACAGTTATACAACATATTAAATTATAACTTACTAATGAGAAATGATTACATTTACAAAGATTAGCTAACCAACATTAATAACTTTATTACATTAACAATAATTATTATCCTCTCTCCTTTCTAACGATTGTCTAGAAGAGATCTAGGGTGCATCAACTGTCCTGTATTTTAATAAGAAAAATACAAGACTACACATGCAGTACTTTACCATCAACATGTTGTCCTCCTGTCAATCCTGTAATTTGGGACTGTAATAGGGTTGGTCCCTTAGTCCTAAAGAGATTGCTTAAAGCAATAAGCCCACCTTTGTGGACCATTTCTAAATTGCACTTTTTCATTTTGTTTTATGGTCATCAAGAGTTATTGTACTTTATGGTATTATGACGCAGAATGAAACAAAAAATATGAATATGTACTTCTTTATTTTTAATTTTTTAAACAATAAATTTAATGGTTTTTTAATAATATCAGATATTAAATATAGTCTAAATTGAATGAAAACAATTACCCTAAAAGGTTTATTTGGCATGTATTGTAAAAAAAAAACATTTTTTGCTACACAAAATACAAAAAAGTACATGATACACAAAGACTTAAATCTACATACATATACAAAGAACATGAAATAAAACAGTAATATTTTAATAAATATATTTTAATAATAATTAAAAGTACCTCTAAACCTGCTGAACTTACTGAAAATTGTATTTATGACATGTCATTGACAACTGGGCCCGATTTCGTAAATGCGACAGGGGACAGGTGACAGTGACAATTCGATATACATTGCTTGTCCACTATGATGTTAAGTCTGTAAGTCTGTACTTGTCGACACAGTATTGTACGGCGAATTGTCACTGTCACCTGTCGCATGTCGCGTTTATGAAATTGGGGCCTGGTGCCTGTACCACAAAACTGACAAGCTCTACATTTAACATTTTTGTGGTCCAGGAGGCTGAATGGCGTAGTAGTTGGCGACCCTGACTGTTAAATTAAAGGTTCCGGGTTCGATTCCCTTAAGGGGCAAATTTTCGTATGATGAACCTTGTCGCAGTAACATATAAAATGATAGATCCTCGAATTTGTTACATTACTCACAGCGACAAGGTACTAAAACGTTCATCTACTTTTGAAGCTGACCGTACCACGCCATCGTCGCCGAAATGTAATCCAAATGCAATTCGCACGTGAGAACCCTACCATGTGCCATTGGCCTTGTACTTCAGTTGCGCCTGCGCAGCACCACAGCATACATATAAGCAGTAAGGAATCTACGTACAAACGCTCGGAACCGACGCACTCACACAGACGCACGCTCAACACGGCCGCTAAGGAGTTTTCACGGTCCGTCAGTCGCGGCTGCCGCGTCGAGACGGGTGGACGCGCTTTGCGTTTATCGTTATTGCGTGCGCCCGAGACAATGCGCGATCTTTTTAAAGATGCCACAAAAGTATTGCTTCGTAATATGGCTGCTTGAAGTCGAGTTCTTCAAAACCGGAGCGTTAATTTTTTCTTACCTCTTAAAATGTGAAAGGTTTTTTAATAACCCAATTTTATTTGTAAACTCGTTAATTCATCTCCTTATTTGATCGTTATAGAACCCAAGTAAACGTTGTTATAAATAATAATAATATAAGTTATCAATTTTACAAAAAATTAAGAGGACAACCCTAACGCTCCACCGGAGCGTAGGTATCTCAACAAACAGGCCCAGTTTCGGTACTGCTGTATTTCTATACTGTGGCAGCACGCTTCTAAATAGGATGACCAACCCTGTGTGCTCATTTTCTCAGGACATGTCATCCTAAATTACAGGATTCATGGAAAAAAATACAGGACGCGTTTATCGTATAGTATGGTCCTGTATTTGTCTTATTAAAATACGGGACACGACAAAAATGATAGCTGAAAAGGACGTCCTGTAACATACAGGATAGTTGGCCACCTTACTTCTAAACCTCCATCGTAACCGAAACGTAGTGTACAGTCAAGGAAATTGAAACACGTACCACCGTTGAACCTAGTCGAAGAGACATACGCATGACATTTGTATGACATAGCCTGGCGTTTAACGCGTCGCGTCATTGCAATAGGGTTAGTCGTGAATATATTTCCCCTACTGTACAAGAAGCTGCTTCATCTGACAGACAAAAAATCTACTTTCTAGTGACGCGCTCGGTTCAAGCCGCCTTTGTCTAGTCATTGTTTACTATTTAAAAAAATACAGTCTATTCTTTTGATCGGGGCAAAATTTTATAAACGCGACAAGCGACTTGTGACAGTGACAATGCGGTATAGGTACATTGCTTGCCCACTATGATGTTAAGTTTGCAGCGTTACTTGTCGACACGACAAAAATTAAGTTTCTTGATTGGCACTTGTGACAAATAAGGATGTACAGACATTTTATGAGACTCATTATTGTTTCGATGCTAAGTGACGCCAGCCAGCGTAATTAAATTCCAATGATATTATAATACATGGATGTACAGCGTCATACTAAATGACAGCAGAAAAACGGCCCGACATGAGAATACAGGTTGACGCCAACGTTACAAATGCAAATTATTAGCAACTAAAGCTGCTTGTGTTATGGGTACTAACATATATGAGCATTGTGTGTCGTGTGGTGATATGACGATTAAAAATAAACAAGACCAAGTGCGGGTAGTTCGTAAAACTCGCGCGGCTAAACAGCGGTGACACCCTCCACTTTTTTTTAATATACAATATAGGAAGGCAAACAAGCAAGTGGGTCACCTGA
Organism: Ditula angustiorana; assembly: GCA_963691745.1. NCBI lineage: Eukaryota > Metazoa > Arthropoda > Insecta > Lepidoptera > Tortricidae > Ditula > Ditula angustiorana. Next base: position 1,090,442 of record OY829497.1, on the reverse strand, counting down.
TGGTAAGTGATCACCACCGCCTATAGACACCTGCAACAACAAAGAGAGTGCAGATGCGTTGCCAACCCAGAGGGCTAAGATGGAATACCTCTTGTGCCAGTAATTACACCGGCTGTCTTGCTCTCCACGCCGGAACACAACAGTGCAAGCACTGCTGCTTAGCGGCAGGATTAGCGCGCAAGATGGTGGTAGCGATCCGGACGGACCTTGCACAAGGTCCTACCACCCGCAAAAGTCTGCTCGTGACCTCGGCCGCTGCAATGCCGCCGAAACGTCGAGGTCAATAAATAAACGGTTTATTATCGCGTTTAAGTCCCGATAAACTTAATAAGTATGCTATGGGTACTAGACAACGGATATACGTACTTATATAGATAAATATATACTTACATATATACACCTTTAAACTATGATAATTGATAACACCACATAAAGTAAAACTCACGTAATCACTTCAATTATGATTTATTTCTCCAACACTCCATCAATATCTCCTCGTCACAATACTTTAACTTCCACCGTCGCACCTCAGTACTGACTGCCTGTCATCCAACCAGCCGAGCCTTTAATACCCCTCCAGCAACTGTCAGTCACATTACTTTTAATTTTTAAATCAAATCGCAATTGCTTTAATAATTTCTTGTTAAATTTATTATTAAAATAATCAAATCTTACACTCGTCCATCCTGACGTCGTGCATGCCCTCATGCACGCTGACAGAGCTAATCTTACACTCGGCATGTTAGATGACAGACATGGCATCGCTACGTACAATCATTTTATGACATAATCCGTTCAGTAGACACTTTATAAACAATATCAGATCAATGTTAAAAAAAAATGTGTCTATCTGACAATAATTCTTCTGTAAACCAATCCATTCCTACAGAAGATTGCACAACCTTCACGAACCCATCCATTCTCGTAACGTTGTGCGTTCTCAAAACTAGAAAAGTGCTGTAGTGAACCCATCCATTCTCACTACTACACCATCTAATAAAATATGGGTAATATCTCTTATAAGTAAGTATAACTAATTAACCAATTCAATTAAGATCTTAGGTATAAAGTTCGAACTAATATGGAATCAAATAATGGTGCGATTCTTCCATAAACCCATCCATTCTTATGGAAGATGACACAGCTTTACGAACCCATCCATTCTCGTAAGGCTGTGGCTTTCTTAAACTTGAAATATGCAGTAGTGAACCCATCCATTCTCACAACTGCATACTCTATAAGATATAATAATACGTATGAACCAATCCATTCTCATAGTATCATTACATGTCGTTATCTTATACCTACCACACTACTTAAAACTTTTACGTTTACTTGTTTTTATATTTATTAATTATTAATATTGTCATACCAATACCCACTATTTTTAAATTATACAATTAATAATACCTGCTATTATCGTAAATGTACTTATATTATAAACCTTTTAAATCATGATTGAAATTTTCGGCTATTTTATTCTATTTTACAATTAGAAACTGTATTTATTCGTTATGCTTTCCAGAATATTATTTCAGAAAATCATGTCAGACTAATTATCGGAGTCATTATCTGTCGACTCTGAGTCATTAACTTCGAGAGCAGCTACGTGAACCCAGGGCAACATGCGGTCCGCAGCAATAGTTGTCTGTCGTTTGTTTTTAGTACCTGTCAAACCTGGCACGGCTGAAATACGGTATCGGTCATTTCCTAACACAGATACTACTTTATAGGGTCCTGTATATGAGGGAAGCAATTTCCTACTTTTGCCGTCATTGTTAAAACACGTTTTCGTGATTTTAACTAAGTCGCCTTCCATGTAAATACGAGCAGGGCGCCTACCATCATCTTGTCTCTGTTTTTGCTTTTCTTGCTCTTCGTCAATTTTATCTTTAACTTGTTCCCTAATCTCTGTCAAATCACTGACTTCGCGAGTCGCCTGTCTTACTTCATTAAGCTTAGAATTTAATTCAGAATTCATACATGTTCCAAACATGATCTCGGCTGGCGTCCTTCCCGTAGTCTTTTGGCTGGTATTGTTTAGGCCCCACTGAACCTTGCCAACCGCATCATCCCACTCTCTTTCATCTCGGTTAAGATTTTGTGCTGTTAAAGAGTTGAGGATGGTGCGGTTATACCTCTCAACTTGCCCGTTTGCTCGCGGGCAAGCCACCGCGTTAAGAACATGTTTTATTCCTCGTTCAGAGCAAAACCTTTTAAAAGCGTGTGATGTAAAACATGTGCCTCTATCGCTTATGATTCGATCGGGGTTTCGAAATGTTTGAAAGATATCTTCCAAGACCCTAATAGCGCTTTGGGTTTTAGTGTTACGGACGGGCTTGGCAAAAACAAACTTAGTAAATCCGTCAACTATTACTAACAGATGAGTATTGGCGCGTTTTGACCTCACAAAGGGTCCAAGATGGTCTATGTGTAGAGTGTGAAAGGGAACACCAACCTTGTCAATGGAAAATAAATATCCTTCTTTAGAGTTATTACTTTTCTTCGCATAAGCACACTCTACACAGGCGTTTACGTATTTTTTTATAAATCGAGACATTTTAGGGAACCAGTACGATTTTTTTATGCGCTCTAACGTTTTTTCGTGACCAAAATGACCTATATCGTCGTGGTTCATGCGACAAAGCTGCCATCTTGCCCCCTTTGGTACGGCCCAGCGAATATTCGTTTTATCCCCATCGAGGTACTTATACAGCCTATCATCCCTAATCAAGTAATTATCACGAATGTACTGCAGTTTATCAGCGTCAACATCAGATGTGAGAATATTCCGAATCCTGCTGAGTTCAGAGTCTCCTAATTGTAAAGTTTGTAGCCAGTCCTCACTATTAATTGACAGTACCGCTGGGTAGTGATCTATCGCATCCGGAATTTCAGGATCGTCGATTGGGTTACGAGAGAGGGCGTCTACGTGTGCCATTCTTACACCTGGTCGATATTCAACTGTACACTGGAACTCTTGCAATAGAAGCCACCATCGCGCCACTCGCGGGATAATATCGCGTTTCGAAAAAGTGGAGCGAAGAGCGCTACAGTCTGTCACGATTTTAAATTGCTGACCTAGCAAATATACTCTATACTTTTTCAATGAGCAAACCACTGCTAATGTTTCAAGCTCGTATGCATGAAAATTCTTCTCCTCAGGGGACGTTTTTCGACTATAAAATGCAACCGGTCGGAAAGTATCGCTGTCTGCTGGACGCTGCATTAGCACTCCACCGACGCCGAGTTTACTAGCATCGGTGTGAAGCTCCGTTACCGCCGAAGGATCATAAATCGCGAGAACCGGCCTATCAACTAGCTTTTCTTTGAGCGTACTAAACGCAGACTCTTGTTCCTCGGTCCATGTCCAAGAGGCGTCCTTAGCCAGCAGAGTTGTCAAAGGGTGAGCTAAAGAAGCAAAATTCCTAACAAACTTCCGGAAGTAACCTACAAGTCCGAGAAACTGACGTACCGTATGCTGATCAGTAGGACGTGGAAAATCTAACACGCACTGAATCTTCTTAGTGCCCGGCCGAACGCCCTCGGCGCTTATCTCGTAGCCTAAATAATCGATTTGATCCCGCAAAAACTGGCACTTTGAAAGATTTAAAGTCAATTTAGCGTCCTCCAATAGCACTAAGACCTTTTCGAGTCTATTTAAACATTCATCTATGTCCTTGCCGTAGATTAAAACGTCGTCAATATATGCTGTGGCTTCACTGAAGCGTGCTGACCCTAAGACTCTATTCATCATCCTTTGGAAGATGGCGGGAGCGTTTGCCAGACCGAACGGCATACGATTGAATTCATATTGGCCGTCCGGTGTGACAAACGATGTGAGGGGTCGAGACTTCTCCGAAATGGGAACTTGGTAGTATCCTGAGGCTAAGTCTAATGTAACAAAATATGCTTGCCCCGATAGACGTGCGATCTCGTCGTCAATATTAGGCATCGGGTATCGTTCCTTTACGGTTACCGAATTCAACATTCTGTAATCCACGCACATTCTAAATTTACCATCTTTCTTTCGAACCAAAATAATGGGACTAGCATATTCCGACACAGACTCGCGTATAATCCCAGCATCCAACATCTCACCAACCATCTCTCGCACATCTTCCCGCTCTTTATGAGATAATCGGTAAGGTCGATAAACTATGGGACGGTCAGAATTAAGCTCAATAGCCATTTCGGTTTTATCCGTGCACCCTAACTCTTGCAACGTTGACGCAAAACAATGTTTGTATTTATTAAGTAATTCCAGCAACTTAAGCCTGTGTCTTTCTTCTACTGCGTCACCAACATGTACCTCATTCGCATGTATTGCGTTATGGGTCACTCGAGCCTGCTCAGTACAAATTCGGTTGACGATGCTAACCTTGACTGCCCTAGCAATAATCATACCTTTTTGCAAGACACACGATTCTGATTCTGGAACTATTGATACTCTCACAATACCATCTTTAGCTTCGTAAACACCGCCAACTATAGTAAATTGTCGTGAAGGCTTACCTATAACCTTAGAATTTAACAGAATATGCCCATCCTCACAAGACACTACACTAGCTCTAAAAGAGATTGGACCGTAAGCGCTTACATCAGAATCCGCAATGACTTTAATTGAATTATCGTTTTCTAATTTGGTCGCCGAAAAGGCCATTTCGCCGTCAATATTTAAAAACTTTAATTCATTCGCGTTTTTGAAAACTATGACGTGTGGTTGCTCCGTGAATGATTGACCAATTAGCAAGGGCACTTCTAAAAACTCATCCTCAACGACTTGACAGATAACCTTAGCACATACATCGTCAACGACCAACTCTATGTCTACCCGTCCTAGTGATTGAATGATTCTATTTCCGAAACCTTTCAGTGCCGAAGACGTCGCATCGCAAGTCAGATTTAACCTGGCAGCATCAGACTGTCTTACTAGTGTTACCTCACTACCGAAGTCAACAAAAGCCTTCACTGTACTACCGTTTATGCTCGCATGTTTATAAAACTTAGAGTTTGGTTTCGTATTTGAGATACACATTGCTTTGTGTACAGTGTCAGCTTTGCTGTCCTTGGAGTCACTAGTAGGTCTAACCATACAGTTTTCTGCATTATGACCGATTTTAAAGCATTTAGTACATTTAACTAACGGTTTGGAACATTTCAGATACGGGTGCCCTTTCTGTTTGCAATTAAAGCAAAACAGTTGGGCGCTTGGAGTAGTAACGGGTTTGATTACCTGGGTTCCTAACCCCTTATTGGGTACAGAATTAACTGGATTAGATTCGGTTACGGGCCTATTCCTATAGCTTGATCGCTCAAAAGGGTGTGGTATCTCTTTGTTGCTCATAAGAAATTGTAACAGTTGCTCTGGGTTGGTAGCACGTAACGCTAGTGCACTCGACTTTGTTGTCCTATCGCTTAACCCATGTATGATACAGTCGGCTGCATTTTTACCATAAATTTCACAAAGATTTAGCAAGGCCAGTTTGTCATAGTAATAGATCTCAATAGCTTCATTATATCTACTCTTACGTTTCAGCATATCCTCAAGAGATTGGCCGTAATTTTGTTCGTATGGGAAAGCCTTATTTAACTTATCTTGCCATTCGGCCCAAGAGTAAAGAAGTGTCGGCAAACTCTCATACCAGTTTTTGGCCAATCCCTTGAGTTTCTGCATGGCAAAATGGATTGTAGTTTTACTGTCCCAGCCGTAAACTGTGGCGCACTCATTCACTTTCTTTAGCCAAACATCTATCCTTTGATTTTTTGACGAAGGGTCAAACTCGGGCAAAATATTTTTGTGATTATTAACTGCATGAATGGGTGCCGCCGAAGTTGACGGCTGCGGTTGAAAGCTTTTAATTGAATTAAGCAAATGAGCCACATCGTCGGCAGTAAAGACGGGATTACCGGTTTGCCTAACACGTTCCCCGAGATTTGGACTGCCATTATTCGGGGGCTGTCCTCGAGGTCTTTGTCCTTGAGGACCATCATCATCTCCTGAGCTAAGCCGTCGACGACGTGAGCGTATGGTGACATCATTAGCTATATCCCCATCTTCCCGTACACGTTGCCTACTTACAGTACCTCGCAAACGAAGTTTCTCCCTGTCGAGTTCATCTTCTAAATCCCGAAGACGCTGGCGCTCCTGTTCCAACCAACGCCCCCTCTCACGCAGACGCTCCCGCTCGCGAATACTTTCCGGATCGTACAGGCCGCTTCGGCTTCGGCGACTGCGGTCGCTGCGGGTGCTCGCCTCACGTCGGTGGCGGCTGCGGCTGCGTCGACCTTCGTAGTCGTCAGCTTGTCCAGGCGACGCACGCTCAGGGGTCGCCAGACGTCTCCTGGACGTTTTCTCTTCGGGTTCCATTACCTGGAACTCGAAACAACCACAGCTATGTATTTGCTCTTTTAATTCAATCGGGTAGGCTGTCACGTAACACACTATATAGTCATGTACTTAATAAAGTATATAATTAGTGCTCACTGTGGTAATCTTGACTCGAACTATTCATATCAAAAGAAAAATAACCGTCCTTACAACATAATAGTGTGCAATAAGCTGTATGTATTTATTTAGTCTGATGTAATTTTGTTTTTATTTTTATTTTTCACGGTATATATACTTTTACAAAAATAGGGTAGTTTTTCAACATCGTACCCTGTAAAACACGTTATTATTTAGAAATTGATTAATGATTAAAGCTATTGTTCGTTAAAAGAGTGAAATGAGGGTGAAAATAATTCAAGCTACTTATAAATTACTTGATACTACCAACTTTCGATGCTAAAATGAAATCAGATTTGTTGGTGGATAGATAAGAACGACATATTCGAGTTAGTAAAACATAATAATACAAAAATGACTACAGCGTTATCATTTGGAGCCTCCTGCTACAGATATATACACTTACTTGCTAGAAGGTCGCATAGTGATGTTATACGGGGATATTTTACGTAGTGAACTTTTTATTCCTTTTCAACGTTCAACTTAACCAACTATCATGATTTCGATTTTGGTAATCCAGTATGGGTCTATGCTGATTTGTTGAAAGGTAGTTATTTCGATACTATCAGTTTTTTTTTTTTATATATGTATTAGGAAGGGTGGTTATTACTACAGAAACAAAATATAAAAATGCGTTGGTACTTACCACTTCTGATATAAAGTAAAACTCACGTAATCACTTCAATTATGATTTATTTCTCCAACACTCCATCAATATCTCCTCGTCACAATACTTTAACTTCCACCGTCGCACCTCAGTACTGACTGCCTGTCATCCAACCAGCCGAGCCTTTAATACCCCTCCAGCAACTGTCAGTCACATTACTTTTAATTTTTAAATCAAATCGCAATTGCTTTAATAATTTCTTGTTAAATTTATTATTAAAATAATCAAATCTTACACACATAATTCTAGTAACATATTAACTTAATATCTGGGGAAAGCAATACATATTATAGTTATTGTAACAAAAACAATCTAAACAATCTTATTTACTATAGCGGACGCGCGCGACTTCGTTCACGTAAAATTAGTAGCCTATGTCCGTCAGGAATAGTTTAGCTTTCTATCTGTGAAAGAATTTTTGAAATCGGTTCAGTAGTTCCAGAGATTACCCCCTACATACAAACAAACTAACAAAAAAACAAACAAACAAAGTTTTCCTCTTTATTATATTAGTGTAGATGTAGATGTAGATAACATGAACTGCTTGTGAGTTACATTGTGTTTTCATGCGATGGCCAAGTCAATCTATTTTATTGAAACATAAAAGATTTTTTATATTAATGTGGTCACTACAAGATGTTGTTAGATTAGATAATTACGTAATAACTTAAGACAGAAGGTCCCTTAATTAGGGACTGAATAAGCCAACCGACTTGGTATAACATGGATCTCACAACTTTTTACGGTAGAGAACTGAGGTGCGAGACTTGTTTTTTTTTACAAGTTTTGTTTTTGATGGCATATTAATATCTGAAACTACCCGCTTTGAGGCTTACGCCATATATGGCAAAACACGTGGGCTAGATGCGTGTCGATAATTTTCGAACCTTAATAAGCAACGAATATTGCTGTTAAGAAAAGGTAAACTGGATTGAGGGATAAACACAACTTTGCCGTTATCAACATAATTATTTTTTATTTGAATTTTTAATTCGGAAATCTCCATATCGTGTTAGTATCGAAGTCAGTTTTATTGTAACTAAGTAAGGACACAGCAAAAAATAGTAATTATGTAAATCGCGGTCAGTCTACCAACTGCAAATTTATTTTATTTTATTTTAAATAACTTTATAATCGCAAAAAATTGTAACTTGCTACTCGCTTTAACTACTCATTTACGGTTTTCGGAAAATTTCCTTGTGCTGAAAATTTCTTGCCCAATTTAACAATTCTAGGTCAACGGGAAGTTTATACTTAGGTTTTATTCCCTTGCGAGTTGACAGATAGACAGACGGACAACGAAGTGATACTATAATAGTACCTTTTCAGCTACGGAACCCTAAAAAGACACGAAACTATTAGTCACCGAGTAGACTCGAGCGTAATGTAATACGAGTTATAAATATTTTAATCACATGTAAATTAGCTTCAATATGCATCTGGCTACTCCACCTGGCTGATAATAAGAATATTGTTGGCTGTTAACCGCACAATGCCTTTGTTTAATTACCGCAAATCAGAGCCAACAACCCAGACATATTGATTTTTTAACCGTAACCATTATGAGCATACGGACGTATACAGCCAAACGCCTGTGCCACCCGATATTCTAGTCTAGACAATCAATATAGTGAATATTTAATCTATGGTTGTAACTTTTTTTTCTGGAGAAATTTGAAAATCGAATCGCAACGCGCGGTTGCCCGGTTGGCGCGAACTTTAAAACAATAGGATTGTTTAGCTTTGGCAACATCACATCAGTTTGAAACAAACGATAGTTGCGTTCCTTTGTTATTTTTCTATCTTTCTTTCATATAAAGTAAAGTCGCACTGCTCTAGAATCGATAATTAAGATATAAAATGTACACAATCCACATTGCAAACAGATTATTTCACCAATCTGACAGATGACATGTGACAGCATACGTTACTAACTCAAAGAGTTCAAAGTACTCCGAGGTCAGTGTTGCCAGATCTCCTGATTTTTCGGGGATTCACTGATTTTTCCATAATTCTACTGATCTACTGATTTTAACTAAAAGTCTACTGATTTTTTCAAATGCTAGCTTATCTTTAAAAGAGGATATGTAATATAAAAATCTAAGTGAAATGACACAAAAAAATTATCATAGTTTGGTTGGCACTATAAAATTGTCATCGTAAAATGGACTTAATGGGGTGAACACATAGTTAATCTTGCTCCGCAGTCAGCGATATAAACTGGTTTGAACACACTACGCCAAAATGATTACTTCATTATGATGAGAAAGCAATACCATCTCTATTTCAGTTATGCGTATTTGTTCCTAATATATACAAACTGCTTTTTTTAAAATCTAAAATGCATCTACTGATTTTTTTGAAAATTTTCCCCATCTACTGATTTTTTCTAGTTACATCTACTGATTTTTCAAAAATGGACCTGGCTGTAATTGTCGCTGTCACCTGAAATATGGTAGTTTGGTCTAATACAGGCCAGACAGCTAATTCAGAGATTTCTCACAGCTATCGCTATCGTGCCATCCCGTTATCGCGGACGTGCGATAGCAATACTTACTCCGCCAAACTGGCACTATCTTATCAATGTATCTTTCACTTCCTTACAACTGTCCGCTTGTCGTGACTTTTTGTAATTTGTCAAGCGTAACCGTCCATCTTCGGTTTAAAAATAGCGACAGTTTTCGAGTTCTATTCTTGACTCGGCGTAGACACTACCGTGCACGCAAATTACTGTTTTCAAGTAACGCAATAATATATATAGATATATATATGTGAATGTTAATTTATAACTAACTGACCTGACATGTTGTTCTGTCTACGTCAATTTGATAACTGTTTCTTCTATGGGAGAAAGAAACAACGGATGGAAACAAACAAAAACATAACCCTTCCTTTTGGCTTTGCCGTAGTCGGGTAAAAAAGCCCTTCCGTCACCTTCACTGGTGCGATTGATTTGAAATTTGCTATTCTTTCATCGTCATAGTAATATTGTGTTATAATTTCATGAATTGTGTCCTTAACTTTATCACCTCAGCATCGAAAGCAAGCACGAAGTGACCATATTGGGGGGGCTGAACGAGTTCTGCGTGAAATTCTTCGGCCCACCAGGAAGTAAGTAATAATAATAGTTTAGCAATACCTAAAGTAGAATCTCTAAGGTCCCAATGAAAATCAGGGTCTCGCTTTACCGCTTTTTGATTATATTCAACACAGCACGATAAGTCTGTGATATTTTTCACCACTTACAGATACGCCTCTAAAATGAGGCTGGTGCCACTTAGCGGTTACAGCATTTGTCATCTCTATAACGACTTATTTGCATCGCTCGTAACCGCAGGCGCATTGCATTGAACCGTCCGTGATGCGCATTCATTCCTTTCTCTTTTTGAAAATGCGAAACTGAGAACGAAGTCCACCAATGAGCTCGTTGGATTATGCGAAGACAGATGAATAAAGCTATCTCATTTGGTAATAGTTATAGGGAGATTCGATATTGCGGATATACTCATGTTTAACCTGTTAAACACGCAAAATGTCCAAAAACTATTCTACTATATTGATTAAGGGTTGATACCTGCAGCTGGCTGTACGCAAGGACTTTATCTTCCATGCTTAATCGTCATCGTTATCATAATATCAGCCGACAGACGTCTAGTGCTGGACATAGACTTTCCTTAAGGATTCACAAGTGCTTCCTGTAAGCCTAATCTGAATAAAGATATTTTGACTTTGACTTTGATCGCCACAACGCCCGGTCATGTGCTGCTCGCATCCAACGGGTTCCTGAAACCATCACCAGATCGTCGGTCCACCTTATGGCGGGTTACCATCCATTCATAATTGTTTTACTAATATCCTCCTTCTAGCGCTTTTTTCCGTATTTTAATTGGGGTTTGCTTTGATCATGATCCTAGATTTGGATTATTACATTTGAGCGACTGCCGTCTGATCTCCGTGACCCCAATATTTTGACTCATATTGTGGAAGTAAGTCACAACAGAGAGATCTCTCACCAGGCGGGTATGCCTGGGGACCGAAGTCCGAAGGATGAAAGTTGGAAGTTGTATACATGCGTCCGTGTTACGAAACTTCGTTAGCGTCATGTAGCGCATGTCAGTTGGTTTGCTCCATTGTAACCTAGATGGCGCTAGAGCCGCTACAATATATTATTTGTATATTCCAGCGCCGTACGAGGGCGGGGTTTGGCGCGTGCGTGTGCACCTCCCCGACCACTACCCCTTCAAGTCGCCGTCCATCGGCTTCATGAACAAAGTGTACCATCCCAACATCGACGAGGTCTCCGGCACCGTGTGTCTCGACGTCATCAACCAGGCCTGGACTGCGCTCTATGGTGAGCTTGTAGATCATACATAGTACACAGCTATCTCTGTAAACGTTTTGATGATTTTTACATTCGTGCGCTGGCAACACTGGTGCCTGACAGCTGTCAAACCACAATAAAGTAACGTATAAAGTAATAGTAAAAGTAGAGAATTCTTACATTGAACAAAAACACTCGATTTATCTCTTATTCTGGCACAGGTTGTTAATTGCGAGGACCGCAGTGCTGAGCCGGTTCGCCGATGTTCTTGTAGCATAGCGAAGTTTTCTCCGCTCGGTTAAACTTTAACAATGTTGCCAGATGTGTGATTGCGGTAAATTTACGATATACTGTGAACTCACATTCAAACACTGTAATTTTGTTCACGATGTTTGGCAAAATGAAAGATTTCATTTCACTCCGGGACTTTCAAACAACCACGGTTTTTACATTCTCATATGGGGTTAACTGTACTTTGGAGTAGCCGACGACTGATTTTATCTTTTATTTACCTGACAACCTTTTTAAAGACTCAACGTTTCAACTGGATGACTAAATACTAAGGCCCTATTCCACGACTCTCTGATAAATTCCGGACACCATAACTAACAGATATCTGTGATATCGTCTCTGGCTGTGTCCTTGGAATAAACAGCGACGACATCACAGATATAATACAAGGAACTTATCAGACAGTGATGAAACAGGCCCTAAATGCGTTAAATGTTTCATTTATGTACGAACTGCTGATAAGAGAAACGGATCAAGTACAGTTTTACCAAAAATATATTGAACATCGGCAGTATTCGTTTGCGCAGAGAAGCGTAGACCGGTTTTCGACAGTATCCGAACGTGTGAATAATCCATATTGTACTTTATTTGCAAGCGCAACTGGCAGAGTATTGCTTGCTATGCATTCTTAGCTTTGTCCCGCTTCCACAATTCGTACACTTTGGCGCACGGGCTGCCGCCATGTTGGTCCCAAATCGATAGACCAATAAAAGCGCAAGAGTTTAGCGCGCGTAAAATTCTACTTTATCATTGGTAGATCCAAATTTCTTGCGCTACTAAAATTGGTCTACTGCGCAAATACATCGTGGCACAATACATTTTTGGTAATACTGTAGTTATATGTTCCCGTCCCGTTGCCCACAGACCTGTCCAACATATTCGAGTCGTTCCTGCCGCAGCTACTGACCTACCCTAACCCTATCGACCCGCTCAACGGGGACGCAGCTGCCATGTACCTGCACAAACCTGAGGAGTACAAGAAGAAGGTCTCAGGTAAGGCCGGGGGACTGTCAGGTTTCGGCTAAGGCTGGGGTACTGTGAGATTTTGGCTAAGGTCTTGGCTAAGGCTGGGGTACTATAAGGTCTTGGCTAAGGCTGGGGGACTGTGAGATTTTGGCTAAGGCTGGGGTACTATAAGGTCTTGGCTAAGGCTGGGGGACTGTGATATTTTGGCTAAGGCTGGGGTACTATAAGGTCTTGGCTAAGGCTGGGGGACTGTGAGATTTTGGCTAAAGCTGGGGTACTGTGAGGTTTTGGCTAAGGCTGGGGTACTGTGAGGTTTTGGCTAAGGCTGGGGTACTGTGAGGTTTCGGCTATGGCTGGGGTACTGTGCGGTTTCGGCTAAGGCTGGGGTACTGTGAGGTTTCAGCTAATGCTAGGGTGCTGTTAGGTCTCAGGTAATTATCGGTACTGTGATGTCTCGGATATGACTGAAATACTTTAAAGCCGTGCTCAATTTTCGTCTGAAACGGTATTCGTTACCCGCAGATTACGTCCGGCGGTTCGCCACCGAAGAGGCTCTGCTAGAGAAGGATGCGATAACGGGCGTCGGCGGCGGTGCGCCGGCCGGGGGCTCCAACGGCGCCGCCAACAACAACGCCAGCGACACCGAGAGCTCCATGAGCGACTTCAGCGACGACGAGGCGCAGGGCATGGAGTTATAACGTCAGGTACGACACGCGCGACACTGCAGCACGCTCGCCACGGCCGCACTGGCAGAATTCACTTCCCATCACGTGACCCGCAAGCTCGTTTGCCTCCCTATTCCATAAAAAAAAAAAAACAAGTAAGTTGATAGCCATTGTCTTATTTGTTGCAGGTACCGCACAGCTCGCTCACTGCCCTCGAGGTGTAGTCTATCGTTCGTACGGTGAATGCTGAACGGTCGTCTTGTTAGCACTCGCGTTTGTATCGTCGGGACTTGATTACGTAGTCGGGACTTTGTTATTTAGCCGGGTTTCTGCCGTGTTATGTTTATAGTCGGGACTTGTTTGTAGTCGAGAATAGATTGTAGTCGGGAGTTGATTGAAGTCGGAAGTAAATTTTAGACGGGACTTGATTATGGTCAGGGCTTGATTGTAGTTGGGAGTTGACTGTAGCCGAGCCTTATTATAGTGGGGACTTGACTATAGTCGGGGCTTGGTCATACTCGGGACTTGATTGTAATCGATTATTGAGTATAGTCGGGACTTGATTATAGTCGGGAGTAGTCAGGACTTGGTTGTAGTCAGGACTTGATTGTAGTAGGGACTGGATCATAGTAGAGGCTTAGCTATAGTCTGGCCTTGGTTTCGTAATCTGGTTCACTGATTGGTAACATTTGACCAGTCCGTTCAATTAACGCTGCGAATGTTTTGAATAATTAATTATGTCAACTGACAAACTTATCTTTGTGTAATCAAGTCCCAATGTTTGACATACAAATGTGAATGCTTTTGTGTGCAATGCCACGTTTCACGCTAACGCCGCTAAACTTTCAATACAACTGAAATGTCTGTTGAAAAATCAAATAGAACTGAAGCCATTCGTAAGCACTCCTACATACATTTACAACGTATATTTGATTACTCTAAGGCTTATTTCACAATGTCTGGTTAACTTATCCGCCGGATAAGGGATTGCTGTCTGCTTACAACAAATGAAAATTATCTGGCGAATAACTTTTATCCAGACGTTTTGAAGCCTTAATCTTTTTGCACGCAAGAATATTTGAATGTACAACAGGATGCCTTAAGGCATTCTATACTTCGACATTTAGGCAAAACAGAAATCGTTGTAGACAGTGCAAAACAAAAAATCACAGAATATAATATTGTAATTAAATTATAAAATTTTATTTTAAGTCAAAAAATCGAAATACTAAACAATCTGATAATTAAAATCAAGTTTAAAAAACAATGCTCCATTACGTTAATTGTCTGTGATGCTTTCTCGCTTACGCGTATGGGTTGTCTCTAACTTTGATGAAAATAGATAAGTTTGTAAGTTATATTGAAAAGTTATCGGCTTTAACGGGAAACAAGCTAAACATTTGGATATTGTTATATTGCAAAAGTAATATGGGGAATCATCAAACGTAATGTATATCACAACATGGTTGTTTAAATGTTTAAATTTCATTGAAAGGGGGGCCGTTGGATGTCGTTTCGTGAGGGAGTTCTCTATAAGTCGAGTTTACAATGGTTTGTTTACCAGGTGTGTGCGTCAAATAAAATGCTATTAAGTCTTTTGTTAGGCTCTGAAAAGTCATTAATGAATGGTAATAAAAAGTTTTTTTTCTTCAAAACTTTAATGAAAAACTTCAGCTGTTCTGCTCTTACTCTCTACTGAGGAAGTTCTCAAAAGGTGTTCTCGGAAAATTTTCACGTTAAATTTTTTGCAATTTTACTAAATTTCCGCCTGCATTTTACTACTAGATGTTCACTAAATAACTAGGCATTGTTGACATTATAGCAAATGCGTTAATCGCGTGTGCCGAGTATCTCGATCGATATTTAATCACCTCCCGCCACTCGAGAGACATCCAACGATCTCACATTATTAATTGATGAGAGCCTCCTTAATGAAGGACAGAAATGGTCCGAAATGGCGTCAATAGCTTCAAAAATGGCAATAAATGACAAAGCTTTGTTTGGCGGTGAACTGAGTTTCGTAAGACGACTGGCGTAATTGATAACTTTTTTTTATTAGTACACTTTAAAGCAAGTTGCCAAAAAAAGAAAGGCCAATTTTTTATGTACAAAACATGGAGAGAAAAAAAGGCTAATTTTAAAGGGCCGTAGATGTGACGTTTGAGTCCCTCCGACAGTACAATTATAAACAGTAAAATTTTTGGCAATAAATGTTTATATATATTTTGTTCAAATTCAAAATTGCAGAAAAAAGTAAACAGCTCTATGTAGAGTACCTCACGTGGTGTCCGTTCTGTGCGAAAGGGCTCTTATTTTCGAACGTGACTTACACTGGATTTACAAAACAAAGTTGCGAGCGATAAAAACGCAGCAATCGACCAATCAGAGAGCCATTGCGCGTTTTTAATGCTCGTAAATTCTAATTGTGAATCCACCTTTACGATGGGTACCCACAGACAATCTTTTTATAGCTTGCTAATTTTAAAAGTGACGTGTTAAGAGTTGCCATTCCAAGCGCAACTTCCAAACACGGTCACCTATCTTCCGTTACCAAAGCTACTAAAATATATTAGTAAAAAGAAAAGTTGTCAATCTTAACTTAGTTACCCTAGCATTGCGTTGTTACGAAAGCTGTAAGTCACCGTGTTCGTGGCCTGATACGGATAATCTGATACAAACTTATGGACCACTAATGCCAATTTTAGACGTTTTAGATTAGTCAACGGTACTTGCTCATATTTTTTATAATAAATTATTAATAAAGGATCGAAATCCAACATTTTAACTAACGCAAATCCTATTAGTAATGTAGATGCAGTTAGGGAATTTGCGTCGGTTTTGAGCGATTAAATATTGAAGCATCGGACACGGTGATCTAAAGTTATACATTTAAGGCCATTTAAAGCACACTCTAAGCCATTTAAGACCAGTGTTTTGTCTAAATATATACCATTATCCTGTAAAGTATTGGTTTTGCAAATGCGCAACCAAATGTTCTGTTTCGATTCGAGTTGAGAGTTTAACGGTTCGTGTTGTAAAGTTTAGTCGGTGTGTTATGGGAATTGTAGCGGTAGGTCGGGACAGTGCGGCATGCGGCATACGTGGGGGTAATTGCAGAAAGTTCTCGAAAAGGGCGGATTGTTCTAGGCCTTTTTCTCTTTGAAATTTTCGTAACTTTCCATCGGCACATCATAGGCATGAAACAGTTCATGTTGTAACATCACTTTGTGTGAGCGTATCTAGCTTAAACATTTTGGCAATATGTCCTATCAAAACTGTTTGGGTACGACGGTACTGAATTCATTATGCTTGGGCCACGACACAAATATCTGAAATAGTGTCACTGGCAGCTGTAACTTACGTAAAGACGTAAGTTGTTTAGATACGGCGACTTTTCGCAGCAATACAGTGACAAACAAACATACAATCGCCAAGTGTCGCGACGCAATCGCACGTTCGTGTCGGTGCAAAAAGTTGCCCGGCAAAGTTGGCAGCGGTGTGGCCCTGTGAGTAAAATTAATTAGATAATAAATTAATAATACTTTATTCCCAAATATTATTTTTTAAAAGATTTAATGTAATTTAAATAATCTTTGTAATATCATATCTAAATAATTACAACAGTAACAAAATATTAGTTATTATTAGAAGCTCCGCAATTAAAAAACTGCTACAGCGAAAGGAAAGCGGTCGAGCAAAAATAACGAGAATATTTGTTTTTTACCTACTTAGTCTAGCACTAGCAACAAACCTGCCGAAAATACTTCGCGGATTGTTCGACTAACGCTGGGCTCACAATGCAAAGTTGTTAGCGATAAAAACGCAATAACGTAGCAATACACCGATCAGAGATAGCTGCGTTTTTATCGCTCGGTAACTTTTGATTGTGAATCCACCTTAATACGCTCGCATTATTGACGTAATTTCGGTTGACGCGTCATAGGTTACCTAAAACATACTACGAGCGTATTCAGCCGAACAATCGGCGCCGGTTCTTACCGCAGGTGTGTCGCTACACTTAGGTAAGGGCATGCCGCACTGTTCTTAATACTACTTTATGAAAGTTTTTGGCTTGTTCTCTGTCCTATGCTTAAGGTTAGCAGCAATATGATAGGAAATAAAGTGTTCACAATAAATCTTGGTGTAACTAACTTTAGGGGAGGTGGTTATTAGGGGTTGCTGGCGCTTTTCAAATGAATAATTGGCTTCCATTGTCTACGAAAAAAAGACTCCGCGTTTTTTTAATTTTATAGTTATTTTTGTAGCGTTAAAAGACTCTATGTACGCTTTTGGTCTTTCTATTTGACTATGTGAATAAGTTGAAACATAGTTTCTCTGTCCTTAAGTTATTTGTAATCATCAATGATTATGGAAGATGATTATTTGTTTAAAACAGCGCTTAGATTTACCTATCCGTAGGCGTCTTGTATCGAACATTTAAACGTTAGATTTTAACAATGTGTATGCTAACATACTCGTATTAAAGATACATTTTAAAAAAATATCACGATTTTATCGAAACGCGAGTGAGCGAGGTAGCATCTTGTAAATATCTTAAACTCTGTCCCCATAGCATAAAATAAACAACTTAAATCTATAACGGCCCAAAGGCCGCAGTCATCGCTTATATCTCATAGGTATTTAAATATTTTTTATTGTAATGTAATATTAATTTTTTAAACAAATGTGTCATGTCATGTTTTGTGTGTTTTCACCCCTCTATGACAATTACATTATCCCCGCAATGGCAACATTGTGTATTGTCTATGATTTGTTAGAGTCCGCGATTGTGATTTTGAAATGAGAATTCTGTATCTGTGATTAGTTTCTTCCTTTTTTGAAAATGTGTCAATTTGATGTGAAAAGGGTTCAACATTCAGTACTTATGTGACCGCTGGTTTTAACAATAGATATTTTGATTTAGCGCAATTATTTTTAGGCTTGCAACACCTCCTGGCATATACTATAGAGCGAAGGCTGCCAGTTAACTTTGTCATATTACAGGAATGTTTATTGTTACTGAGTTACGCCTTAAAGGCTAAACCGATTCAGATGTTACGTGTATGTCCTATTTATTTATTTATATATACTACTATACTAGAATAAACGTTAATTTTATACAGGATAATGTGAGGTTCTTGATGCATGAAAAAATTAAAAGCTGCCAATAAATGTTGGTTTGGCAGTACATTGACAGTGTTAACTGGCCGATTTCTTTCCATTTGTTTTACATAATAATCTATAGGTGGCGTTGTGAGCAGTTCGCTTGCACCAAATAAGTAGCATTTTTTTTTATAACTTGACAGTAGCATTGCTTCCTGCCAAATAAAAGTTTGGTATGTTTTGAGATGTTCTTCTGAATTAAAAAAAAAAGTTAATCTTTTTAATGAACATTTGTAATTTTTTTGTACTTAAATCAATGCATCACAATAGTTGTAACGTTTTTGAAGTAAGTTTTTTTTTGTTTTTACCTGTTTATTCTGGTTTGATCTACGCAAAATGGAGAGTTGTTTAAAGAGTTATTTGTTTGACTTGTGTGCAAGTGTTACACTGGATTCACAATGCGATGTTGCAAGCGATAAAAAAACAAAAACTCAGCAACCGATAAATCAGAGATAGTTGCTGCGTTGTTGCGTTTTTATTGCTCGCAACTTTGGATTGTGAATCCACCTTTAGTGGATACAAACAGCCCATGGGCAGATTAACAAAGAACACCTCAAAACAAAGGAGCTTAACAAACAGATCTCTCGTTTGACATGTTGCGAACTAGAAGTGTTGCAATGGTCTGTTAACGTAAGTCTAGCGTAGATAGATATAACACGAAGATTATATTAATATTATAGATATAGAAATATTGTATCTTTGAAATGATAACTCAAGCCATAATAATATATTTTGGTATAAGGAGATAATGGAAAATTCTCGTTTTTATTGTGAAATTTGGGTTGGCATTCGTTTCGGTATGATTACTTCGAGCTTTCATCTAGCCCTTGTTTCTGATGCACTAAAGCGTTAGTTATATCGGTGTGTCGATATGAAGTTTTTTGGTCATATTATTGGTAGTCTTAAGACTAAGATGGTGGTATAAGAGTTCGCTAGGCGACAAAAGGTAGGTAAACGAGACGAGGTCTCTTGTATCACATGAGCCGTATGCAATGTAAGTTAGGTGTTGCCAGCGAACCGAACCAGCTAAACTATAACCATTATTTTTTAAACTGACTTTTGACAGCTGTCATCTCAGTACTATTTATAACCTCTAAATCAATATTTTATTGGGACGGCAGTGAGGTTGTCAAATCTTGAAATATTTCAATTGTAGCACAGTAAGGGCTGGCAGCCCTTCTGGTTTGGCCAAGGGTCTATGGGTTTGAATAGAGCATGTCTGGACTGTGGCTTCATGTTAAGAACCAATAGTATATCACATAGTAATATTTCTCAAATAATAACTTGTGAATACTTAAAAGTTAAATAAATATTACAACTTACCACCATCTGTTTTCAAAATTTTAGATCGAATTTCGCGTACCATAAAACTTCGTATCTTGAGTAATGGTGACGTGACTTTACTCAAACCATTGATAAACTAAGCTCACTGCGTAATGAAATATTAGTTTAGAATTATACAAAAATCATTGAATAGTAAAAACTTATATTTTATTATGCAGTAAAATAAATCTAATCCAATAGAAATTAAATTCACGCAATTAAGAGATAAGTACCCAGTTTACTCCTTTTTTATGTTTACGGTCACGTCACAATTGCTCAATTATTAAGGTTGATGAACCAAATCAATGGTGTACCGCCTTAGTCGGCAGTCGTACAGAGAGTAATGCGTTTTTATTCTATTTTTATTTCATTAATGTAATAAACTTACGTTATTTTTAAACTAGGTGGTTGTTTTATTTGATTCCATACTGTTAGGGTTGCCAACATCAAAGTCAAAAACGTTGGGTCGATGGATTTATGGAGAAAAAAACATTGCTTTAAAATTTCAATGTTTTCATAAAGCACCTGACCGCTCGACGATACCCAACTTCGAAAAAGGCATGTCCGTCTTCAAAAAGTTAGGTATCTACAGTTAACTTTGAACACTCGGGTAATGACAGTATAACAGTTAAGTTGTAAGGTTGGCAATATGAATATTTTTGTATTAACTAGTTATTTAAGGTGGATCGATTCGCATGGGGCGGGAATTTCAAAATTTTCGCAGTTTTAAATTTGTTGTAACTAAATGGTATGACTTTATATTTATTCAAGTAGTTTTGCGGTAGTAAAACATTGTTTCTTAAGGCACTGTGTTTTGTTTTTGAATGTTCAAGCTGCTGATCTTAAATAATGGTGCATAAAATGTGTAAAAGTCGGTTGAAACATAAAGAGCATAATTATTTAAAATTAGTAACTCGAATCCCCAAAATCAAAACGCAATGCGTAAAAACCAGTGTTTTACTACCGGAAAACTACTTGAATTAATAAAAAGTCGCAACATTTAGCCACTATAAATTAAAAACTGCAAAGATTTCGAAATTCCCGCCTCATACGAAGCGATCCACCTTAAGAGGGTATAATTCCAGGCATTATTGACCAATGTTGCCGGTTTAGACTTGTAAAATTGTAACTTGTAGCTTCGTGACACGGGCCACTGATGGTAAGTTATCACCACCACTCATAGACACACGCAACACCAAGTAGTTTGCAGATGCGTTGCCAACCCAGAGGGCTAAGCTGGTATACCACTTGTGCCAGTAATTTTACCATCAACGTTATTCGTGTGACGGAAAATCACGGTCAAACTTTTATTATATTTGATCTCGTCCACGTAGCATTCCATGATGAAGCGTCCTTTTTTTACTAATCCAATATGGGTTAATAATTTACAGTAATCTACATGTACACTATCTACTCTACTGCTAATGTAATAAAGAGGTACACTTTGTTTGTTTGTATGTAGGTAGTCATCTCTGGAACTAGGTACTGAGCCGATTTCAAAAATTCTTTCACACATAGAAAGCTACACTATCCGTGACAGACATAGGCTACTATGACCACGCGAACGAAGTCGCGATCGTCCGCTAGTCTGAAATAAATATAAAGAGGTATTTCATCTTAGCCCTCTGGGTTGGCAACGCATCTGCAATATCCTTGGTGTTGCGATGTCGAAAAGCGGTGGTGATCACTTACCAACAGGTGACCCACTTGCTTCTTTTCCTTTATGGTATAAAAAATTATTGATGCAAATAATCCTGAGCATCTTGCGAGCCCGGATCGCGAGCGGCGGTATGACGTTAGCACACAACTCCTATACCCCCCTCCAGCGGGCCTGAAGTGCGGCCTCCATGTAAGCGCGTGCGATGATGCGTCCCGCTGATATAAATACTTTTAAGTAACTTGCGAGGCCCGAGGGCGACTAGTATTATAACGTTAGCAAGCGTCCCCCTATCTTTGTTCCTCCTCAAGTGAGCCCAAGAAGCCTAAAGGAGCAAAATACAACCTATCTTTTTGCCAAATTACATCAAGATTATTTGTTGCTCGTAACCCGTAGAAGTCGTTTAGCGTTGTCCCGTAGGAATTTTGCATTTTTGCGGAAAAATCCGATATTGATCCAAGGTTTCAGCTATCCCCATTCCAAATTTCGTCTAAATCCGCCCAGCCGTTTAAAGGTGAAGAAGAACCGCGCACAACTCATTAATCGTTATCCTGCAAGAACTGCATATTTACGGAAAAAAAGTATGCTATGTATTAATCCAGGGTAGAGGTTATCTCCGTTTTTCATCCAAATCCGTCAAATAGTTAATGAACACTATTAAATAATTAATTATTTAATTATTAGAGCAAAGTTAAATTACGGAATAAAAATGATCCTGTGTTAATCCAGAATGATTAGACCGTACCATTATCGCGATATAGTACTGCAAGTTCATGTACTGAGAAAAACTGTTTTTTTGTGTTGCACTCTTTTGTTCAAAGTCGCCATTTAAAGCATATTTCTGGAAAACTGAGACTTTGTATTCATCTTTATTAGATGTTGATTATGTGTAGCGAGTTTCAAAAGTCACGCTTCATTTGTTTCTTAAATATAGTTGTATGAAGGTTAGTATTTTTAAACCCTAATTCCACTTTGTTGCTTTTCTGAAAGCGATTTGGAAAAAATGCTGAAACAGGTATTTCTTTATTTTAAATAATAAGTGTGAGTTCTGAGTTTCATGATTCTAGAACAATCTTTAAAAAAAATCCATACAAACTTCACCCCCCCATTTTCCCCCATTTTTTCAAATTTTTTATAGCCTAAAACATATTCTGGACTTATTTAAACAGATCTGTGAAAACTCCATCTAAATCCGTTCAGCGGTTTTTACGTGATTGGCATACAAACAAACAAACAAAATTTTTTTTTAAAGGTCTTATCGTGTTCAGTTACTCATTTTAAGTCACCCTGGGTGGTTCTTTTTTTTTAATCTTCAATGTACAGACTTTTTTGTCTCAACGATTTTATTATATGTATAGATTTCGGGGTGATCGATACAATACCAATGTCATTGCATCGCTTGGGTTACACGTAGCCAATGCGACTGTGTCCGACCAGCCACAAGATGGTCCGATGACCTCATACAGGTGGTAGGAAGGCGCTGGTTGCATGCCGCTTCCAACCGGTCACTTTGGAAATCCATGGAGGAGACCTATATTCAACAATGGACTTCTTGTGGCTGAGATGATGATGATGATGAATGCGAGTGAAAACCACAAATAGAGCCTTCACGAAAGGGAAATAAAACGCTCAACTGATTTATTAACATAACTCTATTAAAAATAAACATTTTAACAACAGGCTTCTATGTACAGTTCGCCATTTACTATCTACACTCACGCAACGGGCAGTTGGGACATTATTGTCACTCTAGGGCGTTCAAATACAATATTTTCATACAAATAAACAATAAAATGATGGTTATTATCAAGTTCACTGACCACGGTATCAAAGTGATACCAAGTCTCCCCACAGTATTCAGATTGGGGACCCACAGGTACTCTATAGGGGGTTGCAGCGTCGTAGCTTGC
The DNA here is from genome assembly GCA_963691745.1 of Ditula angustiorana. Taxonomy (NCBI): domain Eukaryota; kingdom Metazoa; phylum Arthropoda; class Insecta; order Lepidoptera; family Tortricidae; genus Ditula; species Ditula angustiorana. The sequence continues at coordinate 1,066,971 of OY829497.1, read as the reverse complement.
CTGGGATGGGCCGTGTATCAAAATTTGTCGCGGCGTCCTTCTACCCTAAGCCCGAATGGAGCTTATGGAGCTTTTTATGGTCTACAAGTCGAGGCCCCTGTAACCCCAGGGTTGCGTGGTTGGGAAGAGTTTGATCTAGATACTTTGATAATTGGGGCTGTGGAAATTTTCTGTGACTTCCAGAATAAAAAAATTGTCATTTTCCTATTTAGGCCCCATTTTTTTTGCTCCAGGGCCTATGGTCAGCAAGCTACGCCACTGGGATTGAACAAGTTAGGTTGCATCCGAAGGCCGGCGCTCCCTAGCGGCAAGGCACAGCAAATGATATTGAACTTTGTTATTAATAGCCTTAACACTCACATTTCGTTGGTATTTGAAACTAATCGCGACATGCTGAAGCTTTCATCAAAATAACATTGATGAAAATATATTCAAAATCATTTGGGCTTGAGAAAACCAACTGAGGGCGGGGCTCCGTCGAATTGTAATATGAAAAGTGAATGTCAGTCAGTCAAGAAAAGTAAGGTCAAGAGAGTAATGGCTTGTGAAGTTGTGCAGCGACTTGTGATTGTAGTTTTGAAGTTATGGGATTTCAAAAACGACATCTAGTACAAGTTCTTTACCAACATTATTAAGAAAGAAGGTAGACAGGTAACCAAAGGAAGGAAGGAAGCTGTTACGTACCGTTCATAGAGGTAGAAAGTTATATTTCTTATTAATAAAAGACCAGAGCGAGTGTGATTTGAGGTCTGATTACACTGCAAAATATTAATGTCAAATCAACTCGCCGCGTGGTCCGCTTTGTTCGTCTAAAATCCACAATCTCATTAATAAAAAACTTCCTTGCCTGTCCAAAAACTTGAATGAAGTAAATGACTATATTATTAAATATTTGTAACCGAAATTTCTTTCGATTTTTTATTTTAAATGTTTTTAACATTCAAATTATTAAATTAAAATGCTAATGACAACACAAAGAAAAATTTGGGCAATGGCAGGACTTGAACCAGCCACCTCAGCATCCGTGCCATGCGATTGCCAGTTTCGCCACATTACCACAGTGGTTCGAGGTTCAAGCCCTGCCATTACCTACCCTAACATTTCTTTGAGCTGTCATTTTATAGAATTTAAATTTAATTTGAATGTTAAAAAAAAAATTATCAAGTCTACATCCGCATACATCGTGACTGTTTTGGGTCATACAAATAAAAAATTAGTTGTACCCAAGTCGTTAAATTTTGAGCTACATAGTTAAAGTTTCGACTCTCTTGCAAATAAAATTAAATGCAAATCTCCTAGAGTGACAAAATAAATGCTCTCTGGCAGAGATATTTATAACAAACATATAAAAACGCACTTTGTAAAAAGTAATACATATACAATACAGTACATAGTGCTTATACAGTATCAAATACATGTTCACGCGTATGTTACATTTTGTATTCCGTGAACTATACAAAATTAAAATGAAAATTTGGAAATTTTCTAGTGTCACTGTAATCGCCCTGTCTCACAAACCATATATCCTCTAGATTGCATAACTTGGCCCAATTTCATAAACGCGACAGGCGACAGGTGACAGTGACAATTCAGTATGCATTGCTTACCCTCTGTGATGTTAAGTCTGTAAGACTAGCGTCACTTGTCAACATTGTAATGTACGGCAAATTGTCACGGTCACCTATCGCCTGTCGCGTTTATGAAATTGGGCCCCGGGCGCCCCCAACGAGCCAAGCTTGCAGTCAAAACTATAAACTTGCAACCCTCAAATAGAAACTTCATGTCCTATACGACCGCACACGAACGCACCAATCACATCAGACTAAGCGTCCCCCGTCATTTGGGTAGTTTTAGTTAATAAACTGGAACAAATTACCTTGCTACTCCACGAAAACAGTGCCGTACACGGGCAAGAAAAGACAGCTGCGTTTGCGCGATATATATGTATTTTTGATGCAAAAACCCACCCTCCTCCGCTTCCGCGCGAAACAACATATATCACACAGACTCAACTATTATACATGGCATTCGTTCTAGTAGCAAACACGGTCGTACCATTTGATTCAAATAGAGGCGAAACGCGCGTAGATAGTATAGTTTTAGAGGATAGTGGTGGGGGTTTATAGTCGAGTCTGTGTGATATATGTCGTTTCTTGTGAGAGCAGAGAAGGGCTGGTTTTTAAATTAAAATAATATCGCAGACACAATTGTCTTGTAATTTGTTCCAGGTTGTCGATATGGACCTCCGCAAAGTAACGCCTGAATCTATTAATTAGTTTTAGTTAATCGCAAGGATTAGGTTAAGCAGGGCCTAGAGGCAATATGGCCTGCGCCGTAAGCGAAGTCAACAGCTTCACAAAATCCGTGCGCCTCAACTGACAAGTTCAACGATACAGCAACTTCCCACAGACCGCGGCGTTACGACCTCCGTAGAATGTTTTAATCTCTTAATAATTGATACCCTATTTTGTGATGATCCTTTGGCGCCCAAAACCTTAGAAGAATCCCAGCCAACCAGGCTCATATCCAACCAGTAAACGCATATCCAAGTTCACGCACACATCCAAGTGATCATATAACAGATAGATTGTATTATAATTAGCGATTCGAATTAATGATTTGAAAATATACTGTTCAACTCATGAACCTGTCACGACTCATAATAATATAGATTTAGTATCGGCAAGTAGTTCACGAGTATCGGTTGAACAAAACATTTGCGAAATTAACAAAAATCTTGGGACAATAAGTGAAAAATCACTCAAGGCTTCTTATAAAACATGGGCAAGTCAAAGTAATATAGAAACAGAGTTAAAACCAGGCAATTTTATATGGCTATAGCTTGTCTTAACCTTTCTATATCACTTAAAAATAAAATAATATTAAACAGAAGCCCGGTTCCCAAGAAATTTCACAAAAAATGCCCAACCTTGTAGCGAAAAATAAAAACCTCTGGTGAAAGAGAAAAGCTTTTTAACAAAGAACGGCTGTGTGAGCTGGTGTTTAACCACTGTTTAACATATTTTGGTTAAGTTGTTTATGCTTCAAGCTAAAATTGGTCCAAATTTATTTCTAAACAAAAGAAGGGTAATAACACGATCTCACTATCAATATTTTAGGACTTCTACAAAGACGGAGCTGTCTAATAGTAATGAATGAGAGAGCCGAAGGCGAAGCACAAACTTTCAGTGAATGCCTTCGCTCTTGCCTCGAATACACTAAGGCATTGCAATCAAAATTGCAAGCATCGGCTGTGAAACAAGACAGGCTTTGCAGTAAATTAAGGCTTCTTTTATCTACTTCCCAATCACTATCTTTATCTTATTTACAGTCTAAAGTAAAATTGCTATCCATTCCCGTCTGTCCCCATATCTTTGGCCGCTGACTCCTTCTAAACCATGCAACGGATTTTGATAAGGTTTTCACTGTCATTTGGAAATTTTATAAGGTTGTTATGTACATTACATCGTAATGGTACCCCATGCGAAGCCTTAGCGGGACGCTAGTAGTAGAATAAAACGGTAAAACCTACCGATTAAAAAAGCTACAGAACCACTTTCACCAGAGGTCCGTTACTTGTGATACTAAATCTTCTTTGGAACGTCCGGAGGCTGCCAACGAGCTGATGCCTCCGGGAGGCCTAGCCAATGATGAGCCCGCAGCCGAACTTGAACTGCTGCTTGGCCTGGTTGGCCATGCCGGAGAGGGCGAACGTGAAGGGGAGGGGCTGGAGTTTCTTCTCGAGGACTGCTCCGATGTTCCAGTTGGAGTCGACCATGCCTGAAAAAAGTATGAAAATGCAGAAATGATTTTGCTAGTAGGCGATGCAGGCTTTTTTACATGTCTCAGTCTGCCAGAGCTTCGGAAAATGGAAGATTCTGCTGAGAAGAAGCGCTGCAAGAAGCTTATCCCTTTTTTTTCTTCAAAACAAGGTGAGAGATTAAACACTGAAGAATATTTATAAGACGCGATTTCGTGGTTCGTTTGACTTTGACGTCATTGTCCACGTTGTCACTAGTAAAATGTATGGTTTTAGCATTAAGATTGCATTTAATAATAACTACCACACCAAAATTTTCTCCAATTTGTATCTTTGCGTCGATAAATAAATCTCAAAACATAAAAAGAACCAATTTTTTTTTGGTATTTTCGTCTTTTTGTATATTTGCAACCGAACTGCGGCGGCCTCAGTGCAGAGGCACGCCGAACAACTCTCAGCTTCGAAGGCGCGTCTGCCACCACTGTAGTGTTACTAACCTCTAAAGACAAGCTCCGCTTTGGGGATGGTGACTTGGTAGCCGATGGTGCCGACTGACTCCATCCCTCGGAAGGACGTGTCCATCTCAGCCACCACCTGAATACAAAAAAAAAAAAATATTTCATTTATACTAGCGATCCGCGCCGTCTTCGCCCGGATACCAAGTAATTGCTTGATCACTTTTCGATCGTCAACTACTCAAAACAAAATAAGTCCCACTTGACCTTTTTCGGTAAAATTCAAACATAAAAATAAATATGTATTTCCACTAATACATGTTTTGAAAGTAGGGTTTCATTTTCTTGGTTTCATGTATAAACAGTTAATAAAACCTTATTATCACAGGACATTATTTTGTTTGTTTGTATGTAGGGGGTAATCTCTGGAACTACAGAATCGATTTAAAAAATTCTTTCACATATAGAAACCTACACTATCCCTGAAGGACATAAGCTAGTAATTCCATCCGGGCGTCTGTTGGTATTATTATATTTTTGTTCTACTGAGAAAAGTTGAACGGGCCCTATTTTATTTTGAGTAGTACATTACAAGGAGGTCAGGCTTAAAAGAGGCTAACCAATTACTTGGTCGACTATACAGGAAAACCTTTCGTAAAAAATCTCTAAATGACAGTGAAAATCATATCAAAATCCGTTGCGTGGTTTAGATGGTGTAAGCGGCCGCAGATGTGAGGACAGACAATAACGGATAGCGACTCTGTTATTTTACTAGGTAAAGATAAATGAGATGAAATGAAAAATCGTTTATTAAGAACAAAATACATGAACATAGTTGAGTTTCTTGCCGGTATCTTCTCATCAGAGGTTTTTCCGAACCGGTGGTAAATTTTCTGACATTCATAAGTGCTACCTGTAAGCCTAATCTGAATAAAATATTTTGACTTTGATAGAGTACCTGAAGCTGTTCGCTGGCCTGCTTGAAGTAACACAGGTGGAAACCGGCGGCGCCCAGCGTGGCAGACACCTCAGAATCTGGAATTGTTAGTTTGTTGTGTTACCGAAAGACTACAAATGCCACGTGCAAGAGGCGTGGGCACAATCCGGCATGGATACAATTAGGACGTATTTAATGACATTAAACCATATAAAAATTCGTTGTGTGGTTCAGGAGTGAGCGTTAGTTTGCAGAAGTCTGCAGTCCTTTTAATGCAGGTGTTATACCCTCGTGTAAGGTCCGACCAGATCGCTACCAACATCTCGCTCGCTAATCCAACAGCTAAGCAGCAGCGCTTGCAATGTCGTGTTCCGGAGCGGAGAACAAGACAGTGAAATTACTGGCACTTAGATGTTCTATCTTAGCCCTCCGGTATGACAAAGCATCTGCAGTCTCTTTGGTGTCACGACTGCCTATGGTCAGTGGTGACCTTTCACCATCACAGCGAGCAGGTCACCATTCACTTGTATGTTTATTCTATAAAAATATAATTGAAGCATCCACAACAACCTGTAAGCATCATGGCTATTATCATATCTCATCAGGGGTCCTCTCGGATACATTTCGAGCTGATGGGATCTCTCGTGTACAGTCAAGGAAATTGAAACACGTACCACCGTAGAACCTAGTCGAAGAGACATACGCATGTCATTTGTATGACATAGCCTGGCGTTTAACGCGTCGCGTCATTGCGACAGGGTTTTAAGGTGATACGTGAGTATATTTCCCCTACTGTACAGTCAGCCTCAGAGTAGCTTAACACTTAAGAACCTTGTCATAGAAAGGAAAGAAATGAAAGTTGCTCGAATTTGTCGCATCACTGACAGCGACGAGGTACTAAAATGTTCAGCTACTCGGCTGGCCGTACAAGCAATGTGGCACTGACCGTCCATGGTGTAGCGCGCGGCGGCGGAGGCGATGGCCACCTCGCCGCCCGCCATGCGCGCCGCCACCTGGTACACCAGCTCCGCGCCCAGCGACAGCCGCCGCGTCACCGACTGCAACCAGCACCCACACGTGAGGAATGGAGAAGAAAATTTTTTCAGAATGTCTCAAGCCCTAGTGATCGAACACTTTTGGTCTGTTAAGTATGTATTTTGCTTTTCAAATCTAACACAATGTTTATTATTTACTGTAAAAATATATGGAAGCTATTTTTTTCTGTAATATTAACATGCAACATTGTCATCTTTAATTATGTCAAAGACTACCAGGTTTGTTTGCCCTGATATACCATAAAACAAACACAATGTGAGCATAATTAAAATTACTTTGTATTTGTACATTATGTATGGAACAATTCGCTTGTATTTACTTGGAAATAATTTGCTTTTAATTTGAATTTGCGCAGCTTATTATGGAACTTGTTTATGAATAAAATCGATTAATAGTGACGGACAACATGTCACGAACGCGACTAAAATTAATCATCATCAATCAGTTGTCTAAACTATAGTTATCAAAGATTCAACAATAGCAATATCAGTCTACGTTAGGCAGGCGCTTGCGTGTTTTCCGTGATCAGATCATTGCTTGGGTTGATTGTATTTTTAACAATGCAAAACCAAAGGGGCTCTCATCCATGACATTGCAAATGCATTAAAAACAACTCTGTATGTCTATAAATGCCTAGAATGTGAACTTTCTGAAGAAAATATTTACGTAATAGTGTTCAAAATGTTCAAATTGAAGAGTCTGATTTTACCGACACTAATAACCAGAACACAAAAAAAGTCATTCCCCACATCCTCAGTTACCTATCCAATTGTGTAAATAGTGATAAATACTGCATATAAAATAAGCAATCATTGCTTCATCAATCATCCTGTTGTCTCTAAGTCCTGCTGTTCTAATACTTCTTCATCTAGAGACATACCTAGAATGCTATTTACGATAAATTATTTAATAAGTACTTATTGATTATATTTTGTCGGAGTTGGGATCCTATGTCACAACCTAGATTAACACTGTTAACACATAACTACACCACAAACAGAACAATAAAAAGAAATAAGCCTTCAAGCAATCATAACGTAACATCCAACATTACCTGTAAGTAATGTCCAACGAAGACTGCCGACTTGTCGCTGAAGTCTGGCTTGCCCACAGCCAGGGCCAGCGTGTAGTCAGAGCCCTTGTACTCTAGAGTACCCTGTGTAGCTGTCAGCTTGCATTCTTGCACCTACAACATGTTAAAACTACAATCAGATTTTTATTACTTTTACATAAATATCAACATATTAATTCATTAGCATTTTTCGACTTAAAAATACGTGAGTGATCCATTTTATTAATGTCTGATTCTCACGGTAGTTTTATGTTAAAAATGACATTAATATCAACATTTTACTATCCTAGTAATATAACTAGTGGTTCACACTCAATAGAGACATTAAGGCAAACTTATCTAGGATCCCCCTGACTTTGTAACCATCTACAGATGTTACTTATGTTTCATAAAGTACCTATGTTTGCTGTAGATATTGTAGATAACCAAACTATAAACAAATTTTATGAAGATTGGATCAACAATACGGAAATTATAGTCAAACTAACATACAAACGCTGTCCCATTTCCATAGGTTAAATCTTAGATCTCAAAAAAAAACAGAATATAATTCAATGTAAAAATAGGCGAAAGTATTTTATTCAATTTGATCTCATCACAGTTCGATTTGAAGTTTTGACAATAAAGTTCAGAATTAAATGCTATCTAATATCTACTAAGATTACGTACCTGTGCAGCACCCTTGAGCCTGATCTCTGAAGTGAGCTGGTGGATGAGGTTGAAGTTGACATTGCCGGATGGGTCTACATCACCCAATAGCACTGGAAATGCCTCCGTTGGAGAAATTTGTTTCGTGCCTATGTACGTGGCTCCCAGTTTGTAGCCGCTCTGAGCTGAGCTCATCGTTAATGTGTGTGTCATCTGGAATAGAAATTACAAGAAAATACAAACACTCTATTAAGTAAAATAAAAATTACTACTTTATCAAACACTAAATGAATGAATCTCTATCTACCATCTATGTTTTTAAGAATGCGTTGGATTTTTAAACATCAAGAGACAGAGTTTTAATTTAATACTTCAAAAATTTGTATTTAGTACCTGGAAATGGTTTGAAATGCCTTTGTTGACCAGTAGTTTACCACCTTCAAAATTGACTGGCATAACATCTGGAAAAGAAATATAAGGAATAATATAAATATAGCCGATGCCGATGGCTGCTGGGGTCGAAAAGTTCTCGAATGGCGGCCCCATATTGGCAAGCGCAGTGTAGGATAACCAGCCGCAAGATGGTCCGATGACCTCATACAGGTGGCAGGAGGGCGCTGGTTGCATGCCGCTTCCAATCGGTCACTTTAGAAATCCATGGAGGAGGCCTATGTTCAACAGTGGACTTCTTGTGGCTGAGATGATGATGATGATAAATATAGAGTAATATTTATTTACAATAAAATCATGCAATACTTTAAACTATACCTACTCAAAAATAAAGACAAGCAAAAAATTACAATTTTGTTTTGCAGGACACCACACACACTAAACTAAAAAGCAAGTTAAATAAGAGCTAAATATTGTAGCGTTTGATTGCAGTTTTAATTGTTAATTTTCTCTATTTAATATGTTACTTCTAATAAATGAAAAAATAAGGTCTTTAAAATACATAAATGTATAACAATAAAAAAAAGAGAAATCGAAAGATGCATTAGTTTGCATGGCAAATTTCTGCTTTGTAAATTATTAATATTAATATACAAATTTTCATTTATGAGTAGCATTAGTGAGTGCCTAAAAAGTGATCATGTGTTGCTCAAAGTGAACAGAATCATCGCCTCGCATGTGAGAGCTTTAACAAAATACTTGAAACGTGAAAGGGCTCAAAGTGTAATATAATTTCTTATCAGTAAGTAAACACCAAATTGGGTTGGGACATGGCATGCTGAAAGTTTTGAATGTGGAAACAAAATTAAGTTCAAGTTATTCTTCCACTATAATTGACTACACTTCAATGATCGAATTACCTTAATTAATCAAGTAATTAAAATATATTACATCACAAGATAACCAAACTTTTTGAGCAACCACAGGTTTTGTTTACCGGCTTTTTCTGAATGAACCGACCAAAATAACATCTTCGCGTCATGCCAGTATCTACCCTAATCATTTATAATATGTTAAAGACAGCATATACTGCCCACACGACTCACCTTTGGTTTTTTTGTGCAACTCATCCAACGTCCCTGGATTTTCACGTTTGTTCTCATTCTCTAATTTTTTTATGTCCGTGGGTGCGAGCCCCGAATTATAGACACGATACCTGCTCGCTACAGCACCCATTTTATTGAGGAATTCGTTATACTTTCCCTAAATTCCTCAGAAATCGATGAACATGTGCAATGAAACACAATTCTGTGGAATAAAAGACAATCGTAGCAGTGTGAAGTTGACAGCAGGCATGTACCAACATAACGGAAATGAACAATAGACATGATAGATTTCTGAAGACATTCACATTGTGACGAAGAGTGTGAAGCAGCCACTAACGTCTTCTCATGTCGCGTCGTGTTGTGCATTTACTGACAACACTTGGCAATAAAACCTTTGCTAATCTTTGGTTTTTCTATCAATTGTCTTTGGTATCGCTGTCATTACTGTCAATGTCAATATTGTCAATCATTTTGTGTGTGGTGTGTTGATTGCGTTGCGTGGGAGTTATTTATTTATGAGAAATTGTCTGGGCTAGTGTGTTATTTGTTTCACAACCTTATTGAGTTCAACACCCACAATGCCGAAAGTTGTTTCTCGTAGCATCGTCTGTTCAGACACTAAGGATCAAGAAGAATACAATGAAACCAAACCGCTGCACATATACTATTGCATTTGTGGTCAAATGTCTTTGATCTTGGACTGCACCATCGATCGGCTGCCGCTGCGGCCGACGGACGGCGCTCGCGTCATCGACGGATCCAAACATGCCCACAAGATCACGTCCGACCCCGACGAAACCGTATATCTCAAGAGAGAGAAAGGGATCGAGCGCCAATACAGGTTGAAATGCAAAAAATGCGCAATACCCATCTACTACAAAGCTGATCAGGAAAGTAACATTGTATTTATCATGCGGGGAGCATTAGTCCAGTCTCCAGGTGAAGGTGCCGTCACAGATATTTACAAGCAAGTAGCAATAGCCCAACCCAAGAAGATCATGGTTACAAAACACACTAAGAACATGGGCAAGTTCAGTTCTGTTACCGTTTCAACGATTGATGAAGAAGAGGATGAAATAGAAGCGAGAGAAGTGGCAGACAGTTACGCAAATAATGCAAGGATTATTGAGAAGCAGTTGGAGAGAAAAGGTATGAATAAGAGGCAAGCGGAGACTCCTGCGCCAGTTCAGGAGAAAAGGGTTCGAGGGACTTTAATTGAGAAATAAATCATTTGTAAGATTGAATGGTTTCTTTTTAGTTTTTAAACTAGAGCCAGTAAATATCTAGGAATTTTGAGTAGCTAGCTAGAGTTGTTATAAACCAAATTATTTGTAATTGGACTATTTAATAGTAATGTATACTTAGTGCACATAGCAGTTATACATGTTTGACCTACTACCTTAAACAGGGGGTTGTTAATTGAAGTTTACCTCTGGATTTTCAAATCACAATCATCATTTCGGTGAAGGCAAACACTGAGAGGAAACCTACATCACAATCAGCATGGGTCTGCGATAGAAACTAAAGCGCCAGCTATAGTGAAAGAAGCAGTGGGATGTTCAAAGGCTGATGATGATGAAAAATCTGTGTTATCATCTTCATTACTATGTCTAATTATGTATCCACATTAACTTTAGTATTGGTATGTATTTCTTATTTAGTAATTAAATTAACCTTTTTGATGCCAACAACTCATATATCAGAACTGCAGGTTCAACACTGATGACCTATATATATCGCATGCTTAGTATTAAAGTGACCCATTTCTGAATAATACACGTCCTAAAATATCACCTTAATTAAAAGACATAGGGTTTAATTTTGGGAAATATCATATTCAGAATTGAGTCGGTTTAATTCTAAGGGTGCGATATGTCAATGCATGCAATATAAAAGTGACTTAAGTGCATTCACATAAAGTATAACTTTGTAACTTACAAAAAAAGGCTTGGCGTGTTAATCATGTCTTTTGTATTGTGTGTCTGTTGTATTTGTATTGAAAAGGTTAAATAATGTGAGTAATTAGTAATTACCTTAGAATCATTATCATTACTATAGTCTCATTAATAATTGACAACAAAAAATGAGTGTACAGCCTTAAAGATAATATTAAACAATCAAATACTTGTAATTGGCAGATATGTCAAAGGAGAGACAATAATAAAGAAGATTTAATACAAATATGTTGCGGTAACCTTTGTTGCTAAACCTTTTTTTAAGGCTGTTCAATGTCACCAGTCTTTAAAGTTATCTGCATTAACTGAAGCCTGACAAGAGTTTTTTGAAACTATCTGTGAGATCATGTGGAACTTTTTTTCAGTAACTGCTGACATTCCAAGGAAATCAGATGTCATTTAGTATGAAAAGGTTTCACAGAGGGTTTCTAAACATTGGATAAGCTTTCATTGGTATCATTAAATGAAACGAGCATGTAGGTTGCATCCATTTTTTTATTAAATGAAAACAATTTTACAATGTTCATTTTAAACAATAAATATTTTTAATATTAATATGACTGACGGAATAAATATATCTTTCACTTACATTTCGTATTTACATAATTATTTACAGAGACCTAGCCAATCTGTTATAGAATATAAAAATGTACTTAGAAAAGAAGAAATTGTTAAATTCTGAATATTTAATTTTGTACATTATTTACAAGTTTTTGTTCCATTAAATGTGAAAAATAAATCCCTGTTAGGAAAGGCGAAAAATTTAATTTTTGAGTTTTCAAATTGAAAGATTAAGGAGTTCATAATAAATAATACTTTAGGTAATTCATGTGGTGTACACACATCAGATAAATTTAAATAATCTACTAAAATCTGTTAAAACATACTTTAAATCTCTAATAAATTTCAATAGCATAGAATAAACAGACAAATATACACAACAGATATTAACGAAACATCTAGTAAGCATATAATTTTAAGTAATCACATTGTAATTATAAAGGGCAACAATTTAATAAGAATTATAAGTAAACACTCCTAAAAGTACTAGTCTGTTGCTTAATTCAAACTATCAAAAACCATTCCTAAGCCTGGGCCCAATTTCATAAACGCGACAAGCGACAGATGTCAGTGACAATTCGGTATACATTGCTTGCCAACTATGGTGTTAAGTCTGTAAGTCTGTAGCGTTACTTGTCGTTACAGTAACGTACGGCGAATTGTCACTGTCGCCCGTCGCGTTTATGAAACTGGTCCCTGGTTTGAAGTTAGCATTACAGCATTAAAATACTGAAGTATTTTCAAATGCAACAGTAACAAGAAAAATGACCTGTCAAAAAAAAGATTAAAAAAGGCAGTTGGCACTTCAAGAATAGGGAAGCATATAATTAATTGTGCGATGAAACTGGGTGAGAAAGGCAGAAGTTTTGTTCTTTATTAATTCCATTTGTTAAAACTAGATGGCTCTGCTTACAGTATGAGATCTTGAAGATACAGCGCCATCTACCAGCGTTAAACGTAACGACTTACTTGGTTGCATGACGCACTTGAGTAACCGCCTTTCTCTCCCACAAATCTTCAGGAATACACCGAAATCATTGATTAATTTGATTACAATAAAAAAAAAAATCTTATCTCTAAAGGAATGTGGTTCATTTGAAAGGATGGTAGCTATATTATGACGTTTAATCGATTTAAAAGGGCACTTCCTAGGGGTTCTTTTAAAGCTAGGTTGTAAAAATCCCCAATGTTTTTAAACAAATAAAAATCCATCTATCTTTAAGTTTTACCTACTTGTAATAGCAAATACGTTCCTATCTGTTTGTCTTAAATGCTCAATTAAACAAAAAGTAGTTGCAGTTGTAATTTGAAATAAAAATTAGGTTTACATTTTTTTAATAACTGCGCTAATGTGAGCCAATTCAAATTTTATTTTACTGTCTTTTAAAAAACGTACTAGATATTTATAATAGGTTTAGGCGGGTAGTTTAGTCATTATCTTGATTTGTACTACTGAAAATAATAAACATGCTAATCCCAAGTCAATTGGGTGTTTGACTAGTAGTTAAATAAATTCATTACAAGCTGTTCCCAATTGGTAAGCTCACTTCGATTAGTTGATGTCTTGATTAAAAGGAACTTTGATCGTGATGTTGGTAGGTAATTATTTGTAGAAACTACAAGTTTTTATGTATTTTGGTGATTTATAAATTCATTCACTCACTCATGGACATTAAGAAACTCTCCGGTACTACTTACTATAGATAAAAAATGTAAGTATCTATATTTGTTTTACTCGGGAAATGGGCCGATGGCGCTCGCGCCGAAGTAAAGTCAGGTGTAAATATAAAAAAAAAATGTTTTTGACAGGGGTTTTGCTCTGGTTCCCAAACTGTATGTTCACGACTGAAGTATTATCAACTGCTACGTTTTTAAGGAACTAAACTATAGGTAAAGTACTTAGTCTTTTTAATTTGGTACTTATTAATTTACGAGCTTTTACCCGCGGATTTGGCCGCGTGATAGTATTATCTATGTATTTTACGGGATAAAAGGTATCCTATGTTTTAATCCACGACATGATCTATCTGTCTGCCAAATTTCATCTAAATCCGTCCAGCCGTTAATGCGTGATTGGAGAACAAGCATCCAAATACCCAACCATCATTACTTTCTTTTACTTGAAAACTTATTTTAAACGATTCTGTCATACAAGTGTAAAAGAATCTAGGGACTTGAAACGTAAAAACGCTAGTTAAGCATTTAATATCTCGATTCAGCAGCCTTATTGCATATGCACAGGTTTAATTCACCCAGATCTAAGTACGACGGAGCCCCGTCTAACGAACCTAACCTACCTTACTTTTCGGGGTCAATTAATTTCGGGTGAATAAACTCTACTAAGCATAAACTTATCCAGAACAGCGGGCGTTAAAAGTTCTGTAGAAAAACTCGTTAAACTGCAAAATACTGGCAAAACGAATAATATTCAAAAGGTTTCCAATAAGCATTGATGATAATTAGCGATAGCTGTCTTGTCTTGCCTCGGCTCACTGATCTAGCTCAATGAAAGTGATTTTTCGTTAAGACAATACTTTATAGATGATTCAAATTTTGCTGAAGCCTTTTTACTCGTTTGTTCATCCCAAATCCTTCGCTCTTTCGTCTCACACTGTCAAGAAATTGAGCCAAATTTCGAAATATTGTTAGCAAACACTACATTTCAGTCGTTTCAATAAACAAACTACTATTTCTAGATTCGCTACGGAAAATTGTGTTCATTTCAAGTTTAGACATTTAATTTTAACAGTACATCGAGTTCGTAGTTAGGTATTGTCACGTGGGTACATCTGGAAATACAGTTATCAATTTGGTTGAGGGTATTTCTATAGACTTATATAAGTTCCCAATATTTAAGCACATTGCACCGGTAGATTTAATTTTAACCTCCAAAATTGCACAAACTTTCACATAAACCGAAGACAACATTGGGAAAAGTGTCCAAAATTATACACTTTTAAGTAAATAAACAACAGGAATAGTTAAAAACCTATAATTAGACAAGTAATTTGCACTATTTCCAACAATAGAGTTAAAAAGTTGTGTTATTTCGGAGAGTAAAATTGTATTTATAGGTATCATAAACAAAGTACCTAATAATAATATGTACTAAACTATGGTACGCACCAATAAGGTGTCCACTGTTTATGAAAAATCACGGAAAAGAGGTGGAAGTAACTACTAGGTACAGACCAGCACACTCTGACTTCTCCGTTACACAATTAATTAACCAAGTCTATAGGATCACTAAGAAAAAATCAAATCACCTAGCTTTCCCTGGTGTACAAAAAAACTTTATAGCTTTAGACAGGATAGATAAAATTTTAAACCTTAGGACATGCAATCCACACAGGAGTACACAATATAGTTATTATTTTTATGATAATATTTCCAATTTCCAAATAACTGTAAAAGTACACATCTAGAAAAATGACAAATTATAAAACTTTGTCCAATGTAAACGTATTTATCTCTATTATCGTATTCCGAGATAATTAATTCTCTCTCTGAATTAGAAATTATTTTCTAGAACTAGAGGGCCAAGACAAACAAATATGCTAATTTTTTTTTCATACCTACTTACTAGTGAAAAAAAGTTTATACGAAGCGTGTATAACTTATCAATGAACAATTAAAATACCCTTGGCCCTATTAGATTCAATCTTTTAGAGCTACTAATCTCACTTTTTGCTCTGCCATACACAGAATTCAATACAATAACTATGAAATTAATACGGAACATAAATAACCAAACAGAAACCTTTGAGCATATATCTCTCAAACAATTAAATTTTAAACATACCTACTAAACTTACACCAATACCGGTTTCCGTTTCCTTTTTCTTCTGTGGTGCTTGTGATGTTTCGCGCCATTTTGTGTGTGTCCGCCATTTTGTGGCGGGCCGCCATCTTGGGCGGCGCGTCGCTCGCTCTCTGCTATAAGGGCTTGAAGGGCGGGGGCGGCATGGCTGCGGGCTGGTGGTAAGGATGGTACTGGCGAGCTAGGATGTCGCCCTAGAACGGCATAAACATTAGCCTATACATTCATTATATTCCATCTGCTGTTGAAGTTACAGGGGCAGCTACGTGGGGCCGATTCCACCATGTTTTTACTTTGTGCCTCATTATAATGGCAGCAGTTATATGCTTACAGCTAAAAAAAATTGAGTGAGTATGAAAGTTTACTTTAGTTATATTATTTTAAAGAGATTAAGTACAAAACCAAAACACTTTTAGTGTCTTATATACCTATGTATAGATTATTACGTATTATTTGTAATAAAAAGTGCCAGAGTAAATGTGAAAAGTGTTTACAAAAATAAGGGAGGAGAGCCTTAAGTATAAAGTGTAAATTGCACTAGTTTAATTTTAGTTTACATCCGAACCAACCTAACCAAAGAAATACCTTCTAATTATGGGGCAAGGGGGAGGAGTAGGTATCAAATGGTGTTAGGAAAAAAGGCTGACATTAAGAAAAAATCTCCAGAATCACACTTCGAATCGGATCTACAATGCTACTTAGTAATTTAAAAAAACTCTTTACCTCTTGGGTTACCGAAAAGGTTATGGATCTCTCGGGCTAAAAGGTTAAAATTAATCGTTAGGTTTAGGAACTTGGACAAATGTTAATGGTGTTATCGACCCCGGATAAGTTAATCTATGTAAATACTTACAACTTGAGGTTGGTTTTGAACTTGTTTTAAGTTTCTCTCATGTATCATTAGTTGATGCGCCGCTCTACGAAAAAAAGAGTAGCTTTTTAGTATCGAAGAGTAGGTAAATTATAAGACATACCCACAAATAACTCTCGACATTTTTTTGCTGACAAAGACTACGAGTATATTGACCTTTTGTAATTTAATCTCATTGTTTTAGTTTTTATGCCTAACATTGTTTTAAAACTTTTGAATTGATTGAAACTAACAAACACGGTCAAAAGTATGAAATAAATATTTTATGTTTTGGTAATTTAATTTATATTGGGGGGGACGTTGGGGGACGATTTTAGTATTTGACGTTGGCGTCATTTGTTTATTCGGCGTCACAGAGGTAAAAAAAACATGAGAATAAATAAAATAGAGGAACGTGCAACACGTTCTGATCAAAAGGTGTGATTTTATGTTAATTCCTTCGAATGGCATCACAATTTCGATTCATTATGTCGTTGTTTTGTGACTAATGGATTACGGGTTAAAATGTGACGCTCTGCGTCACTACCTGTCCATTTGCTCCTGCGTCATCTCAAGCGCCTCTTGCATCTCTCGAGAGGTGTTCCTCACGAATTCTGCGTCACAGTAAGCACCCAAACCCTGCTCAGCTAGTACCTGTCAAATAAAGGTATTAGTTTGTCAAACAAATTGTAAGAAAAAACTTGCTATTCCACGAAACGGACTGGATCTCCATTAGGCTGCTTTTCCACCAGAGATGTGCGAAGATGCGTAGCGAGGGATGTGTTTGTGAAGAACCAATGACCCGTTTCCACCAGAGCTGTGCTAACCGAGGCGATGTAAATGAAGCAATTCTATTGGTTCTTACAAACACATCCCTCGCTACGCATCCTCGCACATCTCTGATGGAAACGCAGCCTAAGGCAACTTAAATTGGGGTGACTTTGAAATGCAGGGGCGACTTTAAAAAAGTAGTTTAGGCCCCTTTAATCACTCGTATTTCTTGAATACCGTAAAACAGTCAAGTGTAATAGTGTAATCCATGGTAGATTTAATTGTTACAATGCTTTGGCTCAACGTAACATACCCTAGTTACGAGGCTTTCAGCAGATCCCACCACAGGAACCGAGGAGTTGATCCCACGAGGACTGCCTGGGAGTGACACCACGCCGCGGCCCGAGCTATCGCCGCCTGCAACGATGCTCTGGTGACGTTCGACGTTTACGTTGACGACTTGTTAGTGGCCGTGTAATCGCCAAACGCAAACCGAAAATGTTAGGCACAATGGGCGTAATCCAAATGAAATTCATACTTAGAGGGAGAGAGGAATAAAATTATGAATCGGTTATATTTAATACCTAATCAGGGTCTAACGTAAGCAATCAGACGATGCATAGGTAGTCATAGTAGTTATTGTGCTTTGAAATTTTAATTTTGAAACTTTATTTCAAATTGCGTTTGGCTACTACTCAATAGGTTTTCAAAGCGTCTCTACGCAGACTTAGACTAACCTTAAATAGCTTTTTTGTTCTAAAAGCTGATTCTTTACTTTTATTTTGGTTAACTTTTGATAGTAAAATAGCCAAAGTTGGCCGTTTGAATTTACAAAAGTTCTACGAACTTAGAAATTAAATGATCTAATTTAAAAGCATGTGGCTAGCCTGCTCTCTAGTTATTTCAATTCTAAAGCTTTATTTCTATTTATTTAAAACATTAGCAACTAAATCAGATGTTCTCGTGGAATTTTATGATTTCGCCTTTAAGCATTCGTGCTCAAACAAATAGTTAAAAATAATATTTTTATTTACCGTCTAATAAAGCTTTCTAAAACCTAGGTACCCAAACTAAGGTAGATGCACTATTATTTCATGATTTGTTACATGCTTTATATTACGTATGTTAATGGTTTAGTTAATTTATTTTTACTGAAAAACAATTAGTGATTATCGATTAATTATCCAATTATTGTGAACATGATCGAAATATTATAGCAGATTTAGCTTAATTAAATGTGTATAAAATTAATGTGCAAATATTAGAAGTGTTAGTAATTATGTGTTTATTTTGTGAAATAGTGATTTGCAAAGCTTCTTGTGATCGTGTTTATGTACCACACCTCCGTTTACCTCTGGTGATTGTTTAAGCCTAGGAACCATTATTGGTGTCGATGCAATATATTTTTTCTAGAAAAATCAGGAAGCTTCCTTCTCTAGGCAAAAAAACAGATTAACATTTTAGGACATTTAAGTATTACAATCTAGACTAAGCGAATGTAAAAGTGATTTTAATTGTTACTTTTTAGTCTATTTTAAGTGGGTTTGAAAGTATCATTAAATTGGAATAAATTATTTTGCTAATCCGCAAAACTAAAACTAGAAAAGTTTCGCGGAGTAGCAAGGTAATTTGTTTCAGGGGGCCTAGCACGCTAGCTTTTATCGATGACATAAAGCATTTATCCCGTTCTAACCAGTATGCGTGTGCGAAAGGGACGAATGCTTTATGTCAGCGATAAACGCTAGTGTGCTAGAGGGGCAGTTTGTTGAAATGGATCTCCGCAAAGTAACGCCTGTATTACAATTTGCATTTTATTGCAATTTGGATTTTAAGTGTGGAAGTATTCAACCTTCCAACTAGTAGCATAGCCACAATGTAGCTGGCTGCGGCAAGGATGGGCTGGTGCAACCAGAGTAGTACCACATTCTTACAGAAAACTGTAGTGAAGTAGAAGCTTGCTACTGTCGTTCGTTCGGTTAATTCGAGCTCCGGAGGCCCAGAAGAGGGGAGGGGGAGCTTAAGGCCCGCAATATATCCGTGGTTCACGGAATCACTGGTATTCAGGGGCGGCGACAATCATTCATCAGATTATCCGCATACTCTTTTGCCTTACTTTTTCCTTTAAAAAAAGCAAATCATACATAATCTTAATGCTTTTCCATCAAAGAGAACGCGAGATTCATCAGTTCTGCACGGTTTGCACGCGTCGTCCAAAGCGCAGGATGCCATTACATATTACAATGATACAAGAATTAGTAACAATAACGAATAAATAAATATGTTGGGGCAATTAACACCAATCGACTTAGTTCTTAATTAAGGACACTAAAGCCGCTCGTGTTATGGGTACTGGACAACGGATATATGTATGTAAATACGTACACAAATAAATAAATGTACGTTTAAGTATTATACGTATATATAACATTCAAGACTCTGGTACAAATTCGTATTCATCATACAAACATTTGCCAATCTCTGTAGGCGGGGTCACTGACCGCTGGGCTATCCGGTCGGAGGAATCGTTTCCAGCTGTAATTCAAACGCCTCCTGCGCATCCGACCGCGTTCGCCGACCGTGCAGAATCGAGCTCGATTCCGAAAGAGCAAACGAAAGAGAACGTCGCGCGGAACGAAAGAAGGATGCTTCCTTGCGGGTGCGGACCTGGCTCGTGCGGGCGAGCTACAAGCGGGGCGGGGGCGGGCGGCGCATGCGTGGCCGCGCCCGACGAGGCGCTGCGCACCATCCGACCTGCGCCCGCGGGCCGCGCCGCGCGCAGGCTGCGCCGGGAGCCGCCGCGCACCGCGCGCTCCTTGGCGTGCGAGAAGGCGAACGGGATCTTGGCCGCGGCGTTGTAGCCGTACAGCGTCATGGCGCGCGGCTCGGCGGGCGCGCAGGCGCCGGCCGGCAGCGGCGAGATCTTGGGCTGGATGGGCTCGAAGGCGCCGGGCGACGGCGACTGGTCGGGCGAGGCGCGGCGCGGCGGCGGCAGGCGCTCGCGCGACGACGAGCAGTCCTCGGGGTGCACGCGCTGGCGCGCGCCGGGCGGCGGCCGCGCCGGCGCGCCCTCGCTCGGCGTCGTCAGGTAGTTGACGCAGCCGAACGCGAGCCCTATCTGGCCCAGCATCTCCGGGTAGTTCGACTTCTGGTTGCTGTGATACGTTACCGTGGTCCGCGCGAGGAGGCAGCGAAATAGAAGATGATCGTGTTAGGGGAGGTTAGTCTAGTCTAGGGTTAGGTGCGGTGCGCCGCGAGCGGCCTCTCTACTGGGGTAAAACGAACTCAAAACCACACGTTTCACTACCTTTGTGAATAGCGTTCTTTAGATCATTTGTGGTTCTTCTGCAATGTAAGGGATCGACGTTTAATGACTTAGAACTTGATGATACTAAAGCGTCGAATCTATTGTTAGCTAAGCGCGGTACTCACTCCAACACTTGGTATATCTTCTCCGATTCGCCGTTGAATATGAGAGGCCTCAGCGGTATCTGCTCCTTGGGCTGGCCGTTTGGTCTGAAAAACGACACCATCATCATCCTCCTAGCGCTTTTTCCAGTTTCTTATTTCAGACTACGCTCCATGATCCCAGACTTGGCAGGTTATAACATTGGAGCGACTGCCATCTGACCTCTGTAACTCTGTTACAGGGAAACCAGGGAGACAGGATCATGGAATGCACATTCATTTCCATGAGTCCGCAGGAATCACAATATTTCTCTGATGAGAATCCTGCAAAACCTAGATGCCGATGTAGGGTAAAGGCACCAGTGGCCAGCCAGGGACCAGTGGTCAGCCTTTTGAGACGTTTATTGGTCATAAATATCTGGTATATTCGTTTTAACAAATCGTGAGTATTTCAATTGTAGCTCTGATTCCTTATTGGTCAATACATCATGCGACAGTTGCGGTGAGGGATCGGGGGGAAGAGGTATACTCGTTCATATAGGTGCTCTTTGTCGCAGAGAGCAATATTGTCATGTCCGCCATATTTTTTGTTGCACGTGGTGTTCTCTTAACAGGTACGAAAAACCATGTTTTAATGTTTTGAGTTAATACTTTTTGTACATGATTGGTTTATTTATTAGTTTATCTATTAACTAACATTATATGTTAATAAAAATATCAACATTTAACCTATAAATTGAGGAGGCTGACTACTGGATACCACTTTTTTACAAAAAATCCAGTGTCCAGCCTCCCGCGGCTGACCATTGGGTTATTCATTTTTATTTTTATTTTCGAGCCGATACAACCATTACGACCGTTAGATTTAAATTTTCAATTTTAGTTAAGTATGTTCTAGTCTATTTAAAGTAAAACCCAGTAGTCAGCCGCATTTGAAATACCGGTTATACGCGGCTGACCATTGGGTTTAGCGGATCCAGTACTCAGCCAACCTTGCGTGGTACATCGTTTTGAACTCTATCTCATTGAAATGAGGTTCAAAAATGTATAGATATTTTTGACGTTTACTGTACATAGGTATTGTTTGAATGATGGTCTTCTTAAGTCTGTTACGCAGACATATGTGAGTAAAATGTATGTATCTTGTATATTCAAATAATTGAGTATTAATTACATAATTTTTTTTCTTATTTGTAGTAAAATGCCGAGACAGATACACATATACCCTCCAGAAAAACTCACTTTTGGAAGTCATACGAAGCGGAATGCCGATTAGGGAGGCCAGCAGATCGTTTGGTTGAATTGGGGCCATATCCTCTAAAGACTGGAGGGAGTTAATGGGTCCCAACTGTAGAAGTTCATGAAACTATTGAGTTTCATGAACTTCTATAGTTGGGACCCATTAAAAATGTAGACCGGCTCAAATGGTCCCAGTAATGGGTCCCGACTGTTGATTGCAATGGTGTAGGTATTCAACATTACTTAACAGAACTTCAGGCTACTGGTCTTGTTTTAGTCTTTTCAGTCTTGATTTACTTTTAACGCAGTTGGGTTTTTTATTTTTTTTATTTACTTTTTTTTACACTTTTTAGTTCGGATTGCGTCAGAATGGTTGCTAATCAACTTTAAATCGTTATAGATCCTCAACGGTCATTCAAAATGAAACATGATGTGAAAAACCTAATAATAATTTTCGAATACGTATCCAATGATACCCAACTCAACATAGTTCGTCGACTTTAATTTTTTTCTTTTTCACAATAGGGCATTTGATGGTCGCCATATTGAATTTTGATTATTGTCATGTCTTTAGTGACACTCGCAAGATTAAGACAAATCGATTGACATAAGAATCATCAAAATCGGCCTACGCATTTGGTCTCTAGATCGCCACAAAGGAACAAACATACATACATAGGCTGATAAACACATTACCTTCCTTTGCGTCGCGCAGTCGGGTGAAAATAGACATAAGGGACAATAAATATTAAGAATAATATTGATATCGTTGATTTAGATATTATAAATATAATATATTAACACATATTATGTGATTTTGATCTCATTATGTTAATAGTTTGTAAAGGCCGAGTACTGGGTACACCAAGGCTGCATACTGGATTTCGGAGGCTGACTACTGGAAAAAAGTGCCATTTTTTGTTTTTACTTAATTATAGATATAATAAAGAAGATTGTTACTTTTTTCTATGTTTTGTTTTAAATCTTTAATAAGCAATTAATTTAACCACGTAATGCGTTTATTTATCCGACTAATCCTGTAGAAATGCCGACCGTTCAAACTTCAAAAAGTCGTTATGAGGCTGACCACTGGTGCCTTTACCCTACTTTGGGTGCCAACAAAATCATCAACTGACCGATTGTTCATGTAGGACGTAAAGAGGATAATTAAACTTTTTATTTAATCTAAGTAACTTTAACTCACACTGTAGGTGCCAAGGGCAAGGTTCCTACTCCGTATTCCCGTTGCATCATCGAACTCAAGTGGTTACCAACGCCTTCTGCAATCATAATTCAGTCAATGAGTTTTTTGTGAAACCAACATAAGCTACCATCTAAAAACAAGGTTATAAGTTTGTTTCTAGCTACAGATATGAGCAAGACGTTCTCTGGTGTAGTGCTAATATTTTGTGTGGATTTCATTTTAGCTCGGAGGGACTTATCATTTTAAGGATCTAGAAGACTAGATACTTGAAACTCTGAGAGGATAACGGTGTAGTGGGCTTAAACAAGCTCGGTTTAATTTTTCTATGTGCGTCACTTTATCCACAGACAGACAGAGCTGCAGGGAAAGATAAATTAGGTAAACTGGGGTGATCATGTTAGGAATGATATATAAATGATTACCTGGTGGAGGGTCTCCAGGTTTCCTGTGGCGATGGAAGTGCCTGTTGGGTCCGTGGCGACGGATGCTGGACCAAACGCCTCCGAACAGCGAGTGGTTTCTCTGTCCGAAGAACAATCATGGTCATATTATGTGCTAATTGACAAGTTCTACATTATATTATCAAAGCCTAATCTGAAATGGTTTAGGTGAGGTGGTGATGTTAGTTTATACCACGTCTGATGGTAAGCGTTAACACAGAAAATATTCCGACAAACTGGAAACCGCTTCCTTGTTTGAGGTCGGTAAAAAATAAATAAAAGACATTAATAAACCTAAAGGAAGACCTGCTGCTAGTCCTGGATTATCCAAACATTCAGTGCAGGCATGTGCCTTTATAAGGCCGGCGCCGCTTCAAGGCCACGCCACCCATGAGAAAAAAAGTCAAAATAGTTTTAATTTTGATTTTCCTTTCTAAGGGTAGAGGAGCCCCTAGACTTGTATAGCGTGGGAGCCTCTATATGGCCTAATCCAGCGCTGCCTCCTGCGCAGGCCGCCAAAAGAGACACAAGTTATTTTCAGGAACTGCCTAAGCTCCTCAAATCGGCGGTTTTCTGACACAACTTCGTTTATTAGGGTGGGTCGTCGTACTCAATCTCGAATTAAAAGAGCTTCAAACTAACGTAGGAACAGCAGCTGAATTTTGTATACGAGTTTGAGTCAAAAAACACATTTGACTTTGAGGTTAAATATGGAAGCCATCGTAATTTCGCAACGGTTGATTTTAATTCATCTGGCAGACGGGCACCCAAGATAATATATCGAAAATGGGATATTTACCGTAGCACATACAGAAGGATTTACCAAACAAGAAAGAGTAGAAAACACACTACCGAAAACACCGCATCTCTTTACATGATGATGATTTCCTTACCCTATGCATAGGCACATCTGACTCCGCAGTGATGTCATCCAGATTTCCGGAGATGGCTCTCTTGAGTTCAGGTCCCGCCTCATGCAGGGTCCTCAGTCCTGCTTGTAATGTCATCTGGTGACAAGCCTCGTCGTTTTGCCTCAGCTCCTGCTCTTTTCGCTTCTTAAACCTTTTGGGAGAAGATGCGGTTTGTGATTCGATTGGCTAAAGGTGTATAAGGTAAGGATAAGTCCAAAAGTTTTCGGCATTTTGCACAGGTTTCAGTGTCAGAGTTGAGTTGAGTTGGCCTTGTGTTTAGTTCGTTCTTGCACTCATCAAATAAGGTGACCGTCCCAGTGTTTGACACGTGCAGGACATTGTTTGTAGTTGACATCATTGTCTCTCGTTTTGCTCGTATATTTTTGTATCTTCCCGTCAATGATTGGTTCACTGTCAATGACTGGACGGTTACCTTATGTAAAAAATGTGAATTCAAGAGTGGTTTAAATAGTAATGCCGAAATTTGTATGTGAGCAGAATCTTTTGAACCTTCCGATACTTACAGATCTCCAGGTGGTGCAACTACGCTAGGAAATGGAAAAGTCTAAAACTAGGTTCTATATAGCGTTGTGATCTAGGAGCGATCCGAGATGAAAATTGTATAGAAAATGAGAATGTAGTAAAAATTGCTATTTGTTAAAGACCCGTTGTTCAATAGGCAATTTTGGTGTGACGTGACATCACAATAAACATCTACCAATTGGTACCTCATCATATAATTTAAGAAATAAGCTCTTAGTAATTTCTTATGTTTTCGCGACTTGTAGACATTGAAATAAAACAATTTATACGGTTTATATCGCGTGTATTGTAACGAATCTAATTCCCGACGTTTCGAGCCCTTTACAGGTCCCATGTTCACGGGCAAAGGGAAAATACTATGTAAACCAGTACGGGCTGGATGTTGCAAACAAAATTAGGCGGTATGAAGACCTCAGGAATAAACGTGGGTCAGTCTGCCCGTGAACATGGGACCTGTAAAGGGCTCGAAACGTCGGGAATTAGATTCGTTACAATACACGCGATATTAACCGTATAAATTGTTTTATTTCAATAAATAAGCTCTTGTTGGTGGAGTTACCGCCATTTCTCACTTGCCCACTTGCCTTTGCCGAGGACCTGACTTCATTATACGACGTGACATTAACTTCCTCCCTTAGTTGATCAAAGTAGTTTCGTCTAGGTTTCCTCTTCCTCTTTTCCCTTCAACCTTTCCTTCGACTGTTTTTTAAGAAACTATCGTGTCTTATTAATTGCCCTATAGTTTTCCCTCTTTAGTTTTCAATGGTTCTTAATAGACATAATTTCAATAGGTAGATTAGTGAAATTGTGAAAAGCGATGGGGTATTAGTAGTACTAAGATTTTTGCTAGCATGCCATGGTAATAAAATCTATGGAGTCGTTATTGATGACAAATCTTTTCCAAAGTGTGTAACACAATAGATATGTTACGTTGATTTAGACTTTGAAAAATACTTTTAACAAAAAGTGACTCTATGGATTTTTGAACTACGGTATGCTAGTAAAAGTTGTAGTCCTAGATGTAAGACTTTTAGTGTAAAATATGGATATAAAGTTGTCACCGGATTTTGAGCTAAGTATGTCAGTCTATCTTTCACCAAAAGTTACATAATAGATAATAAATTATAATTTTGTTATAAATGTGCAAGTACTTAATAATAATAATGTCTGTGTCATATTGATTTTCAGACACCTAATGAACAACGGGTTTCAAAAAATGCGTTATATTTAGAGCAAAATTAAGAAGTGCAATGCCGAATTCGAAATTATTTTTATTTCTGACACCATTCATTTAGATAGACTAACGTCCTAATTTATCATTTTAAAGTGCTAGTGTACCTAGAAAAAAAATGAATTGGCGTTTATAAATGTTCTCCAACATTATTTAAAAATAGAATATCACATAAACACAACATTTAACCATAAATTACGAAAAGGTAATAAAAATGCTCAATAATTTTATTCTGGAGATGGGGGTCAACCCAAAAACGTCATGCTTTTTAAGCACTGGGGTAGTTTAGTGATTATTTTAGTTTTTATTTAAGTTGTTGTCTTAGGAACATGCAGGGTGAAACCCAAAACTATCTGCGGGTGGTTACGTTCATATTTAAATCTAGATTTATTGTCTATCTCTTAGGAATTGCATAGAAAAAACACTAGTGGGTACATTCGGATCCTTTTCAACATACTTCTGATGCGTTACTTACGCGTGATTCCTATGAAACAAAAATAATTGTGTCAGTGTCCGAAACAAATTAAAATCTGAACTCAATAGAAACAAATACAATAATGAAGTAGAGAAAAACTTTCGATAACTTTTTAATTTAGACTTCTTACAAAAACTCGTATGAAGTCTAAAATTATAACCGAGAAGAAATTAAAACTAAGCCGGTCGTTTTGTATTTATATTCGTTATGAAACCTATCAAATTTAGTGTTATTGTCATTATTAGCATGTGCTTATCCAATAATTGAATAATAGTGATCTTTAAAACCAATAACGGTAGCCAATTCGCTTAAAACGAGCATTCTGACCTCTAAAGAAGAAGTTAGATCGCTTTCTTTGTACAGTTACTGGCAAACTTCTTGAGCACTGACCTTGACTGCGCAGTAGCCGTTTCTAGTACAAATGTGTATGCGCAAACGTACCTCCTCCACTCGATCTATGCCCAAGTTGTTTGCCTGCAACTTTAACAAGTGACACGCGACGAACAAAATCAGAAGTGGGATTGTCCTTTGTTATAAAACCCACTGACCTTCTGAAGTAGTCCTGTATAAGGAAAGTGGCGTAGAACTTCCCAACGGTTATTTCATTGGGATCCCCTGGTGGCGGTACCACCTGATCTAGAAGTTTTGGCGACGTCCGCTTCCAAATCTTCTTGATGACTGCCCTGAGTTGTGTGTTGCAATCATCAATGTTGCCTGTTGAAGTCAATTGATTGAAAGTAAATTTTCAAATAAGACCAGTTTTCTATACTTAGCACAATTTTTTATACATCACACTTTGTGTATTATAGTAACCTCTCCATAATTGCTGCGCCCAACAGATTACTTTTTGCTGTGACCTCTTTGCCTGTAATACCACATCTTTAAACCACTATGTGCAGTAAACTATTAAAATAAACTTAATTTCAATGTTATTTGGATTGAGTAATTTATTATTAATGTCAGGACCTTGATACAACCCCGTGAATATTCTTTAACTTGGAGACTCTATCTTCCTGACCAACTTCAACTAGTTTCAATACAATGCTTAAATTTTGCTGTGGTATTTATTGTTTTCCAAGCTTATTCACTTGCTTTCTCCCATAAAGTCCCAGAGCCCGCATCAATATAATCCGGATCTACGACTAGTCATGGTATAATGAATTTACCCTCAGTTTTAATCTTAAGTGAGGTCCTGACGACAGCAAATAATGTGGCGTTGAACAGGACAGTCCCATCGGAGTTGAGTGGCATGTTCATGGAAACGAGACGCTTGCAGGCCACGCGGTGCGGACACAGCTTCCCGAATCCTAGAATCAAGAAAGTATTGAGTGAAACCTCCATGAACCAGGAAGACAATTTTGTAGTCTCTAGCAACACAGTTTTGTAACAAACTAACAAATTACCTCAGGGTAATTCGTCCCAGTTTGTTGGTATGGACCTCGGCAAAGTAACGCCTGCATTTACTCACTGTTTTGGATTGTCATGTTACTTCATGTAAAGATTAGAATAATAATTTCTTTAAGTGTTTGTGCGTGTTTACTCAAATAATGTACAGATAGACTAAGAGGCCAACGATCTTGAGGAAAATGTCATGAGGAAACGTGCACAATTTTGTAAAAATTAACGTGTAACTATGATCCTGTCAGGGGTTTAGGGGTTAGATGGCAGTCGCATCAATATAATAATCATGGTCAAAGCGTATCGTGAATGAATTTGAACATATAAGGCAACTATTGTACACCATATTATGGTAGGCTGTAGCGAATACTATTCTATTTTATATAACATCTATTTCTACCTACAGTTATACATTAAAATATTTTGATTTTGATGGTGGGCCAAAATTCTTTTTAGTGCCTAAAAAAAAATTGAAAATGTATAAGCACTTTTACAAAATTGTAGAAGTCTCGAAATATTTTCCTAGTAATATTACGTTAGTTCTCAACCGGGCCCCAATTTTTATTATGAATTTTCCCACCATCCTGGGTTTTTCATTACAGAAAATTCTCATTTGGTACCCAAATTACCACTGCGTTACCAGTCCCCATGACTCCTCAAGAATAGTGTCCACTGCGTTACCAAACAATAGTTATTTTCTTATTCTGACCCCAAATATTTTTATAACAGTCATCATTCGGGTATGCGTATGTCATTCCGAATTTAAAGATAACATATTATTTTAAGAATATCAGGATAAATAAAAAATATGCGTTAAAATGTACAAGGGACATTTTATTAGGCATCAAAAAGAATTTTGGCCCGTGTACTTACCTAACGGCGGACTTATCTTCCTTAATAAGGTAACTACATCTAAGTGTTTAATTCGACCCTTGGCGTCAGGATCGTATTCACTCCATAATCTGAAAATGATAGATTTATTTATAACTACTGAAATTGTCGTTTCTCGCACTAAATATTGATACACCAGCCGTCTTACCGCAGATGTTTTAACAAATTGGAACAAATTACCTTGCTATTCCGCGAAATTAGCAATTATAATTTCGCGGAGTAGCAAGGAATTTGTTCTAATTTATTGATATGGACCTCCGCAAAGTAACGCCTGAATCTATTAATCAGATTTAACTTTACATTTGCCCCAAACTTACAATAGTGACATTAATTATAAAATTGAAGATTATCAAAATAAATTTTAATGATCTAAACCCATATATTTATGCAGTTGCTTACATGCTGAGCTGAATACAAGTGCAAAATTTATTTTAAGAACATATATTTTTTTGTATTCTTTCAAATAAATGTTTTTGATTTGGTTTGATTTGATATAATTACATAAGTTGTACCTTATAAATTCATCTAAGTGGTGTGGTCCCAATATTGACCAGTCTCTAGTTAAATAGTCGAAGTTGTCCATAATGACGGCTACGAATAAATTAATAATCTGCAAGCAGAAAATGTATATTATTAAACCCACTTATTTAAAAAAACTAGAGGGCCTGTCTAAGGTGTTAAAATGACTTTTAGAATCTGATCTGTTTCATGCAACTGTTCTTGTTCTATGTAGCTTACACATTCTTTGAATTTTAATTTCCAGTAATGTTTTAATCGAAGAATCCTTATCTATTTTGTTTACTTCAAACATAGTAAGTCAATTTTGACCTACTTCCATTGAGCGGAATTGAAAATTTTGCGCGCATGATAAGTTCCGGTGACAATGCAACATTGTACAATCAGCAAAAAAAGCTTATCTCAAATGTGGAATTTTTGAAACAATCTTTTCAAAAATATAACATCATCAACATTCACTAATCTGTTACATTCTTGCGCTTTGACATACCGTCGTGCCTAGGTGAGGCGGGCGCGCACTTGGTCTAGTAGATTTTTATGCGTGAACCTGGTATTGGATTAAAGTTATTTCATTTCATACCAAGAAGGAGCAAAGAACGTAGAAGGAGATGAAGTAGGGGAAGGCAAGCACGGAACCGCAGGAGCCCGCGCTGTCCTCGCCGGGCTCCTCCTCGTAGTGGTCGTCACACTGCACCTCGGGCTCTGGGGACACGCCCATCATGATATCCTGCCAGGCCTCCCCTGAAACACAAGGCAATTTTTCTCTCATTATCTGAACAGAAAGTGCCAGGTGATCGTAGATAGTAGTCATACACCGTCCCTTTCGCCGTATATAACGAAGAGCGGCTCGAATCGTCGGCGACTAGGTTCTGTCAGTCACAGACAGATGGATAGACAAATATGCAGACGCCTCCGGCATATAACACTCGTCTTTGCCTTGCTTCAGTGGTTAAAAAGGTTAAATCCGAAGAGGTATCTAACAGAGGTAATTGAGGTTTTCAAGTTAAACTTACCAGTAGCTGACCGAAATAAAACAAGAATAGCTTGCGGGAACGTCTGAAAATGGTTGTTTCTGGTGATCGGCGTCTCATCGTCTATCGCTACTTTCCCAAACACCTGAAAATTACAATGCAGTTGTTCTAAATATCTTTCTTTTAATTAAGTATTTAAGAATTGCGATTTTTGACTACGTAGATTTAAGCTTACAAGTCATTCCATACAGAGATTAAACGACAAAATTGAATTTATTTGCTTTTCAAACAGAATTTAATTTTTAAATTGAAAGTCAGACAGTAGTTCAAAGAGAAACAATTTTAATAAAGAATGTCAGATCTTACATAGACCTAGATAAGAAGCAGAATGAAGATAACAAATGTACCTAAACAATAAATATAAATGATACTCTAGACATCTATTTTCTCTGTGGAAGAAGTATAATTGTGCTTCGTACCTGCATTCCCACAACAGCATAAATGAAGAACAGCATGAGAATCAGCAGAGCAACGTACGGGAGGGCTTGAAAGGACTTAATGAAAGTCCAGAGTAAGGTCCTGATGCCCTCCCCCCGCGACAGCAACTTGACGAGTCTCATTACTCGGAACAGGCGGAAGAAGTTTATCGATGGTATAGAGGTCTCCTGAAATGCGTAGTTTTCGTTGTGAGAGGTCATTTACAAACTGGTTTAAGTTAGTGGTTATTTAGGTACTTGATCTTCTTTAATGAAGATGTGTCATAAGGGACTATGTTTTTGTCTTAGGATAGCTCAAGTTAAATGCATTATAATTAATAGGACAGTGTCCCTATGCCTTAGAATTAGAGAGTTTTTCTTTGATTTCGTTGCATAGGCATTATATGGATATATGTATTACATTTACATTACATGTAGGTACCTACACAAATTTCTAGGAATCATATTCTTTGTCCTTAGTATCTTGTTTTATGAGTTTGAATATGATAGGATGAGGATCCTCGTAATTATTACTAATAGATTTGGTCTGAAACAGTACCTATTGTGTTCTAAGCTGACTTTAGACTTGTTATATCGTTATAACACAAAATTATAATAGATGTTTTTGTTAAAGATTGCATAATATCGGCTGAGTGCTCTGTGCCACTTGCAAATTATAAATTGCAGTCATTTAAGTACATTGGTTGTTGCTCATTTGTTCGTTACTGTCCCATCGTCTAAAGCTATGTGTGTACATACTATTATAAATTGACATCTAAAGCTATATTAAAATTATTTATTTACACATTACTAATGACATGATTAGAAGAATCATTTTAATATTTTATTTATGGAATTGTTTTCTGTGTTTTGTGTTTTTACAGCTATGGATTAGTGTTCAGGCGTGCAACTTACCTTAATTTGGGTTTTTGATAAACCGCTTCCCTGAAATCAATATGTATGCTACATTTGTAATAAATATGAAAAAAATATATAACACATGCAGGGTAGACAATTATTATCATGTATCACTTACTAAAAACAAAAGAGATGGAATGACGAAACTCCCGGAGCTCTAAGAACAATACTTTATAAATGATAACGCTAATCTAAAAGAATAAGTTTAGCTACTTTTCGAGATTGGGAATCATTTTTCACTCCGTGTTTATTGTCGAACTTTAAATAATTGTTAAAACTGTAAATGTTTTTGCTAAGGTCTGCTTCATAACTACTGGTTTGAAAACAATGATTACATTAATTAACTACAATTTACTTTGGCAACGATTGATTTGTCCATGCTCGGGACAGTAACTGTACTATTTGTATTGAAGAAGTCTGTTCCCTTTGTATTCTTTTCAATTTATTATCTCATCATTAAATTAGTTATAAACGTAAGAACATCGACTAAACCATTGTTTATTTGACATGAAATAGCATTATCATTATCTAATATTTTCAAATTATCAGTGTCTTCTGCTTCTTCAATACAAATTAGTACAATCATTGTGAATTCTATTTTGTGCTAGTGCATTATCGTGGCGTTACCTGGTTTTTTAGCTCGTTTACTTGTGATACCACTATATCGATGATGCTTCCTAGCACAATTATGAAGTCGAAAGTATTCCACGCATCGCCAAAGTAATTCTGAAAGAGAAAATTTTACATTATTTTGTTATGCAATTGTAGATCATAATAGTTTTAAATATTCATACTATCGTCTGTAAAAAAGTATATGTTGACGACCTAGTATGTGCGTTTTACTAAATGTTAATGGCAACGACAAAGATGATGGTTTTGATGATGATGATGATGATAGTAAATATAAAGGCAGGGCCTAAGCTAAGAATAATAATAATATTGACAATGTTACGCACCTTAAATCTAAACGCAGCGAGTTTAAAAATGAATTCCAGCGCAAATACAGCGGTGAAAATCATATTTAGCATATCCAGGGCTTTGCTGTACTCCGCGGGCTGGTTATGATACTTCATGGCGAGGGTGATGGTGTTGATCATGATCAGAACAAAGATGGCGTACTCAAATGGCTGAGATGTGACGAACCACCAGACCTTGTATTGGATACGGTGCTTTGGGATGTACCTGAGGT
This sequence comes from Ditula angustiorana, assembly GCA_963691745.1. NCBI lineage: Eukaryota > Metazoa > Arthropoda > Insecta > Lepidoptera > Tortricidae > Ditula > Ditula angustiorana. The sequence continues at coordinate 1,033,783 of OY829497.1, read as the reverse complement.
AATAAATAAGGAACAAGATGAACGCGCAAAGTTGAATAAATACTCTTATGAATTCAAACTTCAGAATCTGTATTTCAGTCCAAAAAAGATATTAAGAAGAACAAATTGTATAAGTTCTAAGATAAACTTCTTAAATTTATAGAAGTAGCATTGACAAATTGAATGTCGGTCGAACCGAAAAATAAAATGTTTGAAATACGCCTGGAAAAGGATTTCCGTTTTCAACTAGTTCAGATGGCAGCAGTTAGTAGTCAATTTTCACAGACATGCCAAAAGTTGTAATAAAGTGTCTGCTTTTACAAATACAAACCTCGCCGGGTGACTAAAACTCACCAAAAAGGCCGTTTTTCATAGAGATTCGGCCATTTAGGTGAGCTTTATTCAACCGGTGAGATTAAAAAGATGCACCTCTGGTATGGACTACGGTCTGAAATAAATATTTCGATTTCAATTTGCACAAAGCTTGAAAGGAGTTAGAATTTAATGAAGATACGTTACCTTCTTATAGGCTTTGCTTTCAAAGCGAATTCTATGCAGTTCCTCTGGTTCTTATCTAACTCACAATTTTTATATTCCTGTTCGCCTTCGTTCTGGAATGTGACTATGACGAAGCCGACGAATATATTTACCTAAAAACATTATTCTCTTATCAGGACCTTTTTTATTTACAACATTTGATCAATTTTCTTGAGGAGGGAAGGGACAAAGCAAAAACAGTCGACGATCAGGATAAGAAATAGCAGAGATGAAAATATAGAAAGTACCTACCTAGGAAAACAAATAATGATCCGAAGCATTACATTTCAATTGAAAGTTTTAGGGATATAATTGGTATTAGTATTTAAACTGAAACTAAGTATACTAAATATAAAAACTGACATATGTCGATCAATAATTTTGGAGACAGGGCTAAAAGGGGTAAAGATGTAGTTAATGTACGTACCATAAAGAAGGCAATTATAATAATGTAAATAATATAATAGGCTGCAACAATTGGACGGAAGTTAGTAATGGGACCTCGGTCCTCGGAGTTCGAGTCTATAGACACATACAACAACCTGCAAAAAAATTTAACATTTTAGTAAACTCGTCGAAAAATTTGATTAAAAACTACAAATAAGTGCTTTTTCAGCAAAGACATCCAAAGCATTTTATCTAATTAAGAAAAAAACGGATGTTGAATTTGTAAATCCACGAAGTATACGAATCAAGGAGCATAATAAATCATCTACATATAGGTTATGTGGGCGGTAAGTTGTTTTGTGGGGATCAGTAAAGAGTTTGTGTGTATTTTATAGTATGTCAATAACTTACCCTGGCCACCCTTCAAAAGTGGAAACAGTAAACAGAGTTAGCATTCCTTTCATAACATTGTCGAAATGGAAATCATTTCTTTTCCATTCTCTATCTCTCACTACGTAATTTCTGTTTTCGAACACAAGATATGTTCCTCTGTAACATTAAGTTGTATTCATTGTTTACGAACGAAAAGTAAATTAGGATTATAACATTAAAATCACATCACAAACTTAAATTCCTTGTACTATAATGGGTAACATAGACAAAATTGAAAACGAACTAACATCTAACTTTATTATGGGGAGGAGCACTGCTTATCTTAAAACACAGACTTTTAGCAATAATATAACTTGGGTAAAAGATGTTTGTAATAGATAAGTTTAGTTTAGTTATTCAGAACGAAGTCGGTTATCATAAAAATATTACGTAAATCAGCCTTATTTAATAGAATTTAACTGAGAAATTTTGTACAATTAGCATATTACTATCTACAAAGTAGAGCAAATTACCATGCTACTCCGCGAAAACCAAATTTCTGGTTTCTCGGAGTAGCAAAATATGTTTTTCCTGTTAGTTCGCAAAGTACCTAACGCATGAAACTATTAATTATATTGCTATGTTACTTCTCAGTCTTAGTATTAACGATGTTACTTCCAATTTTAAATAAGAATTCATGATGATATTAATTCAACATTGATACTTACTGACACTCAGTCTGTGTCATCTTCGAAATATCATTACATCTAAAAAATTTGCCCTGAAACAATTGCTTTCTCATTAAACTTGAATATACTAAAATGGACGGATGATTAGTACCATGCTTTGCAAATCTACAAAACAATGAGTTCAATCTAGAAATTATAAAATGTCTTCAATATCTATTTGATGATTTCTGTAATGATTTAAACAGAAACTCATTTCTCATGATGAAACACTATACGATAAGCATCAAAGTGTAGCAAAAATTAAGACATCTAGTTATGTATAGTTTGTTCATTTAAAAATAAGAAACCGAAGCATTTTCCATTATTATTGTATCCAATTGCATGCCCATCTAAACATTGAATATCTCATGCAACAACAAAACGTTAAAGTTAGTTTAACATCGACTGAGAGTTTCTAGACTGTATTTATTATCACGAAGCAGCATTATTGCAGTGGAAACCAAAACAATAAATAGATGTATTAAATCGTCAGTAAGATTTCAATTTTTCTCATTTCTTTGCTTTGAAGCCTTAAGACTTATTTGGCTATTTCATATTCTGCCAATCTTTTCAAGAATAGAGGCATCGTTACACACGCCATATTAAATAAAATTCTCTTGAAACTCTCCAATAGATAACGTTTACTTTTGTTTTTTTTTTGTAATCAAAATTGGCTTTGAAATAATTAACATTTTCTAGAAAATCTCAGTGAACAAAAACACCGATCCCTCACCTTAAACAACTGTACACCGACGACAGCGAACATAAATTGTAATAAATACGTAACTAGCATAATATTTCCTATTGTCTTAATAGCTACTATCACACATTTCACCACATACTACTCAGGTTAGTTGCGGGGCAATACGTTACCGACGGGCAAGGTCATCGAATCCGGCGCAGCGGGACATAGGGGGACAAGCAAACCATTTTTAATCACAAAAGGATACTTTACAGGGGCAACAACCATGTTAAAATCTGGGGCATTTGTTGTTATTCTTGGGGGAATATTCATTTAAACGCCAAGGTAGGGGGAGTGGTTATGTTCTCTAACATACATGGGCTTTATTAGTTATCTACCGTCGCTACACCTTTGGGTTCGGCCTGGTTATTTCCATGCTCGATACGCTAATTTTGACAACATCGAATGTTTCTATTGTTTTATGGTTCTACTGCTAACGACTTAACATGCCGATGAATAAATATGATGTAACTTTGTCTGATACAATGTCCTTGCTTTTTCGTTTGTATAATAATTGTGATAAAAAAAAGAGTCAAACGTGATGGATTCCTTTTAAAGATAGATAAGAAAATGGAAGGTAAAGGTGATAGTAAGTAAATAAAGCAAGAAACGACACAGATTTATCACAGATAGACAAGCTTTCCAATATATTTTGTTTACATGGAAGCTTTAGCGATAAACAAAAACAAAGTAGCACAAGAGTTAGAAGCTGAACAAAAACTGCATAAGGCTGCAGACTTGGAAAGACAAATTAATCATGAGAAATGAGTGAGAGGTTACATAGATCATTTGTTACGTCATAGGAATAAATACGTCCCGTTCTGGCTAATATAGGAATAATACATGCCATGACGTAACATAACAACTATGTTGGAAGAAAAAGGAAAGTCAGATAGAGTAAAGGTTACAAAATTACCCAAAGGTGTAATCAAAGATTCTGAGATAAGGAATCACTGTGAAATGGATAAAACGTGTGACACACGTGTCTCCAAGGAAGGTGATAATGAGGATTGGAGTTTCAGAAGCCCCCTACCTTGAACATTTGTACTCCCATGACAGCGAACATGAACTGTAGCAACGATGTTACCAACAATATGTTGCCGATCGTTTTGATAGCAACGATCACGCATTGAACTACGTGCTATAATCATGGAAAAAATATGTCAGCTATATCAAGAACATTAAGATTGATCGTCCTAATCCTTTCATTACTCTAAATTAAATGTGGCCGAATTTTCGTTTCACTGAAAGCAATTTTTTTAAGAATATCTCGTCCATAAAAAAATCTTGCATAACTGAACACTGTATATTTGTCCCCGAATGCATCTTATTTCAACTTGTTTGATTTGTCATTGAGTTAGACAAGAAAGGACATTATGACGATGAAGCAAATTGCTATACGGTCAATTAGTGTTAAGTAGTTAAATCAAAAGACTATGACAAAAAACTATGATAATGATAAAAATATAACAGCTTTAGTAGTAAGTTGCCAGTGAAACAAGTATTCTGCCAAAAAAAAGATGACAAAATATCTTTTAGGTTGATCTAAGTCCTTCAAAAATTTATATCGTTACTCATGATATTGTAGAAGCATTTTGACGGTACCTCTATATGTGAAGCCAATATGACTGTTGAAAGTGTTTTGTTAGAGATTTACCAGTTCATCTCTTTTGTTGGTCTATGTTCAAAAGTACTGACAGATACTTAATGCAGAGTAAAATGCAATAATTATCATCTTAGCTGCTCGGTATACCTTGTGAAAAACACTAAAACATTCTCTTAAAATAAAACATATAACACAAATCTACGTAGCGTAAAATGGGGCTTTAAATATAAATGGGAAGGTTACTAACCTTAAGGCCCTTGGCCCTATTAATGGCCCTCAAAGGCCTCAGCACCCTGAATACTCTTAATATCTTCACCACCGATATACTTCCTGACCTGCAAATACACGGACACAAAACAAAATAAATATCTAATCTGAATGGAATAACTAAAATCTACAAGAACGAAACTCTAAACGTGATTGCTAATGGTAAAAGTAATGATGCTATTAATGATGGAGCTAAGAATGAAGAAGTTATCAAAAGCGACGACATACTTAAAGGACATGGAGATGAGTGAGACGCAGACGACGAGCATGTCGAGCACGTTGAAGGCGGAGCGCAGGAAGGCACCCTCGTGCAGCACGAGCCCGTACGTGATCAGTTTCAAGAACAGCTCCAGTGTGAAGATGCCCGTGAAGAACACGTCGAATTGACTCAGCAACTACGAAGTAATTATCACGTTATAAAATCTAGGGAGTCCGAGAAATTCTTGAAAACATCGAAGTAGACAACTTCGTTATTATTTTTCATTTAGAAAGATGTTGACAACCCCTTTGCTTAGAAAAATAGACTGACCTGATGCCGCCGTAGCAATAACATGACCGGCCAAGTTTAGTTTGTCTGAATTTATTTATATGGATGTCTCTTTCTTATGACACTTGTTTGACAGAAATGCAGAGAACGTTAAATAAATTTGGATCGATTATGTTAGGGCCACGAAGTATATAAAATCAAACTTTCCATCGCCGTATTATTAGGGCAATGTAACTTGTGGCAAAGAGAGGAAATCGTGCAAAATATTTTGAATAATTGGTAACTACTAAACTAAATACATGAGGTTGTAATTAAATGACACTTGTAATAAATAAACTGGAACAAATTACCTTGCTACTCCGCAAAATCGAGTAACAAGGTCATTTGTATTAGTTTGTCGATATAGACCCCCCAAAGTAATGTCTAAATCTATTAACACTTGCAATGGTTACGCACCCAATTCCGGAAACCTTTTTGCTGGGCATCCAGTGGGTCTTCAGCAGCCAACATAGCCGAAGAAAACATGATGCAGACCAGAATGATGTTTCCGAACGTGGAGGATGCCGACATATTGTAGCAGAACACGCGAAACCTGGCCATAACATTGACGATAAAATTTCTAAGTAAATTAAAGGAGATAAAAGGAGAACCAGAAAAAGTACAACCAGAACAGATAATGAAATTGTAATAGGATATTTGTATTCCATTTGAAAAAGGCTGTATTTGTAGTCAATGCAATAATAAAACTCAAAAATTAATGGCCTTAGGATAGACACAGATTGGTTGTACTTTGCTAAAAAATACATTGATAGAGGAAATTCCACTTTTTAAACAGTTTCTGGAATATCAAAAGCATACTGCATAACCAATAAGTAATTATAATACTTATACTTGCTTGTACTATAGTTGAAGCTCATGCAAACCTGCATGCAACATAAATGCAGACGAAACAACAATGAAAAGAATATAAAATTTTACCTTCCAATAAAATTATTATTATGTTTCCTTCACGTCCGAGGTCCGCTTTAGGTCCGCTTTAGAGAGACATCGTTGCCAACGGCCGTAGGTCGTCAGATGTCGCTACATCCGTGATGCAGAATCCCGCGCCAACAAGCACTTCCTGTGGATTTGACTTCCGCCTACCTGTCAACCTCAACTTACGACTAACTAGCCGCCATGTTTTTCAATCATTATAGGCGAGTGATGCGGTTTGGTGGGCCCACCAGGTAGCCATTACTCGGACCTCGGACGTGAAGGAAACATAATAATAATTTTATTGGAAGGTAAAATTTTATATTATGTGTTCCGTATCACGTCCGAGGTCCGCTTTAGAGACCTGTTTGTTATCTCCTGGTGGCGAGTTAGGAGTCAACGTGGTGACTAATGGCAATAATGTGACAATGTGAAGAAATAGGTACCTGTTGAGTAATACCAAAAGCAAATAAAATATCGCACATTTGCAATAAAAGTATAAACAAATTCAGCAAACTCAATAAAGGACTTACGACAGGCTATTCAGTACTATAAATAACAGTCTGTATTCAGAAACAGATTTAACACCGCGTTAATAGCACACTTCTGAAGATAATCAGACAGTAAAAACAATTTAGTACCCAGCTGCCTGTTAAGCTAGATGGGACGTTATTAACAGAGTATTTAAGTACTTTAAATGGCAAAAAACCCTTTCGAGTATGGGTACCAGACGTAGCAGGCATGCCGGTGGTAGCAGGGGCTTCAGTCTAACGGAGATAACGGAGTATTGTTCGCTCCCACGTCTGCCAATCAAATCGGTTTTGCAACCTAATTAATGGTACAAATGGTGAGGTCGAACTATCAAGCTAATAGTTCTTTTAATATTTGTAATATGTTAGTATGTCAAGTATTTATCTATGGCCTATGCAGCCTGACAATAAAGGTCTTTAATAATATACCAAGTTGTAACAATGTTGAACGTAGATACTAACACCCTGCGCCGGTATATAAAGTACGCGAGCGGGTTATCCGCTGGTAAAGTCAAGACGATTATAGGTCAGGGTAGTGATCCTTAAATAATCTTGCAGATTACTCTCTGAAGGAAACGGGTCTTAACAGTAAACGCTGGAATAGTTACATTTTGCGTAGGGTCAACTCAAGCTCTTACAGTATGCATATACGATGAGAAAACATGACAGAACTCGTTGCCCTGCTAGCAGGATACGGCGAATAATTCTTTACGGATCGTGGTGTACCGTGTCTTACCGTAGAAGTGACTCTCTTATGACAGTCAATCGCAATCGCCAAACCACGTGACGGCCCGTTAACCTCTGCGCTGTAGTGTGGCCTGACCAGAAGCAGCAGTCGCAAAGGAATCCGCAACACAGCCAACGGATAGCGCGGCGTACAGTCGGCCTCACTGTCGAAACGGGTCGGCAGAAGCAGCAGCGGCGAGGGGCGAACGCGAAATCAGCAGCTGGTACGACAACACGTCATCATCGTTGCGGTAACTGGCAGGCGAGAGCAGCGCGATAGGCGATAAAAACCGGCGAGTGCAGCGGTAGCGCTTTGTGGATGCGCCTGCCTGGTAATAGCAGCGGCCAAGAAGGATAGCGCAGCAAAGCCAAGCCAACAGCTAGCGCAGCACCAAGTCCATTTTGTCTCCGTACGACAGTAACAGCAGCAACAGCGTAGGAAGCAGCGGCTCCGACAGAGCGTTACTGCCAGGCACGCCCACATTTCTCAAAATGACGCGCGCGTTATCAATCACACCGTTTCGAAACTTATTAGCTAACACAGCTGGTGGTGCAAAAGCTGATCAAAAATCCATAACAACTACCCGTGAAACTATGTAGAAAAAATATTTGTTGTTAAAGGTACTGTCCAGTGCATGGATGTATGAACGTGAACGAACGATAGAACTGCAGTTTATTCAATGTTGTATACATTTACTTAACAGACTAGGTTACGCAAAGAGTACGAATCGGAATCAGTATATCAGTATCAGACCGCGACCATGTCACAACATGCTAGTGCCTATCTGTTTCGAAGCACTGCAAACAATATCTAATTTGTGACGGTGTGGCAGCCCGCTATGACGAGTACAGCATAGCCGGCAGTCAGGGCGACAGCTGTAACGGGCTTGCAGGCTACAGTCGTGATGAACGCGCAGTTAAGCCAGCGGCTAGCCCGCTAGCTCGCGCTATAGCGGCTTGACAGGGGCAGCGGATGAGAAAGAGGCGTGAAGCTTCGTGAAGGTTAGCGCGAACGCTCGTCCGCATCACGACTGCAGTTGCCCGACCGGGACCGAGGGTGGAAGGAACGCGCGGCACAGCCCGCTGCTAGTGTGGCAGCCCGCGCGCTTCTCGGGTGCAGCGGCCCGCAGGGCGGCACCCGCAAGAGGCGAGCAGTAAAGCCCGCGATTACGGTGACGACCTCGTAGCCGTAGCGGCCTGGCAGATGCAGCGGCCGCGAGACGCGCGCCACTAGTCTAGGCCGACAACCAATCGGGCCTCGCAGCGGTAACGGCTCGGTAGAATCGGCGCGACTGTATGCAAACGTCTAGGCAGACAATCATTTGGCCACGCAGCTGTAGTGGCCCCGCGGGAGCAGCGGCAGTGAGCGGCGCGCAGTTAAGCCAGCGACTAGGCCGACAACCATTTGGCCTTGTAACTGTAGCGTCCGGCAGGAGCGGCGGCCGTGAGAGGCGCGCAATTAATCAGCGTCTAGGCTGACCATCATTCGGCCTCGCAGATGTAGCAGCCTGGCAGAAGCAGCGGCCATAAGAGGCGCGCAGTAAACGGCGTCTAAGCCGACAACCATTCGGCCTCGCAGATGTAACAGCCTGGCAGGAGCAGCGGCCATAAGAGGCGCGCAGTAAAGCCAGCGTCTAGGCCGACAACCATTCGGCCTCGCAGATGTAGCAGCCTGGCAGGAGCTGCGGCCATAAGAGGCGCGCAGTAAAGCCAGCGTCTAGGCCGACAACCATTCGGCCTCGCAGATGTAGCAGCCTGGCAGGAGCAGCGGCCATAAGAGGCGCGCAGTAAAGCCAGCGTCTAGGCCGACAACCATTCGGCCTCGCAGATGTAACAGCTTGGAAGAAGCAGCGGCCGTGAGAGGCGCGCAGTAAAGCCAGCGTCTAGGCCGACAACCCTTCGGCCTCGCAGATGTAGCAGCCCGGCAGGAGTAGCGGCCGTGAAGGGCGCGCAGTTAAGCCAGCTTTAAGGTAGTGTAGCGGTCCGGCAAAAGCAGCGGCCGTGAGAGGCGCGCCACAAGTCAACGTCTGTATCGGGTCGGCAGGACCAACGGGCACAAAAGTCGCGTAGCATAGTTGAAGGCTGCCGCGACAGTATTCAGACTCACATCTGTAATAGGTTAGCACCAGCGGCTAGCACAACAGCCATTCGCGACGGTATCGAAATCGCGCTGAGACAGCAGCAGAGTGGCGCGCAATATGGCCAGCAACTTGTGCAAAATACCTGTTGATTTAGCAGCCGCAGGACGGGTGCAATAAGTAGAGCCAGCAACCAATTACAAATTATCTTGGTCTCGCAGCTGTAGGTGCAGCAGCCGCAAGGGAAACGCAGCATAGCTGACGGCGTAACGAGATAGCCCATCGGCATCGCTGCTAATCGGTCAAAAGGAAGTAATTTTGCGGAGTGGACCAGTGCAGGTGGTCCAAACGAGTGAAGGCGACAAAGGGGAAGTGCCTGTACGCAGCAAGCAGCATTGCAGCAGCAGCGGTATCGCCTCTCCCAGTGGGGCATAAAGGTTTAGAAGACCCAGCAAAGTTACAGCACTGGTACCGGCAGACAGACCGAATATTTCGTTTAAGAGGGACAGACTCGTCTGGGCGAACTATCGTGCGTTTATCTTGGTTTGACAGTCTCTTGTTAACATAGGTAGTATAGTATAATACTGCACAGTCATATTAAGGCAAGGCGGGAAAATAAAGCGAGGCGTTAGCGGTACTAGCTTTAGTAGGTAAACCATTTCAAAACAGACAGAGGTCTGAGGTTATTTACAGCATCATCTAACGTTTCAAACGTAACACTGACAGAACACTAAGAAGTGTCGATTCATAAAACAGTTTCGATAATCTAAGTTGCAACCTGAAAAGTAAGCTTAAAACTAAATAGAAAGTCGTTCCGAGTATTGTAGGACGGGGCGACCCGACATCCTACTTATAAAAATACAATCGAGGAATATTAAAGACTATAAAATTATTTTATAATGAAAGTAAATGTGGGTAGTGATAACACTACCTACTTTCTGAAGTCGCCTCGGGCCGCGGTAGGCGCGTAGTTTCACCCGGCTGCCGTCAGAAGGGAGGGTTATGCTCTTATGATTTTCTTGTACCCCCCCCCCCCCCTTTTTTTGAGAACTTTTGCGCGGCACCGAGGAATCGGAGTTGAATGTCAATGTACTCCTACATGTTGTCGTTAATTGGGAAAATCGCTAATCCACTAACGCTTCGCGAAGAAACAGACCGGACCCTCAATTTCAATCAATCTGGAGCTTCAGAGCATCTGGTATCGTGCGCCGGCAGTAGAGCCTTCAAAAGGCAGAAGCCATCGCCAGTTACGCACGATCGCAGCATCAGACTGAACCGCATGGCCGCTCACGTCTCGTAACCCGCCGTCGGGTCGGGGGGCCCGCGCTCGGGGCGGGCGGGGCCCGCGGGGACTCGGGAACTCGAGGGAGCCCCGGCGCTTGTCACGGTTCCGGATCAGGCTCCGGCTCCGGCTCCGGCACGGGCGCGAGCAGAGGCTCGAGCGTCCTACTTTTACGCCAGCGGACGGGGTTGCGAGATTCACATAATAATATCGTTCAGCTGACTCACCGACTGGTTTAAGAGACATTGGAACCTCCATTCCGGTCCGACGGGGGATGCGGGGCGGCGCGGGGTCTGCGGGGCCCGCGCCGCCGCCGCGAGCTTCTCGACGCGACGCTCCGGATCTGACGCGGGACTCGCGTTGCGGGACTCGCGCAACACACACACGGAAAATCGTTAGAAAGATAACACGAACTCTCTAACGCAAAAAATCGTTAAGCGGAGGAATTGTACTTTTATCTCGAAGACCTCGCTTAAAATAGTGTACGTGCGAAACCAGATTATCACGATCGATCGTGATTATGCACGTGATTACGCTCAAAATCTCCTGAAAGCGTGTCACTCCTCGCCGACTAGGGCGGTATGAATATTTACGGACTTACCCTCTTTTGTGACACGAAAATTTTAACAAAATATTTTAAGGTTTGATTTAAATTATTGTTAAAGAGGGAGAATTGAGCTGTGAATTCAAAATTCAACGTGATAAATGAAAATTGTAAAATAATTAAAGCGACAAATACGAACCATCTTCACCGAACGGCGAACGACGCAATAATGATTGAAAAACATGGCGGCTAGTTAGTCGTAAGTTGAGGTTGACAGGTAGGCGGAAGTCAAATCCACAGGAAGTGCTTGTTGGCGCGGGATTCTGCATCACGGATGTAGCGACATCTGACGACCTACGGCCGTTGGCAACGATGTCTCTCTAAAGCGGACCTAAAGCGGACCTCGGACGTGATACGGAACACATAATAACGTCAATTGCATGCATGCATTCATAATATAATTATAAATAAATATGTAACTAGAAACGCTGTAAACGTCTAGGACTCAGGAGGGTTCACTTCATGCTTTGGAAACTATAAAAGATTACCGCTAAGGGTCTATTTCAACAATCAAACCGGACGACTAACGTGAAACAATTTTGTTCATACCCTACAATCTCATTGTTATTTTTTTTAACTTTTCGGATCCACATTTAGGGACAACACTCGTGCAATGAGTTGAAGAACTTGAAGGGGACGGTATTGACAATGAATGATGTAATAACGCCAATGAGCTCTGCAGGACAACAATACAGTACAAAAATAAACGCAGAAGAGTCGTTGCAAGAGCTTGATATGATTTTCACACGCCCACGTTTGAATGAATTTTGTGAATAATCGTATATGAGGATGCTGAGTTATCTTCCTTAGACATTGGTGTAATGTTGGAAGTGGCAAACTTGATAATCGCATTCATTTGCGTGCGTGTCTTCGATTCAAACACTTGCCTACCGCTGCATGTATTCATGTACTGTGACAACACAACGCCAATTGGTAAGTACAATGAGATTGGGTACATTCTTCACCAATCACCTGTTTGTTGGTGAGAATACGAAGAAACTACTAGCGTTGGGTATAGGTGGCGTCTGATTGGGCATATTCAGTTCTGAAACCCGCCGCGGCCTGGCGGTTACTAGTGTTCCCTCCTCTTCAGATTGACCGGCATCTTTGTGAGATAGAAAGAGATGACAGTAGACTTTTGTAGAATTCTAAAATGCACTTTATATCTAAAGCAAACCCTAAGCTAAGAATTGTCTATAATCATGCCGAAAATCTGTAAAAAATCGTAGATTTGCTAGTTTTATCACAATTCTCGTTATGAGCTAGTTTTTTATATTATTTGCTTACTAAAATAATGTGATATTAGCGTAAAAAGTGAAATAACAATAAATGATAGATATATGTATATTAAAATATATAATAAGACAGCTGAAAATATTATAGTAGAAAAAACGAGGCATGAAGAAAATAAGAGGTTCGTCTTCGACAGAAAAATAAATAGTGACTGTATCAAAGATATTTATAAATATAACATTAAACCTGAAGGAGACACTAATTAATTTAATGAAAAATCCATCAAAGACGAACCGCGAAACGTCAAATCAAAAAATACTTTCAAAAATAACATCTAATCAATCGAAGCCGCGTTGGATGTCACCCGACGCCCTAACCTGTTGTCTTTGGCAAATATGAAGAAGGAGGTTGCATCAGGGATGGGTTTCTTACAGTCGTGTATATCGACTTCAGATAGCCTCCTCGGCCGCGCTGAAGAAGTGGTCGGCTTGCGCATCAACCGAGGCTCCTCGCTCTCTGTATTCACTGTTTTTGTACGGTTAGAATCTCCTATTTATATCGTTCGTTTACTAAACACCTCATGAATACTATGAACAGTCTGAACAGCACTCTAGGTACTTCTGTTGCTCTTCCAAGTTGCTTTAGAACTAATTTTACCACTAAACTTCCACGCGTGTTACATTAACTAAATTAAAAATCAAATTAAACTTCAGTTTCAACTGCAAATGTTATTTTGAAAAATTCAGCAGTTATTTATGCAACAACTGATTTCTTAGAAATTGTTACTCTGTTCGATCGATATATCTGTGGGTATTATTTTACCAAAGTAATTTACAACAATGTGAATTTACCTTGAGTCAATTTCAATTTGAGCAGAAACGAAAGAAAAAAATCTGAGAATACCCGTATCATCATTATACCTATATGATTTCTTTGAAGTGTCTCCATCATCTCTTCTTCTCTCTCTTGTTCTTCCTCTATCCTCTGCGTCTCCTCTCCAGCGTCCATTTCAACTTCTGCTTCTTCAGGTTGCTCGCCTTCTGAACCCGTTTCTTCGTACTCTCGTTCTGAACTGTGAATTTTTTTTATAAAAGTAAGTAATTTGCAATTGCGATCGACCCATTAAGCCTGTTTAAGGACCACCAAATTGTTTTCCTATTATTTTAACTTTTTAGCATTATGAAACTTAGTTTTTTTAGTGGTGTGCGTTTGGGAACCAGTAAATATCTCTATATCGGTCTAACTTTAAAAATGTTTTGAAATTAGTATAGTTGAGACAAATTTTACATACTTATCAGTCGTATACGCATCGTCATCGTGAATATATTCATCGTCCGTGTCTGCATGCGCCCCATCGATTACTACACTACCGGCCTCTTTTTCCTCAGCAGCCTGTATAACAACATGTCACTATCATATTAAATTTACAACCGGTCAAAGCATTTTTCTAGAATTACAAGCTATCTACAAACTGGAACAATTTACCTTGCTACTCCGCGAATACAAAAAAAATCTGATCTGGTTTCACGAAGTAGCAAGGTAGTTTGTTCCAGTTTGTTGATATGGACCTCCGCAAAGTAACGCCTGAATCTATTAATTATTACAAGCATACTGGCACGTTAAACCCGATTTGATGGGTTATTAGTTTTCCAAATATCTGTTCGATAGCTAGACCTGTCAGAATTTTTATTAAAAGTCTGACAAGGTGTTCCCGGTTGATGGTAGACAGAAAGATACGTACCCCTTCCTCCTTCTCGATATTAGTTAATGACTCGGCGTCTGCAAGATTGTCAACTGCGATAGCCAAGAACACGTTCAGAAGAATATCTGTTTGAATTAGTTAAAGAAACTATGCTAAGTACAATATCAGTATCCTTTAGACGTCTTAGGTACTCATTCATATGGTAAATTGAGTTCGTTTTTAATCATGCGTTTGTATTCGATTGTGCGACTGCACCTCCGTTTTCCAGAATCGTGCAATTAATCGCAAATCGCCCCCCTAAAAGAAAGACTGACCACTTGGTAAGAATCACCAGACACCGATAGATGCAGAAGTGGTTCATTGTGAAAATGCTTGGAAGAGAACTATGTTAAGCAGAAGACGACTCCAGGTTGAAAAATTGAAGACGCAATTAACTATCATAAATACATAGAATTATCACTGATAAACTGATCTCCTCCAAAGTCTTAATCGGACGTTCGCTTACGCATGGACCAGACTCCTTAAACAAAGTCATCAGGACGTCTCATCGAGAGTAGACAGATAAACACTATGTAATAAATAGACAAAATCAATTTTAATCAGGCGTTAAGAAGGATACAGTTGCCGCAGATGAAGAGTATAATGAAGTAGATGCAGGCGATGATGCCAACGGAGCCGACGCCACCGTACGCCTTGATGCCCTCATACATCACAGCATTCCAGTCTTCACCCGTAAGTATCTGTATAATAAAAATGTACACTATCTAGAAGTTTAAGCTTTTGCGTGGTTAAACTTAAAAATCAAAGTTAGTGATATTCTTGTTCTTTCGTATCATACATAAATTTGTCACGCATTTACCCGGAATACAAAATTATCCTGCCTCGTTTCATTTTATTAAACTTTCCGTATGTAAGTAACAAATACTTAAGTGCTTAAACTGAGCAACCCAATAATTCCTATCACTCAACCAAATCAAATTACATTACTTTATTTCCCATGTACAGAAATAAGTGTAAAAATAGGGCAAATAACCTATTTTTTATCCAACAATGTATCCAGCACATCCTCGACATAAACACTAACCTGGAAGACAGTTAGCAGCGCTTGCCAGAAGCAGTCAAAGTTGTGTCGGTCCTTCTCCTCAACGGGGTCGTAATTGAACTTCCCTCCGAAGACCTGCATACCCAGCAGAGCGAAGATCATGATGAACAGGAACAAAAGTAACAGCAGGGATGCGATGGACTGGATAGAGTTAAGGAGAGAGGCGACTAAGTTGGAGAGGGAACGCCAGTACCTGCAGAAAGGACAAATTTAGATAATTAGATAAAGGCCCGCGAGTTGGTGACAGTCTCTTATTATGTCATACGTTTTTGACAGCATCGTCTTAGCTAATTCTATGGTAATTTTGTTTTCTGTATCTTCCTTTGGCTTTATTAGTTGACTAAGAGAGGTTAATCTAAATGGCAGTCATATATCTCATTCAGGAAAAATACATTAATTGGGTAACTGCATACAGAAATCCTGTGGATGTTTAATGTTTCGTTTACCTTTAGCAAGATCGTTGGGCCATTACAACTTACTTGGTAACTTTGAAAACCCTCAGCAGTCTAACGCAACGCAGCACAGAGATTCCAAGAGGGGGCATCACCTCTGTTTTGGTGAGCACCATTTCACTAATGGATCCGATCACCACAAAACAGTCGAAGCGGTTAAACAACGATACGAAGTAACCCTGAAAAAGAAAGAAGTAATGAAAACTTATTCTTCAGCGGCCATAGTAAAGAAAAAGTTTGGCGATAAATGAGTCATGATTTGAACTCTGGCTGACGAAAAACGAAGAAGTACCTCAGTAAATGTGAATGTGAGACCTGCCAGGCCTCATGACACTGTCGAAACCTAAATAAGCTCATTAGGGGTAGGCAATCTAATAAATAAAAACACCTTAGAAAATGTGGTAATACTTACTTGTAAACCTAAGCTGTACATTTTGACTAACATTTCTATTGTAAATAGCGCTACGAAGAACGCGTTGCCGTACTCTTGGAAGAGGTCCAGCCATTCCGGTTGCCTGAAAAATAAATTTAGACTTTAAAATTATAGATGAGAACACAATTTTTTGTGGAGTAGTTAGGTAATTTGTTACAGTTTGATCCTGGATAGAGCAACACCTGAATAACATGATTCTAATTGTAATAGCTATAGTTTTACAACATATCTTACATATAGTTCTAGAAACTAAGAGTGTGAACAAATACACCCTAATTTAATTGGATCTCTTTTAAATCATTCTAATATTTAGAAAATTCCTTTAAGACCTGACACCCCCTACAAAGACCATTTTTTAATAGTAGGTATTCCATGACCTTGCTCACTAACAGCGTTACTTTAGAACTGATCTCTGCGACATGTCGATATATCACTGATATAACCATACTCACTGATAATGCTCACTGGCAAGAACCACAGTGTTCATGAACACCAGCAGAATGATCAGCCAGTAGAATGTCTGGGACTTCACAGCTTTGCGGCAACCACGCTTCATACGTCGGTTGATCTGTATTAAACCAAGTTTATGATCACAATTATTATAAAGCACTTTACTTACGTGCAAGAATAATACGAGTATAATATAGGCAAGTGTTTTAAAAAAAAACTTAAGTGTTTCAAAGAAAATATCAACTCATTACATAGGTAGTGTAAAATTATTAGATACATGTTAAGATCAACAATATGACTTACTTTGTCAAAATCTTGCTTCCATAGTTTACAAAGGCAGCTTTTCTGTGGTTCACTGAGCTCTACTCCTAAGTGGTCAGATGAATCATGATTTTCAGTCGTTTGACCTGAAAAAAAAACTTTTTAGTTACTTAAAGTCAAAGCTAGATCAACAACTAAAAAAGTTTGTATCTGCAATACAGAACCTTTTCAAGCAATAACAACTGTAAAATCAGTGTAACGGTTGGGAAATTTTAATAAATATGTCTGTAAGAATCTTTAAACAGCCTACCTATGTTATAATCTCTCATCTGATCAGCCGTGTCATTCTGATCTGCCAGAGGTTCCAGGTACTCAGCCTGTGTGATCCAATCGAGGTAACCCTTCAAATCTTCTTCCAGCTGCTGTTTCTCCCGGAGCTTCTGGAAGTCTCCTCGGTTCTTAGCCTTTTCTCTTTCTTTGGAGAACTCTCTGGAAACAAAGTTAAGAACTAGAGAAAGAAGCAGAAAATACGAACAAAAGAAGATTAATGGTACCTACTGCTGCACAAGTATGAAAAAAAGATTTTAATGGTAATCTATGGATTTATTTTGTAAATAATGGATAGGTACTTAATAGGTGAAAATGTAAAGAAGCAACAAGATCTTCGAGAGCTGAACATTTTTTATTCTTAAAGTAATCAACGGCTTGTGATAAAAATAATAGACATTCAGACGCTAGCACAATTCAATTAGCAAATGTTTAGGTAACATTTCAGCTTTAGTTGCAGCAAAAAAGGGAAACATAGAACAAAAATTAGACATACCCCGACAACACACCGAGGATAAGGTTCATGACGAAGAATGCTCCCAGAATGACCATCGACACGAAGTATATCCACTCCCAGCTGTTGCCCATTGCATCTTGGATCTGTATAAGAACAAGCACATCTACATACATGGTTCATGTCACATTTACATAGTGTTGTATTTGGGACATTAATATAAAGCTTGAAATAGCTAACCTCTTTTATTGGTTAACATTCTTGATTTACTAAAATTAATGCCTATAGAAGTTTTTCGACTTATTCTGCACCAGAACGGTTAGGTTGCTTTTCTTTTCTTTATCATACGTCACTAACTGCATCTAAGGTATCCATACAAGTGCTTGACCTGTGTAGTGCATTATTTGTATCAGTGGTTGACATCGTTGTCTCTCGTTTCTTCTGTATTTCCGTATCTTGTCATCAATTATTGGGCCACTGGCAATTACAGGGACTTTAATTTGTACTTGGTTATCAAAAAAGATACAGACAACGACACTGTGTACCAATCTTTACGTTGAAGACAAATCATATACTTAAGTTTCTACCACACAAACGAAAATTGATGTTGATGATGCAGATAGGACTCACGTTGTACATGACGTCAGTCCAGCCTTCGAGAGTGATGCATTGAAACACGGTGAGCATGGAGAGACCAAAGTTGTCGAAGTTGGTGATACCGAAGTTGGGTCCAATCCAGCCCTCGCGGCACTCCATCTCGTCGCCGAGGGTCGAACAGTTGAAACCGTTCTCAGCATCACACGGGTGAGGAGTTTCCATCATCTCATCTACGGAACCGTAAAGGTAGTTTATGACATGACATGTAGAGTTGGTAACTGGCAGACTGTAGCAATAAGATTACAATGTCTTTTGACATTCTCACCATCGCTAATGTTTAAATATTGACTAGAAGTACTTTGATTTGTATTCTGATTGATGCAAGCATTCAGGTAACGGGTTGAGTTATGATTAAAATAAATCATCTTTAAGTAAAATTTTCATATTAGAATGACGTCCATGTAAGGATATGCATAATATAACACTTTGCAGTATTTTCCGAATATTAAATAACTAACTAAATCGCTTTTCAAACAGATGGTATAAACATAATAACCAAAACACAAAATGAAGTGGAACCATAAAGATCAGCACCTAAAATACTTTACTTACTGCTGATCCTACTAAAGCAGGTCTTATGCATCTTTCCGGAGAACAGCTCGAGACCGATGATCGCGTAGATGATGATGACGAAGATGACGAGCAGAGCGATGTGGAGAAGTGGTATCATGGCCTTCAGAATGGAGTTTAGCACGATCTGGAGACCTGGAAACATATTGATTATGAGACAGTTGGAGATAATGACAGTCTACTAGCAGTGACAACAGTTTATTATCCTTCTTGACTGATACTACTTACTTAAAGTTAATGTGTGTCATGAAGTATTTACATATAATATGTACCCATTAATATGTAAAAAAAATTGGTAAACTTCGTGCCAGGTCGTGCCAATAGTTATTTTCTTCTTTAATGCTATGTTTTAAATTTCAAATCACTTTCAAAACCTTAAACAACACAATCTTATATCTTTTTCTTTTTCATGATCTGAACGTAGCTAATCATAGTTCTCGCGTGAAGTACGGGCTACAATCTTATACCTTCTGTCTTCACTATGCTATTTACATAGACGACTTACTAGGAACTCCGGAGACGAGTCGCAAAGGCCGGAGCACCCTGAACGCTCGCAGAGCCTTCACATCAAATGCGTCTTTGAATATGCTCGACAGCACCGTGCTCACCATTCTATAATCAAATAAAACAATACAATCATGAAGTCTCTTTAAAAGTTTATGTAGCCTGAGTTGACGACGAAAAAAAAATCAAAAGTGATCAACTGGGCCTGCGGGTTGTGGTCTTAGTTATCCCTGAAAATGATACCATATAATATGGTAATTCTAACAATAACATCAGTGCAAGGCGAAGGAGATACGATACAAATGTTAACGAATTTGAACATTTCAATATATACGGAGGCATTTTTACAAATTCCACTTCGAAAAGCTCAATACCTACGGGTTTGTTACGTACACATTCCGCTTTTACTGAGGATGTTTCGGTTACTTTTTTGAGTAAACTCTTCCAGAATCTACCGTTGCATTGATTACCCAGACAATAATTAGGCTGACATGATCCTAGTTAAACCTAATGCTGTAGATTCAGATGACCACGTTAACCAACCCAATGACGACGATGGTGAAATCCAGCAAGTTCCATCCGTTCCGGAGATACGAGCCGGCGTGCATCACGAAGCCGTACGCGAAGATCTTCATCACACATTCCCCCGTGAAGATCACCAGGAACACGTACTCAATCTTCTCCTGTAAACGGGAATAGAATGCTTTAGAAAACATCAATTAGCAAATAATTAGCAACGGGTAAAAAGAAACTCTACACTACAGTAAAAACCGTACCAAGATCAAAATTAGAAGGAGTAATGGACCGAAGATGCAATTAGGACAGATAGGAACGTATAGCGACTTTGCTTCATTTGATGGCTCAACATATTCCAAGTAAACGGTATTCAAGAAGACAAATCGTCAATTGCCCTCACTGGTGAAAAGTAAAGTAAAATTTCTGATTTCAACTTGAATTTTATATCCGTGATATAGAACAGAGGGTAGAGCTTTTAAAGTTTGGTCTGTTTAATTTTTGGAGGGTTAGCATTGTAATACTATTGATCTAAAACTTTACATTGAAGGGCATGTTAGTGTCGAGCAAGAGGTATCTTTAGCCAAGAATGCCTCAATTCCTGGTAATGTACTGTTAAAACATAGAAGTCAAATTGTTACCAATCCTAGTTTACCAATTTTTAAACCAAAGCTAGTAAAACTAAAGACAAGACTTCCTTGAAGTAGTTTGCTTCCAATTTATTTACTTCCTATCTACTAGGAACTGAATGATTTTCATTGGGGTTCTATATCAGCTAGCGTGACACTTTAATAATTCTTTGAGTTCCTCGATCGGTAGCTGAAGAGTTGGAACTCATAAGACTACATTGTAGCGTCACTCCTGGGGAACTGTTTACTAAAGAAGGCAAAATATTGCCTCCTCTGCAGTTCTCGTTCTCTAACTCCTAAAACCTGAAGAGTTTGAACTTACCAGAACAGAGTTGGTGTAGTTGGAATCACTGTTGGGGTACGGCGTGAACACCGCGAGCGCAATGCAGTTGGCGAAAATTGTGGTGAGGATCATCCATTCGAAGGGTCTGAGGGTGAAGCTCAGGAAATTTTGATAGAAACATGACTTAAGCTTTTACGTATATGTAGATGACTTCATTGAGTGTAGATATCCTATGATAACCTTTAGTAACCATTATCCTAAACATTTATGCGTATTTAATAAAGATAAACTGGATTGAGGGACAAACTTAACAAACATAAAACGTAAATACATACACTTGAAAAACATAATTCTCCCTTCTGGCGGTTTAGTAAGATAACATACGGTAACGGTAACGCTTGCGTAACGCTACTTAACCGTTAATAACGAAAATGCGTTAAAATCGCCCGGTTAATAACGATTTCATCGTTATTAACCGGTTCGCATTCTATATTCCATATTCGAGCAAATTGGTTCGACTTAGAGCGTGGGTGCTGCGTCGATCGCAGCGATGTCAGAGAAATACAGCCCAGATATCAACTACACGAGTATACTCTGAGTAATAAAAACCCAATAAAAGGTAGTTTAACGTCCGTACCTTGAACTCGTAAATTGCTCATTCGACAACGTTTTATAAGATAAAAGAAATAAACATAACGGGAAACCCTGGACGCGGGCCAAGCGTCAATGAATGGGGAGCGGAAACGTGGCAGTAAAACAATAACTTCACTTCAAACAGTAACGGTACAAAGCTAGATTTTACAATTGTGTGTCGCAAATCTTTTGCAGTCATACCGACAAAAGAGCATTTTCTTTTCCGTAACAATTGTACCGAAATGACGTTTAATGATAATCATAAATCATTCAAAGTAACGGTCACAGTTGACAGTGATCAATCATTATGCGGGTGGTAGGACCTTGTGCAAGGTCCGTCCGGATCGCTACCACCATCTTGCTTGCTAACCCTGCCGCTAAGCAGCAGTGCTTGCACTGCTGTGTTCCGGCGTGGAGAGCAAGACAGCCGGTGCAACCACTGGCACAAGAGGTATTCCATCTTAGCCCTCTAGGTTGGCAACGCATCTGCAATCTCCTTGGAGTTGCGGGTGTCTATAGGCGGTGGTGATCACTGACCATCATGTGACCCACTTGCTTGTTTGCCTACAAAACAGAAGGATAAAGAACAGAAGGATAAACTTTCGGTGAAATGGAAATTGGTGAAGTGATACAGTCTGCGGAATGATTTACTACATATATTTTTTCTCAGTTTCTTGTAAAAAATAATCTTATTTCTTAGTAAATAGGTATTCTGTGTATCACGTGCCCGCTCTCAATACAGAAATTAAACTGACCAAAGTATACTCCAAAATTTATTTCAATATATACTTACTCCAATGTCATAAAAGCCAAAAAACCTATAAGTAAATAAAACACTTTATATCACAAGAGTTGAAACTGACCCATTTATGTGTTTCGAAAACATTGCAAAACATTACGGAAAGAAACGGGATGTTTATAAAGTTGGTTGAAAAGGAAACCGTTGCTGAATTTCTACAGAAAATCTTTGGAAGTTTTCAATTGAAAGCATAAAATTAAACAATAGGCATTTACGTAAACTATTTGCGAACTTAAAAGATTGTTTTCTGTACAGATGGCGGACAGCAGATGGTGGACTTTGTAACAAATCTAAACAGATTTTTGTTCTCAAATTAAATTTCATTTTGAACCTACGAATAAATTAATATACCTGGGTATGATTTAAACACTCTCTGATAGATAAGCTATCCAACAGGTATCTGTGATGCCGTCTCTGATTAGTTGATGGACACAAACAGAGACGGTATATCATAGATATCTGTTAGATATGAAATCGTGAACTTATCAGAGAGTGGTGAAACAGGACTTTAGTGTTACAAATTATACATACCTACATAATATACACAATGTGACGACTGTTTCCCGGAGGGGTAGGCAGAGACCACGGATTTTCATTTACTACGATCCTGACATACAACTTTTGCCTCACTGATCGAAAATAATAACATTATTTTATTATATTGACCGAACAGGAACACTCCAACCAAATGAGACATACTAAAGAAAGACCTGGTCAGGAGTTTCCTAAACCGACGAGCTTGCATGAAGAATGTTATAAGAATAAGTGAAGCAAAGGTTGTATTTGTATTTGAGGATCATGGTCTCTGCCTACCCCTAAGAGAAAAAAGCGTGAGTTTATGTAAGTATGAATGGTAATGGAGTTTATTTTGTTTATTTGTTTATGTAATCAAAGCTCGCCAGTGCAAGTGTAGATAGAAGTTCAACAAAAGTTCTTTTAAATAAAACATTATTTATTTCTATTACGAAACCGATCCTGTTAAAAGTAACATGTTTATGTTCATTCAATCTTGCTAAAACGCTTTTTACAGTTTAAATTTATAGCGAAGATAAAACGTTAGTGGTATTAACACGTTGCTCTATACATAAATCAATGCGCAGGCGATTACCCCACGGATTTGTGATTATATTCAACAAAGTGAAAGAATTATAGTAATCTCCTTATCAGGAGGATAAACTTATCAGTTTAAAAGTTAAGCTGTTTTTTTTGTGAAAATGCGATCACCCGCACCCATAGGATCCAGCTACTCCAAGATAATCTCTGGTCTGTTACCAGCTTGTAGGCCCATGCCTCCCGAAAGTGGATCCCTCTCTCTCTCACACTTGACGAAACGCAAGCTACTACAAGTCAGGCTAAGAAGTAGCTAAACACTGAAGAACCTTGTCGTAGTAACGTATGAAATAAGAGTTGCTCGAATTTGTCATATTACTGACAGCGACAAGGTACTAAAATGTTCAGCTCCTTCAGAGGCTGACCGTACTACCCGAGACGAGCCGGTCCATTCGTATTGTAATCAGCAAATGTTTATAGTTCTACCATTATCTTCTTTGTTCTTTCTTTTTTTTACTCTGATATCCAGAATGTATTAATTGTTCAATATAGATATCATTGTTTGAAATAACAGCGTGCGCGCGTCTATGTGTGTGAGTGTTTGTGTGTGTGTGTGCGCGCGTGTGTGTGTATGTGTGTGTGTGTGTGTGTGTGTGTGTGTATGTGTATGCGTGTGTGTGTGTATATGCTAGCTCTTGCTCTTTTGATAGAAAGTCGTGTGTAGTGCTTTTTAACTTCTTCGGCTGTGAAGAAATATAGCTGCTGACTAAGCTATAATAGGCTTAACCGTACAGTTATTTAAATAAAACAAACTAATACTGTTACGTTTTGACGCGTTTAAACCGTTAATCTCATTAAACCGAACGATAGTTAAACTAATAGAATAGATGAATATAGTTTTAAAGCATTAGTTCACCGCTGTGTCCTGGCAGCCTGCCCATAGGTGACGAGGTGCAAGCCCGCAAATGTTTCTTTCTTGGTTCGCACTGCTAAGGACTGTAATGCTCTTCCTGCGTTTGTAGGTTTTTCCAGAAAAATATAACCTTGGCCTTTAGCAGGTAGGACCCCGTGCATGATCCGTCCAGATCGCTACCACCATCTTATTTGCTAATCCAGCCGCTAAGCAGCTATGCTTGCACTGGTGTGTTCCGGCGTGGAGAGCAAGACAGCCGGTGAAATTAGTGCCACGAGAGGTCCTTAACCTCAGGATTGGGAACGCATCTCCAATATTCATGATGTTGTGGATGTCTTTGGGCGGTGATGATCACTTACCATCAGGTGACTTTTTTTTATACAACAGGAAGGCAAACAAGCAAGTGGGTCACCTGATGGTAAGTGATCACCACCGCCTATAGACACCTGCAACAACAAAGAGAGTGCAGATGCGTTGCCAACCCAGAGGGCTAAGATGGAATACCTCTTGTGCCAGTAATTACACCATACCTACCTACCTACCTACCTACTTTTCTTCCTATGTTGCACATATGTATAAAAAAAATTCAATGAGGTATCTGATCCGTATTAATTTCCCTGTGTGTGTTCTTTTATTTTGTTTACTTGGGTGAATCAATAAACAGTATTTGTTGTTGTTTGTTGTTGTTATTGCGGATTATAATATATTATGCAGATGAGGATGCGGTAAATCTTTGAGCATCTAGTATTGAATGGAGGAAACCAACTGACATGCTACATCACGCTAACGAGTATACAACTTCCAACTTTCATCCTTTGGACTTCGGATATCCACCTAGTGAGAGATCTCTATTGACCTACTGCCACGTCATCTTCGATAGAATACACGACACGTTTCAAAAGGATACTTCCACTCGACGATGTCAATGCAGACCTTCCGCAGCGGGTTTTTCAACGTCAAACAGAAGAGGGCCCGCTTGGGTCTCTCCTGCAGCACCTTGGGGCCCCGGCGGGGGGCCTTGCGCGGCGCGGGCACGGGGATGAGGGGCCCGTCGGGCGCCTCGGGGGGCTCTACCGGGGTGCCCGCGGGGGCCGCCGGCGGCGCCTCCAGCTCTTGCGCGCTCATTGTTCAGCTGTAAAAAAAGAAAGGGATTTTTTTAATTTTGAAATTATTAAATAAGACATTTCAACTCGATTAATTGACTATATGTTCCTATCTCTATTTCAATTATGACAGTAAACTGTAATCGTGTTTTAAAATATGTTTTGTTTTTGTTTAATTTAATGTAATTTAGTTTTTTCTTTACTGCTTGTTTTATGATGGTTTTACGCAAATAAAATATATAATTGATTGAATCCCGTGAAAAGTGAAGCATAGTAAGAACGTTGTCATTGTAAACATCAATGAATGAAGGACTTGCAGTCCGTATGGGCCATCGTTACGTAACGCGGGTGCACGGAGCGGGTGCATGCCCATCGAACAATTGTATGAGCCCGCACCCGCACCCGCGCGAGTTAACGGATGCTCTCATACTATTTTTCTATTGGCGTGCACCCGCTCCGTGCACCCGCGCAACTTAGCGGATATATATTTAATGTAAGCTCATGTATGTAGTGCGGTTGGTTACATTGGTTATTTGACATGTAAGTAATTGTTACTTTAAGTTCAGTTGTTACTTTAAACCGCAAGCTTGTTTGCCACTGACGTAGTTAAAACAGGAACCTTCTTAAATTGACCCTACCGTAATTGAGAAACAAAAATGCAAACATCGCCTTTCTTGGGACCACAGTACTAAAAATAACAGTACGAAACCCCGGCCAAAGTTCCAGGAACTGTTCCAGTCTGGATTTCCAATAATTTACTAATTAATCAAGTAAATAAAGCGAGTGACACGACGGGAAGTTTACTCGGCGCGTCCGCCTCGCTCGTGCCAATACTGAACGAATTTAGTTTTTAATGTTTTCCGCGTGTTAAGTCAGTTTTAGACTGTTGGAAGAACCTTTTTTTTGTGGCACGATCCAAAGAGAATCGCTGAAGCGTTGCCAACCTTAAGGTATCCACGCCTGTGGATTTCTAGATCTATGGCCTTCCTTTTCCATTAAAAAAACACCCTTTTTATACCGATCGTTAGAGATAGTATCGCATTCTATTGTATTATTTTTTCAAAAATAATATTAACAATGTCGATTGTAATGTGTCAGAATATTCGTAATGTCAACAAAATGGAACTCTGACTCACCATACCGTGTAAAAATGACATAATACTTAGTGTAAGTCAGTAAGAGATTCCTTACGATTTGATTTATATCCTCATTTGGACGTAGTTCCATAGTGGATACCGTTTTCTTGATTAGTCATGCACATAAATCTTGTTAGATGTCGTGTAATTAAAAATTTAATTAAATTTTTAAAGTACAGAAAATTTAACATTGGTAAATTTTTTTGTCACAAAATTTCTCAAGGCTTTTCTCGATCTATGTAAAAACGTGTTTAATTTTAAAGGCTTTTTATCCCGCTATAATAAATAAATAAAATGTAAACTTTAAATTGACTCTCGACATATTTCTTTTACATTACATATTTTGAATATCTGACCCGTTGGCCACAAAACATGACTTAGAACCACCTCGTTTAATTCAACTATCAAATAAACAAAAAAAAAACGTGTTGAAACCGGTGGGTACTACGACGCCGCTAACAAACATACAGACGAACAGACAGAGATCCAACAAACTTATAAAATACCGTTGCATTGCATCGGACGAGATTAAAAAGAGTAGACAGACATGAAAAAGAGCCTATGCGGCATGCTTGCAAAATAAATTTTTCAGTTAAATTATTCTTAATAACAGTGAGCGAATTTAAAGTGCAGATAGATGAAATGAGGAACCAAATAATTTTAAACGTACCTACTAGAAATAGCACACAGCTATTGAAACAACAGTAGGTAAACCTATAGGGTGTGGTAACTAAATTAGCTATTGTTAAATTGTCACTGTTATTTTGAAGTTGATGTTATTATGAATCCAAATTTTATGTTGTGACATGTAAAATATTTAATAAAAAATAAAGACTTATATTTCTAATGTATCTAGCTTTGACCTATTGCCTTTCTAGCCAAGAGCCTTTTGTTTAAACGTAAGCTCGCACGTTTTGGGGTTTACGAAAGTTAAGTACTTTTTGAATTTAAGAGGAAACACAAGGGCCGTTTTTCCATACGAACGTCGTCCCCTGTTTCCTCTCTGCATAATGCCAACAGAGCAATATTTTTTTTCCAAAAAATCGATGGGCACTATTATGCATGTCCCTATGTTTTCCTTTTTTCAATAAATTAATTATTAAAAGAGATATGAACATTCAAAAACTTAAAAAATTGGCCAGATTTTCGGCTGCGTTCATACATTCAGAAAACAAATTTTACTACATTATTAAAAAAACGAAAAAAATAGGAACACTGCCAAAGCCTTTCTTTAATTTTTAATGTAAAAAGTAGTTAAATCGGTTAAGTTTTGGAGAAGGAATCAGGGGTCTACGAATCGCTGATTTTGTGTACTTTAAATAGGTATTTTCAGTCCAAGCTGCAGCTGTCTCTATTGCGCTCTGCGGGGGGAGGCTTGATAGATGGAGGTAGCAATAGATTTTACAAATATCTATTTTTCAATTCTCTAGGCCTTGAGGTTTCCTCTTAAGCCCGTGAACGGGAATGAACGAAGAAATTAAAATGTTGTTATTGAAATAAATGTGTGAAAAACACTTACGCTGTTTTTATAAACGACTGTAATGTCTATCGGATTGGATGACACTTTCACTATGATGATCCGACATGAATTTTAGCAAAGCGTAGTTTCTTTACAAATTTATTAAGGCCTCAATTATATGTAACTACTTCCTCTATGTGACAACACGTTTAAAAACGAATTGAAATTTCATCATTTTCTTTGCAGTTTTACTCTAATAGTACTCGTTATTACTTTAAATACAAAATTATTAATTACTCTTTGTCTCTCTCTAACCATGATATTACTTTCATCCATTCAAATGTAAAATGGAAGAGATCCTTTAAAGGTACACTACGTCTTGTACAGTCAAGGAACTTAATTCCCTACCCATTTCGTTGAAATGTCGTCTGACATTCGCAATGCATTAAGGTCGATATGTCAAACTAACGTCTTGCTCTATAGCTCTTATGGTGACAGTTTGCTATATGCTATTGAACCTTAGGTGGGTTGGAAATTTAATTCCGTGACTGTACATCACTGTATCTCTTTATGTCATTTATGTTCTATATAATATAGAGTTTACATACATACAAACATTTCAAGGTCGTATCAATTCGGCTACTGCTTTACTAACTGTACTGTGGCGGAGGCCGAATCCGTACTAAATATAAAATATGAGCCATTGAACTTCGAAATCTGCGTGGAATGTTTATGCAAATAACAACTCTATCCTCGGGGCTTATGGCTTGTAATGCTTTGATTTAATGGGCCGATATTACGGGGCTGAGAGTTCAGTTACTATGTAGTAAATCCATAATAATGTTCGAGGAGTTGGTATTTCTTTTTCGATCAAAATAGAAACAGAAGGAATGGAGCATGAAATTGCACTCATTCAGCGCTCACCCTCGCGCACCGAGGGTTGCTAACCACTTAGACAGACGTCTCAATTTTGACGGGTTGTCCCAATTTTTTCCCACTCAGCGGCCCTAACATGACAGCTCAGGTTTAGTTTAACCCCTCCCTGTATCTCTGTCTAACTAGTGTCATAAGAAAAGGACGCAGATAGAGTTAAACTAAACTTGGCCAGTCATATTAGGGCCACAGGAACAGACTCAGTTCCACTGTTGGGATATTACTTGACCAGTAAATCAGATGGTTATACTTATTAGCAAGTATAATAATGTTACTTGTAAACTAACGGTAGTAATTTTGAATAAAGAAACGTGTAGATGTCATCAACATCATCGTTGCTAACATAATTAGAAACTCAAATAAAACAAAGGAACTCAGTAAGACGAAAGTAAGTAATAATAAAACATTGAATAAAACTCATGTATTCGCGACTCGTGGACATTTGAAACGTCGGGAATTAGATTCGTTAGGACAAAATAAACCTTTTTAATAATTGTTTTATTTCAATGAAAAAACAATTGGTTCCTTTTATTATTTCCCGCTTTCGACGATAGAATTAATTTTTCAAAAAGCGAAAAACGAGCAAGTGAATCATCTTTTTTTTGTGAGTGATCGCCACCGCCCATAGACACCCTCAACACCAAAGGGATTGCAGATGCGTTGCCAACCCAGAGGGCTAAGATGGAATACCTCTTGTGCCAGTAATTGCACGGGTAAATACACGAAGTAGGAAGTATATATGACTCTGCCACCGTAGCTAGGATGTGGCATTTACAATAAACAAGCCGTTTAGCTGTTTAGTACAAACTACCACGCGAACTTATTCGTCAGTTAATGGTGATTACTTGCCTGATTGACTTTTTACGATTCAATAAAACCAATAGATGTTTCCGGCGTGGCTTAATAGAGAGGTACAGACTGCATAAAACATCTCCTAACAATTTACCAGAAATAAAATGAAATGAAATGAAATACTTTATTAATAACATATGTTACAGGTCAATTTGCAGGTAGGTACATTGGTACGATCTAAAATTTATGAGTGTGACATTACTCATCAATATTGTACGTATCACACATAGTACGGCTGGTACGGCCAGCAGCGGTTACTTAGAACTGTAGTCTGTTCTGTGAAAGAGTGCACACACACACACACACACACACACACACACACACACACACACACACACACACACACACACACGAGCGCAGTCTCTCTGGTATTTTTAATAATAAAAAAATTGGCGATTTCGTGACTTTTGTGTTTTATGCTTGTCATCAATCTATGCTTGGTAAAAACGAATCTTGTACCAGTTATTGTCTCGTCGAATTGCTTGGTTCTCACGATACAGGCTCGATCTAGTGTAAGAGCCGTTGGTACACTTAAATAACTCAGTTCCATCTTTAATGGTTTATATTTATCTATGTACGTATGTATATCCGTAGTCCAGTACCCATAACACAAGCAGCTTCAGTTGTTTACTCTGGGACTAGGTCAATTGGTGTTAACAGTCTCAAAAATATTTATTTATTTATTTAATGGTGACTTATATGTGTTTTAGATTGTACAACTTCCGTAAGAAACTCTCTAAATGACAGTAAAACCGCATCAAAATCCGTTGAGTGGTTTAGAAGGAGAAGGCGGCCGAACATACACTATAAGGATTTAGGACAGACAGACACCGATAGCGACTTTACTTTATACTATTTTTTTTTTTATGAAATAGGAAGGCAAACAAGCAAGTGGGTCCCCTGATGGTAAGTGATCACCACCGCCTATAGACACCCGCAATACCAAGAAGATTGCAGATGCGTTGCCAACCCAGAGGGCTAAGATGGAATACCTCATGTGGCAGTAATTGCACCGGCTGTCTTGCTCTCCTCGCCGGTACACAACAGTGCAAGCACTGCTGCTTAGGGACCGTTCAAGTATTATGTAAGCAGTATAGGGGGGCGGGGGTGTCTTTCCTGTGCTTATTTTTGATGACATGGGGGGTGGGGGGGTCTAGATGGTGATTACGTCAGCAGTAGTTATTTACTTTTTTACACATACGGAACTGATGTGCATTATTCAAAATTTAGAGCACCAAGATGTTGAATGGTTCGATGAGATGAGAACAACGTAGACATTCCAAAATCGGATAAAAGTGAGCAGACATACAATTGAAGAGCACTTTTTAATTTTCTTATTTCTAGAATTATATCTGCTGCTCTTGAAATCAATAAAAATACTATACATTAAAAGAAAAATGCATATACCAATGTTTACTTAAGCATGGGGGGGGGGGGGGTAAGAGCTTTGATTACTTTTGCTGACGAGGGGGAAGGGGGGTAAATAATTGTAGTAAATCTGCTTACGTAATACTTGAACGGCCCCTTAGCGGCAGGATTAGCGAGCAAGATGGCGGTAGCTATCCGGACGGACCTTGTATAAGGTCCTACCACCCGCAAAAAATGTAAACTATGTAAAAATAAATATAAAGAAAAAGAAGCGCAATGATATAACTATATAGGTGAGTTAATTTGGGTTCAGTGAGTCAATAGTTATAGTTAGAGAACAGGGTAGGCAGTTTATTAATAACCGAAGCCATTAGGGAAGGTTTTTAGATCGAACACAAAGTTAAATTTAAATTTTTCTCAAAATTTCTCCAAGCAAAGGGCAAAGGGGAATGATAAACCTACCTTGCAGCTCGGGTTCTACCCCTTTATTCATAAACGCTTCGCAAACGTTTGTTAGTTAACATGTTTTATGTCTTTATCTGTCATTGTGACGTTTCCCTCAAATGACAGGGACAAAACATTTGTTAGCTTAAAAAGATTGTTAACTTTTTATGAATAAGGGCTAGTATTTCTTCATGTTGATTTATTTTGTTTTTTAAAGACTCTAGTAAAGTAACCAATGCCTTACAGTGAGGGAAAACATCGCGAGGAAACGTGCACGTTCATATTAATGAATGTGTAAGCATCATCCTGTCGGTTTGGTTTCCCTGGGGCAGGGTTTACGGAGGTCAGACGCAACCTGACCCGCCCAATCTGGGATCATGGTCTAACGGAAAAAAGTGCTAGGACAATTAAGACTATCTTATTTTTTTATGGATTCGGGAGAATACAATGAATAAATAAAATAAAATAAATATAAATAAATAAATAGAATAACTTTATTGTGGGTTTACGTCGAAGTAAACGAGCAACAGCGTTACAACTTTGCTTTTGACATTTCGTTTCGATAGGATTTGCCTAACACACACATGTGCATATATCATGCTGCGAAAGATACCACTTTCCTTTTAACTTTCGTTTTATTTATTTTTGATTTTTATGTATTTTTTGGTTTGGTTGGTTGGTTTCGCTGGGTCTCAAGATACAGGCTCCGCCTAGTCTGGGGTCCATCGGATATTGCCTACTGTATTTTTCTTATATTGTTCTCAATTAAACAATTTTCATTTACTTTTTCAGGTTTGAAAAAATGAGTACTAAAAGAGAAAAAAAAAGAAGGCCCCTTTGGCATGATACTGAAGATACTGACCTTAAATAAGAATTCAAATTCAAAAATATTCATGAAGTGCAATTTTTTATCTCACCAGGTGACTAAAGCTCATCAAAATGGCCGAATCTCTATGAAAACGGCTATTTTGGTGAACTTTAGTCACCCGGTGAGATTCAAAAATTGTACTCCAGAGATGAGAGATATAGAGTACCACTATGTAGCGCCATTAGAGATACAAATGTCCACAGTTGGGCACACAGTATTTCTAAACGTGTCTAAAGGTAAATCTGCAACAATTTTTCCGACATTGAAATGTATTTAAATGTCAAAAAAGTTATCATTGTCATTATGTTATGTCAGTCTATTTATTACATTGTCTCTGGCATGACCTAGTTGCCTTGGATTGAACGGACATTTATGATGACGTGGGAGCAGGGGTCAATCCGTAGGTGGGGAGGGGAGGGGGTTGCAATGAAGGGGTCGCGACCCTCTGGGCCTAGGTCAAAGGGTGATTGTTCTGCGATTAATTTGTATCATATGTCATGTCTCATAATCTAACTAGACCTAATCAAATAAAATCGTAGACACGAAGCGTGAACGGTTTATTTTGCAAAAATCGTTAATGTATAGTCGACAAAGTGCTTGCGGGTGGTAGGACCTTGCACTGTTGTGTTCCGGCGTGGAGAGCAAGACAGCCGGTGCAATTACTGGCGCAAGACGTATTCCATGTTTGCCCTCTGGGTTGGCAACGCATCTGCAATCTCCTTGGTATTGCGGGTGTCTATGGACGGTGGTGATCACATACTACTATGTGACGCAAAACTCTCCCCGATTCTCCCTGGATTCACACAAAATCCACCCTTTTCATACACGAAACACGAATTTAATCCCAATAACAAAGCAATAATAGACTTAAAATCAAAGTTCAAAGGTTGGATAGAACTATCCTTATAATTTCACTTCAAACGGGTACAAGTTTCCAAAGATCTCGTCCGAATAGAGACAGCAAAGCTTTGATGTGGACTTGGGTCGGTGCGAGCACACTTTAATTGGATACAGACACAGACTGCATACAGTAGAGCTATATATCAAGTCCTAATCTAAACAAGTGCACTTACAACTTAGTCTAAAAATACTGTCTTTAATTCAAATAAAAAGTACTTGTAGAGCTCCTTTTTTATTATTTACTAGAGGACGCGCGTGACTTCGATGGCCTGAAATTAGTGGCCTATGTCCGTCAGGAATAGTGTAGTTTTCTATTAGCGAAGCTTACAGAAAAACAAACAAAGTTTACCTCTTTATTATAATAATATTAGCGTAGATTACAATCTTCGATCAACTGCACCAGTGGATAATGCATATACACAAGCAAATGGGTCACCTGATGGTAAGTGATCACGACCGCGTATAGACACCCGCAACACCAAGGAGATTGCAGATGCGTTGCCAACTTAGAGGGCCAAGATGGAATACATCTTGTGCCAGTAATTAGTCTTGCTCTCCACGCCGGAACACAACTGTGGAAGCACTGCTGCTTAGCGGCAGGATTAACGAGCAAGATGGTGGTAGCTATCCGGACGGACCTTGCACAAGGTCCTACCACCCGCAAAATATTTGTCTTGACTTTGTATGATAACAAAGTTATCGCTAATTTCTTTAGACATTTTGTTGAAAAGAAGATTTTACTACAAAAATATAATTAATTACTTGCAAAAACATTGTTCCTCGTCAATCCGTGCTCTGAAAATAGATTCTGAGTACACAATCACTGAGTGGGGCCCAGGAGGGGTTTTACATCATTTCTTGACGGCAATAGAACAGATTTGCAATTTTTGAATCTCACCCAGGTGATTAAAGCTCACAAAAATGGCCGAATCTCTAGGAAAATCGGCCATTTTGGTGAGCTTAGCACTCGGTGAAGCTCACCAAAATGGCCGATTTTCCTATTGCCGTCTCTACTAGCGACTCGTTCCGACTTCGCATGGTAACAATCGGGATGTAAAGTACATAAAAACCTTCAGTAAAAAACTCTACATGACAGAGAAAACCGCATCAAAGTCCGTTGCATGGTTTAGGAGTAAGCAAAACAAATAGGGACGGAAAGCGACTTTATAAATAAAATAAATAATAAATAAAATCGTTTATTGCAGACAAAGTTCATATGATTGATTGATTGAAACTTTATTTTTTTCCACAACACAATAATACACAAAACAAGGTAGTAATAATAACGAATAAAAAAAAACAACATCTTAAAAAATAAAAACATTAAAATATAAAGAAAAGAAAAATACAAATCAAACGAACGCTAAAAGTGAGGATGCCAAAGTGTTGTGGAAAAAGAAAGGCGCTGACTCAGCATAAATGCTGCGCGGTTCGCAGCGCTGGTATTCTGTCAGAACCGTTTTGAGACAGATCTGTGGCGATGGTATACGCGAAAGTGGTGTTCTATAAAATATACTAAATAAGGGATCTCAAAGAAATATGGTGTTAGTAACAGTAATAGCAGTAACTAGTAGTAAAAAGAAACTTAAATAAATATGTTAGTAGCCACAAATCATCAAGTGTTTTCTTAAAAAATGTTATATATACATTTTCTAGACTCTAAATGAACAGAGTTCCATTGCCTTATCATGGTATTGGCTGGATTATCCATTACAGCAGTTAGAAGGCTGTTGGGACTGCCGCGCACGCGGGACACCAGGGAGGCTATTCTCTTGCGCACAATTGCCTTGAAGCCGTCTATGCGGGCCTCCGCAAACATACCTGATGCGCTGCAAAAGCGCGGCAATCCCATCAACATCCTAAAACCGTTATTGTATTGGACGCGTAGGGCACTGAGCGTCTTCTCAGTGTATTTAGTCCATAGGCTGCACGTATAAAAGGTCTGGCAATATGCTCTAAAAAGAGTTATCTTGACATCCCAATTACATCGCGCAAACCTACGAGCCAGCATGTAACAACGCACCGACAGTGCCCTACGCTCCCGTTCTACGTCCAGGTCATCATGGAGGCCCTCGGTGACCCAATACCAATGATTCCTGAATACAAGTAGATCCACCGTTGCTAATATCAGATTGTAGAACCTAAAACGTCATTCTGCCTCCTAACAACTCCTATCCATGCCACTAAATAACAGAACTACCCTTCGCTTTCTACCATAGCCTCGTAAGGCCCAAGTCCTACATACAGGAAAAATGTCAAACTGAAGTTGAACTCACTGTCTCAAACGATATGGTTCAAAATTCATAGAACGAAATTTGACGTAGGCCTTACGAGGATAGTATGATAATGATGATAGTGATTAATAGTGATGTTTCAAAGCAGAGCTAAGCACACATAATGGCAGTACAATATGCCGAAATGAGACTACTATATACTCTAAAGCTCCTCTTCAATGGAACGCATGAATTGTCAAAATGGTCTCGTTTAGGTAAGGTCTACGTTTTTCTTAATAATTTAAATGTTTTACTACCTTGACGCACACCAAAGGTTTTGACAGTTTCGGAAATGTACGCTTGACACACGTTACCTCACTGAATGGCAATGCCAATGTAGTTGAGTCTGTGTGATATATGTTGTTTCGTGTGAAAGCGGAGGAGGGTGGGTTTTTGCATGAACATATATGTATGTCGCACAGACTCAGCTGTTTTGCACGAGCCCGGCACTGGTTTCGCGGAGTAGCAAGGTAATTTGTTCCAGTTTGTTAATGTGGTGTTGCCAGGAGTAAGGGTACAGAATTTCACTTTGTTTAGACATCCAGGCCAGGTAAGTGTTCAGACGCGAAACTCCTCCAGCTTTTGCGAATGGTATAGTTTGATTACAGCTGTTAGAAACATTGTTGTTTATAAGAGACGTAAACATTTTGACAGCTTCGCTTCGTATGGGGCAATAAAACGGCTCGCTCAGGAGAATCATTCTCTAAGCACAACATCGTCGAGCTCGAAGCTGGGGCAGCGCCGTCTTGCTCTAGCGCTAGCTCGGGTGAGTGGGATGGGGCGATGCTACGACGTCGAGTTCGACGCTGATGCGGTTAGAGAATAACAGTGCTGTTTCGCGCTGTTTTATTAGACAGACGGTCTGTTTATTAATTACGCTAGACTGCTATCTTATTTAGTTTGAAACGATCGTGACTGGTTCTTGTAAAACTGAATCAGCAATTGTCTGTTACAAAAAAGCTATTGTTTCATTCATTAGCTGTTTAATTTAGTTTTTTTTCATAGACATGAATGTGTTTCTACTTCGGAGTTTTTAATTTAGGTGCAGTCGTTTCGAACGGACTATTGGACAATTTTTTTAGATCCACTAGCTTAAATGTACCCATATATATAATAATACTATCTTGGGACAATTTACACCAATTGATCTAGACCCAAGCTAAGAAAACCTTGTGTTATGGGTACTAGACAACGAATATACATACTTATATAGATAAATACATACTTAAATACAAATAACATCCATGACTCAGATGCAAACATTTGTATTCGTCACACAAACATTTGCCCATACCAGGATTTGAACCCGGGACCTCTTGCACAGTAAGCTGACACATGTACCACTGTGCCATACAGGTCGTCATATCTCTATCTATACATCTGCGGTTGGTAGGACCTTGTGCAAGGTCCGTCCGGATCGCTACCACCATCTTGCTCGCTAATCCTGCCGCTAAGCAGCAGTGCTTGCACTGTTGTGTTCAAGCGTGGAGAGCAAGACAGCCGGTGTAATTACTGGCACAAGAGGCATTTATTCCATCTTAGCCCTCTGGGTTGGCAATGCATCTGCAATCGCTTTAGTGTTTCGGATGTCTATAGGCGGTGGGGATCACTTACCATCAGGTGACCTACTTGCTTGTTGGCCTTCCTATTTCATAAAAAAAAATAGAAAGATTTTGTCGCAAATGTCTTTGCATCCATAGTAATTGAGAAGTTAACTCTGATGCGTTCGTTGCGTTTATTCTAACAAAAAGTTACACTGGCTCAGAGACCAATATCATAAACGCGACAGGCGACAGGTGACAGTGACAATTCGCTGTACATTACTGTGTCGACAAGTAGCGCTACAGACCTACAGAGTTAACATCATAGTGGGCAAGCAATGTATACCGAATTGTCACTGCACCTGTCGCCTGTGGCTTTTATGAAGTTGGTACCCTGATACTAAATTTAAAAACTTACTTTTTAAATTTTCAGGAGTGTATTTTCATGCCGCAGATATGAACGACCGCCGCGCAATCATCCTACAATACGGATTTGGAAGGGTAAACTGTTTAAAGGATTGGGTAAATGGACTTAAGGGTAAACTAAGAAAGGGTAAAAGTTTGGTTATTGTATAAATTGTCGCTGTCTTTCTTTATGTTGGTCCCCTGAAACAAAGAAAATCTCGTATGTTTATGTATGTATGTATGACGCTTTATTGTACTAAACACATAAAATAACAGATAACAGGACAAAACAGATGTACAAAGGCGAACTTATCCCTTTAAGGGATCTCTTCCAGTGAACCTTTGAGCGATTGACAGGACCCAAGATCTAGAGTATAGACACACAGAAAATAAAAATAAAAATTAACTAAGAAAAAACTCGTTTTTACTTCTACGAAATGTTGTCAGATGCAGTAATTAGCGTTGATCTACGGTTATTTCAATTAGTACGGTAATGAGTTTCGTGAGTTTCCATACCAATATGATGAATTAAACATCAGGGCTTTCATACAAACACTGTATTGGTAAACACTGTATTGTATGGAAGTTTTTGGTAATTTTCTATGGGTGCGTGGTAATTTTCCGCGGTTTTACGGGAAGTAGGACCTTGTGCAAGGTTCGTCCGAATTGCTACCACAATATTGCTCGCTAATCCAGCCGCTAAGCAACAGCGCTTGCACTGT
The DNA here is from genome assembly GCA_963691745.1 of Ditula angustiorana. NCBI lineage: Eukaryota > Metazoa > Arthropoda > Insecta > Lepidoptera > Tortricidae > Ditula > Ditula angustiorana. The sequence goes on along the minus strand of OY829497.1, from coordinate 995,517 downwards.
CGTGTTCCGGAGCAAGACAGCCGGTGCAATTACTGGCACAAGAGGTATTCCATCTTACCCCTCTGGGTTGACAATACATCTGCAATCCCTTTGGTGTTGCGGGTGTCTGTGGGCGGTGGTGATCACTTACCATTAGGTGACCACTTGCTCTGTGGTCGTGTTTAATCGTACCCCTTTTTAAAACCGGTTAAAGCTCCTTCTAAGCAGCTAAACGAGGTATAACTTAGGATGATATGACGTCACGGCTGCTCGTCGAGATACGGCCACGCTCGTTAGCTTTAATGGCGTCGACAGTCGATAGAGAAAGGGCAAAATACTTCCACTCTGAACACATTGGCGTCACAGAAAATATACGAGAGGATGAAAAAAGTTGTTCTCCTCATAAACCTATAGTATCATCATTACTATACTACAAGCCCGGGCGTAGCCAGGGGGATGGTTTTAGGGTTCAAACTCCAAAGTTCATATATTAACATTAGAAGTAAAATAAGAACAGGTGTATAGCATTTATCATTGATAACTAACTATTACCTACATAACCTCCCCCCCCCCATTACTAAAAGTATCTTAGGCCGCCTACTCCTTCTAAACCACGCAACGGATTTTGATTCGGTTTTCACTGACATTTAGATATTTTTATAGGGAAGGTTTTTATAATACACTTTTATGCTATTAATATATGACAATATATGTATATTTATTTTAACTAAAGGAATAAAAAGGTAAAGGTAAGGGTGTAAAGGTACCCAGTTGAATATGATAACTTGTTAAAAAGTTTCATATAGATGACACCCGAGGGTAGTTGTACCCTTAAAATCAATAATGTAATGACCGTAAGACGAAGCACATTGAAAAATTCGCAGGGTAGGGCAGCGGCAGTGTGGCGAAACTGGAAAACGCAAGGCACGGAATGCTGATGTTGCAGGTTCAAGTCCTGCCATTGCCCTAATTTTTCTTTGTGTTGTCATTACAATTTTAATTTAAAGGAATAAACTAAAACATAATTTGATATGAAAATATAACGTATAATAAGAAATACAGCTTAAGAGTGTACAAACAGAGATTTGGCAACATCGCCTATAGCTGCCAAATATTTAGCTGTTTTCATTGATTTATCAAAATTAATGAGTTAAAATACGGAATATAGCAACGCTATGTACTAGAAGTTGTGTTCTTACATTTGTTGGTAAGTAGTAAACTTATCTACTAATACCGAAATGTACACATTTACAAATGGAAAGTTTCCAGATACTGGTTTTACACTTAATTATAACTATTTAGTATAACTGTATTAGCTATTGCAATGCATTATCAATATTTTAGTACATACCGTTCCTATATTCCGTTTTTTAATTCATTAATTTTGATAAATCAATGAAAACATCTAAATATTTGGCAGCCATAGGCGACGTTGCCAAATCTCTGTTTGCACGCTCTTAAAACATTCGATAACGCCGAAGAAAACAACAACTTTTACTTAACTTTTATTTTGTTCAATTCTGTTGGATTTCATTCGCGATCGCACCCTCTAAATAATAGAGTGAGAGCCAATTGCACTTTTCAATTGTTTCCTAACAAAAGGTTCTTTAATATCGACACCTTATTCCGCTTGAAGTCTAGTGATGGCAAAAGGCAAAGGTATTAGAGCTAATCAGCCTTTACCCCTCGCATACCCGAAACTAATCTGCGCCTTTTGTGGACCCAAGACCCTCAGATAATTAAGAAGATAGAACGCTTAGCGACACTTAGCTTTAAGCGCAAACTTTAAGCTTTTGTCAACAGCTATCTTTGTCCGAAGTTGGCGAAGCCTGCGTTAATTTTAAAGGTCATTATACAAAATAAATGAGCGTTGCGCCTCCGAGAAAATTGTGGGGCTTAAGTTATTTGGCCGACCGATTGTTCAGTGTCGGAATATTTTTAGAAAAAATAAACAAGTACGCCGTAAGACTTAAGTTAACAAATGGCGCTCTCTCTCGTGGGTTTGAGAAGGGTTTATAAAATAAGTGCTTTTGTTTTTAATTCAAGTCTCTTTGCCGGCAGTACTTTAGTATTGCGTTGTCATCGGACCTACATACACAGGAATAAGGTATTAAAATTTTCAGCTACTTCTGAGACTGACCATATCTACCAGTGCACCGTTGTTTTTATGAAATAGGATGGCAAACAAGCAAGTGGGTCACCTAATGGTAAGTGTACACCACCTAGCACGAATCTTCTCGATACGCGTTAACTCGCTACGTAACTCAGTGCGTCTCTTTCTAACTAGCCTAGTAAGAGAGAGACGTAGCGAGTTAACGCGTATCGAGAAGATTCGTGCCAGGTGCACCGACATTTTTTTTTTTTATGAAACAGGAAGGCAAACAAGCAAGTGGGTCACCTGATGGTAAGTGATCACCACGGCCTATAGACACACGGAACACCAAGGAGATTACAGAGCGTTGCCAACCCAGAGGGCTAAGATGGAATACCTCTTAAGCCAGTAATTGCACCGGCTGCCTTGCTCTCCACGCCGGAACACAACAGGGCAAGCACTGCTGCTTAGCGGCAGGATTAGCGAGCAAGATGGTGGTAGCGATCCAGACGGACCTTGCACAAGGTCCTACCACCCACAAACGGTCTTATTTGCGTGTTACGGTCAAATTTCATTCACGTCTGTTGTTATGTGTGAGACTCTCTCAATTATACAGTCAAGGAAATAGAAACACGTACCACCGTAGAACCTAGTCGAAGAGACATACGCATGACGTTTGTATGACATAGCCTGGCGTTTAACGCGTCGCGTCATTGCGATAGGGTTCTGATACGTGAATATTTTTCCCCTACTTGTACCTTATCGTGTAACCCAAAATCAGGTTTCCCTGAATTAACATCTACAAACAGTTAAAATACTTGAACATTGAATTAACCGAGCAAATAATACTTCCTCCGTAATTGATCAAGTTGATTCTACACTCCACCTGTCCTTTATAAATATCAGAGCACACGTTCAACTCCGCACCTTATGAGGACGCGTTAAAATTGAAACTCATTCGGCTGCTCTGTCTCAATAGGGTTGCCACTCGATTATTTCTGCAAAGGATACCAGATCTGAGTTTAGCAAGAAAAATACAGGTGGTAGGACCTTGTGCAAGGTTCGAACAGATCGCTACTCCAGCTTCTCTTGCTCGCTAATCCAGCCGCTAAGCGGCAGTGCTTGCACTGATGTGTTCCGGTGTGGAGGTTATGTAAAATACTATTTTTTTTGTCCGTGGCCAGATAAAAATTATTATTTTATTAGTCATGTGTTCGGTCTAGGGCAGGTAGTATCCCTTTGAAAGATTTTCATCTATTTGCTGGCATGTGAAGGAAAACATTGCGAGGAAATCTGCAGGCGTGTTTTAACCCGAAAGAGGGGATAGGCTCTGCCACGTTAGTTTGCTCTGCGTAAATCAGGCAAAATAACATTTCATGGGTTGACCTAGAACCCTCATTTTGGAGTCAGGGTTCCTGTCTATTGTCGTGTATAAAAATGAAAAAAAATAAAATAATAATAATAATAAAATTTATAATTGCGCGACGAGATGCGCAATTAGGGTTGGTAAGAGGTAAAGGGTTTTTATATCACGACAAGTTATTTGTAAGTTTGGATGAAAGCAAAAAGTTGCCTGGAACAGCTCGCGGAGGAACCTGGGCTTTTGAAGTACAAGGTCCTCTTGTGTGCTGGTAGTGGGTGCGGGTTTTGCTACAGAGAGAAAAGATACACATACATTCACACAATAACTATATTGTTTTAACGCGACATGGCGGATGCGGCCGCAGGGGAACAATTACTTGCTTAAGTCTAGTCTATAGTTAACCGGAATAAAACTACACTGACTTTATGGCCGGCCGCTAAACGAAAAAGAGTCCACGGTACCGTACAACAGGAGATCCGACGGAGAAGAAGCAGCACCCGAGATGGAGAGCGCGCGTAAGGGCGCAACGCAGCTGAGCGGTGACAGGTCACACGCTATGGACTAGGTGGAACGGGATCCCAGCGATATCGCGGGGGGGGGCGACTACTTCGGTGCTGGCGCCGCAAGCCTGGAGCTTGCTAAGGAGGCAGCCAGCTGGATCCTACGGTGTCAACCTTGGCGTCGCACCGCGGGCGTGGGCCCAGCGGTGCATCCAACTGGTGCTCGTTGGCCATGTGCTACGGACGTGAACCGCGGCAGTCCGCCGACCGCGGGGCGTGTGGTGTTCGAGGACGTTAAGTGTTTTACCCGACAAATGTCTAGGGCAGGACGCAGAAGTTTCACTACACGGCACTTCACAGCACTCGCGGGGCGTGGGACGCTCACTTGATGCCTTCGGCGAGGCACATATCTTAAGTTCTAGTTTGACAATTAATTCAACATGTCGGCTGTCAACGCATGTCCGCGGCGGGTAGCGCGGTAAAAATGTGAGACCGACGACGCGTGCCTCCGGCAGCACGTCTCGTCGTCGACTGACTGACAGCAACTAGTGCGTGATCCAGCCAGTACAAAATCAATAGAATCGATCTCTTTATGAAATCGAGAAAACAAAATGGAGCCTTTATTTAATGAATTATTTACTGAAAGATGCTCCTCTAAGTTCTGTAAACACTCCTGTAAATAAGAAGTTTCTACGTCTTCTAGTTACCGAATAATAATTAATTTCGTGCTTAGTCGAGAATCACTAGTCGGGTAGCACCGCACTAGGCTCATGATTTTTACGAAGGTAGGTATAAAACAACATGACGTTTCGAAAAAAATGAAAACTGATTTCAGCTTTTGGCTTCAGAACTATGATAGGATGAAAGAGCGTATTTTTCTGATTCCAACGATACCTATAAACATATACTTCGGTTCAAGGACCGTGTCGTAATAAACCAAAAACCTTTCAATCTCGAAGCAAGGTTTTAAAGCAAAATCATGTTAAAACTACTATATCTCCGTAAAAGCTGGTATTTGAATATTGATAACCAAGGTACAAATAACCAGGATTAAATGTTAGTTATCTAATTCGTATGTTATTTGATGAATTAAATGACCCCCGTGACGTCATCGCCACATGCATTTGATTTTGCAAGAAAAAATGTAGTAATACTACTACAATACCCCCCTTGGGAGCAAAGAGGTTAACTGGAGGTTAACCGAAACAGCCGGTACAACCGGAAGAAAAAAACTGATACCCAAATAATGGCAGTTTTTTTTTTTATGTGAATCCCCAAAGTTAATGTTGTCAGTATCATAAGTATGATCTGCTTAATTACTAATTATGCTTATGTTTATATAGAGTTGACGCCAAGTATTACTAACTAAACTTAGCATTATTGATTCAGCATGCCTTACCAGATAGCAGACCCACATTATTGTAGTGGTTGCTAGTTCCTTTAAATTATTAACATTAAAAAAGTATTTATTTTAATTATACTAGAAACATATGGGCTAGCATGCTTTATTATCTAGGTTTTCGATACTAAAGTATGACTATACATCCTAAGATGGCCTATGGACTCGACAGACAGCTGTTGAAGTCCGTGGCATCCCTATATACAAAATTAAAGTTAAGGAAGAAGTTAGTGAGTAAGGCTCAAAACTTTCCTTAAAAAGAAAAAAAAACTTGTTTTCAATTTTATTGAAAAAAGTTGATGGCCAAATGTGGTCAAAATAACCACAAAATGTTCCTTAGAACATGTATGTGCAGAATCCATTTTGGATCTGACAAAAAAAAAACTACCTTGTAATTGTGGCCGAAAAAAAAATTACAAGGGGAAAAACTTATTTTCCATTGTTTTTCAAAAAGTATGTGACCGACAGTGGTCGCAAAAACGCCACTGTGGCCCAAAAAAGGTTTATGTCTTAAAACCATTTAAGTTTTGAAATAAAAAAATGTGACATTGAAAAGTAAAAAGAACCTAACTTTCCAACTCCACTAATATTGTTGTCACACACCTATTGGTATTGGTCCTACTTGCAAGTTGGAGCTCACCTAATGAATCTGGTGCGTTACTTTTTTATGTAACGAACCATTCATGATGATCTCTTGACCAGTGGTCACAAATATGGTGTGTAACTAGATCAATGGTATTATGATGTCACTTTCTGTGATGTTTAATATGCTAAATAAGTCAAACTTATTTAGAAAATCCACGCCAAGAATAAGGTTGTTAGTGGTTGACGGTGCTAAAATAAAATCAACATGATGATATTGGTTATCTGAAGCTGACTGGTATGGTAATATCAACCATTACCTCAACATCAGTACCTGTTGACTATCCCCATCCACCGATGATTTGGCATGGCAAAATTTTGAATGCTGTCATCCGGACTGACAGGTGAAAAAGGTGAGCATAGGCAGATAAACAGGTTATGTATAGTTATCTCAATATGGCTACTATTTAAAAGAGGTATAGTAAGCCTTGAGTCAATAATTTAAGTTTTTGCAAAATGAATGAAATAAGTGCTAGCCGTCGCTCCGCGTATGCTCCCTGATGTTGTTTTCTATGACCAATATAATTGAATTGGTAAAAAAAAATTTTGGTTTCCCGCTTAAAAAGTTTTATGAGAAAGAAAAAAAATTCAAAATGCATCTGTAATATTGCAATTAACGTAGCGCACTGTTAAGTGATTACGTAACAAAGATCCGTAATTGTCTCCGTGCTAGGATTTACTTTATTATCTGTATTTTTGTATTTTAGATCATTTACGGAATCGAAAAAATTTTGACGCCGACATGTTTTACAAATGTTAGTTTATAATTTGTGCCGTTGTAAACAACCAGTGTGTGCCAGTTTATATTAATTGTTATGTATATTAAAGACTATCACCTTATTACCATTTTATAATAAGGTATAGTAAAATTTAATTAATTTCTGCAAAGCTAACAATGTGCTTGCTAATAATAAATTATAAATTATTGTTGTCACTATAAGTCTAATATAGTGAAACAAGCATAATAATAAATTGTATGAATAATTATGTTGGTCACACTGTTTGCTCACAAGCAACCGATTTTAACAAAGTTAATTTTGTGAAAATGTTTACTATGTGAATATATGTGTACAAATTTTAAATATAAACCCACAACTACAATACTTCGGGCGCCAATTGTCGTGTATAAAAATGAAAAAAAATAAAATAATAATAATAATAAAATTTATAATTGCGCGACGAGATGCGCAATTAGGGTTGGTAAGAGGTAAAGGGTTTTTATATCACGACAAGTTATTTGTAAGTTTGGATGAAAGCAAAAAGTTGCCTGGAACAGCTCGCGGAGGAACCTGGGCTTTTGAAGTACAAGGTCCTCTTGTGTGCTGGTAGTGGGTGCGGGTTTTGCTACAGAGAGAAAAGATACACATACATTCACACAATAACTATATTGTTTTAACGCGACATGGCGGATGCGGCCGCAGGGGAACAATTACTTGCTTAAGTCTAGTCTATAGTTAACCGGAATAAAACTACACTGACTTTATGGCCGGCCGCTAAACGAAAAAGAGTCCACGGTACCGTACAACAGGAGATCCGACGGAGAAGAAGCAGCACCCGAGATGGAGAGCGCGCGTAAGGGCGCAACGCAGCTGAGCGGTGACAGGTCACACGCTATGGACTAGGTGGAACGGGATCCCAGCGATATCGCGGGGGGGGGGCGACTACTTCGGTGCTGGCGCCGCAAGCCTGGAGCTTGCTAAGGAGGCAGCCAGCTGGATCCTACGGTGTCAACCTTGGCGTCGCACCGCGGGCGTGGGCCCAGCGGTGCATCCAACTGGTGCTCGTTGGCCATGTGCTACGGACGTGAACCGCGGCAGTCCGCCGACCGCGGGGCGTGTGGTGTTCGAGGACGTTAAGTGTTTTACCCGACAAATGTCTAGGGCAGGACGCAGAAGTTTCACTACACGGCACTTCACAGCACTCGCGGGGCGTGGGACGCTCACTTGATGCCTTCGGCGAGGCACATATCTTAAGTTCTAGTTTGACAATTAATTCAACATGTCGGCTGTCAACGCATGTCCGCGGCGGGTAGCGCGGTAAAAATGTGAGACCGACGACGCGTGCCTCCGGCAGCACGTCTCGTCGTCGACTGACTGACAGCAACTAGTGCGTGATCCAGCCAGTACAAAATCAATAGAATCGATCTCTTTATGAAATCGAGAAAACAAAATGGAGCCTTTATTTAATGAATTATTTACTGAAAGATGCTCCTCTAAGTTCTGTAAACACTCCTGTAAATAAGAAGTTTCTACGTCTTCTAGTTACCGAATAATAATTAATTTCGTGCTTAGTCGAGAATCACTAGTCGGGTAGCACCGCACTAGGCTCATGATTTTTACGAAGGTAGGTATAAAACAACATGACGTTTCGAAAAAAATGAAAACTGATTTCAGCTTTTGGCTTCAGAACTATGATAGGATGAAAGAGCGTATTTTTCTGATTCCAACGATACCTATAAACATATACTTCGGTTCAAGGACCGTGTCGTAATAAACCAAAAACCTTTCAATCTCGAAGCAAGGTTTTAAAGCAAAATCATGTTAAAACTACTATATCTCCGTAAAAGCTGGTATTTGAATATTGATAACCAAGGTACAAATAACCAGGATTAAATGTTAGTTATCTAATTCGTATGTTATTTGATGAATTAAATGACCCCCGTGACGTCATCGCCACATGCATTTGATTTTGCAAGAAAAAATGTAGTAATACTACTACACTATAGGGTTCAGTAGGTACCCAAAGAGTTCAGCGGAGCCGTATTGCTATCGTTCCTCCGTCCATCCGTCTCTCGGTCCCTTTATCACATGACTGTATCCTTCAACCATAACAGGTAGACGCTTGATATTTTCACAGTGTGTACTATAGTATTATTAAGGCTGCAATAACAATAAAAATAAAAAATTTAATAATTTAAAGGGGGACTCCATACAAGAAACGAGTTTTTTTTCAAAATGTTTGTATGGAATCCTTCGTGTAACAGTCCGACTTACACTTGGTTGGTATTTTATCAAACATATCCGGATTTCCTCTTTTAAAGCATTCCAGTTTTGAGTTTAGGGTAGAATGAAACAATTTCAAATTTATTTTGCAACTTTTTTGATGCCAGCGGACATGTAGGTGACGTGTTTGTATACAGGAATAATAACTTTTCGCCGGAAATACGAATTTGATTGGATTTTGGGAGCTGAAAACAATCCTGCAAAAGTTTTATTGCGTTTGCACGCAGTGGCGTAGCTTGGTGACCATAGGCCCTGGGGCAAAAAATTGGGGCCTAGAAAAAGTTCGTATTATTTCATACACATTCGCTTCCGCTTTCCCCCCGCTACACCTTGTCGAAACGTTTTAATTACACTGACACAGCGAGGTCGAGCGAGCGGGCGCGCGGCGAGTCGACAACCTACTGCGATTTGCCTACTCTGTAGGCAAGGCGGCCGAGCGTACCGACAGTGCGGAGTGGAATCCACCTGCTTAAAGTTGTCGACCACTGGTATACACTATATTCTAGACCAGATTTAGGCAATATGTTTTTGTTTAATTGTCAGATTTTTATTAATAAAATTTTGATGACCCTATTTTATAATACTAACTGCTCAATAATAGTTAGTGCTTGTATTTTTAGTCGGCAGCCAGTCTTTAAATGTTATTGGCACCTTTCTCCCCCTGCGCGCACGAAGTCAAATTGTTACTAGCTACATTCTAATTCCTCTTTAGTTGTCTGAGTAATAAACAGGTCTTATAATTTCTTATGTTTTAATAGACGTTTTCAACATTTTAAACGGTTTATTTCACTGTATTCTAACGAATGTAATTCCCACAAGTCACTGAATTCCCGACGTTTTGAACCATTTTTAGGTCTTATATTCACGGACAGACAAACGAAAATAGTTAAAAATACAAACTACCCAATATTAAAACAATAAATGACATCGTTCCAATTAACGCATTAGACTACAAACTTAACAAGTTACCCTGGTAGGTTCTCCCTTCCGTGTGCCTCACCTCTTTCATTAACCCCACAAAACTTAATAGCAAGCTACTACATGCCGGAATGTGCGAGTGTGGTACTACCCCAGTTTACTGCAGGCCCGGATCCAGTCCTCAGAAACAGTTGTGGGCATAGCTAACCGAGAATCGGGCAAGTGCGAGCTGGGGCCGAACACGCTTAAGAACGATACGTTGCAATTCTACGATTTTTCTCGATTAGAGTTGAGGGTATGTCCACTGTATCCACAAAAGTGGTGCCAGGAGTGCGATTTTTGAAGCTCGCCAAAATGGCAGTTTTTCATAGAAATGCGGCCATTTTGGCGAGCTTTATTCACCTTGTGAGATTCAAAAATTGCATTTGAACCTCACCGGTTAACTAAAGCTCACCAAATAGCCGTTTTTCATAGAGATTCGGCCATTTTGGTGAGCTCTAGTCACGGTGAGATTCAAAAATTGCACCCCAGGCCTGCTTTAAGGGGAGCGTGAACCCATCGCTCTCCATACAAATGGCGATAACGTTTTCCGCTCTCTAAACCTTAACCTATAGCCATGATTTATTTTTTATATGTTACCATTATGCCCTAGAACTAGGTTTGCTAGAACTATATGTTTTAATTTTTTAAATATTCTGAAAAGTTTTAAAAATATTGACGCTTTTGTGTTTTGTATGAAACTCCTAAAATGCAAATATTGTCAAATCTATTAAGATATTTAAAAAAAACAAAACAACAAACCTAGTTTTAAGGCATAATGACAACATACCAAAAAATCCTTTCCATAGGTTAAGGTTTAAAGGATGGAAAACGTTATCGCCGTTTGTATGTGGAGCGCTTTTTGGGGCTGGGTTCACACTTCTAATGCAGAACACTAACGTCTGAGCTGACCGAGGTACCCTATCTACCCTGGCGTGGGAGGGCGCAGGTGTCAGATCCATTTCCGAAGGCTTTTAGCTCTCCCCGTTAAATGTCTTAGAAATTCCACGTCACGTCGACTAACCAAGCGGGTACTGTTACGGCGGCGAAGTTCACGGCTACTTACATGGCTCAATTTCATAAACGCGACAGGCGACAGGTGACAGTGACGATTCGCTATACATTGCTTGCCCATTCTGATGCTAAGTCTCTGACCCTGTAGCGTTCCAGTTTAACAACGCGTTCAGGGCGGTGATGGGGCTGCGTCGCTGTTGTAGTGCCTCTGGTATGTTCGCGGAGGCGCGCACCGCGTGCTTCCATGCGAACATGCGCGTGCGCGCTGCTTCTTTAGTGCGCAGGGTGCGAGCCAGCGCCAACACCGTCCTGGCGATGATAGCAACCAGACTGGACTGTCCATATATAACCCACTGTTGCGCAAGACATGTAATGGGTGTAGGTTAGTTATTATTATTGTGTTTTTTTTTTTCATGTTTTGGCGTGCAATTATATAAAATTATTATTGTATTGTTTCATTTTTATTGTTTTAGTATTGACTGTTTATTTATAGGACATATTGTATATTTATTGTATGAGTCTCAGTTACTTGTAATAAATAATTTTGAATTTTTTTTGAATTTTGTTACTTGTCGACACAATAATGTACGTCGAATTGTCACTGTCACCTGTCGCGTTTATGAAATTGGGCCCAGGTCGAGACGGTTGTAGGGTTCCGCAGTCAACAGAGAACCCTTAGGTATAATTTCGAACTATCTTTCCGTCTGTTTGTTCGCTTAGCTCAGATATTCTAGTACGTTCAGCCTCAGAACTAGCTGATCATTTTAGTAATTCGTCGCTGTCAGTAATGTGACAAATTCAAGCAACTCTTTTGCGGGTGGTAGGACCTTGTGCAAAGTCCGTCCGGATCGCTACCACAATCTTGCTCGCTAATCCTGCCGCTAAGCAGCAGTGCTTGCACTGTTGTGTTCCAGCGTGGAGAGCAAGACAGCCGGTGTAATTACTGGCACAAGAGGTATTCCATCTTAGCCCTCTGGGTTGGCAACGCATCTGCAATCTCTTCGATTTTGCGGGTGTCTACGGCGGTGGTATACACTTACCATGAGGTGACCCACTTGCTTGTTTGCCTTCCTATTTCATAAAAAAACAACTCTCATTTCATACGTTACTGCGATAAGGTTCTTAAGAGTTTAGAGATACTTTTGTACAATAAAGAATTTCCATATGTACACACATACATACAGTCCACTTCGGCGTTCCCCATCCTTACAATAGCGCAATGCTTCAATAGCTAATTGTTGCGCGACCTACATGCGCCAGAAATAGGCGCGTGCGCAGAACCACAGTTATGGCTCATGTCGAATGATAAACTGCACTTGCACGCGTCTGTAACTGTACATATTTTTCGGTACATCGCACGAATAAAGTGCTAATAGCTAAATAAGAGGCCTTTTAATACAGTTAGCAGACTTCGCAACCTATAGAGCAACAAGAGGATGCGGTATGAGGGAAAGGGTTCCCCCCCTCTTCCGACGCCTATGGGATCCCGACAATTGGCTGTTTAACACCTTAAACCTTATTATTGTTATCTTTTTTTTACACCTCTTTATGTTAAGTTCTTACTATTCTGATGATTATGTGTATTAGTCTGTAATTTTGTTTTGAAAAGAGAAGAAAAAAAAATAAGCTGCTGAGTTTCTTGCGGCGTTTCTTCTCAGCAGAATTTTCCATTTTCCAAGCGCTAGTAGATTCAGACATGTAAAACAGCCTATATGGCCTACTCGCAAAATACATTTTTCATTTTTATTTTCAAACAAAATGGCGTTAAAGTGTATAAAATTTATAAAGAGTCATTTTCAAAAAAAACATCAGACAAAAAGAAAAAAAATATTATGGAGCCTTGGCGTTTCAAGGATACGAAAGTTATTAGTGAGAAAGTTAAAATATTTTGCTTCAAATTATACTTTTTAGAATCCCAATAAAAAATAAAGCAAATTTTGTTATGGTGGAACCATGTAAAAGCTCTTATTATCATAATAAACGTTTAGTTTCAAGCTTTATACATTTATACTAGCAAAAAAACCAGTTTAATTGAGAACCTCCTCCTTTTTTGCAGTCGGTTGAAAATAGCCAAAATGTCGTGCATTTTTGCATGGAGCTTTGTTGCGGGGTTTGCATTGCATTGTTTTTCTATTCACTACATTTTAAGAATTGTTGATTGTAGAAAAAAAAACTAAAAACAGATTTTCTTCCTTTAACGAACTCTTTTGATTTTGGTGACAAAAAAATATTAATTACTAAGAGACTTTAATCCGATAAAAACATTGTTAATTGACCCCGACGCTGGTTTTGTTTTGTTGGTCGTTTGTGTTGTTTTTATCACGTTAAAGTCTCGTATAATGTCTGAAAATCGCCAAACTTTAAAATCATTTTTTTTTTGTTTCATGGTCTTATTATTATGATGATGATACATTTAGGTAAAGCAATCATTTAAATAGATATTAGTCCATAACCCCCTTATTCATAAAAAATTAACAACTTTTTTTAAGCTAACAAATGTTTTGTCCCTTTTATTTGAGGGCAAACGTCACAATGACAGATAAAGACATAAAACATGTTAACTAACAAACGTTTACGCAGCGTTAATGAATAAGGGGGTAAGCCTATATGATGTTTATGTATGTATGTATGTATGTAAATTCTTTATTGTACAAAAAAAAACATAAATGACAAAAAGAGATGTACAAAGGTGAACTTATTCCTTTCAGGGATCTCTTCCAGTTAACCTTTGAGTGGATGAAAGGAGTATCATAGCAGGGACCGACAAAGACCAAGTGTTTGTTTTCTGACTTCCACGAATGCTTGCAGAGGCCACCATCCTTTTAGTCTGTAACGACCAATAAAACGCAGCTCGCGTATTTTTCTGTTCACCTTGAGCCACAGCTTAGCGGACGGACAGCTAGTTCGATAATGCAAATAAGGACGAATAAAACGTGACCTCGGTCACAGATAAGCGCAGATTTATCAATAAGATACGAATAAGCTTACAGGGGTTCGTATTCAATTGTAATTTAACAAACTGGGGTTCGTATAATTCTTAAATTTTTTTATATTACAAAGGTGGCAAACAAGAATGCGGCTCGCCGATTTAAGCAATTATCGCAGCCTATAGACGCTTGCAACACCAAGAATAACACTCGTGCGTTCCCGGCAATAGGCAAGTGATAGTCACAACAGCGTCGTTGTGTTTACAATATGCATTGTTGTATGTACCAATAAAAAAAATTGTATTAGTATGTACATTGTTGTAAATACTAGACGCCTGTCTGTATGATATAATTTCACGAAAAGTTCTAGAAAGTCACATGTATTTCGGAAAGAAGGGATTGCCAAATTCTCGTTATAGTGACCTGGGGTACAATTTTTGAAACTTACCAAGAGACTGAAGCTCACCAAAATGGCAGAATCTCTATGAAGCACGTCCATTTTGGTGAGCTTCAAAAGTCGCACTCCAGATTTTTTGTGCACTTGGTTTTGATTGTACGTCTCCATATCTTCTCACCAATGACTGGCATTACCCTAAACCGTTTATCGTTTAAAAACATTTCAATTAACCATACCACACGATCCGCCATCAATAATTCAACGCGCCAACAGTAACCGATGGACTCCTCTCCCAAAATAAATATGGCGACGGAACCCTCGCCACGGGCCCCTAAAAACCGTAATAAACAAGTGAATCCCTTTTACGAGCCCTCAATTTCGCTTCGACAGAGAACATTATTATTTCGCGATCCATTTATTCATTTCTGGATATTAGGACGGAATAAACAATGTTTTGTGCTCAGCCGAAACAGATGGGTAGCGGGATATACAAGGCTATGAACGATGTTCGGATTAAATAGAGTAACTGAATTATGCACAAAGTTAAGTATACAGGTTTCCGCCTACTAGACCGGAGCATATCATGACCGTAACCAGCTCGGCACAGACAAGACAATGACCGCCTGCACTTATGGGCTCACACGCGTTTGTACATCGAATCCGTGTTCAACGGGGTGACACTCCGTATGGCGCTCGTTCTGAAGTCCGCAGTAAGCTGAACTACGTTCTGTAGTTCCTTTAGCGGCCCTAACATGACAGCCCAGGTTTAGTTTAACCCCTCCCTGTGTCTCTGTCTAACTAGTGCCATAAGAAAGGGACGCAGATAGAGATAAACTAAACTTGGCCAGTCATGTTAGGGCCAGTACGGTGTAGGAACAAACGCGGGCCGCCGACGACCCGTATCCGGACCTGAGGTGCAATTTTTGAATCCCACCAGATGACTAAAGCTCACAAAAATGGCAATTTTGGTGAGCTTAGTCACCCAGTGAGATTTACAAATCGCATTCCTGCACGTCGAGCGCTGTGCTACTCTGCGACGGGCCGGTCCGGTTACGTGCCGGCGCAAAGGGCGGCAACTTATAGTAATTCATACAAAGAATATTCTTTCGCATATGTCGGATCGGTTCCGGTCCTAGTGTAATACGGTGCAGTGGACGGAAACCTTTACTAGCACAAAGACTAAATAGATCATTGACGTGTAACCATTTTCTACTTGTCTTTAGAAACGAGTCTATTCCTTTCTTAAAGGTCGGCAACGCGCTTACGATTCTCTTGATATTGCAGGTGTCTATGGGCGGCGGTGATTGCTTACCATCGCGTGACCCGTCTGCTCGTTTTCCTCCTCTACTATAAAAAAGGTTAGGGACCCAGGCCTTAGGCTAACTCCTGTCACTACATTCTATTCCATATCAATTTAATGTAAAGTGAATTACAACTTGAAGCGATTTGTATGTGTTTGACAGTTCTCAGGCGTGGGCCAGTTTACGGCAATTTATGTTAAGGCGAGGCTTCCCGTGTGAAATGGGGTGAACCGCCCGTGGGTCAACCGTTGGCCACCGCAGCGCGAGTGCTGATTGACGCGTTTTCTGCGTGTCTGTCAAATTAGTGTCGTAAGAAAGAGGCGCACATAGATTTAACGGCTGGAAGGTGTACAAGCCGTTAATTGAATGAATATATAAACAAATCACAAAAACAAAACGAATATTAAAATCCCTATATTTTAAGTTTAACGTACAGTAGTGGAAATATATTCACGTACCACCATAGAACCCTATCGCAATGACGCGACGCGTTAAGCGCCAGGCTATGTCATACAAATGTCATGCGTATGTCTCTTCGACTAGGTTCTACGGTGGTATGTGTTTCAATTTCCTTGACTGTACTTAATTAAAATTATCCCGGTGGCGGTAAAATGACCGGCCAAGCTTAATTAAGTATGTGTACCCCTTTCCTATGACACCAGGGACCAATTTCATAAACGCGACAGGCGACAGGTGACAGTAAATGCGTCGTGCATTACTGTGTCGACAAGTAACGCTACAGACTTACAGACTTAACACCATAGTGGGTAAGCAATGTATACCGAGTAGTCACTGTCACCTGTCGCGTTAATGAAATGGGGCCCTGTTGGACAGAGACATAGGAAGGGATAAATTAAACCTATGGCCCTAACATGACTGGCCGAGTTTAGTTTATCTCTATCTGCGTCCCTTTATTTTGTCACTAGTTAGAAAGAGACACAGGGAGGGGTTAAACTAAACTTGGGCTGTCATGTTAGGGCCGCTGGACCGGTCAAATTAGCACCATAGAGTCACACTGGAGTAACCTCGCCTTAAATAGAATAGCCATACAGTACGTATATAGAGTACCTGCAGTGTTTGTATAGAGCTATATTGCCTATCGTCCCGGGACCTGTCAATAAGCTGTTTCCAAGTTACCCGTGTCAAATTCGGCTAGTGATTATGTATAGTCGAGCAAGAAATTGCTTGACCACTTTTCAACCGTATTACCAAGGGATAAGATTCAAAAGTGGTCAAGCAATTACTTGGTCGACTATACAATTCATTGTGTGAAATGAGAAAACATAGTTATAGCACAAAGTTTATAATACTAGCGGACGCCCGCGACTTCGGGTGGAATTATTAGCCTAAAGTCTGTCAGAGACTGTAGCTTTCTATTGGTGAAAGAATTTTTTGGAATCGGTTCAGTAGGTCCCGAGATTACCCCCTACATAAAAAAAAGCGTGATCCCCGAAAGGTATTTTCTCAGTTTAATTTGAAATTCTAATTTCCTCCACAAAACAAACACCTACTCAAAGTATTACGGTATTACCATCATCAGCGGATTGTTTATACTGTTCAAAGAAGCAACAAAATAAAATGTATTTGCAAACAAGGAAAATACGTTACCAAGACGATCTTATTAAGGCTCGCCGGGATCAAAATAATAAAAAAGGAAGGTGCCTTTATTGCATTAGCCGTTTTTAACTCCTAAGGTCGATCGATACGCGGCGGGAATTTCGAATTATTCGCAGTTTTTTGTATGTGGCTAAATGGTGTAACTATTTATCAATTCAAGTGGTTTCGCGATATAAAACACTGTCTTTTAAGACACTAATAAGCGGCTAATCTTTTTTATCTTTATCTTTACAGAGTATAAAATAAAGTCGCTATCCGTTCCTGTCCATACCTTTGGCCCTTTACCCCTTCTAAGCCAGGCAAAGGATTTTCATATGGGTTTTGTTGTATTTTAGAGAATTATTTCACGAAAAATTTTTATGTACATTACATCCTAGTTGTACCCTTCCGAAGCCGGGGCGGGTCGTTAGTTGTTAATAATAAGGCCATGTAGCGCACCTCAGTGTGACAAACTTAGTAATAGGGCCATGTAGCGCACCTCAGTGTGACAAACTTAGTAATAGAGCCATGTAGCGCACCTCAGTGTGACAAACTTAGTAATAGGGCCATGTAGCGCACCTCAGTGTGACAATCTTAGTAATAGGGCCATGTAGCGCACCTCAGTGTGACAAACTTAGTAATAGAGCCATGTAGCGCACCTTAGTGTGACAATCTTAGTAATAGGGCCATGTAGCGCACCTCAGTGTGACAAACTTAGTAATAGGGCCATGTAGCGCACCTCAGTGTGACAATCTTAGTAATAGGGCCATGTAGCGCACCTCAGTGTGACAATCTTAGTAATAGGGCCATGTAGCGCACCTCAGTGTGACAAATTTAATAATAGGGCCATGTAACGCACCTCAGTGTGACAAATTTAATAATAGGGCCACGTAGCGCACCTTAGTGTGACAATCTTAGTAATAGGGCCATGTAGCGCACCTCAGTGTGACAATCTTAGTAATAGGGCCATGTAGCGCACCTCAGTGTGACAATCTTAGTAATAGGGCCATGTAGCGCACCTCAGTGTGACAAACTTAGTAATAGAGCCATGTAGCGCACCTTAGTGTGACAATCTTAGTAATAGGGCCATGTAGCGCACCTCAGTGTGACAAATTTAATAATAGGGCCATGTAACGCACCTCAGTGTGACAAATTTAATAATAGGGCCACGTAGCGCACCTTAGTGTGACAATCTTAGTAATAGGGCCATGTAGCGCACCTCAGTGTGACAATCTTAGTAATAGGGCCATGTAGCGCACCTCAGTGTGACAATCTTAGTAATAGGGCCATGTAGCGCACCTCAGTGTGACAAACTTAGTAATAGAGCCATGTAGCGCACCTTAGTGTGACAATCTTAGTAATAGGGCCATGTAGCGCACCTCAGTGTGACAATCTTAGTAATAGGGCCATGTAGCGCACCTCAGTGTGACAATCTTAGTAATAGGGCCATGTAGCGCACCTCAGTGTGACAAATTTAATAATAGGGCCATGTAACGCACCTCAGTGTGACAAATTTAATAATAGGGCCACGTAGCGCACCTTAGTGTGACAAATTTTATAATAGGGCCATGTAACGCACCTCAGTGTGACAAATTGAATAATAGGGCCACGTAGCGCCCCTCAGTGTGACTAATTTAATAATATGGCCATGTAACGCACCGCAGTGTGACAAATTTAATTATAGGGCCATGTAACGCACCTCATTGTGACAAATTTAATAAAAGGGCCATGTAACGCACCTCAGTGTGACAAATTTAATAATAGGGCCATGTAACGCACCTCAGTGTGACAAATTTAATAATAGGGCCACGTAGCGCACCTTAGTGTGACAAATTTTATAATAGGGCCATGTAACGCACCTCAGTGTGACAAATTGAATAATAGGGCCACGTAGCGCCCCTCAGTGTGACTAATTTAATAATATGGCCATGTAACGCACCGCAGTGTGACAAATTTAATTATAGGGCCATGTAACGCACCTCATTGTGACAAATTTAATAAAAGGGCCATGTAACGCACCTCAGTGTGACAAATTTAATAATAGGGCCACGTAGCGCACCTTAGTGTGACAAATTTAATAAAAGGGGCCACGTAGCGCACCTCAGTGTGACAAATTTAATAATAGGGCCATGTAACGCACCTCAGTGTGACAAATTTAATAATAGGGCCACGTAGCGCACCTTAGTGTGACAAATTTTATAATAGGGCCATGTAACGCACCTCAGTGTGACAAATTGAATAATAGGGCCACGTAGCGCACCTTAGTGTGACAATCTTAGTAATAGGGCCATGTAGCGCACCTCAGTGTGACAATCTTAGTAATAGGGCCATGTAGCGCACCTCAGTGTGACAAACTTAGTAATAGAGCCATGTAGCGCACCTTAGTGTGACAATCTTAGTAATAGGGCCATGTAGCGCACCTCAGTGTGACAATCTTAGTAATAGGGCCATGTAGCGCACCTCAGTGTGACAAATTTAATAATAGGGCCATGTAACGCACCTCAGTGTGACAAATTTAATAATAGGGCCACGTAGCGCACCTTAGTGTGACAAATTTTATAATAGGGCCATGTAACGCACCTCAGTGTGACAAATTGAATAATAGGGCCACGTAGCGCCCCTCAGTGTGACTAATTTAATAATATGGCCATGTAACGCACCGCAGTGTGACAAATTTAATTATAGGGCCATGTAACGCACCTCAGTGTGACAAATTTAATAATAGGGCCATGTAACGCACCTCAGTGTGACAAATTTAATAATAGGGCCACGTAGCGCACCTTAGTGTGACAAATTTTATAATAGGGCCATGTAACGCACCTCAGTGTGACAAATTTAATAAAAGGGGCCACGTAGCGCACCTCAGTGTGACAAATTTAATAATAGGGCCATGTAACGCACCTCAGTGTGACAAATTTAATAATAGGGCCACGTAGCGCACCTTAGTGTGACAAATTTTATAATAGGGCCATGTAACGCACCTCAGTGTGACAAATTGAATAATAGGGCCATGTGACGCACCTCAGTGTGACAAATTTAATAACAAGGCCATGTAGCGCGCCGCAGTGTGACAAAGACTTGAACTTTTTCCTTCTGTTTTTTCTCTGGTCTGGTCTAAACATCGTTTCTTTTTTTTTTTTAAACAAAATAGGAAGGCAAACAAGCAAGTGGGTCACCTGATGGTAAGTGATCACCACCGCCTATGTGCAGATGCGTTGCCAACCGAGAGGGCTAAGATGGAATACCTCTTGTGCCAGTAATTACACCGGCTATCTTGCTCTCCACGCTGGAACACAACAGTGCAAGCACTGCTGCTTAGCGGCAGGATTAGCGAGCAAGATGGTGGTAGCGATCCGGACGGACCTTGCACAAGGTCCTACCGCCCGCAATTTCATTTTAATTTTAAGTTTTTTTGTCCATATGGTGCCTTTTTTGGCGGTGGCAATATAAATATTTTTAAAACCTGACAGAGGAGGGAGGAGGTTCTTACGGCCCATACATACATTATTGTCCTCACTAACTTGGTCACAAGCCTGTAGCCGCCATTAAAGAAAAAGAAAGATAAATACATTGTAATGTTTTATTTTCCGGCTCAAATGAAGCGATCCTTAATAGGTATCTATTCGTGTTTCATTTCATCAAATAAACAACTACCTACGTAATCCGCTGATTTAACTGTTCAGCCGTAGTCACGTTATTTTCTGAGAAATTTATTAATTAGTCTGTGATATAAACAAACAGGAACCAATTACCTAGCTAATCCGCGAAACCAGTGCTGTGCACATACAAAACAGCTGCGACTGTGTGATATTTGCTCATTATTATCACGCAAATCCCACCATCCTTAGGTAATTAAGCTATACGATCTACGCGCGTTTCGCCTCTATATGAGGCATCAACGGGATCCTAAATAGTACGACCGTTCGCTACTTGAACGAATGGCGTATACTGACAAATTTATAATGTTTTTCTCACCGACAACATTCATGCGGAGTAGCAAGGTATATTGTTCCAGTTTGTTGATATATGTTTCACAGATTCAGGCGTTACTTTGCGGATATTCATATCAACAAATAGGAACGAGATATCAATAAAAAAATGAATGAATACCCGCCAGATAATTTATTAAGGCCATTAAATATGAAAGGGTTCTACAATAGCTTACAAATTGAATTGGACTGTCCGGTGTGTAACATGATCAACGAAAATTACTCTCCCTCCTCACTCAATAATGCTAGAACTCAATTTTGTTCGGCCTTTGTCCTGTTTCATAGCAAAATGATAATAGACTAAGGTCCCAACGCATGAGACCTCACGTCATAAGATAAAGTAATCAAAACATTTATTTGTAAGAATACAGTACATATATCAATTGAATTAAATTTCAATTAGTTTATTTAATTAAAAAGTCTAATAATTAATGGTGGTGTTATGGTATTATAAGATTTTTTTGCACATGTTCGTATTCAGCATGCAAGCAATCGTATAGAGGTATATATTTGGGTTTACGTCATTAGAATTTAAGATACAATACGAGAATTACAAGGTTGCATTAACCGACGATATGTCTCCTATACCCTAAAAATTGCAAGAGCTACAATTTGCCTTTAATTTGACTTCATTGTAAAGCTTTTCATACAAAAATGTGACATGTATGTTAGATTGTTACACTTATCGTTTTGTAGTAAAGAGGGCTGAAGTGCAATTTTCGAATGTCACCGGGTGACTAAAGATCATCAAAATGGCCATTTTTCATAGAGATTCTGCCATTTTTGTGAGCTTAAGGCACCTGGTGAGATTCAAAAATTGCACCTCTGGTAAGGATTGCGAAACACCGATGCATGGAGAGAGCACGAAACGGTGGATATCTTTGGGAAAAGCCAAGGTGCTACGTATTATACATAAGCTAGATACCGGATACTCGTACTTTTGGAAAGTTACAAAAAGCTTGGAAATTACACTTGTCAGCTGTAATATTGTCAACAGAAATACTATGGCAATCAAAAAAGACAATCGCAAACGCGTTGCTGGCCTCTAGGTTGGTGACGCGACTCTTGAAACATTTCGGTATAGGGTCTTTACTATTGGCACTGAATAGTACATGTTAAATCATTTAAGTGCTCGTCAACTAACTTCTGGTTAAAGGGGAGATTTATTTGATGACTTGAGCTTTTATACTGTGGGATCCCGGAGTATACTTATTCTAGTTGTATAGCTGTATGTGGAAGGAAAAGGTCAGTCAGCCGTGATCCATCAACTATGGTGGTAAAACATAATGTCTTTAGTGGTGGGATTAATAATAGTTGGTGATTGATTGTGTTGGTATAAATAGGTTTGGTTACCTACTTTTTTTGGTTCTATTTTAGTTACACCTACTCTCTACAGTTCGTACAATCGAAGACACATAAGTCACCAGTAAAGACGGAATTGCGAGAAATTATTTTCCGAAAGGGTGGCATATAGTTATAGAATAGAATAGAATAGAATTCATTTATTTCAGGCTGCATAGGCCCAGAGATAAATACCTTAAAGACTTACATAAATATTTTTAATACAAAACTACTTAATAACTTAATTATTAGCACGTGAAGTCTGTAACGTGAGCACTTTCGCGGTGTCAGTTAACCGGCCACGGAACCGCCGGAATGTGACACCTTTCGGCCAAAACTCTGAAGCTCTGAAGCTGAAAATCTGTTATGCACTGTGAAGTCGATATGACAATTTCTCTCAGTTCCCTTTTTAATGGTTGGCTAAATTTATTGCTGTTCGTACCGTACGTTGCTGGCCTAGTAGCTAGGGGGGTGGACTCGTGATCGTGAGCTCGTTCCGCCGATTGACATCTACTTCGCTCTTATTGCGTAGACATAAAGCGTTTTTTGATCGGCTAAAGCCGATTCCGCGTCAATTGGTCTGGGGAGACCCTTAGAAGTTTGATTTTGTCACGGCTCTAAAGGACTGCAGACCTGAGTTATTCAACTGAAAACCTCCACGCGTTCTTGACAAAAATGGTCTTGACAGACAGACAGACGACAAAGTGATCCTATAAGGGTTCCGTTCTTCCTTTTGAGGTACGGAACCCTCAAAATTCTGTAATCCTACTAATATTATAAATGTGAAAGTTTGTATGTTTGGATGTTTGTTACTCAATCACGCAAAAACAACTGAATGGATTTGTATAAAATTCGGCATACATATAGTTTATAACTTGGATTAACACATAGGATACTTTTTATCCCGTAAAAATGCATAGTTCCCACGGGATAGCGATAAGTGAGTTATACGCCGCCGTGACGTCATGAGCAGCAAAGCAACTAATTCTCATTAATTTGTCCAGGAAAGATTGCAGGTTGCATGTTGGGTGCACGTTTGCTTGATTCAATTAAACAAGTCTACGCGGACGAAGTCGCGGGCAAAAGCTAGTAGTATATAAATATAACGAAATAAAAAGGAAAACTATCACAGCTCGCTATCGCCATAAAAATTATAAATAAACAATTCATCGAAAATCGTGTCTCATACAAGTGTCATGTTACTTACACAGCCTTTTTGTATGTAACGCCACCACCACGGTGTTTATAATTGGCATGGCATGCAATAGTGGCTGTTTTAACTAGCATTACACGCCGTGTATATGTAGTGATAATGTTTAACAAACTGCCATTCCGTGTGGCACAGACGCCTAATTGCTATATAAATAATCGTGTTACTTAATTTAACTACGTAATAGTAAGTAATATTATTTTTTTTTATAAAATAGGAAGGCAAACAAGCAACTGGGTCACCTGATGTTAAGTGATCACCACCCCCAACACCAAGGAGATTGCAGATGCGTTGCCAATCCAGAGGGCTAAGATGGAATATCTCTTGTGCCAGTAATTGCACCGGCTGTCTTGCTCTCCTCGCCGGAAAACAACAGCGCAAGCACTGCTGCTTAGCGGCAGGATTAACTAGCAAGATGGTAGTAACCGCAAAGTATATTATTATTATTATTTAGTCTCTGTTCTCATATCTTTTCAGCAACGGATTTTAATAGTATTTTTACGTTACGTTACGTTACGATTTGTACAGTTAGCGTCAGAAGTAGCTTAACACTTAAGAGGAGTGTGAACCCAGCCCGAAAAAGCGCTCTCCATACAAACGGCGATAACGTTTTCCACCCTCTAAACCTTAACCTATAGCAATGATTTTTTGGTATGTTGTCATTATCCCTTAAAACTAGGTTTGTATGTTTTGATTTTTTAAATATTCTTCATAGATTTGACAATATTTGCAGTTTAGGAGTTTCATACAAAACACGTAAGCGTCAATATGTTTGAAATTATTAACAATATTTGAAAAATAGAAACATACAAACCTAGTTCTAGGGCATAATGATAACATATTAAAAAGTGAAAACTGTAGGTTAAGGTTTAGAGGGTGGAAAACGTTATCGCCGTTAATATGGAGAGCGCGGAGTTCACACTCCTATTAAGAACCTTGTCATAGGGACTAATGAATATGTTAGTTACCCAAATTTGTCACATCACTGACAGCGACAGGGTACTAAAATGTTCAGCTACATCTGACGCCGAGCGTACACTAACAAACATAGGGGTTTTACTTAAGTTTTACTTATAATCAAATATTTCAGCCAACGTAATCTTTACAAAAATTAGCTTAATCAAAATTAGGGTAAATTATGGTACAAAGTGAAAATTGGAAATGACATCGTAAAATGCCGTAGGTGTAATGTAATTTCGGTGTAACTCGTCGAGGGCGCAGAAACAATTTGTTGATCAAAATCCTATTACACCCGTCCTGGTTGTCGGGTGTCGGGCCTGACAAACTGTCGGGTGCTCTAACATAACATTTTATATGAGACTGGACAATGTATTCACATCTATCGACACGCTGATGCAACCATAAATAAAAATAAAACTTAAATATATCAAAGGTGGCAAACCAGCATGCAAGTCACTAAATGGGAAGTAATCATCGCCGCCCATTGGAATCAGCGGCCCTTGCACACGCACGACGTAGCGGACGCTCTTATAGACGTCGGTTACACGCTCATTCTTTCGTCAGTTCAGTCCATCATTCTGATCAGAATGACGAGAGAATTATCGTGTAACCTGTCTCGTATCGAGTCAGTCTGAACTGATCGAAACCGGGTCAATTTGTCATCATTCTGGCATCAGTCAAAACTATACCGGAATGTTGGACTGAACTGACGCCAGAATTACCGTGTAACCGAAGTCATACTTGGTCGCGTTTTATCTAAAACCAACTTTCAGAAAGTTAGAACTATCCAGCAATTCGCAGTGACAGCGCCGTTTACGTTAACGCAGCGGGTCGGCCAAATTAAAAATGTAAGCGTTCAAGCTCGCCACGCGACGCCCGGAGCCCGCTGAACTCAAGACGCGCGCGTCAATGCCTTCGGCCCAATTAAAAAAAGTATCGGAGTTCTGTATTCTCTTTGAAGGAGTTTGTTGTCGAAACTTAGATTCTGTTGCGCTTCACTTAAAAATCAGTTTTGTTACACGTAACCAAAGTTTTTATACCTTTTACACAAAAAAAGTGACTACCGAACTACGAGTATATTTTGTTACGCTTATCTAACTCTTGATTTGTAAATATCATCAGAAGTCTATCAGTAGAAAATAGTTTTGTTAATTAAACGAATTTTGATTACCTTTAATCAAAATCACGAGTAAGCAAACTAGTTCGGTTATCACTTTTTACAGTAGGTGCCTTTTTCAGGTCATTAGATGATAAGGCAAGGAAAGATATTGACAGCAAGACATCAGACATGTAAACGAAATAGTGTTGATAGGGGTCGTATGTGTCAGTGCTGGATTTACCAGTAGGCTGAGTAGGCTAGAGCTTAGGACGGCAGATTTTGGGGGGCGGTAAATGTGGTCCATTTTTTTTCTTACCCGAACAAAAAAAACCTTTTTTACACGGAGAAAACGACTCTAGGAATAATAATGGAACGTTAGCTTGCAATTGTGTCCAATTGCTGAGTACAGGCCTCTCGCTCCGATTTCTAGTTCTGTCTTTGGCAATCTCTGGCTAGTCATTTGAAAATGCATCCAGATCATGCCGCCATCTCCGCCTTGGCCTGTTCCGTCGCCGGTCGGTGGGAAAATTGAATAGCCTACTAAATCCGCCACTGGTATGTGTAGACTACAGATGTTATATTAACAAAGAAGTGTTTTGACTAAAGATTTATTTTTACAGGTGGAGAAAAGAGGCCTTCCAAAAGAAACGGCTTAACTTTCTCAAGACCTTTCATCACCATTAGATTCAATTTTTTGTAGCAATTACCTCCGAGTGTTATTACGTGACTTAACTGTGGTCCTAACATGACCGGCTGAGTTATTTGGTCTCGAATGAAAGGAAGAAAATGTTTGTTAGTTAAAAGAGGTTGATATACTTTTAAGATAAAGGGCGTAATTAAATAAATGGCTTTTGATACTTGGAAATCAAACTACATTATTTAAACCCTGCTCCTCAATCAAAATCCTTTCTTAGTGAGTTCATAGCAATTTAATCAGAAACAATACACATTGTGCTCAAAAATATACAATTAACAGCTTGATATAGAAGTACAAACGTCATAACTCATAATAGGAATATTTGAAGTCATATGAAATTTACTTACTTCATTCATATTTATTTTATATAGTTACTTCAATTTTAGAAAGAAAGAAAAACATTTATTCAACACGATATACAAATATACACGCATCACAGAAAGTACAAATTTAACAAATACATTTGTGTTAAATAGAATTAAAAAGAGCCCCACTCAGCACATTGTCTGGTAAACCGAGACGTTAAACCGTTTACACTTTTTAAAAATCAATACGTATTTCGTCGCTCACGCACGTCTGTCAGTCGGCTTTGATCTCGCTACAGTTATCCAGTGAGCCGAACCAAATTTTTCCACGCATTGTCAAAGAGGCAATTTGAAAGCCATATTGTCAGCTTAATTGGACGGTTGGATCAAAAAATAATATAATATCTTTATAGGATGGTGCTCACATTCAACCAGAATTGAAACAGTTGCTAAGTATTCTTCTTTGGATATTTTAAAACTTAAATTCAACCCAACTCAACGGAATTATTCACGCTGAAAATTGACGCCATCTAGTGGATACAGAATTCTAATTTATTAATATATTTGAGTAACTTCTCTTTATTGTAAATACTGCTAGAGAGTGACTGTTGAATTAATGCCATACGATTAAATAAATAACTTAAATTCAAACAAATTTATAATGTAAATTACCTTAAGCTTTTAGTGTTAAGTAGTACCTAGTTGCTGTTGTGGAAAACTTTTGTATGGAGAGCGTTTTTTGAGCTTTTGGTACACAAACATCCTAAGCACTGTAGAAAAACAATTTGTTAACTTAAAAGAAGAAAGAATCTTCGTTTACAAACGTCGACCTTTTGCGTATTTAACCCCAAATTGGCGGCTCCGCGCCCGGTTGACTTTAAAAATGGACAAACCCTTATTCAAAAGTCTTTTCCGACTTCGGTGGGAATTTAAAACAGTTTGCGGACGAGCCGTCCAAACTTTCATCAAAATAAACTAGGGCGGGGAATTGGTAGCCTTTATAACTTTTAAGGTAATCTGAAAACATGTACAGTAGGGGAAATATATTCACGTTCCACCTTAGAACCCTATTGCAATGACGCCACGCGTTAAACGCCACGCTATGTCATACAAATGTCATGCGTATGTCTCTTCGACTAGGTTCTACGGTGGTACGTGTTTCAATTTCCTTGACTGTACACGGTTAATGTTGATATAAAAATGGAGCTAACATGTTTCATTTAGGCTGACGCTTCGGCTGATTGCAACCAAGCGTTGGTCATTTCCGCATGCGACAGTGGCAACTTAAACGGCGCGCTTGCTTTTTGAGTGTAAATATAAACATATTTAAATGTTTTGTGTATTGTACAAATTGTATATTGTATTGTATTGTACAAATTAGATTAAATTTCCTTGCTACTCCGCGAAACCTCTATCTCGCGGACACTCTTGGTTTGGCGGAGTAGCAAGGTAATAGGTAGTTTTTTTTTTTTTTTTTTTTTTTTTTTTTTTTTTTTTTTTTTTTTTTTGACATGAATATTTTTATTCTTATATTCTTTTGACATTCGGAGACTATACATCTCCAAGTAATATTGTACAATTTGACCGTGGAGGCGTTTTACACCTCTGCTAAGCATAGATTAAGGTACTTAATTTGTTTTGACCCTTAGAGACTATACATCTCTAAGTTATTTAGACTAAGTATTTGATCAGGGACCACATACATCCCGATTCTAATTTCTTTGACCTGGGGACCCTATACATCTCTTGGTCAATCTGTACTAGTGCCAGTTCGTTCAATATGCTAAAAGCTTGCTGTGCTATTTATTATCTTTTTTTTTTTTTTTTTCTCACACTTTATGTGAACTATTGTTATGATTGTGTATATTGCTCTGTAATCTTGTTTTCAAAAGAGAAGAAAAAAAAGATAAACTGCTGAGTTTCTTGCGGCGTTTCTTCTCAGCAGATTCTTCCATTTTCCGAAGCGCTAGTAGATTCAGACATGTAAAAGAGCCTATATGGCCTACTTGCAAAATAAATTTTTCATTTTCATTTTCATTTTCATTTTCATAATTTGTTCCAGTTTGTTGTCCTTATTATAACCAATATTATACCACAACTTTCTACCTTGTTGTGTAGTCTAGAACACCGAAAGGGTAGTAGTAGTTAACATTTAAAATGTAAATTTGAATTAAGAAGTAGACAGTTTATTTTAAGTTAGTGTAAAACTATTTTTTATTCTGTCCTAATTTATTTATTAATTACACCATAAACTTGTGCAAATATTGATGTATATTGACGAATAAAAAGCTCGTTGATGTAAGGTAACTGCACCAGTGCTAGACACGTATAGGACATTGTTTGTACCAGTAGTTGACACCATTGTCTCTCGTTTTCATCGTCAAACTCTGGGTGACCTTACTTCCAACTTTCATTTTTGACTTTAACATTCCCAATGCTTGTAAAAGTAACCAGGAATCCCGAAACTCGAGAGACAAATGGAGTTGGGAGAAAAAACTCATTTTCCTCAGACAAATGGTTTTAATTAATAAAGATCTAGGAGGAAGAGCCGCGTTTAGTGCGCAATACATTATCCGGGCACGCCTCGCATTGTACGCGGGATTCCGTTTAGTTTTTGCTACGCTCAATATCCTCTGCACCAACGAATCTTCTCGATACGTATAAGCTACGTAGCTCAGTGCGTCTCGCTCTTACTGGCCTTGTTGGAGAGAGACGCACTAAGATACGTAGCGCATCGCATATCAAGAAGGTACATACGTGCTTGTTGCACTGAGCGCTACCTATTTTCAAGCAGTGCGGGTAACGCAACGACAGTTGAGGAGACACACACTGCCGCATGTGCGTACTGGAGGTTAGTTCGAATTTCAGGGGCGTAGCTACCTCCGTATTAACGATACGGAGCCCACGGGGTCCTCCACATCTCCTAACGCTTTTTCAATCCTATTACGGACTACGCTTTGACCGTAATTCCAGATTCGACAGGTTAGGTTAGGTCATTGGAGCGACTGACATCTGATCTCCGTACCCCTGTTACAGGGATACCAGCAACAGGTTCATTGTTACATTTTCATTTACATGAATGTGCAGGTTTACTCAAAACCAAGAATAAATTGACCGTGGAAACGAAGCACATTGAAAAATTCGCAGTGTCTGCAGTTCAAGTGATGAGTGAAGAGCAAGGCACAGAATGCCGAGATGCATGTTGAAGTCTTGCCAGATGACTAAGACTTTTCTTTGAGCTGTCATTAGGTATAACATTAAAACAGAATAACAACTACAAATGAAAGTGAAGAAAAAACAAAACGGGTTAATAATAGGCTTGTTAGTAGCAAGCAACTCTTTAGCAATTACGAGAATTACGTTCATGTAAACATAACCAATTGGAACTAATTAACTTACAATCCCACGAACCTCATTGTTATATCATAGTTTAATAAACTGGTCAAAATCTCAGTAAAGACAAAAGCTAATGTCTCTTCTGTGGCCCTAACATGACCGGCCTGGGTTTAACTTATCCCTCACAGCGTTTCTGTCAAACTAGTGTCATAAGAAATACGCACAGATAAACTCAGATAAACCAAACTTGGCCACTGTGCTCAAAATTTTGCAACTTGGGTACATACAAACTTTTTTAAGCCAAAACTAATAGTACCAGGTACCGTATATACATACATATATATAATGCGAATGCAGACCTAATATACATGCGGATATAGACTCACCCAAAAAATGCACGACTAAAGGGTCTATATATCGGGAAAGGCATTTGCGACCTTAATAAAATTCTGGTTATACCTGAAATAACTTAAAATAGTAGTGTCATGGCGAGGGATCAGCTTCATGGCGCAAAACATCAAAAACTGTCAGATTCCAAGTCAATACAAATCACTCGCAGGATTCACCCGGGAAGACCGAACGTATAAAAAAACTACTAGGCACGGCCAGCCTGCAATAAAAATGAATTTAAATAAAAACGTATGGTTGATACTACCTCAAAATATATACAGCACGTTTGTTTTTGTATTTATGAGTCTCTTTCGTGCACACGTACCAATTTTACTACCTACATTTAGTTGAGGAGTGAACGGAAGGCCTTTGGGTCGAAGAAAAATTTTACGTTTTGTTTTAGTGCTATTTCATATTTCTACTTTCAGCAGATTAGGCTGTGCATTTGGGATGGCTATCAGTCGGTTGTATCCGAAATCTATAACATGTATAGACTTTCGACTAGTTTGAGTAGGCGCTGTATTAAACATAGTTTCTGAATACAGGCGTTAGTCCAACAACAAATGGCTAAGTTACGATCAAAGCGTATATGGAGTCATCCTATTTACCTCTTCTACAGGTATTGTTTGAGGAAAAATTAAAACATTCTTCATTATTATCACGCATTTTCCTAAGTCCTCCTTCCCTACAAATGTAGATACCAGGAGGTACAGTTGGTGATTGGAAGCCTCTGTCAAACTCGCTATTTGCAAGACCATACGTTGGATTTGGCGTTGGTTTAGAGACTCTAAGTCTGAGTTGCAAATAAGCCCTACATCACATCTCCGCGTATCTCTTTGAGCTAGAAAACTGAACGCGAGGCCGTCAGTGGTGTCTGATTATCAGCGGCATCGGGTCGTTGAGCACGGCTGGGTACTCACGGACGTGTGTTGCGGACGAGGCTGCTGCGGGTTTTATGTTTAATTTGCAAAAAAATTATTTAAAAAGTAAAGAACGCGAATGGATTTTTTTTAAAGTTTATTTCACAATTTGACACGCAGGCATTTGAATGTCTGATTCAGCAGTTTAGCAGCGGCTAGAAAACGGAATCTATTTTTTAATCTACGAAGAGGCAAGGCAAACTAACAGGCGGGTCACCTAATGTGAAGTGATTACCGCCGCCCAACCGTAACCTCTTGTAGTCGCTGGTCCGTTGCCATCGTTTGAGGAAAATGAAAGTCTTTTTTCTTGAAGACTCCAATATCGTGTTCCCTAAGGAGTTTCAAAAACTATTAGGGAACACCGTAGAAGGGAGATGAGGAGCTTTACTGTACGGGGCAGAAAATGCCGGTGGAAACGTACCATGCTGCCATGCTCTGTTACATCTATTTTAAGATTGTCTAGAGGAGATCGCTACTTTAGTCATAAGACCACCTGTTAAGTTAATTTTCAGCTCTCCGTATTCCTATGTCTGTCTTCTTATGACGTGCTTAATAATGGGTATTCATATTGAATTTTATCATTATGAAAGAACATTAAATGACACCCACGCACATCCAATCATTATCACATAGACTAGTATGACGTGGGGAATTACAAGTTGTATGCTCGTAGACTATTCAATGCTTTCGTCGACCAAGCGTAATAAGCGCTTAATAAAATTAAAAACGATTTCCTTTCCATAAAACATGAGCCAGTTTTATTACTTCTAATTAAAACGCAGACGGATGCGGTCTTGATGGCGCCAACAAACACTCCCCGCCTGTCGAGTACTTGTGACTGAGTTGTGACTCTCTTACGTAGCGTGGGACATCCTCAGACTCGGTGGAGCGATGATCTTCGCAAGGCGGCTGGCAAGAGCTGGATGAGAGTGGCCGAGGATCGTGCGAAGTGGCGTGCCATGGGAGAGGCCTATGTGCAGCAGTGGACGAACATAGGCTGATGATGATGATGATGTGACTCTCTTAAGTCTTTGCTCTCTGGTGGATCGAGCTGATCTCTTAACGTCCATGCATCACAGCGAAGCCATATCACTATCGTGGCACTATCAGCAATTGCTGACGCCAGAAAACCATTTGCCATTTATTGTATAGGTTAATTGTTCATGTGTATTTTGTGGTATATTGGCAATAAATGATTTTTCTTTCTTTCTTTCTTTCATTGCGAGAGCGGTTCAAACTACATGGCGCACATACGGCACATCTTCTGACGCCAGATAACCATTTGCCATTGATTTTATAGGTATTGTTCATGTCTATTTTGTGTTATATTGGCAATAAATGATTTTTCTTTCTATAGATACCCAAGAGAAAGAAGATGCCACTTATTAAAGCACTAGAAGCGTGCTGGGACCATAACCTGTTAAGCAGAGATGCCCTGGATCCTCAGGGCTTTATTTAATGAAACACGCGTCTTCTTCAGCAAACTCTCTATTCAAGAACCATACTCGTATTTGTTGATTTACAATTTGTCAGTCAATCAGTTCATAATTAGAATCGCGGCCAGCACTTTGGGTGTGGCCACATCTCAACATTTGGCTTGAAAATTATTCAGAAAAATCAAATCGGCGGCCGCTGCACCGACCTAAAGTATCGTTTTTTTTTTCAAACCGGTGGTTAATTTCCAGACATTCTTAAGTGCTTCCTGTTAACCTAATCTAAATATTTTGATTTTCAAATTGACTTTATCATACAGTTTGTAATCGACAACTATGTGTTTCTTTTTCTGGCTAGCTGAGGAGAAAAGGGATGCATTGAGTGAGAAGTAAGAAATAACCGGGGACAATAGAAATGTTAGTAAGTAGATAGTCGGCGTCCAAAATGTGATCGAATTATGTTCGAGTTATACGCGTAATTTAATTAAATCCGTGTCGGTTCTGCCTGGAAGTTTTGACGTGCGTGGGTGACTTAATCTTTGTTATGTTTGTTTGTTTACACACGACAGAGTGACAGGCATAGTTGTATACACTCACTCTGTATACATGAGTCATTAACAAGATTAAGAGTTCTTAACTTTTGAAAACAGAAGGGTTAGGTATTATCCAAACTAATATTATAAATGCGAAAGCGAAATGCACTTAAATGGCCGAACTGATTTGGATGAAATTTGATACAAAGATAGTTAGATACCTGGGGATGAACCTAAGCATTTTTTTGTCAAAAATCCTCCTAAGGGGATAAAACATTGTATGGGAAATTATAAACTTCTAAATTTACGAGAAGGAAGAAGTTGCAGACAACTGAGAAGCTTGATGAGGTGGAGATATGTTTGCATATCAGAAGTAGCCATAAGGCTACTTTTTATCCCATCCCATAAAGGTACAAAATTCACGAGGGATATCGATTGATGTATTCTACGTGGACGATGTTGCGGGCAACAGCTAATTAAGAAACAACAATTGGACTGCGTATGAACCACGTTAAAGTGGTGTTACGTAAAGACAAAATTAATTTTCATCCTTTTTCCGTACATAAAAAAGATGCAAGACAAGAAAAAACAATCGATATCGAATCGCTCAGAAAAATTCCACCAAAAAATAGTAAAGAAAAAAAATTGGCGATCTTATAAAGAGATTACATTTTAAATTAACCATAATATCCGACCGGCATCCCGCAAGGCGCCAAGTAATCTGACTTATTATAAGCAATCATTTATAAATTTTACAATCTAAACTATTCTTAAATAATACCTATTGTTCAAGAGAGCTGAAACATGAAAATACTATACGAACGAGAAAAACAACCCTCCTGGTTTACAAAATACTCTCATAACCTAGTCGCGAGGGACTTGAGAACCCTTAAAAGTTTTATTTCAACTCGAGAGAGGAAAAACAAAAGAGCGTCGCGGGCACGGACACACGGCGGACCCGTGTGCCCCGTGACCCGGTTAGGGGCCACGTGAATGGCGAGCTTTATTGCACTCGGCAAACAGCGGAGTAAGGCTAAAGCACGGCCAAGGCATATGAATAAACGATGCTAGAAGCGACACTTCACTTCCTGCACTCATAGTGCCATTCGGAAGTGTAATGAATGATACCAAATACAAATTATAAATGTGAAAGTTTGTATGTTTGGATGTTTGTTATTCAATCACGCAAAAACAACTGAATGGATTTTGATGAAATTTAGCACACATATAGTTTATAACCTGGATTAACATAGGATACTTTTTATACCGTAAAAATGCATAGTTCTCACGGGATAGCGATAAGTGAGTTATACGCCGGCGTGATGTCATGAGCAGCAAAGTAACTAATTCTCATTAATTTGTCCAGGAAATATTGCAGATTGCATTGCACGTTTGCTTGATTCAATTAAACAACCTACGCGGACGAAGTCGCGGGTAAAAGTTAGTGATACTATACTTTTGCGTGGTAGGACCTTGTACAAGGACTGTGCTGCGGCAGGATTAGGACCATTTTGCTCACTAATCCAGTCGCTAAGCAGCAGTGTTTGCACTGTTGTGTTCTGGCGTGGAGAGCAAGACAGCCGGTGCAATTACCGGCACAAGTGGTATTCCATCTTAGCCCTCTGGGTTGGCAACGCATCTGCAATTCCTTTGGTGTTACGGGTGTATATAAGCGGTGGTGATCACTTACCATCAGGTGACCCACTTGCTCGTTTGCCTTCCTACGTTGTATGAAAAAATACCAAGACAAAACACATTTTGGTAAAGAATTAAACGTAAGTAGATTTAAGTCTATAGAAGTAAGAAAAGTCAGTGTTGTAAGGAATTGGTGACGTCATAAAGACAGGCCAAATTAGAAGTAGAGAAAAATGAATGAATGAAGAGAGGAATGTGTGTGGAGGAAGCGAGGAGAGTATGCCAGGACCGGAGCAAATGGCGTTCTGTAGTCTCTACCTACCCCAAAGGGAAACATGCGTGACTTATAATAATAATTAGGAGTAGATTAAGTTTATACTAGTATATAAGTATATATAAGCACTTGTTCAAAATGTTAAGTTACATGCTGTAAAATGCGTAGCGGTAATGTGGCGAAACTGGCAAACGCAAGGCACGGAATGCTGATGTTGCACGTTCGAGTCTTGCCATTACCCTAAATATTTCTTTGTGTTGTCATTGCATTGCATTTTAATTACATGCTGTAATCGCATTAGGACATGTTACAATATCTCGCACCTGAAGACCACATTTAATTTTCACACACACTTCAATAAATATTCATTTCATTTCATTTACTCATAATAATTGTAATGAAATGTTACTCATCATTAGGAGAAGGATTTTTGGTAGCAAGCCATGGTTCTAAAATCCATGGAGCCGACGTTTATTAAAAATCTTTTTCAAAGTCAAAGTAAACATGACGTTTGTAATACAATACATGTTAACTTAACTTTGAAGCACATTTTTAACAATACAATACAATACAATATGTTTTATTGAATATCACATTACAATTTAACAATTAGCGTCTCCTTTGATTCCAGAACCACCATCTTTATCTTTCTTTACATAGTACTACCAGACGCCTGCGACTTCGTTCGTATAGAAGCAGTAGCCTATGTCCGTCAGGGATAATGTAACTTTCTATCTGTGAAAGAATTTTTGAAATCGGTTCCGTAGTTCCAGTGATTACCCCCTACATACAAACAAAAAAACAAACAAACAAAGTTTACCTCTTTATTATATTAGTGTAGATGTAGATTAAACCGCGGGAAAATTTTGAAAAAATATTAACCGTCATGACCATAATATGGGTTCAAATCACCGCCCTCAGATAATTTTGTAAAGTGTCCAAAGAGTAACCAAAAAACCCCAGGCAAAAATAAACCGGTTAAATTTAGGTTAAAAGCGTCCATACCGCTGAAAATTACGACTCCACCGATCCGGTGTCAGATACTCACCTACATGCGTACTACATACATACATACATACATGTAAATCCACTTCCTTTGCCCATAAAAGTTAATCAGCGCGCTAATGTGGATTCGGGGTAATCACGGTTTAATTATTAATGTTGGCAGCCCTGCGGTCTGGGGCTGTGTGTACGTGCCTTTAAAAAATGTGGCATTCAAAATGTATAGGGTGATTGAGTTTGGAGAAAAAAAGTTTTTTTATGTAATAGGAAGACAAATAAACAAGTCGGTCACCTGATGGTAAGCGTACACCACCGCCTATAGACACCCGCAACTCCAAAGTGATTGCAGATGCGTCGCCAACCCGGAGGGCTAAGATGGAATGCCACCTGTGCCAGTAATTGCACCAGCTGTCTTACTCTCTACTCCGGAACACAACTGTGCAAGCACTGCTGCTTAGCAGACCTTGCACAAGGTCGGTCCGGATCGCTACCACCTTAAAAAGAAAGCTGGCTCTGATGCTCTAGTAAGGCTGCTTTTC
Source organism: Ditula angustiorana (assembly GCA_963691745.1). Taxonomy (NCBI): domain Eukaryota; kingdom Metazoa; phylum Arthropoda; class Insecta; order Lepidoptera; family Tortricidae; genus Ditula; species Ditula angustiorana. The sequence continues at coordinate 958,685 of OY829497.1, read as the reverse complement.
CACCAGAGATGTGCGAGGGATGTATTTGTAAAGAACCAATGAGCCGTTTCCACCAGAGCTGTGCTGACCGAGGCGAGGTAAATGAAGCAATTCTATTGGTTCTTACAAACACATCCCTCGCTACGCATCCACGCACATCTCTGGTGGAAAATTAGCCTACTTAACTAGTGTAGAAATAACAGTTTTTTTTTTAAAGTTAAAATCAAAGACAAACCTTTACTGGAATTAGTAAGGATAGTTTGAAAAGGATTACTGATTTTATTAGAGCCTCGCCTCGTTTAGTAATTAATTTTGATTAAATATTATGATTTATGATATGCGGAAAGGGTCGAAGTTAATTCAAAAGGGAAATTGCTTTTGATCTAATCTAATCCGTAGTAATATGATAAATCTGATTGATATAATAAAACCATAATAGATTCAGCCGTTACTTTGCGGAGCTTATTTTCTTCAATTTATGGACAAAACTAGCTTCGCCCGCGACTTCGTCCGCGTAGACTTGTTTAATTGAATCAAGCAAACGTGAACCCAACATGAAATCTGCAATATTTCCTGAACAAATTAATGAGAATTAGTTGCTTTGCAGCTCATGACGTCACGGCGGCGTATAACTCACTTATCGCTATCTCGTGGGAACTATGCATTTTTACGGGATAAAAAGTATCCTATGTGTTAATCCAGGTTATAAACTATGTGTGTGCCAAATTTCATCCAAATCCATTCAGTAGTTTTGTACGTGAAAGAGTAAAAAACATCCATCCATGCTTACAAACTTTCGCGTTTATAATATTAGTAGGATCATACATCTCATCCTTAGAAGGTATAGTTTTTTAAATAACTGTTAAATAATTTCAAGCAACTAACTACTATTTATGTACAGTCAACCAATTTGATTCATATGCCACTGTAGAACCATTTCACAATGAATGTCACAATAACTTTCAGTGAATGTCATGTTTATCCCAACGATAGCACACTGCGGCAATGTTCTACAGCGCCCTATGAATAAAATCGGCTGACTGTACTCTTACTAGATTGAGTGTTCTAAACACTCACTTTGTCCCATAAACTGCAGTGCCGGCACCGCACCGTGCTAGCTGTCTCTCTCTTACTTGCGGAAGGCGCCTCAACTTTGCCCCATTGCACACATTTGTGGGCGCGACAGTGCAACAATCTACTATTGTTGGAATGTGCTATCTAACCTGTAGTTCGGTCATTGGTGACAAAAGAATGAGAAAGCTGTCGTCCAATTTAATGAAACGAATGCAACAAAAACGTCTAAATAATAAACCTCCGCAGACACTGCCTCCGAGCAATAAGCCCGCCGCCAGGTGCGACCCTCGATGCCGTCCTTTATTACGCAGGGAAACAATCCCACGCAGGTAGAAAAATAGGCAAAGAGTCGACAAAAAGGACTATTTTTATAGGCTAAGATCCGACGAAAAATTCACTATTTCTATACATGACAAGAGCATATTCGGGTTTAATAGACTCCTCGAATGACATTGGACGCATAAAATTTGACGTTTTATTTTATTGAATGATTTTTTTTTTTATTTACAGGTTCCTTAGGCTACTAGGCATAGATGAAAAAAATAGGTATATGCATCTATACTTGTTATTGTCCTGTACTGTCTCTGTCGTCGTTAACACTAAATGTCTTTTTTAATTTGTTTTAGGTTACACACACCCGATCCTACCGTACCTACCAGACCTACCGTACCTACCAGACTTACCGTACCTACCAGACCTACCGGACATTCTCCCGATGTGTCTAATGTCAACTAAAGTTGTAATTGGCGAAATCCATTTCAACCCAGAGATGGGAAGCCATTAATTAAAAAAAAAGGCATAGATGGTTGCATAAACAAATTTTAATAGATAGCGTTTCTCGTTGCAAGTCTTTAGACAGTTTGTAATGCCATAGTGATCAACTAGGTATATAAATAGCAAGTCCCGCTCGCAAACTGTTCATATATTATACTTATGCCTTGTTAGTAAGACGCCTTTTTTGTAGCAGGAGTACGATTTTTGAATCTCACTGGGTGACTAAAGCTCACCCTAATGGCCATTTGCCATAATTGGTTTGGCCATTTTGATGAGCTTTAGTCACCTGGTGAGATTCAAAAATTGTACCTCTGATTGTCGCACGCTTAGAATTAAAGCGACTCATTTCTGAATATGACATTTCCCAAAATTAAACCCTATGTCTTTTAGTTAAGGTGATATTTTGGGACGCGTATAGTTGAGAAATGGGTCTCTTTAATTCTAAGCGTGCGATGTGTCTGTCTAGAATAATATTATGTGGGCCATTTGACTATTTTGCCCATATTTTGGATTTCACTGGAGTTACCAAAATTGTCTTTGGGGTTACCACAAAATCATGTTTTCAAAAAGATATTTGTATTGTGGTTAAATAACACATGTAAGGATGGCATGAATAAACGTACGTCCGAGAAAAATCAATTACACTAATTAAAATCCGCAATTGTTTTGAAAAGTTGCGGACAGGTAATTTGGGTAAGGAAGTTGATTGGCCCGTGTAATCTGCGATATAAAATAAAATAAATTTTATGGTCTCTGCTCTTGGCCTATACTACGAGGAGCCTACTACATTAGATATATCTCTGTGTCTACAGCTACTAGTTCAATGAAAGTGAGATTTTCTGAGATTGAATGAGCAAGTCGCTGAGATTGGCCATTCTAATTTTAAATCATACATTTATTTAAACGGTACGATTTGCAAACTGAGTAGGTACGTACGTTTTAATTTTATGAATGCAGTTTTTCTTGACACTAAAATTGATCACATGGTTCCTAAGAACAGATCTTTGTTTGTCTTATACTTTCAGACTTGCCCATACTAAACCCAAACTAACACCAGACCTATCTAACCCACCCTGTATAACATCCAGTACAACTAACCAGCCCAGTAAGAGAGAGACGCAATGAGTTACGTAGCGAGTTAACGCGTATCGAGAAGATTCGTACTAGGCGCACTGTACCATTACCATGAGTTTCTATCGAAAATTCGTATTACGTTACTACAGTCGATAGCGGTTAAATACGCTCCCATTTGTCAGTGAAAGAGTTAACCGTAGTCGATACGCTTTCGATGACATGTGTCAAATTTGTGACGCATGGTACCAATATTCTACGGCAACAGCTACAAAACCTTAGTCACTAGCGCTTAGATTACGATAGGTAATTTACCGTTGGACTCATACTAGCGATTTTTAGTTCTCTAAATGAGCGTTAGAGGCGCTGTACAATTCTCCATACAAATCATTTACGTCGTCGCTAGCGAGTACGATTACGACTAGATGCACTGTACTCATGGTAAGGGTACTGGACTCGATGCAGTCCTCTGTAGAACGTCGTCGCACTGTGTCATCGCTGGGATATTATGACATTTATTCAGAAATCATTATGTTATTTATTGCGAAAAGGTTCCACAATGGCCTATGAATCAAATTAGTTGACTGTACAAAAATTCATATACATCATACAAATTTTTGCCATCACCGGGATTCAAACCCGAAATTTCTAGCTCAATCATCACATCCACATTTTTTCTAGTGCTCTAGAACGCAGGTGAGGGAGCGATCGATGTATATCCCCGAGAGAGCACTATCCTGTAATGGCCAATAAACGATCACTCGATTCCAACTTTCGCTGTTCTTTTACTTTCTGGCTGGGAGATACATTAATGACTTAGGGAAAGGTATTTATTGCGATAATATTATTATATATTAGAAACTAGGTGGCTACCACAACATCGTTTTGTCGCTTAAGACGTCCAGACGGGTGTAACGTGTTTTATTGCCATTTTTTTAGATTAATGGTACGGAATCCTTCGTGCACGAGTCCGACTCATACTTGGCCGGTTTTATTATCGAATAGGGTCAGAAACTTGATATTTGCGCCCTTGGGATTAATTATGAAGTTGGCGCCCCTAGCATATCATTATATTATGCTTTTGGTGCCCCCTGGAACTGCCGTCCGGGGCACGTGCCCCGGGTTGCCCCCTCCACGATCCGGGCCCTTTACATTACCCGTGACGTCCGTCTGGACCCGGCTTAAGAGGAGTGTGAACCCAATCCCAAAAAGCGCTCCCCATACAAACAGCGATAACGTTTTCCACCCTCTAAATCTTAATCTATGGCAATGATTTTTTGGTATGTTGTCAATGTGCCTTAGAACAATGTTTGTATATTTTGATTTTTTCAATATTCTTCATAGATTTGACAATATTTGCATTTTAGGAGTTTCATACAAAACACAAAAGCGTCAATATTTTTGAAACTATTAAGAATATTTAAAAAATCAAAACGTACAAACCTAGTTCTAGGGCATAATTATAACATACAAAAAACTCATGGCTATAGGTTAAGGTTTAGAGGGTGGAAAACGTTATCGCCGTTTGTATGGAGAGCGCTGGGTTCACACTCCTCTTAAGTGCGTCTCTTTCTAACCAGTCCAGTTGGAGAAAGACAAAATGAGCGAGTAGATGAGCCGGTAAAGAAATAAAAAAAAAACATTTCGAATAATTTAACCCGCGAGCACTTCAAAAAATTAGCATGGATTATGGGACACCCTGTACCTAAGCTCTTAGAAAAAACAGCTAATACTTGATACTAAAATAAATTTTTGCTCCATAAAATTAGTCAATTTTCGATTTTTTTTTATTATTATTTTCTTTTAATTTTTAAAATGTCCTCAATAAACATTAACCAGCTTTTCTGCTGTGCTTAACTTTTTTTAATACTTTCACATAGATAGCTTCTCAATATTTTTACCAAGCTTGGTATAATATCCTGGAAATGAATATTTGAAGTTTACCCCGTTTTTTTGCAAACGCATCTAATTATAAGTAAAATAATTGAATTACTTAGATTTTTCACTCACATTATTTATTAATTATTATGCATGGTCAGGCCATATATGAACAAAAAAGTAAAAATAAACAATTATACAGGGTGACTTGAGAACCTCTTGCATTTTTTTCGTCGTTTAAAAGGGGCTGGCATGTTAAGGCATGATCAAAGCCTCTAAATAAAAAAGATAAAATAAATAGGGTTGTGCCAACTCGGAAACACAATAAGTATTACGCTACACAAACGTTCCAAGTAGACGGGGTGTTATATTGTTATCGCAGTATAACTGCGTAGACGAATCGTATACCCCAGACTAAAACTAGACATACACACACATATATACATTCGTACAAGAGTATACACGGTGAAGGGAAGAGTAGAGACAGATATGCTATTGTAAATGAGCTAAACGATACGTTGCAGCTTATTCATTAATAAACTTCAAACACAATTAAAACTACTCTACTACGCAAAGCAGTATATGTTTTAACAAAGTAAATATTTTTGTAAAACAATAGTAGATTAAACGGTGAAAAAATTATAGTTTTTGTTAATTTTTCATGGTGCAGCAGCAGAACACATCTATTAGATGAAATTAACGACAGGGAATTTAATGATATTACGAATAAGGCTTACATTTGTATGGTGATAACAATAATTGATTGACTCTATTGCGTGATGAAGCTTCGTAATTAATGTACAATCAGAATATATATTTTTATTTTTTAGTCAAATGTACAAGTATTGTTTTAGCTAAAAATATTTGACAATTACATTTTTACCTAGAAATTTAATTATAAAAAAAATACTTACACAGGGTCTCGTGCATAAAAAACAGTTATTTCACAGCACTTAAATATATACACAATAACACAATTAAATAATACTACCACTTTACGTCCCCTCTACTCTCAGCCCTAACATATTGTGCACTTTCACTCGATCCCGCGGTCACTGGCACATGGCACAACCGTCGCCATATTTCAAAAAAGGAAAAATAAATCAAGCGGTTTGGTTTTCGAATTTGGAACACGCCTTGATTCTGTGTAATTTTTATATTTTTTAATTTTCCCGAGGTGGTTTTGGTCGAAGTCGTCAGGGCGGTGTGGCGGCGCGCGCACAGCTAACTTCGTAGCGGTGGATGCGCGCGCACGCTGCAACTTCACGCCTATCTCTGACCTCATTTTGAGCAATGAATTATTTTCGAGACGGGAATGCACGCACATCCTTGTTTGTATGGTTTATTTGTCATTATTGTGTTAGATGTACATGCAAACACTATGCATACACTGAACGTTGCTGTCGCTACGTATATCTCACGTCGACGAGGTCAAAATAATACAAACAAGACATTATAGTCAGAGAGTAAGGAGCTTGCGACGTTGCATGGCGAATTTGGAATATGTAAATCTACATGAAACCTTCTCATATGATAACCCATTTAATCTAGTATTCTTATTTAAGAAATTGGGCCATCGCACGATCTTTTTTCAAAAAAACGAATACTTTTTTAACCGCCGAAAAAACGAAGGAAATTCTCAAGTCGACTTGTATATTTGTTTTTTTATATGCATTAAGGTTGGGTAAGCAATATATTGTCGTGGCTGACGGACTGACGGATTTAAGGTTTAGTGTAAGGCGCGAGGATATGAGCAGGAGGCAATATCAAGGCGTGTATGACCAGGACATTGGCAACGAATTCTACTGCAAAATCATGATTTTCTTTATAAAATACGAAGACAAACGAGCTCTTGGGTCACCTGATGGTGGACACCAGCTACATCAAAGGATTCTGGGTTGGCAACGCAGTCTAAGATGCAATACCTTTTGTGCCAGTAATTGCACCGGCTGTCTTGCTCTCCACGCCGGAACACAACAGTGCAAGCACTGCTTAGCGGCTGGATTACCGATTATAATAATGGCATCCGGACAGACATACAAAAATTGGGACAGCGGTAGAAGTATCGAAAACGCGAATATGCGGTGCCAGCAGTGAACGCAAAAAAAGTTATAAATGAATATTCATACCGTAAAGCATTTGATTAAAAGTCATTTCTCATTCAATGACCCCTTAACAACGCCATACTGTACCCTTTTAAAGTCGCAGTAATCGGTTAAAACCCTCCCCAGGGCAGTTATTTCAATAAAGAATATTGTAACCCTTCATTTATGACCCGTTTGGACCTAACATGACCACAAAAGTTTTATTTATCGAGATACTAGCGGTCCACCCTGGTTTCGCACGGGTGCAATTAGGATGTAAGGTACACTAATATAATAAAGATGTAAACTTTGTTTGTTTGTATGTAGGGGGTAATCTCTGGAGCTACTGAACCGATTCCGCTGCTAGCTATTTGAACGCCCGTGTGCAATACCGGTTATACCGCCCCTGTGTATCTACGCCCATGCTGAGCTTGTCAGAAGGGCTGTTTATTGTTGTCTCATAAGGTTGTGATTAAACAAAAGAATTGCCGCCCCCCTGGACGTGCCGCCCGCGTGCGGTGCACGCCTTGCACGCCCGCTTACGGCCGCCCTGCTACATATCTCTGACGGACATGGGTTACTTATTCCACGTGAATGCAGTCGCGGACGTCCGCTAGTGGTACATAAAAACCTTTCGTAAAATAAATCGCACGCTTAGTATTAAAGTGACCCATTTCTGAATAGTACACGTCCCAAAATATCACCTTAATTAAAAGACATAGGGTTTAATTTTGGGAAATATCAAATTCAGAATTGAGTCACTTTAATACTAAGCGTGCAAAATCTAAGTAACAGTGTCAACTGTATAAAAATCCGTTGCGGGGTTTAGAAGGAGTAAGCGGCCGAAGATATAAGGACAGACAGGAATGGATAGCGACTTTGTTTTATACAATGAAATATATAATAATTAATACCTACTTAAAAAAAGTCTAGAAGTAGATTGTAAGTACCTAACTGTAATACATTGCTATACCCTAACAGGGTCCATGTTCTAGCATTTAAGTTTTATTTGTTATTTTATGGATGCAATAAATAAAGAATAAAGAATATAAATAAAAAGGAAAACCGGTAGAATTAATGGCACAAGAGGTATTTATCTTAGCGCGCGGTTGGTAACGCATCTGCAGTCTCCTGAACATGTCGGGCAATTCTCGACTTTTAAATACGTGAGTGACACGTTTTTATTAATATGCAGTCTCCTAGGTGTTGCGGGTGGCTATGGGCGGTGGTAATCATTTACCACCAGGTGACCCATTTGCCAAAACCCGCCCAAGTGCGAGTCAAACTCGCGCACCGAGGGTTTCTTTATCAACAACATCTACTGTCGCATTTTTGCTTTGTAAGATCAAAAATTTTTTTTTTGTGTGTATTATCTACAAATTGACGGTCTTCGGATTTATTGTTTTATTTGTGATGTGAGACCTTGCTTCTTGCCAAATTTTATAGCTCTAGGTCAACGGGAAGTACTCCATAGGTTTTTGAGTGTCTTGCGGATGTAGGAAGCATGCGGCATAAACTGCCGTATCTTTTGATTGCGTTGACTTAGAAGTTTGATTTTTTCACGGCTCTAAGGGACTGCAGATTTGAGTATTTGATATTAACTTCAACTCAATACCTCCACGCGTTCTTGAGAAAAATGGTCTTGACAGACAGACAGACAGACAACAAAGTGATCCTATAAGGTTTCCGTTTTTCCTTTTGAGGTACGGAACCCTAAAAATATATCTTTATGTACCTTTCTTATGGCACTAGTAGACTAAGGTGTAGCCGAGGGATAAATTAAATTTAAATGAACCCGTCATGCTAGGAATAGTCCTAACATGACGAAATCATTCAAATTACCTTTTTTTATAGTAGAGGGGGAAAACAAGCAGACGGGTCACGCGATGGTAAGCAATCACCGCCGCCCATAGACACCTGCAATATCAAGAGAATCGCAAGCGCGTTGCAAGCCTTTACATACATACAGATGTACAGTCAAGGAATTAAATTTCCAACCCACCTAAGGTTCAATAGCATATTGCAAACTGTCACCATAAGAGCTATAGAGCAAGACGTTAGTTTGACATATCGACCTTAGTGCATTGCGAATGTCAAACGACATTTCAACGAAATGGGTAGGGAATTAAATTCCTTGACTGTACATATATGTAGAATAGTCGACCAAGAAATTGCTTGACCACTTTTCGACCGTATTACAAAGGGATAAGGTTTAAAAGTGGTCAAGCAATTACTTAGTCGACTATACATAGATGTAGTACTGTTTATCGTCAAAGTAAATAAGGAGTTTGACCCAATTCCCGCATTAAGCATAAACAGAAACATAACCGTGTTCCGCTTGATTACGACACAACATATCGCCGTGGACGGTAAGGGCGCGGAGCGGAAAATTCCCAACGAATTTAATGTTTGCTTGTTTATTTTATTATAATGCTCGAGCATTTAGTATCCCTCGTTGTGGGACACGCATACCGTCTTTTTCTACTGCATGGTATAGTCGACCAAGAAATTGCTTGACCACTTTTCGACCGTATTACAAATGGATAAGGTTCAAAAGTGGTCAAGCAATTACTTGGTCGACTATACAAGATAGGGATGCCACGGTTCCTATGTGAACACTGACCTACAAGTTTAGTAATATGGACTTCTAGTCAGTGTTTAAAAATGGCGTATCAAAGGAGGCTAAAAAGACGACTAAATCGATAATCGCTAGCGCTGTCAGTCTGTCGGACCGACGGCGCTGCTGTCAATACTATTATTTTGTAAAAAAAACCTATTTGCAACGAAACTCAATAAATTATTATTTTATGCAGTTATATGTAAAGTTGTAAATCCAATGACTATAAATAGTAAACTAATAATTTGCATTTGTAACATTGGCGTCAACACCTGTATTCTCATGTCGTGCCGTTTTTCTGCTGTCATTTAGTATGAAACTGTACATCCATGCATTATAATATCATTGTATGTGAAGTAAAAAGATGTACGAGAAAATGAAAATAAGAAATATTTTGCAACTAGACTCTTTTACATGTCTGATTTTATTAGCGCTTCGGAAAATGGTGTTTTGCGGGTGGTAGGACCTTGTGCAAGGTCCGTTCGGATCGCTACCACCATCTTGCTCGCTAATCCTGCCGCTAAGCAGCAGTGCTTGCACTGTTGTGTTCCGGCGTGGAGAGCAAGGCAGCCGGTGTAATTACTGGCACAAGAGGTATTCCATGTTAGCCCTCTGGGTTGGCAACGCATCTGCAATCTCTTTGGTGTTGCGGGTGTCTATATGCGGTGGTGAACACTTACCATCGGGTGACCCACTTGCTTGTTTTCTTTCGTATTTCATAAAAATAAAATAAATATAAAATATAAATAAATTAAATTCTGTCTACTTTGCATAAAGAGATAACCACATTTGTCAGGGGACCCCGCACTGGGCAATGCCCGTATCGCGGGGAACCAGTTACAATTGTACACAATGTTAGTAACAATTAGACGATTGGGTAACATACACTCATTAGGTAAACAGAGTACATACATTGGGGTAACAAAAGGCCTCCCTTCTGAAAGAAAGTAAGAAGAAAGAAAAAACAATTATTTAAGACTATTCAACACACAACACGCACATACACACATCACACAGAGTACAATTATAACAAACACAGCAATGTTTGTGTTGAATAGAAACAAAAAGGGCCAGCATACTGCCTCGGTAAAAACCGAGACGCTGATTTTCAGTGGGACCCTTGAGATTCTTAAAACTAAATTACCCTAAATTACCCTAAATTAGTGACAACACGAACGAAAGTGAAATTCCCAAAAAAAAAAAGAAAAATCAATTACCTACAGCAACTACATACACGCATTACATTTACAAACACACATAAGGAGTTACAACCAATGTTGTTGTTTCTGGCAACAGTTGGTTAAAAATAAAAGGTAATAGAACTATCCACACCCCAATACAAACAGCGTGGACGCTGCTACAGCGTAGCGGCTCTACGAGGCCTACGCGCTACGAGCTACGTGCTACGAGACCTCAGGGACCGCGTTTACTTAATATTTGAGTGGTAATTGTGTTTGTGTGTGACCTTGGCTCCTCACGGTGGAATCCCGCGAGGGGTAGGCAGAGGTGTGGCGACAGTTACGAGTATTCTGTTTATGAAAGGAACTAGCCTTGCCCGCGACTTCGTCCGCGTATGACTCGGTTTTGCTGTCCCCTTAAATTATGTACCTTTTCGAGATAAAAGTAGCCTATGGCCGTTCTTGATATGCAAACATCTCTTCACCTCATCAACTGCTAGCAACTTCTTCCGTTTTGATATTTACATATATTATCTAACAGGAAGGCAAACAAGCAAGAGAGGGTCACGTGATGGTAAGTCATCACAACCGCCTATAGACACCTACAATACCAAGGAGATTGCAGATGCGTTGCCAACCCGGAGGGTTAAGATGGAGTACCTCTTGTGCCAGTAATTCCACCAGCTGTCTCCGTCCCAAAATATCAGCAGTTTAGCGTTATCCATGCAAAGTTTTATCCCCCATTTCACCCCCTTAAGGGTTGATTTTTGGAATAAATAGTAGTCTATGTCCATTCCTGGGTATCAAACTATCCCTGTGCGATCATCCAAATCGCTTTAGCCGTTTAAGTGTGAAAGCCAGACAGACAGACTTTCGTATTTATAATATTAGTTTAGCAAGTTTAGTACATTTAGTTAGTCTTACAAACTAACCCTTAAGAATATTAGTATAGTTTAAGTTCCATTTGAACCTTCGTCATGAACAAGCCAAACATGGAAGCCGTACAGTCCTGCACAAGCCCATTGTCCCGGGACAATGCTGACAGGTGGCGCGATAGCGGCGGCGGAAGCACTTGCGGGGGAGATTGTACGTTCAATAGCCTATTTGATATGGGTGGTGATATTAGCTTTCTATAGAGAATGTAGAATATATTATGGGTTCTTATCAACTGTTGTAAGTTTACAAGTACGGTCAGCGTCATAAATATACATACTGTGAAGGACAAGCATTCCTTCTTTAGCTGTCTTGCTCTCCATGCCGGAACACAACAGTGCAAGCACTGCTGCTTAGCGGCGGGATTAGCGAGCAAGATAGTGGTAGCGATCCGGACGGACCTTGCACAAGGTCCTAGCACCCGCCGCCATTTTATATTCATACATATACAGGTACACTGACTCGTTCAGTGCAAATGTTAACTTTGTTAATCCTATATATTATATGGGATTACAAAGTTATTTATGCAGTTGGTGTATTTTGAAAACTGGACAGAAAATGCAAAATATTTAGGTTTTTCTTTGATTTATACACTAAACACTAATTGTATTCTAAATTTGAAACTTCTATGTCTAGTAGAAGTGCCTGAAAGTTTTGATGATCGGTCAGTCAGTCAGTCAGTCAGTGAGTGACAAATTAAGAAACTTTGACTAGTTACAATTCTTAAACTACTGGTTCAAATTGAATGAAATTTAAAATATACCGTGTTTATGCAATGCCTGCTTAGTTTCTGAAAATACATGGTTCTAGTTTAATCCACAACGAAGTTATGGGGGTCGAAAATGGCCTGAACTGCTTCGAGAAAAGGATGGTACGGCCGTGCCACTTTTTTTTGCTCGACTTGGCGGGGGCACTGCCGTGCCCCCAGATATTCTACTTTACTATATATTATTATGTAATCAATCATTTCTAGTAAATTTGAGCAATAACATACACTTCCTGACCACGTGTCAACACGGATGTTTCTAACACCTTCATAATTGGGGTCATTAAGACGTCGACATCAACCCATCACCAGTTTAAAAACGCTAACGACCTCCTTTCAATGTTTTTCTATTTCTTTCTTCAGTTCATTTTTCATTAAAAAAGAAAATATTGAAAAGAAAAAAAATGTTCGATTTTGTTTACATTAGGACCCCAAGTTTTTCGTGTAGTTTTTTTTAATTTTTGCAAAGCTTACTACAGATTACTTGAAACCTGAAGTAAAGTGTAAGAAATCGTAAAGACTTCAGCAATTTTTCGACCAAACATTTTCAAAAAAAGGGTCGATTTAAGCTTAAAACATTGGTCAAAGAAAATACGTGCCATGCATGTTACTCTTTTATTTATGTTGTGGTTGACGTTGACTGGTAGAGAATGCCGACTGGCATCAAGTCCGCCAAATGTATATGTTTTTATAAACTGTGTATTAATGACGCTCAAATAAATAAAGCAAAGGGCTTCTTCAAAAGGTTATCTCAACAAAATCCATTGCAGATCCCGGAAGTTACTAATGTCAAAGATTTTAAATTATTTGTTTAAATCACATTGCATCATCAGACAAACTAATAAAATTAAGAACCCTTTTAAATTTAATTTGCGAAAATGAGGTTAACAGCAAAAATCGATCTAGCCAGGTCTAATTAATGGAAAAATTCGTTTTCTCCGCTATTTTTTCATCTGTCCTAAGCAGACGGTCACTGAGGTATAAAATAAAAATAAATAAATAAATAAACTCACCGTACTCTACTTCCTCTTCCGTCCCGTGTTCCTTTCACTTCCACTCCACATTCACAACTGTCGCGATTTAAAATAAAGAATGAAACGAGGAATGCAACTGAATCACTTGTTTTCAGAATGAGCAAACTGACAAAAATGTACCACTCACTGTGTAGTCATTTTGGAATCTCGAACGCGCTCATTTGCTTGCCTCTTCGAAAAAACTGTGTCTTATTTTGTTGGTGTCATGGCGGATTTTAGGATGCAACACTTTTGTTAATTTAAATAGAGATCCATATTATCCAATAAAATTGAGCTCTATTTATTTTTTAGACACGTTTTCAGTTTTGGCAGCTGAAAACTGACAGATAAAAACCTTTTTTTAATCGCTCAGTTATTTATAATGCAGAATGTAATTCGTTTGGTCGATCGGAAGTTTTCGTTATAAATAGATGGCGCGTGGCGCGCGCGCAGCGACGGGCGGTAGGGATGTGACGGGACTACGGGAGAAGGTATCGATAATTAACATGTTTGTATTGAAATTGTCTGTAGGTTTACAAAAATCCTCAGTGACGTCATGTTGTTAATGAAAGGTTTTGTGGCCTGCTGAAAACAAGCATGCGGGTTACGTGTTGGGAAGTATTCACCGTCGCCCATGAGAGTTAGAGACTCCAAGATACGCTAAACCATTTCCGGCCTTTAGATAGATAGATATAAACTTTATTCTCAACATAACATACATAGCCAAAAAATAACAATTTAAGTGCAACTTAAAATTAACATGCAGCGCATAACAAAAAACTTACAAATATTTAAAAATACAAAACTTGGAGAGCCATTTGATGATGCAGAGAATAGGTGCTGACTCAGCATGTACTGCAGCAAGCTGCAGTGCTGGTATTCTGTCAGAAACCGAAAGAGTGATGCTAGTGCCGTTAAGTTTTAATATAGCATAAAAATAGACGAGTAAAGAAATATCAAGCCAAGTTAAATAATTTGGTAATGAGCCTCCAGGTAATGAATCACTAAATACAATAAATAACAAACAGTTACGTACAAAGTAAAAAAAAACCAGATAAATACAAATAGGAATATAATTAAAAACATACCATAAAGAACAGAACCACAAACAATTACAATTCAACATAACCCGACCAAACACTAAATGACTGCACCCACCTCTAACCTCCTTGCTGCTGCGTTGCCAAGACATTTATTTATTTAAATCTATCGATAAAATTCCATCGATACCGCAAGCCTTGCCCTTCACGACGGCCAGTGACGCAGCGTGATATATTGTCTCCGGCAAAGTCGGCAAATAAACCCGTTCGTCCCGCGTGCCAACTGTCATTGCCAGCTGATTCCCTAGATGTGGATGACGCTTCCGTTTCCGGGCAACTTAAGGGTTAATGCCAATGTCAATAACGAAACTGTGATGAAAAAAGACAATCGCTAAAACAACAACTAAACTAAAATAAATACAAAGAAAAACTTAAAATCTAAATAAACCTAACTGTGATTAGTTATTTCTTTTAAATTTTCAATATTTGGTGCGTTTTGAGGCTGTAAATTGTGGGGAAAGTAAAATTTTTCGCACTAGTATATACTTTTTATTTTTCCATTTGCTTTAAACAATAATTGTTCAAATTGCATTCTAAATTTTTATCCGAAAGAAATTGAATGAAATTGTTTTTTCTAATTACTGTTTCATTTTATTTTACTTATTAAAAATGACGTTTGAAACAAGTGCAGACCTGTCAAGAAAAAAGGAAAACGATTACTTTGTGAAATGACATACTCTCCGCACTTGCGTCATAATAATGTAGTATTTGGAGGTAAAATTTAAGGTGGATACTGGTTGTTGAGCTGCTATTCAACAGATAGAAGAGAATTTTGTCAAACTGGAACAAATTACCTTGCTACTCCGCGAAACCAGTGCCGTGCTCGTGATCTAACAGTACGACCGTTCGCTACTTGAACGATCGTACTGTTAGATCCCGATGATACCTCGTACAGAGGCGAAACGCGCGTCGATCGTGTCGTTTAGTGTTTGGTTGTGGTGGTGTGTGGTTGAGTCTGTGTGATATATGTTGTTTCGTGTGAACACGGAGGAGGGTGGGTTTTTGCATGAGCATATATATTATATATGTCGCACAGACGGAGCTAACTTGCACGAGCACGGCACTGTTTCGCGGAGTAGCAAGCTAATTTGTTCCAGTTTTTTGAAATGGACCTCCGCAAAGTAACGCCTGAATCTATTAATTGAGAATTTTGCTTCAATTATTTAATGGATACATTTTATCTAAGAGTGTATACAGCATCATATGCTCGGAGTCATGCTACTGCGGATGGTGCTTGTGCGTAATTATTGTGCAAAGTTTTGCTTCTTTGGGCAGGTCATGACCCCCCAACTCCCCCTCGACCCTCTCTATACACATATGATCTTATACACTGTCTAAAAAACCAGTCACTAGATTTTAGTTTCGCATTCAATTTTATAGTACGATCGAAATGAAAAAACTATAGGTATATTTAGCAAGATTAAGTCGCGTTTTATGACAGGCATAAAGCGGACTCGAAAGCAGTTTCTTCCAGTCAACGAGCTTGCGTAACGCGAACGGCTAAGGTTAACAGATCAAGAGCTCTATTTTCGGTTTATCCGTGGCTGTAACGTCGGGACAGTCCACTATAAAACTTAATTACAAATGTTCAAGACTATTTTTTTTATAGGAACAAAAACCGTTCGCATGATGGTAAGTGATCACGTTGCCCATAGACACTGCAACACCTGCAGATGTGTTGCCAACTTAGAGGGCCAAGATGGAAAATACCACTTGAGTCAGTAATGTCACCGGCTGTCTTGCTCCCCACGCCGGAACACAATAGTACAGCACTGCTGCTTAGCGGCTGGATTAGCGAGCCAGATGGTGGTAGCCGGACGAACCTTGCACAAGATCCTACCGTTTATAAATATTTATACATAATTGCGCTTTACTCGTTCCTGAAGCTCCTTCCAACAGTTTACTGGTTCAGTCCAGGCGACACAGTCGGCAACAAAAAATTGCATTTTTATTTAGTACTAGCGGACGCCCGCGACTTCGTTCGCGTGGAATAAGTAGCCTATGTCCGTCAGGGATAGTGTAGCTTTCTATCTGTGAAAGAATTTTTGAAATCGGTTCAGTAGTTTCAGAGATTACCCCCTACATACAAACAAGCAAACAAAGTTTTCCTCTTTATTATATTAGTGTAGATGTCGATAAAACAAAGTAGCTATCCGTTCCTATCCATCGTCATATCTCCGGCCGCTCACTCCTAAACCACGCAACGGATTTGATACGGTTTTCACTGTCGTTTAGAGAATTTATTACAGAAAGTTTATATGTATACATATAACATCCTTGTAACCAGGGGCGTAACTAGGGTGGGGCAGGCAGGGCATGTGTCCTGGGCGCGTATAGGTATCTGTTTTTAAAATAATTTACAAAGGGAAAGGGGCGCAGTATGGACGCGAGCCCTGGGCGCCATTTTACGTCGCTACGCTCCTACTTGTAACCGTGGGAAACCGGGGCGGTCCGCTAGTTAATAAAAACAAATCTGTTTCCCTTCCAAAATTACTTTTGGAAGGGAACTACATAAGCGAAATCAGAACTACGCTTTTTCGTCGGCAAGTAACTTGCATACCTACATATAGTATTCTTATTATATGTACTCCTATAAACTACCTCTCCTGATATAAACAATTTAGATAGTAAGTACTCAAATTGTCAATTTAATTATGAACTTTGTTTTGTTTTTAATATTTTTAGACAGTACAGAATTGTTACTTTAAGTGTGAAGTTGCTATGCCCTAACTGGGTCTTATTTGTACAGCCAAGGAAATTGAAACACGTACCACCGTAGAACTTAGTCGAGGAGACATACGTATGACATTTGTATGAAATAGCCTGGCGTTTAACGCGATGCGTCATTTGATAAGGTTCTAAGGGGTACGTGAATATATTTCCCCTACTGTACAAATTTTGTGAAATAGTGCAATACAAATACTGAATACAAGTGTACTGTTATGAGAGAACACATCGGGTCCACGTGTACCCATTGAAACGCCGACAATGTTTCTAACGCTGCCTAATGTAAACGAATAGCGTTTTATTCGGATGTTTGCTGTTAAACAGACGGTTAGCTACCTTTAGATGTTGACTCATCCCTACGAGCCATAGCGCAGGAAAACAACTTGGGATTTAATTAATAGATTCGGCGTTACTTTGCGGAGATCCATCCGTATCAACAAACTTGGAATCACGTTGCAATCCGCGAAACAGTGCCGTGACGCAGCTGTTTTGAACAGCACAGGGGGGTGATTTTGACTTTCTAGCGTTCGACACTCGTCAGCCTCGCGCAAATTAAGAGGAGTATTTAAAAAATCAAAACATGTTCCAGGGCATCATGATAACATACCGAAAAATCATTTGCATAGATTAAGATTTAGAGGGTGGAAAACGTTATCGCCGTTTGTATGGGGGCTGGGTTCACACTCCTCTTAATGGCGGCTAAAATATTCTTTCACGTATTTTTTATGTTATGGGAAGGCAATGAAGCAAGTGGGTCACATGATAGTACCTAAGTCATCACTACCGCTTATAGACACCCGCAACATCAAGGTGGTTACAGATGCGTTGCCAACTCAGAGGGCTAAGATGGAATACCTCTTGTGCCAGTAATTGCACCGGCTATCTTGCTCTCCACGCCGGAACACGACAGTGAAAGCGCTGCTGCTTAGCGGCAGGATTAGCGAGCAAGATGGTGGTAGCGATTTGGATGGACCTCGCTCTGGGTCCTACCACCCGCAATTTATTAGATTGCTGGCTGGCTAATGTTTCGTGGAGTAGCAAAGTAAGAAGTTGCGAATTATTTATAAATTAGCGTCCCACCCCGGCTTCGCATGGGCAAAATTAGGATGTATTTATACATAAAAAACTTTTAATTTCTCTAAATTAAAGTGTAAACTGTATCAAAATCCATTGCGTAGTTTAAAAGAAGGAAGCTTCCGAAAAAATGAGGTTAGACAGGAACGGATAGGGACTTTACTTTAATGGTGGTGTACCTTAAAGTTGTCGCTATCATCGGATCTTTGAGTCGGTGGAACATATTACTAATCAACACCCGATTGTAGTACAGCATTTTATATAATTGGTGTTTTTTCTAGCGAGTGGAGCCAACAAGTATCCTTGCGCAACTGTGTGACTTTCCACAACAGCATTCCACTTGTTTCATGTTTTATTTTGTTTCATAATAACTAACTTTTTGCTCTTTGACTGAGCTATATTTCCGTGGAATGAACCTCGACTGAACTATGTCCCCGAGCGCAGCCGACCGCTACAGTCTCCCGTCGACATTTCGCCCGCATTGTAGCATTTACACAATTTCGAAAAGTTGAAGTTGGTTTTCAGTTTTCATCGCCTCCACAAAAGAGCTGATGAAATTCCAATTAAACTCTCCACTGGCTTTCAACTTTAAGCGTTACGTTACTAATGAAATTTCGCAACAAGGATTAGAAAGTTTCCACTCTCATGTGGAAATACTTTTTGCAGCTCACTAAATCCTTTTTAAGCCGTGCCGGAACTTTTTGCAAACATTTGACACTGGCCAGCGACGGATTCAAACCAGTTCTTTTTGAAGACTTATCAAAATCTCCCGTCAAACTGTACCACCCAAAAAACCTTAATAAAATTGATAATATAAAATCCTCAAGCATCGAGTATAGGTGAGTATCGCAGGAGCTGGTAGTAGCAAGGAATTTGACCCAAACCTGAAACGTAGGATTATGTTAGGTAGGAGTCTATTTTCAGGGAGCTCCTGACGACATGTAGTGTTCTCTACCATGGACCTAGTGCGAACTGCTTTGCCTGAGAACCTCACTGCACTGCCGACTGCTGCGAGCTGCAAGTACCACGAATGTACTAAAACGTAAACAGAGTCTGAACGACAACCTTACCCCGAGTGATCTTACGGTAAGTGTCTTAAATACTGACAATATTCACGTTATGAAAACAGCAGTTTGTACTTAATGTCTGCAATAAGTTTTAATTGTTATTTATTCGTTGACTTTGTCAATAATCAAACACCTGTCAATGAAAGTGACCACAACTCCGCTCCTTGAAAACACTGAAAGGTAGACGAGATTAATTTAATGTGTGTAACTTAGGTCAATCTATCACTTAAAAGCTGTTCAGCCTTACCTTTCTAATGATTAAAGCAAAATTATTTGTTAAATTTTCACTTTTTCACATCGTTTAACACCTAAATGAAAGAAATCGAGGCTGTAAATGGAAGAGATGATGTATAGTTTGTTGCTTTACTGTTTTATTTAAACAATATCTTGATAACTAAAACTGTTTTTTTAAGTTACAATGTTGTTTACTACCTAACACAAGTAAAGATAGATTTAGTTTAGACTATGTCTCTGTTGGTATAGTTGGGAAGTCAAAGTCAGACATCTTTATGTATGGCTTACAAAAAGCGCTTATGAATGCCAGGAAAGTTACCTCCGGTACGGAAAAACCTCTGATGAGAAGTTGCCGCTATGAAATTCAACGAGAGATTATTTTTGCCAAAAACAAATCAAATCAAATCAAATCAAAATCTTTTATTCGCAGTAATATGGTTACAGGGATCTTCTAAAATTAAAATTAAAAACTGCACATTACACCATTACTGGCGTGCGAATATTTTGTATTAAGAACTCATTAATAGAGTAAAAGGATCGGTGCAACAGCCATGCACGAAGATCTGTCTTGAATTTATTCAAGAACAAAATTGCAATGATATTTTTTTGCATCTTAAGTATTTAACACAGTAGGTTGGTACACTATTTGGATCCAGGGATTCCGAGGATCCCTGGCGATGGAAAGCAAAACGAAGCATATTGAATAGTGATTTTGTTAGGAGTCTTCCGCTGCCCCAAACTGTATAATTATGATTTATTTTTTTATAAAATACTTAGGAAGGAAAACAAGCAAGTGGGTCACCTGATGGTAAGTGATCACCACCGCTTATAGACACCCGCAAAACAAAAGAGATTGCAGATGCCAACCCAGAGGGCTAAGATGGAATACCTCTAATGCCAGTAATTACACCGGCTGTCTTGCTCTCCACGCCGTAACACAACAGTGGGAGCACTGCTGTTTAGTGGCAGGATAGGCGAGCTAGATGGTGGTAACGATCTGGACGGACCTTGCACAAGGTTCTACCACCCGCAAAACTACTACTGGATTTTTGTGAAAGCTCGGTATTAATCTCCCCTTTGTATTGTTGCAGCTCCTCAAAATGGCTAAACTCAATCATAACTTATATCTGTTTCTTTTGGCTCTCATTTCGGCGGCCATAATGTGCTGCTGTGGCGGTAAGAAGATACCCTGTACCGGCAAAGCGCCGTGCCGCCGCGGCCCGTACCGGAATTAGTTTATTTTTTAATCGAAACTTTATCAAGAACCAATTTAACCTTCCTCAATAGCCACTTTAACCTTACCAATCTAATTCAGTCGCGCCAGAATTCAAGCTACCCTTAACATTGTCCGTTTTACCATTTGCTACATTCCATCGCTAGCTTCAATCGGAAATATTGACCGCAAAAATTAAGATTCCCCACTTGAAATGTGAATTCTTTGATAAGTCTCAAAAATGTACAAATAAAAATCTGTAAAACTATTGCATTGTTTAATTTTATTTAGTCTATTTGTTAGTTCTCGCGAAAAGTATTGGTTTGGGTCAAATTCCACCTTCGTAGTTATTAGTTTTATCCTATTCATTTTTAGTTTTTAGCTTGCCTAGCTTGTAAGATGGTGGAATGACTCAAATCAATTATTTTTCGTTGCAGGACAAACGTCGCGGAGACATGGCAGTGGTATTTAAATAATAACAAAGCGTACAAGGCAGCGAAAATAAATCAGCAACAGTTCAACTTGTAAGTATGAGTTTATCTTATTAAAATACTTAAATATTCATTAACTGCTTTCTGAGAATCCGAATCATGCTTTGTTCTCAAAAGTTGTCAAGAAAAGCACTTCAAATCGGTTGTTACTATCATTCTATCGTGGAACTTTTTGCTAAACTCGCCATCGACAGATAAATCCGTCATCATAGCCAAGAGCGGATCCAGCGGGGTAATAGGGGTAATCCTGGGCTGGGTCCAGGTCAACGATTGGTAATTTTTCTAACCTTATTAAAGGCCCTGTGCTGACTGAACTTTGATTAAGTGACCCTCCTGACGCGAAGGGTGGATTCGCCCTTGATCATAGTTTGATCAGTAATGATGATTGATGACGCATCACCTCCGTGCAATATAAAAGGAACCGACGCGAAATCGTATAAGGTGCAACTTTGGATCTCAAAATATAAGCTTGGCGTGCAACTCCTGCGCATGACTTTCCTATTGGACAGGGCATACAGAAGGTTATATGCGGTTTCAAGTACAAAATACTCGAAGCAAAGTTGAATATTCAAAATTGTACCTTGTATTGAGCTGAAATATTTTCTATGTTCGATATTCAACTTTGTTTCAGAGTATGAAGACGGAGTGGGGCTGGCTGCTGTGGCTGCTGGCGAGCCTGCTGGCCAGCCTGCTGGAGGGGGCGGAGGGTTGCCGCAAGAAGGTCGTGCCCTGCGTCGCCAAGAGACCGCCACCTTGCAAATAAAATTTGTCCAAAGTAACCACCTCTTCAATGCCAATGACGTTTAATCGGTCGTTCAAGTGTTAAATAACGGATTGATTTAATACAACCTACCAACAGTAAAATTTTGATACAGTATCATTTTT
Source organism: Ditula angustiorana (assembly GCA_963691745.1). Lineage (NCBI taxonomy): Eukaryota > Metazoa > Arthropoda > Insecta > Lepidoptera > Tortricidae > Ditula > Ditula angustiorana. The sequence goes on along the minus strand of OY829497.1, from coordinate 936,527 downwards.
TTTTATATATATATAATAGGAAAACGGGCATGTAGTTCACCTGAAGGTAAGTGATCACCAGCGTACCAATGGGCGTCTTGGTGTTACAGGTGTCTATACATCTGCAACACAAAGGAGACTGCAGTTGCGTTGCCACCCCAGAGGGCTAAGATGGAGTTCGTCTTGTGTCAAACATTACACAGGCTGACTTGCTCTCAAGGCCGGAACATAACAGCGCAAGCACTGCTGCTTAGCGGCTGGATTATTAGCGAGCAAGATAGTGGTAGCTATCTGGACGGACCTTGCACAAGATCCTACCGTTTATAAATATTTATACATAATTGCGCTTTACTCGTTCCTGAAGTTCCTTCCAACAGTTTACTGGTTCAGTCCAGCTGGTACAGACCTTAGACAGAAACCTTAAGCGATTTCACGCCTAGTAGGCAACACCAATGACTATCTGAATATCTAGGAAGTTTATCAAGATCTGTCGTGCCTACGCAATCGACGCATATAGGCGTCAGACTAACGCAGTACAAAAGCGACCTAGGTGCTATGCTTAACCTTTTCACCGCCAATAACGCAAACTAAAGTTGTCGCCGACACGCCAGGTCGCCATACTGTCAAACGCGAATTTCAAGATAAACACATGCACATAGGTCGGTATTGCACTATTTCATTAGTCAACTATATTTTAGCTCGACTTGGCGGGGGCACTGCCGTGCAGATGCGTCGTTGGCGTGATGGGTGCGACACCTTAAGCGTTCTTGGCGTTCAAAGGGTTCAAAGTCGAGTCCAAATTTGACAAAACAACGATGAAGTGAGGGTGCAATTTTAGCATACAATTTGAGGTTAAAAAGAATAACCTTCTCAGCACCTTGTCAAATACACAAACCCATACTTATTCGTCTAGAGAAGCTCTTTTTACCAGACGACAAAGCCAAAAAGGAAGGGTTATGTTTTTAGCCGTCTAGCCCCCTTATTCATAAAAAGTTAACAATCATTTTAAGCTAACAAATGTTTTGTCCCTTTCATTTGAGAGCAAACGTCACAATGACAGATAAAGACAAAACATGTTAACTAACAAACGTTTACGAAGCGTTTATGAATAAGTTTAAGTATATTTGTAATATTTGTAAATATTACCTACGTATTGTGTGTCCCTTATGCACATTGCTTAGGATCACTATGGCGGGCTATGAATCTGAAAGCGGTTGGTTTCCTTCCAGCTGTGATGTCATGGACACGGCGGTCGTCCAGGAGTTGATCGTGCTGGGAGTGACACTGGTGCTGTCCTACCTGGAGACCTGCCTGGCCTGCCACTAGTGCCCTAATGCCATCAATCATCCTTAAAGTAAGTGTCCTGTCCGGAGTCCTGTCTCGCCTGCCACTAGTGCCCTGGAGCAAGGAGTTACGGTGTGTGCCTCCAATTTACATTAAGTCATAAAATCAGCGTCGTGTCACCCACGGTGTCTCGACAATTGCTGAGTGGACTCTGTTTCCACGCTTTATACTTAACACTAAATCGATGCTAGAAATCTGAATTGTCGTAAGGGACATGTCCCTTACGACAATTCAGATATCTACTGCCGAAATGTTAACTTTAAGCCCTTTTTTGTTTGTGTCTGTTTACCAAGCGGTGGAATAAAGTTTTTATATTCTATTCTATTAATGTCTACAGGCAGGATTGGACTAGGCCTGAAAGAGTTTCTTTCGGTTGTCATCTAACGCGCAATGGATACCACCATGCTATTACGGTCTAGTTGTACAAACAGCAACAAACATAGCGTCCATTAAAGAGGGAACTGACAGAAATTGTTTATGCTTGAAAGGGATAGATATTTCAACTTCATAGTGCATGCTATATGCCTCCCTTACGAAAAATGTCACTTTCACGCAGTTCCGTCTTTAATGGTGACTCATATGCGTCTCTGATTGTACAGCCAATCAGTTAAAATATTCGGCGCTGCAGAGAGCTTGGACGATGGTAGTTCTTGCACAACATAGTGCTTCTCTGCCGATCACAGTAGCAGTAAGCTGAAGACATTTTTAATTCAAAAAGTGGCACGTAGACCACAATCTTCGCCGTCTGAAAATATAAATCTGTTTACCCTATCCAGTTGTACATAATAAAGTTAAATTAATTAGTTTACTCGTCTCCTAATTAGCGTGTCCCTTAGACACAAAGGCCTCCTCCAGCCTTCTCCAGCTTTCTCCATCGTCTATTCTTTAAAATGTTATTCAGAGACCAAAATCTTTTCCATAAATTTGTTACTCTGCGATGTATTTCTGCTGCATTTGGTCATTAGCTGAAATTATTTGACCTTTTAAATCTATAGCCTTCAGCTACTTCTGCTGCTGCTAATACAGAATACTCTATAACAGTCCCGTTGCAATAATCTGGAACAAATTACCTTGCTACTCTGCGAAGGCATTGCTGTGGAACCAGTTCATGCAAAAATATACATATAATATATTTATGTCACACGGACACAGTGTTTTGCGGACTAGCAGGGTACTTTGTTTTAAGTAACGCCTGAATCTATTAATTAAACCCTTTGCAGCCAGAATGCCGTTACTCAACGAGTTCGTCCTGCTGTTCCTCCACATCGTGGTCTCCGTGTTTGACCTGACCTACGGTTGTAACTGCGGCCGGCGCCGAAACTGGCCCTGCCACCCTCGCGACGACAAGGTCAAGGTCTACAGCAACAAGGTTAGTGCTGTTCCTACACATCGCGGTCTCCGTATTTAACCTGACGTACGGTGCACCTGCGGTCAGCCCTGCCACCCTCACTACGATAAGGTCAAGCTCTACAGTAATAAAGTCAATGCTGTTCCTCTACATCGCGGTCTCCATGTTCAATCTGACCTACGGCTGCAGCTGAGGCCGGCACCGCGGCCGGCCCCGCCACCCTCGCGACGCCTAGGTCAAGCTCTACAGAAACAAGCTCAGTCCTGTTGACCTTCTGCATGCCAGAAGTTTACTTTATATCGATATATTCTGTTCCCTAGAGTCTGGCAACTTAATTATATTTAAAGTTTTATTTCAAAAATAATAGTTCAGTGTAAATATTTCTATTTTTCAGCCTATCCAAAGAGCCACAATCAAGCCTTGATTTTGAAAACTTCGCATTTCAACGGTTGTCCATTTTGAAAATTTCAATCGCCATACATACTCGTACATATCTCAGACGATGTGTCGCTTCGATGCGGAATAATTACTTACTCAAACAGGTTGGTTGACATGTTTTTCTGTACGTCGTGTTGTTCTTTATCTTTTTACATTTCTTTTCATTACGTAGTACAACAAGCAAGTGGGTCACCTGATGGTAAGTGATCACCACCGCCTATAGACACCCGCAACATCGAAAAGATTGCAGATGCGTTACGAACCCAGAGGGCTAAGATGGAATACCTCTTGTGCCAGTAACTACACCGGCTGTCTAGCTCTCCACGCCGGAACACAAGAGTGCAAGCACTGCTGCTTAGCGGCAGGATTAGCGAGCAAGATGGTGGTAGCGATCCGGACGGACCTTGCACAAGGCCCTACCACCCGCAATATCTTCAGCCGCTTACTCCTTCTAAACTACGCAACGGAATTGTCTGATAAACTAATAAATCTGGTAATATGAAAACGAAAGCACTTTGGAAAAATCGCAGTGACTAGCAGGGAATCTGTGGGTTATCTGGGCAGAGCATGGCACGTGAGCCGAGTTTGCAGGTTATAGTCCTGCCAGATGCCCAATATTTTCTTTATGTTGTCTGCGCTGTATTTTTTATCTATTCCATTCCTAGTAAACGTTCCTATTTCAGACGATGCGTTTTCTAAACAAGCTAATTCTCCTGGTGCTTGTCTTCGCAATTTTAATGGTGGAGCTGACGGGCGGGTGCCAGAAGCGGCGCACGCGCTGCACTGATAATTGCTGCGACCGTCCAAACAAAGTCAAGATTGTGCTGAGTCAGGTAAATAGCCGACTCTGTAACAGGCATGTAAAAAAATTGTGCCCCATATATGGGTCACGGATTAGCGGCGCTAATTTGTCGTGCACCATATATGGGACACTAGACTGTGAACGTGCTTAATTGTTTCAGAGTCGCCACGGATGCATCAGTCGGAAAACAATTTAGCGATGCAGATTTCTGATGATTTTCTAGCTGTTATGGCAATGGCGAGAACTTCTTGAAAAAGAAGATGTACCTATTCTAATTATTATCATACCAAATACATGTAAAGGAAATTTATAATGCTATAATACAAATACAAAGCTAAAGATTATTATTATTACAAGTACTCAATGGGCTTTATGCGTTAAAATCGAAAGGAAAATTAATTAGTTAATCTCCTTCTACAACACAACAATACAATTACATACAATACAATTTTAACTGAAAATTTGATCATTCATCCAGTACACAGCTTTGATCCACACGTCACATTTGAACTGCCAATGTAGTCAAGTCTTTTTTTTAAATCTTTAAATCCGCATTTATGTTAGTTCATTTAGGGTTAGTCTTTGTCGTTCCCAAGGCCGGATCTACCATATTACTTTTCGGACTTCAGCCCAGGGCGCCGTGAATTCAAGGGTCCCAGCCAAGTCAAAGTCAAAATAGATGATAATGAGAAAGAATCCATAATTAGGTAGACCCTTAGTAGTATTAGCCCAGAGCCCTCTAAATTCACTATCCGGCCCTGGACCCCAATTCTGGCACTCATCGAGATTCATCACACATTCGACATGTGTCAAAAAATGACAGATTTTAAAGGGATCTGACAACTCTTTTTGGCATATGTCGAGTGTGACTTCATCTCTACTGACGCCAGAATTGCCCCGCTGGTCATTTCCATGTTGTTTTCGTGTACATCTAATCAGCCTTAAATACAACAAAGAACGCCATATATATTTAAAAAAACCTCCAGTGCATTAAATAATGGAGTGTTTAGCTATTTTCGCGTACTGCATTGGCTGTTTGCTAGGAACGGTGAGCGGGAGGAAGATATTCAAAGGAGAGTGAATGCTGCGAATCAAGCGAATGGGACAGAGGCATAGCCAGGTTTCTGGGGTTTCAAGAAAATAAAACGACTAATACATATAATAACCCTTCTTGACGGTGGCGGAGGGATCCAAATCACCGTATGTTTTAATGTAGGTAATAGTAATCAATGAGCTGTGCTGCATTCCTGTTCTGATTTTAATTCTATGAATGTTAATATCTGAACTTTTCGAGGGGGGGGTTTCTTTGTGAAAAAAACAAGAATTAATATAAAAATTGTTTATTTCATACCTATTAAAAAATTACTTAAAATAATATAATTGAATACATTTTCAATAATACATAGCAATAATAAACAACTTTAATGCCAGCTCTACACTGTACTATGGCTACGTTACAACTAGCGTTATATTACAAGTGGAAGAATGACATGTCTACATAACATCCGTCTGTACAGACCGCGTGAAACTTTATGACTTGCCTTAAAAACGCGCTCGTCCTTTTTTTTAACGCATCCAATGCTGGCATTGTTCGAACTTACGCCAAGCACCGCAAACAAGTGCGTTTATATGACAGCAGTATCGTGATAGCGCGACTGGATGAAAGCACCAATAACGTTTAAATGCGTTGCCGGCAGTGAATGCATTAATAATAAATTATATATAGATTATTTTTCATTTTACTGACTCGTGCTCACACATGTTATAAAGGTTAATGCGGTCTATATCTAATAACTCAAATAGCCGAACTCGGCTTAACGCAAACGTGTCGTCATCGACGTTTAAAAAGGGAAAGGCGTCGGAACCTTAAAAAACTAAATTTTGTATAACCTACACGCAACGGACGACCGAAATTGCATTTCGGTATATCGTTACTTTCCCTAGTTGACGCACACGTGTTGTGCGGTGTTATTTGAAATAAAAACAATAACAAACAATGCCAATATTTTATTTACACACCCACATAGTCGTATTCGTACATAAATGATTAAATATTTTCTAATTTCAATTTAACAAAACAGACATGGAATATATTACAGTCCTAGCTAATCGTAACAACGGGCGAGTCAAAACGAATGTACAAAAAACACGTTTATTTGATGTTTTTCTCACCCTCCGTTATAGGTACTAAGGACTTGGTTCAAATGAGTTGAAATATCGACTTCAATTGAGCATTTATGGTTACACATAAATCGTCATGAACGCACTGAAACGCCTGTGTCGTCATACACTGAAACGGCAGCGATTTCAATCAAAATGATAATTCTATTTTTCATCCATACAAATCTGTAAGTCAGTAATGTGATTACAACTTAAAGGGAAAAACAAATTCTACTTTGATTCTAGCTTGACTCAACAGGTCGCCTACTGACCTATGTTTTTATTGCTTAATATTGCAAACAGAATGAGCTTTTTCTTGAACCAAGTCTTATCTTTTTATAAACCTAGAAGAATATTCCTCACCTTTGGGCCAATTAACTAATAAACCAGATGAACTTTACCCACACTAACCTGTCTGCAACATTTTCAAAACAATTGCAGGTTTCTATTAGCATAAATGAATTTTCTCTAATAATACTCCATGCTATCCTACATTAGTTAAAATTATTATACATTAAAATATCTTTTCGGAATTTGCGGTCACGCCAGTGACAGTTCTGGTAACGCGAGAGACATCTAGTGTGGGTAAAATAGTTGATTGGCCCCTTTACATTTATCAATATCATACGCCATTCATAATTTCACAAATACGCGAGCTAATCATTATAGACCCTATTACTGGCGGTAAGGCATTCGTTTTATTTCGGCATACATTTAATCTATGGAAAACATTGGATCTGTTAGTCTCTAGTAGATATTTCTAAAACTGGACACAACTTTTTCGTATTGAATTTAATACTAAGGTTACAAATGCCTTTATAAACACACACAGAAAGAGTCCTTGTCAGTAATTATTTTGAAGAAATTGACATTAATTTCATTTAATACACATCACATCGCATTGCACGGATATAAGGGCTTTAAGTACTTTATTCTATTCCTTATTCATAAGCGCTTAGTAAACCTACAATACTTAACAGATGACTGTGTCGTCCTGGTTTTGCTACGCTTGTCTCACATGAAGGGAACAAAACTTATGTTAGTTCAAAGAGATTAGCTAAATTTTAGAATAAGGGAGTAAAACGGTATACTTTATTTGAAATTCATTAACCAAAATCTTAAAGATTACAATCATGCAGGATCCAGCAACTGCGGGATTGGATTCGATCGATCGAAACCTGTACGGGACTCTCTCAGTGTGGCCACCGAATCAAACCTTACCTGGCCTCTATTAGGGTCTATTCTCGCGCTTAGTAGTACAAATGCTATAGCAACGTGCGGATCTCCTTGTGAATGTGGCAGAGGAAGTCGACGTAGGAAGACGAGCCGTCCACGCCGCGGTCCTCGACCAGGAAATGCCGCAGCACCGTCTCTAGTTTGTCGTGTTGCCGCATCAAGGTGAGCTGGAACAACGGAGGGTGGAATGAATTCAATAGTGGGAGTAAAGTTTTAGTATGGAACGATTTTATAGTATCGTGCACCAATAATAATAATACCCATAAGCTTTGATCAATCCCATCAGTCGACCGTCATGCTCATTTACCTGCATTTTCCATTAAAAAAGAAAATGGTTTTCATTGCGCGGTGGATATGGAAGGGGAGCCAACATGTCCGTACAACATCGAATATGGCTTTATGATACAATAGTTCGATGAGCTATGAGTTTTATAATATAGAAATTAGTATTTCGTTACATATACAAAATAACCACACGGTATTTAACTTCGCTGTCACTGATAAAGTCAGAACAACAAAAACTACACACAAAACGCAGCAGTTGTAAATCTCACAAAAAACACGAATCCAGCAGAACCGGTGACGGCAAAAAACAATAAAAACAGTCAAAAGAAAACGAAGCAAAGCGTGGCTGAAAAAAAATTACTCCCTGCCCACCCAGGATGCCAGTGTTCAAACCTGAACGCCCGCGCAGACAGGACAGCGTTCAGCGTTTTTTGTAATGTATTCATTGCGCATCACAAAAAACGCTTTTGTATTCTAACAGCTCTGCTGTCAACGCGGGCTCAAACCTTTCTATTTGCCTGCCACCAGTTGTAAATAATGAGAGAAAACATTCAGTTGACGAAATATTGGCTTTTTGGTAATGACTTAAATTATACTGTTAGCACATGTAAGGTCAGCTTTAGGTTTATGCCGACCAAAAAGATTGTCTACTCATCAAAACGTCAATATTTCGTTTCCCGTTTAAATGAAAGCCGTGAATGATTGGTTTTATTGCTCGTTCAATTTTTGCCCCGATCCATGGAGTTATTGGTATTAGACTCCAGTTTCAACAGCCCCCTCCCATCCCCCCTTCCGCAGCCAGCGTCCCGCACCCGACGTACGCTAGAGCATGCCCTGCACGCGCTTGTGTGTGTCCATCAGGAGCTCCAGGTAGCCCGCGGCGCCGTCCAGCCCTCGGTCCTCAGCCAGCTGCCGCCGGAATAGCGCCTCCCGCTTGTCGTATTGGTGCACGATTTCCAACTACCGGCCATAGGGCTATTGAACCAGGCTATGGCTTAGAGCGCACTGCGGTTAACCGCAAACAGTTTTAGGGCCTTAAAGAGCGCAAATACTTGATATAGAAACACAACTTACATATTGAAAACGCGTGATTTTATGTATCTCGTAAATATTGTAAGGTGGCGGACGTATTGACTTTACCGCACACGGTATTTCAATTGCTCTGCGAACGCCGCAATGGGTGCTTGCAACAAGAATAAGTACAGACCATAGAAGTCGAGCGAAGGCAAACCACAGTGCGGTAATATTTCCGCAAACCTGAAGCCGCGTACGTTTAACCATGCGTGCTAAGCCATATGTATTATGCTAAAGGTGCATACAGGCCCGAGAAATCCTACCTAGAATCCCAGTGTTCCTGAGAAAGGCTGTGATATGGGAACCCCATAACCTTCTTTGTTGAAAATGAATGTTTTCAAAGCTGGTGGTTTCCTAAATATCATATTCGCAAAATGCAAGAACACCTAGACGACCAGATTCCAGATTAAGAATACTATTTGTACTTTTAAAACTGCTCTTGTAAGCCGCTTCGCCTGTGTGCAGATTTCTTGGCCATATTTACAAAAAAAAACTACTAACATTTATTAATAGAAAAAATGCTTGTATAGTGCAATTTTGACAGTTACCTTCCATTTTGAAAAAAGATACGAAAAGTAAAGAAGAAAAAGAAAATTATAGCTTGTTTTAAATTAAACATGCACGTGAAAATAGTTAAATGTTGCATGCTGTAGAATAGAAGTGCAATACACAAATATAACATGCTAGTACTATAAAAACTGCAAACCAAGTCACAAACACAGCGGGCATACATTGCTACCAAACTTTTCTTCCTAAAAAGTGACATAAATGTAATCAAAAAATTCTTCCAATTCTAGTGCATCAGGGTAAGGAGCTTCATCATAACTTTAATAGAAAAATCTACTTTTAAAACACCCTGTTTTTATAGTTTCATTAAAAACAAACCTGATTACACTGTGAAATGCTGTTGGTATCAGATATCAGCATATTATTTGTCAAATATCTGTAAAATTTTACTACTAGCGTAGATCTAAAGACATCGTTCTATCGTTGTCCACTTTTTAATACGATTCTCAACATAAAGAACTTTTGCTATTTTGTGGTAGGTTTTTTTAACGTTACTTCGACTTTACTGTTCCCATGAGAAGGCAAAAAATAAAACTACTTCCATTGCTCACATAACGCGAGACATAGTCCAAAAGTAGTCCATAGTGCAAAAAATTGCAAATACTTTTTCTTGGTGCACCATATATGGGACACGGAATTGTGAAGTCAGTTTGCCGTGTCCCATATATGGGCCCCTGGATTGTGAACGCGATAAGTAGAGACTGGCATAAGATGTGGGATATAGTATATTAAAACTGCAGCAAGTGATGATTCCATTCAGCATCAGCGTTATCATTATTCTTGTGTCTTTACGAAAAAAAGAGGGGTGCAATTTTAACGTGCGTCCGTCTCACTGTGTTTGATAGCACTCAAAAAATTTCCCTATGCTGTTTATCGCATAAATCGATCAAGAAATGCATTTTAAATGCAAGACTAGAACACCCACGTGTCTATTTCAAATACTTTTTTTTATAAAAAATAATTTATATTTCGTGAACTTGACGTAGAAAAATGACTAAATCAACTCTGTGAGCGTATCTGATCAAGATATATTATTTTGATTAATATAGTTTGATAAAGTACCTCTAGGCGCATATTTTCCAATTTCTATTCTCGGAGAATCACCTCTGGTTACCGAGTTATTTACTTTTATTACGATTTTGGTTTTTTTTTTCTCCAAAAAAACTCAAAAGTGCGACTTGTGACCGGTACTGAAAGATTGCTCTTAATTAGGTCTATCATTGGTAAAAAAATCACGTTCCACTATCGCGGTGTTTGGGAGTTACGTATAAAGGTCAAATGATACATTTTAAGGTTGTCACTAAAGGTCAACCAAATATAATATTTGCGATCAATAAAGAACAATAATGTTCGGAAAAAAATGATTTTCGGTTATGTTTCAAGCATATGTATGTATGTAGGATACTTACAAGTTATTAATTCAGAAAATTGGGACCCAACTTACGAGATGTCACTTTAAGGCATCGTGTTTTTTCGCAAGTTGGTTCCATATTTTATGGAATTTAAGACTCACACAAATTATATTCATTTTCGAGTATCGACGTGCAGTCGTCAACTTTGGATAGATTTTCATCATCGTCTAATGGTGAACATTCATCTAATGATGGATCTTCGTCATCCACCTCTACCAACTGTAAGTTTTCTCACGAATCGGTTTTAGAAGTTCATGAACAGCTTCTGGCAGACAAACCTATTGGACGATCTTTGGCGTTGTCTGTTGTGTGCCATAGACATAAACAGATCTGATGATTCTGGTGCACGATGAAAGAGGTCCATTATAGTTTTTCTCCTGTTAATTTTCCGGCAATAGTGTTCCCTATCTGAGCGCCAAAAATTATTGCACGATTCAACCAATGGCATAGGCAAGACGGCTGAGCGTACCTACACTGCGGAATGGAACCCCCCTGCCCGTATGGACATCCCTCATCAGTTTTTGTAACCAAAATTTACTTTCGATTTTTTTTTGAACATTCAAATATTTTTAAAATGCAATATAATGACAACACAAAGAAAAATGAGGGTAATGGCACTATTAGAGGTAATGTGGCGAAACTGGCAAACACAAGGCACGAAATGATGTTCCAGGTTGGAATATTAACATAAATATTGTTCCAGAGTGCGCCGACGCAGCTGCTAAGGACTACCTCAACCTATGTTCCTTTCATGGCTTGCTCCCTGCTCATACGCTTCCCACGCGTCCTGGCAGTGGTTCTTGTTTGGACCATGTCATACTTAAATCGAATTTTCCCTCGCTTACACTAGTTATTAACTCGACAATAACCGATCACAATGCTGTCCTACTAACCTTAAATTGTAAATTACCTAAACTAAGCATTAATCGCACAATTTCTAAATTGAACGTAAATAAACTTGAAGAAGATTTACGCAACATTGACTTTGACCCGCTTTACAATTCAGCTGATCCGCAGTTTTGTTCTTTATACCTAATAGAAAATGTCCAACATGCGATACAGAAAAATACAATCCATATTCGGTTGAGCAACAGAAATTATAACATTAAGCCTTGGATCACGCCAGGCCTAATTCGCTGTATGAGACACAGAGATAAATTGCATTCGAAGGCCAAATCTAACCCAGATAATCAATTATTGCAATTAACTTATAAGAGGTATAGAAATTTTTGTAACAATCTCTTAAAGAAAGTTAAAATTAACTATGACAAAATGGCACTGGAGAAAGCGGGATCGAATAGTAAAAAAATCTGGAAATATGTTAAAAATGTAACATACACCTCGAAGCAACATGAGTCATCTTCAGGTTTATTACAAGCACACTCGTCACAGTCGACATCTGCTAACATTGCAAATAATTTCTTTGTTAATGTTGGTAAATGTCTGGCAGAAAAAATTCAGAGCTCATCTCAGTATTTTCCAAACACGGATTTTAGGTGTAGCACAACCTTAACATCCTTTGGGCTGCTCGATACTGATGAAACTGAGGTAAAATGAAAATGAAAATGAAAAATTTATTTTGCAAGTAGGCCATATAGGCTCTTTTACATGTCTGAATCTACTAGCGCTTCGGAAAATGGAAGAATCTGCTGAGAAGAAACGCCGCAAGAAACTCAGCAGTTTATCTTTTTTTTTCTTCTCTTTTCAAAACAAGATTACAGAGCAATATACACAATCATAACAATAGTTCACATAAAGTGTGAGAAAAAAAAAAAGATAATAAATAGCACAGCAAGCTTTAAGCATATTGAACGAACTGGCACTAGTACAGATTGACCAAGAGATGTATAGGGTCCCCAGGTCAAAGAAATTAGAATCGGGATGTATGTGGTCCCTGATCAAATACTTAGTCTAAATAACTTAGAGATGTATAGTCTCTAAGGGTCAAAACAAATTAATTACCTTAATCTATGCTTAGCAGAGGTGTAAAACGCCTCCACGGTCAAATTGTACAATATTACTTGGAGATGTATAGTCTCCGAATGTCAAAAGAATATAAGAATAAAAATATTCATGTCAAAAAAAAAAATTGGTGAAAATCCAACAAAATCAGTAATATAACAATAACAACTCAATATATATCTATATTTAGTTATATATATAAATATAAATAAATAGACAACACGATGAAGGCTCCCACATCAAACCGCATTTAAGTACCTACATTTTAGGCTTTTTGAGAATTACATTAGTCTTTGCAGCATGAATAGTCCGGACCATGAATAGTCCCGGTAGAAAGGATAATCATGAATTTAAAGGACGACTGTGCAGTGGGATGGGATAATATATCTAATAGAATTTTAAAACAATATAGGCACATTTTAGTACCTCCACTAACTCACATTTTTCACACATGTTTAAATACAGGACACTTTCCCAAGTGTCTTAAAAAAGCTGTTATTGTCCCTGTTTATAAATCCGGTAACAAAAATCTAGTGACAAACTATCGACCTATTTCTTTGCTGCCTTCTTTATCTAAAGTACTAGAAAAAATTCTAAACAATAGGTTAGTTAAGTACTTGGAGGATAACTCGATTTTGTCAAAAAAGCAGTTTGGATTTAGATCAAAGGTGTCTACAGCCGATGCCGTACATCATTTGACTGACTATATAGCACAGAATCTTGATAAAGGCAAGCATACACTGGGAATTTTCCTGGACCTTGCCAAAGCTTTTGACACCGTTTCTATCCCTCTTCTATTGCGCAAACTTGAGGCTATTGGTATAAGAGGTCCCCAGCTGAAACTCTTTATTAGCTATCTAGAAGACCGTTCCCAATGCGTTAGGATAGGAAATGTACTCAGCGATGATCAGGACAATACTTCCTTTGGAGTTCCCCAAGGAAGTATTTTAGGTCCTACCCTGTTTCTGATTTACATAAATGATCTTTGTAGCCTAAAACTGGACCATGGCATTATCATATCTTACGCTGACGATACTGCTCTTCTTTTTTCGGCAGACTCAGAAAACGAACTCTACATGCATGCACAGCACGGATTCAATGTGGTTAATAAATGGCTTCAGCACAATTTACTAACGCTTAATGCAGACAAGACAAATTATATTAAGTTTTCAATGCGCAAATCAACTTCAAGTCAAAGTAACTCCACACTGTATGCTCATTATTGTAGAATCCCCACTGATAACCAATGTGTATGTTCCCCCATTACAATGGCAAATAAAATAAAATACCTGGGTATTATATTAGATGAAACTCTTTCATTCAAACATCATATCGAAGCCTTGTGTAATAGAACTCGTAAGTTGATATTTGTCTTCAAAAAGCTACGCTATATTGCAGACTCGAAAATAATCCGACAAGTTTACTTTGCTCTATGCCAATCAATCCTAACTTATTGTATTACCACATGGGGTGGAGCGGGTAAAACCTTGCTACTAACCATTGAGAGAGCGCAGAGAGCTGTTCTTAAGGTGTCTACTTTCCGCCCTTTTCTTTTTCCCACTAACCTTCTCTATAAATCATGTCAAGTATTAACAGTTCGACAGTTATTCGTAATGAACATAGTACTAAAACAGCACGCAGCCCTTCCTTACAGCACCGAATATACTAAAAAAAGACGGAAAGATTTAGTTTGCCCTCGAAACATTGTCGCTAAATTCGTTTTCACATCAAAATTTTATGTAATATTAGGACCATTTTTATACAATAAGCTAAATGCAATGGCAAATATCTATCCTCTAAACTATAGTAATTGTAAGAAAACTCTTCAACAAGCTCTCCAAACAATGACCTATGAAGATACAGAAAATTTGCTTGTTGTGTTAAAGTAACTAATAGTTGTATTTTATTATAAGTTTTTATACATTGTTAATTTTAGTTATTTAAATTTAAAAAACCAAAATGTTTACTGATGCGCCACCAGTATGGAATGTGTATTTATAAGATTTTGTATGATTTTGTTAGCTCTTCTAGCCTGAAACACAGGATCTCCTAGTTCAGGCAAACGCGTTACATAGATTGTAAGTAAGTTTCTGTATTAATTATGTTTTCATGTAATTTAAAGTTTTTATGAATAAATTATCTTATCTATCTTATCTTATCTAGGTTCGACTCCTGTCATTATCCTAATTTTTCTTTGCCTTGTCATTATATATTATTTTAAATTTATTTGAATCCCTTATCAGGTTCGGTAAGCCCCTGCTGAGGCAAAGTCGCGCCACGGGTCTATAACGGCTCCATGGTCCCTCGCCTCCGTGTCTCTAGTTCACATGTATGAGCATGGGCTTTCAGCATAAGCCTGACGAGGATGAATCCCTTCGCACTCTACGTCACACTTTGATCGAAAAAAAAACTACTTAATAAACGATTTGAAAAAAACCAATAAACGACTTCAGATTCAGATCTCAATGAACAACTCACTACCTTTTTTTTTAATATGTACCTAGAGGTATATTATGTGAAAAAGAATCTATGTAAAGATATATTTTATGTATAAATATTACATATTTTTGTAATTAAGAGAAAAAATTAGATTAATTCGAACTAAAATGAAAGGTCAAATTGACTGACAACCCTAACACTATACTTTGAAGTTGGATTACTCGTAAACGCCGCGATAGTGGAACGTGATTTTTTTACCAATGATAGACCTAATTAAGAGCAATCTTTCAGTGCCGGTCACAAGTCGCACTTTTGAGTTTTTTTGGAGAAAAAAAATAAAAACCAAAATCGTAATAAAAGTAAATAACTCGGTAACCAGAGGTGATTCTCCGAGAATAGAAATTGGAAAATATGCGCCTAGAGGTACTTTATCAAACTATATTAATCAAAATAATATATCTTGATCAGATACGCTTTCAGAATGGATTTAGTCATTTTTCTACGTCAAGGTCACGAAATATAAATTATTTTTTATATAAAAAAGTATTTGAAATAGACACGTGGGTGTTCTAGTCTTGCATTTTAAATGCATTTCTTGATCGATTTATGCGATAATCAGCATAGGGAAATTTTTTGAGTGCTATCAAACACACTGCGTCTGTACGTCTGTCTGCAGTCGCTGGACGAATTTCCATACGGTCTCTTCAATTCCAAAGCTGACTTAACCGAGATGGTTAACTATGATAAAAATCTGTGCCGCAGTTCGAGCACCTTCTTCTCTTTAATGAAAGGATCCTAAGTAGCACAGAGGCGCTATAAAAGCTGTATACAAGCGATGACCTTTATACAGCTTTTATAGCGCTCGTGTGCTACTTTGGATCTCCGAACGGAACTCACCCGCATGGCCTTCCGCCGCTCCCTGACGGCGTCGTCGAGCACGCGGCGCACGGCGCGGCTGAGCGGGTTGTCGAGCTCGGGCAGCGCGCACACGCGCGCGTCGATATGCTGCGGCGACGCCGCGCCGAACACGTCGCGGACGAACTCGGGCGAAGCTTGCGAGCCCACCCAGATCAGCATGTGGACGCCGTTCTCTGGGGAATGAACATTTTAAATACAAGCTTTTTGTTGAAGGTATTTTCTTGGTGCACTATCGTCAGATACGTGTACCAAATTTGGAAACAATTTGGCTACGGGACATGAATCAGAATCGTTTATTGCATATCACATTACAGGCATATTAAGATGGTACAATTGAGCTAGGTATACATGTGACGTCCTGCAAGGGCACGGCAATATCAGAGGGGTATTTAGTATATTTTGATAAAAAATAACGTATTACAATACATTTGGCAATACTTGGTACAGTATGCTTTCTGACTTAAAAACTATTTTTTGAAGCCCAATAATAGCTTTCTATCAATGGCTCATACATATTTATCTTTAAAGTACTCGTTCAAGCTATAAAAACATTTAGTGACTAAGAAGGCTTTCAGTTGGTTATAAAATGGTCTGGCTTTATCAATGTTTTTTAAGGAATTTGGTAAGTGGTTATAAATTTTTATAGTTAAGTAGTGCGTATTTGATTTTACTAATTTTAATTTAGCTTGGGGAGGTCTGAGTTGGGTTTTATTACGATCATTTCTTTTGTCATCCGTTAATAGTGAATACAGGTCTGCTTTCTAACAAATTTACTAGATTCTAGAATGTACATGGAAGTGAGTGAATTTTATATTTGATGAAGTGAGGTTATGACTTGCTTGCATCTTTTATTCTTAACAAGCTTAACAAGCTCGTCGGCAGCACCGAGGTGACAGCGAGCGGTACATCACAAGCTGACGTCAGCGGCGTGTCTCACCTAACAGGTACACGCCCTGGTCGTTCATCTTGTCCATGGACGCGCGGAGCGGCGTGAGCGCGGGCTCGTCGGCCAGGCGGTGCAGCGGCAGCAGCCGCGGGTACGTCAGCACGACCGACGTAGCCACGTCGCACGCCAGCGAGCGGTACATCGCGCACGACTTATCGTCGCACGTTATATCCGTGCCTGCACAAACATAACAATATATTATAAAACATACAAAATGAGGAAAATCAGAAAAATAACTAAAAATACAATGTCCTGGACTCAAAACCTAACGAAGAGTTTCATTAGCGAACTATAGTATTCAAAGCTTTTAAATAGGCTGACATTGATCCTTTTTCTTGTCTTTTGGCAGAACTACGACTGGCATTAATGACCATAATTAAGAATTGACTCTCAAATACTAAAAAAAATTGGAGGAGGAACGTCCAACTCTAGCCGAGTTCCACTAAGACCTAGCGAAGATAAGGAGGCCACAGCTCTTATGCGGTGGCGGGGCACCGTTTTCCAGCTAGGGGGCACCGATCATCCACTATCACGATTAAAGGATAACGTTCAATCTCAATAGGTGTCAAGTACTACGTCAGGGAGTGGCATGTTCGAACTTATAAAGAGTGATGTGGTTATTGTAGTGTGCAACCCTACAACAGTAAAAATGACGAAACAAACGAGGGTAGTCATTCGATGCTGCCACCCGCGTCGCAAGCACGGAGCAGCCGAGCCCGCAGTGCAAGGGCCCCCAGTCATCGTGCAGCCACGGCCGCGGGGGCTCATAAGTGAAGAGCGCGGACTGGTCCGAAACATGTCGAACGGTATCTCGGCTTTAAATGCGTGAGTGATCAGTTTATTTCAATACATTAGCGGGTGGTAGGACCTTGTGCGAGGTCCGTCCGGATCTCTACCACTATCTTGCTCGCTAATCCTGCCGCTAAGCAGCAATGCTTGCACTGTTGTGTTCCGGCGTGGAGAGCAAGACAGCCGGTGTAATTACTGGCACAAGAGGTATTCCATCTTAGACCTCTGGGCTGGCAACATATCTGCAATCTTCTTGGTGTTGCGGGTGTCTATAGGCGGTGGTGATCACTTACCATCATGTGACCCACTTGCTTGTTTGTATTTCTATGTTAACAATGGATCAGTAGCGGTGAGACGTACCTGCGCCGAGCGCGTCCTGCCGCAGGATGCAGCTGGTGTAGAGCGGCAGCAGCTTCATGCTCTCGGGCAGCACCAGCTGGCCGGCGCTGGACGGCGAGGCGCAGTGCCGGCGGTAGGCCGCCAGGGACTTGGCGCAGCGCGCCGCCAGCCCCTCGCGGATCTGGCGCGGCGTGTGCTCGCGGAGCGCCCACACGGCTGAGGGGTTACTTTAACTTCAGAATCACCTTAAGCCAAGAGCTTAACCTGTTTTGCTTTAAGGCCGACTTAACCGCCTGTTGTTAATTTGGTTATTTGTGTTAAAAATAACTTTTCCAACGCCAACGACTCATAGAAAACGCGTCACTCAAACGCCACGTCAACTTGATGTAAAAGTCGAACTGAAACTTTAAGCATATGCACGTTGGTCGCTGTTACACTGTGTAGTTGGACCACTCACGACGCTTTTAGGCGTCCTTGGCGTTGAAAAGGTTAATAACTTTCACCAACTTTATCTAAAAGTAAACTTTCCGCTACGTTCACTTCCCCCCGTCTTCTCGATCCACAATACCATATTCCTAAAACACCAGTTCTGTAAATGCAATCCTTACCTTTCCTACTACAGCAGTACTGGTATTTCGAGCATCTAGTGTATTGGGTATGAGGATGTCTACTTCCCGATACATTTACTTTCCCAAAAAGTCAAATTGAAAATAATGTCACAGAGCTTATTGATACTTTTACGCTCGAAGAGCATACTGCTCAGAGATAGGAGCAAGGGCTTTCACTATAAATTCACTATAAAAAATTTGAATATTACGGATGACAACTCTAAACGCAATAATTCTGGTAGCTAGCAACTCGTAGAAATAATCATAACATTCATAACTATTATTAACTGAACGAACGTTGTGAACTCACATGTTAAGTTTTCAATGGACGCAATTTTAGGGCAGCCAACTTAAATAGATAATCAGGTAATCAGTAATCATTCAGTTTTAGAATTTAAATATAAATTAAAATTAAAAAAGACTCACCTACGGCTAAAATGGAAATGTTTTGATAATTTGAGCAAAGTTCACTAACGTGGAATTAAATTATAACGCTTTTTTTTGTAATGTTATGTTTATTTTGTCATTCAGAACACACAGTAATATTGTTTATATTGAAATATAATGGCGGTCATTTCAAAGTGGAAATTTTGGATTTACAACAGTTTGGGTTCAAACGTAGTTCTACTATGCTGGTCACTGTTTTATTAGAATTTATTTTGTAAGCTTGGGAAGAGTGGCACGACGCCATAGGTGTCTTCTCAGACCTCTCTAAACCGTCTCTCTAAATTCTCACCGTATTTCTTTCCAAAGGTTGTCTGGAAGAAATCGCTGCTTAGCGATAAGACCGCCTGTTGTATCCCATGTAAATTTCCCTGTTTGTGTTTCTTTATTTTTGTTGGCTTGTGTGAATCAATAAAGAGTATTTGTTGTTGCTGTCGTTGTCGTATTCAGCACGAGCCTGACCTTGCTTGGTGAGGAAGTTGATGGTGGTGTCGAGCTCCATGCTGCGGTAGACGTCAGCGAGCTGCGGCGCGGCGCCGAGCGCGAGGTTGAGCACGCGCAGCCGCCGCTGGCCCGAGCGCGCCGTGTACAGCAGCGCCGCCTGGATGTACACGCCGTCCTCGCCCGTCAGCTTGTCGTCGTGCTTTATCTCCACGCCGATCGCCTTGTCCGCGTCTACAAGGATACTGCCATAGATTAACACGCAGGGAACATTATCAATGTCACGAGTTCTTTACACTCAAGATATTTCCCAACATCCCTCTAGAAACCATATCCCTAAGTCACACTGGAGATATTTCCCTACAGCCCTTTAAAGACCATGTTTTAACATCACACAAGATTTATTTCCCTACACCCCTCTAGAGACCATATCCCTGCGTCACACTAGAGCTATTTCCCCACATCCCTTTAGAGACCAGAATTTTACGTCACACTTGAGATATTTCCCTACACCTCTCTAGAGACCATATCCCTACGTCACACTAGAGATATAGTATGAGAGAAAACTTTTAAGATACTCTGTACTAAAAAAAATACACGTGATTCGTCTTGAACCTCACCACGTATCAGGGGGAGGAGATAAAAAATGCACCTCATACTGGATAGGTGTCGACCAGGTAATCGCTTAAACACTTTCGAACCTCATCCCTTTGCGATTCGGTCGAAAAGCGATGAAACCATCACTAGATAAGCACACGAGCACTGACCGATGGCGGCCAGCTCGACGTCGGTGGTGTTGGACATGAAGAAGTGCCCGTAGAAGTCTGTGGCGCGCACGCCCGTGGACGTGCGCACGCGCATCACTGCGTCGTGCGCCGTCGCGCGCGTCGCCACGCGCAGCGCGTCCGCCACCAGCCGCGGCCCGTCCAAGTCCGCCTGAATATTAATTAAACAGTTTTTTTCTATATCAAATAGGAAGACCAACGAGCGAGCGGGTCACCCGACGGTGAGTTATCACCACCGCTCATAGACGCCCGAAACAGCGAGGAATTTGGAGATGCGTTGTAAACTCGAAGGCTTAAAACGGTATACCTCTTGTGCCAGTAACTACACCGGCTGTCTCGCTTTCCACATCGGAACACAGCATAAAAAGTATTCAAATAATCATTAATATTTCCGGACAGATACGATCTGGACACTTTGAAGTGTTAATAGACATCTCTCTTGGTAATCGCCTGGTTAACTCTTTCCATAGGGTGTGTCCGTGGATAAGAGAAAGTGCATAATCAAAATTTGAAGCTTTCCGATTAGCTGTCTTTTTTACCCCGGTAAAATGCAAAACGATAAATTATTACAAAAAATTTACACTTATAAGCTAAACAAACAACAAATCCACGTATTTTCTTTTCATTATTTTTTGTTTGCGAACCTTTAATGACTTTACGAGCGTGTAAGTAAATGCTGAAATTCACTCATCTTACATAGTAATAAAGTTCCTATTTTTCGTTTCTGTCCGAAATATTTACAGCGTATGTTCGGCCGTCTTCTCCTTCTAAACCATGCAACGGATTTTGATGTAGTTTTCACTGTCATTTAGAGATACATATTTATAGGGAAGGTTGTTATGTACGTTATATCCCGATTGTACCCGTGTGAAATCGGGGAGGTCGCTAGTATGTATGCAAAGGGAGCTGCCTGACCTGGAAGTAGGTGTATTTATGCAGCTGGCCGCCGGTGAGTCTGGGCAGCTGGCCGATGGTGGCGGCGTCCACGTAGGCGTTGTTGCACACGAACAGCTCCACGGCCACGCCCGCCGCCGCGCACGACTGGCCCAGCTCGTTGTACGCCGTCGTCTGCGGCACTGCCAGAGTCGAACGTCAAGGTTAGTCACGCCGTCGTCTGCGGCACTGCCAGAGTCTAACGTCAAGGTTAATTACGCCGTCGTCTGCGGCACTGCCAGAGCCGAACGTCAAGGTTAGTCACGCCGTCGTCTGCGGCACTGCCAGAGTCTAACGTCAAGGTTAATTACGCCGTCGTCTGCGGCACTGCCAGAGCCGAACGTCAAGGTTAGTCACGCCGTCGTCTGCGGCACTGCCAGAGTCTAACGTCAAGGTTAATTACGCCGTCGTCTGCGGCACTGCCAGAGCCGAACGTCAAGGTTAGTCACGCCGTCGTCTGCGGCACTGCCAGAGTCTAACGTCAAGGTTAATTACGCCGTCGTCTGCGGCACTGCCAGAGCCGAACGTCAAGGTTAGTCACGCCGTCGTCTGCGGCACTGCCAGAGTCTAACGTCAAGGTTAATTACGCCGTCGTCTGCGGCACTGCCAGAGCCGAACGTCAAGGTTGGTCACGCCGTCGTCTGCGGCACTGCCAGAGCCGAACGTCAAGGTTAATTACGTCGTCGTCTGCGGCACTGCCAGAGTCTAACGTCAAGGTTAATTACGCCGTCGTCTGCGGCACTGCCAGAGCCGAACGTCAAGGTTAATTACGCCGTCGTCTGCGGCACTGCCAGAGCCGAACGTCAAGGTTGGTCACGCCGTCGTCTGCGGCACTGCCAGAGCCGAACGTCAAGGTTAATTACGTCGTCGTCTGCGGCACTGCCAGAGTCTAACGTCAAGGTTAATTACGCCGTCGTCTGCGGCACTGCCAGAGCCGAACGTCAAGGTTAATTACGCCGTCGTCTGCGGCACTGCCAGAGCCGAACGTCAAGGTTAGTTACGCCGTCGTCTGCGGCACTGCCAGGGTCGAGCGTCAAGGTCAATTACGCCGTCGTCTGCGTAAAATCAACCCGTATTTCTAAAAAACCGCAGGTGATAACGAATAGATCAACAGAGTGAAATAAGAAAGGCTAAAACTACCCTAAAGCATAAACTCCGCAAACTAATACAAAAATTCGCAATGGAAAAAAATGCAAGCCGTTTCTTTTTGACAAATAGCGAATGGCAAAAAACGACCAAATTATTTGCTTCAATGGAAAATTTAATTTTTAAAAATGTCAAACTGCAAAAGCACGATCAACTTACTGGTGATCTGCTTCTCCTTGTCAGTGCCGAGCAGCTTGCGGTCCTCGCGGTTGGCCAGCTTGCCGGGCGCGTTGTAGGTCGGCAGGCTCGTGTGGAACACCAGCAGCTGTCCCGACGTGTCAGCCGCTTTGAGGGCCTCCAGCCCCGCCTGTGAAAACCCATCTTTATCTTTACATAGTATAAAACAATGTCTTTATCCGCGTCTGTCCGTCCTTATCGTACCTTTAGCCGCTCAACTCTTTTTTAACCACGAAACGGATTTTGATATGTATGTAAATTCTTTATTGTACAAAAAACGTAAATAACAAAAAGAGATACAGTTATGTACAAAAGCGAACTAATCCCTTTAAGGAATCTCTTCCAGTTATCACTGTCATTCAAAAAAAAATTTGCAAGTTTTTAGGTATAATATTCTAATTAAGTTTTCTATAGTAAATTGCACCTGGTATGACGTATGCAACGGAAGTTATAGAGCTTCGTACTTCGTTCTTTGAAGTCACTAGCTCTTCGGGGGAGCAGTGATCACTTGCCTAAAGGTGTCCTAAAATCCTACTAATCCTACTAATATTATAAATGTGAAAGTTTGTATGTTTGGATGTTTGGATGTTTGTTACTCAATCACGCAAAAACAACTGAATGGATTTGGATGAAATTTGGCACACATATAGTTTATAACGTGGATTAACACATAGGATACTTTTATCCTGTAAAAATGCATAGTTCCCACGGGATAGCGATAAGTGAGTTATACGCCGCCGTGACGTCATGACGTGCTCATGAGCAGCAAAGCAACTAATTCTCATTAATTTGTCTAGGAAATATTGCAGATTTCATGTTGGGTGCACGTTTGCTTGATTCAATTAAACAAATCTACACGGACGAAATCGCGGACAAAAGCTAGTATAACATAAGAAAAAGAACATCCGCAACCGTCGCTGCAACAGACACTGCAGCACGTCTCGACTGTCGCACTGACCTGCACGGCAGGCAGCAGTATGGTCTCCGTCTCCTTGTTGTCAGCGAACATGTCGGGCAGCTGCTGTAGCAGGCTGTGCAGCACTTCTCCGCTATCCTCAGGGGTCACAAGGAACCCTTCCAGCAGCGGCACGAACATGTCCGCCACGTCTCCCACTGACATCATCTGGGGCTGAGCCAGTGAACCCTGCAGATAAAAATATACAGTTAAAAACAAGTTCTAACTAACTGGAGCAAATTACCTTAAAACTGCGAAACCAGTGCTGTATAAGCAAAACAGATGCGTCTGTGCGACATGTATATGCACCACATAGCACTGGTTTCGCAGAGTAGCAAGGTAGTTTATTCCAGTTTGTTGATAGGACCTCCGCAAGGTAACGCCTGAATCTATTAATTATTTAAAGTTTCAAGTTATAGACTGGCTAAAATCTATAAGTCGTACATGGACTATTGGGGACGATTTTACAACAAAATTCAAAAAAACATCACTGAACAAAAGATAAAAAATTCAAATCTATTGTCATGGTCATAAAGACCCCTTGTTTTGAAAAGAGAAGAAAAAAAAAGATAAACTGCTGAGTTTCTTGCGGCGTTTCTTCTCAGCAGATTCTTCCATTTTCCGAAGCGCTAGTAGATTCAGACATGTAAAAGAGCCTATATGGCCTACTTGCAAAATAAATTTTTCATTTTCATTTTCATTTTCATTTTATCTCCAAATAGTCTATACATAAAGGTTACAAATAGTGTATTCATTTAAAATGTAAGAAATATATAATTTTTAATGATACTTCGCTGAATTTCTTGCCAGTATCTTCTTATCAGAGGATTTTTTCTGAACCGGTGGTAAATTTTCTGAAATTCATAAGTGCTTAACTTAATGTGAATAAAGATATTTTGACTTTGACTTTGACTTAGACTTACCTTGATATTGTAGAAATGAACTGTCGAGCTGTAGGTGATGAAACCGACGCGCGTCCAACTTTGGCCAGTCTGTTCGTCTTTCGGCATCGCCTGTGAACAAAGGACGGAAAACGTATAAATGATTATAAAAGATCATTAGTTGATATAGTTTAATAGTTGACACCTCTGGTGACCCGAGGGCTGGCGCGTTCCTCACCCAACGTATTGGCATTGCCATTCAGAGAGGTAACGCCGCCAGCCGTTTGGGCGCCCTACCCAAAAACAGCGGCTTTAGCGATATTTTCAACTTAATTTTAATTAAAATTTTAACTTTTCTATTTTATTTTTTGTAACAACATTAATAACTTTATTTCTTTTTCTAAATATTATTTTTGAGTAACATTCGCAATTTTTCCCACAATTTTAAACATAATGTTTGGTAGTTTGATGTAAACGAGCATCTTACAAACAAACGCAAGCTGTGGTGGCAGCTTCTTTTTTTGTATGGAAGTCTATGAAACAAGCAAATCACGCGGCCTAGTGATTCCATACATAAATAAAAAAATATATACTTTACCTCAATAATCTGCATGACGTTTTCACAAATTGTATGAACCAGTCCGCTCTTGACCGAGTTGTATGAGACGTCGATCACGAAGACTATCGCCGGTGGGTTGGGCAACGTATTATTCTGTAACACACAATGCTCGTTATTGGGTTTTTCTTAATCTGACATTGGTCAGTAGATAGAAGTCTTATAAGACATGGCTGTATGGACCTAGATTCGTTTACCTTCTCCGTAGTCAACGACATTTGGGATAAACCTTAAGTGAGTTTAGCCTTAGGAAGTCAGTCCAGAGTTCTCTCTTTATAATATAAGACGGAATAATAGGTAGGTTTTTAACATAAAAATCTGTTTCAGCGATAATTACAACAAATAAACAAAAAGAGGACATTTCTTAACTAGCAAAAAAAACACAATAGGGTACAAAACAATTACTTTTTAACCATTTTTTTATCGTACTTTTTTACAGAGTTCAGTGATTTCTTCAACAATTTTTTTTTAGTCCGCAACCAAATACTTCTTAGTTCTTACGTTACTTCGGACTTGTAATAGATTACGAAAAGGCAGACATACGTACCCGGCAGTATTCCTTGGTGGCGACGATCTCGTAAGCGCCTAGTGCCATTTCCGCGGGCACGTGTCCATACTGCTGCATGCTGTTCACGTACTGTGTGTATTCCATTGGCACTGCGAGAGTTCAGATATTTTCATTAAAACCTTCCATAAAAATTCAATTGATTAAACTTTCGCGATTTTCACACATTTATAACGTTCGCCGCCGGACATTCAGTGTAAGAATTTAGAACAGACTGGAACGGATAGCGACTTTAATAAAGATTATACGTAAAGAAAAAATAAAGATGTACAGAAAGACAAAGAAAATATAATAAATATATAAATAATAAACAAATATTTTGGAACAACTCACACCAATTGACCTAGTCCCAAAGTATGCAACTAAAGCTGCTCGTGTTACGGGTACAGAACAACGGATATACATCCTTATATATAGACAAATAATACTTAAATACATACAAAATCCAAGCCTCGGATACAAACATTCGAATTCATCGTACAAACATCTGCCCCTCCCGGGAATCGGACCCGGAACCTCATGCTTTGTAGTCAGGGTCGCTAACCACTAGGCTACCCGGTCGTCAAACACTATAGAATAGAATAGTGCTATGTTAGAGCAATTTATAATATGGATACTCGTGAGTCATTAAGGGAATTTTTCAAGGAAATAGACGTCTTAACCCTACCGTCGCTATATATTTTTGAAATAATCAAATACGTTAGGAAAAATATATGCAATTTCCCTACCAACGTCGATAAGCCAAAGGCTACTAGAAATACAGGAAAGCTTAAAGTTCCAACTTACAGACTGGCTAAAACCAATAAGTCGTTCATGGGAAATTGCGTAAGATTTTACAACAAAATTCCAAAAAACATAACTGAACTAAATGATACAAAATTTAAATCTATTGTCAAGAAGACATTAATTTCTCGGGCGTATTATAAAATCAATGACTATATCTTGGACAAGGATGTCTGGAAATGATCCCGATTTATATTGGCGATCCCTGGCTCCAAATATTGTACATCTGCTGTGTTAAATTGTTAAATTGTAAAATTTTTAAATATTTGAGATGTAAAATAACATTGTAAATTTGATTTATTTAAAAAATTACACCTCGTTGAGTTTCTTGTCGGTATCTTCTCATCAGAGGTTTTTTCGAACCGGTGGTAAATTTTTTGACATTCATAAGTGCTACCTGTAAGCCTAATCTAAATAAAATATTTTGATTTTGACTTTGACTTTATGGGTAGATTATAATAAAAAAAGCGCGGCTGCGTACCGCGCCCGGCAGTCGGAATATACGTGTCAACAAGAGTGGTTTAGTATTATTTGTCTCTTCGGTGACTCCCTCTAGCGAGAAGTAACAAATAGAATAGAATATAACCATTTATTTCAGGCCGCATAGGCCAATAGAAATAATACCTTAAAGACTAACATACATGTAACAATAACATACAGTCAAATAATTTAATTCCCTACCCATTTTGTTGAAATGTCGTCAGACATTCGCAATGCATTAAGGTCGATATCTCAAACCAACGTCTCGATCTATAGCTCTTATGGTGACAGTTTGCTATACGATATTGAACCTAAGATGGGTTGGAAACTAAATTCCTTGACTGTAAAACATCCCAGACTCCGGTACAAACATTCGTATTCATCGTACAAAGATTCGCCTCTCCCGGGAATCGGACCCGGAACCTCGAGCTTCACAGTCGGGGTCGCTGACCGCCAGGCTACCCGGTCGTCAACATATACGACTGACCTTCGGTGGTGGCCTTGCAGAAGGCGCACTTGAAGTGCCGGCCGGCGTCCACGAACTTCATGTTGGGGCACATGTAGGCCTTGCAGCGGCTGCAGCGCACCGGGCCCATGCTCGGCGAGCCCGTCAGCGCCGCGAAGTCCAGCAGCGGCGGCGGACGCTCGCTCTCCAGCGTCTCCGCCATCGGCGAGATCTGGGCAGGGGCACATCCCGCTGTATCATGGGCGTACCCAGGGGGGCAGGGAGGGGCGGCTGTCCCCCCTTGGAAATCTCGCAGAACATGTATGAACTCGCCTGATTACTAATCAAAGTGTACACGGGGCCTTATGCTCTAACTTTTAAGTGAACCGCGCAGCAGACACTGGCAAAATGCACGGTGCGATTGCCAAAAAACCGCGCGCGACGATGGCGGACGAAGATTACCGAATCTAGCATCTGACTTGGGGGGGGGGGGGGGGGGCTAGGCCAAAAGCTGGGTACGCCCATGTACTGTATTATACTTGTTGGATAGTAAAGGGCGAGCTGATCGTAAAGAAATGCCAACCTCTCTCTTCGGTGTCACCTCGTCGAGTTTCATGCCGGTATCTTCTCATCAGAGGTTTCTCCGAACCGGTGATAAATTTTATGACATTCATGAGTGCTTCCTGTAAGCCTAATCTGAATTAAAATATTTTGACTTTGATCGCAGTCGTCTATCAGCTGCAGTGATTATTTCCCATCAAGTGACCTAGAAACGATTCCATAAACGCGACAAGCGACAGGTGACAGTGACAATTCGCCGTACATTACTGTGTCGACAAATAACGCTACAGACTTACAGACTTAACATCATAGTGGGTAAGCAATGTATACCGAATTGTCACTGTAAACTGCCGCCTGTCGCGTTTATGAAATTGAGGCCAGCATACTCAAGGGGTTTGAGGATTTAGTATCTATCTAGTTATTTAATTACTTACGACTAAACAGAACGGCATAGCGGTTTGCTTTAGCAGGTCCGCGGTCACGGGGACGTTGTACATCGAACTCCTGATGAAGCGAGGACCTGGAAGTTAAAGACTCATAATCAAATTAAAATTGTAATGACAACACAAAGAAAAATTAGGGCAATGGCAGGACTTGAACCTGCAACATCAGCATTCCGTGCCTTGCGTTTATCCATTTGCGTTAATAGAATGCAGTGCAGAATTTATATTTACTTGCAGATGTTTCTGTTTATCATGCTGTGTTCAATAACTGTGCAAAGTAATGTAGTACTTAAGCTCTCTTTGTATATTATGTATTCAAATCGATGGCTTTTTTTTATGAAATAGGAAGGAAAACAAGTGAGTCACCTGATGGCAAGTGATCACCACCGCCTATAGACAC
Source organism: Ditula angustiorana (assembly GCA_963691745.1). Lineage (NCBI taxonomy): Eukaryota > Metazoa > Arthropoda > Insecta > Lepidoptera > Tortricidae > Ditula > Ditula angustiorana. The sequence continues at coordinate 907,826 of OY829497.1, read as the reverse complement.
CCGGAACACCAAAGAGATTGCAGATGCGTCGCCAACCCAGAGGGCTCAAATGGAACACCTCCTGTGCCAGTAATTACACCGGCTGTCTCGCTCTCCACGCCGGAACACAACAGCGCGAGCACTGCTGCTCAGCGGCAGGATTAGCGAGCGAGATGGTGGGAGCGATCCGGACGGACCCTGCCCAAGGTCCAAGGTGCTTTCTGTTTCGGGGACCTAATAAAATTAACCGGCGCCGTGCTGCAGAACATCGGCTTATAACACCCAGGTTTAAAAGTCAGCGCTTACTGGCGTTTCCCTTGTCGTCGACGACGAAGTGTGTGGTGACGAGCGGCGGCACGGCGCCGCGCTCGGCCGTGGCGAACACGCCGCCGCGGCTCTGCTGGTCGTCCGCCATCACCTGGATCTGCACACACACTCCGATCGATATGTGCTCATTTTGCTCCTAGATGTGGACTATGAGCATCGATATAAGAAGGCAATAGATCTGCCAACTTGTCCGGATTGTTACGAGCCTAGCGTCACCGCTCTGCGACGGGGTGAAGCAGGTGAAGAGGGGCTTTCAATATTTAGCCATCGGTTCGACTTTGAATCTTATCGTAAGTGAATAAAGCGCTTCTCAGTTTTCTAACTAGCAGCGACGCAGGCGTCGGATAGCGGAACTAAAAATATGACGCCAATGTAAAACGTACAAAACGCAGAGCTGTTTACTTGACAATCGGCACAGACAGTTTTATTCAGGCCATCCAACATAGTCTACCGAATAGACTATGGTCGGCTACTCTGCCACTGCGTTGTACACGGTTCTATAGTTTTCTCATTTCGATGACTATAAGCGATGTAGTTATTCTACCAGTTTGCGATCTAGTTATTCTACCAGTGACCCCATCTGGGGCCGATTTCATAAGCACGACAGGCGGCAGATGACAGTAGTAATTCGCCGTACATTACTGTGTCGACAAGTAACGTTCCAGACTTACACACTTAACATCATAGTGGGCGAGCAATGTATACCGAATTGTCACTGTCACCTGTCACCTGTCGCGTTTATGAAATTGGTCCCAGGTCTCCGAAGTACTAATGAATACCCTCTAATCATCCTCCTAGTTTTTGTCACCGTTTCTTAATTCAGGGTACGCTTTGACCATAATCTCAAAATTGGTAGGTCAGGTTAGGTTGCTATTAAACAATAATTCGGATCTCTTTTCCTTGCGGCATTTTTTAATAGACCATTTTGAATATAGCAGCAAGAAAAAAACATTATAATCGCAATAAATCCGGTGAAATTACTAGACCAAGAGCTGTAATATCTTAATCCGCTAGGTTGGCAACGCGTCTGGCCTCTCCTTGATCACTTACCATCAGGTGACCCACTTGCCCGTTTGCCTTCCTTTTTTTGTACTCACAGGGCTTGGCATCTGGTCCGGGTCCAGCCTCTTCTGCTGCGGCTGCTGTTGGTACTGCCCCGGGTAGCCCGGCTGCTGGCCGGGGAACGGCGCCGCGTACTGCGCCCCATACTGTTGCTGTAAAACGATTATAAATTTCAATGTAACCTATGTATAATCACAGAATATATAATAGTACATACTAACGTACAGAAACTTCTCTTTTTCGACCATCATTAAACGAATTCCAACTTTATGATCAGGCACAAAAAGTTCCTATTACTTCATAAACATTTGCCAGGCGGCATGCGTCAAAAGAAGGGCGCCGCCCGCGCCCGCCTTCCACCCGCAATGCCCTGGCGCACCGCTAGGGTTGGGCTGCTTACTGTAATACTATCACAACGCGCGACACAGAGTGAGCGGGCGCGCGCGCAGCAAGCCGGCAACCTACTGCGATTAACCTATGCCATAGGTGATGCGGCGAGCGCACCTGCAGTGCGGAGTGAAACCCCCCTGGTATTATTGCCGATACATACATATTCAATCCTCATGATCCCGACTTGCATTGGCCATCTCTGACTCCAAATAGTGTACTACGTACGTACTAGTGTACTGTGTTATATGTGTAAAATTTACTTAAAAAATTACACATTTATCTATAAGTAAATCTTACTTGTTGCTGGTATCCTGGCTGCAATGGCGGCTGTCCCGGCATGGGAGGCTGGCCGGGCATCGGCGGCTGTCCCGGCATAGCTATGGGGGGCTGTCCCGGCATGGACATCGGCGGCTGCCCGGGCATTTGGCCGTGCATGGGTTGTTGTCCCATCGGTTGTCCCGGCATAGGCGGCTGTCCGGGCATTGGAGGTTGACCTGGAAAGGAGAAAGGTTGAAACTTGCATTATTTTGTAGTTGACTAGCTTTTGCCCGCGACTTTGCCCCGTGGAATTTGGAAGTAGGCATCTAACTTGGTTCCCAGGCGACGTATCAAGATGAAACATGCATCAGATTTGAAGTTAGACTGTATCAATGTAGTCTTTGCATGATTGGCCATGGAAGTTTCAATTAAAAAATATTGTAGCCACAGTTATGCTTCATAGAGTAAACACCCCTTCTAGTGGTACCCAAAGTACCAGTCATTGGCACCTAGTTTTTGCAGGAATGTCGCCACTATTGTCTTGAAATACCATTGCAAGAGCCCATTGACGAGCTGTCCATTGTCCACAGGATGGTATTTACCCTATTAAACAAGAGTTGTAACAACAAATAGGGTAGATTTTCTGTTGCATATCCTATTGTTAGGGGTAATGCTTACCATAAGAGCCCATCGGCGGTCCGGGCTGGGGGAACCCTGGCTGCTGGCGGGGCGCTGGTGGCGCGAAGCCTGGCTGCTGTGTGAGGGGTGGCGGCATGTGCGGCAGTCCCGGCATCGACATCTGGTTGAACTGCGACGTGGGCGGCTGCGGCGGACCTGGCTGCGGCGGCAGGCCCGCTTGTCGCATCTGCGGCGGTTGCTGGGGATGACCAGGGATTCCGGGTTGGCCAGGCATTTGACTCTGTTGAGAGGGGTGCATCGGTCCGGATGGTTGACTAGGATGGCCAGGCATTTGGCCGGGCTGCGGCGGTTGACCTTGGGGGAACCCGGGCGCTGCGTAAGGCGGCATGCCCTGCCTTTGCTGCGGCGGCCCGCCCTGCTGCGGTGCGGCCATTTGTGGTTGCTGCATTGGTCTAGGGCCAGGGCCGGGAGGCATCTGACCTGGCGCGCCTTGAGGTACCGCTGACATCTGACTGTGCGGTGGCATCTGAGGGCCTTGCGAACTTGGTGGCATTTGGCCGGGTTGTGCGCTCGGGGGCAAAATGCCTTGGGGGCCCGGCGGCATGTGCCCCGGTTGAGAGCTAGGTGGCATCTGAGGGGGGCCTTGAGGCCCCGGCGGCATCTGATTTGGAGGACCTTGATGACTGGGAGGCCCTGGAGGCCCGGGGGGCATCTGGCCAGGAGGACCCTGACGGCCTGGTGGCATCTGTCCGGGGGGGCCTTGAGGAGGGCCTTGTGACTGGCCCATGGGAGGACCTTGTAGCTGGCCCATAGGAGGGCCCTGAGGCTGACCCATAGGAGGGCCCTGAGGCTGGCCCATCGGAGGACCCTGAGGCTGACCCATTGGAGGGCCTTGAGACTGGCCCATAGGAGGACCCATCTGAGAGCCAGGTGGTTTAGGACCTTGCATTGAAGTAGGGGGCCCTTGAGGCGGAAAGGCTTGCCTGTTCTGGTCAAGGTTAGGCGTCTGGCTCTGTGGGGGCTGGCCTAAACCTTGAGGCATTGCTACAGAAGGCATCTGCGGTCTTGGAGGGAACTGACTGCCACTAACTGGTGGCCTGAAACCTTGAGGTTGACTGGGCGGTAACTGGCCCGGCCCAAAATTGGGTGATTGTGGGAATGACCCTGGCGGTAACTGTCCGGGAGGTAGTTGCGTAGGGGGGATAAAGCCTTGGGGTCCGTTTATGCTCATGCCCTGCATTTTCTGGGCCATTTCGCTCTGGTCGTAGGGTTTGTGTGGTCCGTTGGGTGGCTGGTTGTATATGTTAGCATTCTGGACTCCGTTGAAGTCGGACGGCCCGAGGGGGTTGTTTGGTGCATTGTTGTTCTGCCCTGGAGGCAGGAATTGAGGGTTCATGGTGATATTCTAAGCCGTTTACCTGGAAAGAAAATGATAAAAACATACAGATAAATGTAATGGTCCAATTGACTGCAAATGAGACAAAAATCCAAAGAATAAATAATTTGAATGAAAGGTATTCCATCTTAGCCCTTTGGGTTGGCAACGCATCTGCAATATCCTTGATGTTGTGGGTTTCTATGGGCAGTGGTGATCACTTACCATCAGTTGACACACTTGCTTATTTGCCTTTCTATCTACACTAATATAATAAAGAGGTAAACTTCGTTTGTTTATTTGTTAGTTTGTTTGTATGTAGGGTGTAATCTCTGGAACTACTAAAACGGTTTCAGCCGGAAAACCAGTTTCGGTCGGACTCTAGTGAAAGTGTGGAACAGTTTAACCGAGACAGTGATTAGTGCACCCTCAGTGAACTCTTTTAAAAATAGACTAGACAAACATTTAAATCAATAACATAAGTGGACAATGATATGCGTGCACCAGCTTAAAGCTGCCTGTGCATTACAAATAATAATAATAATTTTTCATTTTCTTGTTTTACTTAAACTGTGTTTTAGGAGCATGCCCTGTGCCCACCCCTGGATCTGCTTGCTTACAGAATGCCACGGTGAAACAGTTATTTGCTATTGCGTATTGTATGGTGAGTGATGAAATCAGAGGTTGTAAAGGCTAGCAACAGATTAGAAAGTCTCAAGGATTCCTATAAGCTGCAGTAGTCACTTTCCATCAGGTGACCCGCATGCCTGTTTAAAATAGTAATACATCTTATTAATAAAAAGAATATTGTTAAAGCATTATTTGCTTAATTATAGTTATATTTTTTTGTACCTGTTTTCTAAGTTGCGGGTCTACAAATAACAAATACAATTTATTTTATTTACATTTAACAATATTTATTTTGTTGTGGACATTTGATCTCTACATAAAATAAACCAGACTTTAAATGGCGGTATAGGCAAGAAATTACACTTGAATACTAAATAATACTGTACTTTCTAATTGGGAAATGATTACAACATTAAAAGTGATAAAAATCAGAAAATGTAGCCACTGTATATGTACATTAAATTAAATAATATAATCAAAATCTCGTGTTCTCACTGCCACATAAGTGATACGAAAACTATGTCAGTCAACATGATAAGAATTAGATTCACAAGAAGCTGTAAAAATATATAGGTTATATTAGAATTTCCGCACCAAATATGTTCCAGATTTAATTGTCCACTTTTAAATCATACAGGCGACGACAAAAACAGAATCAAGCCGGGAATTTAATCACATTACGCGGTGCATTGCGACTCCAATCACAATTTGATTAAAACCTGTTAGGTCACTTGGCAGAATAAATATACCCACCATCTTCACTTACTAACGATTAAAAAACATACGTCAACTATCCCTTAAGCATCATAGTATATAATAATACCGTTATTACACCAAAAATCACTGAAATCTGGTGAAATATCACCGAAATATTAGTAAGTTGAAACTGACAGCTGCCGTTGCAGATTTAGAAGTTATTTTTACACTGCAAAACGATAAATACCGAATTTAAATTTGCACTGTCTAAAGGTAAAAGGTCCCTTATTGATACTTACGGCTTACGATGGGTTTTTTAACGATATTTTCGAGTAAAAAATATAAACAAGATCACGACTAGCGAAATATACACGGGCCACGTATTCTGGCAGTGTTGTCAGACGATAAACGCTTATGTGGAACTTTTGACTTCTCACACAGAACGCGTGAAATGGAGCGTACATGTTTCAAAAATATTTAACTATTTTGTTGATCCTAATATTTATTTCCAACTTAATTAAAAGTTTATTATTATTAACTTAATAGTGAACAATTCAGTGATTAAAAGAGGCACAGTGGTTTATTTATTACACAGTGATTAATACAAATGATACCCGTGGAACGGAACTCTGTGACTCAGCATGGCAATGTCAAAAATCATCTGTCATCGCAAACGCAAAATGGTACGAAAACAAACTTTACTTCAATTGACATAAAGTTCAAACGTAGATGACATCTTCTTCTTATACAATATTTTTTCAAAGACTGTAAAAGACGTAAGAACTACTTACGTAGTTCTTGTTTGTTACTGATTTATTGATTTGATTTTATCAAAGTTTTGAAATAAATTTTAGACTTTCAGCTTCTCGCTTCTTAATACTTTAAGACTTTTACTTTGGTTTAACTTTTACTTCTGACTAAATAATAACGAACGTGTTAACTTTTTACTTTCTTAAAATTAAGCTTATCGAATTTTCATGACACGACGCGGCCTTTTTAAAAATGCACGTCACGTACATACATACATAAAATATCCAAAATGCGTCGTAGCAGCAACATTACTAATTAGTGTGAAGCGACCAATTAACTAGAGAAAGTTCGACGCAAACTTGGTAACTCGATTACTTACAACTAGCAACTTAGAAAGCATCTGCCAAGTATCAAAACGTTACAAGATCCATTACATTGCTGCTTCAGTGCTATGCGTACATATTTTAATTTAGGAAGAAGCATCAATGTACAGCGAATTTCAGCGACATGTGTTGGTGTGCTGTCTATGTTTGAATTAGATGCGCTGGTGTGCATGAGCTCATGCTAACCGGGGTTGACATTGACACACCCCGTGTTGTACGCATGCGTGGATATGCTAGGAAATAGAGGTGGGGTGATGTAATATCGATGGAATATTTAAAAAGAAACAAGACTTTATTTTTAAAAGTTTAATGATATAAAAACGTTGAGACGTTAAATCAGGAAGACCCCTCCTTCATTGTCAAGTGTCACTTACAATACAAAAATAGTGTCCCATCTAACGGACATCGGCTCAACAAACTATGGGCCCAGCCCGTTAATTGGCTCTTTTACTTGCATGTACCTAGACTGAAATGCTATCTGGTGATAAATAGTTATTTATACTGATTTATTTATTACTGCTTGCTTCCTTTATTGTCATTAATCGAATGTAATCTTAACGGTTAATCATTATTTCATAAAAATGTTTCACAAACTAATCATTTGAAAAAAATATTTTATTTCCGAAACTATATTATTTTACGAGTTTTATACTTAAAACAAATCTAACCTTACTTATAGGGTTCTACACGATAGTCCTGAAATAAATAAGCCCCCCCCCCCCCCCGCCCCCCCCGCCCGACTCGAAGGCTGAATCCACTTTTGTTTAAGAGTGAGCATTAGATTTTCTCACTATACTAACGTATCTTCGTTTCATCGATAGCTCGATAACTCATAGTATGCGCATCCCTACGGCAGCTACCCTCTCTCTATCGATCTGCAACGACAAAGCCTAATTTTGCCTGTTTGCTCAATTTTCTTCGCATCCAAACGTTTTAAGTACAAGCACATAACAAACAAAATCAGTCTCTACTGGATCATGTTCCGCTTTCATTTTAAATGTCCCTTCAGTGTACATAGGACTATTCGAGTTGGCGTTAAATCTCTTCCTTTGACGATTTGACGTGCAATTATGAGTTTTACGCGCCGCCACATAAATGTCATTTCTGCTTATTGAGTGTTAAGTAGAGAATTGTAAAGGCTGGGAACTGTAAAGGAGGTTTCAGCAAAATGTTTTTACTATGATACCTGCCTCGCTGGGGGCTCCAGTAACGTGGGCAGTGGGCAGAGTGGGAGTGGGAGTGTGGGCTTAGTGGGACTCAAATGTGGGATCGTGAAGGTAAGTCCTATTTTAAACTACTCAGTTATTCAAGGATGAGAAAATTAGTTTAAAGAGTGACGGGATTTTAAAGGTCTCTTGGGTCTTTTTTACTGTTAATTTTGAATGGTTTTTTATGTGGTTTGTATGGATTTTTGGTGTGTTGCAGTGATTGACCCTGACTTTGGCCTGAATGGATATCGATTCAATGACTATTTTCAGCGACATTTTTTTTATAAATAACTAGCTGACCCGACCGACGATATCCTGTTCTAATCCCTTGATTTGCGAGTTAGTTATAGCCTTGAGTTTATACAAATATCTCATAGAAAAATGTTCGTTCAGTTTTTCCCGATTTGAAAAAATCCGGGATACTTTTCTAATTTTTATTTCCATAAAACCAAGACTTGAATATAATATGACGAATGCTATGAGAATCTGATGAGAATAAGTGAAGCAAAGGTTATATGTCAGGATCGTAGCTTGTGAAAATCCGTGGTCCCTGTCTACCCTTCCGGGAATCAGGCGTGACTTTAGGTATGCATAAAAATGTAATTCAGACTATCACGACTCATCATCATCATCATCTCAGCCACAAGAAGTCCACTGTTGAACATAGGCCTCCTCCATGGATTTCCAAAGTGACCGATTGGAAGCGTCATGCAACCAGCGCCTTCCTGCCACCTGTATGAGGTCATCGGACCATCTTGTGGCTGGTCGTCCTACGCTGCGCTTGCCAATACGCGGCCGCAATTCGAGAACTTTTCGACCCCATCGGTCATCAGTTCTCCGTGCTATGTGCCCTGCCCACTGCCACTTCAACTTGCGGATCTCCTCATTTCCGATTCGATCACGCAGAGAAACTCCGTGGATAGCCCTCTCCATAGCACGTTGTGTGACTTTGAGCTATCACGACTATTTTAAACAAAAAATAACCAAATCAGTTCACCGTTCTCAAGTAGGTACCTCTTTTCCATCGGGTACTTCGGGAAAGTCCCCAGGTTTCCGTAATCCATAGGCCCTCCTAGTTGCCGTCAGATCATCAACCTACACACAAACAGTTTTCGATTAACAAATACTTACTTAACAAGGCGCCACAGGGTTCGTGAAAGGGTGGATCTTTTCGAGCAAGCACGTCTTGAAGGTCTAGACGCAAAGGGTTTGCTACGGAAGAGTCAACCCAAGCCCTCCTATGTCTACTTACAACTCGGCTGGTCAATCTTTTGTGCAGCATGTGATCGCGTCTTTAAAGCGAAGTTAGGTTTCACAAGCCACGTTAGACCGCATCACAGAAACAAACCGGACTGAACCAAATGTAGGAGTCGCCGTCACCGGATACGGTGTGGAGGACATGACTTACTCAAAGAAAGAAAGAATGAAGAGATTTAGAAGGAAGAAAGGGTTTAATCGGTGTTAAGAAGTACATAGGGTACATAGAGTATTTACCTAGTCTTTTTGCTTATTGTCAAATAAAATACTTCTCTGAGGTATCATAGTTATAAAGCTCCATTATGCTAAAGGTCAGGTTACACCGCATGGAGCTGAAGCTTCCTCGTGCATTAACAGCTGGACGGACTTAGATGAAATTGGGTAGACAGATAGATCATATCCTGGATTAATCCATTGGATAGGTACTTTATATCCCGTAAAATCTCGTACGTGATCCATCGCAGGCGAAGCCGCGAGTAAGTAAAGCTCGTTCATAATATTATTAGAATAACGTAAAGTATGTTGCAGCTATAATTTTTCTTTTCTTATCTTTTCTACCACTTTAAGGGGCTTTTAGGTAGTCGTAGATAAACAGAGGTGGCAAAATCGTTATTGCACACAGACGTGCAAATAGCTAGCGGCGGGCCTGCATGCGAGAACTTGTACGCCTTTAAGAACCTAATATGACACTTGTCCCTGCAGCAATGTGGTGGGCGTTGCCGCTGCTAGCGCTGACTGTGCTCGCGCAGAAGCCGAACCTCGACGCCATCCTCAACCGCCGCACGGATGTCTACATCGCTGGCTTCTTCCCCTTCGGCAAGGGCGTCGAAAACTCGCACACTGGTAGCTATATTTAACGCTTTACTGATCTGCAATCTTATGAACGGGCCTTTATTTCACAAGGACCCAGGAAGAGGGCCATGAGATCATTATCCCCTCCTGGGCTGGGTGCAGGTTAACCACTGGTAATTTTTCGTATCTCAATGATGGCCCTGTCTGAAAGGCTGGATCTGCCCCTGAATCACAAAACTAACAAAATATGAGAGGTGAGATTGACACAATTAGGTACGTCACGCATCCACTATTAAGCCCTGTAACGCAAAAACTCAACGAGATAGCCGTTTATGCTGAACTGTCGCTATCACATGTCACCCATCGGCTTGTGGTGGAATAGGGGCCAGGCGGACCCACCGCCTCTCACTGTGGCTCTCTCTCTCTCGAGGCAGAATGTGAATTTCTACTTACAGACAATCATCTTGCCAAATATGTATAAACGGCTTTATAATCTCTTAAAACAAGGTTGAATTATACAAAACGTTCTTGCCTGTACCATAAACAGTTTAGGGATATATAGATTCGAATCGAGCGACACCCAAACACTATGGAAATTGTATCACTTACGTTTATGCAGTAACAATTAAACGTTTTATCTGTCTATCTATCTTTATTACTTTTGCATAATATTGATATCACACTAAAATGAGAATATAAGGCCAAGAAAGCCCTTCCTTTTATATCTATAAGTGCAGCATATACACCGGACTATTTATGTTGATGATTGTTCCTGCCTCATTTTTATTTTCACTGATCTCTGTTCTCAGTTGCATTAAATAAATGGCCACATCAGGTATCTATCGAATTTCTTTTCAATTCCCGTTTGTTAAAATGAAGATGACAGTAGAGACAAGGGTGGGATAGGGACATCAAGTGGAGATAATCGTGCCAAAAGTGTAATTCAACCGGCTTCATATTGGTTTTGTTCCATTTATTTTTTATGAAATAGGAAGGCAAACAACATGTCTGTCACCTGATGGTAAGTGATCACTATTGCACCGGCTATAGACAACCGCCTCAGCAAAGTAATTGCAGATGCGTTGCCAACCCAGAGGGCCAAGATGGAAGACCTCTTGTGCCAGTAGTTAGACCGGCTGACTTGCTCTCCATGCCGGAATAGCCAGCAAGATGGTGGTAGCGATCCGGACGGACTTTGCAGATGGTTCTACCACCCGCACCAACCAAATACCAAAACATTATTATTATTATTACTATTATCTTAAAGTGTCTAGGGCCTCCCATAGTTTAAAGATGGCTCTCGCTGTAGCCTTGGCGTGAATACTGATGTTCTCGTGAACTCTACTGTAGGGCGAGGCGTGATGCCGAGCGTGAAGCTGGCGCTGGATCACGTCAACGAGCATGACTCAGTGCTGCGCAACTACCGGCTGCACATGTGGTGGAACGACACTGAGGTATGACTATCTTAGAATGACGTGTCCTAGAATGACTACGTTGCGCTTAACAATGCACAAGCTATGAACACTGAACTTCATCTTCTCAGCATATAATTTCTCCACTGCTGAATATGCCTCTTCCATTGATTTCCATATCGTCCTCGATGCTGCAAATCTAGTCCACGTTAGCCCTGACTTTTACAAAATATGAAGGCAAACAAGCAAGTGGGTCACCTGATAGTGAGTGATCACCACCGCCTATAAAACAACCGCAACACCAAAGAGATTGCAAATGCATTGCCAACCCAGAGGGCTAAGATGGAATACCTCTTGTGCCAGTAATTGCACCGGCTGTCTTGCTCTCCAAGCCGGAACACAACAGCGCAAGCACTGCTGCTTAGTGGCAGGATTAGCGAGCAATATTGTGGTAGCGGTCCAGACGAACCTTGCATAAGGTTCAACCATCCACAATTACTACGACGACTCCGCGGCTTACTACGCATATCTGATCTGACATGGGATCTGCCTTATCTAAAATATTTATTAGGAGGCATGCCCCCACTCCACATCACATGATATTGATCTGGCCAGAACATTCACCAGATCATGTCATCTGTAGAGCCTTACTATTGTCCTTGGGTTCTATTTCAGAGTTTAGAAACCCTGAGACATGGTATTTAACGTTATCTGTTCTCTACAGTGCAATGCGGCGGTGGGCGTGAAGTCATTCTTCGACATGATGCACTCCGGGCCACACAAGCTGATGCTGTTTGGAGCAGCCTGCACCCACGTCACTGATCCCATCGCGAAGGCGTCCAAGCACTGGCATCTGACGCAGGTTATTAAAGACCTAAAGGTTGTTTGAATAAAGCCTGAAGAATGGTCAGCGGTTTTACCTCATCTGATGGTCCTGAATAGCCAACTGCCATTCCGTGTATGAGAGTTTCATTTGAGTGCTAGGTACTAGTGAAACTTTTACTAAGAGAAAATGGGATGGGAGATACGGAGTTTTTGTAAAAGGGTCATAGAATTGTGAATAAAATGGGAAACCGATTCAAAATAGATATTTTCCAATACTTTGTATCCTGTCATCAACATTTTACAGAATTTATACTCCTTAGTTGGTCCTCCGTCAAAGTCTCTATTTGCAGACAATTACGCTTGATCTGTGTTTGATTTTACTTTGGTCCAAGGATCTTGCTCTCGCTTTCCAACTGCAGATGTATTGTCGTTTTTTTTTCAGCTATCGTACGCGGATACGCACCCGATGTTTACAAAGGAGGCGTTTCCGAACTTCTTCCGCATCGTACCCTCGGAGAACGCTTTCAACATTCCCCGCATTCGGCTGCTGCAGCATTTCAACTGGACGCGCGTTGGAACAATCTACCAGAACGAGCCGCGATATGCTCTGGTAGGCATCTAGGCATATCCCATAGTGCTAAGAAAGCCCTAGCTTTAGTGACTGACTACTGTGCGCTAGCCACTGCTGAAGGAACTGTATGTTGCTTACTGCCGTGACCTGTATCCTAACTGAACTTTTATGATTGCAGGCGCATAACCGTCTAATCTCAGACCTGGACATCCACGGCATCGAGATCCTCGAGCAACAGAGTTTCGCCACTGAGGTCAAGTCCGCCCTAGCCAAGCTGAAAGAGAAAGATATTCGCATCATCCTCGGAAACTTCAACGAGACCTGGGCGGTCGAAATCTTCTGCGAGGCTTACAAGTACTGATTTTTGCTCTAGGTTTTCGATTTTAAGGTGTGACGATAGAGATTTATGAGTCGTGAGCTACTCATTGACACCCCTGTTACAGAATAGATAATAGCACTACGTAGTGCCCTTGTCCATATCTTAAAACAAAACATAGAGATGGGGTTGATTAAAGTAATAATTTCAATTTTAATTACGCTTTTACGCTGTTATGACCCTGGAGAAGGAGGAATGGAGGAGTTATCATCATTCGATGGACACGAATTGGCAGGCTCGAATCTGGTATTTTCCGTTTTGATATTCCTACACATTAGTTGGTGGGATCCTGTCATCGGCATTGTTAAAACTGGTTCACCTGGTGAAGAAAACTTACCAATACCATTTTACTGAAAGTGTCGGTAAACTCGAGCTGTATCCGTTCAGGCTGGAGATGTACGGGCGCGCGTACACGTGGCTGCTGCTGGGCACGTACAACCCGAAGTGGTGGCGGCGGCGCGCGCCGTGCTCCAAGCGGGACCTCACCACCGCGCTCGACACCGCCATCCTCACCGACCTGCTGCCGCTCTCCACCACCGGCGAGACCACCGTCTCGGGGATCGTAAGTACTGGCCGACTAGTTGACATTCTGTTAGCGTTAACTCTAAGAGTGACGACAACTTGCGTGGACTTGACGTTAGGCGGCGAAAGCAAACGCCTAAATGTGTCGATTGTCAATGTCAAACCCGCACATTCTGTTTCTTCTACCAGCGTTGACGGCGTTGACGTTAACACAGAGTCACTTTGTCTAGACACCCTGGATTCCCACGTACTGATCACCTGTGCTGGATTTACGGAAGCGTGAATGGCCTAAATAACTTTTTATCAAATTACACGATAACGCGTCTTTGCCGCCAGAGACTGGCCGAGGACGGGGACCCTACCTGTTTCTACTTTAGAAGTAGAAATTACTTATTGCTTAGAATATGATTAGTATACAATAGATGTGATTTAAACAGTAGTACTTGGAACGGAAAACATTATTGTTAATACTATAGCGTACTGAAAAACGAAAGAACGAATCCCTCTAGCATGTGAACCAATGATCTGGTGAACGTTTGGGAAAGAACTGATTGCAGGCACCACAAGACATGTATTGTGGTTGTTGTAGGATTTGGGAGAGGCTCCTGTTTAGCAGTCTTCTTCCGGTCGACTTACTGTTATTTTTCCTATTACAGACAGCGAAAGACTATCAAGTCGAATACGACCGGAGAAGAGGCATTGAATATTCAAGATTCCATGGTTACACATATGACGGTAAGATCACTACAGTTACCTATCGAAATGACAGTCAACCATTTAGCATCAAATACGGTGGTTGAAATATAGTTTATTAGATAGAGTGAGTAGCAGTTAGCAGACAAGATACTTGTAAGCCTAAGAAAGATAAAGATAATTATCATTTATTCCTACATGGTCTTAAATACAACAGCTCTTATCCATGGATTTGATGGTGACGTGACACCCAACCCAACTCGTCAGTCACGTACTTGAGAGCTGGATCATACAGAGGGGAGATAATTTAGTAATGCTTATTGTTTTGGACATAATATTTGTTTCAGGCATCTGGGCAATGGCTCTGGCCATCCAGACAGTGGCACAACGAGTAAAGTTGCGCTACAAAGAGAAGACTGTTCAGGACTTCCGTTACCGGGACAAAGAGTGGGAACAGCTATTTCTGGACGCTCTGAGCAATGTGACTTTTGAGGGAGTTACTGTGAGTTTTTCTGTATTGGCATTCCTATCAAAGACGTCGATTTTAAAATTTTGCTGTGTCCCGGCGTGAAGAGCACAGCCGGTGAAATTACTGGCACAAAAGATATTCCATCTTAAATTTTTGTAACCGAAATTGCTTTTGATTTTAGTTTTTAGTGCTGATGTTGCAGGTTCGAGTCATGCTATTACCCTAATTTTTTTTCTTTATGTTGTCATTATATAGCATTTTTAATCCATCTTAGCTTAGCCCTCTGGGTTGGCATCGCGGCTGCAATCTCTTCGCCGTTGCGGGTGTCTATGGATGATGGTAATCACTTACCATTAGGTGACCCACTTGCTATTTTATACTAAAAATAGGATATTTCAATGGTAAATCCGATTTCCTTCATGCAAATTCATGTTTCCAGGGTCCAGTGCGCTTTTACGAGAACGAGCGCAAGGCGTCGATCCTGCTGAAGCAGTTCCAGGGAGACGAGGTTGGAGAGATCAAGGTGGGAGAGTACTGCGCCGAGAGAGACCATCTAGACTTAGCCAACGGACAGATGTTCAAGTGGTTTGGCAAGTTAGTGTATCTTCTGCTGTTTTTTGAGTACACATAAACCGTAGCAGTGGAGCGTAGTTTGGAGACGAACAATCAAATGCTACCGCCCTGCGCTCTATGCTAGTTTCACTGTTTATGAGTAGTGTAGTAGAAAATACATTTCATTCCTGTATTAAATTGAACTATAATCATAGTTGTAAACAGCTGTAAACTGTATAATTTGCTAGTTTTTGAAAAACAAGAAAATTAGTTTATACAGCCAAGGAATATAGGAAAGTTGAAGTTCTTACAACTGATGTTAGTCAAAATGCCTTTAAAGGCAACATTAACCCAATTTATTTAATTTTGCACACATTTTGCAGGAACCCACCCAAAGACCGAACGTTACTGCTGATCGAGCACACACAAGTGAATATCACGATCTATTCCTTCCTCGTGTCCTGCTCCATCCTGGGTATCATCATCGCGACCGCCTTCCTAGCCATGAACATACATTACAGGAACCAGAGGTATGTGCGGGTGCCGTGAGAAATCGCTTAAGTTATTGAATTACTTAGGATTGAAACGTGGAAGGACCAACAGCCTTTTCAGTGAGAGGAAGCTTTAAACAGGATGAAATGTTGCATTAACAGCAATCAGCTCCGTACAATGATAACTAGTATCAATTTTGGGAAGTTTAACAGTTCAAATATTTTTTCTACATAAAAAAGGAATCCTCATAGTGACTATTAGGATGTAATGATTGTGACTGTAGAGACTGGACGGATCCAGATATATCAAAACGTGTTTTTAATACAAGTAACACTTGTAGGTACATCAAGATGTCGTCCCCGCACCTGAACAACCTGATCATCATCGGCTGCATGCTGACTTACACCAGCGTCATCTTCCTGGGGCTGGACTCCAGCCTCAGCAGCATAGGTACGTAGTCCGACAGCCACCTCTCTCTGTACTGTCAATCCTATCGCAGTGTCATTAATACATGTGTCTTCTCTTCAACTGTTTCGGATACAAGGTAACTTCTTATAAAATCATCACATCTTTCAATTTTCCACTATACTTAATACTCGATCATGCTTTGAAGAATCATTTCTTAGAAGCTAGTATAGACGGCTGATATGAAGCTTCGCTTCTGAGAAACGGTCTTCACCTTTGTCGAACAGGACAACGATGATGGTAAAAGGAATAGCTTAACTTTGAGCACTGTCGACCGGCATGAGGCACGCACCGGCGGGCGCCAGTCACCTGATCTCATCATCTTCATTGATTCTTAGGTCTTTCTCAGGAATCCCAGCGTGGAGGTAACGACAGCTTGCTCCCACCCCAGCTTGAGCTTCAACCCCGGGCGATGTGGATGCCGTTAACCAAATTTTGGGAACTCTAACCCCACCCCGACTATTAGATTAGAATTTCCATTCTGAGAAAGACCTAGGTCGTTTTCTAGGTCGAGGAGTCGTCAGCATGTTTCCAAGTTTTGGTTTCATTTTTCCTTTACTGCGAAGCTTTTGTCGGTTGGTGGTATGTGAATTGTTGTATTTGTGCTTTATTGACTAGTGCTTGGTTTACTGTCATGTTTTGCTTCGATGTACGATTTATTCAATGCATAATTCTTTCTATTCTTTGCATAAGTCAAATCTTGCAACATCTTGAGCAACTACTCTGATTTTGCCACATATTTTGCTCATGATCACTTCTGAGCATGTTGGAATTGTCTTCTACAGGAACGATAACCAACTTTGAACTACTGTAATGATGGATGTCCATAGTTTCCAAGATGAACAAATAATATGTTAGAGTCCTTGATTGTACATGTAAAAAGTCCTCAAGTATCATGATGTAAATTACATATACCAGAGTGAAGGCTACTGAATATTGGCAATTGGTGCTTTTTCAGCTAAGCTACCATACCGTTCTATCGCATTCGTTTATCATTGACTAAATAAGTCTTATTGCAATTTTGTAAGATAGTATACTAGTGTTGCATCATGAGCCAATATTCTGCTGTTGCGCTTCTCTGACCCTTTCTCGACGAGCTAAAAACGGGAGAACGAAGATATTTAAGCGAAAGCAACCATATTTAATATAATTAGTTACGCATTTTATGGCCTTAACACCGTGCCTTGTTACGAAAGGGCTGTCGCATGATGTCGCAGCAGTAGCCTTCCCACTAACTCTGGACCTGGCTGACGCTCTCTCTGCCCACAGCGGCGTTCCCCTACATCTGCACGGCGCGCGCGTGGCTGCTGATGGCAGGGTTCAGCCTCGCCTTTGGAGCCATGTTCTCCAAGACCTGGAGGGTGCATTCCATCTTCACGGATGTGAAGCTTAACAAGAAGGTAACGTTATTGAAGCGACGTCTATGCTTAATATAGGTGTATTGTAGATAGACGAATTTCATTTTGATATTATGATATGATTTGATATAGCCATCAAATGCCTCCCTTTCGTTTGAGTTTTTAAAGCGTAAACCATCACCAAAAGTTCACTATGTGAAGCATTAGTTGAAGGTATAAGCAGGAAAATGTTGCTAAATTCCAATGGTCGAAAAGCAATCTCTACCAGATCCAGATACTCAAACCATTTACTTGTCTCTGGGTTGGCATTGTCCTTCGTATCTGGCTTCTGGAATCTTAAGGGCCATCATTCAATGAAATGCCTCAACATGGTTGCGACAAGTATACCCTAATCAGATTGGAAGAGCAAAGCTGATGGTCGACCAATCCCATCGACAGATGCTTGTGGTAAACATGTTGCGCTGCTCTAATGTACGGTGGGTTTCGTTGCAGGTGATCAAAGACTACCAGCTGTTCATGGTGGTGGGGGTGCTGTTGTGTGTGGACTTCGCCATCATGATCACCTGGCAGGTCTCCGATCCTTTCTACCGTGCCACTAAGCAGATGGATCCTGTCGTGAGTACTTTCTAATACCATCTTCACTTCTCGAGGTTTGTATTCATTGAGGTCTCCATATTATTGAACAAAAGCAGTTCTTTACAACTAGCCAAGTGCTCGATGAAATTACCCATGGGCACCATCTTAATCTCTATCAGATTTTTCTCAAACGATAGAGTTCATTTTCAACCTGCTACTCACCACGTCCTCTTTTTTGATAAAATTAGTTTAAATGCTTAAAATTACTTGAAAAATGTCTCAAAAATTGTTTGACCTCTTTGCATCATTAGTTTAGGCTTAACCTAATGATGCAAAGAGTGAGAGAATTTAAACTAATTTTATCAAAAGTGGAAAGGCAGCCGCCTTTCCACTTAAGCGGGTAGAGCAATGTGCGCTCCACACACTTCACACTTCACGGGGGGTCGATCGGTGTTTCAAATGTATGAAAACGCGGCACATCTCGGCTTCAATCCGCTTAATTGGAAAGAGAACCTTAAGATTCCCCATCGTAGCATTTTTTCTATTGCAGCCTCACCCGTCGAGTGAAGACATCGAAATAGTGCAAGAGAACGAGTATTGTCAGTCGGAGCAGATGTCCATCTTTATCGGAGTCATCTACGCATACAAGGGACTACTTTTGGTAAGATTTCACTTGAGGCGACGGCGTTGCGTACAATAGAATATATTCCAGGATCTTCAGAAGAATCAAAGTTAAGTTTCTACCTAAGGACAATAAGAATCAGCTTTCCAGCTAAAGCTACTTGCCCTAGGGTAGGCAATGTTTTTTTAAGCCACTGCTTTGAGGACTATGGCTATCTTTGCCGTTAGTTCACCTTCTTACCTAGCATCCAGCAGGTATAACAGGTTCGATGCTTCTAATCATTCAGGACTAGAGTATCACCGCTAGTCCCGTAATTTGAGCATTGCCTTTCTTTATCATAGGACACCAAATTGAAATGAATCTGATTGAGATCAAATTATGTTGCTTTTTTTGAGCGGTCGATTTTAGTTCTGCGTATCTTTAAATCTATAAAGCAAAGCTTAAGAAGTGAATGTGATTAGATTATTTAGCCACTGTTTCAAATTTAATATTATTCTTTTTCAGGTTTTCGGAGCGTTCTTGGCATGGGAGACGAGATCAGTGTCCATTCCGGCTTTGAATGATTCTAAACACATCGGGCTGTCGGTCTACAACGTGCTAATCGTCTGCATCACGGGAGCTCCCCTTGCCCTGGTATCTTTTATTACATGCAAGCTTTTAATATAGATTGCGGTGTCTAGGCGTCTATTATTAAATCTTGAAACTTCAATTTATTTAACCAACCAAAAACACTCTCATTACTTTCAGGTGCTGGCAGACCACAAAGACGCCCTCTTTGTTCTTATCGCCATTTTCATCATCTTCTGCACAACCACTACACTATGCTTAGTTTTTGTTCCAAAAGTAAGTAATCTGGTTGACAGGTTTCGTTTATCTTATTCCATCTGACCGATTAATGTATTGCATGCAATGCTTAAAAGCTGTTACTCTTGTACGTATAACTATATTATACTTATCAGATACCTTCCTATTTACTGCTACCTTCTACGGGATCTTAATTACTCTCAGAATAGATTCAAAGTCAAGGGTCAAATCAAATCAAACCAAAATCGTTTATTCGCAGTAATATGGTTACAGGGGTCTTCCAAAATTAAAATTAAAAACTGCACATTACACCATTACTGGCGTGCGAATATTTTGTATAAAAGCTTACTTAACTTAATCAACAACGCCAAACAGACGAGCGGGGTTTATCTTAAGCTCATTGAGTCATCTCATTGCTCTTACTTTTAACCTCTTTCCATATATCTTATGTAAAAATCCATCTTACGAAGTCCCTTTACCTTTGGATGTTGGCAGTCACATTCTTTAACATCCACATGTTTGACACGTTCGAGTTTAACTTGCGTACAGTTGTATAAAGCATCTGTACTTCTCACGCTTTTATGAAAAGTCAAAATCGATTCCAACTTGCAGCTGCTGGAGCTGCGGCGAAACGGTCAGCCGGGCACGGCGCCGTCCCGGATCCGCGCGACGCTGCGACCGGCGTCTACGCACGAGTGCCGCTCGCCGGGACCCGAGCTGGAGCGCAAGCTGAAGGAGCTCCGCCAATATAACAACCGGTACCGGCGCACGCTGCAAGCCAAGGAAAACGAGCTGCAGGTGAGAACATTCCTAGATACACATTAAAACCGGGAATCCATGTGGTTGCAATGTTGGAGCTCTGACGCAACACTTATCTGGATATAGCAATTTCAAGGATCTGTGCAACTTTATATTTAGATGCAGTTGATCCTATATTTTATACTTCTTTGCTTTCTGGTCATGCGTATTGGTCACATTTCTTTGTAGGTTCTTGGCTTTCACCAGAATAAACATAAAGTAACATATAGTTTATTTAACTTTACGCTATTACAAGAATGAACTTGAGGTGAACTACTTTTGAGGCGGTCGGTAGTTTGGATTACTTTAAAATCAATAAAACGTGCTTCACCTTTACCTCACTTTCCCACGGCCTTCATTTCGCCTCTGTACTAGATAAGACTCGTAGACTATTCCCAACCGCCAGGCGTGCTAACTAAATTTACTCTCCTGAGTACCTATGTAGACTATTTTTACCCTACACTAAACTATCCAACTGAATGTGTATCAGTGCCGGTGCAGTTAAATTGCTACATGGACCCGTTTTACTGGAACAGATATATGTCAAATCATTTCATACCTTTTAGCCATGTAACTGATACACTTGTGTTAGCCTTCTGATTCCTGTTGTAACTATATTTGGCTGATTGCAATTTGTGCATTCTTATTCTTATACGTTCTTTAAGTCGGCCCGTACAGCTGTTCAACATCCTATATTGTTTTTCAGATGTTACTAAGCAAGCTTGGCAGCGACGCCGGTTCAGAATCATCCACGACCAAGGACTCCCGGTCTCCGGCCACTCAGAGGACTAAGCTGCCGCTGCCCAAAGAAAACATCAGTCATCCAGGTAACTCCCCTTCTTGAAGAACATCATCACTATAATCCCATTATGAAAAATGTCATCAGTACTGGAAGATTACGGTAGCAAGCGCAAGCTGGTGTCGCAGACAAATCAACCAATTAGAATGAAAGATCTTTAGTAAACGCTAGTGAGCTAAATACTTCGGGAGTTAGAAGTATCACTCAAATTAAAACAATTGTAGACTATATATTTTATAATTGTTGCGATAATTTGCCGTTTGTTTATACAGAAACTAGTGACATAACATCAGTCTGCAGCCTGAGTGCTTCAGCGGGCGCCGAAGCCGAATACATCAATCTGCAGAACCAGGTCAATGAAAAGTAAGTAAACTACACACTTCTTCTTTAATGCCAATGCAACTAGTGAATAATTTGTCTATAGACACACAGCTATAACTTTCCACGACCGGCTTTCCCTCTACCATCGACTTTTCCCATCATAATAATTTATACAAGCTCTATGAAACTATGTGTAGTCTAGTCACAGATTACAAAATACAATTTTATAGCTACAAAATAGGATATTCTATCATTTTTGTAAACATGTCGCAAAATTGTAAGTTTAGGTTGTTGTAAATCTAAAATCTAGCAAGGAATAAAATTGATCAGGTCAGACCGTGAAACATAAATAATATCGCACTTCAAGCGTTAGACATTTAGATTTTTACTTAAGTAAACCTGGTGGTCAATGGCCATTCCCAATGTTCAAACAACGGCTAATTTCCTTTATCTACCAACAGTTCATTTAGAAACTAGGAAACGGCCATAAGTCTGTCCTTCTTGGCGCCCACTTACACTGCTTAAATCATCATCATCACATATTGAATTGAACTGACCTTTATATACCAACAACTGTTGCTATTCATCGATCTGTTTCCCTTCGCAGACAAAAGCCATCAGCCCCACCAGAGCCTGTCAAAGAAATACCCAAAGAGCCAAAGAAGGAGCAGACAAAGAATGTGTCTTTCAAGAACCATCTAGACTACACCAGCCCTCCATCCTCGAAGGCTGTTCCGGAGAAGGACCAGCTCGCCAAGCTGCCTTATGGATGGACGGCCGAGGTGAGAATGGTGAGCAGTTTATATGGGCAAAAAGGACCCAGATTTCAACTTTTATGATTTATAACAATCTGGAATTCCAAAAGCTCTTTTCAAAGAATTTCCCCAACACTTGTGATGGTTCTCTCCTCATCCAAAAAAGCCCTAAAATTAAACTGTTAATGAAATTCCTAAAACCGGAAATGTTACCAAAGATTTTTATTAGGTACCTTCGTACCTTATTGCATCAACCTATTTTTTATTGGAACGAAAACATAGCACTTTAAACGACCACCACTACCAAACCCTACTGTAAAGCTGTAAGCCTTATTAAAAAACCCAATACTCCAGGGCACCTTGCCTGCATCTGCGACTCCCCGTTCACAGCATGCGCATGCCTTATTTGAACAGGAACCATCCGAGCCTGCCCCCAAGTCCTCACTGAAATCTCAGGAGCCGGTAAAGGCTGAGACCAAGACCATCCCAGCCCTGAAGGCCAGTGACACCAGTACTGCCAAGTCTGTGCCAACGAAGGTGCAGGAACCAATGTATACTAAAGCTGCTACGCCTAAAATTAATAAGGTAAAGATAACTAACCCTTTCAGGCTGATTGTTTAAGACGTATGCACATAGATATAAAGACCGTACTGTGCGAATTTGTATGACCCATGCACACTGAAACTGGCTCCAAGAAAGCCTGCCCGCATTATTCTCACAGAATGGCCTCCAAACAAGCTTCCACTTTTATCTGCACTTTCATTTGCTTGGATTCTTTTGGTGGCAAAGCCAATCTGTAACGTCACGATGTTGCAGATGGATGGCGTTGCATGTCGTTGCAGGTTTAGGAAGACTGATTACGAAATTAACGAAAGTAGAATTTTGTCATGAAGCCAGGTGTTAAACGCTTGTCAACTATAATTATATCTGTTATTCTAGAAAAGAACCTTGCATTGTATAGCTTTTTGGTGGGTACTGCATCACATAAAATGTAGATGTAACGTAATCCACATCGACTTCATTAACACAATTTAATGTTAGAAAATGCATTTTACCATGGCAAAGCTTCAGTACCATGAGTTGATTGTCACATACTTCGTTTTGCAATGAATTCTTTACAGACGCCAGAACTCCAAAAGAAGCAAGTCAAGCCACAAGAGTCGACGAAGACAACGCCGTCTCGCGAAGCCAAAGGGCGCGGACACCGGCGCATGTCCAGCGTCAGTGGAGCCCTGCTCACGGATCTCATGCATGTGTCGGTGGATCAGGATGACTTAGAGCCGCCGCCTGGCATGGAAAGGAAAGTCATTGGTAAGCGGTATCAAATCAGCACCCCATTAAGAAGCTCCTTCATGTGATATTTGATACTGAATGGAGATCGTTCAAAATTATCCTATTTCAGGGCAAGAGAGAGACCCACCGGTTCCTCCGAAGCCAAAACAAGAAATTGAGGACATATTGGACATAGATGCGGACTACTCCACGGCAGAACGACGAAAAGCTAGTAAGGTTTTCCTATTTAACCTTATCAAATATTAATTTCTCTTAATAGTTTCTCGACTAATGACGAAAACAGTCCAAAAGGCTCAACCAACGTCTTCAATTTAAGTTAAAATAATAACGAAGAGTATATCGCACGCTTAGTATTAAAGTGACTCAATTCTGAATTTGATATTTCCCAAAATTAAACCCTATGTCTTTTAATTAAGGTGATATTTTGGGACGTGTATTATTCAGAAATGGGTCACTTTAATACATTCTTCTATAAGCGTGCGATATATTGACGCGGATTTTTAAGGACTGTTTTGAGTTATAAACCAAACTTAACTTAATGAGTTCTATAAGCGTTATTTGTTTGTAGGTCAAAGGAGAGACTCGGAAAGGAGAAAAAAAGAGTTTATAGTGGTGCAGAGCGACCTGTGGGACACAAACACGTTTCAATACACGTGCCAAAAGTCTCCGCCCGCTAAAACTGAATCTAGTAGGTATTCCAACTCCACTTCTCAATTGCTAATACTGCTATCCTGTGCCCTTCCTCCTGAAATGGGCCTACATTATTGGTTGCTCCAACTGCTGTTCATTACAACCCTGTTCTAACAGTTATGATTGATTTCACCTTATTTCCTTCTAGGCCATCACCACTCTCCTATGCAGAGGAGTGTTTCAGAGAAGAGTCGACAGCAATCGTCGCCTCATCATCATAGGTAAATTAGATACAATAGGTGACGGTTAGAGGTCATCGCAACTACTCAGTCCGTCAAAAGTGTGTCCCGTATCAAACTGGAACATGTTGGTATCATCTCTCAAATTGACTGTCTTTAATTCACAGGGAAGTGGATAACAGGAGTTTAGAAAGGAGAGCATCTAACGCATCTATAAATTATGGTAAGGAATTGCTGTTGCTTTTTAGAAATACATCTCCAGTTTACTGGTTACTCTGGTTAGCCTGTTCATAACAACCATCTAGTAAATTAAGCTTCTTCATTACCCAGTAGCACAATTTTCGCAGTTTAATTGAACATTGACATGTGTAATATTTTTGTATAGCAGGAACTACGAGAGGTGGCACGCCCGAAGGCTATCGGGAGGCAGACACGCTTAGAATGACCGATCGGATTTCTAAGGTATACAGTTTTCCTCTATTATATTGATATCCTTTAAATCGTCATCATCATAATTTGGACTTGGAGACGTCCTATGCTGAATATAGGAGCCTCCTCCAAATACTTTCACAGCTAACGATCCCGCATCTTCTGCAAGCACTAAGTGTTCTTCAATCTCTAAGTCGTCGGTTTAGCTGGTAGGGACAATGTATTTAGTCTGTGATGTTTGTGTTGCAGCGACGAGGGTCGGAGTTTCCTCAGCCGGTCAGCACACCACCTCTTCAGAGCCAGAATAAAAGGCGACAGTCTTCTGCTCAGGTTAGTTCCAATACTTTATCGATGGCAGTTTTTGTGGCATAAATAAGATGTTATTTTTATTTAATTTGCTCTTGGCAGTGTTACTGTACCTTTAACTAACCCTCACTTGAGCAGTTAATCCATTTTCCATTAATCCATTTAGGAAAGTAGGAAGGGAGATAACCTGATAAACACACTTGGGAATCTGTCGAGCCTTTCTGATTTCCAGAAATATTTTGTTCTCAGGTAAGAAGTTACCAAGAGGAAAAACTAGAGAAGCAGGACAGGCAAGAGAAACAAGATAAAGAAAGCACGCCACGGAGACACGACGACATACCACGGAAAGTGCAGGAGCAGGATAGCGAATGGAGACCAGACCCAGATACGATACGAGTGTCGAAGACCCAGGACTCTCCTGCGAAGAGGCTGAGGCACGAAGCCGAGCCTCTGAAGAGGGCGAAAGGGGTGGGGGACTCGCCGAGGCTAACGCAAGCGCACGTGCCGCGGCCTGATCATCATAAAAGCAGTCCTAATGTTGCGTCGAGGCATAAATCGGGTAAGTGAATTGCGTCTTCTACACGTGTAATAACTTAATGACTTGACGACATTCGTTTCGACAACTTCAAGAAACGTATTAGTTATATTCTCTATGACTTCGAACCAAAAAAGACAGCAATTTTCATCGATATCAGTGCTCCTAGCACAAATCTTCTCGACACGCGATAACTCGCTACGTAATGCAGTATGTCTCACTTCAAGTTAACGCGTATCGCGAAGATTCGTGCTAGGTGCACAGTTCAATGGCAGGTTCTAATCATAATATTTAATGGTTCACATGACAGTTACTATTGCTGGTTTCCTTTTAGCATGTCCTTCCAATTCTTCCAAATCTTACTCCAAATCTTTTTCGGTGCACTCTGCTAGGATGTGGAATCGGTTACCAACCTCCATTAGGCAGTCGCCTTCCGTGGTCTCCTTTAGAGAGAACTTAAAGAAAATGTGGCTAACACCATGTCCTTAAGTTATTTTCCTTCTACTCCTTTAACTTCTAAGTATTTATTTATATCTAAGTAAGTTTATGTATTTTAAGTATTATATTTATTATTATTATTATTTGGGTATTATATTTATTATTAGTATGTAATGTGTTTATAGGTAAATTGTATGGTAATTCTCCACTGTTTTTGATAAACTCTTGGTCTTTGTCTGTCCCTGCTATGATACTCCTTTCATCCGCTCAAAGGTTAACTGGAAGAGATCCCTTAAAGGGATAAGTTCGCCTTTGTACATCACTGTATCTCTTTTTGTCATTTATGTTTTTTTTTTGTACTATAAAGAATTTACATACATACATACATTAAACAAATAATGCACTACGCTACGAAGATGGACGTTTAATTCACACATTTCTGTTGTGATTCTACAGGGTCACCAAACAAACGCGAGGATCGCAAATCAGCACCGTACGGCCGCACAGACTCCAAACGCCAAGACTCGGTGGACCAAAGAAAAATGTACACAGCCAGTTCCGAATCAGAGCTGTTCGAGTGTGCCATCCTACCTATCTTCCACAAACTGCTCACTGAGAGGCATAAAAGTCAACCCCACGGGCTCAATCTGACGTATGGCGTCAGTTGCCCAAATATCTCAATAAAATGTGACATCGTTGAATATTTGTAAATTTAGTTTAGGTTACTTACGTTCTGACGTTCATGTTCAAATGGCAGGACAATGATTTTATTTTTAATAAAAGCGCGGTTGTCATAATTCTAAGTTTACGCTACGTTTACGTTAGCCGGTTAAAGGAAGTAGGAAAATATATTCATATATCATTATGTCAATTGTAACTGAGCCAAGCCTTCAAACAACTCTTATTTCATTTTTCATTAATTTCAATAACAGGAAGAACACTTTTCACCATGAATAAAACATTGTCTGACTACGGAATCAGAGAGTAAAATAATTTGTGTACGGAACTCTAATTTTGATTTGACAGTTCTGACAGCTGACATACTGTGTTGCCACGTTCGTGCATTTCTTAATGGTTGGTAGAAAAAGAGTCTATCGAATTTCAGTTTAAGTACTAATAACTTAATAAGCGTCCCATTGTTGGCCAAAAATGTGAAGATTGTGTAATTTTATTATCCTGCAATAAAAATATGAACTGCTCAGTGTAGACACGCAATAAATATATTGTTATAGTTTAATGCGACACAACAAAAAACTTAGATTTAATTACGAAAATAGTGTGCCTCGTGACTGTATTTGAAATGCAATTAACGAATAAAAAAAACCAAAACGCTTTATTAAACTTTCCGAAGTTACTTATTTATAATTAAGCACCGGTTAGCATTTAAATCATAATATATGTCTGTCTGTGCCCGGTTAGTATAAATAATGTGATGCTAATTGCACGTTCATTTAATATTTTTTTGTACCAAGTTCAAAGTATTACTTAAACAAAACTGTAGAAAGTATTATAATTGAATAGTTCTCGTATTTAGCAAATCAGTTGAAATTTCGTACAATTTCTTGATAACTTAATGAAAAGTAATGAATTAAATTAATGTTAAATTAAGTGAATAAATTTTTCAACGACAAGTTCGCACACGGGTTTAGAGTAAAATGTAAATTCAAAGTGTTGTTAATTCTTTAACATCGAATATCATTGTGTAAAAATTGTTCGCACAAAATTATTTTTTAACTCGACGCACACATCGTGTATTCAATTAATTAAAACTAAAAGTCACCCTCTTATTTTTAAACGTTCACTAAACGTTAACGTTAGTTAACATATGTTTTGTCTTTATCTGTCATTGTGGCGTTTGTCCTAGAAAAAATAAAACAAAACTAAAAATAGATTAAAGATTATAAGCAATGACAACAACACAAAAAAATCATATTCATCTGGCAGAACTTCCACGTGACCAAAATGTTTCATCGCATATAACATTGCAATTTAATGATTTTAATGTTCTATATTTTAAAAATTAAAGGATTTTCGGTTACAAACTTAAAGAGGTTTGTAAACTTTTATAAATAAGGGGGTTAATCTATTAGCTAAGCCTGGGAGGTAGGCATAGTTTGTGCTCAGTTTATACTCTTGTCTCATTCTTCCGTTGTAAAAGGGATAGAGAAGGAACGCGCGCTAAGTTTACCTTTCCGAAATCAGTTGTGATATTTCTAGTCGCATTAGTAGCTGTAATCTTGTTTTAAGTTTGTTTCCTGTAGATATTACGAAGTGCAAACTGTATTTTTCAAATTATTGTTGTTGGTCAGGCATTGTTTCATGTACATGTGCACGTAAATAAAGACTTAATAGATTTAAGATTTTAAAATATGTATCGTAATGTATATTGTAAGATATTAAATAATTTGATTACAAACTTCGTTTAATTCTTCTCCGATTTTTAAATAGTTTTTCTCGTTTATTATAATCAGACAT
Source organism: Ditula angustiorana (assembly GCA_963691745.1). Taxonomy (NCBI): domain Eukaryota; kingdom Metazoa; phylum Arthropoda; class Insecta; order Lepidoptera; family Tortricidae; genus Ditula; species Ditula angustiorana. The sequence continues at coordinate 879,325 of OY829497.1, read as the reverse complement.
AACGAGCAATAACAATGAGCAGGTAATATCTGCTCATTATAACTGACCTTCACAGAAGTTTGATGTTAAAGTTATGTCAAATGATAATTATAGCAAGAATATATATATATACGCAAGAAGTTCCACGCAGAATAAATTATGATTATTGAACGTAACATACATAGAAGTAGTCAGAGTTTACGCTACGATGAACACCATATTTATCATTTTGACAATGATGGTAGAATTGCTTGAAATTAGTTTTCCATGTTTTTACGTTCACTGATAATGACAAATGAATAAAATATTCAGTCTAATTGACAACCTCCTCCTTTTTTCTTGAGGTCGGTTAAAATGGAATTATTTATGTATTAAAATACAGAATACAGAAGTATACATATAATAAATTGATGTTTTTCGTATTGTTTAAGTATGGTAGAATATATTTTTATTTTATGGCCTGACCAAAAGGTTACTCGTCATCCCATTTTAAATTTCCCGCCCTCTCGTATGAAGAAGTTGGCGTCGAACGCGTATGGCAGCCTTTGGTTGAAGAGCGACAAAAGCGGAAGACATGGTCACGGCCGTCATTATGAAAGAAAAAGATTTAAGACAATATTTTGTCACTTTAGACATGGCTGTATAGATTTAGTATTTTTGCCTGCTCTCAAATAATCAAGAAAATAAAAAGCTGTCATCATCTGTCAGTGTCAGTTAATAAATTTAAGCTCAGTATTTTTCTATCCTTCTTCAGTGTTGGTTGTGTTCCGTTGTAACTTATTCCGTTTAGAACTGTTTTCTTATTTGTGTTTATTATCTAATGTTTAAATAGTGCCTGTGTACGTACCAAAATGCCTGTGTTTCATACGAAAATCATCGAGAGTATATTGGAGCCGGTAGCTCAACAGGTGAGCGAGTTATTTTACGAAATAACATTGATATTAATAGATTGTTTTAGCGTTCTAGTTTTCTCGTGTAGGTGTCGAATCTTTCGTTCATTGTTTACTGAATGCTTTTGGGGTTTACGGATTATGTCATCGGAAACAAGTAACTGCAGCCGTAATGGCTATATTTGGCCGCCGGCGTTCTCGACGCCATATCTAGGTATCATGTGTTGTAACCTTGTTAATTATCTAGAAAAATAGTCGCTTAACGGTCTGAATTTAGCTGAATTAAGGTAATTGCGATGCGTAGCTTGTTATTCTTATGAGAATGCAGTAAGTGCATTGATAAGGGTGCGTTATCGTGGCGTGTTGTTGTTGTGACCTTGCCAGTGTGACCAAGGCCTCATAATGCCACTATTAAAAGCCAAGAAGCAGTATAATCTTTACTTCGCTTTTTTTTAAATAAAAAGCGAAGTAAAGATTAAGCTGTTAGAAAAATGACAGTCAAACTGCCATTCAAGCATTCTCAAGTTTTCTGTTCAATACTTAGGTTTTAAGTTTCAAACTAAACAAAAACTAACTAAACAAATGTTTCTAATGCCACATTACATGAGTCATCGTTTGAGTGTTATTTGAATTCCATTAATAACTTTAATAACTACACCAAGAATTAAATTGATGACTCATTTTATTGTAAGAAAGATCTGAGAATTGAGAAACAAGTTTCACTCGTTGTGACTTTAATTCAAGAAATGTTTAAGGACAAAGAAGGTTATAAATATTGTACTTCTTATGTCATACTACTCTTCCAGATTTAAAACTATGTCAATGCCACAGTTTATCGAAATTGGCTTAGTCATCAAAAAACAGTCAGACTTGCATTTAAACTAACTGGAATTGTACATTCAAATTACCATGCTACTTGGCGACACCAGTGCTGTGCATGTGCAAAACAGTTGCATCTGTGCATCATATATTTGTTTTCATGCAAAAACCCACCCTTCTCCGCTTCCACATGAAACAATATTTCTCTCACAGGCTCAACCACCATCACAATACACTTCAACTACACAATCTACGCGCGTTTCGCTGTTATACGAGGCATCAACAGGATTTTGAATAGTTCGACCATTGTATATCAATAAAAACTTCATGCTTTGATTAGTCTAGAACATTCAAAGGCAAAGACAAAAAAAAACAAAATACCTTTATTCAGATTATGCTAACAGAAAGCGGCAAGTAAGTTTACCACCAGTTGGAAAAAACCTCAGATAAGAAGAGGCCACAAGAACCTTAACGAGGTATAACATTTTTAAATAACACTAAACGACAATGTTATCTTATTTGTTTATTTTATTAATTGTTTAATTTACGATATATGCCATATATGCCAGGGTTCGAAATTATCAAGATAATAACATTTTTTGTGAATTGGGGGAATTCCCGTGTCGCGACTAGACGTGCGTTCGGATACACGCAACAAGTGCGGAAATACACGTTTGGATACTTAGAATATAGTTCTATTTCACGGGCGCAATTTTTTGTTATTATCAATTGATAATTATCAACCTGTTACTATCATGATAATTATCGTGATAATTATCATTGATAATTATCCTTTCGAACCCTGATATATGCTGGGTATAAGTATGTATTGTCATTACAATTTTTTAAATATGAACTTTTGTAACCAATACTCTTTTGAATTATTCTTCTGGGAAACTTAATTATCTATTGCAATAGGTTATGAAACTTTTCTCATGCACTGATGTTAGTTCTATTGTGTACAGTTGACTACAAAAAGTTGTGTAATTTTTTTACCTTATGTCACTGCAATAAGTTGCAAAAGGTGCACTTTCTTTATACTAGCGCTCCACCCTGTCTTTGCATGGGTACAATCGGGATGTAATGTACATAAAAACCTTAAAAAAAAAATCTAAATGACACTGGAAACCGCATCAAAATCCGTTGCGTGGTTTAGAAGGAGAAGGCGGCCGAACATGCACTATAAGAGTTTAGGACAGACAGGAATGAATAGCGACTTTATAATATGCAGAGATAAAGATATTGAAAAGAAATAAAATAAAAGTGGACACATCTTTTCGTAGAAGACTGAAACTGAAACGATACTTATTGGGTTTTCAACACCATATATTTGTTAAGCTCTAAACCTTTTTTATATTTTTCACTCATGTTTCATGTAAAATTAAAAACACAAAGTACCGGCGACAACTCCTATACATAATTATTAGAGATGTACCGACTAGTGGCCGACTAGTCGGTAAAGCCGACTATCCGGCCATATTTCTAGTCGGCGACTAGTCGGCGACTAGTCGGCAAAAAGCACCGACTAGTCGGCCATTATTTTATTTTATTTTTTATTTTAAATACGACATAGGAATTCAAACGAGCCAGTGGGTGACCTAGTGGTCATATTACTATTTTTAAAACAGGGTGATTGAATTGAAATCATCGTCATGAACATGAATAAATTTCAATTAAATAGTACTGTCATCATCTGATCGAAGACTTTCGTCTTCAAACACTGCAGTATCTTAGACGAGAAGATGTTGCATTGCATAGCTTCCCGAAAGCTGGTTAACCAAGTCGAATATCGAAAACATACCAAAGACATTCCGGACTTTAGCATGTACGAGATTAGTATGGCCCTCATACAACTTAAAAATGACAAATTCCAGACGACGTCAAATTACAGCCAAACTCCTGAAAGCATTGGCATCCTAAGGGCAAACCGGTTCTTCGTGCTTTTTAGACTTTGTTCAACTCCGTCAGTCACGAAGGGAGAACGCCGCATGCATGGAACAGAAGTATGGTGCTCCTTTCCAAAAACGGCAATAATACTCTGCTGAAGAATTATAAGCCCATCTCACTTTTAAGCCATGTTTAAATATTATTCGATTATTTCGAGGGTCATTACGAACCGTCTCATGCGCAAGCTCGACGACTTCCAGCCTCCCGAACAAGCCGGTTTCCGAAAAAGCTTCAGCACTCTGGACTACTTACATGCGCTGCAGCAGGTTATACAGAAGACCAAAAAATATAACCTCCTCCTTTGTTTAGCATTTGTGGACTACGAGAAACCCTTCGATTCAATCGCAACCTGAGCTGTACTGCAGTCTCTCCAGCGATGTATCGACATAGAACTGCTAAAGAGTTTGTATGAACATGCTAATACGTCCGTCCAACTGCAAGACCAAACCTTGAAGCCTATCTGGCTACAGCGAGGAGTTAAAGAAGGAGATTTTATCTCTCGGAAGGACTTGGCATCGATAAATTCGTAAGCGGTGAACATATCGCTCACCTTCGTGTTGTCCATGACATAGTAGTCATGGCTGAGACCATGGAGGACCTTAGTATAATGCTCGATGACCTTAGTAGAGCCTACGAACAAGTTAGAAGACGAACGTGGACAAGTTGAAAATCATGTCGAACGCCTTCGTCCTGCCAACTCCCTTAAAGATCGGAGTGTCTACACTCGAGGTTTTTGAGGGATAAGGTATGTATACCTAGGATTGACTGTCAAGCAGGTAGATGGTAGATCCAACTTCGACAAAGAGGTCAATCATCGAATCCGACTCGGTTAGGTAGCGTTCGAGAAGCTACGCAACATCTTCTCGTCTAAGATACCGCAGTGCCTGGGTGAATCAGTCGGAATGGTAATTTTACTACAATACATACTTCTCAGCTAAGTAGTTCGCTGACCTCTGTTTAATTAAAAAAAACTCTGTAATGCCGAGTAGTACGTAGACAATATCATAAGAAAATGCAAACGAAAAAAAAAATCTGGTCCTTCATATCCGCTTATGCGGCGCGTGAACGTATGAGGCGCGTCGAACGTTACATATTCCGCTCGAACATTAGCGAAAGCAATGATCCGCCTGGCCGACTAGTCGGCTTTTTCTCAGCCGATTAGTCGGCTAGTCGGCTAGTCGGCCAAAGTCATAGTCGGCCCATCTCTAATAATTATTAGTTGTTTTACTAAGCCCTGCGGTGTGTCTGCCACAAGGCTTTAGCTTTTGAACCGTAACAGGTAGACACTTCTAAAAGCACTATTTATATTCCACCTTTTGCGAATAAATTATCAATCAATTAATCAAAAAACAAAGTTAAACATAGTTAATAGATTCAGGCGTTACTTTGCGGAGGTTCATATCAACAAACGGGAACAAATTACCTTGCTACTCCGCGAAACCAGTGCCGGGCTCGTGCAAAATAGCTGCGTCTGTGCGACACATATATGTCCATGAACATATATGTGTCGCACAGACGCAGCTATTTTGCAAGAGCCCGGCACTGGTTTCGCGGAGTAGCAAGGTAATTTGTTCCAGTTTGTTTAAAGTTAAACATTATAGGGGGACTACTACTGCAACGTAACTCAGTGCGTTTCTCTCCTACTGGGCTAGTTAGAAAAAGACGTACTGAGGTTACGTAGCGAGTTAAAGCGTATCGAGAAGATTCCTGCTAGGTGCACAGGACTCCGTAAGTCATTGACTCCGCCTATTTCATAAACGCGACAGGTGACAAGTGACAATTACGATTCGCCGTACTTTATTGTGTCGACAAGTAACGCTACTGACTTTTTTTTTTTATGGCTTTCCCATCTCTAAGTTGAGATGGATTTTGCCAGCTACTGACTTAACATCATAGTGGGCAAGCAATGTATACCGAATTGTCACTGTCACCTGTCGCATGTCGCGTTTATCAAATTGAGCCCAGCTGCATGCAAATGAAGTCATCTGTAACACTTCGAGATGTCTGCGCGCAATGGACCGCAGCATATTAGGTTCAATGACACGTGTCATTGATCCGTCCGATTGACAATCAAACACAACATTTATGTAGTACGTATAGTCGACCAAGAAATTGCTTGACCAATTTTCGACCGTTTTGCACAGGGATAAGGTTAAAAAATGGCCAAGGAATTACTTAGTCGACTATACAATCTGTTTGTTTATTAGATTTCTATGTATCGGTAGCCTGCGAGAACTATGTACTTTTCTGGGATAAAAAGTAGGCCATGTACATAGGCTTGCTTTGTCAGACTATACAAATTATAGTTAGTGTCTAACATGACCAAAGGCCGTGGCAGGGTAAAAGACCGTCTTGTGCCTTAATAGCTTTTCAGCCTGATTTTTTTTTCTGATGATGGGTCATGCATGTCATAAGTAAGTGTTATACTAAATTACAGCATTCGCCTCATCTTATTTTTGAACAAAAAAATAAGTAAGAAAAATGATTTTTTTTAATACTTCCGTTTTAATGGAACGAATTACTTTGTGCTTTGCACATATAATACACTTAGTTAAGACCCGCAATGTGTCCCTATAAACCGGATAACACTCCCTATAAATAAATAAAAATATATGTGTCAACATTTTTCAATCTTACATTTTTAACTTGTAAACCATAAATACAATATTGTTAGAGGTTGTCTACAACAATTTTGCAGTTTTATGCCATTGGATTTTGAATACCGTATTATGGACCACGCAGCAGCGACCGTGACTAATGCACTAAGTCAGTGACATCACACATGTCTGGCGTCTGGGATCGATGTGTACTGAACATCGCATTTAGCATTCAGTTAACACTGCGCACCCGCAAATAGACGGGCCTTTCTGACGATCCACAGACTTAGTCTACTTTTTGGGCCTTGAAATAGCACTGGAGTTTAGAGGCGGCATGTATGTACTTGGAACAGATAAGTTGTCAGTTGAAGGAGTTTATTAGATAGTGTTTTGTGTAAGAGGAGATTGCTTTAGGTTTATTTTTATCTCAATACACCATACCATTTAAATTGGGCATATCAAATTTATATTAAAACTTTGCGGGTGGTGGAACCTTGTGCAAGGTCCGTCCGCATCGCTACCACCATCTTGCTCGCTAATCCAGCCGCTAAGCAGTGCTTGCACTGTTGTGTTCCGTCGTGGATAGGAAGACAGCTGGTGCAATTACTAGCAAAAGAGGTATTCCATCTTAGCCCTCTCGGTTGGCAACGCATCTGCAATCTCCTTGGTGTTGCGGGTGTCTATAGGCGGTGGTGATCACTTTCCAGCAGGTGACCCACTTGCTTGTTTGCCTTATTATTTCAATAAAAAAAATTAAATTAAAATCGCCAAAATAAATATAATCAGACTAGTTTTTGGGTGTGACTTTCGCGAAGATTTTAGATGATATACTTACTAGCGACTTCCCTCGGCTTCGCATGGGCTTTATTAGGATGTACTTAATGTAGAAATTAAATCTCTAAATACAGTGACAGCCGTATTACTTAAAACCGATGCGCGGTTAATTAATTAATATATAAACTTCGTGGATGCAAACCAAACGCCAATTGGTCTGAGCCAGTGGATGACCTTTTCAAACTGAGTGTCATAATTCATAACAACACCCAAATGACTGCCAAGAAAGTTATACGACATTAACAGTGAAAAGGTTACACAATGGGTTACGATATTCACGATCGAAATGGCTCGGTCGTACGCAAACAATAATCGATTATGGTATGATAATAAATAACAATACATATTCTCTTTCTCATCTTTGATTTGAAGAATCTCACGTAAAAAAAATAATAGCTGTTATACGATATTGGGATCAGATAACTGAACAGAGATTCAGTTCACCTTTGCACATTTCTCGTTTGGTAGTTAAAGATGAAATAATACATTCGACATATGCCGAAAGTATCTGTCAGATTCCTTCAAAATAATTTAAGCCCGTTTTCGATGAGATGAATCTCGAAGAACTGGATAACAGAGGGCTTGTGCTGTGTCTCTTACAGATGAAGAGATGCAGCGATCGTTTTATTGTAACATAATTAAGGAATACATTTTATTTGTCTTAATTGATGTGACGCCCGCGCGGGCGATGAGGGGTTGGGGCGGCAAGTACGATGCGGGGTCGCGCGGTCAATATGACCAATGTTGTCAATATGACCATAGCCGTTTAAGAAAAAAACTACAGCAAGCCTAACGTGAACAAAGTCTTCGTTAATAGCTTTCGAAGAAATGTAAATAATGCATTCGAAAAACGCTGTTCAGAATTTTTAGATGATGATGATAGGTGAACCTAACGATTTTTCATCGAAATTCCATAGTTAGTGTACGTAGTACTTATAAAAACAGACGAAAAGACAGAAAGCCGTTTATTTAGGGACTACTTATATATAAAAAAAAAGATATATTTTTTTACAAATCTGTCACCGTCCACTCAATAGCCTTCACGTGTCCAAGGGACAGCTATCGACAGTCGGAAATAGCCCGGACAGAAGGGCCGCTCACAAATAGCCGGGGACGGCGGAAGCGCGCGAGGCTGCGCCCGCGCACCTGCCGATTGCGCGGAATACGAAATCTAATTAACCTACCCCGACATCAACCCAATTAAAATCTCTACAAGACTCTTAACTACTAGGACTTCATCGTGATACATTCGTTTACCACTTGGCATTGGCGTAACTATACTATTTGAGGCCGGTGGCTTTATCGGATGAGGCCCTCCCTCCATAAATGTTTGGGTCCTCTTGAGTTCACGGGTCCCTTCAGCCGGGGGCCACCCTCTTGTTACACTGCCACTCAAGGGCGGATCCATCCTTCGGTCACCTAGTGGAAGTCTAGTCAACACAGGCTCATTAAGGCAGCAGAATATTTATACTTGTAGACTTAGGTCTACTTTGGCTTTAACACTCTTGGCTAAGGGTGGGAGGGGGCTTGGTGTCATGACCCCTAAGACCCTTCCTTGGATCCGCGCATGCTGCCACGGGATTTGAAATGTGTTAAGGTCTCCGGTTCCCAAGGCGCCAGTGTACGCTGAGGGTGTGTCAATTTTGCGGAAGCTGCTTAGAATGCCTATGTTCATACGTCCCCGGGTTGTTACGACGGTGAATGCGGCAATTCTTGAGAAGAAAGTCGTTAGTGTCGTCTCATGCCGGTTACCATCTAGTGACATGACAGACCCAAGACCCGTAACGAGGTCGGCGGCAAGTAATTAGTCTCACAGTTCCCACACTTTAACTGCTATTTATGTCGCGGTTGTTACTGGTTTATTTGCATCCATGTGAATAGAGTTGTTAATATAAATACTAGAGACCTGCTCCGGCTTTGCATGGTTACAATTGGGCTGTAATGTACATAAAAACCTGTATAAAAATCTCTAAATGACACTGAAAACCGCATTACAATCCGTTGCGTGGTTTAGAAAGAGTAAGCGGCGACATACGATGAGAACAGACATGAATGGATGGCGACTATTTCGTAAAGCAGAAGTTAACCTCGTACGGCCCAAGTCCTACATATAGGACAAATGTCAAACTGACGTTGAACTCACTGTCTCAAAAGATATGGTTCAAAATTCAGAGAACAAAATTTGACGTGGGCCTTACGAGGTAAGAAGATGTATGCGAAAGTGATGCGGCGGATGGTGTTGGGAGCAGCATTTGATACGAATACTACTGCAATTTCTGCATGTATCTGAAGAATTCTGTGATAATAGTCTGAAAGATAATGTCATTAAAAAACGAGTCGAATCCGTATACACGGTGATTTTTCCACCTAAAATATGCAAATATTCATTTTTACCAGCTGTGTTTCTCTAAGCACACCGTTTTAATACTTGTTAATTTTGAGATGCTATTACCATTTAAAATACTTTATTCACTGATCCCATGGCATAAGCCACCAAAATAAATGCCAGGAAATGTTTAAACCATCTAGATGTAGAAAGGAAATTGATTGATTGATCAATACGTTAAAGTTCCTTTCATTTCAAAGTAATAAATAACTCTTAAAGAAATTCCGACTCCCATCTCCGAATGATAAGTGCTTGCAGCTGATATTTGTTTACGCGTAGACATTCGCACTGCTCTTGCCCGTTTATATCGATGATTTCATATCTGACTTTATTAACTGGGCGATCATAAAGGTACGCCATTACTATTATGTAACAGCCAATCCAATGCCTGCAATGTTGCCAGGTGACATAAAATGTTTCTATTTTCCAACCTCTGACTCACGTTCGTTTGTTTAAACCGTATTTTCGCGCCTTCCGTTGGCGCCCAAACTTTAAATTTAGAATGATGTTTCGCAATCAGCCGCCGTGTTTTGTTTTTAAAAACACGTTATTAAAGTGAACATGGCATTTTGTCACATACAGCCGTGTTGATTAGCGAAAAGGTTTAATATGCGTATATCCTGTTTCCAGTTTCTGTCGATGTTTTTTTTGTCACCTTAACCTTTACGCTGGCAGGCATTTTGTCTGCGACCTAATTCATATCTAGGTGTATGCTATTCTTTTTCTAAAGATCAGTTTTATTTTATAATACTTATATTGGAATAAAAATGACTTTATCGATTATCATACAACACATAACACTAGAACGCTCCGAGACCAGCACAAGCTCACCACAAACAGTAACTTAGAAAGTGAGCTTTGAATTGTGGTAGTACGGAATATGTTTCGAGAGTTATGAGTGATGATCCGGCACAGGGCCCCTATTCTGGGTTCATGCGAGATTCATCTCGCACGAGAATAACTGTCAATTCCCAAGGAAATCTGTCATTTTTGACGTATGTGGCATGCGAGATAGCGTCTCGCATGACCCGAGAATTGGGGTCCAGTAGCTTAACCCTTAAGTATACATACATATACCGCCTCTGTTCCATTCTGCCGTCGATAAAATAGTATTTGATTTAGAAATAAGCTTTGAGCTTTGCATAAATCTTGTCTATACTGATCAGTGATCAATATAAAAATTGGGCTGTCGATAAATTTAAATAATATGGATACTACAAATTATGACCAGCAATAAAGTCCGCAAGTTTTATAGCGAGGCTGTAACGTTTAAGATATTCAAATTAATTTCAATAACGCCATATGGTAGCTGCCCACGCGTGGCCGTCATATCGTCATCACTTGGACATACCAGAGAGATTTCTTCACTATACTATTACTATATTCTAATAACTTAAGGTACCTACTAATTATCATGAAAAGCGTCCAGACCCTTTCCATGATAACAAAACCAGTTTTGTTCAATCTTTCTTATTAACCTTAAACAGTAAGGAATCCTCAGCAAACACGAATGCTCCTGTTTTTCGAGTCACCGTATAAGTAAATCATTTACATAAACAAGGTACAGGAATGGACCAAGAATTGATCCTTGAGGTACTCAAGGATCAATTCTTGTTTCACTTCGACCACAGTCCCCGATGCCATTGCTGCATTAATCATTACATTCTGATTTCTCTGAACTAGGGAAGACTTAATGAGTTCTAAAAATATGCCATCAACGCAATAGAAATTTAATTTACGGATTAAAGTGTTACAGCCTGCTCACAGCCCTAGTAGAAAGCCAGTCTAAGAATGCTTTTAGCTCTCTCAATTCTTAACATAAATGTCTTATACTTAACCACCTTTTGCCCGCGACTTCGCGTAGACTTATCTAGATACGAAGTTTAAAAAATCATTTCTTAGCATCCTTAATCCTTTTTTAGTATATTGTATGCCCGGAACGGGTTACTGATGAAAATTTTCAATGTTATGTACACAGTGATATTTATTGTCATTCTTCCTAAGCAACATGTCTAACATTTATGTTTTTGTCTTCAACGGTTAACGCCGTGCCTTGTCTGTCAAGTATCTGAACTGTGTGTCTATTGGTGATAGACCATTACGTGACCCTATCATATATAAAAAAAAAATGCGTGTAGACATTGCTGTCAAAGCTGTCGTTTCTATCAAAAGCCTATGTCCATCGCGGAGGCAAACAATCTGTTATCACAGCAAAGCTCGGCCGGCCTCGCGGCGGCCGTGACCCAGTGCCGGCGTTATTAAGCACTACTTAGCTCGCGCCTCTTGCGCCTGCGCCTCTACTTAGCTTGTATGACGCCAAATTTAAGTATGAGGCTTCTTGAACAAACTTAACATAATTTTATTAAAAAAAGACTTTTTTCAGACCAAAGATCCATATTTTGTTAGTAACAGTGGCTTATTGTTAGTTCTTAGTTTATGCGGAAAGTTTGGAGAATAAAAAGAATCATCGAGAATTTGTTGAGAGAGCAACAAAAAATTAAAACAAACTATTTTATTGTTAAAATTGACGTTTTTTTGTTAGATGGACAAAGCCGAGTTAAAACGAACACTAGTTAGGAAAAAGTCAAGTATAAGAATATGACGAAGTCCGAAGGGGATGAATCATTTTGCGGTTTTCGCTCGCTGAGTCGCTGCTAGTCTGTTCAATAAATGAATTAAAACACTTTTTGATACAATAGTAACTCAGAATCTGAACCTTATTTCCAACTTAACCTTATTTAGTGCAGTTATACAATGTCCCGATGCAGCGATATCGTTCTCACGTATGACGAGCTTTATCGCATATTTGTTGCTGTATTCTGATATTTGAATAAATAACAAAGACATAAAACGCGTCGGTAAAAGACAATCCCCTCAAAACAAAATGTCATCCCATTAACGGCGTAGGAAATGAACCCGCTACCCCTTGCAGGGCGCGCCCTTTTCGCCGCTCCCTCCGTCTCGACCGCCAACTTACAAAAGACAATAAGTTCACTGGCGCATTTTTTAAACTGACCCAAATTTTTTCTAACCTGTAAACAGAAGGTGGCAGTATAAGAAACTTGATAAGTGCCCCTTTTAGTACAAAAACGTTTAGGTATAATCTTTATCTTTATCTTTACATAGTCTAAAATTATGAATGACTGAAGGAAGGATATTGGGGCCAAAATTCTTTTTAGTGCCTAAAAAAAATTGAAAATGTATAAGCACTTTTACAAAATTGTAGATGTCTCGAAATATTTTCCTAGTATTATAACGTTAGTTTTCAACCGGGCCCCAATTTTTATTATGAATTTTCACACCATCCTGGGTTTTTTATTACAGAAAATTCTCATTTGGTACCCAAATTACCACTGCGTTACCAGTCCCCATGACTCCTCAAGAATAGTGTCCACTGCGTTACCAAATAATAGTTTTTTTCTTATTCTGACCCCAAATTTTTTTATAACAGTCATCATTCGGGTATGCGTATGTCATTCCGAATTTAAAGATAACATTTTATTTTAAGAATATCAGGATAAATAAAAAATATGCGTTAAAATGTACAAGGGACATTTTTATAGGCATCAAAGAGAATTTTGGCCCATTGATTACAATAGTATAAAATAAAGTCGCTTTCTGTTGCTGTCTGTCCTCATCATATTTTCGCTTGTTCTTGCTAAACCACGCAACGGATTTTGATACGGTTTTCACTGTCATTTAGTGATTTTTTACGGAAGGTTCTTATGTAAATTACATTTTAATTGTACCCGTACGAAGCCGGGGCGGTTCACTAGTCTACACTTCTACATCTACACTGACTACATTTGTTCATCTGTGTTTATAGGTAAATTGTATGGTAATTCTCCACTGTTTTTGATAAACTCTTGGTCTTTGTCTGTGCCTGCTATGATACTCCTTTCATCCACTCAAAGCTTAACTGGAAGAGATCCCTTAAAAGGATAAGTTCGCCTTTGTACATCACTTTATCTCTTTTTGTCATTTTTTTTTGTACAATAAAGATTTTACATACATACATACATACTTCACTGCACTGATGCAATAAAGAGGTAAACTTTGTTTGTTTGTATTTAGGGGGTAATCTCTGGAACTACAGAACAGATTCCAAAAAATCTCTCACTGATAGAAAGCTACACACTATCCCTGACGGACATAGGCTACTAATTACACGCGAACGAAGTCGCAGGCGTCCGATAGTAATTAATATAATATTCAAATAAAACCTGGGCCTTTGTTGTTTGTCAGTAACTATTATATGTTTATATGTTTGACCTCAATTACTCGCCATTTCATCATCCTCGTTTTCATCCGAGGATCGTGCAGAAATAATTTCAGTGTCACTGCAGTATTATTGAATATTACTGAGAATGGAATGACGCAGAGTACGCAAAAACAATTACTTGATTGTCAACTATTTATGCTTAGTCTTATTACTACCATTAAATTATGAATGGACAGGATGCATCAATCTCCTTAGCTAAATAATTAGTTCCTAAACCGTACGCTGTTTTACAAAGTTACAAATTTCAAACATCGAATGTTTTTTTTTGGGTTGGGATGGTCATTGATCACCAACGCCCATAGACACCCGAAACCATGGAGATTGTAGATGTGTTGGCCACCCAGAGGGCTAAGATGGAATATCTCTTGTGCCAGTACCTAATTCCACCGGCAGTTTTCATCTCCACGCCGGAACAATGTCTATTCGAACAGTTGACAACTTGGTGCAGGAGAGGCTGTTCGAGCGGCTATGAAGCCGCTAAGCAGCAGTTCTTGCACTGTTGTGTTCGGACGTGGAGAGCAAGACAGCCAGTGCAATTACTGGCACAAAAAGTATTCCATCTTAGCCCTCTGGGTGGCCAATGCATCTGCATTTTCCTTGGTGACCCACTTGCCCGTTTGACTTACTATTTTATAAAAAAATACCGTGGAAGGAATTATTGACGTCGAGAAAATGTTAAATACAACCTTCTTTATGAGAATAGGTTGCCGAGTGATGACGGTAGAAATGTGATTTTTAACCCTATTGTCAGTGTTTGAGTTCAAATTACGATAAAGGACATTGGGGCTTGTGACTTTTTGGAGTGTAGCGTTCAGTTACGGGCCATTAGTTTAGGTTGTTAGTGGAAAAGTCACAAGATAATGCGGAATATTGCCTGTATTCTAAGAATTAGGGTTTGCTGAGTCTGCAAGGAAATTAACCGGGATTTGGGGAAGATTAAATTACTGCGCCCGGTATTTTAATGATTGTAAGCAATTCAGACTTTGTAAGCCCCCCGAACTCCGCTCTCGATATGCTAAAGTCGAGATCGAGAGGGTTCTGTACTACCGCAGCACACCCCACTATATTTTTAGGGTTCCCTACTCAAAGGGAGCAAACGAGAAGCTATTACTAGGCTCCCGATGCCTGTTCGTCTGTCTGGCTGTCGCAGATCTGTAGCCCGTATCTTTTGAACCGTAATGTAGACACTTAGCACTTTCACAGAATGTGTATTACTGTGGCTGCTATAACAACGAAAAAAAATATTTAAAGGGATCCCAATACAAGAAACGTTTTTCAGCGTCTCTTGTACGGAATTCTTCGTATGTAAGTCTGACTCGCACTTTGCTGGGTTTTTGATATGCTTTCCTGGAAACGTTCTTTCTTTAACACATTTTATTATTTGTCAGGGGTGCATAAACCCTAAAAAATATTTTTCAAGCTATCTTTATGGCTATATTTTTCCAATATTATAACAAATGCGTATATTTATATTGTTAATTAATGATAAGCTCGGGTAATTACAATTCAAATTTATACAAAATTAATTGTCAGACTTAAATTAAATATAGATTACAACACAACTAATAAAAAACACTTAATTCTAAAACGAAAACTACAATTATTAACTACAATCCTAATCAAACAACCCGCCCGCGTCACTCCCGGCCCAAAGGCGCCCGTCACGTTCGCCGCGTTACCGCGTTGAACCGCGATGGACAGCCTCTGCGCCAGGAATGACCCAGACCGGGGATCTAGACCTCTGTCTCGCAAACGCCGCCCAACTTCTTCAAAAAACGTCTTGGCTTCTGAGCCCCAATATTTTTCCAATTGGCAGAGACTTAATAAACTCGAGGTTCCCCGCATCAATTAAATTGGTTTGTTTATTCAATAATTAATTATTTATACTAATTTATTCAAGAGTAGATACTTTGATTGATGAATAATTATGATGGATAAATAATTTTGTCTTTTACTAGGTGACGCCGGTATTGATTTGTCCAGTTATGACTGATGTTCTATATATCCATGTCCAGCTTTAATGTCCTGCCTTACTATATTGACCCCAAGCAAAACGGTATGCAAATTAGTCATATTTGAAAATGAAAATAAAAAAATCATTTTGCGTGTAGACCATATCGGCTCTTTTATGTTCATGTTCATGTTTCATGTCTGAATCTCCTAGCGTTTCGGAAAATGGAAGAATCTGCTGAGAGTAAACGCCGCAAGCAACTCGGCAGTTTATCTTTTTTTTCTTCTCTTTTCAAAACAAACACCCTGGTATGTAATGTTCTCCTTGATGAGCGTCTTTCTGGTTACTTGCCCCACTCCCGTAAGTTTTCAAGCCGTCTGAGGCTACGAGCAAAAGTTCATAAAAAGAAGCGAGAACTCGCTTCGTATAAATGGCCCCTAAGCGTCCCCCGTCCCGTCAAATCGGCAGCTTGCTAAAATTAGACTAAACCTTAAAGATATATAGTCTCTGTCTGGGGAACAAAAGATCGATGCAAAGATAACATAATATACATTACTGTCCTACCTCACCGAAGTGGTTTCGTCTCTTACTCTTATGTCCTTCAGGTTACTCTTCTTTGGAATCCTCTTCCCCTTAGCAATAAACAAGCCCCTAACAAACTCTCTTTCAAAAAATTTGTTCGTCATCATCTCTCTAAGCAGAACACCTCTTAGCTTTCTTCTGGACAGATTATATGTATATTTATTTATGTATCTTATGTATAGTATACATATTATTATGTGTGTATCTTTATATATTGTATTATAGGTTTTGTATGTATGTAGTAGCATTTGTCATTGTGTTTCTGTTACTCGTTGTCTATCCGCACCGCCTACAACTTTTGTTTATGCCCAAAGGTTGATTGGCAGAGAATGCCTTAAGGCATTACGTCCGCCTTTTGTACATTCTGTATTCTTTGTGCAATGAAAGTTTAAATAAATAAATTATATTATTAAATTAAAATTGTAATGACAACACAAAGAAAAATTAGGGCAATGGCAGGACTTGAACCTGCAACATCAGCATTCCGTGCCTTGCGTTTTCCAGTTTCGCCACACTGCCTCTAACCATTGTCCTGCCATTGCCCTAATTTTAAAGAGGCAGTGTGGCGAAACTGGAAAACGCAAGGCACGGAATGCTGATGTTGCAGGTTCAAGTCCTGCCATTGCCCTAATTTTTCTTTGTGTTGTCATTACAATTTTAATTTAATAATTTGAAGGTTAAAAACATTTAAAATAAAAATCGAAAGAAATTTCGGTTACAAAATGAAATTATATTATTTTCAAAATTGTATAGAATACAAATTGTTGTTATATCATGAGTGTCAGACCCGGCGATGTAATATTACTCCCACGGTATTACTATCACCGCGTCAACAAAGCTATAACAAGATATAGTAAAACCATTCAAGTGGCAATGCCACTATGTCGACGCAGTGTTTCAACGCTTATGTCATTCGTGTAAACCCACTGACTGGTATTCGGACCTTGAGGACACATGCGAGACACTTTCAAATGCCACCGATTCGTTCTTTTTGTATATAAATACTAATAAGTAGCCTAATGACCGTAAGAACAGAGGCGTATTTAAAGATGTGGCGCCCCGGGCCATTTAGCTTTGGCGCCCCATTAAATGACGATAAATTATTTCATTTTAGGCCATAGCCCGGAAGGCCCTAGGGTAAATACGACCCTGCGTAAGAAGGAAACACATTGAAATATTCGCAGGGTATGGTAGTGGTAATATGGCGAAACTGGCTAACGCAAGGTACGGAATGCTGATGTTGCAGGTTCGATTCTTGCCATTACCCAAATTTTTCTTTGTGTTGTCATTATATAGCATTTAAATTTAAGTTGCCTTCAGGAATAGTGTAGGTTTCTATGAGTGAAAATAATTTTTGGAATGAGTTCAGTACATCGAGAGATTTGATAATCAGTTCAGTAGTTCCAGAGATTACCCCCTACATACAAACAAACAAAGTTTATTTCCGTATTATGTTATTGTTAAGTGTTGTTGGTGTGTATACGTGACACTTTGTATAAGTTAATAGTCTCAATACGAGCTTAACAGACACGTGCGTGAACCAAAGTTTTTGCGGGTGTGGTAGGGCCTTTTGCAGGGTCCGTTCGTGTCAATACCACCATCTTGCTCGTTAATCCAGCCACTAAGCAGCTGTGCTTAAGGGCTTGAGGGCACGACAGCCGGAGAAATTACTGGCACAAGAGGCATTCCATCTTCCTCTGGGTTGGCAACGCATCTGCAAACTCCTTGATGTTGTAGGTGTCTATGGGCAGTGGTGAAATCCCTTACCATACGACAACCCACATGCTCGTTTGCCTAGAAAAAAAAGGGGTACTACAGTATGGGTCACATCATGCACAAGTCACTATTTAAAATTGCTAGCGTACGCTTTCATTTTCGATGGAAGTATTATTATTATGAATATGGAACGGTTGTAGCTGGCGGCCATTGAAAGCAACAGTTCCTGACTCATTCATTAAAATCTATTGACAGGACCGCTATGGTGGGGAAGCGTAATCGCACACCGACAAGCGAAGCGCGAGCGAAGATTAATTTTTACAAGACTGTCGCTAAAAGGGAGCGTTGACCTAACCAAAGTATGTTTGGTGATGATCTTTGGAGACTTATACATCCTTATGTTGTTTAGGTGTATGCTATTATTACTGCAGGGACCTTTTATATTTAGAATTAATTCTCCCGTTCATCAAGATTCGAGAAATACTGGAAAAGAAGTCAGATTTGATTCCGTATTTGTCATACGGAACGGATTGTCGCGTGAGCGGAGATCGGTCGTCCAGGTAAAGTCGACAAAGAAATTGCTTGACCACTTTTCGACCGTATTATAAAGGGATAACGTTTTGAAAGTGGTCGAGCAGTTTCTTCGTCGACTAAATTTAAAATAAAATCACTAAAATAATGAATTAATTCTGATAAAAATGTCATAATATTTTTACAATGGAGTTCAGTTAAAAAGTTAAAAACTATTTAAAAATTTGTAAAAACCTAGAAAACAAATTACGTCAATAATTTATTATAACTATTTATTACATATTGTTAGTAACAAAACATGATAAGCATTAACCCCCTTATTCATAAAAAGTAAACAATCTTTTTAAGCTAACAAATGTTTTGTCCCTTTCATTGGAGGGAAAACGTCACGACAGATAAAGACGTAAAACATGTTAACTAAAAAACGTTTACGAATTAAGGGGTAAATGTTGTTTGTGTTTTTAGTAGGTTTAACTATAGCCGTTGATCGCTATCGCCCCGCTCTCTATACTGTACAATCTTTAATGAATTAAGGAACGGACGCAACTTGTGTAAATGACTCGCCGGCTCAATTAGGAGCGCTGATTGATTCAAGACCGGCGCGTGCGCAGCCTGCCCGTAATAGGCCGTGCAAGCGTTATGTTTAATGGATCAGTGGATGGTTTAGCTTGTTGATATTGACATATGTTTATACGAGTATAATTATCAAAATGATTTATAGAACTTACTTTTGGCGTCCGCTAAGTCGCGCTGGCGCACGAAGCGGGTGCACGCCTAAGATAGAAAAATAGTATGAGAGCGTCCGCTAACTTGCGCAGGTGTGCGTGCGGGATCGTACTATTTGTTCGATAGACCTGACGTGCACCGTGCACCCGCGCGACGTAGCGGAAGCTCTTAAAATTTTTGCAGAAAAATGAGGTTCTGAATTAGGCAGATTTTAATGCCGTTGTACCTACTCTGTAATTAAGTATCCGGATATTCCGTTCACTTGATAGATGCAAAGACAACACTTAGAAAAGTCTTGGTTATCTGGCTAGGTTCGAATCTGCTACCACATAATTGATTAGTAATTTAATTTACAAAAATAAAGTGCATTCGTGTTTAAATTAGTTTGCGGGTGGTAGGACCTTGTGCAAGGTCCGTCCGGATCGCTACCACCATCTTGCTCGCTAATCCTGCCGCTAAGCAACAGTGCTTGCACTGTTGTGTTCCGGCGTGGAGAGCAAGACAGCCGGTGTAATTACAGGCACAAGAGGTATTCCGTCTTATCCCTCTGGGTTGGCAACGCATCTGCACTCTCTTTGTAGTTGCAGGTGTCTATAGGCGGTGGTGATCACTTACCATCAGGTGACCCACTTGCTTGTTTGCCGTCCTATGTTGTATAAAAAAAAAGTTTTGTAATTTTCCGAAACGTTGTTAATTCTTTTAACATTCATCAGTGCCTCTTGGAAGTCTTATCTGAATCATGAATTTCCACTTTGACTTTAACTGATAGAATCACTTTCGCATTTAGAATTTGGATTCTGTCGGTGTATCCTAAAACGGTATCAAAGCACGAGATCTCTACTTCTCAAGTATCAACGCGCATGCGCTCGCTTTCACTTTAATTTACAATACACTGTTCATTTGGCAAAGCTCTGTGCTTCATCAGGCAAACCAATTTGAACCCAAACACCGTCAAATACGGTACACATTTGTATTACTCGACAAGATCTATACTGCGGTTGAGTGCGCGCCGCTCTGATCGTGAGAACAAGGTTCCAACTGCAATAAAGGTTTAGAAGGAATGATAACTTTAAGAGTGGGGATGTAAGCCTCAAGTTGCAATGAACTGAAAATGTTAGATGGGACTTTTAAACTTTCTAGTTGTGAACTGCATGGTCAGTTTAAGCTGTAAGACTTGGGTATAAGGTATATGTATGTATAGGTTGGTTTGGTACATTATAGAAATAAGTAAAGCGTTGTCCTGTTATCTAAAGTCGGTAAACGGATAGATAAGACGATGCAAGAGAAAGCTGGAGTTTTAAGCGCTTAAGGCGGTGGTATATGCATACTTCCTTATCCTCGTGCAGTGTAGGTAGGTATAGTCGACAAAGAAATTGCTTAACCACTTTTCGATCGTATTCGTGGAGATAACGTTCAAAAGTGGCTAAGTATTTACTTGGTCGACAGTATTCGTTTCTGTGTTGTGAAACCTCAAAGCAGAGCATTCGCCGATTTTCAACACTTGCACGCTGCGCGCTGTCTTTTTCCTATTGATTTTGTAAGCTTTGTAATATTCGTTACAAGTGAATGATCAAGTCTGTCAGCACCTTAAACAGACCTTAAACCTGTAACTCAATAGTGTTTTTTATCACACCTATTCGAAAAACGACTCTTGGCTTCAGACGATAGCGTTAGCAAAATTCAAATTTGTCCCCGTGGGAGTTTGAGTTTTCTCTCTTCTGATTGTTCCGCGTTCTTGCTTCTAATAGATAAGCGTAGTTAGATTAGGTTAGTTTCAAGACGTAGTTCTTTCTTTTTCTCATAGGTAGTGATGAAAACTACTCGATGTGTCACTTGGGGTCAAAATATTTTGATCTCGGGCGGCGTATATTGAATTCCTCGCTACGCTCAGGTTTCTACTTTAGAATTCTTCGCTTCGCTCTGAATTCAAAAAACGCCCTCGAGGAACAAAATTATACTTTGTCCCCTTGTAACACAAATAACTTTTTGTGTGTCAGGTGTCCCGGCTGGTGATCCTGCACGAGGAAGCCGAAGATGGCAACGCCATGCCAGACCTGGCGCGGCCCGTGCAGGCCGTGTCGCTCGCCGTCAACAACCTGGTCAAGGTAAGCTGCCCAGCGTTGGGCCGACGTTATACCCCATTTAAGTTTAAGCTTTGACTCTACTATGAAAGGTCAGGCCACACCGGTTGCGTAAATGTCGCGTATTCGACACGGCTATACGAACGCAACCGGTGTGGTTTGGCCTTAAAGGGGTATATACTAGATACTGAGCAGAATTTTAGTTTTTTTTAAGTAAATAAATAAATAATAAATAAATAAATATCTTGGGACAATTCACACCAATTGACCTAGTCCCAAACTAAGCAAAGCTTGTACTATAAGTACTAGACAACGGATATACATACTTATATAGATAAATACATACTTAAATACAAATAACATCCATGACTCAGGTACAAACATTTGTATTCGTCACACAATATTTGCCCATACCAGGATTTGAACCCGGGACCTCTTGCACAGTAGGCAGACACATGTGCCACTGTGCCATACAGGCCGTCTAAGATAAGAAGTTTTTTCTAGTTAAACTGAATATACGGCGTTATTGCGGGTGCAACTACGATTTGACAGTACCTACTGAAAGTAAAAAATTAGGTTTTCAGTACTATCAAATCTTAGTTGCATCCGCGACGACGATATATGAAACTGAATTATTGTCTCTGTATTTTTATGTCAAATAAAACTATGTCTATGTCTAGATGTTATGCTAGATGACACTTGGAGGAATTAACAACAACAACAACAACAACAACAACAAATACTCTTTATTGATTCACACAAGTAAACAAAATAAAAGAACACACACAGGGAAATTTTACATGGGATTCAACAGGCGGTCTTATCGCTAAGCAGCGATCTCTTCCAGACAACCTTTGGAAAGAGATACGGAAAAACGAATACGGGGCGAATACGGGGGGTACGGAATGAAACGAATGGAGATGTCATACAGAGAGTACCTTGCAATAAAAGAAGGCGACTGAGCGCAAAAATATGTGGACAATTTTATGTAATTACAATTTTACACACACACACATTGACATATTCTGGTATTAGTAGCGTATTGGATTGCATGGCTATGAAAAACGTTGCCTTCTTCCTTGACACTTTCTATAGTCTATAACCTATAACATACTAAAACATGAATGTTGATGATTCGTTTGGCAGGTGGGGCACGAAACCATCGAGTCGTCAGACGACGCCATGCTCCGCCAGGACATGCCGGGAGCCCTGCACCGGGTCGAGGGCGCCGCGACGCTGCTGCAACAGGCCTCCGACATGCTGCGGGCCGACCCTTACTCTGGGCCCGCGAGGTACTACATACTGCTCATTAACCCATTCACTGACGGCATTAATGGAACCAATAACTTTGCCACTCCGCGAACCCAGTGTTAGCAATCGTGAAAAATAAAGTAAACAACAAAAACGCCACTATAACCCACCAAACCCACCAACGCCAGAAATAAAACTCGACACGTGTTTCACCTCTCTACGAGGCACCATCAGGAGCCTCGCTTCTCGACGCTCAGTCGACGAAACACGACTCGACTTCAACTGTGGCTGTTGACTTCGTTTTATTTGATTAAGTTAATAATAAATAATATTGTCAGTCCTTTTGCACATGCATTCTGTGAGTCAAAACGCAAATAAATTAGCTCTCAGCACCCTTAGAGTTAGAATAGAATAGAAAAGCTTTATTCCACAAAATAGTATACATACACAAAAAGAAGGACTTAAAGTTAACACTAAGTGCTTATAAGTATACAAAACGTGGAAACGGAGTCCACTCAGCATATGTCGAGTCACCCAGGGTGGCACTTGTTGGAGTTCAGTACAACAACGGGTTTAGGATGGTTTTGGGGGAACTAGATGCTGTAGTGCATGAGAGATGTTTGCTTCGTCGTTTATTGGTTTATATCAGCCCCCTTTTCTATTGGAGGTTAGAAAAGTTATAACTAAAATTTGGAATGATTTTGCAACGTTTTTAACAGGAAAAAGCTGATAGAAGGGTCGAGAGGCATACTTCAGGGCACATCAGCTCTTCTGCTCTGCTTCGATGAATCTGAAGTTAGAAAAATCGTCAAGGAATGTAAAAAGGTATGTTTTCTCGCGTTTGTGACATGATACTTACGACTTGCATAGATTTTCTGACGCCTCTGAGTCAGCATACGATGCTGGTAACAGTAGTAGAATTTACGTTTAGTCCTTACAAATTACTGATTTATTGTAGTAGGCCATGATTTTTGTGTATTCATAAAGCTGTAGAGATATTTCGCTAATAAGCCCATACTAAAGCGGGTTGGGTATATTCAAAACAGATTACTTCACTCCTTATTTGTGCTACAGCCACAATACACTTTCTTACTTGCGTACGCTGAATGTCTATACTGATCGCCAACGCTCGTGGCATGCGCGGTCATAAAAAAATAGGAGCGGTATCGCCAATATCGCGTGCTCGCTTACACTTACGGGGCCTTATGAGAAGGATAGTGACGCGATGTGTTTTTGTTGATTATTTAAATTAAGTTTTTGTATTATGCACAACTCTAGCGCTTAATTGTTTTATGAATACGCGTACGACGAACTTTGGAGGCTAGTATAGTGTATTCCAAGTTTCTAGAAGTAGATTTTTGTCATAATTATGACGTCACTGTACCCATGTAGTAAATAGGACCTTGTGCTTGTGTCGCTAGGTGCTAGATTACCTTGTGGTGGCGGAGGTCATCGACACTATGGAGGACTTAGTGCAGTTCCTGAGGGACATCTCGCCTGCGCTCTCGAGGGCTGCCAGAGAGGTAAGTTTGTTTATATTAAAAAAAGAAACATTAGTAGCCTAATGATCTGATCTACTACCTCTTAAGTGAGGGGACAGAACGAGGACTCACATAAAAAAAGGATCTTTTCTTTTCTTTCGCCTCAACGACCATTGGTGTTACTTAACGGGGAAAGTGTTCCCCATTTAAGGAATAATTGGGAAATTTAAGAAATTGCCTGATTGTTGTCAGCTTAACGTACGTAGTCTCCCCTGGCCATCCACGTCTCGTTGGTCACAGAAGAAAATAACAGTCCGTAATAATGTTTCCGCCGTAGGTCGCGGCGCGCGCGTCAGAGCTGACGCACCCGCCCCACGCCGAGACTCTGGCGCGTTGTCTCGAGAGCGTCAAGCAACTCGCCCCCGTACTCATCTGCTCCATGAAGATATACATACACATACTCACTGAAGGTAAACTCGCACAAGGATATACACTATTTATATATTTGTTTAAGATACAAGTTAGCAGAATTCGTTGGATTTTAGCTCTTATTCTCTTCATTATAGAATCGTATAGGAAAATTTCAATATTTTAAAATATTTCTCATTTTGTCATAGATGACCAGCTTAAAATCAATACTGTAAACCTTTAAAACGAAGCACAAGTGGTCTCTGGTGTAACTGGTTAGCGCGCGGCACGTAATGCCAAGTTTGCAGGTTCAAGTCCTGCGAGATGCCTGAAATTTTTCTTTGTGTTGCCATTACATACCATTTACATGTAATAGTTTGAATGTTTTGCGCTAAAAATTTAAAATGTAATGAAATGTTGGTCACAAAATGTTTATAGACTCGTGTACACGAGTAGCCAAGATACAGACTTCTTACGGCCATCCCTGGTCTAATTTTGTGCCAGCAGGGTGATCCATCTAGTACTTTAAAATGTGCAATTTTTTCTAAGCAAGCTGTAGGTACGTTATCATCTAGAGGAGCCATCCTTTAATGCCATTCTTGAAATATGGTATTATTTAGTTAGTATACCAATTATATTTTGTATGAGTTGAGAGACTCCATCATATTATGATCTACAATACATAAGGTAGAATTTACTTTGACAGGTGGCAAAGGCATAGAGGAGGCGGCAGAAAACAGAAACTATCTCGCCCAGAGAATGGCAGACGAAATTCATGAGATCATTCGGTGAGTTTTATTTCCTTATTTCTTAAGATAAGATTTTTTTTTATTGAAAACCAGATGGATAATAGTTTACAAAAAAATCACTCAAAAATAACTTACAAGGTAACACATTAAAACGGTTGTCTGGAAGAGATTGCTCTTAAGTGATGAGACCGCCTATTGTCTACCTTACTAATTTGTTTCTTTGTGTTTGCTGTTTTTTTGTGATGTACATCACAAAAAAAAAACAAAACACAAGCAGCACTTAGCCGACCATTAAAGAGAGAACTGAGAGAAATAGTCTATGCTCGAATGGGATAGATATATCAACTTCATAATGCAACCTATGTGCCTCTCTTTCGGAAAATGACACTTTCTTGCAGTTCCGCCTTTAATTGTCACTTATATGTGTCTTCGATTGTACAAGACAAGACAAATACACTTTATTGAATACCACACGGAAAATAGTTAACAAACATTCATTAAAAAAATATTTCTTGTTGTATGTATGTGTGTATGTAAATTCTTTACTGTACAAAAAACATAAATTACAAAAAGAGATACAGTGATGTACAAAGGCGAACTTATCCTTTTAAGGGATCTCTTCCAGTTAACCTTTGAGTGTGTGAAAGGAGTATCATAGTAGGGACAGACAAAACGCAAGAGCTAAGTAAAAAAAAAGTAATGATAAATTAATATATTATATAAACTAATAAATACAATACATATACCTAATAGATAAAATATCGATATACTAAATACACTACATATATACTAGTTATAAATAAATAATCAAAAGTCAAAGGAGTCATAAGGAATGAATTTAAGGACATGGTGTGAGCCACATCTTCTTCAAGTTCTCCTTAAGAGAAACCACGGATGGCGACTGCCTGACAGAGGTTGGTAAGCGATTCCACAGCCTTGCAGAGTATACTGAGAAAGATTTAGAGAAAGATTTGGAAGAGTTAGAAGGACATGCTAAGAGGAGATTGGCACTCGACCGCAAGCTCGATTTGTTGTTGTTGTTATTGAATATTATGTTGTATTTATTTGAATAAATTAAATTCATCAATTAGCGGTCTTTTCGCTCACAAGCGATTTCTTTTAGACAATCAACTGGCAGCAAAGACACAAAAAAAACAAAGATTAAACACGCGGTTACATATTTATACATAGAAGAAATATTTACAGCAAAAAAACAAATAGCATTATTAGTGTTAACAACACACATCACAGACTTCTGTATCTAAATGATTTTGTTTAACCAATGCTTTATTCGGATAATTTTATCGTCGTGTCTGTTTGTGTGACGTAGCGTGCTCCAGCTGACTTCTTACGTGGAGGACGGCGGGGAGAAGGACAACATCGCGGTGCTGAAAGCGCTGCAGGCGCAGATCCACGGGAAGATGGCCAGTGCGCACGAGTTCCTGAACGTAAGCGAGTTGTTTATGGTCACTGTCTCATTTTAAAAACTTTAAGACAAAGGAAGTAAATTATTCGGATAGAAGTTTTCATCAACGAGGTTTATAATAATTAGTCTCGTCTATGGTTTTTAGAGGACAATGTTTTTGTGACAGGTGTCAGTCATATCGAAATACCAGCTTAATTTAGTTCATTAAAGAAAATCGTATCCTCTTGCTCTTCTATTGATGCTTCCAGAGATGGCTAATTTATGAAACTATAAGATAAATATGTTAATCTGACTCTGTATGTACATTTTTTTTTAGCATTATATGACGCAACTAAGTAATTTAATATTATTCTAAGCTAATTTACTTTGTAATGAAAAAATATCCAAGCACTTTGCTGGAGTTAGTCCCTAGGGAATTGCTCTTCCTGCGGACAGCTGTACATGTGGACACAAAATCTTAAAGCGATACTCTCTCATCGTTGAAACAATCGATGTGATTCTTGCTATTCTCTGTCTTCTCTTTGACCTCCTGAAGGCAGGGAATAGAAACATGGACATTGCTTGGATGATGAGAGAGTATAACCAATGATATTATATTGCATGGATGTACAGTGTCATACTAAATGACAGCTGGAAAATGGCCTAACATGAGAATACAGGTTGACGCCAATGTTATAAATGCAAATTATTAGTTTACCATTTATATTATTGCTGAGATGGTACAAACGATATTTGCCACTTGTCTATTGACGTTTGTAGTGACGAGGTTAAGGTGTGTTGATTTACGTATCTACCGATTATCGACTAAGGGTGGCTGGTTATTGCAATCGATTATAGTGACGATTTTTAAAAATATTTTTATCTGAGTTACGACGATGAACCTCGTGCAGGTTCCGCCCGGATTGGTACCATAATCTGATATTGTTTCAGTCAGAAATCCATGCTTTGAAAATTCGAAATTCGCTTTTTAGTGAATCTGGTTGTTTATCTAAGTTACACGCCTAATGTCAATTGCTCACAACCCTTAACAAAATATTGCTTTTCCCAAGGGACCGTAATTCTTGAGGAGTTCTCCTGGAGTGCGATTTTTGAATCTCACCGGGTGACTAAAGCTTACCAAACTGGCCGTTTTTCATAGAGATTCAGTCATTTTTGTGAGCTTTAGTCACCTGGTAAGATTCAAAAATTGCACCTCTTCACCATCAGCTTCATTTAACCAAATACATTGCAATGAGCATAAATTGCTTTAGCAACTTGGTATATTAAAATAACCGCGCGTATCGCCACCCGTGAAATACTTTTGAGTGGTTCCGGAGGATGTCTGTATTCACCATCAGTTCCAGTTTTCCGATAGCAAAAGTACAAGTTACTATAAAAAATATCCAAATCGCTACAGGTGTGCATATATTTTTTTAAGATTTCCCTCGATTTCTCCAGGATCCCACCATCAGATGGTGACCTGATGACAATGGAACCAACTTGAAAGTATACCCTTTCCAACAAAACAAGAATTTTTCAAATCGGTCCAGTCGTCTTCGAGTAATCCCGGAACATACTCCTCCTTTTTTTGAAGTCGGTTAAGAAGGGCGCGTTCTTAGTCATGGGGATTCTTTTGGTTCATTTTAATGTTTGACTTAATGTTTTGATATCTTATTGATTTTGTAATAAATTAATCGATTTCAACAAATTTACGAAAATGTTATCTGAATCGAAAGGAAGAACTTGGTCACTACACTAAGTTTAAGAAAAAAAAGACTTAATATGTAACTGTTTACGTGTTGAGTTGTTAGTATGAAATAGTTTATTATTACGATAGAAATAAATGTCGAGTGAGTCGGTTGTCGGTTCCTAGTTTATTTTCCTATAATACAAAATATCCTATATAATTTGTGTTGGTGGTGGATAAGTAACATTATTTCGGTAAGTGTATAAGTATTAGTGTAAGTTTGGCCTTCCGGCCAAGTGGAAGATGGAGGGAAATGAGCCTCCCGATAAAGACACTGGCGGTAGATCGACGGAAGGTATGGAAACTGACGTAAGGGATAGAAAAAGAACTTTAGCGTCCAGCCAAGTAGGAAATAATGATACATCGCACGAACCTTTGGCTAAAAAGATCATAATTGATCTAGAAACCGCAAATGCATCCATTGCCCACATTTATAAACACCCGTCTCTTGAGAGTGATTCTTGCTTGTATAGTAAGGAGGACAGGGGCCCATTCGTTGTCCATGTCTCCCGTGTGCTTGAGTCGGAAAATTCGGGGTTGTCTTTGCGCCCTATCAAGGTAGGCCTGATTTTCAAACAAAATAACATCCAATTCATCAAAAAAGATGGGATCAAATCGATTGGTCGCAACAGAGTCGCTGTGGAATTTATTTCTGCAGAGGGTGCCAACTGCTTGATTTCTCACCCCTGTCTAGAGAAATGCAAACTATCAGCAATAATCCCGTCATACAATACATGTCGTATGGGTCTTGTACGTGGGGTACCAGTTGAATGGTCAATGGAGGAGTTCGTTGATGCAACTGATCTTAAGGAAGGTAGTGGTAAAATTCTAAAGGCTCGCCGTCTTCAACGAAAGGTATTCAAAGATAATTCTCCGTCCTGGGTACCAACCCAATCAGTTGCTCTGACCTTTGAGGGACAAAACTTACCGACAAAAATATATGCACTGTATACTTCTCTTACTGTTGAAGTTTATCAACTACCCACAATTCAGTGTAGAAAATGCCTAAGATTCGGTCACATTCAGAAGCAATGCCGCTCTGAAGCCCGCTGCTACAAATGTACACAAAATCACCCAGGTGAGAGTTGCCAAGTTCATCAAGAAAATGCTTCCTGTCTGCTCTGTAGTGGTAGGCACTTTGCCACGGACCAGCGTTGTCCAGAATTTTCCCGACAAAAGTCTATTAAGTTAGCTATGTCAGAACAAAACATATCCTACACAGAGGCATCAGCCAGGTTCCCTTCGGTCAGAAAATCCTATGCCGATGCTACAAAGACCATTTTTGCACCTTCACCTGACCATTCTCAGCTGCCCTCCCCTCCACGAACATTCACACCCATCCCCTCCACTCCTCCTAGGTCGACCTCATATAGGAAGACAGTGTTCCGGTCCCCCCGGGCCAGGACCCCCCTTTCTGAAGGATATGACCGGCATGCTCATCAGAGCATCATAGAAACCCCCCGATCCCAACTCCCAAATGGACATGCATTTTCAGGTCAAGGCCCGAAAGTTGGCCATGTCACCCCGAATGAGGACCTCTTGGAGCTGTTGTTTAAGCTCCTCACCAACATCATTTCCAAGTGGACTGATATTCTACCGTACGACGTTGCCCCTCTAATGATCACATTAGCAGAAAAGTTATCAAATATCCATGACTCCTCCCAAACAATGCCACTTTCTTCAATGGAACAGTAGAAGCCTCGCCCCCAAAAAGCCTGAACTTATTAATCTAATTAACGTGCACTCTGTCTCTGTCGCGGCCGTCTCGGAGACATGGCTTAGTCCGAGATCCCGCTTCAGGGTTCCGGGCTTCGCGTGTCTGCGGGATGACCGCGATGATGGTCGGGCAGGATGTGCCCTGTTGATTAAAAGATGTTTTCCTTTTACCCAAATCCCTCTTCCGCCACATTCCCTGAATTTTAATGCTGTTGCTGCTAAAGTCATGGACATCAATTTCATTTCCATTTACATCCCCCACCTTAATATTAGTCTCATCCCTGATCTTTCCACGGTTCTCTTTTCTATCCCTTGTCCTCTCGTTATTCTTGGTGATTTTAATTGCCACAACACCGCTTGGGGTTCCCACCATTCAGATTCATTCTCTTCCTTACTTCTTGACCTTTTTGACGACATAAATGTATGTGTAATCAACGATGGATCACCTACTCACCGTGTATACCCTGGGCAGAATCCTCTTTCAGCTCTTGACTTAACTGCTTGTTCTCCAAGTCTGTCTTCCTTACTTTCCTGGAAAGTGTTAAATCAATCCTTCGGGAGTGATCACTTCCCTATTATCATTTCTAAGCCTCTATCCATCGCCCCCATCCCTAACCCAGAACCGCTACTGAAATACAAAATATTGGAAGCTGATTGGACAAAATTTGCATTTTATGTAGACTCTGAAATAAAATCTCTAAGCCCTACTTCAAACTCTCGAGGTGAATACTCGGTATTCCTTAGTATTCTATATGATGCGGCTGACAAATACATCCCCAAAAAAAAACTGAGCCCGAATCCCAAAGTCGCTTCTCCTCCCTGGTGGAATGCAGAGTGCACGGCTGTAGTCAAAGAAAGAGATCACGCGGAGCAGGCCTACAACCAATCCATGAGTACGGAGGATTTTATGGCGTTTCAAAAAGTCTCAGCTAGAGTGAAGCGATTCCTATCAAATAAAAAGAAAAAGGGTTGGAAGGGATTCTGTGAGGGTTTGTCACCAAAATCCCCACCTTCAATTGTGTGGAAAAATATTAAGAGATTTCGAGGTTCTCTCAAACCTGATAACATATCATCTGGCAACATATCCCATTGGCTGGAGGATTTTGCTGACAAACTAGCTCCACCAACGGTTCCCTGTCAGTCCTTGATACACCTACCCTTGCCCTTACCCCCATTGGATCCTTTTGACGAGGCGTTTACAGTGGAAGAGTTAAAGCTAGTACTAAGCGGATTACGCAATACTTCCCCAGGAGAGGATGGCATTCCATACTCATTTATAAGTAACCTCAACTCCTTTAGTCAGGGATACCTCCTGAAACTACTTAACCAATTTTACATTTCAGGGGAAATTCCCGAATCGTGGAAGAGCCAAATTGTACTACCTTTGCTTAAACCCAACAAAAACCCAGACGAGGCAAGTTCATACCGCCCAATAGCTCTATCTGCTACTATAAGGAAAATTCTTGAACACCTAGTGAAGAATAGGTTAGAATGGTTGGTAGAAAATAGGAGGATTCTTGCCGACAGCCAATTTGGTTTCCGCAAGGGAAGGAGCACCATGGACAGCCTGAGTATTCTAAGCTCAGACATCCATCTTGCCATTTCTAAACAGGAGCTACTGGTAGGTTGCTTTTTGGACGTATCAGCAACATACGACAGTGTACTTCTTCCGGTGCTCAGAGCAAAAATGCTTCAGCTGAGTATTCCCAAGAGGATGGTACATTTCGTATGCAAACTTTTCATGGGAAGGACGATCAAAATTCGCTATGGAAATACATTTCATCCACCTAGAACTCTCTGGAAAGGGGTCCCCCAAGGTTCAGTGCTCAGCCCTCTCCTTTACAGTATTTACACCCTTGACCTAGAGCAAACAGTCTCCCCTTTTTGTAATGTCCTTCAATATGCTGACGACTTGGCCTTGTATGTTTCATCAAAATCGGTTGATACGGCTTCTTCACGTTTAAATGAAGCCCTGAGCTATTTGAAGGATTGGATGGATAAACACGGCCTTTCACTCTCTCCCACGAAAAGCTGTACGGTAACCTTCACTCGGAAAAGGACAATTCCGAATGCTAATGTCCACTGTGAAGGTGAAGTAATTCCCAACAAAGAGTATGTCAAATTCCTAGGGGTTATCCTAGATTCTAAAATGTCAGGTGTGCATCACTTAAACTATGTTTTAGGAAAATGTGAGAGAGGTATTAATGTTCTCCGTGCCCTCTCAGGCGTCTGGTGGGGCTCTCATCCCTACTGTCAGAAACTGGTTTATAATGCTATAATAAGAAGTCAAATTGACTATGGATCCTTTATCCTGGAGCCGTGCAGCAAACTAGCCTTGCAGAAAATCGACCTTATCCAAGCTAAATGTCTTCGTATTATCCTTGGTGCCATGAAGTCTACACCAAAGAACGCTATGCAAGTCGAAAGCCTAGATCCACCCCTATTCCTCCGAAGACAATATTTAGCCGACCGATACGTGTCTAAGGCGGCCGCCCTCTCTAACCACCCTATCCTTCCTCGCTTAGAGACTCTGTCACGCGAGGTATCCCAAAATAGATATTGGTCACATAAGGAAACCCCAAGGATAGTAAATAGTTTCTTGAAAATAAGTAACCTGTCCTTCCCAGTATTCAAATCAGATATTAACCCTTTGTTTGAAACGAACTACAATGCCCTAGTCTATTTCCCAAAAGTTATTTTAGATTTTGGCATTTTCAAGAACGATCCAGGAGCAAATAATAAATTTAACAAAATGATCACGGAAAGTTGGCAAGATTGGCTACCTGTATTCACCGACGCCTCTAAATTATCAGCAGAGAGTCCGTTAGGCTCGGCAGTCTGGATTCCAAAATATAAAATTTTACTTAGTTATAAATGTCCTCCACAGTCTTCAGTTTTCACCGGCGAAGCGATCGCCATTATGGAAGCAATAGCGTATGTTATGTCACATAAGATAGCAAAAACTATAATATTTTCCGATTCTAAAAGTTGCTTGCAAACAATTGTCAGTAACCAATTCAAAATTAAAGTTAAATTCCCTTTGGTCCTCAAAATTAAAGAATTGCTAATGAGTTGTGAAGACGAAGGTTTGGAAGTAGTGCTCGCTTGGATCCCCGGACACTGCGGCATCAAAGGAAACGAATGTGCGGATTCATGGGCCAAAAATGCCGTAGAGTCAGGGTCCCAAGAACATTCCTCTATTTTTGCATCCGACCTTATGACGATCGCTCGATTTGATGAAAGGCAATCCTGGCAAGAATTATGGAATACTTCTAGACTCGAAAAGGGCCGATCTTATGGAAATATCCAACCTTTGATCCCACGTAAACCCTGGTTTTTCCGGTTCAAATCGGGCAACAAACGGACCACGTCCACTATCTGCCGACTGCGACTCGGACACGTTTGCACCCCGGTCTTCCTTGCTAAGATTAGGGTGCGAAATCACTCTTTGTGTGAATGCGGTTTAGACGATGGAACTCTAGATCATATATTTTTTTGCTGCCCAAAATATAGATCTTCTTTATACGACGATCTTCCGCCAGACATTCCACGTCCCATAAACTTTCAGACTCTATTATTCTACACTGACACCCCTTTCGTTCGTTATTTAATCAAATACATTCAAACAAACGACATAAAATTATAATTATTTATTAGTAAGTATTACATCTGTTAGTATTCTTCCTTCCTCCACTCTTGCAACACCATAGCTTAAAACTATGATCATTCATATATCGTATTGTCCTGTAATGTCTGTGTCGTCATTAACTCTGAATGTTATTTTATTTGTATTGTTCTAGGTCACACACACCCGATCCTACCGTACCCACCCGACCTACCGTACATACGCTCTCCCGGTGTGTCTATGTCAACCAAAGTCGTCATTGGCGAAATCCATTTCGACCTAGAGATGGGAAGCCATTAAAAAAAAAAAAAAATGTAATAACCAGTTAGTTGCACCTCAAAAGAGCATATACATAGCTTTTAGGTATCTGTAAAGCTCAAAAGTTGTTGAATATTTTATTTATGATTTCAATGGATAATGCACATTTACGTTATATGGGTGTTGTCATGTGTCAAATGATGGGTCTTACATATATACTTCTGTAGTCATTGGATTTATAATTTTACTTTTAACTGCATAAAATAATAATTTATTAAGTTTCTTTGCAAATAGGTTTTTTTTACAAAATAATAGTTTCGACAGCAGCGTCGTCAGTCCGACAGACTGACAGCGCGAGCGATTGTCGATTTATTGTACTTTTGTTCGACTTTTGTTGCGGCCATTTTTTAAACGCTGACTAGAGGTCCATTATTTATAGGTCGGTGACTATAACTCTAAGATTTAGAGTGTCCAGCTGTCAGGTAGAGCAGTTGCACCTATTATTTACTTCTCAGTTGATGGTCAGTGGCCAAATTGCAATCGTTCGCGGCCCGTAGTTTGCTCATCCCTGTCTTTCGGAAAGGCCTATATCCAGGAGATGGCGTCTTCCGACTGATATGATTATGATAAGCGCCAGCAGGTGCATGAGCATTAAGCAGTCAGGTAAAAGTGGAGGGTGGATGCAGCCTCTGCTTCAGGGGAGGGGGTCAGGAAGTTCAGCGAGGCCAGGAGCATATAAGATGGCTAAGACTGGTTTTTTGCCAGCGGTCGGCCTGTACCCAGCTCAGGGTAGAGTCATGACCCTCTGGATCCGCCATGCTAAATAGTGCCGGTCGCGCAGGAGCCGGACGCGCTGCGCAACAGCGGCGGCGAGCGCGCGCTGCGCTCCGTGCTGACGGCCGCGCAGCGCGCCGCCGAGCACCTCGGGCCCGCGCAGGCTGACGCCATCCGCCGCCACGTCAGGTAAATAGTGCCGGTCGCGCAGGAGCCGGACGCGCTGCGCAACAGCGGCGGCGAGCGCGCGCTGCGCTCCGTGCTGACGGCCGCGCAGCGCGCCGCCGAGCACCTCGGGCCCGCGCAGGCTGACGCCATCCGCCGCCACGTCAGGTAAATAGTGCCGGTCGCGCAGGAGCCGGACGCGCTGCGCAACAGCGGCGGCGAGCGCGCGCTGCGCTCCGTGCTGACGGCCGCGCAGCGCGCCGCCGAGCACCTCGGGCCCGCGCAGGCTGACGCCATCCGCCGCCACGTCAGGTAAATAGTGCCGGTCGCGCAGGAGCCGGACGCGCTGCGCAACAGCGGCGGCGAGCGCGCGCTGCGCTCCGTGCTGACGGCCGCGCAGCGCGCCGCCGAGCACCTCGGGCCCGCGCAGGCTGACGCCATCCGCCGCCACGTCAGGTAAATAGTGCCGGTCGCGCAGGAGCCGGACGCGCTGCGCAACAGCGGCGGCGAGCGCGCGCTGCGCTCCGTGCTGACGGCCGCGCAGCGCGCCGCCGAGCACCTCGGGCCCGCGCAGGCTGACGCCATCCGCCGCCACGTCAGGTAAATAGTGCCGGTCGCGCAGGAGCCGGACGCGCTGCGCAACAGCGCTTTTAATAAATAATGTACTTATTTAAAAAAACTCATGTTATATTGTTAGACTTTGACTTGACCTGACTTAACTTGACCAAAGGGGTTCCACTCCGCACTGTAGGTGCGCTCGCCGCATTGCCTATGGCATAGGCTAATCGCAGTAGGTTGCCGGCTTACCGCGCGCGCGCCCGCTCACTCTATGTCGCGCGTATTACAGTAAGCAGCCCAACCCTAGCGGTGCGCCAGGGCATTGCGGGTGGAAGGCGGGCGCGGGCGGCGCCTTCCTTTTGACGCATGCCTCCTGGCGAATGTTTATGAAGTAAAACGAACTTTTTGTGCCTGATCATAAAGTTGGACTTCGTTTAATGGTAGTTGAAAAAGAGAAGTTTCTGTACGTTAGTACTATTATTTATTCTGTGTCTTGACTTGACTCGACTCTAATTAGACCCTGACTAAAATTGACTTTGGCTTTATTTTGATAATAATGATACTGATTTTATTTTAATTTATTTACTTGGATTGATAGTTTTTTCGTTTGTTAATCTTTCAGATCTGGTGGTATAAACGCTGATCAACTGTGCGACGAGAGGCAGTATGGCCATGGGAGAGAAGCTAAGGTGACAGTTATTTACAAACATATTTGTTTTCTCTTTTGTTCAAAATAACCTTGTATTTATCCTAGACATTCAGTTAAGCTAAAACTTTGCATATGTGTTCAGTTTATTAAAATTGTGTACCTACATTCAACGTCCTAAAAAAATTCAGTCATTCAAATCGATACATATTTTTGCAGTTGATTGTACGTAGTGTGGTGTTACTGAAGTGTATCTGATGATGGAGCCGAACTCTGTAATGTAACAATGCTGTTCCGACATGTTTGGGCTCGTTTGATTTGCCAAAACAAAGAGTCACCAAAAAAAGTTACTTTAACGAATCTGCTTGTAAGTTCTTAATTTGTTTTTATTCAGGCATTAAACCTGGCTTCGGACCTGCGTTCACAAATAAACGAAGTGGATTCGATAGTGAACGAGGGCGTGAGGGCGGCAGAGAAGCAGGGCGGCAAGACTATGCAGGCGCGCATGGAGACCGCGCACAAGTGGCTCGTGCACCCCAACTCCGACCCGCACACCAGGCTCGAGGGGCAGAAGGCCATCAACAGCATCGTGGCCCAGGGGCAGAGGGTGAGTGAAGCAGGGCGCTCACAAGTGGCTCGTGTTTATAGCCCTCGCCTTCGGCTCGTGCCGAGTAACTAAGTTCT
Organism: Ditula angustiorana; assembly: GCA_963691745.1. Classification (NCBI taxonomy): domain Eukaryota; kingdom Metazoa; phylum Arthropoda; class Insecta; order Lepidoptera; family Tortricidae; genus Ditula; species Ditula angustiorana. The sequence goes on along the minus strand of OY829497.1, from coordinate 842,537 downwards.
AAGATATTCTTTGTCTACTACTAGCGAACCGCCCCGGCTTTGCACAGGTCCAATTAAGATTTTAGGTAAATTAAAAACTGTCCGTTTGATATTCACTAAACGACAGTGAAAACCATATCTGTTGCGTTGCGGTTTATGAGGAGTTTGCGGAATAACGAATTGTTAACGAATAGCGACTTAACTTTACATAACCTTTGTCAGTGTCAATGACAGCGCCATCTATGCTTTCCAATAGGAGCTAAATGGCTTGATAGATCAGTTCATAAGAAGCGACCTGTTACGTTGATATAGTATTGTATAGAGTTCTCGACTTTGCTAACAGGTGGCGCTGTAATAAAATAACTTAGTTTAAGCAATCATTTATTAAATTTACTTTTTAAATATACACCGACCGGAACAGTCACGTCTCCTTTCTCATCTCTTGCACCTGCCTTCCGTCCACGAGATAACAGTCCGACTAACAATTATCCTGGTGTTGTGTAGATCGCGGACGGGCTCCAGGGCCGCGAGAAAGCGGAGATCCTCCAGCTTTGCTCCGACGTGCAGCGGCTGTCCGACAAGTTGGCTGACTTGTGCGTCAGCGGCCGCGGGGACTCGGAGGAGGCCCGTGCAATTACAAGGTAAAGTGTACGAGTCCAACAACAACGAATATTCTTTATTGTATTATACATACAAAAATAGACAGAAAAAACAAATTCCAAAAAAATATGCAAAAAAAAAGAAAAAGGTACCAGAGGTAGTACGCGTGCTTTTTTTTCTCGCTCGTCGCTTAGTACGTCTCACTCATACTCGGCTAGTTACAAAGAGACGCACCTAGCGACAAAGTTAGTTGAGTTGTGTCGTGCTAGCCACCCTGATAAACTGCAAGTACTACTACAAAATTGCAGTATGATGCAGTCCACATAACTGCTGCAACTGCATCAAAACTGCTGAATGACTGAAGAGACCCCCTTATTCATAAACGCTTCGTAAACGGTTGTTAGTTAACATGTTTTTTGTCTTTATCTGTCATTGTGACGTTTGCCCTCAAGTGCCCTTTTTTTCTACCCTGTTGTCGAACGAATATAGGCAGACACGCACCTCTGTATCGAATGATCGTATCGTATAGGGGGGTTAAGACGAAATTTGATTTATTTTGATGTTCTGTGGCCTCAGTTAGAAATAGGATACGTCAGTAATAATGATTCTGGGCCTTTGGGCCTCTTGCATTCTTGTTCATATAAGTCTCAACATTTTAAATTCCGTCTGAAGTGGCTCATTAAGGACTTTAACACAGGTTCAATACTTCAATAGCTTATAGTTTTTTTTTCTCCGCTGTTTATCGTAAAAACATGCTGTGTCTACTGTTTTAGGATTTACACGAGATGCACTTTAATTTTAAGCATTATGTGTTTGATGAGTTTAAGTTGTAATATCCAGTTTGAAGACCGATTAAAAAAACAAGTGAAAGAGACAAAACATTTGTTAGCTTTTTTTTAGGAAAGTAGCTCGGATTAAATCGACGATGCTTCTTTTTTGACTGCTACATTTGGCATTCCGATAGTCGGAGGCGTATACTAAAAATCGCTATGCATGTCTACGGTAATTTTTCGTAATAAGTTTGAAACTTGAGTTTCAAAATCGTAGAACGTGTACTGAATATATTGAAATCTGTAAAAAAAAGTGTTGTGGTGCCTTAGGATGACTGCATAAATTACGTCACGCTTGTCGAGGGGGGGGGGTCTAGTCAAACGTGACAGCCCGTGTTAAATGTTAAAAATCGTGTCACGTACCTTTTGGACGACCTCTTAGAACAAACTGTATCTTAGATGTTTTCAGACTTTTCGTAGTCAAAGTGCACGCAACGCAGCTCTAAGAAGCGGGCTGGAGCCGTGCTGCATACGCATCTGGCCCGTCCTTAAATAACAACCGGTCATTAATTGACAACAACGCCATCTATCCGAGTCGCCTGACACCAGTTGGTTTGGCAGGGAGCTGACGGACAAGCTGCACGCGCTGCAGCGCGGCATGGAGCGCGCATGCGTCAACCGCGTCGTCGAGGACTTCATCGACGTGGCCGCGCCGCTGCGCCACTTCACTGACGCCGTCAATGCGCCTGAGGGTACGTCATCACTACATAGTATAAAGTAAAGTCGCTTCCCGCGTCTGTCTGTATGTATATTTAGATCTTTAAAACTACACAACGGATTTGGATGCGGTTTTTTTTAAATAGATAGAGTGATTTAAGAGGAAGGTTTATATGTATAATAAATTGAAAAGTAAAAATTTAGTATATGAATTTAGATATTCCAAAGATAGCAGGAAATATTACACTATATTATTATTATATTGTTAGGAAACATGTCGGGCATTTCCCGACGCAAAAATACGTGAGTGATCCGCTTTATTAATATGTCTGAGTCTCACGGTAGTTTCATGTTAAAAATAGCAGGAAATCTTCGTAGTATAGGGAGAGGGGAATTGTATTACTACGAATTTAACGCGTGCGAAGCCGCGGGCAAAAGCTAGTTAAATATAAACTAAATATTAGTAATTTATTTTGCAAATAGGCATAGGCTCGTTTACATGTCAAATTCTATGCTTCCGAAAATTGATGATTCCTCTTTTTTTTATAAAATAGGAAGGCAAACGAGCAAGTGCAATCTCCTTGGTATTGCGGATGTCTATGGGCGGCAGTGGTTACTCACCATCACGTGACCCACTTGCTTGTTTGCTTTCCTATTGTATAAAAAGAAGTTGGTCACCTGATGGAAAATGATCAGCTGAAAAAAAATGAACACCAAGAAGTGTGCAGATGCGTTGCCATCTGAGTTGCTATGACTAAGATGGAATGCGTCTTGTGCCAGAAATTTCACCGGCCGGAAGGCATGCATACAAAAACGAGTAGAAATTCAAGCATGAAATAGTTCGCACCCTTAGAATTAAAGCGACTCAATTCTGAATATATTTCCCAAAATTAAACCCTATGTCTTTTAATTAAGGAAATATTTTGGGATGTGTATTATTCAGAAATGGGTCACTTTAATTCTAAGCGTGCGAGTTCATTTAACCTTGCAGCTATGCCTTTTATACCGTTGTACGTCAGGCACACCAAACCGCGACGGCAACTTCCACGACAAGGCGGCCGCGCTGCAGGCGTTCAGCCAGCGCGCCGCGTCCGCAGCGCACATGCTGGCCGCGCACTCGCACCACAACAAGCGGCTCGCCGACCAGCTCACGCATCATGCTAGACAGGTCAGTCTACCATACACACATACAGAAACACCAGGGGATGGACAAATTGCAAAAAACTTACAAGGCAAAAAAAAAATAGAAAAGAAAAGACGGAAAAAAGGTTAAAAGGGTTCTTTGAAGTTTTCCACACTGACACTGTCGCAGTTGTGGAAAATATTCGCCTAAACATCGGTACTTCAGTAGTTATGTCATCTATCTATCTATCTATCTATATAAATAAAAATGAATTGTTGTTCGTTAGTCTGATTAAAACTCGAGAACGGCTGGGCCGATTGAGCTGATTTTGGTTTTAAAATGTTTGTCGTAGTCCAGGGTAGGTCTATACGGTGAGCAAATATGCCTCCAATAATTAGGCGGTACGAAGTTCGCCGGGTCAGCTAGTAAAAATTAAATATTTTGGGACAGTTTCCCTACCAATTATCGAGTCTAGTTACAACCGGTCGGAAACAAAACTAAAACAGACCATGCCCGTAAAAGTGGAGATTAGATAACATGGGACCAAAACGTTTTTTAATTCCTTAGGGTTAGAACTTTTCGGTCGTGCCTTATATCTTAGAAAATAGCCTGATTATAAAGAACATTTCAAAGAAAACGATGACTTTTTAATATTGACCTTAATGCCTAAAATTAAAATAAAATGAAACGTTTAATATTCGCAGGTCGAGAAATTGTCCCCACAACTGGTCGCCGCCGGAAAGATCAGACTGAACTACCCCGACAGTAAGGTAAGACACACAATATTTATAAGATGAATTTTACAGGCATTTGAGAAAATATAATAGGCGAAGTTTCTTGCGGAGGTTCTTTTCAACAGAATGTAAGTTAGTTAAGTTTGTTACTGTTTGTATAGTCGACCAAGAAAGGGTATCCCGTATTTTTTTTATGAAATAGGCAAACAATCAAGTGGGTCACCTGATGGTAAGTGATTACCACCGCCTATTGACACCCGCAATACCAAGAAGATTGCAGATGCGTTGCCAACCTAGAGGGCTAAGATGGAATACCTCTTGTGCCAGTAATTGCACCGGCTGTCTTGCTCTCCACGCCGGAATATATCAGTGCAAGCAATGCTGCTTAGCGGCAGGATTAGCGAGCAAGACGGTGGTAGCGATCAGGATGGACCTTGCACAAGGTCCCACCATCCGCAAAAGCATGGGATGACAAATGGAACAGCATTGTTTTACTATAGAGTTTATATGATCATCTTTCGTATAACGAAATAGGAGAAAATTAGTAATAGATGTAATGTGTTGGCGCAGGTGGCAGAGGAGCACTTCAACAACCTGAAGAGTCAGTACGCGGAGGCCGTGCTGCGCGTGCGCGACCTGTGCGACCAGGCTGTCGACCCGCTCGACTTCGTGCGCACCGCCGGTCGGTTCGCCTCATACAGATAGTATAGCATAGAAAGAGTATTTATAACGGGACTTTAACGCGATAAAAATCTACTCGTCGTGAGTCTACTCGTGACCACGGTCGCTGAAACATGGCCGAAACGTTGAGGTAAATTAACGATATTTTTTTATCGCGTTAAAGTCTCGATAACGTTATAAATATATGTGTGAAAATCGCGAATATTAAAAACAATTTACAGAAAGAGTAATCGAATTGAAAGCGATATTTCATTAGCTGATTTCTTTCCTTGAAATGGCGATAAAAAGGTGTTTTCTTATTTATGTTTGTTTTAGGCGAGTTGATGCAGAAACACACGTATTTGTGCGAGGACGCTATTCGCAATAACGACTCGCAGAAAATGGTCGACAACACCTCTGCCATTGCCAGGTTAGTGTTCGATCTCTTTAGGATTCATTAAGTCTTACCAAGAGCCAGAGGCGGCTCGTCCTCAGGAGCGCTGGTGCAGTGCACTCCCATAAAAATTTGGTAGGGAGGTACAAAATTACTAAAATATTTTTAACCTACATAACATTATTTATAATATATTTTTTTATAATTCCACTCATAATAGCAGTTTACTAGAAACAACCTAACCTAGCCTAACCTAACTTAACCTAGTTTAAGTACCTGCGTATATATGCAAAGTTGAAATGTTCTTTATAGCGTAAGATTTGGTGTCAAATTCTAGCGAGTGGAGCGCCAGCGATTGCGCTCCTATGAAACAAAGTTCAGTACAATGCCTAGTACTGAATTCAATGAGTGCGAAAGAGAAACATCGACACGGTGCGGCACGTGAAACAACAGATTTTGTATGAGGAATTAGCCTAATCTGGAGCGCCGCTCATGCGCGACGTTGCCAGATGGAAGTGGTGGCTAGGCGAAACGGTGGCGCTACCGTAGGCCTTAGCGCTAGGAAATTACGCGCTGTTGCCGATCTTATGTAAACAAACAAAAGTCGTGTCGGCGCCCTTATTTTATGGGGATTTTCTAATGATAAGGCACACAATAGGCGATCTTATCGGTTTAAGTTAACTACTTGCGATCTGTTACTTTTCTGTTTGAGTTTATCTTCTTAAGTAAAGGCAAAGAAATCGTAGTCCATACAGCCATGTCTCGTATAACAATTGCCGCTTTACATAACTTTAAATTTAGCGTAAATAAGTCTGACAAAACGGATATCTGCACATTTCGACGCGGTGCTGCATACCGGTCGCGTACGCGTCTATGGAGCTAGTTGAAGCCGTGTCGCATACGCCTGTGTACGCAACCGGTGTCGCCTGGCCCTTAGCGGTACAATAAACTCTGGAATCCCTCGTGTATTCGCACCTGCACATGGTAATAAAGTCGGGTTGTGTAGGCTGATATTAATGGAATCAATTGCTTTGCTAATCCGCGAACAATCAATATGGCCTTCCGCAAAGTAACACCTGGGTCCAATTTCATAAACGCGACAGGTGACAGTGACAATGCGGCGTACATTGGCACGGCTAGCACGTCGTACACACGCGACGCGACTCGCGACTCGACAAGGCTTTCTCGCGGCTGTCAAATCTCTCGATTTATCTCGCTTTGCGTAGCACGACATGACACCGCGAGGAATGTACTCTCCGCGACTTGACCATCTCGCGGGCGACTAGCGTGTGTTACCATCTATATAAACAATATTCAAATCGTGTCAGATCTTACATGGCAACACCGAATCGGTAACAGAGATGCACCAATGATACACCATTTCGCTCGTTCTTTGAGTGAACTATTCAATATGCTGACATAGTTTTAAATGTTACATAATAAAATATAACATTATCCAATTTGAAACTTAGTAACATACGTTTAAGTATCATTTTAGAGCGCACATAATGAAGAAATATGACTTTGCGATTCAAAACGTTCGACATTATACTAGGACAGTGTCAAATTTGAAAATTGGTTTGAAGTATAATATCAAAATCAGTGGAAAGCGTAAATTGATTTATAAAAATATTGCTTTTCTAACGAAATTTATTGCAGTTAATAAGCTTCCTAGCATGAAGTGCGGTGACAATCGAATTTTTCATATTTAGTTGTTTTATTGAGATAAAAAAAATGGCTTTGTGTACGTGTTATGTTTAACAACAACTTTGGGATATAATTTCATCGTATTTTACACTTAATATTTGTGTGTGACTACCTCTAGTTGACGAGCAATAGGTACATGGCGACAGTGACGACTGAACTGCAGCATGATAAGCTCTAGGGATAAAAGCTCAAGAATACCGTTGCGCAGTCATACAAACCGTATGACGCCAAAAACCACCAACAGTTGTTTAGTTGGAAACATACGTTGTTCTAACGAATTTGACCCTTGAACGAAGAGGAACCACAAAACTGGGTGCCCACGCTCGTTCTCTCATGAATAGTTTTAATACATAATATCTTCTAATAAAGTTAAATATTTTTACTATCTACTATATTTTATTTTTTCTTCTTATGATATTGTACGCGACGCATGTAGGTTCCACATTTTCCTCTAGATAGCTAGGTACTTCCACTTTCATCTCTTTTTTTCATGCACACTCGCCGGTATCGAAAGATTTTAAAGCTATCATTGAAGTACGAGTACTTTTGTCGAGAACACCCTCGCCTGAACCTGCCTTGCCCAAGCCACAATACTCGAATAAAGTTGCCTTTAAACTTATCTTGCATCCGCATTCGTAACGTGACCGAGATATACATTAAAAAAAGTTATGTATTATTATCAATTATATGAAATTTAAACTTCCAATATCGAGTCGCGCGCTCAAAGCCTAGAAGAGATATATCTCGCATATTCACGTCAAAAAGCGACATATTAGTTGCAAAAAGTACAGCCGTGCTACCTATTTCGAGAGTATGTCGCACATGTCTGTCAATCGACAGCAGAAAGTCGGAGTGACGTAGAAGCGCGAGTCGACAAGCTATCTCGCTACACGACGTGCTACCGGATCGCGACAAAGCACTATCTCGCGCCTCCATGTCGCTTCTCGCGCAAGTCGCGCCTTGTCGTGCTAGCTGTGCTGTGTCGACAAGTAACGCTACACACTCACAGACTTAACATCATAAGGGGCGAGTAGTGAATACCGAATTGTCATTGTCGCCTGTCGCGTTCATGAAATCGGGCCCTGAATCTATGAACTATTTTTGCGCAGGCTGGCCAACCGCGTGCTGCTGGTGGGCGGGTCGGAGCGCGAGAACACGGAGGACGCAGAGTTCGCGCGCGCGCTGAGCGCCGCGCACCAGCGCCTGCAGGCCGCCATCCCGCCCGCCGTGCACCGCGCCAAGGCCGTGGCGCTCGGCGACCAGGCGCAGGCGCCCGCCTGGCGCGCGGCCAACGCTGAGGTGCGTGCCGCTGACGTTTGCGCGCGCCTAGCGCAGGGACGCTGCTCTGCACGCGCCTACACGGAGCTCGCCTTTCCGAGTCGCTAGAAGGGGGAGATAGGAGCGGTGCTTGCTAACGTCACACCGCCGCTCGCCCTCCTGGCTCGCAAAACGCTCAATAGTTTTTTCAGCAAAGGTACACTTTAGCGCACGTCCCTAGGTGGAGCTCGTCCTTCGGGCTCGCTATAGGGGGAAGTAAACAGTGCAAAAGCTTGCTAATGTCACACCAACGCTCGCTTTTCAGGCTATCAAGATACTCATGGGTGTATCCACTAATAGGAAGCAATCCCACGTGGCTACACGGTGCTCGCTGGGTGGTGAGCGGGGGGACAAGGGCAAAGAAAGATGGACGGACAGACGGACAGACGGACGGATAGACAGACAGACGGACAATCTGACGAACTGACTGACAGACTGACTGAATACTGTCTGACTTTTTAATGATTAAAAATTATTTTAGTATTGGCCAATGATTTGCTCAGCGCTGGCCGGTAAAGCGGCCATTTTGCGTATGTAACTAACTGACTTGATATGCAAATATTAAAATTTAAAGATGAAAACTTTTTTTATCAAATTAAAACGTAGCCTATGTCCGTCAAGGATAGTGTAGCTTCCCATCTGTGAAAGAATTTTGGAAATCGGTTCAGTAGTTCCAGAGATTACCCCCTACATACAAATAAAGTTTACCTCTTTATTATATTAGTGTGGATAGTGTAGATAACGGCCCGCAATTTGTCAGCAGTGCCATGTAACAGTTGAAATATTGTCTAAACGTCATCACGATTTCACACCGAAATGTCATCCTGAAACCAACCCAGTTGAACGGAAAAACCGAGATCGGAATTATTAATTATTCATAATTCACGATCGGCTGGGTTACGAATATGAAATTATTCGGTTTATTGTTTTTTTTTATATTGGCTGTCTATCTATTTCGTTCATGCCGTTATTTGCGCGCGCATCGCTACCGCGGCGTGTGCGCAAGTTTATTGTAAAACACACTCGAATCCCTTGTTGCGCTCGCGTCCCGTTCGCGCGAATAATACCGCCTCAAGTGTGATGACAGACTCGGCGCACTCGTATCGTAATGCACTATGAGTAAACTTTGCGTGCGTCTAATGCGCCATTCACAACTCCGAATGATTTCTATGAACACCCGCCGTCCCCGCAGATAATCAACTCGGCGTCGGCCGTGGAGTCTGCGCTGTCGCGGCACTTCCTGCCGCCGCCGCCGCCCGCGCTGCCGGCCGAGCTGTCGGGCGAGCGGGCGCTGCGCGCGACGCCCGTGGCCGCGCCGCCGCGCCCGCCTCCTCCGGCCGCCGGCCCGCCGCCGCGCCCGCCGCCGCCCGACACGGACGACGAGGGCGAGGACATCTTCAGCCGCCAGCCGCATCCCAGCCAGCCCATCCTGGTCAGTCTGGCCGAGTTACTCTTTATATTGAGCGCGCGACGCGACCGCGGCGTTGCCGGCTCGCGGGCGGGACGAGCCGGATGGATCTATCCGAGCTGACGTGTCCCCGTCCGTTCGGGGAGCCCGACGTGTCCGCGATCTCCCCGGATCGCCGACGGGACGAGCGGGATCGACGTACGAACGTATTTACGCGCGTGAACTAGACGAGGAGACGGCGTCAGAGATTAGATTGCGTGCGTCGACACCGGCGATACCAGGACGCAGGAAGTCGACGGCGCAAATTTTAGATACCAAAGCGTATTCATCAGTATTGAGGATGTGAACTTTTATATTCTACTCTAAATGGTCAACTGAACACTGAACCTCTTGAGTTCGCGCATACGTTTAACGCCGACGATGACTGGCAGGTGGCGGCGCACAACTTGCACAAGGCGGTGCGCGAGTGGTCGTCCAAGGACAACGAGATCATCGCGGCCGCCAAGCGCATGGCCATCCTCATGGCGCGCCTGTCCGAACTCGTGCGCTCCGACTCCAAGGGTGAGCTACCGTGTTATATACTTAACATGTAAAATATAACCTCGTAAGGCCCACGTCAAATTTTGTTCTCTGAATTTTTACCCTATCGTTTGAGACAGTAAGTTCAACGTCAGTTTGACATTTGTCCTATATGTAGGATTTGGGCCTTACGATGTTATCATTGTAATTTTGCCTTCTTTTAACCTTTTCAACACCACGTCAAATACTAAAGACAGCATTCACACGCCAAGCTTTTTGTTTGTAAGTTACGAAATAATGCACGCGTTGACGTATATATATGGCATTGGCGTTGAACCTTCGGTGCTGACATATGAGTCGTTGGCGTCGACAAGGTTAATGGTACTTACCTCGTTGAGTTTATGCCGCTATCTTCTCATCAGAGGTTTTTCGAACCGGTGGTAAATTTTCTGTAAGTCTGAATAAAGATATTAAAATTTTGACTTTAACTTTGATGTGATCCGCTTATCTCAATATATCCCAGGCAATTTTCATATGTATATAATATCATATCATTTATCACGCACTATACCTACTTGCTATCGTTGTATATAACGCTACTATGTACTTCTCTCCTCTGCTTACTGGATATTAGTGGTCGCTATGAATCTGAGCGGTAAGTGGCTTGTGTGTTATTGTGACTTAATCTTGTGGTTATAACTTGTTTCGCTTGCCAGTTTATTTGCTTTAACATCTTCATCATGTATAGCTAACAGCAGATATGTATATCTAAACAGTTGAAGTGTTAAATAATTATACAAAATTCAAATTTATTGTCAAGAAGATATAAATTTCTCGGGTGTATTATAAAATCAATGACTATTTCTTGGACAGGGATATTTGGAAATGATCCCGATTTGCATTGGCGACCCCTGGCTCCAAATATTGTGTATCTACTGTATCAAATACTTAAGATGCTTAATAATAATTTGCATTTTTTTTTGTAGTTACATAGTTACACCTCGTTCAGTTTCTTGCCGATGCCCTCTTGTCGGAAGTTTTTCCGAACCAGTGGTAAATCTGTAAGCCAAATCTGAATAAATATACAAAGTCAAAACTTGGTGGTCAAAAAATGCGTGATTGGAGACTTTACCGACGGGTTATAGTGAGAAAGGAAACACATGATGTTAAACTCCTAACTAAATTTATTAACAATTTTTCAACTATACATACCAGTTGAGTTGCATCTCATATGACAAAACGTGTAAATAGGAAATCTACCTATCTACACGACAGACAATTTTGTTTATCAGACAATCTGCCGAACACTACTAACGGCACGCTCTGTTCATGTGGCCTTCTGCCACAGAGACCAAACATCCAAACATGCAAGTATCCGAACATTGCTTAGGCATTTATAGTATCAAAGTAAACGCTGAGCAATGCCTCATCTCGCATTGAAATTCGCACTTTAAAATTAATCTCTATTACATACTGCCTTAGCTTCATTATTCACCTTTCTTTCGCAGGAAGCAAGCGCGAGCTCATAGCAACAGCAAAGGCGATCGCGGAAGCGTCGGAGGAGGTCACTCGGTTGGCCAAGAAACTTGCTCTAGAGTGCACCGACAAGAGAATTAGAACGGTAAGTAGAGAGGAATAGGGTTGCCTTCTAAACAATTTAAAACCTAAGGATATTAAGCACTTGTCCATTAAAGCTTGAAGCTAAACTGAGCTAAGGATAAGAGAATGTCATTGCTGTGGTGGAAACATGGAAAAAAGAAACGGGGGAAATGGTTTAAAGCATTATTTGTACCAGTACCGGTGTCGCCACACGCACACACTTGTGGTTATCGTCTTATACTACACTACTAAAATAACATAATCTTGATTGGTTAAAATTGTCAAACGATATAAGACAAATAGTACACAAGTTTTCGTAAGTAAAACATACCTTATCAGTAACACGTAAGGTTTACTTTTTATTAACATCAAACTGATTATATGACACTTTAATATGTAAACGTCAAATGAAAATTTGGCTTCGTAGTTCCGCTACTCAACACTAGATGTCACTTAAAACAACTTCACTTCAATAGTAGGAGAGCCGACCGCAGAATTTTGTGCCTACTTGATACCGCGATGAAATGCACAAAGGTTTCTCATTAAAAAAGATGCTAAGTCTGAATGTAATAATCTGCCAATTCTGGACTTGCAAAAGTTCTAAAGTGCCACTTTCGGTGCAAAAACTGGGGCGTATTTTCCCAAGTGACTACCCTGAAATAACTGTCACATTATCAGAAAAGAAATTCATCGTCAGAAATTTACTAGTAGATACAAAAAAGTAAAATCGATTGTTCATTTCTAAGCGGATACCGCGGTATCAAGTAGGTAAGAAATTTTGCGGCCTGCTTTCGTACTAAAAATTCAAAGTGACACATGGTTTTGGTTCGTTTTGACAGACCGAGTAGACGGGTTGTAGCTATGCTAGCTATCTATCGATATCGATGTCTTTCATCGCACACAAAATATTGTACCAGACATCGGTGTTGTTCATTTTGAATTATTAATTATATTATATTCTATGACATTATAGACAGACATGGTAAGATGTTTCGACTTCAAACCCGCCTGCCGCTGCCTTCACATGAAACAACATGAAGTCTATTCAGCCTTACTTGTATTACGTTACAACACATCGATAGTGGTGATTTTATTTTTGAGCCTTCGATTTTTCGTTTGCAATCGTTTTATTTGTTTTCCCTGTTGTTCAATTTTGGCTTTGCAAAATCTTAGTTGGCCTTTTAGTTTTTTTTTTTCTGGGCGATGAACACTCGGAGCCACTCGTGGCATTTATATTTTTATCAGTTTCTCTTTCTACTTTAATCAAACTATTTGCAAAATGAGGCTCTACAGGAATCACGTCATCTTGTTTCTGTATAATATTTTCTTTTACTGTGTGTGGCTCCACAAAGTCTTTATGAAGTCGAATCTTCTTTTTCGGCTGTATCATCAATTCCGAGTTCTCTAACCCACCTTGTCTTTTTGATGATCGCGCAGTCGCATTACTAATAATTTTTGGCTGAAAGTAAAGTAAAACTATTGAAAACTATACTAATGAAATAATAAATAAGAGAAAAATTAATTGAATTTGTTTTTTTCTGCTGGTAATTGTTTCCTCGTACAACAGGTAGGTACCTTATATAAATGTTAATAATCCTATCATAAGTAATTTCCATCTCTATCCTTCATTGTACAGTCGAGCAATGTCAAGGTTTATTCTTTTCACATCTTATTGCAATATTATAAGTGACAAACCTATACACTTCCCGAAAAAGAGAAATCCAAGAGTAGGAGAAGCATGTAAAAGAAAAATATTGTAACTTACTTGATTAAAAACTTTAACAACTTTCAAAGTCGGCAGCGATGTAGGTTTCATATATCTATAACCTTTATTAGTTATTAGAAAATCATCTTCTATAAAATGCTCAGAGCATATGGTGCTTGATTTTGCTGGCATCCAATTAACTCTTCCCGTTGCATCTATCCATTTCTCTTTAACGCTAGGGTCTTTGGGAAACCTTAAAATAAATAAAATTAATCTTTAGTTAGAGACCCTGTTTCATTTAGTAGCGTTTATATTCCTACCAAATAGATTAGAACTCTCTCATAATTATAATTACGGAGATAGGGCCCCTTTAAAGCGAAAATATAAATCCTCTTTACTCTCTATCCCGTGGGCATTTCGAGAAACACTATACTCTAAATGTTTAATCCAGGGAAATGACAACACATCAGTGAAAACCGCATCCTTCTAGGTTAAGCCGTTTCTGAGATTAGCGTGAACAAACGCACAGACAAACAGATAATAATTCTAAAAATCGTGGTTTTGGGTTCTATTGCGCTTATAAATAGCCCTAGTAATAGTTTTTCTCAAAATAAATTAATGTACAGACACGGACTTGTTACAGATATATTATTATGTATATAAATGAATAGATGATTACATAATAAAGATTACTTAATTTCTTTCATCGATACATGTATCGATAAAAACAGTGTCCCCACCCAACATTGTTGTACCAACTGTAGCGCAGAACTTTCTAGAGCGAAATAGTAATTGCAATCAATCAATAATAAACTTTATTGTAATAAAGTACGGTTCAATTTTAACAAAATGTTCTGTTAAATTATTAGTACAATGAAAATAACTAAGATTTTTTATGGAATATCATTAAAATCGTACTTACCGGTGGTACGAAACACCCCCATTTTGAAGATTTTTACTCCTGCTATGGTTCTTGCACTCTAAAACTGAACAATACGGCATGGCTAGGGAAAAATAAGGTATTTGTCGAGACTAACACCTCTGCGGGATGACAGAACACGACTGGAAGCGGTTTAGCGGAGGTTACGTACAACAGTACGTAATGTTGGCACGCGCGTTACGCGTACATTGCATTTCCCCCGTTTCTTTTTTCCATGGGTGGAAACGCGTATTTAGTTGGGACAAGGAACGCTTGAGTAAATATTTAAAATCAGCGTTAAAACTTACTATTTTTATTTTACGACCTGTATGGCACAGTGGCACATGTGTCTGCCTACTGTGCAAGAGGTCCCGGGTTCAAATCCTGGTATGGGCAAATATTTGTGTGACGAATATGAATGTTTGTACCTGAGTCATGGATGTTATTTGTATTTAAGTATGTATTTATCTATATATGTATGTTTATCCGTTGTCTAGTAGCCATAGTACAAGCTTTGCTTAGTTTGGGACTAGGTCAATTGGTGTAAATTGTCCCGAGATATTTATTTATTTATTTATTTATTTATTTATTTTATTATTCGGTCTACAGACTGGATCTTACAGCTTAAGTTAACGATACATAATGCTTAAAATTAAGGTACATCTCGTGTAAATTCTAAAACAGTAGACACGGCATCTATTAATTGTCCCGAGATATTTATTATTATTACAAGCAAGCGTCTACCTAAAGGTAGATCAACAAATATTTATTAGAGATTAAGGAAAAACCATGGCACAAGCAATACATATATTGTAAAAGGGAAAGTAAAGAGTAACAGCGTTGCTAGGACACTACAGGCAATAGATCACAAAATAGAGTTAATAAAAAATACAGTATGGTTTGCAACCTCTAACAATATTAACCTATTCTATTTCTTTTTTTTTTCAGAACCTGCTGCAAGTGTGCGAGCGCATCCCGACCATCGGCACGCAGCTGAAGATCCTGTCCACGGTCAAAGCAACCATGCTCGGGGCACAAGGTAAATTATGTTTATCTACACACATATCATAAGTGCTCTATAACGCGTTCAGAAATCGTAGGAAATGACCAACATTATTACAACCAATTTTATTATGAGAAATTTCTTGCCCGTAAATCTGTACTTTAATGGTCATTACAGTACCGATTTCTGTAACGTTAGGAATTAAAATTTTGAACAGCTGCCAATATTCAAGTGGGTTTCTATTCTAGTATCCATTGATATTAAAACAGTGATCAATACGAAACGTCAATCCAGTACGTTTTTTTAATATAAACCGCACAACATTTGATCTCGAGTGCCATGAGAATAGGGAATTCATTCGTTTGTCTATGATTTAGAAAAAAAAAATTGTCTTAATGGAGAATCGAATTGCCGCCTTAGAAATGAAATTCATATAAATCGAGCTCAAATCGAGTCAAATCGAGTTGAAATATTAGTGCATTGGTATGAGAAAACGCTGCGCTAGTAATATTTGATGTTTGAAAACCGGATCCTGAGACAAGCTGTAAATGTTGGGAGTTATATCCGTAGCAAAATACGTGATGTAAACCATTAAAATTCTATTATTTCAATGTCTGCACAAATAATAAAATTACTGTTTATTATGCTTTGTCGCTAATACCGCTTCTTGCTTCTCTAACAGTCGGCATGGCGGACTTCAAAGGTATTTATTATCGCTGAGCTCTTCTTGTGAAATTTGTGAAGTAGATTCCCTTAAAATTAATTAATTTGTATCCATTTATTATTGCTTTTCTTGCTCCCCTCACGCCATTTTCTGCATATCCTTTCGTATTTTCGCACAAAACTTTTCCATACCGTATTCGTTGTCAGATGCGTCACAAAATTTATGCGTTTGACTATCGCAGGAGTTCTCGAATTGCGCAGAATCCGTGAACAGAGGCGCAGCTACGAGATAACTCAGCAAGAGTTGACCACACGCCATACGAAAACGAAGTAAAAATTCGTAAATTCGAACGAAACTCTTCGGCACACGTATGCCATGCGGCAGTGCGTGACCTCAATTCTAGTTGCGTTACCTATACTTCTATTTCCTTTTTGAATACCGGACCCTCCCCCCCCCCTGTATATACGCTAAGCCCCGAGCTATCCTTTACTCGTCAACTAAGTTACATTTTTAGCAAAAATACTAGCTTTACAAATTGCACGTTTAGAATTAAAGCGACTCAATTCTGAATATGACATTTCCCAAAATTAAACCCTATGTCTTTTAGTTAAGGTCATATTTTGGGACGTGTATAAATCAGAAATGGGTCTCTTTCATTCTAAGCGTGCGAATGTCTACTGCAAGAGGAATTCATTGTAAAAAAGACAATTCATTTGTGTGTTGTAATATTTATACGTATGAGTGTAGCGAAATTGTTACATTTGCCCAACAATACAGTGCAACAGTATTTGGGGCATTGAATGGTGTGTTGTTTCGTTAGATTCTCAGTCAAAAATAGGACAATATAAAGAAACAAACTGGAACAAATTACCTTGCTACTCCGCGAAACCAGTGCGGGGCTCGTGCAAAATAGCTGCGTCTGTGCGACACATATATGTTCATGCAAATGTGTATGTGTCGCACAGACGCAGCTATTTTGCACGAGCCCGGCACTGGTCTCGCGGAGTAGCAAGGTAATTTGTTCCAGTTTGTTGATATGGACTTCCGCAAAGTAACGCCTGAATCTATTAATTAGGACAATATAAAGGCCTACTCGTAAATTGTACATCGTTCTTCGCAATATGTAATCAGCCATTTATGCCGCTTGGTTGCTTCACAGTCGGTGGAGACCTGTCATAATTGTTTGTCTCTATGGAAACGTGTTTCTTGTATGGGACCCGCTTTATTTTTTAACATTTGTTGTTGTAGCGGCCACACGATCTTGAAAAATTAAGTTGCTACCTTTAACCCGTGCCCTATGATCACATGGTGTGATCATAGGGCACTATAGGTAGGCCTTAAAGTTATGATCACACCTGTGATCACAGGGCGCTCCACGGGTTAACGGCTCAAAACATACAACCTTGTGACAGACGGACAGACGAACGGACAGCGGAGGGTTATAGAGTCCTGTTGGCACCTTTCAGGTACCGAACTCTAAAAATCAAAAATGGTCTCCACTAACAATTAAAAAAAAACAGCCTGTCTCCATTAAGAGTGAAGAAAAAGTCCCTTTGAACTTGCATTCTAGAACTAGAAATTGTTTATATTGGATTCCGATATCGAAATCAAATGTATAGTGTACTAAGAAATTGCTTTCGACCATATTACAAGAGAATAAGATTCATGTTAAGGCGCTACTTGGTCTACTATACTATACCATATATTTTTTGTTTATATTTATTTATATTTTGATATACTTGCAGGAAGCGAAGAGGACCAAGAAGCGACGGAGATGCTGGTCGGAAACGCGCAAAACTTGATGCAGAGCGTAAGTTTTTTTTTATACAATAGGTAGGCAAACGAGCAAACGGGTCACCTGATGGTAAGTGATCACCACTGTCCATTGACACCCACAACACCGAGAAGACTGCAGATGAGTTGTCAACCTAGAAGGCTAAGGTAGAATGCCTCTTGTACCAGTAATTTTACCGGCTGTCTTGCTCTCCTCGTCGGGACACAGTGCAAGCACTGCTGCTTAGCGGCAGGATTGAGCAAGATGGCGTTAGCGATTCAGACGGACCTTACATAAGGTCCTACCACCTTCAAAGCCGCGATCATGTTTTGGCGAGCCAATTATGAATTAGTTATTATAATCCTTATGCTACGTTATTCCGTGCAGGTGAAAGAAACAGTGAAGGCGGCTGAGGGCGCGTCGATCAAGATCCGCACCGAGCAGGGCGGCTACCGCCTGCGCTGGGTGCGCCGCTCGCCTTGGTACCAGATCTAAGCGACACCGTCGGCGCATGCGCAGCCCGGTTACCATAGCTACATTACTTAACGCAGTGATCCCCAAAGTGCTCTCCATTGACCCCCAGCGGCCCTAACATGACAGCCCAGGTTTAGTTTAACCCCTCCCTGCGTCTCTGTCTAACTAGTGTCATAAGAAAGGGACGCAGATAGAGATAAACTAACCTTGGCCAGTCATGTTAGGGCCACTGGGGTCAATTTTAACTTCCGACGGGGCCATGTCAGCAAAAGTTTCCCAAAGCGGCCTGTGGTCTATATTGACCCCCAGAAGTCGATTTCAACTTCAAATAAGTCTATAGCAGCGAAAAAATGGGACACCAGAAGATGCAGGGGGGAGGAGTCTATACACCTTTCCACACACCGCCACAAAACTTCTTAAAAGCATTTTTTTTAATGGATTGATTGATAATTTATTCGCTGTGTAAAATGTTTACCACTGTCATCATCATCATCATCATCTCAGCCACAAGAAGTCCACTGTTGGACATAGGCCTCCTCCATGGATTTCCAAAGTGACCGGTCCACCACTGTATCTGCTATTAACTAGCGACCCGTCACGGTTTCGAACGCGTACAGTCGAGATGGGATGTACATAAAAACCTAGTAAGAAATCCTCTAAACGACAGTGATAACTGTAAAAATTCCGTTGCGTGGTTCAGAAGGCGGCCGAACATGCACTAAAAATGGTTTAAGACAGATAGGAACGGATAATTGTTTGTTGAAATATCCAGAATAGAAACGATGCAACGCAGACTCGAAAATCCTTCACTTAAAATGGCGACACTGTATGACGTCACGCCAATGTTATTTTGCTGTAAATTTATGGAGTCTCCGTCTATCACTAGATTTGAATGATGTATATTTTTGACTCAGCTCTCGGAAATAGATTGAGACGTGTTGTCTTATCGATTATCAGAACAAAGAGTAAAGGATACTTTATTTTAAATACAGAAATATAATGATTTTTTATTAAATCTCGGTAATTATTTATATTTTTAAAAATATGTTTATGTTGTGACGTGTGTTTTAAACATTCATAGGGTTCTAAATTATTTTGAATTCGGTTTAATTTTAAAAATGCATAATATTTAGTTCTAGTGTTAATTATTAATTCTGATCCGGTAGCTGTTTTATGAAATTTGAGCTTTATTTTACATACATTTTAAGATTTAATTCATATAGGCGCTCGTTTTAAGTTCGATAATTTTACACTGTTCAAAAGGTACTTTATGGACATTTATTTAAGGTTGAAATTTTTGACCGAATTGAAAGTTGTGTTTTTTTTACAACGAAGTTTTTTTTTTAAGAACAAAGGAGTGTGATTCGAGAAAGTAAGTGCCATGTGCTAGTGCTTTATAATATAACGTAGACGTAGGTACCCTAATTTTAGAACCTTTTCAAACACCATCAGTTGTAAATTTTTGTAACCGAAGTTGTTTTCGATTTTTATTTTTAAATGTTTAACATTCATATTATTAAATCAAAATGCTATGCAACGACAACACAAAGAAATATTAGGGTAATGGCTGGACTTGAACCTGCAACATCAGCATTCCGTGCATTGCGTTTGAGTTTCGCCATATTACCACTAAATTATCACTAAAGAGGTTAGTCTTAACCTTTTCCCTGAAAAACTTAGAAAGAAAACGTGCGTGTCACCTGATGGAAACCAGTTCTCCAAGACTCGCTGATCCAATACTGACTTTCTCATTCACCTTACGCCTAAGTTTAATTTAACTCTCAGTGCACTCTTTCGGTATTAATTAAACGGATTTTTTTCTGTTTAATTAATATCAAAAGACATAGAGCATAAGCTCAGCGGCCCTAACATGACAGCCCAGGTTTAGTTTAACCCCTCCCTGTGTCTCTGTCTAACTAGTATCATAAGAAAGGGACGCAGATAGAGATAAACTAACTTGGCCAGTCATGGTAGGGCCACTGGTAGTGCAATAATTACAGAAATAACTACTACTAGCGGACGCGCGCGACTTCTTTCGCGTAAAATTAGTAGCCTATTTCTGTCAGGGATAATGTAGCTTTCTATTTGCGAAAGAAATTTTGCAATCGGTTCAGTAGTTCCAGAGATTACCCCCAACACAAACAAACAAAGTTTACCTCTTCATTATATTATTATAGATAAGAGTTTTTCTCGTTATTTATTATTTATTTATTTATTTTATGAAATAGGAAGGCAAAAAAGCAAGTGGGTCACCTGATGGTAAGTGATCACCACCGTCTATAGACTTCCGCAACACCAAAGAGATTGCAGATGCGTTGCCAACCCAGAGGGCTAAGATGGAATACCTCTTGTGCCATTAATTACACCGGCTGGCTTGCCCTCCACACCGGAACACAACAGTGCAAGCACTGCTGCTTAGCGGCAGGATTAGCGAGCAAGATGGTGGTAGCCATCCGGACGGACCTTGCACAAGGTCCTACCACCCGCAAAACCCCGTTCTGCCATTATAGTACTTGTTCAGTACTTGGTTAGATAATTTTGGGGTGTTAGAAATAGATTGTACGAACAACACGATCGTTATAATTAGTTTATTGAAGCAGTACTGTTGGTGTTTGAAAAACGGATAAATAATTTACCATATCACGTATTTTTTATATATTTAATAATAATATTTAGTGTAGACGAGAGTATATTTGTGCTACCACGTAATTATGGAGTCCTAAGTGTCCTAACTTGTATTTAATGTTAACCTTAATTTTTTTAGATAAGGTTGGTAATGCTATAATTATTTGCAATAATAATGAAGAGTAATTTGCATAGCGTATCTCTATACGCTATGCAAATTACTCTTAAAATTTCTTCTCTTCTTTCTTAAAGACTCTTCTTTTACACCTCTTTTTTTAAGTTGAGATATGTTGTCAATACATCTTGTAAATCTTCTTATGCAAAAGTGCTGCAATAAAACCGACCATCTTGTCATCTAAGTTTTAAATTTTATCTCTACCCCAAAGGTTGTCTGGAAGAGATCGCTCTCGAGCGATAAGGCCGCCTTTTGGATTCCTATATTAAAGATTTGTCTGTAATTCTGTAAAAGTGTATTGTGGTATTTCAAGCATATTAGTATTGTTAAATATAAAAAAAGCCTTTTTCAAATAGATTGTACTGAAATAAAATTATTTATTTGTAATAATGTGTTTTAGCAACTTTTTTTCAAATTTTTAAATAGCACTTTTGCAAAAAAAGACATTTTGCAACATGCCTCATCATATAAAACCCGAGTAGTATGCAACTCATTTTGTATTAGACAAGAGAAAATACTAGTAAAGTTAGATGTCCAATAGATTTATTTAATTCTTAGTCTTCCATTCTTTTTTTGGTGTTACAATCACATCATCATCATCATCTCAGCCACAAGAAGTCCACTGTTTAACATAGGCCTCCTCCATGGATTTCCAAAGTGACCGATTGGAAGCGGCATGCAGCCAGCGCCTTCCTGCCACCTGTATGAGGTCATCGGACCATCTTGTGGCTGGTCGTCCTACGCTGCGCTTGCCAATACGCGGCCGCCATTCGAGAACTTTTCGACCCCATCGGCCATCAGTACAATCACATATTGCCTTAGTATCTTGTCATATACAAAATGAAATATATGGTATATTTTTGTATGCCCGTCCTGAGTGATTGTAATAATAAAAATAAGCGCCACTGTTGTATGTATTCTACATATATACAACCATCGACTCAAGTCCTAATTTCAGTATGAAATAACAGCCTTCTTAATATATAAATTCAACTCTATTCTCATGAGAAAAAGAGGGAGTTTAAGTATTTGTAAGGACTGTCCGCGTGAATGTATTTCGGTACTGTAAAAGTATATGTATATTTTTTGGGTGAGCTTATTTCAATCTTGTTCCTGTCATTGTAAGGTTCAATTTGGAATGAGCTTTAATTTAAACATACCTTTGTTACAAGTTGCCTGGGTAATTGTGACTACGGAGTTATTGTAACTGCAAGGTTATATTAACTATATTGCACACAAACATTCAGACAGATAATTGTTTTGATGTCTATTGCTCTTGTATAGAGAAATCATATTTTTTAAAATATCTCCTATTTACAGTCAAGGAAATTGAAACACGTACCACCGTAGAACCTAGTCGAAGAGACGTACGCATGACATTTGTACGACATAGCGTGGCCTTTAACGCGTCGCGTCTTTGCGATAGGGTTCTAAGGTGGTACGTGAATATATTTCCACTACTGTACATCGGCAAGAATATTACTATGTTAGGTATAGATTTTTACTGGAATTAGTAAGGACAGTTCTTATAGGAAAATGAAAATGAAAATGAAAAATTTATTTTGCAACTAGGCCGTATAGGCTCTTTTACACGTCTGAATCTACTAGCGCTTCGGAAAATGGAAGATACTACTGAGAAGAAACGCCGCAAGAAACTCAGCAGTTTATTTTTTTTTCCTCTCTTTTCAAAACAGATTACAGTGCAATTTATCACAATAGTACATGACATACACAAGTTACATAAAAAAAACAGTAAATAGCACAGCAAGCTTTAAGTATATTCATCATAGGAAATGTTACAATAACCTCATAGTTACAACTCCGGGTTACCTTACCTACTGGAATCAATTTCATAAACGCGACAGGCGACACGTGACAGTGACAATTCGGTGTACAAACTGGAACAAATTAGCTTGCTACTCCGCAAGGTAATTTGTCGACCGGATAGCCTAGTGGTTAGTGACCCTGACTATGAAGCTAGAGGTTCCGGGTTCGATTTGTACCCGAGTCTTGGATGTTATATGAATTTAAGTATGTATTTATCTATTTAAGTATGTATATCCGTTGTCTAGTACCCATAACATAAAGTTTACTTAGCTTGGGACTAGGTCAATTGGTGTGAATTGTCCTGAGATGTATGTTTATGTTTTTTTCAGTTTGTTGAAATGGACCTCCGCAAAGTAACGCCTGAATTTATTAATTACTAGCTGACCCGGCGAACTTTGTTCCGCCTTAGACGCCATAAATGAGCAGATTTTTGATTTTTTCTTTCATAAGAACCTTCTCCTGATAATAACGAACAGAACAAAAAAAGAATTAGCGAAATCGGTCCAGCCGTTCAGGCGTGATGTCGTGACCAAGGGAAATAGGGATTCATTTTTATATATATAGATTTAATTCGATATACATTGCTTGCCCACTATGATGTTAACTCTGTAAGTCTCTAGCGTTACTTGTCGACACAGTAATGTACGGCAAATTGTCATTGTCACCTGTCGCCTGTCGTGTTTATGAAATTTGACCCTGGTGTAGAGTTACGTAGAATTAGGTAGAGATGTACTATTTAATATTTAGTATATTAGTATTTAACTATTAAAACAAAATGTCTGCTCGTGCTAAAATTGTCACTAAGTAGGATATCAGCGTGATTTATTAATATTGTCTAAATTTTTTAATTATTATTTTGTTGCCTAATTAATTAATATTTATTCTAATAAAGGATTATTTTTAATTTGTGCTTTTATTTGCTGCTATGTTTTTTTTATTTATAGGTGCCCTTGTTTATAGATTTCTTAAAATGAAATAGCAAGTTAGTTTGTATGTAGTACATTATAGATTTTGACGTAGAATTTTCAACTCTACTTCGTTTTAAGTGTCGGTAATTTAATTTAAAAACAAAACGTTTGCTTCCTTAAAGAATAAATCGCACGCTTAGAATTAAAGTGACCCATTTCTGAATAATACACGTTCCAAAATATCACCTTAATTAAAAGACATAGGGTTTAATTTTGCGAAATATCATATTCAGAATTGAGTCGCTTTAATTCTAAGGGTGCGAAATAACATCAATTGATGTAACCTTAAAAATATATTTTTTTGTAAAAATTAAGTAAAACGACGATAAGTTTCCACTTGGCCTAAATCTGTAGTTTTCGCTGTCATTATATATTTTTATGACATCTGTCTGTATGTATGAAGTTTATAATGAGTAATTTACTTAGGAGAGTTTTCAAATAAGCCTTTTCATACTCGCTCTTCCATTGTTAAGAAGTAAAGTAGGATGAAGTGATAGCCATAGAATTAACAAAATAAACTATTTATTCTTATACTTGACTGTTAGTTTTATTTCTCACCTTCCAATCTCAGAAACATAACTGTGAATTTTTTCGCCCCAGAATATTTAACGCGACCACATGGCTGTTTAATTCATAATAAATAGATTCTGGTATTATTTTCCGGAGATCATTTATCAAAAAATTGGAAAAAAATCTAAATTTATCCGAGGCCACTATTGAAGATCCCGATGATGCCTCGTATAGGGGCGAAACGCGCGTAGATCGTGTAGTTTAAGTGTTTAGTGGTAGTGGTTAATAGCTAGTCTGTAATGTATGTTGTTTGATATGGAAGCGGAGGAGGACGGGTTTTTGAATGAAAAATGTATATGTCGCACCAACTCGGCTGTTTTTCACGTGCGTATACAGCACGAGTGCGATTTTTGAATCTCACCGAGTGACTAAAGCTCAACAAAATAGGCGTTTTTCATAGAGATTCGGCCATTTTGGTAAGCTTTAGTCACCTGGTGAGATTGAAAAATTGCACCCCTGGTTTTGCGGAGTAGCAAAGTAATTTGTTAATTTCTTGTTTAGTTCATCACTTCGTCTAGTCTCATAAAGTCATAAGAAGAGATACGTCGGAGTTATTAATTAAACTTGAGCGGTCACGTTGGGGACGCCAGGCCCCTGTATCACAAAACTTAGACAAGCTACAATTTGACGTGACTGTAAAGTATAGTCGACCAAGTAATTGCTTGACCACTTTTGAACCTTATCCCTTTGTAATACGGTCGAAAAGTGGTCAAGCAATTTCTTGGTCGACTATACATGGCGGTAGGCAGAGACCACGGATTTCCATTTGCTACGATCCTGACATACAACCTTTGCTTCACGTACTCTCATAACATTCTTCATTCATGCTCGTTGGTTCAGGGTACTCCTGACCTGGCCTTTTTCCAGAATGTTTCCGATTGGTCGGAGTACGTTCACCGAGGTCTTCCCGTTCCCATATTTCCATCCACTCTCCCTTCATACATTCTTTTTGTTAATCTTCTTTCATCCATACTCTCTACATGCCCAAACCATCTTGACATACCTTTTTCAATTTTGTTACTACGTCTTCCTTCACTCCGCATTTCTCTCTTATCACCGCATGCCTCACTCTATCTCTCAAAGTCACACCACACATACTTCTCAACGCTCTCATTTCCACTGCATTCACTCGACTTTGGTGTTTCTTTTACCAACAAACTGGAACAAATTACCTTGCTACTACGCGAAACCAGTGCCGGGCTCGTGCAAAATAGCTGCGTCTGTGCGACATTTATTCATGCAAAAACCCACCCTCCTCCGCTTTCACACGAAACAACATATATCACACAGACTCAACTACACACCACCACCACTGAACAAAAAAGCGCAACGTAACGCCTGAATCTATTAATTATTTCTTTTGCCATAACCAACTATCACTGCCATACATAAGCTTCGGCACTAACACTGATAATGTGACAAACCTGTAAAACTGGCGGACGCCCGCGACTTCGCTCGCATAGAATTAGCAGTCTATGTCCGTCAGGGATAGTGTAGCTTTGTATCTGTGAAAGATTTTTTGAAATCGGTTCAGTAGTTCCAGAGATTACCCCCTACATATAAACAAACAAACATATTATTTACATAATTGGCGGGTGTTAGGACCTTGTGCAAGGTCCGTCCGGATCGCTACCACCAACTTGCTCGCTAATCCCGCCGCTAAGCAGCATTGCTTGCACTGTTGTGTTCCGGCGTGGAGCAAGACAGCCGGTGTAATTACTGGCACAAGAGGTATTCCATCTTAGCCCTCTCGGTTGGCAACGCATTTGCAATCTTCTTGGTGTTGCGGGTGCATAGGCGGTGGTGATCACTTACCATCAGGTGACCCACTTGCTTGTTTTCCTTCCTATTTTATAAAAAAAATGCAGATGTAATGTAGATGTAGATTATGTAGATGTAGATTGGTGTAGATTAGTCTACAGTTTTACCAAAAATATTTTCAGCAACGGCCGTATTCGTTTGCGCAGAGAAGCGCAGATCGGTTTCCGACAGTAGCTGAACGTGTGAATCCATATTGTACTTTATTTGCAAGTGCAACTGGCAGAGTATTGCTTGCTATGCATTCTTAGCTTTGTCCCGCTTACACAATTCGTACACTGTGGCGCACGGGCTGTCGCCATGTTGCTGTGAAATCGATGGACCAATAAAAGCGCAAGAGTTTAGCGCGCGTAAAATTCTACTTTATCATTGGTAGATCGAAATTTCTCGCGGTACTAAAATTGGTCTACTGCGCAGGTACGTGGCACAATATATTTTTGGTAATACTGTAGATAAGTGTAGATTGTGACAATAAGTTTTATGGTACAGGCCCCAGGTCATTTATAAAAGTCTCGAGTCATTGGTGCATTGAACTTTAAGTTCAAATCAATGCATTGACTTAACGCCGTACGAAACGTAAATGAAATCGAGGTGTACAGCTACATTTTTAAGGCTGATAATTGAATGAGCAAATGTCAAAGCTTTGTTGGCAGAAATGTAAACATGGCGATAAAAAAGTAATCGCATGCGCTTGCGCGGACAACAGTTCCTTATGTTAGCGAGACGGGATTTCTGTGATTATAAACATTGGTCACATCACAGACAGACATACATGTAACTAACTGCACGAGGTATTCGGTTTTTTCGAAATGTGGTGCAGAGTTTAAAAAATAATAATTAAATTTTAGTTTTTAATAATGATAGAGTTTTAGCTAGTTGCGTTGCAGTATGAATGAACTGGTTCGACCGGAGCAGTACTAACTGATGGAGTGGCAGAGCTATTTGGAACGGAGTGGTGGCGTGGAAAAATAAAATCCAAGATTGCGTTATACATACGTGTGTATTGATCCAGTGCACAAGAGAGAAGGAAGCAGTAATTTTTTTTTAATATAAAATTAATCTATGGTAACAGTATAGACAATATTATAGACTTATAGAGTATGTGAAGGGTGGCCATTCACTACCAGATAATTTAGGGCATTCCCATACATTAACACTTCCCCTCACACTTCACATAATCAAGTAAACACTTTACATTCGACTCTACATTTTGATCCTACATGCTCTATCATCTTAACATTCTCAAGACTACATGTTTAAAGAAACTATACATTAAGACTCTACATGCTCAAAAAAAAAACTACATTAAGACTCTACATGCTCAAAGAAACTTTACATTAAGACTCTACATGCTCAAAGACTTAACAGACATGTTCCTTAAACATAACTTATTCATAAAGCCAAAATGCTTAGGACCAGACAGAGGTTTGGTGAGGATATCTGCTACCATACTTTCAGTAGGCAAGTACTTTGTCACAATGTTACACTTTTTGACTACATCTTTAATAAAATGGTATCTCAAGTCAATATGCTTTGTTTTCTTATGACAATATTCCCGTATCTCTAGAAGTCTCAAAGCACTCTGGTTATCACTATATAGCTTAGAACACATATGTTTGTTAAAAATTTCTTTCATGAAATTTCTAACAAAACAAAGTTCGCGGCAAGCATCACCTAGCGCCAAATACTCGGCCTCTGTGCTTGACAGAGCAACACAACGTTGCTTTCGAGATTCCCAGTTAACAATGGAGTTGCCTATCTTAATTACAAAGCCACTGTAAGACTTTCTATCAGAATCATTAGCCCAGTCGGCATCTGCAAATACTGAAATGTTAAAATTACCACTTTTAATAAATACAAGACAATAATCAATTGTCCCAATTAAATATCGCAGAATGCGTTTTGCTGCTTGCCAATGATCCTTAGTGAAACAGGTGCTATACTGGCTTAGTTGCGACAAGGCAAAAGAAATGTCAGGTCTAGTGCACACCGATAAATACATGAGACACCCAATTAATTCTCTGTATGGATATATATTCTCTGACAAACAATCTTTATCACTATTGGGTTTCTCAAGTTTACAATTAAGTGCCATAGGACTAGAAACACTCTTACAGTTAGACATATGGAATTTTGAAAGTAACTTTCTAATATAATCAGATTGAGATAAAGTTAATAATCCAGAATTTAAGTTCCTTGTCACTTTAATTCCTAAACAATTTTTGAGTGAGCCTAACTGCTTAGAGTCAAATTCAGATTTCAACAATTTACACAAGCTTTCCTTTTCGCTACTGTTATTCCAAAAAATGTAGAAATCATCAACGTAAAGTGCAATAATTGTTAAACTCCTACCTGACTTTTTAGTATAAATGCAAGGTTCACATTGACTCTGCACATATCCATTGTTAGTTAATACATTATGAACTTTACAATTCCAGACTCTGCTGGCCTGTTTAAGACCGTAAATGCTTTTATTTAGTAAACAGACTTTATCATTATCGTTAGTGAAACCTACTGGTTGTTCCATGTAGATCTTTTCAGACAGATCCCCATGCAAAAATGCTGTAGTTACATCAACATGCTCCATTTGCAAATCTAACTCATTAGCAATACAAAATAATAAACGCATAGTTGAATGGCGTACCACAGGTGAAAAGGTTTCATCATAGTCTATTCCCTGCCTTTGTGAGAAACCACGAGCCACTAATCGAGCTTTATATTTTAATGAGTTAATATCATTTTTTATTTTGAACACCCATTTACTTTTAATTACATTCTGGTTCAAAGGTCTATCTACAAGAGTCCACACATTATTGCCTAAGAGGGAATTATATTCAGACTGCATTGCGGACAGCCATTCAGCCTTATATGGACTGGACATAGCCTCATCATATGATGTCGGTTCATCATAAATATACTTATGGGTACAAGTTAACATAGAAGAATTCGATAAATCGAAGTCATCATACCTCAGTGGTTTCTTGTATCTCGTGCTACGCACGGGACGTTCGCTGATCGTGACAGGCTCTGGCACTGGCACAACACCTTCCCCTCGAACGTTGCGTGCGTCCGAAGACGAGGAGTCCGGCTCGGCCTCGCAGCTCTCGCTCTCACTGCCAGAAGCAGGACCGGTAGCGCTGTCCCATGACTCAGCATCTGAAATTGAATTATTGCTCTCATTAATTTCACTTATAATATTTGAATGGACACTGGACTCATTAAGTAATAAATTATTATCATTATCATTATTTAAAATATTATTCTCAATATTACTATAATTGTCATCATTTAAAATATTATTATTGTCAATGTCATTAGACTGTGATTTGCACAAGTCATGAAAAATAATATTATTATTAGGAATGGGGAAAGAATTACAACTTGTACTATTATTATTCAGTTTGGTCATATTATGAAATTCATTTTCAAAGAAAACAACATTTCTTGAAATTATAATTTTCTTGGGATTAATGGGGTCTATAAGTCTAAAACCTTTAGACTGCTCAGAATAGCCAACAAAGACACAATGTTTTGACTTGGCGTCCAACTTGTCGCGCTTACTGCCATCTATAAGAGATAAAGCTTTACAACCGAAGACTCGCAGGTGGCTCAGGTCAACTCTGTTACCTGACCACGCTTCTTCAGGAGTCTTACCGGGTACGGCGGCTGTAGGTGACCTATTTTTTAAATAAATGGCTGTAGAGACAGCCTCAGCCCAGTATTGTTTACCCAAGCCCGCTTCCTGCAACATACATCGAGCTTTCTCGAAGAGTGTTCGGTTCAGCCGCTCGCTAACCCCGTTTTGTTGCGGGGAGTAAGGCACAGTTTTCTCATGAACAATACCCTCTTTTTTTAAATAATCCTGAAATTTGAGACCACAATACTCTCCCCCATTATCAGTTCTTAATTTCTTAATAAGGCAACCCGTCTGCTTTTCTACAGTGGCTTTAAAAAGGATAAACTTGGACATTACCTCACATTTGTTCTTCAAGACATATCCAAATGTTTTCTTAGTGAAGTCATCCGTAAAGGTGAGTAGGTACCTTGCTCCGCCCAAGCTGCACACAGGCAGCGGTCCACAGACATCCGAATGGATGAGCTCCAGCATCCGTGTGGCACGCGTGGCTTTCCCCTTTGGGAACCTCACAACGCTTTGCTTCCCCTCAACACATGACACGCAACCATTCATAGCAGAGTCACATTGATCCTGCAAAACGAAACCAGACACAAGATTTCTCAGAGCACTCATACCTCGGTAACTCAGATGGCCCAGCCGTTTGTGCCACAAGTCCATTGGCACCACCTCGGCTGAAGAATGCACCACCTGCGGAATACAATTAGTACCTATCCCCATATCCAAACAATAAATCCCATTAACTCGAGTAGCGCTCAAGACAGTGGCATTATCCTTAAGAATAAGGCATTTTTCTTTTTGAAATTTTACAGATAAAGCCTTCTCACATAATTTACTTACGCTAATTAAATTTGTCGAGAGACAAGGTATAAACATAACGTCTGTAAGTGTGACAATACCATTCTGGGATTGAATGCTCACATCTCCCCTACCAATACAAGTTAATGATTCACCATTTGCCACTATAACTGTTTCAGACTGTTGGCTTAAGTTTTTAAAACATCTCTCTTGATTGCACATGTGGGAACTCGCCCCCGAGTCTATCAACCAGTCAGAGTTTTTGAAATTGATCGAAGTCAAAGCCACCAATGAAAGCTCCTCTTCATTAGATGCATTAGAACCCTTCTTCTTGTCTTTCTTAAACTTGAAACATTTAGCCTTGATGTGACCAATTTTGTTACAGTAGTGACACTTCATCAAATTTCTCTTCCGCGCAGCCAACGCAGTATCCACTGCTAAGTTGTCCAGTGAGAGTCTCCGTTGTTCTTCTTGTAGTAGCCGGGTTCTGACTAACTCACTGGTCAGCGTCGACGACACATTCGCGGACTCTAGACTAGATACAAGAACGTCAAATTCTTGAGGCAGTCCACTTAAGAGTAATTCAGCAACCTCTGCATCTTCTATGTGCTTCCCTATGTCATGCAGTTGCTGTACCAGCGACATCACGCCCTCAATGTAACTGCTCATATCTGAGTAGTCACTATACTGTGATTTATGCAGTTTCCGCAGTAGCAATACTCTTCGGTAAAAACCTTTATCTTCAAATACATTACATAAGTTGTCCCATGCTGCTTTGGGAGTGCTAGCATTACGCACATACTGCAAACATGTTGGTTTTACTGAGAGGCAAATGCGCGCCAGCGCTTTTGCATTCTTTGTTGCATCGGTTTCAGTCGCAATAACACACGACCATAAGCCTTCCAGATTCAACGCCATCTGCATATAGAATTTCCAATTGCAGAAATTGGACACGCCTTCTAATTTATCAAATGAATAAACTTTAATATTTTCATCTGCCATGATGGTTTAATAATAGTCGCTTGCTTGCAGTTGGTATATAACTTTGAGGTTATCAACCTCGTTGACAACGGCGTCCTTTGCTCGTTTTTGAAAAAAAAAATTTCTTGTCCGTTCCAAATACACGACGCAGTTAATAGCCTGTCTGGGCCCATAACCTGATGGAGTGGCAGAGCTATTTGGAACGGAGTGGTGGCGTGGAAAAATAAAATCCAAGATTGCGTTATACATACGTGTGTATTGATCCAGTGCACAAGAGAGAAGGAAGCAGTAATTTTTTTTTAATATAAAATTAATCTATGGTAACAGTATAGACAATATTATAGACTTATAGAGTATGTGAAGGGTGGCCATTCACTA
Organism: Ditula angustiorana; assembly: GCA_963691745.1. NCBI lineage: Eukaryota > Metazoa > Arthropoda > Insecta > Lepidoptera > Tortricidae > Ditula > Ditula angustiorana. The sequence continues at coordinate 810,697 of OY829497.1, read as the reverse complement.
CCAGATAATTTAGGGCATTCCCATACATTAACACTAACATCAGTCAATATATTATGTAAGTATCATTTACAGAATGCAGTTGTGAAGTATTATTTTTATAAAATAGGAACGCACTTCAACAAGTGATGGTAGGTAAGTGATCTATAACTACAGGCATACGCAACACCAAGGAGCCAGCAGATGCGTGGCCAACCCAGAGAGCTAAGATGGAATAGCTCTTGTGCCAGTAATTACACCGACTGTCTTGCTCTCCACGCCGGAACACAGCAGTGCAAGCACTGCTCTGTTTTGCACTTGTAATTAATAATAATAATGAAGATTACGTTTGGAAATAGTATGTTATTTTTTTTTTATAGCTGTGCCATTCGGGTAAAGGCGTCCACAGAAGACCAGCCGCGCTTAGGCATTATGCTGAGTGCCTTTTCGGTGCTTTAGTTTTAAGTTCACCCTATGTAGGTATAGTCGACCACTTTTGAACCTTATCTGGTTGTAATACGGTCGAAAAGTGGTCAAGCAATTTCTTGGTCGACTATAGTTCTGACTTCTGAGCAACGAATAAACAATAAAAAAAATTCCACCCAATATCGGCAGGATGGTAAATTGTTTGAGTTGTAGGTTATAAGGGGCTTTGAGGTAAAATAAAATTGATAATTTACCAACAAAAAGCAACAAATGCAAGGATAAAACTGACCACAGGATTATGATGTCATTGGCTTATTTTGACTTGAAACAGGATAAAGTTCTTGCTTCCGATCTCATTCCTGTCCATGCTTTGTGGGCACTGTGGTGTGTTTATTGGATTTTATTATACGTTGGTAAGTTTTTATTATACTTATATGTCCTGCCAATACAATCTTCATCTTCATTGCGGGTGTTAGGACCTTGTGCAAGGTCCGTCCACCACTATCTTGCTCGCTAATCCATTCGCTAAGCAGCAGTGCTTGCACTGTTGTGTTCCGGCGTGGAGAGCAAGACAGCCGGTGCAATTACAGGCACAAGAGGTATTCTATCTTAGCCCTCTGGGTTTGCAGCGCATCTGCAATCTCTTTGGTGTTGCGGGTGTCTATAGGCGGCGGTGATCACTTACCGTCAGGTGACCCACTTGCTTGTTTGCCTTCCTATTCCATAAAAAAAAAACTTGACATAGTATAGAACAAAGTCGCGATCCGTTCTTCTCTGTCCTTATATCTTCGGCCGTTTTCTTCTAAACGTAACGGATTTTGACAGGGTTTTAACTGTCATTTAGAGTATATTTTAATGAAGTTTTATGTATAGTCAGCCTCAGAAGCAGCCGAACATTTTCACATATATACGAGTAGAAAGCTACACTATCATCAAACTGGAACAAATTACCTTGCTACAAACTAGAGATGGGCCGAGTACTCGGTTGATACTCGGTACTCGGCGTACTCGGCGGGTTTATTGATACTCACACTCGGCCGAATAACTCGGTTTGAATGCCGAGTATACTCGGTTTAGGAAAAGAAATATATTTAGGTAGATATAATTAAAACAACAGTGTTAATCACAATCAGTGTAAATCAGGTCATCACTAATCAGGTACTACACACAGTCAATCATTAATTAACAAACTTTTCAATTATTTATCTACTATGACGTGCAACGTGAAGTATTTGTTTGCAAACTGTCAAGTGACTGGTAGTTGAAAGGCGCGGGCGGGATGAGGGTTGTATCAACGCGAGCCGGCCGCTCGACCGGCGCGAACAGTTTGTACTTGTTTACGCGCGCGAAATGGGAATTTGATTGAACTGAGTTACTCGGCCGAGTACTCGGTTGAAAAAAAATTTAACCGAGTAAAACTCGGTACTCGTTACTCGGTAAAAGTGTTACTCGGCGCATCTCTACTACAAACATTGCTCGTTTTCGCAGGGTAGCAAGGTAATTTGTTCCGTTTTTATGATATGGATCTCCGCAAAGTAACGCCTGAATCTATCAATTAAGCTACACTATCCCTGACTGACATAGGCTATTTATACCACGCGAACGAAGTCGCGGGCGTCCGCTAGTCTATAATAATTGGGTCATTGACACATCGGCGGTGATCGCACTTGGCCACTGACAAACTCGTACGGCCATGCATAACCATACACTCATTACTCACTTAGCCATGTCCTTGCGAGGTCGGCCAGTTGCCCATATCCATTTAATACATTCAATATGACCAGCTATTCCTTTTTAGTCAAGACTGTCGCAATGACGTCATACATTTCTTTCAACGTACTTATTTTTTTATCTTTTTTATTATAGTACTAGGCACGCGCGCGGCTTCGTTCGCATAGAATTAGTAGCCTATGTCCGTCAGGGATAGTGTAGCTTTCTATTAGTGAAATAGTTTTTCAAATCGGTTCAGTAGTTTCAGAGATTACCCCTACATACAAACAAAGTTTACCTCTTTATTATATTAGTGTAGATAAAACAAAGTGGCTATCCGATCTTCGGCAGCTTGCTCCTTAACCACGATACAGACAGACTTTGATACGACTTTTACTGTCATGTATTTTTTTTTACGGAAGGTTTTACCGGTGTGTACCTGGCCCCCAATTTTGACGCTCATCGAGATTCATCTGACGTTCGAGATGTGTCAAAATATGACAGATTTTGAAGGGATTTGACAGCTCTTTTTGGCTTATCTTGAGTGTGATTTCTTCTCTACTGACGCGAGAATTGCCTTGCTGGAGTGCGATTTTTGGATCTGACCGGAAGCTCACCAAAATAGCGTTTCTTCATTGAGATTTAAAAATTAGACCCCTGGCCATTAGAATGAGATACAGGATCTGGTTCTCGCTTCGTTTTTATATCACTTTGTACGGTTTGAGTCCCCGCGTCTATGGCCACTGCCGAAGCGAAATTTCGTTGGGCTATTATTATTATTTATTATTACTGTATATTTATTTAAAATCTTAGGTCAAGTTTTTACAATAAAAAAAAAACTTATTTATTATTATTATTATTTATCATCATCTATCTATCAGCTATCATTCGCTTTAGCTTGGCTTTCATAACGCTTGGACCATGTGGAATAGATACTTAATAGTGTATGAGACACCTGCGTTAAACTATCGCTTAGTCATAAATACTTGGAATGTGCTTACTGTCTATGAGTATATCATTATTGAATGATATTTATGACATAATGATTAAGAGGATTGTATAATAAGCCTCTAAAAGCGCTTTCCGTACAAACGGTGATAACGTTTTCCACCCTCTAAACCTTAACCATTTGTAAAGCAATGATTTTTGGTATGTTGTCTTTATGCCTTAGAACTAGGTTTGTAGGTATGGTTTGATTTTTTTAAATATTACTCATAGATTTGATATTAGCATTTTAAGAGTTTCATACAAAACAAAAAGCATGAATATTTTGAAACCATGAACAAATTTAAAATAATCAAAACATACAAACCGAGTTCTAAGGCATAATGACAACATACAAAAAACCATGGCTATAGGTTAAAGTTTTTTAGGGTGGAAAACATTATCGCCGTTTGTATGGAGAGCGCTGGGTACATAATAGTTTTAAGGGAGACCGCAGACGGGTCTCCGATAGTAAGACAAACATGTAGAATTAGTTGCATAACGGCGTGGAGAGCAAGATAGCCGGTGCAATTACTGGCACAAGAGGTATTCCATCTTAGCCCTATGGGTTGGCAACGCATCTGCAATCTCCTTGGTATTGCGGGTGTAAGGGCAGTGCTGATAGATCCCGATGATGCCTCGTACAGAGGCGAAACGCGCGTCGATCGTGTTGTTTAGTGTTTAGTGGTGGTGTGTGGTTGAGTCTGTGTGATATATGTTGTTTCGTGTGGAAGCGGAGAAGGGTGGGTTTTTGCATGATATATATGTATATGTTGCACAGACAAAGCACGGCACTGGTTTCGCGGAGTAACAAGGTAATTTGTTCCAGTTTATATTGTATTAAAAAGACACCTAAACTAATTAAAATTTATGTTTATCACAGCGTCGGCGCTTGCTCATCGTTACCTCAAATTCCGCTATTAGAGAATGACGTCACCACGCTACGCTACGTTCTCGCCTCACCATTATTACTAATATTAATAGTTAAGTCGGTATGTAACAACAAGAAATACTTGTTATTGATTCACTAATGTAAACAAGAGATAAACATACAGACAGTACCTAGATACTTCTTAAGTTATGAGGCGACTAAAATGTCGATACTCGGAGGCACCTTATCGAAGGTAGCACAAAATAAAATTTAAAGAATTTTTTATTTAATCATAGAAGTCATAGAAATAGTTTTGATGGGTTGTACTTATGGGTGCTGAACTGACTCCTACAGCACAGAGGTAAACGAATACCCGGGTCGCCTGACGGAAAGTGATCACGGCCGCTAATAAAAATCAGCAAATCTAAAAGAATCGCTGATCCGTTGCCGCACTTTTGGTACCCATACTCCTAGACTAGGATCTCATTACTCACCGACGATATGCCTTTTGCATAGGTACAGTAGGGGAAATATATTCACGTACCACCTTAGAACCCTATCGTAATGACGCGACGCGTTAAACGCCAGGCTATGTCATACAAATGTCATGCGTATGTCTCTTCGACTAGGTTCTACGGTGGTACGTGTTTCAATTTCCTTGACTGTACCTACTACTTTTCGCCGGTATGCTGTGAAAGTTTGGTGCTACCCCGGTCGTGTCAGCCTGTTGGCACTGCAAGCAGCAACTGGCTAGTGTGGCTATAACTTCCAAAATAACACGACAGTATAGGCGACCAAGTAATTGCTTGGCCACTTTTGAACCTTATTCCTTTGTAATACGGTCGAAAAGTGGTCAAGCAATTTCTTGGTCGACTATACAAAACTAAGCCTCTTGTGGCTTTGTATAAATTGCCTCACTTTGAGAGTTGATTACTGAATAAGAAGTTTATTTGGTACGCAGGCACGCACAATCAAAATTACTTACAATTTAAAAAGAAAAGGTAACAAACTAGTTGAGTACCTTATTAATAGATCCAGGCGTTACTTTGCGGAGGTCCATTTCAACAAACTGGAACAAATTACCTTGCTACTCCGCGAAACCAGCGTAGGAATGGGTACGCAATTCGTTCGAGTAACGAACGATCGTACTGTTAGATCCAAATTATGCCTCGTACAGAGGCGAAACGCGCGTCGAGCGTGTTGTTTAATGTTTAATGGTGGAAGTGTGTAGTTGGTCTGTGTGATGTTTTTTTTTTTTTTTTTTTTTTTTTTTTTGTGGAAGCGTAGGAGGGTGGGTTTTTGCATGGACATAAATGTCGCACAGACGCAGCTAACTTGCACGAGCACGGCACTAGTTTCGCGGAGTAGCAAGGTAATTTGTTCCCGTTAGTTGAGTACTTGTTTGTGTGCGCTGCAGCAGTGCAAAAGGGCCATGGCTCAGCCGACAACATTGCTCTTATAAGAGCAAAAAACCCACATTCCGCCACATGTCACTAAGTCTGTATATTCAAAAATGTGATCGCTTTTTGTCCGCCTTGCTCGCTCCATTAACTATGTATACGCATTGTATGAATGTTTGCTCACGATACAGTCATACTATGGCCATGCTTAGTCACCCACTGGCTGCTTCATCCTCTGATTTATCATATGTTTTCTTAGTATCAACAGAGCACCCGTCCAGACCGCAGGGTCTCTCGTTAGAATAAAAACATGCTTCTTAAATTATAACAACTAATCAGTGTTTAGTGTCTCGTGTATTTTGGATGCAGTGTTTGTTGTGGTTTGATAGTGTTGTCAGTTGTAATAAATAACCTCAAGGTATGGAGTGGCTTGTAACTTTAATCTAAGTCGTAGGATTAAGTTAAGTATTGGATAGTTGATTGAGAAAGTGTGTTATCTGGTTTGAAAACAAGTTCGCTACAATAACGCCGAGTAACACTTAAAGACATTGAAATATTATTTAACGTTTTGAATACTTTTGGCGGCAATGTTAAAGGGCTGATGAGGAAATATATCGCGAAAGCTATTTTTAAGGAAGTTTGTATTACTCAAGCGTTCAAAATTACTTGGCTATTGTATTGAATGAAAGTTTTGCTAAGTTCATTCATTAGAACGACAAAAACTACTACTCCTATAACTTGAAATAAGCACAACATTAATTCGTTCATCTGATTGGTGGAGACTCATACATCGATGGATCAAAGATAATAACCACTATAGAATTTGTTTTTTATTTTATTTTATTGCCAGAAGTAATAATTATATAAAGGTTGAAACAAATTGGTGCCTACTTTATTTGTAGATGTTCCGCAATGTTATTTCGGCAAAGAAACAAGACTATTATCATTCAATTTTATGTTAGACTCAATTTTGTTTTTAACTTTTAAAAAAGTGATTAGATTTTGTTCTAAGGGCTTTATAAGTTTGGTTTTGACTTTAAATTGTATCTTTAAAATCCTTATCTGCCTCCATGATGATTACCTATGTACCTATATACATACATTTAGCATTGCCTAATACTTAAATGGCCCGGAAACGTATTTGAAATGTATGTGATAATTCGCTGTTTTGTGTTATCACAAACCATGCGTTTTACTTTGATCAACAATACGTTTTAAAACGGGAAAATCCATTTATTAGGTAGGCAAACAACTATTTATGGCTGGAAGTTTGATAACTTGAAACTAAGGCGCGGAGAGGCGGACAACTTGACAAAGTTATAGGTGCATTACATAGTTCTCATTTGAAATTAAATAAATACTTAATAATGTGAAATTAAACTATCAAATATTCAAATAGAGAATATAAATAGATAGAGGGAGTTTTATTTCTAAAAGCAAAATTTGTAGATTTTAATAGTTTTTGGGTGGATGGTGAGATGACTTAAAATGTAGCTACGACTGCTATGTGCAGCCCAAATTTTTTTGCAGCAATAAAAGATACCAACAGTAAATATAAATATTTTTTAAACTTAACTGGAGGTTTCTTTTACCCGCCATCTATCGGACAATTGAAATAAATAATTTTGTAAATGTCAAGCAAGATTTTGAGACAATAGAATTATAAAAAGAACAACGTTTCTTCAAATAATTATAACTTTGGAAACATTTTTCGCTTTCATACCTAATACTTTTGTCTTCTTGCGTGCAGATAAAAGATGCCGTCGTTATCACTCAAGATAATCCTGGAGGATGGCGCTGTGACACGAGTCATGAAGTTTCCGAGCGGCGCCACCGTCGCGGACGCAACAAGCATGGTCGAGGAGAAAGTGCTGACAGGGGGCGCGGGGAAAGGTGAGCTCGGATCAAAATTGCAGTTTAAGTTATTGACGAAAGATGGCGCTGTTTTAAATTTCAAAGAAATCATTGTTGTCCGTAATATGCCTGATGAACTGCATTATCAAAAGCATGAAAGTCTACGAGAAGACCTATGTTCAGCAGTGGATGTCCTGGGTTTGAAAACAACTATTATTATTATTGTACATGTGTTACAAAGGGGTACAATTTCATACATGCTCAGTGTGGGTTGGGAATTTCATGTTCTCTTGTAATTTTTCAATCTAATAATAATATGATGTTATTTGATCTTCCAGATTACGGCCTCTTCTTGACATCAGCTGATGACGAGCTGTCTGGGATCTGGCTGGAGGATCCCAGAAGGCTTGACTACTACCTCCTTAAAGACGGTGACAGTTTGCATTACCGTTGCCGGGTGCGCACTCTGAGGATTAGAATGTTGGATGGTAAGTAATTAAATTGAAGACATATTTACATCACAATGTAAGGAACCGGAACCGCCTTCTTGTAACTAATACTATGAACAACTCCTTTCATTTTTGTGCAACACTGCAAAAGGGAGGCTCCATGCAAACGCGTAGGGTCTTCGTTTGGCAATGTTTCCATTTGGATTTGCAATTTTAATTAATTATCACAACGACGATCGTTGCTAAAAATTGCAGTTCATTTTGCCGTAATGTTTTCAACGTTTTCCACTGACGGATAGTTTTATATTTTTATTGTTTGTCAGGATCTCTGAAGACAATGCAGGTGGACGAGAGGAAACCTGTAGTAGACCTGATGCTGGAAGTATGCAGCAAGCTGGGCATCACAAACTACGAGGAGTATGGATTGGTAAGATTGATGTTCTGGAAGCTTATGCACCAAAGCTTTGAGGTATATTAGAAAACCCTCGCAAGATAAGATACTGTGCTCTGAGAGCAGGTCCAAAATTGTCTCTGCTATATTATAAAACATTTTTGCTTTTGTTCCTCGTCAGCTTGTGATTCTGCAACAGACAGCAACTTTGACATAGTTTTCCGCTCGTCCCCAGACGAAATTATAATTATTGTAGCTTTCCATCGGTGTTGCGCGGGGTAAGCAGGGTGGAGTAAGGATGCAAAAATTGATAGATTAAATCATTCTAGTTTTCTTCTCTTAGCACAGTGCTGGTGGAAGCTATGCTTTCACTAGTTTTAGATGAGATGTGAGGTGTCTAAGTATCTCACTGAGTCTATCGTCGAGCGGGGACCCCGAGAAACTTTATTCTGCATTCGGAGTGTTTAATGCGCTGTTTCTATCCAAAGTGTCGTGAAGACCAGCCTATGGAGCAGGAGGCACCAGCCACGGGTACGCTTACGTTAAAACGGAAAGCCAAGCCACGAGAAAAGGACGCCGCTATGCAGCAGCTGAGCAAGAAACTCAAAACAGATGACAACGGTGAACTCATGTTTAATTAATTTCTTACCCGTCAGTCTCTACTAAAGAGGCAACCACGAGGCAACTTTTTCCATCTTTTAATGACTCCTAATTTTAGTTGACTAGGGAGCATTAATATACTCCAGCTGCTTGAAGGCGTGGCTCGGGTATGCTGAAAATTAATTTCTAATTAGCCGCAAGCGAAAACTTCCATAAAAAGTTGTCACGCTCATCTTGGACATCGGTTCACTTCCCACCAGGTGACCATTTTTTTTAAAAATGAAATTGGAAGGCAAACAAGCAAGTGGGTCACCTGATGGTAAGTGATGACCACTGCCTATAGACACCCGCAACATCTAGAAGATTGTAGATGCGTTGCCAATCCAGACGGCTAAGATGGAATACCTCTTGTGCCAGTAATTGAACCGGTTATCTTGCTCTCCACGCCGGAACACAACAGTGCAAGCACTGTTGCTTAGAGGCAGGATTAATGAAGATGGTGGTAGCTATCCGTACGGACCTTGCACAAGGTCTTACCAACCGCAAAAAGTATGTTCGCTTCCCTAGAAAAAAGTGAACATCTTTGCATTGAAATGATGACGATGAATGGTGTTTGTTGCAGTGGAATGGCTGGAGCAGAGAAAGACCCTCCGCGAGTGCTCCGTGACCCCCACGGAGACGCTCCTGCTGAAGAGGCGGCTGTTCTACTCCGACCGGAAGGTGGACGCGCGGGACCCAGTGCAGCTGAACCTTCTGTACGTGCAGGCGCGGGATGCTGTGCTGCAGGGCCGCCATCCCGTCACGGAAGACCAGGGTAAGTCTTAAGGCTGTGGCTTTTTTGAGAATTTAATTCCGCAGACACATAGAGGGATGCTGTCTACAGCGTAAGTACTAAGGTCATGGCTTCTCTGTGAGTTTCTTTGCATAGACAAGACATTCAAAGGGGCGTTATTTTATAAGGACATCCACGAATATGCACAGAATCTGGCTTCTGTGTTTAGCATGGTAAGTGATTAGATTCGGAAATCTAGAGGTGAGAGACCTCAAGGCTGGCAATAGATAAGCCAATCTTTTGGAGTTGCTGGTTCCTATCAGGTGGCCCTGCATGGTAGTGTACGTCTATTTTATCCAGGTGCCGCCGGCAGGAAGGATAGTTATGTTTTCTTTTTTTTTATCATGATATGAAATGTGATCTGTGTAGCAGTTGTAAAAGCCATCCACAAAGGTTTAGGCATTTTAGGGTTTTCGACAGAAAAATGTATCTCTACTTACAATGAGAATTAATTTTATATTGACTAAGGCTCTGTAAAATTGTCTCAAACATTACCAAAATTGACTCAAACGTTACCAAAATTGACTCAAGTCTTACCAAAATTGCAAAAAAAAATACTTATACGTATACAAAGCGTGCTCTTTTTGAAAAAAGTTGGGGACAGTTTAGTGTAGATAAAATATTGTAATCGAAATTATTTATTTCTAAATTTTTTCGATTTTTCTTTTTGTTTTTTTTTTACATTCAAATTAAATTTAAAATACTATATAATGAATGACAACACAAAGAAAAATTAGGGTAATGGCAGGATTCGAACCTGCAACATCAGCATTCCGTGCCTTACGTATTCCAGTTTCCGCCACATTACCGCTGCCATACCCTGCGAATTTTTCAATGTGTTTCGTCTTTACGGTCATTACATTATTGATATTTTTCCTTTGGGTAAACTACCCTCGGTGTCATCTATGAGAAACTTAATCAAGCGATCTCATTCAACTTGGTCATTTTATGAATGCCCGTTAGCTGACGAGAGATGACGCCATTTGTTGTTAAATTATTGTAATCGAAATTATTTATTTCTAAAGACAAACTTTATTCTTATTCTTTTTTTTATTTGTTTTTAAGAAGACTTTATTTGTAAAGACGAAACACATTGAAAAATTCGCAGGGTATGGCAGCGGTAATGTGGCGGAAACTGGAATACGCAAGGCACGGAATGCTGATGTTGCAGGTTCGAATCCTGCAATTACCCTAATTTGTCTTTGTGTTGTCATTCATTATATAGCATTGTAGATAAAATAGTTGGTTGGGCCGCTAAACTATAAATAAACAGTTGCATTTCCTCTTCCAAACGCACGTTTTCACGTGTAAGTTCGATAGCCTTTAATAAGCTTGAAGCAAGAGAACCTGTTATATCTTCGTTTTATAATATAAGGAACTACAATACAATTTTATCTGCAAACAAATGGCTAGAGTCACGTAAGGTACAATACTACAGACTAATGAATATACGCAATTACACAAAATACATTACTCGCTAAACAGTCCATGGATATAGCCCAACTCTTTATAACAACGCAATGTATGCAAACATTGTCAACAGATTACTCATAACCATAACCCCATACAATGCATAACACACCAACCCGTTTTGAAGAGAAAATTCTTAACTCTTAACTGAATGTGTCCTAAATTTCAATTTTAATGGCCACCGAACAAGAGTCAAATTAGATTCAGTTCTATTTCTACTTATTGCATTTTAGCTCAAGACGTGCAATAACTGCATTTTAGATACTTTGCGTGCTATCAACGACATAATACGACGGTTTTTTATACTGAGCATGCAATGTAAGTAGAATATGAGTTTATATCGCTCGCCGTGTTTGAACATGGTACAAATAACGTTGCGCGGTTCAATCGATTGATGCAACAAATATATTGCGTGTACATTACGTGCTACCAATGACGTATTCTTCGATATTTTGATACTGAGCAATCAATGTAAGAGGTGTGGGTGTTGTTATCGCTACCGTTGTTCGATCGTGGTAGAAACAACCTTAGAAAGGTATACCCATTGATGCAACAGATGTTTTACGTATACATTACGTGTTATCAAAGACTTGTTCGTCTGTTTTTTAATACTGAGTAAGCACTGTACGTGGAATGTGTTTGATCATCGCTAGGGGGGTCCGATCGTGGTAGCAAGGACGTTGCGAGGTTGAATCGATCGCGTACCGGTTTCGGGGACGCGACGAGTGCGAGACACGTTTAGTGCGTCAGGCTGGTTGGGCCAGTAATCTGATTTGTTTGTTTTTGTATTTACTATTAAAAGTTGAAAACAGAGCATAATTTTACCTTGTCAATCAGGTCGCGTTTAATCGAAGATAAAATGTAGGTACTTGGTCATAAACTGTAGCAATAATGTTTAAAAATAGTAAATTCACATAATTTTATTTTTATTTATTACGTTTTCGTTGTTTGCTGACTTTGCTGTTGCCGACGAACTTAAAATTTTATAACTACGGAATATACCATTAAATTTTACGTGATTTATCGTTTGAATAAAAATGTGCATGTAAAGCGATACACCTGGACAGTGATGTGATGAAATAAAATTTTTTAAAGTACTTATCGTAAGTATATCAAATTGTTATTTTTTATCATTATTTTTATTTCATTAAAAACCATCGTAACATTTGAATAGGTGTTGCTACTTAACAAACTGGAACCTTACCTTGCTACTCCGCGAAACCAGTGCCGCGCATGTGCAAAACTTGTAGCAGGTGTGGCTACTTAGCTACGTAATTATATTTACTTTTGCTGCTTTGTTTTTTTTATCAGTAACATACAATCATAATTAACCCAACTTTTTCGCTAATTCTCAAGCATTTCCTACCATCAGAAAATCTCAACACAAATAATCCACTATCCAACCGACCTCACCGCACCAACGCACGTCTGCCAAGTCGTGCTCGTGCCGTGCGACGTTGCCGCTCCGTGCCCCGCCAGTCGTTCCGTTACAGTCCCGGAGACCGCACGCACCGAAGTCGAAGTCAAAGTCAAAGTCATGCCTCTACCCTTCAACAAGACTTTGGACCTGAAATTACTCGCCTTGGTGAAAGAGAATTCAATCCTATACAACACGAAACATCCGAGATATTTGGATTTCGACGCGCGCGAAGTCGTTTGGCAGAAGATTGGCGATGCGTTGAATAGATCTGGTGAGTTTGTTTCATATACGTTTTTTTATTTAGGTGCTGAAAACGGCCAAGTGCGATTGGTACTCGCATACCAAGGGTTCCGAGCTCCGACCAAAAAAGTTCGTTTTCTTGTATGGAGACCATTTTAGTTTAAAAGTTATTTTACTTTTATTATTTATATTCATTTTTCATATTACTTATTGTTATAGTGGCCATAGTAATACGCACTGTGTGAAAATTTCAAGTTGGTACCCTATTACGGTTCAAAATATACAGCCTGACAGACGGACGGACAGCAGAGGCTAAGTGATTGGATACCCTTTCAGTACGGGACCCTAACAACGGGCTTTTGAAAATCTTTTGTGTCTATGTTGATGCATAAGATTTACTTGACTGCCAGATTGGTTTAGTTCCTTTGTTTACCAGTACGTTAATAATAATTAAGTCAGCTTTTAAATAAAAAAAACCGTATGAAAATCTGCCCAGCGGCTTGTAAGCTACGAAGCCACATACAGATATGTAGACAGACGGACAGACACATACATCAAGCTTATAACAAAAAACCAGTAGAGACAGGCTTGTGTTGTGTTGTAGAGTCAGTAGTTCCAGAGATTACATACAAACAAAGTTTACCTCTTTATTATATAAAGTGTAGATTATTAACTAGCTTTTGGCCGCGACTGCGTTCGCGTACATTTGAGATTATAATGTTGACTCTACATCTACATCATAGTGTAAGAAAATATTTTCGAGACACGAGAAACTTTTTAAGTATTATCTTAAACAGTGTTATTGGTTTGAAGCACAATAGCCTTAACATGACACCACAGGCTTAATTTATCTCTTAGTACATTCCTTTAGTGTTCTGTCCTATCTTCCAGTTAGATAGAGCTAATATTAAATGAAATTAATTAAATTTAAGTTATGTTAGGTCACAGTCGCTCTTACAATGACCGGCCAAGTTTACTCTATCTGATTTTATCTCTATGTGTGTCCCTTTCTTATGACACTAGTTTGACAGAGACGTAGGGAGAGATAAGTTAAACCTTGCCCGGTCATATTACTGTCACTCCTATCCGGATCATTATCACCGTCTTGCTCGCTAATCCAGCCGCTAAGCAGCAATGCTTGCATTGTTGTGTTCTAGCGTGGAGAACAAGACAGCCGGTGAAATTACTGGCACAAGAGGTATTCCATCTTAGCCCTCTGGGTTGGCAACGCATCTACAATTGGTGTTGCGGGTGTCTATAGGTGGTGGTGATCAAGTGACCCACTCGGTCATTTATGAACTTTTATCTAAAACAATTTCAGACCAAGTATGCAAAGCGCGCTGGATCAACATCCGCGACATGATGCGTCGGAAAATACGTGAGCGTCTACGCAACCCCTCCCACCGCTCCTACAACTACAAGTACGAAGAGGAGATGTCCTTCATGATCCCCTACTTCAAGGACGCTAGCGCCACCAGCGAGGAGTACACAGACTTCATTGATGAGGACACGTCGTGTGAGGTCGCCATGACTTCGGATGTGTTCGCTGATGGACTACCTGGTAAGAACTGGTTTTATTTCCTAAGATCTAGATGACTAATGCTGAGGACAGGGCACCAAAATTATGGTCAGACCAAGGGAGTGGTAGGCGGCAGCATGCATCGTGCGGTCCACACATCTTATGATCACAGTTTGTGGAAGGAAACCATATGTGGTCGTGATCCTCAGCAGTGAAAGACCAATGAAGAAGAAGAAGAAGATGCCTAATGCAGCAACTTTTCAAAACATTCCGTTCTGCTAATTAGATTTGACAAATAATACATTATCAACATGTTGCAATGTCGTCGAAACTATAGTCCTCTTACATACATAAGTCGGTGTAAGGTATTTTTTTTGTAAGTATGATGTAAGCAGTAACGAGGATTGGAATCCCTTAACATTTTCCAAAAACTGCTATATTTCTAGCTTAACGTAGCGGTTTTTAGAAATAGCCAATCGCCAATTCTAAATCTTTCGAGGTTTGGTGTTGGCATATAATATGATACACAATTGCCTCGAATCTTTAGATTTACTTACCCTACGTAGATGGGGTTTGGATTGGAACCCAACTGCAACGTCTGACTGTTTACTACCAAAACTTTCATAATCTTCTCTAAGCTAAAATTTCTGTTAACTTTTCAGAAGAATTCCGCGAGCCGAAAGAATGTAAACCCAACATCAGTGGCATGAAGTCAAAGGAAGATTTCAACCAGACAACATACCAGGACTTGAACCCTTCCGATCCTATAGACGTGTTCCTGATCACTATAGGCTCGACCCTGAGGAGGTTCAGTCCGTATTACCTGAACCAAGCGAAGAGTAAAATATTCCAGGTGATTGTAAGAGACAGAACTGTAAAATTACGAGTATTAATTTTGAGCACCTACATTTTGTAATTAACATTATCAAATTTCCTGAATTTTGGCCGTAGAAAAAGACAGCAATTTTCTCTGCCATTGAATCTTAACATTCTTTTCGTCGTCGTGCTAAAATATGAAAATGTAGATACGCATGAAAGCAATAAATAAATGACAAATGATAAAAACCGATAAGTCTCGAACCAAGTCTCACACATGTCAGGTAACGATAAAACGATGGTTTAATATTTAACGTCACCCTAGGCCAAAAGCAGCATTTATCGACCGTGGGCAAAACATCTCACTTCCTAGCCAGAGGAAGACTTAAAACTGTAAACACCATGTGTGATGATAAACAAAGCCTCAGATTATATGTCAATCGCCCTCGTCGTCAGCTTGTAATTCAAGTATCTACGATCTGAGACATTTTTTATTTTAACATCCTAGGGGTGTAATGTACTATTATTATGTTTCAGGTGGTGCAGGACTATGAGCTCCAACAGATAATGAACAAGGACGACCATCTGGCTGCGTCCAGTAGCGACGCCAGATAGTTGCGTTACGTTTAATTATGGTTTAAGTAGGTTAATAAAATAGTTTACTCTAGTGTTGTGTTTAATTATAATTACCCCATTAACGGATTGACGTAATTTCTCGAAATACGAGTACCTACAATACAATAACTCTTTATTAATCATGCATGATCACCACAAAACACCACAAGAAAATTTAAAGAAAATACTCAAGGCACGTAATAGGCGTTCCTATCTTTTTAAGCGATCTCTTCCAGACAATCGTTAGAAAGAAGTCCAGAAGTACAAATATATACTTTTATTTACACATATATCATAAATGCTCTATAATGCGTTCAGAAACCGTAGGCAATGACCAGCATTATAACAACCAATATAATTATGAGAATTTTTCTAATTTGTTTCTATATTAATTTGTTCGAATTCATTTTTCATTACATTAATTTAATGTGTACAGTCTATAGATATTTAATAGGTACCTAGCACTAGTAGCTAGTAGCAATGCAGGTCGTTGCCCTATGGCTTCTGAACCCATCATAGAGTACTTATGATATGTGTGTAGATAAAGTAATGTACGCAACTGTACATAATTAGGTCTTAATGAAAACCACACTCGTGTTTTAAGACCCCTCATTATGCAACAGTTGCATAAAATACTATTATATAACAATAATAAATTTAAATTGTCAAAACATTTTTATAACGTTATCTGGACTTTAACGCGATAAAAGTATATTATTGATTTACCTCGACGTTTCGGCCATGTTTCAATGTCCGTGGTCACGAGTAGACTCTACTCTATAACGTTATACATATGTGTGAAAATCGCGAGAGTTTAAAACAATTTGTCAAAATATTTGTCGTCATCAGGGTTCCGTTGTCTTATTTTTGGGTTCAACTCAGTAAATGTGATCAATCAGTGAGGTCATGCGGAAGTTTGTGGATGATTGTGATTTTAAATGAATCACGCGGGAAAGAGAGATTTTTGTCTCGTGACTCATTCGTGAGTTACCAAAAACCAGTTTAGGGAGAAATATTGACCCGTATGGAATTTTGTAACCGAATTTTCTGTCGATTTTTATTTTAAATGTTTTTAACATTCAAATTATTAAATTAAAATTGTAATGACAACACAAAGAAAAAATAGGGCAATGGCAGGACTTGAACCTGCAACATCAGCATTCCGTGCCTTGCGTTGTCCAGTTTAGCGGCAGTGTGGCGAAACTGGACAACGCAAGGCACGGAATGCTAATGTTGCAGGTTCAAGTCCTGCCATTGCCCTAATTTTTCTTTGTGTTGTCATTACAATTTTTATTGACCCGTATGATTAATCATCATCATCATCATCATCATCTCAGCCACAAGAAGTCCACTGTTGGACATAGGCCTCCTCCATGGATTTCTAAAGTGACCGGTTGGAAGCAGCATGCAACCATCGCCTTCCTGCCATCTGTATGAGGTCATCGGACCATCTTGTGGCTGGTCGTCCTACGCTGCGCTTGCCAATACGCGGCCGCCATTCGAGAACTTTTCGACCCCATCGGCCATCAGTTCTCCGTATGATTAATAAAGCCGTAAAGCTTACCGCCAACTCGAGTAAATTATGCGTTGGGAAGAGACGGCGAATATATTTTGTCTCAACTATAAGTGCGATCAGTTGAAAAAAAAACACTCATTCAAAGCATCGTGGAATATGTGCGAGTGAAGACCAAGCTCACTCTGAGGGTCGAGCGGTTGGAGTCCCGCCATGATGTGAATTTTAATTCATTTGTGGTGAGAGTTCCGACTGACCAGCTGTTGACCTTCACAAAAGAAGAGTTTTGGCCTAAAGGTGTCACATTCCGGCGGATCCATGGCCGGTTAACTGACACCGCGAAAGTGCTCACGTTACAGACTTCACGTGCTAGTAATTAAGTTATTAAGTAGATTTGTATAATAAATATTTATGTTAGTCTTTAAGGTATTTATCTCTGGGCCTATGCAGCCTGAAATAATGAATTCTATTCTATTCTATTCTAAAGTGGTTTTGCACTACGTCCGATCCGAATACGTGAAAATATGGTCCGTAGTAGCCATAGAACTATTTCTATGGTAATTTACGCACTAGATCCGATCTCCTTCCGGAGAAGATTTTTGACGGACCGAAGTATTCGGACGGGTCCGACGGGTTCGGATCGGAGTAGTGCGTAAGCAATATCCGAATTCGGTCCGAGTTTTCTAGACCCATGTTTTCACGGGTTCGGATCGGATTCGGATCCGACATAGTGCGAAACCGCTTTAAATGAGTGTTTTTTTATTGAATAGAAAAGGAAACGAGCATGTGGGTCACCTGATGGTAAGTGATCACCACCGCCCATAGACACCCGTAACACTAAGAAGACTGCAGATTCGTTTCTTATCCAGAGGGCTAAGATAGAATACATCATGTGCTAGTAATTTCACCGGGTGTCTTGCCCTCTACGCCGGAACACAACAGCATAATTATACATACTTAGCACTGCTGCTTAGCGGCTGGATTGGCGAGTAAGATAGTGGTAGCGATCCGGACGGACTTTGCATAAGATTCTACCATCCGCGAAGGTTGGTGGCCTAGAAGGGTGGGGCTATATGGGGAAGGGGGTATAAAGGACTCGTGATCGCTAGTTACCGAGTTCTATCCCTAACAGTCGCCGAGTTCTGACTTATGTATAGTCGACCAAGTAATTGCTTAGCCACTTTTGAACCTTATCCCTTTGTAATACGGTCGGAAAGTGGTTAAGCAATTTCTTGGTCGACTATACATTGGCTAAGTAATCGATGCTCTTACAGCGAGTGAAAATATTATGATCATAGGAAACCTGAGTATTTATGTAAATGAAAATGTAACCATGATGCTATCGGTCTGGTTTTAGTGTCACAAGAGTTACAGAGGCCAGATTGACCTGACAAATCTGGGTTCGTGTCATTGTAATTTTTTTTATTGACACGTTCAACTTTATTTGATGGTCACTGATGTGTGTCACTGTACAAGTATACAATCAGTCTCGGAAGTAGCTAAACACTTAATAACCTTGTCGTAGTAACGTATGAAATGAGAGTTGCTTGAATTTGTCACATTCCTGATAGCGACAAGGTACTTAAATGTTTAGCTACATCTGAGGCAGACCGTATCGTTAAAAAAAACGCTTAATAAAATAATAACCGGCTTGCTAGCCGTGCTGACCAGATGCACGTATTTTTTGGTAGTCTCTGAAAAAAGTGACGTCATTTTTGTTTTGCCAACAGCGGTGCAGTTCGCTGGAATCCAGTGCCAAGTGCAATACGGCGACTTTCAAGAGGAGAAACATAAACCTGGCTATATAGAGAAGTAAGTATTCACTTGACATATACTCCCATTCCTTCTCACTTAGTTACTATTAGGAACGTAGTTAAAACTTGTATGCCACAGTACCTACATGTCATCTTTATCCTATTTTTTAGATCTTTTATTTGTGCGATACCATAGGAAGTGCCACCCTTCTGGGACCTGCTGCTTCCTTAACTCCGAAGATGATTGTCCCTGCCTAACATGCTAACTCACGTTGTTCCCTGGCATCGATATAAGAAGACAATAGATCTGCTTACTTGTTAGGATTGTTACAAGCCTAGCGTCACCACTTTGCGACGGGGTGAAGCAGGTGAAGAGGGGCTTTCAATATTTAGCCATTGGTTCAACTTTGAATCTTATGGTAAGTGAATAAAGTGCTTCTAAGTTTTCTAACTAGCAGCGACACAGGCGTCGGATAGCAGAACTAAAAATATGACGCCAATGTAAAACGTACGAAACGCAGAGCTGTTTACTTGACAATTGGCACATACAATTTTATTCAGGCTATCCAACATAGTCTACCAAATAGACTATGGTCGGTTACTTTGCCACTGTGTTGTATACAGTTCTATAGTTTTCCAATTTCGATGTTCCCTGCCCAGCCTCAGCGAGTTCCTGCCGCAACAGTACGTGAACGCATGGGGCGTCGAGAAGAAGGTGCTCCGGGAGTACAGCCAGCACACGGGGATGTCGTCCATCGAAGCCAAGCATTTGTACACCAAGACCGCCCGGGACCTGCCCACGTATGGGGTCACCTTCTTCCTTGTCAAGGTCAGTTGGAGACACAATCTAGTCCAAAGGCTGCGAGTCAGTTCTAAGATAATGTAGTTAAACAAGGTAGGACAAATTGTCTTACCGAGTAAGACTGGCCTGGCTTGTCAGAGTATTTCAAGGCACTGGTACTTATTAGCGAAGTAGCCGAAATACCATAACACTTAACCTTACAGAAGTATTGAAAGAAGAAAGAAAAAATATTGATTGGACTATTCAACCAAATACACTCACATATGTGTATTACGACAGTGCAAATACAACAAATACATTACTATAAAATCATTGTCAATTTACCTCAACGTTTTGACTGCGTTGCAATGACCGTGTCCCAAGAAGACCGCCGTTGGAACACGGTCTAAACATTGAGTTTATGGCGTTAAAGTCCCGTTTCGCGTAAAAAAGAAGATATAACTAAGGCTCTTTCAGGAGATGCAAAAGGGCAAGAAGAAGCTAGTCCCGCGGCTACTGGGGATCAACGCAAACTCGATACTTCGGTTGGACGAGACCACCAAAGAGGTGCTGCAAGTGTGGCCGTTGACTCAGGTCAAGACTTACAAAGCGGGCAAAGGCGAGCTGTTCACACTCAACTTTGGGGATTACAGGTAGGTTTGAGAGGTGAATTGCAACAAAAAGGTGGCCTTTTTTTGAAATTTAAAATAAGAAGGCAAACAAGCAAGTGGGTCACGTGATGGCATGTAATCACCACCGATTATAGTCATCCGCAATACCAAGGAGATGCAGATGCGTTGCCAATCCAGAGGGCTAAGATGGAATACCTCTTGTGCCGGTAATTACACCGGCTGTCTTGCTCTCCACGCCGGAATACAGCAGTGCAAGCACTGCTGCTTAGCGGCAAGATTAGCGAGCAAGATGGTGGTAGCGATCCGCAGAAGGTCCTACAACCCGCTCATGCTTGTATAGGCTTGGAAAATTGTCTTAGCTTAGTATAAAACAAAGTTGCTATCCACTTCGTTTGTCCTCATATCTTAGGCAGTTTACTCCTTCTAAACCGGGCAACAGATTTTGATACGGCTTGCACTCCTAATTGTGTACCCATGCGAAGCTGGGACAGGTATCTATTTAAGACAAAATAGTTTTCTAATATTCGTTTATTTCCAGTGAAAAAGAGTACTGTGTGAAGACGAACGACGCGTACCGTATCCGAGACATCCTGCAAAGCTATATCGACCTGATCCGCAAGAAGATGGCGGGCCCCTACAACCCGCAGGGGGACGAGGGGGGCGTCGTTTACAGCGCCACCGTCGAGAGCAGCAAGTTGGTTTTTTTGAACAACCTACTATTTTAACTATGTCATTGCCTTTATAAAATCTTGATTCGTGCTTTTAATAGGAATTAAATTGACTTTGAATTTCTGTAGAGGACAAACGATGGAAGTAGTGGCGCACTCCTCTCACAAGGGGGTGGAGACGTCGTTCGTTGGGCCCAGCAAGATTATATCGTACGAGCAAGGTAATAAACGCTCTATTTCATATTTTTTACTGTTGATAGCGTAAATTTTTAGGATTTTTAAAAGACTATCTTAAAAATTCTTGTTTTCACGGAAAAGCAGCCTAATATCTGTCCCAATTATTTCGTTAATTTGGATGTCCGAAACTTAATTCTTGTGTCTCGCTGAAGTAATTCTTTATAAAAGCTACTTTTGCTTATTTGTCTCCACATCCCCAGGATCCAACGCGCAGGCTCAGGGAGCGCAAGTCATGACAGCACAGCAGGTCATCATCACTTCTCGACAGCACAACGAGCAGACAGTCACGGTGACGAGAAACTTCATAAATTCTTACTTTTTAAAACTTTATTTTGGTCAATACCCATTCATACCACTGAATATGTAAACCATAATTCTTATGGTTTGGTTTTAGTTTATTTTCAAACTTACAAAAAATTGGAAAACTTCCAATGTGCGAAATTTAAGTGAACATTTTTTCCTTTTTAAGGACTTTCTCCAACTTGTCTATCCCTAATCCAAATATGTTGCAATGCAGACGGGTGGTGTGGCGATGCGTGGAGAAATGTCGGTAAACACAGTTCGGAAACTGAACGACCTCAACGGAAACGCTGTCAGTATCGTCAAACTCCTCACGGGTAAGACCTTAATGGATTTGCTTCCATCCTATTCTCTTCGAGACTTTCCAAAATGCCGTAACACATAAATGTACAGCTTGAGCAGTAAAATAAATCACTACAAACGTCCAAAACTACACACTTACAAAGACGGGCGCTGCAATAAATCGATATCGCTTGCCGGTATTTTCTCATCAGACGGTTTACCGGTGATAACATTTTTGACATTGATAAGTGCTTTTTGTAAGTCATATCTGAAGAAAGATATTTTGACAAAACTTTTAACGCAATCTTTATAATGTAATTATTTTTTTCATAAATAAAACAATGCCGGTCCGTATACTCGTAGTAATGGTTTAGCAGAGTATCATGTACTAATTAATTTTACTGTTAATTTGTTTTTATCTGTTTGTGATAGATCCAAATGAGGCCAATATTGAAGAGGCGAAGAAGATTATAGAAGTCATCTCGCAAAACATGCCCGTTCTCGTTGAAGGTAAAATTTCTTACTTATTCTTAATTATTTCTTAAGTCTTTGTGATATCAATTATTTTAACAAAATATGTCAAATACTAAATTCGTCGACCGGCTGGCTCAAACCTGCATCCTCGGTATTTCGTACCACAGCCTCCCAATTGAGTCACCGCTAACTTACTAGCCATTGCGAAATGATTAGTGCGTTCTATCTACGTCCATACTACAAATATTATTATTCGTATCATCCATAGCATTATTCTTTAATAATTGGGTCATGGGCCCCAAAATATTCAGTCCTTTACCATCAAATCTGATAGTTTAATTTAATTTGTTGGAGCCACCTACAATATCTGTTTCTTGTGACGTCACGGACTTTAACCAACGCCCAAACCAGACTGCACCGTACCGCCGTAATGGCAACACATGGAGCTCTTATATTTCTTATTAAAGCTGCAAAATCAATTAAAGTAACTGTGTACTATCCTGAGGCTTATTCATTCAACGTTACTGAAAACACTGAAGATATGCTACAATTGAGGAGTACCCAACATTTAGCGACCGTGACAGGACTAGTTTGAATCAACGCTATATCATACTAATTGGTATTGTAAGTTTTATTATCAATATATATAATAACTAGCGGACGCGCGCGACTTCGTTCACGTAAAATTAGTAGCCTATGTCCGTCAGGAATAGTGTAGCTTTCCATCTGTGAAAGAATTTTTGAAATCGGTTCAGTAGTTCCAGAGATTACCCCCTACATACAAACAAACTAACAAAAAAACAAACAAACAAAGTTTTTCTCTTTATTATATTAGTGTAGATCTAGTATACTATACGAAATACTTCTTCTGTTAGGTGTAAAACAACACATCGAGAAGCAACCAGATGAGCCTGCCAGGAGGAAGCTGACCTTCGAGCTGAGTGAACTGATTGACAACGTGGCCCAACTCAAACAATTCAAGGTCGGCAGAAAATGACTGTATTTGGGTGTAATGTTCACAAATGTCGTTAGGGATTGGAAATGTTAATATGAAAGCGCTCTAAAATGTCCTAAGAATTCAGTTAGCTCGCATGTACCATAATCTTAAATCACGATTTAGAGCTTAATCACCTAATGTTGAACTACTAAACCGCGTTTAAGGTAAAACTCCGGTTGGTGTAATTTCGTCCTACAATCCGGCCTAAGACTATTTCTCACTTGGAATATTTTGTTGAAACTTATTCTGTAAATTAGAACCCGGAAATGTTTGTTTTATTTTGGAAATTTCTATTTCGGCAAATCCACATGAAAATGAGCTTAACAATTCTCAGACTTTCATTTGCGGGTAATAGGACCTAGTGGAAGGTCCGTCCGGATTGCTACCACCATCTTGCTCGCTAATTCTGCCGCTAAGTAGCAGTGCTTGCACTGTTGTGTTATGGCGTGGAGATCAAGACAGCCGGTGCAATTATTGGCATCTTAGCCCTCTGGGTTGGCAACGCATCTGCAATATCTTCGGTGTTGCGGGTGTCTACGGCAATGGTGATCACTTACCCTCAGGTGACCCACTTGCTCGTTTGCCTTCCTATGCTGTATAAAAAAACTAGTAGAATAATAATAATTAGTGTCTGGTACCGTGTGAATTGCTTATGGCTCATCAGTTTTGGATCTCATGGTTACAATTTTTTCTTTAGACTACTTCGGATGCTCAGGAGGCTGCCATGAAGATTGCGGATCTCACCACCCAGATGTACTTCGCGCTTGACCCGAGGTCGAAGAGAAAGAGTGACTGGATGAGGGTAAGACTTTTTTTTTAATAGTATAGGGGGAAAACGAGCAGACGGGTCACGTGATGGTAAGCAATCACCGCCGCCCATGGACACCTGCAATATCAAGAGAATCGCAAGCGCGTTGCCGGCCTTTAAGAAAATAATAGGCTCGTTTCTTGAAGGTCCCTAAGTCGTATCCATTTGGAAACACCGAAGCCGAAAGTTGATTCCACAGAGCTGACGTACGTGGTAAAAAGGTACGTTTAAAACGCACAGTGGTTGAACGCCAACCATCCAGGTGGTGAGGATGAAACGAAAGCTTGTTTCGAGTAGTGCGGTGATGGAAGTTAGCTGCTGGTATTAATCCAAACAATTCCTCGAGACTGGTGTATTAGAACCATTCCAGTGGCCCTAACATGACTGGCCAAGTTTAGTTTATCTCTATCTGCGTGCCTTTCTTATGACACTAGTTAGACAGAGACACAGGGGAGGTTAAAATAAACCTGGGCTGTCATGTTAGAGCCGCTGTATTGTGTTTGTACCAGTTTATGCTACAGAAGGTTAGATTCAGACAAAGGATCTCTCTTAACTTCTTATGGTTTGTTTCGCTGAAAGTAGCAACATGAAACCATCTCCGCCAAACGAGCGCAGTCCACATTCACAACAGTAAAAGTTAATGTATTGATGGTTTCTGCAAACATTTTTTTTTTCCAGCTGAGTTTTGCAATGCTAGTCAGCAGTTCTGAAATTAATACGCAATGTAACGCCAGGCTGCTTTAGTGCAGTCTGTTTCTTTAAATCTTTCCTAAGAAGCTGTTTCGCTTGTAATTTGTTTTACCGCTCAACAAATGAATTATTTTTGCGAAACGCGAAGTGCAATTATATTATAAAGAGAATATTATCCAGAAATAGTACATTTCGATACTAGTGCGGAAGGTATGTCATTACTTCATGAGTTCCGAGATATCTTGCCACGAGCCGCAGGCAAGTGGCAAGACTCGGGACGAGTGAAGAATGACATTTCCGCGCGTGTATCGAACGACGTTTTTCAATACCGTTGCGAAAAAAATACAATAAATTTGCGACTTTTACTGAAGCTCTTAATTAAAGTAAAGTAAGTACAAACTTTAGCAGTGAACATTTTTGACAAATTAAACGCGTTTTTGTTAGCTGTCGTATTTCATAAGGCAATGGCTTTTGCTATTCAGCCAACTCAATGAAAGATTTTTTTTCAAATAGATATTAATATGAGCGTTAGGACAATTATTAAAGGATAACGAAATATTCTTGCCGGGAACCATAGAATTAACATTAATATTTTCACTCTCCCGCCTATTTTTACTTTTTTTTTAACGATTCCGTTCTTAGTGGCCAGTCATTCAAAGACTTTTTTAATTTAGCGAAGCGCTTCGAAGTGCTTAAAAACACCCAGAATCGCTTATTGTTTGAATATCTTTGCCATTTATTTCTGAAGAAGTGGAACTAAAAAGAACCTTATTTTTTTAATGTAAATAAACATGGGATACCAGAAAAGACCCAGTGTTCTGATTGGTCGATTTTATGTCGTATGCAGCACAAGTCGTGTTCTGATTGGTCGAATCAGTGATCAGCGTGCTGATGTGATTGGTCGATTTGCTCTTTAAACAGGCCAACAATGTTTTTGTCTCAGAGAATTCCGTTCCATTCAGCCACGTTAATAAGAACTGCTTTTAGGACTGTTATTATTTAACAAATCATATTTTTTTGATGAACAGGCTAGTAATAAAATAAATAACTCAACATTTTGATATTCTTACATTAATAATAGGTTTTTAGTTTTATTACGTCTTGGTACAAACTAAAACTATAAAAACTCTTTGGTAAGTAGTTGTGAATTGCAACAAGTACAAATAAAAAAAAAACTGGAAAAGTAAATCGCGCTAGTTCGCAAAAACGAACTTTGCGCACGCAAAACAGCCAAAAAAGGGCACTTTTTGAGCAACTGTATTGAAAAATAAATTTTCAAACCAGCGCTCCCGTCAGAGCTTCATAGAAGACGATAAGACGCAGGCAACCTTACATCGCGCTTCCTTCATCAACTCAGTGGCAGCCGCCAACCATGCCATCGACGACGCTAAGGACATACTTAATAAGGTACATAACGATTTGCGATTTATTCTTTTTATCGTCAGCATCATCATCATCATCATTTTCCTTTCGCCCCTCAGCAGGAGCATAAGCATTTATCCTTTTTATGCAAGAGGTATTTTAGGATAGACTCCCATCTTCCACCCTATGAATGTTTAGTGAATGCGCGACATGCCTTTGGGACAACACAAATGTATTGTGAGCAGACAGCGACTTTGACCTTTGACAGATTCTCACTGCTCGTTCTCTAACTCTATCTTTTGTGCAGTTACTTCTTATAGACAAAGGTTTGACTTAAAATTATTAAGTACTGTTTTTTTTAACTTTGCGAGCCATTTACAATAAGTAAATTACTTTCATTGGGCATTTATTATCCATAAAAGTTGTTCTTTTTTGATATTTTCGGCCTCCTCGATTAAGGCTTGGCTGTTGGATATGTCCTATTTATTCAAAATGACCTTATTTGGTGGACATTATCACTAAAATTTTGCGTAATAACTTAATCTGCCAAATCTAGGATCATGGTCAAAAGCGTACCCCGAATAGAGAAATGGGAACAAGCATAAGGATGTTAAGAAACCCTTTGTATTTTTTTAGGAATACGTCGGTCCTACACTCAGCCCTCAAGAGGTGGAAGCGTTGGAGCGAGCGGCGCGGGACCGCCTCGCGAAGCTGAACGCCGCCATTGCTCTGTTCACCGCCGCGCACGCCGGTGAGATACCCACTGGAAGCTTTCTACTTGTTCTGTTTTCGTGCACTGAAAGTTTGCAGGGATAAGTGACCATCGACCATATTTAGTTTATCTAATTAGTTAAGTCTACTTAGTTGTTATTGGATCATAAACTACTATCATACTGGATATGACAGTTTTAAGGTTTTTTTATATGTATAAATTAGGAAGGCAAACGAGCAAGTGGGTCACCTGATTGAAAGTGATCACCACCGCCTACAGACACCCATAAGACCGAAGAGAGTGCAGATTCCCAACCCTGAGGGCTAAGATGGAATGCCTCTTGTGCCAGTAATATCACTGGCTGTCCTGCTTTCCACACTGGAACACAACAATGCAAGCACTGCTGCTTAGCGCTTGGATTAGCAAGAAAGATGGTGATACCGACTCGCACGGACCTTGCACAAGGTCCTTCCGCCCGCTACCCCTACTAAGACAACCCTACTATTCTGTTTCAGATCCGAAAAACATCGACTATGGCGCAGCAGTTAATTCTATGAACACCATAAAGGAGCTCATCCCTGAGTTAGCAAAAGGTATTTATTTTGAAAATAATTTAACAATGCAATAAGGTATTACGAAAGCATATTAGGCAGTTGCTACTACTATGTATATTTCAGACGCACAGTGCTTGAGTGGCGCTCAAGATGGTAAGGACCGATCCGCTCTGCTCCAGGACATGAGGGAACTCTGTGATGCTGCTGCGAGGATCTGCCAGAACACGGGCTGTGATGACCTTCAGGTTAGTATGACTATACAGGTCAAGAAGTGTTACCGATACTCTCTGACAATAATGATAAATTTGATGATGTTCTATTTATTTTAAAGAAAATGCATGACGAAGCGAACGACTTCGCCAGAAAGTCCGGCAGGCTGATCTTTACCTTTGGACGAGGAGTGCACCCCGACAAGGAAAACGAGGTGAGGGCGGGTTTTACAATGTCTATTATTTTATTTATAATAGGAAAGTAAACGAGCTCCTTTGGCATGCCAAGCAATATTCCCCTTATTGAGCGCCCTTCAGGGTGCTCGTCCTTCTCTCCGGTAAGCTATCAAAGCCGTCTGAGGCTACTAGCGCAAATCCATTAAAAAAAAGGCAAACTAGCAAAGTTTACCTGATAGTAAGTGGTTGGTTACCACCACACACACACCACAGGACCAAGGAGACTGCAGATGTGTTGACATTCCAGAGGGCTAAGATAGATAACTTAGACCTTCTTGAAACTTCTTCAGATAATCCGCCTTGCGAAGGAAGCGGACGACAAGGCAAGCCTGCTCATGGCGACTGCGAGCCAGCTGGCTGGTGAGGTTGATGACCCCGGCTCGCCGGTAGCTGCACGTGCGGCGGCCCGCTGCGGACACGCAGCCCGCGGCCTGAGGGCGTGTGCGCAGGTAACATTACCACTCAAAGTTAAAGTCAAAATATCTTTATTCAGCTTAGACTTACAGGAACCCCTAATGAATGTCAGAAACTGTATCACCTGTGCAAAAAAACCTCTGATGAAAAGATACCGGCAAGAACCTCAACGAGGTAACCATAAAATCACTTATGAAGGAAACTATGGTAGACCTATTAGAAAGTTTAAACCATCACAGTCATTCATCATTAATGCTCAATAATTTGGTAGTAAGATGTCCTAAAATTCACGGAGCCGATATTCATTAATAATCTTTGTCAAATTCAAAGCATATGCCATTATGACGTTGCATATATACGATGATTTAGATAAGATTAGAAGCTACATGATCCTGTATCTTTTCCAGTTAACAGCAGCTTCAATCCACGAGCCCCACTGCCGCAGTGCCTTATCAGCGTCTGCTGAAGACCTTAAATCGTCAACAAAGGTTCTGACTGAGGCTTGCAGGCCACTGCTGGAGCACCCTGAAGGTCGGGGTCGATCAGAGGCTATTAAAAATCAAAGTATTGATCTGATGAAAGCATTGGAAAGGTTGGAAAATGCGTACAGCGAGCTGGATGGTGAGTTATACCTTTGTTTGGATCTCTCTGTCTCTATAAGAACAGATTATGATTGCAGTTATTCGGCTGTAAGATGATTAAGCATTATTTAATTTTTGGCAGTTGACATTTTGATAACTGATTTTGTTAAGAAGAAGTGGAGGTTATAAATTATTCTGATCATGATTTAGATCGTTATTTTTGGAATAAAATACCTCAGACGTAGTCCATACAAATTGTGTCTTTATCGGGTGGCGGAAACCATGACAAAGAACTTAAACTTCGCATATTTAACTAGGTTCCTGAAATGGAAATAAAAAACAGTACTTCGTTACATGCACTAAACCTTATTTAGGTAAATCTGACTTGGATGGAGGACAGGCGGCGGAGCGGGAGCGCCGGCGTCTCCAGTTTGTGACCACGCTAGCGAAAGCGCAAGACGCCTTGGACAGCTGCGACAAAATTCTTGACGACGTGAGTCTACGTTTAACAAAACTAAATAGTTTGATCTTAGGCCATGGCTGCACGTATATTTACACAGTCATTCCCTTGAGAGGCTAGTGGTCAAATCCTGCGACTTTTCAAGTAAATACTCATGGATTCAAGCTGGAGCTCACACCCAGAACTACTGATACTAATGTGCGCAAACATGAAGGAAGTAAAGAATGTAATGATGGATGTAATGTGGTATTCAATAAAGCATATTGTATGGTATTGTAAAGTGTGTAAGGCGAAAGGCTCCATTTTTGTCCCTCTTTGGAATTTTCTATTTGTCGGGCAAGGCAAAATATCGAGGTCCATATCAACAAACTGGTACAAATAACGAAGCAAGTCTTGGCGGAGTAGCAAGGTAATTTGTTCCTGTTTGTTAACCAACTTATCTTGTTTTCCATAGACCAAGATGCCAGCGTCCAAGTCGGATAATTCATCAGGGTGGTACAGACTGGCCGAACTCAATGCGGCCATTGCTTCGCTCGTCGCGGCCACCAGAGGTTTGTTTCTTAACTGTTGATTGTTGGTAAGATATCAGGATTACTTACTAGCATGTAAAGCAGCACCTTAGGCATTTACTGGAGCAGAGTAGGTTTTGAGCAGGCATTTTTTATGGGTTGTGCCCACCTGAACAACAACTCTACAAAGCGTTTACTTTCTGTACGAACTATTGGCTTGATTTCCTCGGTACTGGATTGAATGCTTAGGTGTAAACAGCGTCATTTTGTCGATTGTTGTTTAATTGCGATCTTTTTCAAGTAGCTTAGCTTCTACATCCAGCGGCGACTAATTGCTATACGACAAATAAATAAACATGATAAGGATAGGCTAATGAAAGGGAAACAGCCGTGCAGATAGCAAAGGGATGACAGTATGTCACCACTGTAAATTCAGACACAGCTCTTAATGAAGTTGTTTTTTAGATGGAGAGAATCCAGACTACGCTTCCGCCGATCAAGCCTTGGGCATCATAGAGGAGTCGTTGCCTGATCTTGTTAAAGGTAAAGAAATATATACATTTTTAAATGGAGGCAAACTAGCATGTGGTTATTGGATGGGAAATAAAATTACGCTTCGTACGCACTCTGCAACTGTACGTGACTCGGTAGGACAAGGTCGTTAGCAGATCAGCTATCCTCATTATTCTTTTTTCTATCATCACGGTTTTTCCCCGTTTTATAACTCGGGGTATGTTTTTTGACCATGATCTGAAATTTATCAGGTCAAGTTATTACAGTCGAGCGACTGCCATCTGACTTCCGTATTCCTGTTACAGGGATCCCGAACCGACAGGGTCATGGTTACACATTCATTAACAATGTGCTGGTTTGATCACGATGCTTTCCCTCACCGTGAGAGCGTTGATTAGTACAGTACTCAGGTCTTGTGCATAAGTCAGAAAAACTCATTGGTACTGGAGATCGAGTGCGACAACTCACGTTCACGGCTCTACCCTCTTATTTACTAGACCACCAACATTCTAGTATCTTGGAAATTTTAATTCAACTTCTACTATAGTTAGGGCAACATTATTTATTGCATCGTTTACTCCATTTTTGTTATTTATGTTAGCTGTTTAACTTTATTGTACTGGTAACAGATGGCAAATACTACAGCCAAAAGCTGCCACCGCAGCAACGGGAAGAGTTTCTGAAAGAACTCCGGGCTTTATGCGATGCGGCGCGTGCGCTTGCCCTCGACACGCGACATGGAGAGGTGAGAGCGTTGAACATTATGTTAAATGGAATAGGGTTTATTTTCGCTTACAAGACAAAACAAGACAACAATCTTATGTATTTCTCTTAATAAAACGGTAATGTATTTACAATACCAAACCAGAAAAAATAAGAGTCACGGTATATATTTTGGAAATCATGGAGAAGAATACCTAGAAGAATCTACTTCGTATGATAAAGAAGTCAGAATTTACAATATTTAGTTAATAATACTCCAAATTTTTGGTTTGCGTTTTTTTATTAACCTCCCACTTTTCCTGGTATTCTCCAAAATTTTTGGGATTCTCGTTAAATTCCTGGTTTTATTCCTTGTTTGCAATATTAGGAGGCGAGCGCAGCAGTGGGAGAATTCGCAAGGGCGTCGGGCAAACTGACTTACGTGTTCGACAAACACGCTCTTATGGATAAAGAACACCAAGTAAGTTGCTAGGAATGGTGAAAATCGTACTGAATTCATTTACAAACTTGGCTTTATTTTTTACTGCTTTGTCGCTTATTTCTTAGTTTTTCGTGTTCTTAGCGGGCAGCGTCGTAACTTGTCTTCTATGCGCCCAGGGCCAGCTTCTATGACTGCGTACGAACCATGTAACCAAAACTTGTTTCTGATCTTTTCTGTGCCCCTTCAAAGCTGGCATCCTGTGCCTGGGCATCACTGATACCGCACTAGTTACGGCATTGTTAGCGGGCTCTAAGAAAGGCCATAACATGTAAAATGAAACTGATGGAAATTTTGCCGAAGTAGTTTTATCATTTTACAAAGAAACGCTCGCTTATCCTGCCGCTAAGCAGCAGTCCTTGCACTGTTGTGTTCTGGAGTAGAGTGCAAGACAGCCGGTGTAATTACTGGCACTAGAGGTATTCCATCTTAGCCCTCTGGGTGGGCAATGCATCTGCAATCTCTTTGGTGTTGCGGGTGTCTATAGGCGGTGGTGATCACTTACCATCAGGTAACCCACTTGCTTGTTTGCCTTCCTATTTCATAAAAAAAGGCAAAAGGCATCTTTAGGTCAAGTTTGAAAAGCTTCTTATTGTTATTTATCACTACCTATCCGCCCCGGCTTCGCGCAGGCACAATTTGGAAATAATGTACATCTTCCTTAGAGAAATCTTTAAATGACAGTGAAAACCGTAGCAAAAACCGCTGCGTGGTTTACTATAGGGACTTTGTTTTATACTATGTAAACATAAAGAAGATAATAAACGAGATTTTATTTCCAGATAATAGACCTGGCTAAGTCATCGTGTGAGAAGACATCGGAACTTTTAGCTCACGTCTATGGGTTAGCGGCGGAAGTGCAAGGAAAGGCCGCAGATGAGCTTGACGCCAAAGGTTCGCTGGTAGCCGAAGCTGCGCAGGAGTTGTTGACAACCGCACAGGTACGTAGCTCTTATGACAAAAGCAAGTAACGAGGTTAGTTCTCTACTTATAATCAACAGTCAAAGTAATATAATCATATAAACAATTTCCAAACGATATAATCAGCTCCCTGATAAGGCTTAATCCTTAATAATCGCTATAACTTTACGTTACGTTTTCGATAAACGGGTGACAGTCAGGCGTTAAAAACACCAAAATGGGTGTCAGAATCTTAAGCTTCCATATCAATAAAGTTGCGCGTAGACTGAATAACGTATAAAATAAAACACAAAATCTCCAAAAGTTAAGCAAACTTTAACTACAACTTGTTTAACACGATACTTGAGGCTTTTAACTACTGCCTCCCAAAGTCTTCCAAACTAGGGCGAATAGCATGAATATAGTACAGCTATAGCCTGACAATAAAGCATTTGTATTTTATGGGAGTGAGAATTGAGATCCTTAATATTACTTGGCATCAAGGGATAGGATTGATAAATTTTCATTAAGAATACTTTACAGTTAACAGCACCTACAATCCACACGGCGCCGTGTAAGAATGCCCTTTTCAATTCCGCTCAAGACCTGTCAACAGCGTTAGAAAATGTGGCTCGGATTTGGTCTGACGCGTGCCAGCCGCACCGCCAGGCTCAGGGACAAGTGCTGGCCGAGCACAAGAAGGCGGCCGATGACGAGATACAGAGGTTGATAGCTGCGTTAAACAGCATACCGGGTAATTTATCTTAATCTTTAACTAACTTACTTTTTTTTTAATCTGATTTTTGCGGGTGGTAGGACTGTGCAAGGTCCAGATCGCTACCACCATCGTGCTTACTAATCGAGCTACTAAGCAGAAGTGCTGGCACTTTTGTGTTTCGGCATGGAGATCAAGATATCCGATGAAATTCCTGGCACTAGAGGTATACCATCTTAGCTCTCTGGGTTGGCAACGCATCTGCCAACTCCCTGGTCTCGGGTGTCTATGGATGGTGGTGATCACTTACAATCAGGTGACCCACTTGCTAGCTTTCTGTCAGATTTTATAAAAAAAAACAAACCAGTGGGATATCGCTGCTAATTATCAGTACGGGTGGATCCAGGGAGGGGCAATTTTTCTAATGTCATTGATGACTCTGTCCTGACCGAACTTTGGCTATCTAATCACACAGGAGGTAAAAGCAAGGACAGATCCCGCCTTCGAGTACAGGGGTAGCTATTTTGTAATATTTAAAGTAACATATTTATTTTGTATCTAGATGGTTTATTTTTACAGAGTATGAGGTCCCTAAAGAGGATCCTATCAAGGCGAAAAAGAGAGTACAGTTTGCTATGTCTCTTTCTAACGCGCATGATGCTGTCGAACAAGCTGAAATGGATATAGATAAGGTATTACATATTTTTGCCACGATTTCATGCTAAGTTTCGCATCATGTCATTCATTCATGCCGTTATACTTTAAATGAATGCTACAATACTTGTGTATTGTAAATTCAGTATTGATTTGCAAATGGATACAAATACTGAATGAAAATCTATTTAAACCTGGTTTCCTGATTATAGCCATTGTCTTCCAAACCACTGTCCGCTGCGGAAGTAACTGCAGCGCGGCGCTCTCTAGCGGACAAATTGGCAACTCTAAACGCTGCTATAGCTGCTCTGATGGCCGCCACACAAGGTAACTCATGGTGTTACAATAGGTTAACCTTCATTATATTGGTGGTTCAATTTCTATCAAAAAACCCTAAGACGCCGAAGGCAACAAGTGCTTAAGCTTCCATTCATGATTTTCATGCACTAAGCGGTAAACAGCACTCAGAGCTCGACACACGAGCATCAAAAGCTAAAAGCTATAAGAAATTAAGTATTGCAGTCTTGTTACAACGTATCAAATTTCATTGGTTATTCCAAGATGCTGTTCCTATATTTACAATTCTAAGAGCAATTCTGTTAAGTATCAAAAACTGGCTTCTGTTTCCAGACCCTTCGAACCCGAACTACGAAGTGGCGGAATCGTCCTCAGCGGTCATACAGCAGCTGGTGCCTCAGTTGGTGAAAGGTTAAATCTTAGCTTTCTTTTTATAAATGAAGACCACGAGCTGATAGAAGCGGCGAAAGTGAGTCCCCTATGAGATGGACCCACGATCCGGTTAACCTTTTCACCTCCCATCACCCATACAAAAGTTGTTGCGCACTCTCCAGGCTATTACGTTTAACGCGAATTTGAAGTCGAAACGCATGCACATAAGTCGTTATTGACAACGCCATCGATCAACTATGTGTCGGTGGCATGATGGGCACGACAGCTCGCGATACTTTTAGGCGTTCTTGGCGTTCAAAGGTTAACAGTCTAGTCATCTTAGAAGTCTTGGAAGACCTATGTTCAGTAGCGGATATCTCGGGTTAGCGGGTACACTAAATTATTCCGAACTTCCATTCATCTCAATGTATATTGTGTCTGAAATTTATTTTTTTCCAAAATATTGCTACGTAACTGTTATTTTATTGATGAATAAAGAAATGAAAACAAGCTAATCTAACCTGTATTTGCTACAGCATTCTACATCGATCCTAAAGTTTTCCTACAGTAGACAATGGCTTTCGGAAAAATTTAAATACAGATTAGACAACGTTTTTTGGAATGGAGTAGTGGTAGGCATATGACGAGATATCGAGACTCGGAGAAAGGAGGCCTTAAGGTACAATAGATTAGTCAACCTCCTGAACATGATCACTTCCCATCAGGGAGGGGCTGGAAATTTACTAAAAAGCAACTTGTCTCTTTATAAACATTATTTATGTAGTTACTAAGTGTGATCATTATATTCATAATGTTTGTTTAGACACGAAAGCTCTGTGTGGTAGCACGGACAAGGCAGCCCGTGCAGACCTATTAGATGAATTGCGAGCTCTGTGCGCTGCAACCAAGGCACTCAGCACCAGAGCTAGCGACGGTAATACTATGGTAAGATTCAGTTTATTATTATTATTATTAAATCATTTATTTCAAGTAACTTTGACTCATATAATTTGTGTTAGTAAAACAGGAATACTTATAACTAGGAGTTAGTTTTAAATAATTTATTGACATTATGTTTATTATGTTTTGTCTTTTAACTTTTTATCCTTACAATGAAACAGACAGTAAAGGTTAGAAACATATTAATGCTTCTTTTGGGATCATTAGTTTCCATAGCGACGGTGGTTACTTTAATGATAAATGGTAAATACTCTTCAATTAATGTCAAAATGTGCTTGCAAGAGAGGGGATACCTTTTGAATCTAGGAATTGAAGTTACCAAGCTAGAAGCTTTTTCGTGAAGAGGTAGCAAATAGATATACGGAGTCACTTCCAGGGTAAAGTAGAGACAAAGAATAACTAAAAGTTGCTTTTCTAATAGAAGTTGTATGGATACCCCACAGTCTTACAAGATAGGTTGACGACTTCGTTAAAGTAACCATACCTGTGGATGCTGAAGATATTATGCCATCGTTTCTTGTGGAACTCAATGGTGTGGAACAGTGGACCACCTTGGGTTCGCAGGATGACAAGAAGGACTTTAAGTGTTTATATTAATGCCTTGTTATGTCATAGGAATTGAACAAGGCTGTGTCCAAGTACGCGAACGCTGCACGCAAATTGTCTTTCATCTGCACTCCACAAACGCAGGCACAGGGCAAACAGCAAAATGTAAGTTCTAAAATATTGTTTAGTTTAAGTTTGAGAAATTTGTTATTCAAGGGTTAAAATCACACCTCAGCGTTGCTAAAAGATCATTCCTTATGTTACTTATTTCCTTGTTTCTAATTGGATTTTGAATATGGTACAGTAAAGGTCAGGAATACCCTAAACCGACGAGCATGCATGAAGAATGTTATGCGAGTAAGCGAAGCAAAGGTTGTATGTCAGGATCGTAGCAAGTGGAAATCCGTGGTCTCTTTTAAGCAGAATAAATGATTTGACTTTGATTTGACTCTGCCTACCCCACCGGGAAACACACGTGATTTTATGTTTGTATAGTAAATGAACTATCGATTTTTGGTGTCAATTAATCTATTTATTTATTTTATTTTATGAAATAGGAAGGAAAACAAGCAAGTGGGTCACCTGATGGTAAGTGATCACCACCGCCTATAGACACCCGCAACACCAAAGAGATTGCAGATGCGTTGCCAACCCAGAGGGCTAAGATGGAATACCTCTTGTGCCAGTAATTACACCGGCCATCTTGCTCTCCACGCCGGAACACAACAGTGCAAGCACTGCTGCTTAGCGGCAGGATTAGCGAGCAAAATGGTGGTAGCAATCCGGACGGACCTTCCACAAGGTCCTACCACCCGCAAAACCCCCCCTTCCCCCCTCTTATTCCTTAGGAGGAACTTATTTACGTACTAGTTCAAGGGCCTTCTGCTCGTTCTCCATCTGTATCTAACGACAATAGTATATTAAATTACTGGCTTCCATGATTCCTCCCAGGTAATGGACAAGACGAGAGCGGTGTGCGACAAGTCCACCGAGCTGATGGCCGTGGTGCGTCAGCTGAACAAGCCAGGAGCCTGTGACTCGGACCTGCAGGCGCCGAGCTTGAAGGTCCAGCAAGCTGCGCAGGCGCTGCTCACCACTGCACAGGTCAGCGAATAGAATTACATAATTTCTTAAGGTTTTATGCAAACGTCGTTATCGCAGATGTACAAACTTTTTGGCAGTACTGAAAAATTATGTTCTCAGTAGTGTTAAATCGTAAAAGGATCCGCAGCAACGACGTATAGTTTTAAAATCTGAAATTACATTTGTCAAATGCATGATTTGGTTTAATCATCATAGGAACTGGATTATTTTGGTACAATCTGAATTCAGGAAGATTATGTAACAAACCGCTATTGGGTTTTATTCTATGATCGTTTCGAAGATTTTGAATGGGTATTTGTATGGCGTGGCCGCTTGCTAGTACCTGTCACTGTAACAGTTTTTCCACCCGACTGCCGCCAGAAGTTTCTAAATTTTTTGCTTTTGAAGTTGTCACGCTGTCTTTTTCTTACGCAGCTCACCGCCCCATCGCTACATGCGACAGAATGCCGTTCAGCGTTACACCAGGCCGCTGCAGACCTGTTCCGTGCTATGTCTGAGCTGGAGAACGTTTGCGGCCCACAGCTGGGCCAGGCTGCACTCCAGAGCATAAGCAAGCAGAGGAAGGCCTTCGAAGATGCTGTTGAAGAGCTGATGAGGACTATCAAGGATCTGGAAGGTAAATTAAAGAGGCGTGTCTACTGATGTCACGACAGAAAATTCCAGACTTTGTGAATTTTTTAGAACATCTGTTTTTTTTACTGCCTGTCATCTCAGTCTGCCGTGAACATGACATCTGAAAAGGACTTGAAACGTCGGGAATTAGATTCGTTGTAATACACGCGATACTCATACTCATATTAACCGTTTAATAGTTTTTTTTTCTTTCAATATTTATAGTGGTCAGTTCGAGCCTTAAAGGTATTCACAAAGCCTACTTATTCAGCAGGTGATACACAAGATGTAACATCTCAAGCCGAAGAGAAGCAGCGTTTGAGGTTTATAGCCACGCAGGCTGTTTTAGACAAAGCTGCGCAGGAGTTGAACGAGGTATGTTAATGAATTGACACTTTGATGTATTAAACATAATCAGTTTAAAACCTGTAAATAACGACAAGCTCATACCTTTTGGTTAAAAATGATATCATTGTATTTAAAACAGACTTTGGTTAAAGCTTGATTTATTTTGTCCAGCCTATTAAAAGCCCGCCTCTCACTCCGCCGCAAGCGAAGGCTTTGCGATCGTCCCTCTCCGACCGACTGGCGGCTCTCAACGCCGCCATTGCTGCTCTCGTATCCTCCACCAGAGGTAAGTGAACCTCAACTCCAATATCATTATTTAAACAAACCTGTATCATCTCATCCACCAAAGAACATAGGTTTTCGCCAACAACTGACAAACTGAACTGCTGCATTTTGCATCTACCAGATTCTAGCTGCATAAGGTGTCAGAAATCAAATCCAGCTAGTTGAGTTTGGCTAATTTCCCGGTGTTAAATTGAACTGAAAGTATGCACATGTAAGTCCAACAACTGTGCAGTATTATGATACCATTGACTTCGTCTGATGGACCCGAAAGCTATTCATAGAAACTTATGTAAACTTTTGCGACCTCATCGAAGTTGGGTTCGTTTAATTTGTCTTATTAATAAATATTCATTATAAAAATATCATCAACAGATACTCTTGTATTGCGTAAATTTTGCATTTATTTTTCTTTTGCAGGTTTTTTGTACGTAGTTGTAGGTTCTATGTTTAGCGTGTTGTATTTTCAGATGAGTCAAAACCCGACTACGCAGCCGCGGAAACGGCCACTGCTACCATACAGGAGTTAATGCCTGAGCTTGTCAAGGGTAATCATGAAAAGTCATTAAGTAAAATAAGTGAAAAAATATACTTAGGTTATTTGCCCTGTAACGTTATTA
Source organism: Ditula angustiorana (assembly GCA_963691745.1). Taxonomy (NCBI): domain Eukaryota; kingdom Metazoa; phylum Arthropoda; class Insecta; order Lepidoptera; family Tortricidae; genus Ditula; species Ditula angustiorana. The sequence goes on along the minus strand of OY829497.1, from coordinate 771,826 downwards.
TCCAATATTTGAAGAACAGCTGGTGTCTTAGGCTGCTTTTCCACCAGAGATGTGCGAGGATGCGTAGCGAGGAATGTGTTTGTAAGAATCAATTGAATCGCTTCATTTACTTCCCTCGCCACTATCAGCACAGCTCTGGTGGAAACGGCTCATTGGTTCTTTACAAACACATCCCTCGCTATGCAACCTCGCACATCTCTGGCGGAAACGCAGACTTACACAGAAAAACTTGGAAAACGATCGAATAGAGAAGTAGGTAACCATAATAAACTAAGTATTATACCCCGCTAGATGAACGAAAAATTGAAAAAACTTCAAAGTGTTAATTTCTCAGAAATTTTCAAGAATATTACCTCACTCAGATAAAGTGAGCTACACAGCTACTTGCCGATCCCTACTGATGTTCCGATAGAAAATTGCGCATTCAAATTCTGCCTCAGCATTCTTTATTTTATACCCTCCCATGTTATTCAGATGCAAAGTTATTGGGCGTGGGCATGAACAAGGCAGATCGAGGCGGCTTGCTGGAAAGCATGCGGGCACTGTGCGACGCCACGAAGGCCCTCAGCAGTGAGCACGGAGGAAAGGAACAGGTCAGTGAGGTTAGACGAAGCAGTCTTGCAAAATCTTGTTTTATTAAAAAGTCATCATTCTAGTCGTAGAGTTTTTCTAATGAAGCAGTAGATTTGGATACGTAGAAGTAACTTAATAACAGTTGCTATTATTTAAGTGTACTGATGTTTGTATCCGTGCAACATACGTACACACGCCATTCAGTAAATGCAACGTGACTTTTAAGAATCTCAGTCCTTGACCGCGAAGCCGTCTGTTCAGCTCACTTGTATTTGACCTAAAAATAGCCAATTCTTTGATTTATTATTGTATATTTATTGAAAATCTTAGGCTAGGTTTTTACAATATTAGTATAAAAAGTAATAGAACTATATCAATTCAGAATATACAAACATTATAAAAACTTAACCTAGAGTGACGCTAGCAGCGGGGCAGGGCTCAAGCTACCGGTGGTTAGGGCTGCAGAGTGAGGAATCTCCTGACTATTCGTGACGTATCCAGGAGTACCGCCTTCTGAATCTGACCCTTGATCCAACCTTCTAGCGAGACTCTTGACATGTTGTTATATTACTATAATTATTACTTTGTTTTAATAGGAATTAAACGATGCAGTAGCACAGTTCACGAAAGCGTCGAGCCAGCTGGTGTATACGTTCAACCCTCACGCCGACCCTGTGAAGGAGGACCTGGTAAGAATAGCGTTAAATGTTAAGAATAACTAAATATAGGTTAGGTTATTGTTATGTCCATGCTGAAAAGTAACGGCTTCATCGAAGACTAACTTTCTTTGAATGGCAAAGTCTAAGCCTCATGGTTTTTTTTATTCGTTACGAATGGCTTCGTAACCGGGAACAATTAGCAAGTTATGTAAATAAAAACCTTCCGTAAAAAAATCTCTAAATAATAATGAAAACCGTATCAAAATCCGTTGCGTGGTTTAGAAGGAGTAAGCGACCGTAGATATGAGGACAGATAGAAACGGATAGGTACTTTGTTTTAACTATACTATGTAAAGATAAAGAAATAGAAATAGAAATAGAAATAATTTATTTTGAAACAACAACGACAACATTACAGGCTTATCTACACTAATCTACACTAATATAATAAAGAGGTAAACTTTGTTTGTTTGTTTTTTTGTTAGTTTGTTTGTATGTAGGGGGTAGTCTCTGGAACTACTGAACCGATTTCAAAAATTCTTTCACAGATAGAAAGCTACACTATTCCTGACGGACATAGGCTACTAATTTTACGTGAACGAAGTCGCTCGCGTCCGCTAGTACTTTATAAAAATAATCCTTAAATCTAAATAGAAATTAATGTTGCGGGTTATCCCAAAAAAGGAGTCCACTCAGCATGTGTCGATGCACAGAATGCAACGACGCTGATTTTCAGTGGAGCCATAAATATGTAAAATGTATTAAAAATTAAAAATTAAACTGATAAAGTTACCAAAAAGAAATATCATCTAACCAAATTATGCACTATACAGGGCAAAACAAAAGAAATTAAGCAAGTAACCTAAGAAGAGACAGAGAAACAAAAAGGTAACATGTACCTAAGAAGAAGTTAGTCTATAGTTTCCCGTATTCATATGTATATCTTGTCTCTTTTAGATAATAGACTTGACGAAGTCAACCTGTCTGAAGACTTCGGAACTCCTCGCCCAAGTGTACAACCTGGCCGAGCAGGTGGGGGGCACAAAGGGGGAGGACCTGGACGCCAAGGGAACCAAAGTCGCTGATGCTGCACAGAATCTGCTAACTACTGCTGAGGTAAGCCTGCAATCTTATGTTATTTACCTTGCAAAGAGTGCTAATTAGGACAAAAAACAGGGCAAGTCTAACACGTTTCTTTTATAAGAAGTTCATATTTATTTCAAATTTTTAATATTATTATGAGATCATAATCTTATAATCTTTTCAAATCTTGAATAATTTTCTTATAATTGATAGAGATGACTTCGTTGCCAATATCTTGATAAATGTAAAAGAAGGAATTGAGTTTAAAGGATCAACAAATAGTCTAAGCCGCTAATTTTAGGAAATTGACATTTGGATAAAAGGCTTTTTAACCAGTGTATCTGCAGAAGCGAAGGACTTTTCAAAATTTAATACTAAAAGGGAAAAAAATTAGTGTAAATTTTTTGTACAAAATTATGCAGTTTTGAAGTTTGGCTTTCTCACAAAATGCACAGCTCTCATAGTAGAGTGAGAACTCACGCGCAAAAGAGAATCCTATGTTTTTCGTAGAAATGAAACATTCAACTCTATTAAAATCATCTACTCAGACAAGACGCGAGCAACAGTTGTTCTGATTAATAAAAAATATCTTCCAGATAACAGCGCCCTCCATAACTTCCCCTCAATGCCAGTCTTCTTGCCTGGCTGCTCTCGACGCCCTCTCATCAGCTGCAGACCAGCTGGTGCCAGCGTGGCAGCCGGCAGCGTCGCCGAAGACTGCTCAGGAGTTGGAGACAGCGAAGGCAATGGTTGATGAGGAGGTGATGAAGCTGAGGGAGGCCTTGATGATAAAGGAAGGTGAGCTTCATTGTTCTATTGTTTTACATTGTTGGAGATGGCGTTACCTCAGTTTCGCCGATGATCAACCTGAGAGTTGAGGTAATGACGAGTTTACCTCAGAACATGTCTGGTTTACATTGCATTGAAGATATTTCAAGTATTTCAACAAACCTTTTCCCCACTTTTTTGTTTTTTGTTAAAGTTTGTACGCTATACCTTTTTAAAATTTAGGGCTTCAAAACAATTAACGAGTTTGACTACTTTCATTAAATTTTTACCAACTCCTCTGAAACCATTTGTATTTTTTAAAGCCAGATCCATATTTTGAAAAAGAATACTGTCTACTAGAAGTGATACATCATCTGTTCCAAGCGGAACGTCTTTCATCAGATCGACACTTCAGAACTCGGAAGTACCAATGCTTATTAATGCCATATGAATATAGATATGTACTTTATCTTCCTCAACCTGGCCGACATCAAAGAAAACGTCGAGAGTTTAGTCTTAAACCAGAAGTTTCAACCGGGTTTCAATTGTTTTGTAAAAATTCAGGTGTAAGTGAGACGGGTGCTACCGCAGCAAATGCGAAGAAAGAGAGGATGCGTTTCGTCACTTCTTTGGCTTCCACTGAAGCAGCCGTAGTTGCCGCCGAAAAGGAGCTGGACAAGGTAAACGTCCTAGAGTATCATTCAAAATCTCTCTGCTGCCATGGAAACCCCGCTTTAATTGGAACTTTTCTTTGTCTCTTTCTGAAACATACAAAATACTTTCACCATTATATTAGTGGAACGATTTGCAGCCATCGGGTGACCCGCTGCCAGCGTCAGCAGTAGCATCGATGCAGGACTCGTTGGCGCAGCGGCTGGCAGCTCTCAACGCTGCCATTAGCGCGCTCGTAGCTGCTACACGAGGTTAAATATCTTAATGTTTTAAACGGTTTATTTAAAACGATAGACAAATATGGAATAATTAAAAATGAGATAGTTAGAAATGGAATAATTTTTAACCTCATTTGTTTTGGAAATGGGCCACACACGGGCAGTTTACACGTCATCAAAGCCTATAATTGCTCGATTGGAATTTAATGAAATCAGTTTATTATTATTGGAATTCATCCGAATGCAGTTGTAAAAAATTATTGCAAGTAATTCGTCTTCCATAAAACTTGTGTGGTGCCGGAAACTTTCAAGGTCAGAAATTGTCAAAAGTTTCTAAAAACATTCCCTTTAAACAAACATTTCGAAATAGAGAATATTTTTTAACTTGCCCATCCCTCTATTCAAATTCCAACGGAGCCTTTACAGTGTTGTGAAACTTTCAATGTGAGAAATTTCCAGAAATTACCGAGAATAATCCCTCCTTTTTAAGAACACAAGTTGCACGTCCTTATTCCATTATTGATCATCAGCTGTTTTCCAGATTATAGCAATCCAGACTACGCGGCTGCTGAGTCCGCCACAGTTGTCATACGAGAGTTAGTGCCGGACATGGTCAAAGGTATGTACAATTATTTCAAGAAGTCACTTTGGGTGTCATCAGAAATCGACGGCAATAACGTACAAGGGGCAAAGTGCTAAAAAGTTATCACCTAGTATAAAAATCGAAGACCCATTTTTTACTATTTGATGATATGAGTGAGTCATTGAGTACCTACTGATTGCAGACACGAAGAGCTTAAGCAGCAGTAAGGACTCCGGGTCCAGGAATGAACTACTGGCTCAAATGCGAGCGCTGTGTGAAGCGACGCGACGAATAGGCGCGGGCGCCGACCAGAGCTCGCCTGAAGTAAGACGTCAACGTACCTAGACATTTCGACAATCGTAGCTGAGCTGACGTTCTCATACAATACATGTGTCTGTATTTGTTCTTTTTATGTCGAAACGAAACCACAACTCGACCAGTTTTTTATGAAAATATTTAAAGCCAGTGTGAGAGACTCCTTGTTATTTCTGTAGTTCATACCAAAAATACTCCAACTCATTTATAACCCCAAAAGAAACAAGGGGCGATTATGTGTGTCTGTAGGTATCTAACTGTCTGTGGCATCTTAGTTCCCAAACGGATGAATTGATTCGAATGCAGTCCAAGGTTTATTGCTATGGTCATTAGCTAGGTATGTTGGATTAAAAAGAGGGTAGCAGTCAATATATAGTTGAAGAATATTTTAAAGTTTTGTATGGGTAGGTTTTTTTTTAATTAATGTATTTTTACATTTGAAGGAAATAAACAAAGCGGCGATTCAATTCTCTCTCGCGTCGGGCAAGCTCAGCTTCGTCTACAACCCGAAAGCCGATCAGAAGCAAGCACAACAGGTCAGTATCAAGTTTAATTAACAACTGTTACCTTGTTGTAACAGTTTATTGATCCAGGTACAATTTACAACCGTTGACCTAGTCCCAAACTAAGCAAAGCCTGCACTATAAGTACTGGACAACGAATAAATGTTACACGATGGCATAACTATCAATAATCTAACAACCAATCAAATTCCTTCAATTTACATGATAGAAATAGCTCTATCAAGTAAATTGGAGCAGTGAAAGTGATCTAAAAATATGAAAACAACCTTATTATCAAAGGTGTTAGAGCACGTTTTAATATTTTTGAACACCTTCTCCTCTCTGACACATCTGCTATCGACAGTCCAACAGCGAAACTTGTTCAAACATATTCGAACTCTCTTTAACGTCCAATCTTAAGGAACCAGGAGTTAAATCCTATGGCTATGTAGTAAAGTGGATTTCATTGTCCATAACCTTGACCGCTCAAATAAAAACAATCTTCAGATAATGGACACGTGCCAATCAGCGTGTGTCAAGACTTCTGAGATGTTGCGGCACGTGCGGGCGCTGGCCGGCGACGCGGGCCGCGCGGGGGTGAGGCTCGAGCAGAGGGGGGCGGCAGTCGCCGACGCTGCCCGGACGCTGCTCACTACGGGCCAGGTTAGTGGTCGTTAACATTCTCACTATCTCACCCAAAATGTGTCAACTGCTGAACATAGGCCTTCTCAAACTTCAAACTTCTTTATTTGCACTGAATAATACAGTCAAAAAGATATTAAATTACATTATGGTCATCTTATTCAGCTATAAGTATTAAATAAATAAATACTAGCATGCAAGCATTAAAACTTATCCAATAGAAACGTTCTTACCTCGTAATATTGATTTTGGTGTAACAATTTTATAAGGCTACTTCGGAACAAATTGAATGGCAGCTGTTGCATGTCTGCCGGCAGCTTATTATACAGTTTCATGCACATCGTGTAACAGTGTTTTGAGTAAAACGATGTCCTTGGGGCGCCATCATGGACCAACCTCCCAGGATTTCTAGTATTTCGGGGATAGACACTCTTTGCTGTTTTAAATAAGTACATATGTTTTTTAACAAAAGTACAAGCTTCTAATATATACAAACATGGTAAAGGTAATATACGTAACTTCTTAAATATAGGCTTACAAGATTTATATGGCGCTAGACCACATATCGCCCTTATGCACTTTTTTTTCTCCAAAAATCCCTGCGCCAATCGCATACCACACCATCACCAGGAAGTAGCGTTGCCGCCGGGTACGAGGGGACTTCATTTGTTCTTTTTTATTTTTTCTCCCCGCTTGGACCTGGAGATTTTGCTACATCATTTTAATCTGCCACGTTTACCATGCCTTTATATAACTGAGCGGTAGTTAGCAGGCATGAGTGAGCGTTAGTCAGTGGCCAGCATAGCCTAGTGATTCTAAAATACCTACCAAATTTGTCCCTCGTATGTTGTTCATCATCAATATTTGATGAAATGTTGATGATGGACGTGCTACTTTAGTAACCACGTAAGTTTTTCAACTCATAAGTTGACTGGTAAACCTGTTCTTTTATTAAGACATAGGACCTTAAACTCGAGGTGTACCAGGGAGCCATGGAGCGCAGTATCTTAAGTATGCAGAGAATCGCTCGAAACAGAAACGTTCAGTGTTTCTGCAGTCCACTCAGGGTACCGATAAGGGGACAAAAACAATCAAACTTTAGTGGGATTGGGCGGGAACCAAATCTAACCGAATCCCTGGGCTAGACTTACCAGCGATTGTCTCTCATGTTATGGCCACCGGAGTAAAAACTTACCAAAATGGAGATGGCGAGATCATCAAGATAGGTTAAAGTTTGGATAGGAAGAGCATGTCAATGCCAGGGACGAGATTTATGCTATAAAAAAAGTTTATTTCATTTTCTACAGCTGACCGCCCACTCGGCCCATTCTGCTCCCTGTCAGGCGGCGCTGCTCAACGCCTCTGAAACTCTGTCCTCCTCCCTGCAAGACCTAGAGTCAGTGTGGGAACCGATCGTCCAGGACCTTAAGTTCAAGGCCAGCGGGGAACAGCTGGCGAAAGATCAGGAGGCCGTAGAAGCGGAGATCGTGCAGCTGCGGGTACTCCTGAAGAGTGTCAAAGGTTTGTAGTGCATTATCTTCTTATAGGAAACCGTTACTAAGGACTCTATTATGTTCCTAATGTGACCGGCCAAGCTCGAGTAATTCCGCAGTGCATTCCTTTTGCGATATTAGTTAGATAGATCCGGACTATGGGGTAAGTAGAACTTGGGAAGTTATATTAGGACCAATATAGCCCGTGAGGAATGGGAAAGATATTTGGTTTTCATCGTTTAATATCGTTATCTTATATCAACTCCAGGATACCGTTTCCATATTTCAAATATCACTGACTTTTGCTGACGACATCCCATTGGCATTTCAAAGATGTTTTCGCAATAGTCATCCAACGAAGAAGTCTTTATGTTTATCCAACGAGACACAGGGTTACAATCACCAAAAACGGCATGAACAAGCAAGCATCTGCGCTGATAATTAATTACCATCGGTTTCAGTTTGCTAGTTGGGCATAAAATAATTTAAATTATTGCAGATGTGAAAGGCAAAAAGCCGGTGGTGCCCATCCGCTCCGGGTCACTGAAGCGCCGCGGCGCAGGAAGCAGTTCCACCGCCGTAGATGCCACTAAGGCCTTTCTGCACAATTTGCGCTGTGAAGCTAGTGCAGGTATGACAGGAGGGAAATAAGTTTTTGACATATTTATTGTGGAGGATATACTTACTGCGCAATATTGTATTAGTACTTTGAACTTTTCCCCGTAATTCATAAACTTATCAGTTTTTTTGGATAAGTGATGGTCCCGGGCTGTAGTTTGCAGGCCCTTCATCATGATACTCATTCCTATAACATCTCAGCGATCCAAAAAGGAGCTTAGCCGCAGATACAAGAGAACGCCATTTGATTATTTTTTGGTCTGCACCACTGCATGCCAGTCGAATATCCCTAAAGCTGATAAGTCTTTTTCGGCTGCTACTTCATTACCGTAGCTGCAACCATCCGGTACCAACCAGGCGCTTCTCGCTCGGTCGCCTCAAATCTTCCAAGAGGCTGAGCTAGCAAAATCTGGCAGTTTTGATCATAAAAATAATTGCAGATGGCAGTTACGAGCCACCAATGTCCCCGAGGATGGCCGCTCGCCTGGCGTCAGAGAAACAAGCCAGGCTGAACTTCGGCAAGTGTGTGGCGGGCGCGCTGCACACCATCAGCCTCGCAGAAGACGATTTGAAAAAGGTCAGTAAACTAGGCGTACATCAACAATGAGTTTAATAATTTGATAATGAAATTCAGTTTTCACAACATACGGTTTTTGATATACTTAATTTGGTGTACGGATCTGGACAGCTACTTGGTAAGCTTGCTTAGTTCTTTAGGTGGCCTTCTCAGCGTAGTATCCTCTGAACCGATAGTAGATTCGTTAGCTTGCGTTTCAGTGGCATTTTAAGATTTATTGCCCTATATCAATAAAATACCTAAAAAACATGTAACAATTAAGAAAATCGTGCGGAAGCCTGAGCAGCTATGATCCTTGGGTAACTAGGTCACTGACCATTGCTGTGCGGGAAAGATGCGCTAAGTAAGGCAGATTGTGCGATGCGATCACTCCATTGGTCCGTTCTTTCGCGGGCCGGAGATAGTATCCATTCATTTTTCCTGGAACGGCTTCGACGAGAAACCAGTGATTATATACTGAGACTGCAATTGATCAGAGAGCCTAGATAGAGTTCGAGGTAGATTGTAATGGAATGATGCTGTGTATTCCAGTCGTTGTCGTCACCCAGTAAGCCGCGTGCGTCACTGGACAACGCGCAAGTCGCCGCGCTCAGCAAACAGCTGGAGCACAAACTGGCACGCGCGAACGCCGCCGCCGCTCACCTTCTCGCCTGTCGCGGTGAGTAAAACCATCATCATCGTCATCGTCATCGTCATCATCATCATTACTTTCATCATTTCATCCACACAGGTGTTACTGAAATACTTAATTTGGCTGCGAAATCATTTATCACTATGGACCGATACAAAAATCGAGAGCTACCAGGCTAACCAGCAATGTAATCCAGAAGATGTTTTGAAACTTCTTAGTTTAGATTCTGTTTTAATAGATAATAGTCTTTGATACTGATAATTAACTCAATTGTTTTCGAATAAAGTTAGTCTCTATAAAATGAAATAGTGTCAGTTTGTGAGAAGCTGTTTGAAATTGTATAATTTTTCAGGTAGCGAAAAGCCTGACTACCAGCTGGCGACTAAATGTGTGGGCGCCGTTTCGGACCTGATGCCAACCATTGTAACTGGTAAGTAATAACCCAAACAGCCAAAAAGCTTTTATCACACCAGCTCTACATATTTTTTAAATTTATATACCTTAATAACTGTGCTTATAAATCCTTTTTACTTCAGATGCGAAAACACTAGCTGACTTAAAGGATGTGCCAACGAGAAAGGTATTCTTGGATGATACCATGGCTCTGTGTACTGCCTCTAAGAATCTTTGCGAGACTGCCAAGAACGATAAAAAGGTACTTATGAAAAGTTTTTCAAACTAATATTTAGCTAAGTATATTGCTGATTGAGAAAGAAGGAAAAATGACAAGAGAGCGACAGCCCCGTTGTGTTGACCGTCTTGTCTTGATAAGCAATCACCAGTTCCGGGTGAGAGGCACAGAAACAGACAGGCAGAGATTTTTTCTTCTGTGGCATTACATAACAAGAGCAAATACGCTTTGTGCATACTAGATTTAAAAAAGTGATACTTTCAATTCTTGTGGTCTGTTAGTCGGATTTTGATGGTGGTAGTGAATACATTAAATGATATGACTGGTGCGTTTGAAATAACGGTATGCAATTCTGATTCGCACTCTTGGAATATACTGGCAAATATTCTTACCGATAAGTAAGCAATGATTTTGTTTTTGATTGGTTTTCCTTTTTTTATTAACAGAAACTGACAGAAGCCGCACTGTTGTTCGGCAATGAGTCATCAAAGCTGCTATACGCTGTCAGCACGGATGTTGACCCCAGCCAGGAGAATCAGGTACGTCCGGTCTTAAAGGAATTTAGGAAATATCTCTTCCTTTAAGGGACAAAAATACTTTGCGTGCATCTTCTAGTCTGTAGTGACTTGGAGGTTATGTGTTTCCCATTATATCATCAGAAAACTGCAGCCAAAGACTGTTGCTATTGCAGGGTCGTGTTCCTGCTGGTAAGTGAGGTCACCAAGCTTATTGAGTGGTTGTAAAGGCTGTAAAAGGACTCCCACTGACCGTCTACAGATGAAGAAATAATTGGTTACCATCAGGCAAACGACTTTTTTCAAATGAGAAAATTAAGCACAGGGAGGCTCAAAAGTTCCGCAGGGCTTTCACACCATTTCATTCCTATGTTGAGAAAAGAGACGGACACTCTAAAGCTCCTATCTTTTTGTTCAGGTGTTGTTGCGTGTGAAGGCAGTTGGTGACGTGGCGTGTCGTGTGACGGCGGTCGCCGACGACCCGGCGGAGCAGGACGCGGCGGTACACTGCGCAGCACAAGCCACTGTGTTCATGTATACTGCTAAGGTGTGAACACTATCCAATACTGCTGAAAATGGCGAAGATCTTGTAGTAGAACAAAGTCCATGACACTCATTTAAAGTAGACCAACAAACTGTATAACAGGATATTTTTAATGATTATAGTAACGACTAACTATATTTCTAGTCTCAAACGTTAGACACTTTTATCTACACACATATCATAAATGCTTAATAACGCGTTCAAAAACCATAGAAAATGACCAGCATTATTACAACCAATGTTATTATAAGAATTTTCTTGTCTGTGGTAGTACGTAAATCTGTTCTTTATTGGGTAGTATCTGTTAGTAGTCTGTGTTTATTGGTGATCACATTACCGATATCTCGTGACGTTATGAATTTAAATTTGGAACAGCTGTCAAAATTCAAGTTGATCTCTATTCTAGTATCCACAGATATTAAAACAGTTATCGATACGAAACGTCAACTCAGTATGATTTTTTAATTTAAACGCACGACATTTGATCTCGAGTGACATGACAATAGGGACTTCATTCGTTTGTCTATGATTTAAAAAAAAAAAAACGTTCGTCTTGACGGATAGATCGAATTGCCGCCATACTTGTTTGTTGGTTTTTTGCTGTTACCGTTTTTTGCAGTTATGATATGTGTGTAGATAATAGTATTTTATGCAACTGCTATATAATGAGAGGCCTTAAAACACGAGTGTGGTTTTATGAAACGAGCGCCAGCGAGTTTCATAATAGGATCACACGAGTGTTTTAAGGCCTAATTATATACAGTTGCATACATTACTTTATCTACACACATATCATAACTGCAAAAAACCGTAACATCAAAAACCCAACAAACAAGTATGGCGGCAATTCGATCTATCCGTCAAGACGAACGTTTTTTTTAAATCATAGACAAAAGAAGGAAGTCGCTATTGTCATGCCACTCGAGATCAAATGTCGTGCGTTTAAATTAAAAAATCATACTGAATTGACGTTTCCTATCGATAACTGTTTTAATATCTGTGGATACTAGAATAGAGACCAACTTGAATTTTGACAGCTTCCAAATTTAAATTCATAACGTCACGAGATATCGGTAATGTAATCACCAATAAACACAGACTACTAAGAGATACTACCCAATAAAGAACAGATTTACCTACTACCACAGACAAGAAAATTCTTAAAATAACATTGGTTGTAATAATGCTGGTCATTTTCTATGGTTTTTGAACGCGTTATTGAGAAATTATGATATGTGTGTAGATAAAGTAATGTATGCAACTGTAAATAATTAGGCCTTAAAACACTCGTGTGATCCTATTATGAAACTCGCTGACGCTCGTTTCATAAAACTACACTCGTGTTTTTAGGCCTCTCATTATATAGCAGTTGCATAAAATACTATTACATAATTAATATCTTTTTATTTTAAGTACGTTTATGATGTGACTTGGGTTAATCTTGGTAAATTAATCGTATTTAATATCAAGTTATCAGTCCATTTTAGGATCTATAATTCCACCAGTAGCTGATCTGAACCTGAATTAAATGATGATTCTGATTCTGATTATAGTACAGTCAGCGTCAAATATACCAGAGCGGGCAAGGTGTCAAAATCATCTGAACTCGACTCTATTGCCTAATACGCTCGGGCGTGTTCAGATAAATTTGACCACCTTGCCCGCTCTGGTATATTTGACGCTGGCTGTACAGTGACTGTGTCGGGCGTGTTAATTAACAAAGAAAATAGTTAAAAAACAGAAACTTGCTGAAAGTTTTGCTGTGGTTATAAATTTAAATTGATAATCTTTACCTTTCAGCTCGTAGCCCCTTCTATACAGGACCCAGAATGCCAAGATTCACTCATCACAGCTTCCAAGGACTTATCCAGCCAACTTAAGACGATCCCAACAACCAAACGCCCAGCGGTGGCTAAGGAGCTTACAGAGCTGGAGAAACTTCTGGAAGATTTGAGGAGGGACGTGGCGGAAGGAAAACTGGTGAAAAGACGGGAGGTGTTGACTGTGGAGGATACACCGCTGAGGCGGCTGACTGCGCAAGTTATTGAAGATGCTAAGGTAAGAAGCTGTGCTCGTGCAGGAACTGCATACTTGAAAGGGTATTTTAGTGTCCATCTTTTTTGCACTGTTTTTGTAAACAGAGTGTTAATAATGATGACTTTTCGTATGCGAAATATTTGTGTTTAGGGTAATTCTGTTACTTACTTGCATAGTAAAGAGCAACAAGGAAAGGCAAACGGTGAGCACCACCAGGGCTAAAATATCATACCCCTAGTGCCAGTAATTTCACCGACTGCCTTGTTCTTCACGCCGGAACACAACAGTGCAAGCATTGCTGCTTAGCGGCTGGATTACCGAGCAAGATGGTAGCGATCAGGGCGGACCTTGTATAAGGTCCTACTACCCGCTAACTTGATTTTTATCTGTAACTATTACCAGCAAAATGCGGAGTGCACGAGTCGCCCGGCGGCGGAGCGACGCGCAATGGCCGATTTCGCCAACCAGCTTACAGATGCCCTCAAGATGATGGACCTGGCCAATGCTCGTTGCAAGAACGCCCCGCACGTGAGTTGAGGAATCGTCTCCTTGCTTTCCTAAAAACATACTGGTACAGTCACTAACCTTTCTTAATCATCATCCTAGCATTTTCTCTCGTTTCTACATTCTTTTGACCATGATCTCACATTCAGCAGGTTAGGTTTATAGGTAATTATATTGGTGCGACTATCATCTGACTTCCGAAACGCCCGTGAGAGGGTAATCAGACCGATAGAATTATGTTTACTCATTCCAGTCACATGAATGTGCGTCTGCACATTCATGTGACACGTCTGCAGGAGTCTTCCTCCATGATATTTTCCTCATTGTAATAGCGTTGATTGGCTTCTACAGAACATAAGTAAAAATACTGATTGGTTGGTACATGACAATCGCTGAGAATAAGACACGGCACATTTTTTCAGCAGCACATGTGTTCGTACAAGTGTTTCTTCAAATTGCTTAAAATCTTTTTTGTAAATCGACGCTGCAGTGCAGTTTGACCATACCTTACCTTGGTTTACCTTGGCTTCACATAAACTCTCAACACTTGCGTCAACAGGATATGAAGAAACGCGCAGACCTGGAAGACGCAGTTCTGAACGTGCAGCAGCTGGTGCTACAGTGCCGCCCCCGCCCCGGAGCGGTCGCGACGCAATCCCACATCGTTGACTTAGCGGTAAGTGTAAGGCGTTGCCTAACCCTATACCCCAGTGACCTAACAGTATTGACGATACTAAAGTAAATATTTGCAATTTTTGAGTGAACCTTTGAAGAAATGCCTTTATTCAAAAAGTGAAATATCTCAATGATCATTCACCGCTTTGCCACGGAACATAGCAGAACCATGTCGGTTAATTCAGTTACTAACCGAAAAAAGCCGCTTTGAAATCTGTTCATAGAATCTAGATTAGATCTAGCTGCAAGGTCTGCAACACTTAACACCCCTTTTTGTGTTCCGTCGGCGTACATAAAGTCACGTCGGTGTCCCGGTGGGGTAGGCCTATACCAACGCCATTATCTAAATGCTTCAATTTATTTTCTGGGTGGCCCTAGGTGTTCCTAGACGACGTATCAACCGCCGCAGATCAACTGAACCGCGCAGCCAACAATGCTGAGCTGACTGGCGGTGTGCACGCGCGGACCGCGGCCGCAGTCAGCGCGCAGTGCCAGAAGCTGTGCGGCCCGGCGTTCCGCGGTCCCGGGGTCGACGTCGACCATGCTGCTAAGGTAACATAATTCTTGAGCTCTTATTGTCCTTCAGTCCAAGGATGAAACATCAGAACCAGCTTCCGAGATTATGCTGCTTATATAATACAATCTTCTTCCCATGTTCCTTCGGTCGTAGGTCGCAAACTCGAGCGCAGCTTAAGAGATTGCGCTGATGAGCAACGACAGTGAGAATGAGAATTAAAATCACAATAACAATGACAACGAGGTTGACAATGAGAATGAAAATGACAGTGGCGATGATAATTAGAATAACAATATGACTGACAATGAGAATGACAATGACGACAATGAGAATGAGTATGACAATTACAATGTGACTGACAATGACAATTAAACTGACAGTGATAATGATAATGACAATGACGACAATGAGAATGAGTATGACACTGACAATGAGAATGATAATGACTAACTACGCCCTTAGTTGTTAGCCACTTATACTTCATAAAATAAACTGTCTTTTAATTCAATCGCACAAGTCTCGTCACAATCGATCAAGCCTTAATTTCAGCGAAGTTTTTTAAAAATTCTGTTTATGCAGGAATGTGCAGGCAGAGTCCAGAAGATAAACACGGCGATCGAATGTTGCGCCGAGGGTCCGGAGAAAGCCGCTCTTAAGATGGAAGCGCGTCCGCTCAACGAAAGCTGCACGCTACTACAGTATGTTGCACTCAATAACTTTAGACCAATATGTAGGAAACGCTCCATAAAAAACAAGGCGTGTAGACAAAGTGACACTTTTTTAGCGTCAAAACTAGAAGAAACTGCAGAAGGTATGGCTTTGATATTGGCTATTGACACATTTTGTCCTTTGCTCTCGCTTACGTCAAGTCCATGCACGTTGACGTTTCTACTAGATTTTACGCTAGCAATCGTACCTTGACTAGCCGCCATGGCATGGACTTTAACGTCATATGCCGCGTTCCTGTATTTTATTAATGGTTCGTTTTACTTACCAGCCGTTAACTTTTGGCACATTTCATATAAGTCATTTGCCACTTAAATGTCTGGTTCTAAAAGGAAGGTGTTTGTTTGAATGCTGTCTGATTTTAAACTTTTGAATGCCAAGAACGCTTAAAGGTGTCGCGAGCTGTCGTGCCCATCACGCCACCGATACATAGTTGACCGATAACACAATGATTTATGTGCATGTGTTTAAACTTCAAAATCACGTTTGAGATAATGACGATCTGGCATGTGGGCGATGAATTTTGTATACGTAGTTGACGGTGAAAAGGTTAAATGACTACTAAATGTTGCACCAATTAACTGACTGCATGAGATATAGTGTCTAAAAATTACGAACAAAGATTTATAATTTTCAAATTTCGCTGTGACCTTTTGATTTTACTTTATTTCGTCATAAATAGTGTTCAGTAAAGGTAACCTGTATTCGTATTTGAAGGTTTGCGTCGCAGTCTTCAATCGCCACGAGTCAATGCGCTGCTCTTGATGAGGCTCTCAACGATTTGGCTGATTTGGAGCATCGCATAGATCGCATGTTGCAGCCGAGAGAAGGAGAGGCGCATACGCCTCAACAGGTAAGGGAGAAAGCGAAAGGAAAAGAAGAAGCGTGAACAAAACATAGAAATAGAGATAAGCTACTATTGGGTTTCCGTACCCAAATGGTCATAATAGTTATTTGTGTTACAAGGGGACAGTGTAAAATTTTGTTGCTCGTGGGCGCAATTTTGAATTCAGAGTGAAATTTGTTGTCGAATCAGGGAGAGAATCGAGTTTTGTCCCCGCTATGATGAAATTGAGGTGTGATGATTTTTTTTTTATTTCGGCCTGTCCATTTGTCGGAGTGATTTTACTCGGAGACTATTGAGATTACTAATTGTTAATATTGAAGCATTCAATTATTTTAATAACATAAATGAGGATGATGGTTAGATATTTCGAGGTCGGTTCTTCAACTAACCCTGAAGGGTTGGACGAAATCAAAAACAATGCCGACCTCTAGCAGTTTGCTGAAAGGTCATATCCTAAATATCCTATCTTTTTTGGGAGAAATACACTCATTGGAAACGCCTTCTACGCAATAGAGTCGCGGGTTTTGTGACGACCTGTATGGCACAGTGGCACATGTGTCTGCTTACTGTGCAAGAGGTCCCGGGTTCAAATCCTGAACTCCAATTCTCGGTTCATGCGAGATGTATCTCACGTGCGAGATTCGTCAAAAAGTGACAGATTTTCAAGGGAACTGACAGTTGTTTTTGTGCGAGATGCATCTCGCATAAACCGAGAATAGCCCCCCTGGTATGGGCAAATATTTGTGTGACGAACACGAATGTTTGTACCTGAGTCATGGATGTTATTTGTATTTAAGTATGTATTTAACTATATATGTATGTATATCCGTTGTCTAGTATCCATAGTATAAGCTTTGCTTAGTTTGGGACTAGGTCAATTGGTGTAAATTGTCCCGAGATATTTTCTTTTATTTTATTAATAGATACTGTAATAAATAGTATTAATTTATACAGCACCGGCACTCGCTACAGCGGTCCCGCGCGCGACTGGCCACGGCTGCGGCGGGCGCGCGGCGATCGGCGCAGGAGCTAGCGCCCGCCTTCACTCGTTACGTGGCCGACGCGCGCGCAACCTGCCGCGTCTCTGACGATGGCTCGAGGCGGAGGTAGGCCGTACTGCCACCAGAAGCCTGTACCACAAAAATTACAATTGTTACAATTGTAATTGTTACATATTTGTCATATTTTTGTATGAAAAACTCTACAATTATGTCAAATTGTAGTACTTGTAATTTTGTGGTACGGGGGGCAGAAACTCGTACCCTTGCTATTCTATCCTAAACAGTTTCTCTCACTTTGTAAAAATAATGACAGCGTATAGGGTGATTAAGGGTATACCCAAGTGGAGTCCCGTTAGTTAAAATGTCACTCTTATGGGGTCAAATAATATGCATGTAAATTTTCATACGAATTCGATTCATAGACCTTTTCAACAGATACTGATCTAAATAGTGGTCTAAGCCTCTTCTCAAATACAAGTCAATCTGACATTCAAATTTGTTGAAATTTTGCGTCATGCTTACCTGAAGATTAAATTTCAACATCATGGTGATTTGAATATGTTATGTTTATAGATTAGCGGATCACCTGAAAAAGCTCCACGACCGTCTGAAACTGCTGACCATGGAGACTGGGAGGCAGGTGGTCACGTGGCGACCAGAAAACCAGCCAGAAGTGGTCGCCATCACAGAAGATATCCTCAAGGTATGGAGCGACACTTTTCTGGTTTGGGAAACTATTAGTAGCCTTAAAATACTTTAAGATTTAGGGAATAAAACTGTAATATAAAGTCGTTTAAATTTTTTTATTAGGAGTTGGACAATGCTGAAGCTGTAATTCAGGGAAGCCCAAGCGCAACCAAGAGCCACATAGCCTATGAAGACTTAAAGAAACTGCTTCTGCCGGTAGACACGTACAAAGTAGAAGGAGATAGAAAGTAAGTTGAAATAAGTTATGTTCTTTTAATGAAGGCATTTGCTACCATTTCGTAGAAAATTATGCTTAAGAACTTGAAAGCTTACGGTATCGTTGGAACTTTTGCATTGATTAAAAAGCTATCTAAGCATGTCGACGATATGTTTCGACAAGAATTTGCTAACCATAATTATTTGTGATGCTAACTTACTTATGCCACTCGCTGAACAAGAAAGGACAATTTAAACAGCTTAACAGCCCATTAACAATTTATGTATTTTGTAACTATTGGTTGGTCGGTTTTTATAATTTTTCTAATTTTTGTCTTCCACTCATAATTTTTTTTACACAACCGAATAAACCAAACCGAAATCTAGTGCCAGCTAACATGTAAACGCAATGATAATTACACAGTTCCAATTCAATGTGATTTTGCCAGGCAACTCGAAGCCAAACTGGATTCTTCAGCTACGAAATTGAACTCTATGACCGAGACAATAACACTCAGTGTTAACAAGCCAGAGTCGCTAGCGAGGACAGCGCACCTGACTGCCGAAACAGCGCTGCAGCTAACTGCCGTCGCTAAATCTCTGAAGACTGATGAGGTAAGCAAATATAGGACCCTGCGGGTGGTAGGACCTTGTGCAAGGTCCATCCGGCTCGCTACCACCATCTTGCTCGCTAATCCTGCGGCCAAGCAGCAGTGCTTGCACTGTTGTGTACCGACGTGGAGAGCAAGACAGCCGGTGCAATTACTGGCAAAAGAGGTATTTCATCTTAGCCCTCTGGGTTGGCAACGCATCTGCAATATCCTTGGTGTTGCAGGTTTCTATAGGCGGTGGTGATCACTTACCATCAGGTAACCCACTTGCTTGTTTGCCTTTCTATTTTATAAAAAAAAAAACAGGGATTTAAATTTTCATACAAGAAATTGGCAAGCATAGAGCATCCTGTTCTTTCCTACGATCTTCACTATGTCAACGGTCCAGTATACCGATTGCATGACTACATTTACAACAATGTCGCTAGATGTGTGGAGTACTGGCCATAAGAAGTTGCGAAAATGTATAAAAACACTTGCAGATATAGTCGCCAACGTAGTCCCAAAACCCGCCAGATCCAGCGACAAAGTCGCTAAATTGGCAACACTGGGTAGGTAAATTGCAAACATGCCATACGATAATGTCATATGAACGAACATGATACATAAGTTGAACAGTCCTCTTGATACTTACGAGACGCCATGTAGCGATATAAACTTGTTATGTTTTAAAATGTCTGTACTTATTTCAAAATTTAAGATGTTTTTTTCCCTTCACCTCCAGGATCCAACAAAGAACAACAAAATAGAAGAAGCGTCACAGGAGTTATGTTTCGTCACTTACAACCTTCTGAAGACTGCGGAATCGACCTGCCATGTAAGTCTTAAGCGTCGCATTTGTGGTTGTTTAATAATGGATTTTATTTCAAAGGCGTTACTGGTGTGATTCTTATTTGTTTTTTCGCAGGAGCCAAACAGTTTTGAGGCTAAAAGAAGATTGCTGGACGCGTGTCGGTCGTTGACTGATGCTATCAATAAATTGGTAAGTTATTGTATCAGACTTAAGGCTAAACTATTAAAAGCTTAAGTTAATATCTAAGCCAGTCTAGAAATGCCAGTTTTATATATATAACAAAATCGGGACACATCAGGGGAGGTAGCAGTTGCTCCAATTAATCCTGGCCTATAGTACCCGGCAGTAAATATTGCACTTCGGCACAATCTGGAATTATCTACAAAGCTTACTTCGAAGGAAGAAGAACGGGAAAAAACGCTTGAAGGAGGAGAGTTAAGGCAAACCATCTGATTGTAGAATGCCATAGAGAGACTGACAATGGTATACATTACACTATAATGGAAACCGAGGGAAAGGCAAACCTTTCGTCAACTCCCTTTTCTGTCGAAGGTTAATTTTAAACTTCAACGTCATGAACTGCCAGAAAGCAATTTTTGTATTGGAATGTAGATTCATCTGAAATGAAGAGAACCCTTCAGTTCATGCTATGCTCATTTCTCGTTCCAGATACGGTAAAACAACAGATTTCAAAAGGAGTTGACAGTTATTTTCGTGCGAGTTGAATCTCACATGAACTTAGTACCCTGCAGGCTAAACTCATCCCGATTACATCTCATTCACTTTCAATTCTCAGGTGAGAACATCGTCAGGTGCAGACAAGCTGCAGCGCGACTGCAACGAGCTGGGCCGCTCGCTGCAACTCCGTCAGAGCTGTCTGCAAGCGCGGCCAACCTGCACGCTGCCCTACACCGAGTGCGTGGCGGCTTTACAGACGCAGCATGGTGTGATAGGTCAGTGATACCTCAGCAGATGCCTGATGCCTTATATTAAAACCACAGTTTATTATTAAACTCCTTCCTAATTTAAACTCATAACGTTACAGAAATCGGTATGTAATGACCATTAGAGTTCAGATTTATCTACTACCACAGACAAGAATTTCTCTTAATATAATTGGATGTTATAATGCTGGTCATTTTCTACGGTTTCTGAACTCATTATAGAGCACTTATGATATGTGTGTAGATGAAATACATTTACAGCGCTATCTGTTTACAGAAAACCTGAAAAGTGACAAACCTATGTCGCGACAAGAGTTCAGCATAGCTCTCGACCTTTTGGCTTCAGCTGTCGGCAACAATGCGGATTACGCCGAGCAATGCGCTTATTTGGTTAGTATGGCGTAACCATGGTAGTAAACTTGAAGTGCATACATTAGTATTCAACCAAAAAACTAAAAAGCTAAAATTAATATCATATTCACACGAATACAAGTATAAGTATGTGTATGAGTATGAATATGAGTAAAAGTATCAGCATGAGAACAAGTATGAGGACGATTATAAACATTAATATGAGTATGAAAATAAATAAGTATGAGTTTGAATATGAGAACAAGTATGAGTACAATTATGAGTATGAATATGGGAATGAGTATGAGTATGAATATTAGTATGAGAATGGGCATGATTATGAGTATGGGAATGAGTATGAGTATGAGTGTGAATATGAGTATGAGTAAGAGTATAAGTATCAGCATGAGAATAAGTATGAGTATATGTATGGGTATGAGTATGAGTATGACTATGAATATAACAAAAAGTATGAGAACGGGTAGGAGTATGAGAATGAGAATGAGAATGAGTATGGGAATGAGTATAAGTATCAGCATGAGAATAAGTATGAGTATGAGTATAAGTATGAGTATAAGTATGAGTATAAGTATAAAAGTATAAGTATGAGAATAAGTATGACTTTCAGTATATGAGTATAAGAATGAGAATTAGTATGGTAACCAGTATGATGACGAGTATAAGTATAGTATGAATATGAGTATGAGTATAGGCGTGAGAATATATTGAGTATGAGAATGAGTATGAGTTTAAATAGGAAACTAACAATTATGCTTTCTAAAAAATAAGCACTTCAAAAATTGTTTCATTAATATTTCTCTATCAGCTTTCAATATCGGAGCAACACCCGATGCTGGCCAAAGAAGGATTGTTTGACACGGCGCGCGTGCGCAGGCTAGTCGACGCCGCCGAGGAGTCCTGCTTCAGAGTCACGCGCTCCGCCATCGTTCATCAGGTAATACCAAGCTGTAAGCTTTAGCTTTAAACTGAAGCTGGAACAGAATATAATACGAATATTACGTTCGGAATGGCTATGATACTGCCAACCCATTTGGCCCCGCTCTCTAGCTTCACGGCGAACAATAACTAGACCGAACGAAATTAGTTTTTACTAATTTGAAGGTGAAATAATGTCAGTTTCGCCTGTAACTAAAATAAATATCTCAGGACAATTCACACCAATTGACCTAGTCTCAAGCCAAGCTAAGTAAACCTTGTGTCATGGGTACTAGATAACGGACATACATACTTAAATAGGAAGATACTTACTTAAATACATATAACATCCAATACTCGGGTACAAATATTCATATTCATCATACAAACATTTGCCCTTCCCGGGAATCGAACCCGGAACCTCTAGCTTCATAGTCAGGGTCACTAACCACTAGGCTATCCGGTCTAAGCTAAATTACTTAAACTAAATTACTAAACTGAATGACTTCAAGAGCTATTCTAGAGTATATCTTTTAAACTTTTGTTCATGTTTTTTTTTATATTTGGTCTACAAACTGGATATTACAACTTAAACTAACAACACATAATGCTTAAAATTAAAGTGAATCTCGTGTAAATCCTAAAACATGTTTTTACGATAAACAGCGGTGAAAAAAAAACTATAATTAAACTATTGAAGTATTGAACCTGTGTAAAAGTCCTTAATTAGCCACTTCAGACGGAATTTAAAAATTTGAGACTTATATGAACAAAAATGCAAGAGGCCCAAAGGCCCAGAATCATTATTACTGACGTGATAGCTATAACCTCAAAATTGTTAAACACGCCGTAACTCATTAAATAATTAATAGATTCAGGCGTTACTTTGCGTAGGTCCATATCAACAAACTGGAACAAATTACCTTGCTACTTCTCTTCTTCTTCTTCTTCTTTCTTGCTTTCTTGGTTTCGCGGAGTAGCAAGGTAATTTGTTCCAGTTTGTTTACGCCGTCACTCCCTACGTAACTCATTGCGTCTATCTCCTATTACGCTAGTTAGAAAGAGATACACTGAGTTATGCATCGAGTTGCGAATAGCATCTTACAGATTCACGCTTGGTGCTCTTTCAGTTGGTATGGCTGACCATACCAACTGAATCATAAATATAATTATATTCGTTACTAAGACATCAAAAATATCTATACACCTTTATGCCACTAAACATAATGTCGATGTATACATATTTTGACGCTATGGCTGTATATATATCTTTACAGCTGACTGTCACACTTACAACAAAATCCACTTTATCCCAGGCGAAAGAAGAATCATCCCTTCTGTCAAAACAACTCTCGGACCTCAAGCAAGCGATAGAAGAGTGCTCGAGCAGAGTGAGCGACACGGCAGCCAAGCAACAGCTGCTCGAAGCAAGCAGCAAAGTGGACTCTGCCGGAGTGAGGCTGCAGGCAATGCTCAACGTAGACAGCGTTTCTGTGGTGAGTTGTCACGATAAACAACTATGTTTTCTTTTTATACAATAGGCAAGCAGGTCGGTCACCTAACGGTAAGTTAACACTGCCCATATAGACACCTGCAACGCCAAGGAGATTGAAGATGCCTTGTCAACCCAGAGGGCTAAAATGGAACTCCACTTGTGCCAATAATTACACCGGCTGTCTTGCTCTCCACTCTGGAACACAACAGTGAAGGCGCTGCTGCTTAGCGGCAGGATTAGCTAAATGGTGTTATATTCCGGACTGGAGGGATCTTGCACAAGGTCCTACCATCCGCAAAACCTAGCCTGGATGACGATGATGCATCACAACCTGCTATTTCCAGGACAAGCTGACCCCTCCTGCGTTCGCGGTGATCGAAGCGCTGTCGTCTCTGCGCGACGCCGCGGAGCACCCCGCGCTGGCGCCACGCGCCACGCCCGGTGCGCCCGCGCAGCAACAGGTTGACGAGGTCATCAACCAGACCAGGTACAGCTGAACTTCTAAAGCATAGAGAACATAAGGGTGGTTTTACAGTCACGTCAGCGCGGTTGGTAAGCAGCGCGGGCCACGAGTGTTGAGTGTCTTGCATGAGGCAGCTGCCTCCCCCTGGAAATCTCGCAGAACATGTATGAACTCGCCTAATTACTAATCAAAACTTAAACTGGGCCTTATGCTTTAACTTTTAAATAAACCGCGCAGTAAACACCGGCAAAATGCACGGTGCTATTGCCAAAAAACCGTGCGCGAAGATGGCGGACAAAGATTACCGAATCTAGCATCTGACTTGCCCCCCCCCCCTCCCAGACCAGAAGCTGGGTACGCCCATGGTGTCTTGCATTGTTTCATAGAATAATGGAGCAACACTGATAACCAGGTTTAATTTCACTATAAAACGATACGCTATAACGTTACGACTGTTAACACCCTATGAGTATTACAAGTTCTGCATCTCATTATTAGTTAACCCAAAATTGTACTTGGTGCTGAATGATCACATCTTGATAAGAACCAAACGGCTACATCACAATAGTTGCTAAGAGCTGTCATAAGTATGCCACAGGCTTATAGTATTTTTGCTGGTTATTCTGGTCCATCTCAGGAGACGGGAGGCAGCATTAGCAGTACATTACGGGTAGTGAAAATGGGGTGGTAGATTGATGATTTCACACTTTTAAGAATCACTAGGGGGTAGCGACTCCTGCCTCCCTTGGTTACGCCCATGTGTCAGTTATGGGCATCCATATTAATAGTGCTAGAGCCACATTGTAGCCAGTTATTGGTTGCAGTACGAATAGGCCGGCTCGACCGGGAGTAGTACCACACTCTCACAAAATACCGGCGTGAATAGTAGCTTGCTACAATAAGTAAGAGATCTGACAGACCATGGGGGAAGGGGAGCTAGCGGCAGGAGACTAGCGATTCCCTTGGGGTCACTGGTTCCTATGGGAGGCGGTGGTCACTTTTCATCAGATCTTCATCTTCACCATTCTGTTCACTAACGCTGCTGTTGGCAGGGAACTGCTGAGCCGGTCCTCGGCGCTGGCGCGGGTGGTGCGGGCCGCCGAGAGCCAGGAGGCCATGACCTGGGTCATGTTCAACACCTACACCAAGGGAGTCATCGAGAGCTCCGAACAGCTGGTCAACTGCATAAGGTACAAGACAAGACGAGACGAATACTCTTTATTGAAAACCACACGGAAAATAATTAACAAACATTCATTAAAAAACAATTTAAAAAGTAAACAATTGGCGGTCTTATCGCTTAAAAGCGATCTCTTCCAGACAACCATTTGGCATGAGAAACACGAAAAAATTACAATGTTGAGCAGGTGGTGCAAGCACATTTTTAAAGTAAACATAATTGCAGAAAATATAAAAATAAATAACATAAAATAAAATACATTTTGCATAACAATCGTTAGGCATAATATCGTCTCCTATTATGTAATTTCTTCAGGTTTTAAGCCGAGGTCCTATTTCCGCGGCTAACATGACCGCTTATGTTTTATTTGTCCATTCATTAGTCTCTGTTTAACTAGAGCCAGAAAAAAGGGCGCACTGTTATATCATGACACGAGTGTTTTAAGGCCTAATTATATACAGTTGCATACATTACTTTATCTACACACATATCATAACTGCAAAAAACCGTAACAGCAAAAAACCAACAAACAAGTATGGCGGCAATTCGATCTATCCGTCAAGACGAACGTTTTTTAAATCATAGACAAACGAATGAAGTCCCTATTGTCATGTAACTAGAGATCAAATATCGTGCGTTTAAATTAAAAAATCATACTGAGTTGACATTTCGTATCGATAACTGTTTTAATATCTGTGGATACTAGAATAGAGATCAACTTGAATTTTGACAGCTGTTCCAAATTTAAATTCATAACGTCACGAGATATCGGTAATGTGATCACCAATAAACACAGACTACTAAGAGATACTACCCAATAAAGAACAGATTTACCTACTACCACAGACAAGAAAATCCTTATAAAAACATTGGTTGTAATAATGCTGGTCATTTTCAATGGTTTTTGAACGCGTTATTGAGCATTTATGATATGTGTGTAGATAAAGTAAAGTTAAGCGCGTCAGAATAAGAAGTACAGCCAGGCCAAATTAGATGTACCCGGAACCGGTATGTGTGTGAAGGAAGCGAGAGAAGTATGCCAGGAGCGCGACCGGAGCAAAATAATATGCTGTGGTCTCGGCCTATCCCAAAGGCGTGATTTATAATTAATATAAAATTATGACAAATAACATAGACAGGTACCCTTTTCAAAAAATAAGTGTGCAATCACCGTTTGATAACTTCGTACAGTCAAGGAATTTAATTCCCTACCCATTTCGTTGAAATGTCGTCTGACATTCACAATGCATTAAGGTCGATATGTCAAACTAACGTCTTGCTCTATAGCTCTTATGGTGACAGTTTGCTATATGCTATTGAACCTTAGGTGGGTTGGAAATTTAATTCCTTGACTGTACATACCCAATGAGTTACACGTAGCTCAGATTGTGAATGAGTTGTCATAATGTTTATATTTAATCACTAGCTTTTGCCCGCGACTTCGTCCGCGTAGACTTGTTTAAATGAATCAAGCAAACGTTCACCCAACATGCAATCTGCAATCCCTTGGACAAATTATTGAGAATTAGTTGCTTTGCTGCTCATGACGTCACGGCGTATAACTTACTTATCGCTATCCCGTGGGAACTATGCATTTTTACGGGATGAAAAGTATCCTATGTGTTAATCCAGGTTATAAACTATATGTGTGCCAAATTTCATTCAAATCCATTCCGTTGTTTTTGCGTGATTGAGTAACAAACATCCGAACATCCAAAGATCCAAACATACAAACTTTCACATTTATAATATTAGTAGGATGAATAGGGTTTTTGGATGGATTACTGCAGTTGTTATGTATTATATTTATTCTTATTTTCCTTCTCAGAAACAATGGACAGAACGCAGGGTTGATAGAAGGAGCAATCGAGGTTGACGAGGTACGTATAATTTCATTGCGAATAACTAGTTGTGATAATTTTTGTTATGTCTGTTTAATATGAATTGTTATTCCTTTTTTTAGGAGGCTGACATGACTACAAAGAGCTATATTCAGACACAGTAAGTATAAATGAAATAAGTATTGTAATTTTTCAAAATGATTACTTCTATGCTTAAAGACTTAGGCCCTGCTTCACTATCTCAGATAAGTTCCCGATTTAATATCTCACAGATACTTGTGATACCGCCTCTGTTTGTGTCCATAGAATAAACAGTGACGGCTTCACAGATGTCTGTTAAAAAACTATGAACTTATCAGAGAGTGGTAAAACAGGCCCTTAATGTAATTTATAAGCTAGCATCAGGGCGGCTGAAAAGGTCTAACCTTCGAGGAATTTAAAAATGGATTTTTTTTTAAATAGGAAGGCAAACAAGCAAGTGGGTCACCTAATGGTTCTAGTTCCTTTCCAATGAAACACTTTTCCCACCATGCTCTCTGCTAAATGTTTATTCGGAAAAATAAAATAAATTTAGAAAATTTAATTTTAATTTTGCAATATTATTTACGATTTTATACGTATGATTAAGGGTCCAAATTCATTAAAAAAAGAGCTTCAAATCCCTTTCTATAAAAATACATTTGCCCGTACTTTCGGAAAAATAAAATAAACAATTAAGAAAGTTTTATGTTTTCAAAATATTGCAATCTCATGGCTCTAATGGCTCAAAATGCATTAACAATAAGCAAACGAATCTTAAGCTCCCATTAAAAATATTATAAAGACTACAATCTTCGTGCTTCAAATGATCATTGAAAATAAAAATGAAAAATTTATTTTGCAAGTATGACATATAGGCTCTTTTACATGTCTGAGTCTACCAGCGCTTCGGAAAATGGAAGATTCTGCTGAGAAGAAGCCGCAAGAAACTCAGCTCATACTCATTCTCATTATCGTCATTGTCAGTCTTATTATCATCATCATTGTCAGTCTTATTGTCATTGCCAGTCATATTGTTATTCTAATTATCATCGTCATTGTCATTTTCATTCTCATTCTCATTGTCAATCTCGATATCATTGTTATTGTGATTTTATTTTTCATTTATTTCCAGAGTCCTTATTGCCAACAAATGGTTGCATAAACCAACCTTCAAGTCTCAGATCAAGAAGGATGGTGAAACGGCCGCGCGGAACGTTATTGACATCGGAAAAAAGGTAAAGTTTTGTTCAAACTTGTAAGTCCATTTTGACTCTTTTCTAGTTGTTGGTTTCTTAATAGGGTTGTTAATACGGTTGCTTCGTAATCATCTGCTAGACCAAGAAGAGAGTCTGGTAGTTGAGTAATTTCATTCGTCCGACGTATACATAGTATTTTTGTATTTAATTTGTATGTATATTCTTTGACATCATCAAATCATCATCTTTGTTGATCATTCGTGTTTGTATACATGCTATTTTGCAGGGAGTAATTTAATATAAGATGTTGATCTACCCACAGCTATTTCTGCTTTGCCCAAAGTTTGATTGCTAGAGAATACCTTAAAGCATTAATTCTACCTTTTGTATATTGTATAATTAATTTTGTGCAGCAACAAAGATTAATAAATAAATATTTAAGTACCGTTTCCTAAAAAACTTGAATGATCATAATGTTTTACTTATTTGAATGTATTAAGATAACTTGCCAAAATGTTCCCAGTTAAAAATGTATGTGTGTGTATTGTCAGATGTCCGAACACCTCAAAGAGACGGAGCGCGAAGAAATGCGCCACCTGGTGGAGGAGTGCGAACAGCTCCTGGCGCAGTGCAGCGCCAAGTACGACCTCGAGGCTGGCAGGTAACTCTCGTCATCATCATTATCATGCCCAAGTATAAATAAATAAATAAATAAATATCTTGGGACAGTTAACACCAATAGGCTAGTTGACTCATATCAAATTTGGCGCAATAATTAAATATTTCCGGCAGTGTTTGACTTACGAAACTAAAATATATCGATTTCAGATAATTTAAGTCCACGATGGTTACATAATTTAAATTGAAAAATTGAAATTATTAATATTTTTTTTAAACGCATTAAACCCTTTCGGCCATGTTGTGACTTCATTAAATCTTGTAAACAAACTAATGTCAATGACAGTGTTGCCATTGCTACGGCAATTGCCGTGTTCTACGGTAATTTGACATAATTAAAAGGAAATCTACGGCCCACGGCAGCAAATCTGAACGAAAACGCAAAAAAAAACAATGCGTATCTTTGACACGGAAATCCCCGTTTGTTGTTTCATAACTAGCCACAAATTTAGCTTTACAGTAGCGCGCTACTAACGCGCTTGTATCATGTTATTTGTAGGTACTGAAATTCTATAGTTCCTTTTTTCTCCGCTGCTATTCGTAAATAAGTAAAAGTAAATGATTAAAAATGATTCAATACAATTCTAAAATGAACATATTTTATTTAATTTATTTGCTACAGCAGCCGAAAATAGCTTTTCCTTTAAAACACGGCAATTTTCCTTATCGAACACGGCAGTAAAAAAATTGTCGCTGGCAACACTGGTCCATGATGTGTCAGACGGACGTTTTATAACCTATGCTCGTCGTAAATATTTCTGGTGGTTGTGATCGTGATCTTGTTATTTTAGAAGTAAAAATCTCGTCTACGTTTTGCTATTCCTATTTTGCCATTTAATCTATAAAACAATCATGGATTCATGAAAGCGGAAAGTACAAATTTGCCAAGAATCGACGCACTAATGGTTGGTAATTTTTTTGCTTTGAACTCCGACTTTTGTTCCGCCGCTGAGGAACGTCAAGACTTCTATGTAAGTACAGTGTACATACAACAATGATAATTACTATACTTTTCGCGTAAACTAGTGGAAGCCATGGTTTTTAATAAAAAATTGCGATTTCTAAAACTGTGAATGTTGGATAAAATGTCAAATGATTGTTTACAAGACGTATGAAATCACAGCACAGATAATATACAGACTAATATGGCGGACGCCGTTTTCTCCTGTTTATGAAAAGTTAACTTTTAAAATAAAGTTTTGCGGTTTTGTAGGTCCCAAAAAAATATGGTAGTATTTTTTTTGATCTAATAGAAGAATGAACAATTATATTAGGGCTACTTTGAAAATGAGTCAACTAGCCTATTGACCTAGTCCCAAAGTAAGCAACTAAAGCTGCTTGTGTTATGGATACCAGACAACGGATATAAATACTTATATAGATAAATATATACTTAAATACATATAACATCCACGACTCGGGTACAAACATTCGTATTCATCATACAAACATTTGCCCCTCCCGGGAATCGAACCCGGAACCTCAAGCTTTGTAGTCAGGGCCACTAACCACTAGGCTATCCGGTCGTCTAAGTATAGGTATAGACATCAGAAATCGCGTTCCGAATCATACTTATAGCGCTCATACGCATGGTCGGACCGAATTACGCTCACATCGCTTACAAGACATACCGTGACGTCATAAACCATAACCTGTGGATAGGTTAGAAGGTTTAGCGATTTTAGCATGCTCAGGATCGATCCGAATCAGAAGTTAGCTCAAATAGACTTTGAGCGCTCTAACCGCTCATAAGCGCCGTAATCGCTGCGTCAGCATGTTCTTAAACTTGGTTATAGCGTTCTTATGGACCGTCTGAAGGAGTTGGCGAAGGCGGTTGACCGCTGCGTGGTGACCATGGTGGTGGAAGACCTCATTGATGACGAAGAACCGATGGCCGACCTGGAACTACTGATCGACGCCGAGAGAGGTATTGTGTTTTTCATTAAAATGAAAGCCTGGGCACCGTCGATAACACCCTAGTTTATATAACATTGGAACGCAAACAAGTAAATAGGTCACCTGATGGTAAGTGAACACCTCCTCCTATAGACACCCGCAACATCAAGGAGATTGCAGATGCGTTGCCAACCCAGAGGGCTAAGATGGAATATCTCTTGTACCAGTAATTTCACCGGCTGTCTTGCTCTCCCCGCCGGAACACAACAGTGCACCCTTGCTGCTTAGCGGCAGGATTAGCGAGCATGGTCAAAAAGCAAAGCCAGATTTTAAAAGCTGTAATTTTTCGTTATGCAGACGAAGCGAAACGCAAGTTTGTGCTGGAGCGCAAGATAGCAGAGCTGTTGGCGCACCTCGGCCGGGTCACTACGACGGCGCGCGTCGTCGCCGACGGGAACGCGGGCGACGATGCGCACGCGCTGCGGCAATGCAGCGACCAGGTAACGCTCGTCGCTTATTTCATGGGCGTACCCCGCGATAAGGCAGGAGCATTTGCCCTACTGCTCTCTGACCCGAAGCTAAGAATGTTTAGGCAAAATTAATATAATGACAAAATTAATTCATTTGGGTACTTTAAAAATTACCACTCGAAACACTGCAGTAGATATTGGTGAATCGAGCGTGCATGCATGAATTCTTTTCGGAATATTGCAATATTCGCAATCTTTATACGTATGATTGCATCGGGATGGGTCCAAATGCAATACAAAATAAAGCTTCAAATACCTTTCTAATAAAAAAATACCCGTACTTGCGGAAAAGTAAAATAAACAATTTAGAAAGTTTTACGTTTTCGAAATATTATATTACTTATACATATAGAGTCGAGTGATTTCCGATTTCCGAACAAAGTATCTGTCAGTAAATAAATAGCATTTTTTATTTCCTACTACTTCGTTTATTTTCTTTTGCCCCACCCCTTAAAAATGTTAGGTCACCCATGCTTTTTTTAATAAAAAAGTCTATGGTGAATGACATTACTAGGAAGATTAATTACTAGTGATGACAAAACTGCGCAATCAATTAGTAATGTGGTGACATCTAGATCAGTCATATCACTATTGTACGGCGGTGTTACGTTCAGTCTAACCATTTTGTAAATCGTGACACTTGAGTGTAGAAGTTCGCCAATATTATTTTTTTCCAAATTTTTTATTTTACCACTTTATCGGTGTGACTAATTTGTATATCCAAATCAAATTACAGTTTTCTATTAGTCAGAATCTCTGAGCTAAGTTGGGGAAGGACGGGCGAAAGTATAAGAGTTGTCGACTGCGGAAGCCTAAAAGCACGAGAGTTAAACAACATGTTTTTCAGGCTTCCTTACTGGCTCCAATGTTGGTGAGAGCTGCTGAAAAGAGGGTCGTGCAACCAACTGAAAAGGTACGTAATGTCAGTTTAACAGTCATTAAATAAAAGCTTTCGTTCTTTTGTTCCTTAGTGCCTTTTAAACAAACACTATTTCTCGTAGTTTTTTTAAGGTTCTAAAACATTCTCTACCATAATAGTACATTTCAATCCTATCCTACTGATACTTTTTATAACTGCGAAAGCAATGATCATTGAATAATTGGATGTTGTAGTGTTTGTTCCTCAATACGGATTTAGATAGGGCAAACAAGTAGATCACGTTGTGGATTAAAACATCGGATAATACCCACGTGGTTGATATAAAGCCGCGTTTAAACGCTCGTGTTTTTTTATATTTAAATACGGACGAAAATGCTATTCTTCGGGTATAATGGGTCTCACGCAACAGCACAATTATTTCATTTTATTATCCAAAGGCTGTGGTGGAAGAGTACCAGAGCCAGCTGGCTCAGTATGCGGAGTCCTTGACGCGGGTTCGAGACCTGTGCGACCGCGCCGTCGACCCCATGCAGTTCGTGCAGACCGCGGGTAAGTTCAACAGGACACCGAGGTAGACTGGCAGGCGGGTCACATGATCGGAAGTGAACGCCGCCTCCCATGAGAAAGAGATGCACAGGAGCAAATTACCTTGCTATTCTGCGATACCAGCACTGTGCATGCACGTGCAAATACGTTGTGACATATATATTTTTTCATACAATAACCGACCCTCCTCCGCTTCCACATGAAACAATATATATCACATCGACTTAACTATTAAACACCACCACTAAACACTCAAACTACACGATTTTTATTGATATTGACCTCCACAAAGTAACGCCTAAATCTATAACCAGAAATTCCAAGAAAATCCGCCGCAGTTGGATGCCTTTAGGTCTCCTCCACCCCGTGGCCTTCCAGTGGTACCTCAGGGTGTTACAATTAAACCTGTATCTTTATTTATGTCTCAACTCTTTATACGAGACTCAAAACAACTTAACCGTTCAATGCAATTCAAATGGCTTGGCTAAAACGCGGGAACTCTCATGACACAAAGAAAAACGTGTGGCTTGGTTCTGGGAAGTTTATTAGTAATCCCTTAATTTAGATCGCAACGTGGTTTTAAGTATTGGCCCTAAATTAAGTGATTCAGAGATGTTTTCTTGTAAGATTCATCATAAAATAGTCCAGCGACCCTAACATGACAGCCCAGGTTTAGTTTAATCCCTCTCTGTGTGTCTAACTAGTGTCATAAGAAAGGAATACAGATAGAGATAAACTAAACTTGGCCTGTCATGTTAGGGCCATTGACCAATTTCGTTTAGATCATGCGCCGTTTACGGAAGAAAAACACGAAATTCTCATCTTGAGATTGGTTTCTATTTAATTTGTTGTTTAACAAAGTAATGTGGCGTTTTTTCAGAGGAGACCATGCAGCGTATGAAGGAAGAGTCGACTGGCCACCAGAACGACCTGGAGAAGTGTTCCAACACTTCTATCGCCATCAGGAAGTAAGAACATAACAGAATAAACCATTAATTTCGCTTACCATCGGTGTTTGTAAACGAAGAGTAATCAGGTAGTACAGTCAAAGGCAGGTAATAAGTGACCATTAAAGACAGAACTGAGAGAAGGTGTAATTTTTCGAAAAGGAGCCAGTTAATATATCCGTCTCTTAAATGTGAAAAAAATATTTTGTTCATTTTTGTGATGGAAGAGTCTGTCTGGTGCTTTCAACTTGTGCTAAACATAACACTATAATAGGAGTTCCAAGAGCTTTAAAATCACCCTGAATGCATACATACTATTCATGACTACGGTCCAGTCAAAAAAAACGAATTTCCGTCACTTGTGATTTTTTAACTATGCAATATTCTTCACCACGTGTCCTCTCTCTCTAGACTGGCCCACCGCGTCATCAACGTCAGCATGTCATCGCGCAATGCTCAACGTGACCCAGAGCTGATGCGGGCGCTGGCGGCCGCTCAACAACGGTTGAAGGATGCTGAGCCCTCGCGCGCTCTGCGGGCCAGCAAGCTGCCCGATTGGCGCAATAACATCGCCGAGGTAGGCTCAGCCGGGAGACACCACGTTAGCAAAGCCAGCTTGTTACCCTGAGCTGAGGTTTTTCTAACAAGGTAGAGCACGGAAGCTTTTAACAGGACAAAAAAGGTTATTTCCATAGGCGCCCCACATTGGGCGCCAATGTGAATGATGTGGCGACATCAAGTAGTAATTGCTGACGTGTCATTAAAGTGAGCATGTCTTACAGTGCTCAGTGCGATCTTGTCAACAGTTGCGTGACTTTAGGAAAATCATCATCGAGGCGAGATGATAGAAAATAAGTTAATGGACCTCAGTTCACCAAACTGCTTGTTTTGATTGCAGATACTGCGAGCGACCGGCGAAGTGGAGTCGGTGCTTGGTGGAGAGATGATCTTCAAGAAACTGCCAGAACCTGACCAGCCCATATATGTAAATAGTCATTTATGTACCCATCTATTTATAGTCGATCACGAAAGAAGGGGAGCCTCACGCGTTGGAACTCAACGTTTGAAAGGATTTGTAGTTTTAGGTGTTACTTTGGGGATGCCGTCATTGATATATTCAGAACAAATTATCTTGCTACCCCGCGAACCCAGTATTAGCGACTCATGCAAAAAAGCGTCGCATTCTTATATTTACGGAATGTTAATTTTGCCACCTTCACTTTACAAATTGAAGATTAAGAAATTACTTTTTAAGTGTATGTATATGTTGATGATTTTGCAGTTACTTGAAGATAACAAAGTTTATTTTACTGATTTAGTTAATAGGTCATTAGTAACTAAAATGTTCTCTAGTTCCATTCATCGTTTTGTAAAAAAAACTATTTTTTCCACGTAGAACGCGGCACGGAACCTGCACGCGGCTGTCCGCGAGTGGTCGGCGCGTGACAACGAAATCGTGGCTGTCGCCAAACGGATGGCAGTGCTAATGGCCAAGCTGTCTGACCACATGCATGCAGGTGCGTACCGACTAAACAAGCCAAAAATAAACATATAATGTCTCCTTTAGCGGGATTAGAATCCGCGACCTAAAGCTTTGTAGTCAGCTTCGTAGACAAATGCTCTGAGTAACAGTGATGTTATGGTAACTAATCATTTCAATGTTTTTAAGTTGTTTATAGCATTACATGTACCTGTCCCAAACAACTCCTTCGACCTCCTTCCTATTCGTTGCTTAAAGACAATAATTACGACCATACCATGGCCACACTGTTCCATAGGATAAATTTAATGGTACTTCCTCACTAGACATTTGGGATTGCATGATTATATCAAAAGTGGTGCATTGAGTAAAAAATGTTTCTAAATACAACCCTACGGAGTTCTAAAAGGTTTCCCGAGGCCAATTCCTCACTGGTCAGAGTTTTGTTTTAACAAATTTCTGTCTGGACGGATTTCGTTCCTGCCAGATTTAGACAGGCAGTGTTTTGTTGCCAAATTAGCAACTAAAGTTGGGGCTTAAGCGGAAGAGCCCTTGACCCAAAGCAAAATCAAACGTATTGTGAAGCTAATATTGAGTTTAGACACGGGTCTTCCGCTCGTTCTCTGAAACTGCATCTAAGTAAACCAAAGCACCAATTTTATTATCTAGCAGAATTGGAATTTATTCAAGCAAAAATCTGGTCAAAACGGAATCTGTTCGAACAGGAAAAGGATTCTCTTGAAAAAAGAAATCGGGAGGGATTTTAGGGGCCTCTTTTTAATATGTGTGTAAATGTTTTCTAGGTTAGATGGAAGAGCTTCCTTACAGCGATAAGTTCGCTTTTGTTCTAATTAATTAATATGTATTGTTGTGTAGTTGTTTGTTTTACAATAAAGTGCTAACTTACTCACATTACTAAAAAAACATGGTAATTCGAATTTTCTTATAGGTAAGAAAATTCAAATTTTGGATGTGGCTCATGTGAACATTAACAATATTTCCTTTTTAGATGTTTAAAAGTAGGTATGTAGTAATTATTTGTTGCATCTAACCTTTATTGTTTAGAAATCGATTACTTACACTTACTCTTGTTAAGGTTGATTTTTCAATCTTCAGTTTATTTACCAGGAAACTTACTTATAAATACTACAAAGATAACGATTAAAAGTTCAGCCTTAGGTTATTAAAACAGAAAAACGGTGATTAAAGAATTAATCCATAGGTACTTATCGCAATTTGTGTCTTCGCTGTTATTAAGGTACTCAACTATATGTTTTAATGTGACCAGATTTTGTCTTCAAACGCGAGAACGGTCACGCGACAAGCAACCCGGGTACGAAGCTCATAGCACAGCTAGCACGGTTGCCGTTGCATCCCTTATTGCTCAGTGCATCACTATTGTATAAGGCTGCGTTTCCGCCAGAGATGTGCGAGGATGCGTAGCGAGGGATGTGTTTGTAAAGAACCAATGAACCGTTTCCACCAGAGCTGTGCTGAGCGAGGCGAGGTAAATGAAGCGATTGTATTGGTTCTTTACAAACACATCCCTCGCTACGCATCTTCGCACATCCCTGGTGGAAAAGCAGCCTAAGACTGATTAGAAAGAGACGCAGTGACATAACGAGACATGGCAACGTGCTAGCGGTACTGTAGTTGGATGCAACTCACGAACGTGCGTGGCAATTAATTGAGTATAAATCTGAATGTTGATATATATCTGAGAGTTTGAGCACATGGTTGTACCTACTCTTCGAGAGATATGCACTCTTGTAATGCAACTTGCAATTGATGAGCGTGTCCTGACTAGATCTTGATTATGTCACCCCCCTGACGGCTAGATCCGCCTTCGAATGCTACGAACATTATAACATAACCAAGAACCACGTGCGTTCGTCAGTTCCAACAACTGAATACTATACTTCACCTGGCTGCCTTCCTTGATTGGCTTTTCTGAATGGCATTGATAATTAATAACAACACCATATTTAGCATGTGAATGTCGCACTTTTCACGTCATCTTTCTCCAAAATTCCAAGGGTGGATTCAGGGCGGGAGCGGGGTCATGGGAGTCATAACCCCCCTGGGCTGGGTCCAGGTGAATCACTTTCTTATCTTATTGATGACCCTGTCTAACTGAACTTCAGCTACGTGACCCCCCCCCCCCCCCCTTGACTCGAAGGCTGGACTTGCCCTTCACGATACCAACATTCAGGATTGGTTCGATCACTAGCATTATGACGTCACTTATAGCACTTCAGGACCCTCTTTCACAAAGCTAACAGGGCCCAATTTCGTAAACGCGACAGGCGACAGGTAACAGTGACAATTCGGTATACATTGCTTACCCACTATGGTGTTAAGTCTGTAAGTCTGTAGCGTTACTTGTCGACACAGTAATGTACAGCGAATTATCACTGACACTTGTCGCATGTCGCATTTATGAAATTGGACCTAAGCGACGTGACAACGACAATTCGGCATACACGTCTAACTCGAAAAGTTTTTGTATTGTCGTGCTTAAATATTGGATACACAATGTACCTGATTTAAATTGTCGTTGTCACCTGAAATTTTAAAAGTTTGGTGAGATAGGTGCCAGGCGTCACGAGGTTAATAGTATATTGTTATTGTAGACCGGAAGCGCGAAGTGATATCAACGTCGAAGGCGATCGTGACGGCGTCGCATGAGGTGGCGCGACTCGCACGCAAGCTGGCGCTAGAGTGCACTGACATGCGGATACGCACGGTGAGTGGGCGATTTTTTTTATGTTAATTTTTTTGGGACTATTAACACCAACTGACCTAGCTCCAAATTAGGCAACTAAAGCTACTTATGCTATGGAGACTGGAAAACGTACATACTTATCTATATAAACATGCTGAAAGAGCGCAGGAAAATTAAAGTCTATCAAATAATGCTCTTACGTTATAATTAGTAGTGGGAAAGGCAATGCAATACATATATACGAAAATCACTCGCGAGACGTAGGTATGACAGCCACTGCTTCTTGCGACCGTGGCTGACTGCGGGGGCGCGTTTCGATCACACGCGGCGCTGGCGTGGCCGCGGCGTTACCTCGCGCCCCTTGCTCCTCGTCAGGCCCCGAACTCACGCGCATTCTTACAATATACATAATAATATATATAATATCCAAGACTTTTGATGTTTCCAGAACCTTTTGCAAGTTTGTGACCAAATACCGACAATCAGTGGACAGCTGAAGATGTTGACAACCGTCAAGGGATCGTCATTGGGACATCAAGGTACTTACATAGATGGATACTAATGACAGTAATGATTGGAATTGTGAAATTCGATTTCTAACCAATAACCGAAGTTGGGATGTTGATTGTAATGCAATTTTTTATGTATCATTCAAAATCAATGTTAAGATAGTTACTTAATAATAATAATATTATTATTCAAATGTTATTTTTTAAGTATTTATGATTTTTCATTAATTATTGAATTTGTAACTAAAAGTACAAGCAAGATCGAATGTTACACCCAACATTCAGTGCCAACAGACCCAACAGTAACTCAGAACCATTTTTGGCATTAGATGTAAACCAAAATTTGATATAAGGGATTTTAATAAAATCCACGTAGATTTTGATGTTTAAAAATATTATTAAGTGTAACAATAAATTTAGTGGCAACTCTTTCTATTTATTAGGAACCGAAGAGGACATAGAAGCAATGAATATGCTGGTTGGAAATGCACAGAACCTGATGATGAGCGTAAGTCAGATTTTAAAAGTTCAAAATTTAATTTAACCAAAGGATTTGGAAAATAAAATGTTAGTACGGATCAGAAATGTGATGCCCAGATCACATGTAATGATGATCTCCAGTGAATCATGAAGCATACGTGATGCACGGATCAACAGTGATAGACCAGGCATTGTAAAGTTTGAATCGTTTCATTGAAATGACGTAACTTACGAGTATTTGACACAATGACAATAGATTTGTTAGATTGATAATAATTTTAAATGAATGTAAAAAATGGATCTATGAATGTTTTTGTTCAAACATTTCAATGATTAAAAATCCTTTTATGATGCTCTTACGGTGCAGATCACCGGTGATTCATGAATCACAGGTGATGCATGGATCACCTACGATTCGTGTATCACAAGTGATGCACAGTATTGTCAGTGCATCATGTATGATGCAAGAATAAGAACTACTAACGTTTTCATACTTTGCAGATCCAAGACGTAGTAAACGCCGCAGCGAGTGCATCAGTCAAGATCCGATCTCAGAGAGGCGGCCCGCGCATGCGCTGGGTGCGAAAGAACTATCACTAAAGTTGCTCTCTCTGACCTACTCATTATATATGGCGCTGGTAAACCGGGGCTACTATATCCTAGCCGTCTGTATTTTTGTTATATAATATACTAATGGTGAGAAAAGATTTTCCATGGATCAAGCAAAAATGGATGTTGTGTCAATGTCACAAAGACTTTGACGTGTAAAAGGTTTTTTCACTTTAGTTATATGAAGTAAGATTGTTGCATCACGTATATTAAGTAATGAGATCCGCAGGCTCAGGTTCATAACGGATCAGCAGTTATCTTGAGATTGCTGGTTCTTATAGCGGTGATCATTTCCCATCAGGTGACCCGCTTACTTGTCTCCCTCCATTTTTCATGGAAATGATTGTTGTCATTCTCGAGTGGATACTCAGAATGGTTTATCAACGCCTTAATGAGCTTCCACCCAAAACAACACACTAAGTTCTATTTGAGCTGTATAGTAGCTGTATATATATAGGTGATCACCTTTATACAGCTAATTAATAGCGCTTGTATTCTTGGGCAAAGTATATTCTAAATTCTTTTTTATTTTAATAGTAATTTATTTTTAGCTACAGCTAGAGGTCGATAAAAATAAGGTCCACATTTGTTATAAAATTTTATTTTAATCTAAATATTTCGTTTAGGACTGCTAGTTTTGAAAATTGCTCATTCTGTAGGTGTTAAGTCGAAAATAGGGTCTCAATGTGTACGGGGAGCCTCAGAAGCAAAGAATAAATAACGTACAGAAACTTCTCTTTACGACCGCGATTAAACGAATTCCAACTTTATTCACACGCTCAAAAAGTTCGTATTACTTCATACACCATGCGCCAGGCGGCGCTAGTCAAAAGGAATGCGCCGCCTGCGCCCGCCTTCCCCCCGCTACTCCTGGCGACACGCTAGGGTTGCGCGGCATTCGTTTTCAATTACACTGACACGGCGGGGGCGAGCGAGCGAGCGCGCGGCTAGCCGACAGCCTACTGCGATTTGCCTATGCCATAGGCAAGCCGGTCGAGCGTATCTACAGTGCGGAGTGGAGCCCCCTGTCAGAAGTAGCTGATCGTTTTAATACTTACCTTGTCGCTGTCAGTAATGTGACAAATCTGAATAACTCTCATTTAATGCGTTACTACGATAAGGTTCTTTAGTGTTAAAGCTATCTCTGAGGCTGACTGTACTAGTAGGTATACTCCGACATTACGCATTATTGTGAGAATCGCTGAAGGACAAAATGGCGTTCATGACGCATTGGACGAAAAACGATAAAAGTATTCACTGTGCATTTTAAATCGAAATTTCGCCAGGTGCTTCAAACGCACATGTTCGTTGAAATGAATGTAAAATTGTGGCAATGGCACTGGCACAGGTGGATCCAGGAGGGAGGGTCATGGGGGTCAGGACCCCCCTCCCTTGGGGGCTGAGTCTAGGTCAGCCAATGATACTTTTTCTACTCTATTAATTAAATATTCGTAACCGAATTTTTTTTCGATTTTTATTTTTAAATGTTGAACATTCAAGTTATTAAATTAAAATGCTATGTAATGGCAACACAAAAAATTAGGGTAATGGCAGGACTTGAACCTGCATCATCAGCATTCCGTGCCTTGCGTTTTCCAGTTTCGCCACATTACCGCTACCAAACCCTGCGAATTTTGCAATGTGCTTCGTCTTACGGTCATTACATTATTGATTTTAAGGGTACAACTACCCTCTGTATCATCTATATGAAATTTTTAACAAGTTATCAATTAATTCTATTAATTACCCTGTCATGACTGAACTTGGACTATGTGACCCCCCCCCCTCTCTGAAGGCTGGCTCCGTCCTTGGGCACTGGGTGAAGTATCGAAAACGCATCTATGCGTCAACAGTGATGCGTTAAGTTTTAAAGTAGATACCTAAGTGATGTAAGATTGTGAAGGACCAAAGAGATATTTATGTGCCATTGATGGATTTGTAATAAATATTTAATATTTTATGTACACTTTTTTTTATTTACTTAAAGCCTTAACAACATGAAATTAACTTTAAACTTTATTAATCATAAAAATTAATCAACCTCTTTTGAATAAGAACATAATATTTTTTTTTTCTTTTATTCGAGAGCAAAACCAAGTGACAAATGAAGACATAACAGATGTTAATTACCACAGGTGAATCACATTTTGTACGACTATCACATCACGTGATGATCACACAATATGCTCTACTTCGCGCCACTAATTTTGAGCGTAGATTATGGCACTGCGCAGTTTGACAACTATCTCTATATTTTTGTATATTATTATTATTTATTTAAGCTTGACAACACTTTTACGAAAACAGATACAACTAGCGGACATAATGCCAGTAGGCATTCTCTACCAGCCAACCACAACATAGAAATAATCTTTATTGTAAGATCATGGCATGGTACGTATACACATAACTAAAGATCAAGTCTTAGTTTAACTTAATATGCCCATCGGAGCATACATTAGCAGACACAAAATTAATACATTAATTTCAAAGTCAAATAAATTAGTAGGTTAATAATAAATAATGAAATAACGTACAGGGATGCACAAAAAAGATAAATTTTACCTTTACTATAGTAGGTTGGTGGTGTTCAGATTTATTTGTATAAACTTCATATTCATACATCGTTAATTATATTTAATTAAAAAATGGTGGTGTTCTAGACGCAACGGAATAGCTGTCATTGACGTTTAGAATGAAGGGCTGAATTTGAGGCCCTTATTTTTTTTGAGATACGGAACCCTAAAAACTGACCTGCAAAGTATTCTAAACTTATTTATTTGTGAGGGGAAAATTATGGAATAAAGTAAAAAACAAAAGTAATAACATATTTTTTATTCTAATACGATGTCAAGCATGATGGTTAATCACTTCATAACTAATACCTTTAAGGGGTACGACAATTTATAAATAAGAGACTTAATTGCTTACAATTTGAACGCTGACATATGTCACGGGG
This sequence comes from Ditula angustiorana, assembly GCA_963691745.1. NCBI lineage: Eukaryota > Metazoa > Arthropoda > Insecta > Lepidoptera > Tortricidae > Ditula > Ditula angustiorana. The sequence continues at coordinate 729,521 of OY829497.1, read as the reverse complement.
TGGAGAAAAAGTGAGATACTGCAAAACTTAAAAATAATTTTAACCTTCCCTGTACAAAATGAAATAATATTTTCATCATTCTTTCTCTACTCCGTGATAAAATAATAATTTCATAAGTATTAAATCTAATGGAATGACTGAATGTACAATTTTTAGATCTAGTATTTGGTGTTTGAACTAGAGTATTTGGCATGTCGGATCACAGATACGTCGGTGACACTGCAACTCTACTTCCGTCTGCGTGCCTGCGGACAAAAAGATAAAAGGTTAAAATAGATCTAAATATCAACATGTCTAAAGTCTATTTATCCACACTTTTCTTATCATGTAAACCAAATTTTGACCTTAACTATCACCTTTCGTCACCTTAACATCGCCTACGCCTAACATAACCTTTATTGCCTAAACAAAACAATCAAGGCTGTAAATTGAAGAGGTGATTTATAATTTGTTGCTTTAGAAAGTTTCCTTTACATAAACTATTTTAATGGCAAATACTGAAATTTTAAGTTAAAATGTTTTTTACTACTTAAGACATGAAAATGAAAATGAAAAATTTATTTGCAAGTAGGCCATATAGGCTCTTTTACATGTCTGAATCTACTAGCGCTTCGGAAAATGGAAGAATCTGCTGAGAAGAAACGCCGCAAGAAACTCAGCAGTTTATCTTTTTTTTTCTTCTCTTTTGAAAACAAGATTACAGAGCAATATACACAATCATAATAATAGTTCACATAAAGTGTGAAAAAAAAAAAGATAATAAATAGCACAGCAAGCTTTAAGCATATTGAACGAACTGGCACTAGTACAGATTGACCAAGAGATGTATAGGGTCCCCAGGTCAAAGAAATTACAATCGGGATGTATGTGGTCCCTGATCAAATACTTAGTCTAAATAACTTAGAGATGTATAGTCTCTAAGGGTCAAAACAAATTAATTACCTTAATCTATGCTTAGCAGAGGTGTAAAACGCCTCCACGGTCAAATTGTACAATATTACAATATTACATGTATATTGTTTACACAACAATACTAACAGTATTAAGGACCAAGATAGACTTAAGTGACGATATGAAAAATGTTAATACTATCACACTTAAAGAATTTAAATAGCGATCAAAATCGTTGCTTATTGCCGTTGATTGTCGTAAAAGGTTTTCGAAAGAAACCATGAATGAAACGAATTGTAATCGTTATGTAGAAAAGTTGCTAACAGTGGCCCGTTTCACGAAGTTACTAGTTACAATTTTACAAGTCTAAACCGGCAACATTGGGTATTATGCCCATTGCTATTGGTCATTATTGACCAATGTTGCCGGTTTAGACTTGTAAAATTGTAACTTGTAGCTTAGTGAAACGGGCCACAGATGTTGCGCTTGTCGAGTTACGCTAGGAGACCTGAGAGTTTCTTGTTCTATTTTATTAAGCTTCTTAGCATGATAAAGTTAATAAAGCATAAACACATTATTATTGGCAATGAATGTCTTTAACTTACCGCCTCCTTCCTGCTCTTATTGACGCAAATGGAGCGCGCCCGGAACGGGTCGACGTAGCCGCACGTGCAATCCTGCACTATGCTCTGAGAGAGGATCTTGTGGCTGATGGCGCCGGCAGCCGTCTGCAGGAACTGCTTCTGCTGCCCTGGGTTCAACTTCAGGTAGTTGGTGGACGAGAGCGTGAGGCCGTCAGTCTGGAAGAATGGTTAGTTGATAAAGATCCACGTTGACATCGCCAGAACATCACGATATTTAAAACAAATGACCAGTCTAAGGTCTATACTTTACGAGTATGATGGTTCTGCTGTTAACTTGCTAATTCTCATACTTGATAGCATCACAAATTCAGCGGAAAATGTTCAAACTGAACACGGCAAAAGTCACGACATGAAAAATGATTTGCATTTAAACACAATTGATTATGATTGAAAGACATTTGCTACTCACGGATTCAGTGAAGTCAATGCAGGAGTCATCGCGGATGGTAAGGCTCGGGCGCAGCTGTTCGGACTCCCGACTCTGCTTCTTGTCTCCAAGCAGCAGCACAGCATCCTCGGTCCAGCCTGTAACAAGAGAACTGGATAACAAACTGGAATTTCAGGACACTCCTGTCATATTTCTCCAAGTACCTCACCAACAAGCGAAGGTATTTACCAGCTCTTGAACAATGCAAGCTATAAATTGTAAGTCTTCACAGCTAAACTACTTGATGGATATTCATAAAATTTTGTTAAACGGATACTCGTGCTTGAATGTCCCAAAAAAGGAAATAATCCAAAGAAAATCCCTCCAAGCGAGCAAAGTCGTAAGGAAAAGTTTGTATGAGCACAAAAATACTCACCAACAACTTGGTCGGGGCTCTTGCCGCCGCCGATCTGCAGGTCGTCTGTGACGGTGACCAACGTGTGCGTGTACGCATTCTCTTCGAAGATCTCGTTGAACGCTTGGCTTCGGAAGAACTCCAGCTAAAAGAGAACAGGAAATTAAACGGAGTTTAACAACTTATAGCAAAAAGAAGATTGGAAGAGGTGAGAATAGGTTGAGAGTTTACAGAATCAAATTCAATTGTAATAAACCATTGGCATTCATTTCAGAAATGCAATTTTGGGAAATCGTGCTGCGCGAACATGTTTTAATGATATTTCGATGTGTGTTAAGAATAAGCCATAAATTCCTGACAAAATACGTTTTTCATCACTCATGCTCATAAGAGGAAAGCGCGACTTACAATCCTTTCCATTTAAGCTAATTAGGAAAGAGATAACTAAAATTGGTTCTTGGTTATTTAACGGAAAGTGTTGAGGGTCATATATATTGAGTTCTAGCTTGACATTCGGCTACCAACCTTACGAGAAGGTTAGGATACTCCTCAGTTTGGACGTAGGGATAGTTATCTTATTTTTTTGGTGTTTTCCACTTACCAGGAAGCATTGCTGCAAGCATCGCTCTCCAACAACGTTGATGGCATGCTTAACAGCGCCAGGCCGCAGAGGCAGTTCAAACACAGAGTGGTAACCAGCAACTACGTTCGTCAGACCTGAAGATATTTATTATTTTAGTCATAGACGTGGGCGTTCATCATCCATACAATATAAATATAACTAAAAATACTACATCTGAGAGGAAACTGACAAAAGATTGAAGAGGAGATAGTCAAGTTTTCGCTCAAAAGATATCTTAACTTAATTAGACATAGACCAGGAAGCCCAATGAGTTTTTGGTGGAACATACCGAAAGTGCGTTTGAAGAGCTCGACGCTGTGTAAGATGCTTTGTTCAATTTGGTCGACTTTCTCGCATCCAGTCACGATCCGTGGGAAGGTCTGCACACGGGTCTCATCGTCGAAGCGAACCTTCGGGTTCTTCAATTTCACTGTAATGACAATTATCATCATCGTCAGCAATGTTGCAACTCAAAGTTGATTAAAAGCTGTAAGATAATTCTCTGTATTGAACTTTCAATATATATTTTCTATATACTTTTATATGGTAAATAGAACTTGAAGAAATTACAAAGTTATTTAGTCCACATAATACTTAACAGCTCAGCTATGTATATCATTTTCTAACCAGCCTAGTACGATAGAGAAGAAAAGAAAAATGTGAGTCTCTTTGAGCACTTTTTTGTATTTAAATGTTTCTGAAGTGATCCAACTTCACTCAGCACAAGATTAGGTAATGATACTCGTAAATATGGAAATCCTATTACTTGTGATCAAAATCTAACAATTATACTCACGGTCAGTATCATAGAGAATGGGGTAAGGCATCTTAGGTGTGATGCCGACCAGGTAGACCTTGATGTCATCAATGTGCTTGCTCTTGAGGGTGTCCACTAACTGGGAGACCAGAGGAACCACCAAACCCTTGTATCCTGCTTCTGTTGGCTGTTGAGAACATTTGTATTGTAGATTTTTAAATAGAGGGACGTGTTGGTTTAGGACTTAAAGAGAAGTAAAAGCTCGTTCGGTACATATACCAGTTATATAGTTTTAAGGTAAAACTTAACAAAACATGCTGGCGAGTGAGATAATTATGCACAGCAAATTCATATAAACAAAAAAAATATGACAGATATTATGATAAGATATGATAAGTTTTCCAAATGTTTAAAGATTATTCACGTTAAGTGCCGCAAGTATAGAATTAATGGGACGTTAAATATAAAACGATTATTATGATGGCTACTTCCAAACCAAGAGTATCTTTAAAAATAAACCTCATAAGCCTTAGTGAGCTTATAAAGGCAATATCGCTTACCTTAGTAGTCTCAAAGGTCACAATGATGTCAGCCTGCTTCTTCGGCAGTTTCAGTTCATAGGACTCTCCGAGGTTCTTAGGCTTGTCGGTGTCGGTGCACTGCACGCAGGGAGCCGGGAGGACCGCGGGCAAGAGGCCGGTGAGGGCCAGGGCAGCGTAACCACGAGCCAGGTCGCAAGCTTGCTGGAGGGCGTTCGCAGAGTCTCCGGTGACAGCGTGGATGCAGGCTTGTCTGTGGATAGAAGGTTGATTAGATTTTGTGAATTTGTCTTTGGTACAAGATTTTTGGGATTTTTAGGGAAGAAGCGCTTGATTAAATTAGGTATAAAATAATAAAGTAGTATAAAAGTAACAATATGGAATATGGGAAATAGGACTAGGTATGGTAAGTATTTTGATGGATCCGGCACTAAAATCTATGCATAAAGGCATAAACCATTAGAACTGACCTAAATGGTGAAATATCGAGCACAAGGCTCAGGGGACGCAAAGGGGATGCTCCGCCGAAGACGGTCTCGCAGGCTGCTGGCAACGTGGCGTGGTGCTGGTGCGCCGAATGCTCAGGCGTCTTCGCTGCTGGACAGCTTTTGGCCAGTTTGTATGCGTTGCCAAATTCGCTTTCGGAGTTGGTAATCTGAAACAGAACCGCATATTTTGAATTGAATGCATTAAAAGAAATGACTTACTGATAAGGTATCTTATAGTGCTTTAAAAACACCTTATGTCGAAGCTCTGGTAATTAAACATGGTAAAAACACATTTTTATCTCTGTGAAAAATAAACATCGCAGATTGTGACTGTCAATATTGAATCGGAAATTGTGCAGGAAAAAGTATAGCGTTTTAATTTAATTGAGTATTGTCAACAGAAAGCGTGGGTACTTTTTATTTATTAACTAAATCAAAATCATTTTTGACCCTTCGAGCCGGATATAGCAGATCGAAGTGCTTACCTTTCCGTTGGGCAGCCTAAAGTCATCGTAGGGTTCGTTGTTGCCGTCTCCGAGGAGACCGCGCAGCTTGCCCAAGTAGAAGCCGGACACTTCGAAGTAGCACACCTAAACAAAAAACACAAGGTACTTTTAAATAAAATGGAACATAAGTAATGTTTTTTTTGTAAGAAGTAAAATGAAGTATTATGGGTACTAGTGACATCGTTTAAGTTTCTTGCGTAGTATTACTTCATATAATAACGATAGCTTTTCTCAAACACACACCCAGAAAAGTGTGTTCATAGATAATAGGACTTCAGTGGACGTTCCATGATTAGGAAAGGTATGTTATGTATTTAGGCCTTGAATTTCCTCAAGTAGACCTTTGTCAGAAAATTACTAAGTAAGATGTAGACAACGCCTAACCATAGCATAGTGATGATTATTCTAATGTTGATTATAACGACGTACGGAGTTGTTGATGATGTTTACCTGCAATTTACTGGTACATAAAGCCATGACGCCGTATTCCGAGCCAAGCCCGACGCGTCCGTTGGCTTGTCTGAACGCAAACACCTCACCCTCGATCACTGGGAATCCATGGGTTTGGGCGTTATATGCCACCTGTGAAAAACAGAAAAATAAAACTTATAGCCGACTATACAGAACAAGTAAAATAGAAAATTTGAATAATAATTTTTGTAGAATGTATAGACAAGACTGCAATATGTATGGACATTGCCGCGAATAAGGTAAAAAAATGCGTAGCATCAATTCTTTCATTAAAATATTACTAAATTCAAGTTTCAACGATTATATTTTGACTGAAATTTTATCTTTAGAGTCAACACTCCACTATCGCAAGTGATTGTATCAGAAAATAGTCCCATTACCTGTCCATTTTCCTTCAGCTCAATGGTACTGCCATCCTTGCTCTCCAGGATCAAGGCTTTCGGGTTTCCGTTCTGTAGCTGCATGATCAGCGTGAAGTTGTTGTCGACAAAGTCAGTAGCAAGGGCATAGCGGCACGTGCCGGGGAAAGTGAGGTGGCGGCCGTCGAAGGTGAAGATGTGCTGGCCGTTCACGACAACGGCGCGGACTGTGGGGAGAAGTAAGTTTCAATTAAATTAAGCATTTTTAGAGGGAGTTAGAGGGTTACTGATTGCAATATATCTTCTTATTACAAAGCAATCTTTAAGGTTGCTTATCTAGCTTATTAGCATGACTTTACGTTAGATTTAGACCTACCATACATTAAAAGTTTACGCAAGACAGCATTGACATCATCGCGACATCTGATTCCAAAATTGTGATGTACAATATCCCACCATCGTTTTGATTAGTAAAGGTAGGCTTCATGTGAAACTTTTGAATATTTGGACTTTTCTTAATATTTAGGTAGGTACTGTTCTTCAACTTACGTTTGGCGGGCACTTCATCAAGAGGATTGATGCTGCGTGGGCGATAGGCGCGAAGGAGGCCGAGTGCGTCAGGAACATCGCCCTTCAAGAACTGGTTGAGCAAGCTGAAGGAAGCCACGCCGCCGAACGAGGGCGTAGAGAAGCGGCCAGGACCGGAGATGAATGCCGTCTAGATGGAGGAAACAGTTGCAGTTAGTACGTGTTTACGTGAGCAGGAAACGTTAGAAATCTCTTAAACTCGGAAGAACTAGGAACCTAGAGCGATGGAGTCCTATAACTCTTTGAGGATATGCTGCTGTCCTTGAGATTAAAGACCAATGTTCTTAAAATTATAAAGATATCATATCCTATCTGGATGCAACATGCAACAGAAATTTATTATACTTAACTATCACATTAAGGGACAACAGAGTCATTTTGCTCCCATCCACCTATATTTAATGGACTTCCGATATAACAAATGAGTAAAAAAGGAATGGCTGAATTGACTTCAATTGGTGACATTTTGAATGTTGCTGATGTGAATTGGAGTACTGTGTCGCACTGTTAGTTAGGATCTCCATCTTTCTCTCCATCTCTTGCTAACTTAGGAAGTGATGGAGATTTTGATAAAGTCAGCAATTTGTCTAGCTGTGCTTACCGGGTTGATGTTGGCAATGCCGGGCACACCGAGCTCGTTGATCTGCGCGCGCACAAACTGCACGAGTGACGTCAGCGCCACCGCGAACTTCTCATAAATGTTTCGCAGCTCTTTAGCGTCGTCGCATTTCTCTTGTTTCAGTTTCTGGAATGAAGGTAGCGGATAATGGTGACTCTAGATTAAAGTCATTGGGTGCATTTTTGATGAATCAACGGGGTTTTACGGTTCTTTCATCAGATCATCGGGGATTTGAGGGTGACCTTTTACTGTAAGGTAAAGTCAGCATATGATATTTTACTTAAAAACGGTCTAGTTTGACCCTGAAAGTCCTTCAAACGATATGCTTTTAGAGCTTATGTTGGCACTACAATGTGTTTTAGTGCATAGAATAGCAGGTTCTTTAATATTTTTACCTTCTGCACGTAGTTGTGTAGGGCTTCGACGAAAGCCTTGGCCTCGCGCGTCGGGATGATATCCTGGAAGGCTTGGTGTACGTTGTTGAGAAGACCGATCACCTGCTCAGGCACTGCTAGTTCTTGCCACTAAAAAATATGATTTCAATGAATGAGAGAGACTCGGAAAAAGTTGAGGGTTTTTGTCTGCTTGATGACTTTTTAGTCATAGTTAGGACAGGGTTTGAAAATCAACAAAGTTAGTAGTACAATTTAAGCACCATTTAAAGCAATTTTTGTTATTAATAAAAACATTTAAGTATGGCATTAAATCAACTTCTCTACGTATTTTGTGGTGGCCATTAAATTTACCTTTTCTTTGATGACAGCGATGAAAGGCATTTCCTTAATTTGCTCGGTGACGTCAGCGAAGATCTGGCCAACTTTGACACGGAACTCCTTCAATTGAGCAACGATCAAGCGAGTCAGGTCTGTGAACAACGGAAAACATTTTAAACTTCGTCTTCTTCTTGAAGAATCACCCCTTCCATATTTCAAATCACATATGAAAACAAGTTAGAATCAACTAAATACTTCAAAATCCAGAATAACGGAATAGAGTATTTTTATCAAGGTCATGAGGAGACCTTTCTTAATGGAGGTTGAATACCACGAAACGCATATCATATATCAGTAGATACTATTAATACTGGACTGGATAATGGCGTCATAAGAAGTCCGAAGAAGATAAAAGTAAAATGACATCCCAAACAAGAGTATAAAACATACTTGTATAAGATATAGAAGATTTTTAAACTAACATAAATTTCAGTTACCAACAGTTATCTACTAAATTTAAAGCTAGCATAGCATAGCATTAGCGGTAATGTGGCGAAAACTGGAATACGCAAGGCACGGAATGCTGATGTTGCAGGTTAGAACCCTGCCATTACCCTAATTTTTCTTTGTGTTGTCATTCATTATATAGCATTTTAAATTTAATTTGAATGTTAAAAAAAATACAAAAAGAAAAATCGAAAAAATTTAAAAATAAATAATTTAGATTACAATAAGTTATCTACTAACCCTTGAAGATCTCAGCGATAGTGTTAGTCAGCTCCTGTAGCTCAGTCTTGTGTTTCTCGAAGAAGTCAGTGACGAGGGCAGCGAAGTGGGCCACAAGGTCAATCAGTCCGTCTAAGTACTCGCGAGCGAGAGCTGCTGCCGTCTCGTACAACTTCTTGAGCTGGGGCTCAAGCTAAAAAAAAATATGATTAGGACTTGCATGATTTAGAGGGAAATTCACATTTACAAAAATTTCCATTAAGGTATCATAAGAAATCTTTATAATTTAAGATACAATTTAAGATAGCAGAAATACCTAGCTTATTACCACTACAGTAACAGAGAACAGTCTCTTACAAAGAGATCTCTATAATTTTGTTTGATCACCAACTCAAGAATCTATAGTAGTTTTATTTGATCGCTCTATAGAAGAACTCTTAGCTATACTAACGTTAAATACTCTATTTGTTTAAAATCTGTCATCTGTAGCTATCAACGTACAACCGTTGAAGAAGTAAAAAGAGGTCGGTATAATCTTACATTCTTCTCATAGAGCTCGCCGATCTTCTTGCAAGTGGTTGTAATAGTCTCCCACGACTGATCAACTAGAGGCTTGGTGCTCTTGATTATGTCCGAAATAGCGCCAGCAAGAATCTGGTACATGTCAGTCCTAAGGAAGAAAGAAAAAATTACTGATTACCCCGGAGGTGCTTGAAATTGTTGTCTTGTCGTTTTCAGAGGAATCCGATAAAAGAACGAGGAAACTTTTTAAGATTGAAAGAAAAATATACGTATTTAAAAATGAGATAGATCCACAGTAAAAACTGACACTCTTCACTTTGAAATCAACTTTAATTCATAAAAAGTTAGAAGGGATACTTCTATACCATAACTTGGTAGATTAAAAATGTCATACTTACAGGAAAGTATAGGTTTCCTTTAGCGCCTTATCGTTGGCAATTTCCTTGGTAAACTTGTTGATTTCATCTTCCACAGACTGGGCGATCTGCTTGGCGGTGGGCTCTACGCGTTTGAGGGTATTCTTGAATTCGGTGCTGGCTTTTTCACCCAGTTCCTTAACGCGATTCTCTAGGTTCGTCAGATCGTTCTTCAGTGCGTTCTGGTGATAAAAATTACATTGTTTACAAAGATGTTATCAAAGCTTTTATCCCAAGTTGAACTAAAGACTTATTTTTATAGTTCTTTGCATTAAATAGATTAATCTAATTAAAACTATGCACGTAAGTATAAAAAAAAAAATCTTTTTATAGAAGCAGTACTTAAGAGCATATTTTCGTTAAATTACCAATATGTATTACTATTTGGCAGGACTTGAACCTGCGACCTTGCTATTCCATACCACACTTTTCTAGCTAAACCGCAGAATACTCAATCGGCTTAGCGTAAATGCGGTCATTGTATTGGTTGCAACCCTTAAGGGTTTACGAGCCTTATTTGACGATATGTCATTTTATCCCAGTTTATGCAATAAAATTTGTACCCAAGTCATAGATTTTAGAACCAGTACTATAATTGGTGATATAACTGTGGCCACTTACCACGAAATAGTTGAAGTTTTCCTTGGAGATGCCGTAGTCACTCTTGACGAGGTTATCTTGGAGATACAGGGCTCCGTGGAGGATGTTCTTCCTCTCGCCAGGCAGGACGATGTCAGCGCTGACGTCGACCCGCTTCTCCGGCTCCAGGTGGCCGACCACCGACAGCTTGCGTTCTGATTCGTCTGCACCGTTAGTTCATATAGAAATTATCTTGTTTCATGGGGAGATGAAGATGTTACTAACTGTCCTGGTTCGTGACTTACTTTATCTAGATTTTATTTGAGAACATCTGATGCATCTTTATTAGTTTTTAAAGTATGTGGAAGCTTGTAACTCAAATGGTTAAAGAAATTAAGAGATTTTCACAAAACTATCTTGCCCGTCATTTTAAGCCAAACACTAAACATTGTTTAGAACACCATAAGTGAGGAACAGCGTGAAGATATCTTTTCAAGGAAGACGTTACAGAAGAGTTATACCCTTCTTTAACAATAGGTAGGTATGACTTTTCAATGACATTACATTATTAGGTAAATTAATTAGATGTCAATTGTTAATTGAATTCACATAAACTTCAACACGATGATACAATTTATTTTGGAACGTAAAAAAGATCAAAAATGGAGTTCTAAAACCTAACTGAGTTTTTCTAAAGACTTACCACTGTATCCAGTAGTAAACTCGTAATACTGGAAGTCCTTAGCGATAGCGTGGACCTGCACCGGTTTGCCTTCCAGCAGGCTGAACTTAAGGTCCGCTTGCTGAAGGTTCTCTTTCAGAACTGATGATCCTTCCAAATCGATGACCTTCACGATGGGCGTGTCCACCTGGAAGAACGATATTGTTAGATTTACAGTTTTTATTAACACTAGAATAGTTTACATTAATTGGGAGACTTGATTTTTCTACCAAGTCGTAGCAAAAAAGTTGTATTACCCATCTATGAGTATAAGGAAGATTCTTTCAGGTGAAACTGGGATTTGTTCAGTTTTTTACTCGTCTCTGGAGGGATTTTAGTTTAGTAAGCGAAAAGTGCTTCTAAACTTTAAAATCTAGCATAGTAAAAAGCTATGGAGCTAGTTGTGTTACAATACTTACCAAAAGTTTGATAAGCTGCGGGTTGACTTCCAGTAAAATCTTGGATTCGCGGTCCTGAAAAAAAGAATAAGTTATGGTTTCGTTAATTTTAGAATAATTGATGTTATCAATATAAATGCTTTCTAGAAGAATGCGAAAACATTTATTTTATAAGAGAAAATTATGTTTACTTGATGTTTACTTACATTGCCAAGAGTCGGGTGTGAGATAGAAGCCGAGGATTCAAACTTGACGCTGTTTTCAGACGGAGTGTGCAGGCCCCCACGGACCTTCAGAACTGCCTCCTAAAATACAAAATGAAACAATTATTTTAAAAGCAAAAGTATGTTATTTATAATTTATTTTTCATCCCATTAGCTTAGTGCTTTTATATTTCGGAAAAAAATTGCTCTCGGGAGAACATGAAAAATGAATTGTGTGTGGACTAGGTGTAGGCTTCAAGACATAGTATTAGTATACTAGTATAATGAATATTTACCCTGCCCAATTTCGGATGGCTGAAGCCCAGCTCGGCTGTCGCCGAGTGGGATTTGTCGGTTCCTTGCACATCAACCAAGAATCTTGCAGCCGCCTTGTGTTGAGGCTTGGTCTTGTCGGGGTGCAGTTCGATGTGCCCCTGGATGGGGAACGGCAGACCCTTGTTGGTGGGGTAGCTCACGAGGGCTTCGAGGGCGAGCACGCGGGAGGGAAGCGTCAGGGTCACGCCAGCAGGGTATTCTGGAAGACAGATCGGTATTAACAAAAATACCGTTAAGAAAGTAAAGAAGAGTTTTATAGGGATAACTTCTAGTGTTGCGGTTGGAATATCAGGTTCTAAACTGTCCTGTGAACGGCTTTTGATTCCGAAATTGAAGAATTTTAGATAGTTAAGAGTATACAAATTTATATGTCATATCACAGACTCTACCTTTCAACAAGCTATTCAAAGAACTCATCTTTTGTAAATTATCGTGAACAAAAATTTGCAATAAAGATAATTTGAAGATATCACTCACTTCCTTGATCCGGAGTGCTGTACACGTGCAGATGATACTTCTTGTCTTCTTTGTTGATGTGGAGGTCAAGGTTGTACTGTGGCAGTTTACGCTCGGAGACTTCGCTGGACACTTGGAGACCGAACTCGGGTGCGAAGCCTAACTTGCGGAGATCTACGCCTACATTGAACTGATGTTGGAAAACACCGGGTTCTGGAAAAAGGGGAAAATAAAAATTGCTTTAGCTAGAAAGAAAAGATAGTGACTTATTTATAAAATTTGGGGAACCATTGAGCGAAAAGCAAAAAAAACAACCGCGAACCCATAAAGTCGGGGAGGTGAAATTTTATCAGTTTGTATAAATTATTTAGTCGGAATAAAAAAGATTGATCACTTCTCATGTGTCGCTAAAAGTAAAAAAAGTAATGATCAAGTTTATTGAATAAGTTGTGTAACTTAAAGAGCAAACTTACTTTGAACGTTGATCTTGGAATGCAGCTCTGCGTTGGCGCACGTTTTCTTTTCCTCACAGTAGACATAAGAGTTTTTGTACTCGAGGTTGGTGACGCGAGACTCGGCCACGTAGCTACGTTCTCCGATGGCCAAGTTTAGGAAAGTCTGAGGACCAAACAAAGATTTTCAAAGGACCTTACATAAAGTTTGTTAACTGAGCTGATCTTTACCGCAACATGGGCTATCTAGCTAACAGAAGTGCAGTGGTAAATTAGTCTTACCTCAACTCCTTGCTCGTTGCCTTCAGTGAGCAGAGTGCGGATATACTTGAAATTAGCAGACTTCTGTTCCTCTTTGACTTTCACAGAACCTGACCCCTCCACGATGGTCTTAGTACCTTCTTGCTTGCTAATGAATGAAGTGCTTCCACTAAGAACGTTCTTGTTGTCATTTGTCGCGTGGAATTCCAATCGCTTGCCGCTTCCAGCGTCCTTACTGACAATCTGGATGTTGTAGTTCTTCCATCCGAGAGCTTCGGAGTTGGCGACAGCTTTGATGGCTACGTTATCTTTTTGAATGCTGGCTTCAGAAGTGACGTCCAGACTGATGTCCTTGATGTTCTCAACCTTGATCTCTGATTTGCCTTGGTTGGAGCTAACGTATTCGCCTTTGAGGTAAATCCTGTTTAAAAATATTTTTCATGATAAATGCCACTTCTTTTAAATATAAGAAAACCTTTAGCTCTAGTTGCAACTTTACGTTGTGACCAAAAAAATTAACAAGCTGGTTACCTGCTAGTCTTGGGGTTGCTGGGGCTGGTATACTTGACGTCCAAGAGCGGGTGAGACTTGGAGTAGACCACCAGTGATTCAGACTTGTACACGCGACCGTCAGCATCAATGATGATGATAGAACTGTACGTATCAGGAGACGGGTTCTAGAAGAAATAAAATCATTATAAAAAGAAGAAGAAATAATCCATTGATTCCAAAGCTCAAACTTAAACTTAACAAGTTTGATATATGATGTTGATCATTTCAGTTAAGTATTAAGTTAAACTCAAACAGAGAGATAATCTCCAAAATACAACTTTACTTAATAGTATAAAAAGTAATGACAATTCTTTTAAATATTGAATTACCTTAGAGATCACGCTGAACTCCAATTTCTTGATTTGTTCGTTTTGAGGCGTGTTGGTCTTGACCTTGATAGCATATTCCTGTTGGCCAGAAGAAGCTTCCGCTACCAGATTTGCGCTCTTCCCTTTTCCATACAGAGCCTTCACTTCAATGTTACCAGTCTTCCTTTCACCTGGTTTAAAAGCGAAATATTATTTCTATGCAATATACTTTTACTAGCTCATTCGGAATGTGAATTTATAACAGATTGGCGAGTTTTTAACAATTCTTCTTTACGAATACCTCATTTACGCTTACTTTAAAATAAAGCGATCCTGTCTATTGGAACCATATTGTTGGCTATGGTTCAAATAAATTGATATCAAAGAACATTTTTCCACTGTTTAAAAACAGACTACTGCGCAGAAACTGCTAATTATATTAGCCTGTGCGCTGAAATTAAACTACGCGTCTTTTTACCTCATTGTGATTCATCTAAAAATATTGAATATCACAATCGTCTTGTACTTTTTATGTAAAATATTATCAACTAAACTATAATGACGTCATGTGTAATTTTAATATTAAAAAAATTTAATTACCTTCAAGATCAGCCTTGTAGTTGAAATCAACGCTCAAAGGGTCAACGTGGGGGACCAAGACCTTGACTTTGGTGAAGCCATTTTTAGGGCCAACTTTACCGCTCGCGTCGAATTTGTAGACGTCAGCATTCACTTGGATGGATTGGATTGAAGTGTACTGTTGAAATAAAAGACAATTTAATAAGCTTTAGATGATAAAGTGCAACTAGAGTTTACCAGTGGCTCTCACACTAGGTCGAGCTTGTATCGTGAGAACCAAGCAATTTGTCGAGAGACAGTAACTCGTACAAGATAGATAAGATAGAGACAATAACTAGTAGAAGAGAAGAAAGTGAAATGTAACATTTCTTCATAATTTAAAGATTTAAATGAAACTATATTTGATAATACATACCTCCAGAAAAACGTCTTTGTTTTCCGGTACAAGCCATAGCCAGTTGGAGACGATCTTTATGTCGTGCGCCTTCTCGAATGGCAGGCGAAGGCTAATAGTGCTCTCGTCCAGGTATCTATTGACAATGTATTGAACAATTACTTACAATGATAATTAATTCAAATAAAAAATAACTAAAGTAGCAGTAAAC
This sequence comes from Ditula angustiorana, assembly GCA_963691745.1. NCBI lineage: Eukaryota > Metazoa > Arthropoda > Insecta > Lepidoptera > Tortricidae > Ditula > Ditula angustiorana. Next base: position 714,428 of record OY829497.1, on the reverse strand, counting down.
GGATTTGGTACTGAAGTGAAGTTGATAAACTACGTTAGACACCATACTATACGGTATGTATACTCCCAGTCATCGGTAGCTACTATTTAAATTACAATTGGATCTATCCTCAGGTGGAATAATTACAAATTGTACTCACTTCTTGTCACCCTCTCCAGTGACCTTGAGCTCTCCAGTTCCAAACAACTCGAAACCAATGTCACTGCCGTAGCTACCCTTGAGTCTGTAGTTCTCAACGCCTTCAAGCGAGTCAGGGTCAGTGTAGTCCATGCTACCAGCGAGAGATGCCGGGTGCGGGATAAGATTGCCGTTTATGTCAGACTGGAAAAACACGGTTACATTACTTATATTTGAGGGTCATACATATTTAGGTGTATGTCAATGACGGGTTTTTAGAATGTCAGGAAGTGCAAAGAAAGACCGAGACAAAATGTAAGGAATTAAAGTTCAAATCAAAGAAGATCTTAGTGGTTGAATTATAAAATCAGTGGGTAGGATAACATTTGTGGAAAAATCTTCAGTTATTTTGTTTAACAGTAGTAGAAATAGCCAGGTTAAAATCAGAGAAAAGTTCGACATCTTGTTTGAAAGTAGCAGCACAGTCTTCTAGATTAAAAGAGCATAAGTACAATATTTACCTTGATTTCTAATTTGCCCTTGTCACCCTCGAAATTGTTCTTGACGAAGAAAGTATTCTGGAGTTGCTTGCCGTCTTTAAGGCTAAGGTCGATCTGGCCTTCGTAGTGGTAGACTTCCTTCTTGAAGTTGCAGTTGTTGAGCTTAGACTTGTAGCTAATGGTGGAAGCAGCGCCACCGCGTTTGACCGCGTCGGCAAGAATGACCTCGGCGTGGCCGTTGTACACCTGTAATTAATACAAATGTCAATAGATTTGTCCAAAAAATTATCATAATTAATACGAAAGGAGCGGTCTACCAGTGGAAATCAATAGATTACTTATCAATACACAGTTTTCAAAGTCGTGACAGACGATTCAGGGCTTACTACTTTAACTAAACTTATACTCCAATAGTTTATAGACTGATGTTGTATATTATAATGGTACACTTACATCATCCTTGAACGTGATGTCTCTATCGACCTTCAAGCTGAGTACCCTTTCAGTTGGCAGCACGACTTCAATGAGCGCAGCGCTCTTGCCAGCGGCCTCAACTAACTGGTCATGGTTGATATTCACGTTGACTTCAGTCTTCTTGCCGGCGTAGTCAAGCTGGTTTCTGAGAAGAACGGAAGAGTCAATTACTCGTCAAGTTTCATATTCAGCTTCAAACATTTCGTGCTCTCCGTAAAAATGGTAGTACAGCTAAAATCTACGGGAGTATATTCATACTTAAATAATAACTTACTTTGAGTCAACGACCTTGTCAGTGGTCTTAGTTTTGGTAGAGAAGGAAACCTTGTCCTTGTTGTCTTTTTCGAAGTTCAAAAACACGTCGACATCAACGTTGTAGATTGGGTTCTTGATCTGGAACTTAACATCACTCTTGATTTTGCGCTGGGCATTCTTGAAGTCAATTAAAATGGCACCGTTGCCTTTCCCGTCAGTATCAGTGACTGCGAACTGGCCGTTAGCACTGATGGTGTCTTTGAGATTCAGTTTTAGTTCTCCCTTGGAGTTAGCTCCGCGGCTGATCTTTAGAAGCCAGTCAAGGATATCTCCCTTAGAGTAAGAGATCTTAGCGTGCGATGAATATTGATTGGTGTTGTCGACGACTCCAATATCGAATCTGTGAAAAAGATTAGTTCTTAGATTCTTGTAGGCCAGTTAAAGTGACGACATCGTGATTATTAGTATGTAATGTATTTAATAGTAAATTGTATGGTAATTTTCCACTGTTTTTGATATACTCTTGGTCTTTGTCTGTCCCTGCTATGATACTCATTTCATACACTCAAAGGTTAACTGAAAGACATCCCCTAAAGGGATAAGTTGGCCTTGTACATCACTGTATCACTATTTGTCATTTATATTTTTTGTATAATAAAGAATTTACATACATAATGCGATTGAGTAACAGAGACGTTTGTGAAAGATTTGATTGTACGTTTTTTCTTGTTCCTGGCTACATTTTAAGCAAGTTGTATCAGTGAAAAGTAAGTTAACACATTAAGAAATACAACCCGTCTGACTTGTACGCAGATATTATTAATATGCAAAAACCGTGAAAGTTATTTTAGACGTAGGTAGGTACTTACTTAATATCTTCCTTCTTGCCAGCACCATTGATCTTCAGATGCCCAACGGCTCCAAGGTGCAAGTCGTTTGGTTTCGATTTATGCGTAACCACTCCAGACAACTCGTACTTGCCAAAGTTCTTGATGGAAATGTAGTTCTCGAGGTTAGACTTATCAGCAGAAACAATGTCGCGTTTGGCAAACACTTCAACACCACGCTTGTCGGCGTTAGCTACTAGCTTCACGCTATAGTCTCCGGGTTGCTTGATCTGGGTCCTAGCTTCTAGATCGAACTCAGCCTTCTTGTCTAAGTACTGTCCTTCAATTTCAATGTCGATCTTCTTAGGGTCAACTTCGGCATCGAACTTAATTTTGATTGGTAGAGCGTGAACCTCAACTGTAAAATATTATATAAACCTGATAACCCTGTAGATGATTGGTAGATTGGTAATAAAAAAGATGTTTTAGAATTCTTGTTAAAATTGTCTATCTCACTGAATAAGAGTTTATGACGAATATTGATGATATACTTACACTTGTTTTTGGTGATCAGACTGAACTCCTGTGGTTTGTTGTAGTGCTTCAGGAGTTGGTTAAACGTAACGCGGTTGCGGTTGTCGCGTAAGTCTCCACCGTAGTATAGGTCGATATCATTGCGGACCTAAAAGTAAGTAAATATATTAAAGGGAAACTAGATCTAAACATTTTAAAAATTTTATTAGCAATTCAGCAGTAGTTTCATAAAATCGGTATGCTAGACAATAATAAACAAATAAGTCTTACAAAGTTTGGGAGAGATACGTTAGCGGAAAGAGTGTCAAAACAAAGCTTACCGTGTCGCCCCATTCAGAATGTCCGTTGACTTTAAAGTTAACGTACGGGTTGACCGTGTTCTGGAACTCAAGTTTGAAGTCGTGACCCTTCAAAGAACCGCCTAAAAGCAAGTTGTGCTCTCCCTTCTTAGCCTTAAGGTCAAGTTCAAAGCTAACAGGTGATTGGCTTTGGACATAATGCCCACTCAGATCAACAGCTTCATTGGAACCAGGCATGTTGATCTTGATACCTTCCAACGTGTATTTTGACGATGGTCCATTAATTTCTCTGATTAACTGTCCTTCAACCTTCAGATTTTGCTTGCCTTGTTCACCAGGCATTTGATACTCGATGATAGGTTTGAAGACGCTGCGTCTCTCATTGCCTTGTACGTTGAAACCAGCGCGAGCATAGTACTCTTGCGCATCTAAGTTAGCTTTGACAAGTAGAGCGTATTCGCTGGGTTTAGTATACAGTGACACTTGTCCAGAGGCTGCCTTGATCGGAGACTCGAGGTTTAGTTTCAAGGTCTTCTCTTGCTGGTTGTTGATCAGTTCTCCAGAAAGTTGGGTGCGGCGATTCTGGGCACCTTCGGCCTCAAAGAGCAGTTCGAAGCTGCGGCGTTCAGGGTTGTCATTGCGCACGATGCCCTTAACGTGGTAGCCGCGGAGGTCGTTCTTTTCCAAAACGAGCTTGACCTTTGATGACCCAGTCAGGGGGTAACGAGCCAGGAATTTGGTAAGAGAGTTTTGGGCTTCTGGTCCTAAAACCAAAATATAAAAGTTTTAATTCAGTTTAAATTACTAGAATTTTCGATGTAGCAAGTGCTACAAAATGCAAGTTTAGACGTTGAGTCACCATGAAAGCACTTAACTATCTTATCTTATTATACATATGTCTTAAGAAAAATCATTAAGAAACTTACCAGAAACAGAGAACGGCACGGAAACCTCTCCACAAAGTGTCAAACCGATAATTCTAGACAGCTGATCGAAGCAGCCGGAGTACTCTTTCCTATCAGCATCAACCTTGATCGGGATATTCTTTTCTGGCTGTCCTTTCTCAGCTGTGTAGTACACAAGATCGTTGGAGGCAGTAACAATTTCTTGTTTTTCAACAGGCAGCGCGAACTGTATGTCAATACCTTTGCCATTTTCAAGGATCTTAGCAATCAGGTGTCCACCAGTAGAAGAGTGTAAGTTGGTCACTACCTTGATGCCAGTGGCAACCGCATCAGCATCGACCAAGAAAAGACCGGATACTTCGATGTCAGTGCTAGGTACAAGCTTGATGTCAACCTTAGCGTTTTCAGGTGAACGTAAGATCTGACGGATGTCAACGTTGGTGGCGATATCAAGACGGGCTGTAGCGGAACCGATAAGGTCGAGTCTGAGCGGCAGACCAGTTGAAGTTGGGTAGACTAACTCAGTGTCTAAGAACAGAACGTTGGCGTGGATTTCCTTTTGGAAGTGCTTGACTCGGTTGATACCGTCACTGACAGACCTGACCAGCTGGTCGAGGACACGGTTGAAGTCGAAGCCTTTGTCATCACCGAGAGAAAGGAACACGGCATCTGTGCCGAAGAGCTTGACATAGATATCGAGGTCCAATTCATTGTTGTATGTAGTAGCTTCACCTTTCACCTGCAGAAACAGAAACAAAATGTCATGAGCATTTTGGCTGATCGTAAAATTGCTTAAAAAGTTCCAAGATGATTTATGAATACTATCACCACATAATTTACAGCACTGTATTAAAGTTTATAGTTAGTAATGACTTACCTGTTTGTCGAGATATTCGACTTCGGTTTTGATGGAGCGGCGGCCGCGCACACCGTGCTCGACCTTCTGCTCCGCTTCCTTGAACCTCTTCTTCAGGTCATCATAGACAGACTGCGGCTCATCAGTACGCAAGAAGCTGCGGGGTCCCAGGAAGTGTTCCACTACGCGATCTAAGTTGCCTTGGCGACCTCCGATCTAAAACACATTCAATAAGAGTCAGAGCTTGGTTGAAAAATACGTATTTTGGACGAATTTATGCTATGAAAAAATACCCGAGTGTTTATTTGTTCATCATTTCCAGCGAGGGATTAATTTTCACAAATCTTTATCTCTTAATCATTAGTAATTCGTTGATTTTGTTTTCTTAGTTCTGAATCTGAACGAGTTTGTATGAACACTTCCTCATTGTAAATTGCACGGAAAGCACAGCGTGGCGTGGCACCATTTTTGTTTTTTGGACGCTCGCACAAAATAGAAAGTTACCTCGAAAACGTTGAAGCTGTGTCCGAAGACTTCAGTGGTCAGGTTGAGACTAGCCGAACGAGGCAGGAAGGAGTTCTGCGAGTAGATCACGCTCTGTTCGACGTTGCCGCCGACACCCAGAGCGTCCACATTATAAGAGGCTTCACGGTAGAAGGAATATTTCCTGTTGAAGTACAAATTTAAAACGAGGGTTAAATAAAGAACGGTGGTTTAGGCTGCAAGCAAACAGCAAGGCAATTTTGGTAGTTTTAATGAGAGTAGTGGTAGAATGTGCTTTTTACAAATTCACTTCAAGATTGCGTCAGGCCAAAATTTTCTTAAAATTAACGACGTAATTTATAATCCTGATAGTGATGAAGAAGGTTTACCTGTCATCGACATTGAAACGACTGGGCGTCCGGATTTGGCCGTAGTGCTCGCGTGCATGCCTCTTGTCGGGGTTGGCCGAGGCTTTGATATGGCGCAGAGAAGAGGTGATGTAGCGGCCGACTGTAAATTAAAGAGAACGTTAATAATTTGGACTGTTATTTAATTTCAAATAAAAGTAAATTAAACGAATAAGATTGAGTTTAATAAATCTTGACGTTCAGTCTCTTTGGAAGACCCTCATTGACACCAGAAGACAGAAATGGAACGAAACATATGTATAAGAAGATAAATTAACGCAGTTATCAATGTTTTCATGTTACTGTTTCATAAATGTTTCCTCTATCTTTTATGACCTTCAAAAGCATTAGGCAGTATTTAAAAGCTTTTCTCCAATAATATTAAGAAGTTTAACGATGTAAGTTTAATTAGACAGTTTTTTGGGATTACAGGTCCAACTAATGTTCAACAACCTAAAGAATAAAGTTGTACCTTGGTGTACAGGCTCATTTTCCAGCAGGTTTTTGATCTCAGTAGCAGACTTGCCGCAGGGGCACTCGATGACAGCCAAGTATGCCTTGATGCGGATTTCAGAGTCCAGTTGACGGTTCTTCAGTAAAGTTAATGCTGCATTTTTCACCTGGGATGAAAGATAAGAGTTTTCAACTGAAGTCACGGCCTCCAAAAAACGAAGATCTGCATGGATAATAAGTATCAAAGGCAGAACTAATAAAGAGCTCCTCTTGAATTTCGGGGATATAAGATTTAAGGTTCGAGTATTATAAATGAAATATTATTTCTAGAAGACAGTTTATGACACAGTAGCAATTAGATTGGATAGACAGCGTAATATTCCTGTTTGGAATTTTTTGGTTACTTTAAAATTAATGACTAAAAAGAGTACTAGTGATCAATAAAAATCAAAACAATGCAAAAAAGCTTATTTTTTGAAATCATCATATATCATGTGCATAAGATTGAACGATGTTTTAAACGACGAATAATTTTGTTTTAACCTTCGGATGTAATTTTCAAAAGAGGAGTAGAAGAAAGCAGATCAAGAAAGAAATTTCCAACCTTGGCAGAGCAGGGGTCAGCCTGGAAGGCCTCAAGGGCTGCAGCCCGGACCCTCGGCTTGACGTTGTTGTCCACCGCACAATGTACCACCTTGTCGATCAGGATGTCTTCCAAGTGCCTGATGTTGCGGATACCCTTGAGTACAGCTACCACCTGAGAAAATAACCAAAATGAAATCAATACAATTCAAACGTTGAACATCCTAAAACACCAAAACAGATTTCCATCTAATATAACCATAGAATAATTACACTCTGTGTAACAAACTTACATTGTCCTCCTCAACCTTGCTCTTGGGCTTGCAGTTCTGCAGTTTGGCTCCCAGCTTGGTGCTAAGTGCGACAATGCCTTCAGACTTCCTGGTGTGGCAGAAGTGGTCGCGGCAGTATGTGCCAGCCAACGCTCCGACGCCAAGGTAGGTGTCCTTGGGAATGTGAGGGATATCCAGGAGAGACTGTGGAAATAAAAATTATAGACTTATTGTAGTAGCAGCAAATTTAATGAAATAAATATAGATTTATACTTATTTAGATAATAAAGTTAGTTATTGTAGAACACTCACAGTAGCTGCTTTAAGAGCTTCATTGTTGACGTGCTTTGCGTTGCCAAGGGACAAGAAAACGATCTGCTGTTCAAGGGCGTCCAGTTCCTTCTGCTTTAGAATTTGAATGGAAGCCTCAATGCTGTTGCCGGAGCCAGTTCGGAGCAGACCGTCGAGGAAGACGCGTCTAGAAAGAATCAAGAATTAAAAATGTTTAAAACTGTTCCTAAAGGTTCCGTTCTATGAAGAATATTTTATTTGTACTTACTGAATAAAGAATTCTACAGCAAAAACCGGTTTCTAACTAGCTTAGCAAATCAAGGTGCTAAATAAGTTTGTTGGAAGATTCATCACCGAACCGTGACAATTACTTAAGTATTTGTGAAATTCAGAAGAAGACGTAATAAAAACAAGAAACGATTCCTGTTTCGTTCCCTATCAGCAGTTAGTTGATATATTGGTTTAAATTATTATCTGTATTTCAATAAACTATCTGTACTGAAGAGTTAAATGTGTATAAGAGGCTTAGACTTACTTCTCCAAAGTGTTGCCTTTGACTGCGTTAAAGACCTTGATAAGGTCATCCTTGCTAGTGGGCTTCAAGATCTGAAATCAATACATAAATATGAATTTCAATACTGAATTTGAAATTATGATATAATCCACAAAACCGATGATTTCGTGACCACTTACCCTGACGAGTTGAGCGAAGTTACTGGCAGATTTTGAGCTAGCTTCAGAGCTGCAGGTTTTAGCGGTTTCCTTAACGGAGTTCAGAGCCGTTTGGAAGTTGCTGTGATCTAAGGTCACGCCATGGGGGTTTTCGAAGATGATTGTGCGGACTTGGGTGAAGGCACCAGCGTCAACCCCAGCGGACTTGCCAGTCAGCGTCAGTTTTGTGTGGACCCTGGAGCGGGCACCGTTCTCACCGACCGAGAATGGTCGGTACAGGTATTCTTCAGTGGCCGACACTTTCTCCGGAACTCCGTTGCTGATCTTTGATTCCACACTGAGGGTGGACTGCAGCACTTGGGTATCCGTGATTTGCTACACATAAGAAGAAAATGTTAAATTCATCGGAAGGTGATACATACATCATTGATTCATCTTAAAGTGATAGCGTAAATTCACGTGCCCTGTTTTTAATTATCATAATTCCAGTATTCAGTTTTTGAAGAGTTACAACTTAAGACGCAGAAAGTATTACTTACAGCGTTGTCATTGGTGATGGAAATAATGGGTCCATTTTGGCCTTGTTCTCGGTGCGCGCAGCGGGAGAGGTCCCGAGTGCGGTGGACTAGAACAGCACTGCCCTCCTGAGAGGAGGAGGCTTCAGTCGGGCAAGCACCAAAGACGTCGACCTGAGGTGGAGAAAAGTTATTTGTTTAAAAAGTCTGCTTTTTGAACACGGTCAATTTATGAAGTATTTATATAGCTTCCAGTGGTTAAATTTAGTTTTGTTTATCAAACTAATCAAATTAATAGGTAGCGATGTAAATTTTCATGGGTAATCTTAGGAGTGACTGTTTATAAGGACTTCCCTTATCTTCGCTCCTTCAGCTTAAAGCAACAACAGCTCTTTGCCTTTGCAATTATTTGAGTAAGACATATTCAAGGATTATATTTATTTTGTAGTGATCCTCAGTTAAAGTTTTGGCAATGACTGTCTTGCGCTTCTTATCCTTATAATTTGTTTTGCTTGAAAAATGAAGATAATTATGCAATCAGCAAAAAAACACCAAAACTGACATGTCTCTCTTACCTGGCTGGAAGCCTTTTGTTCAGTCTGCAACAGAGAAATGATAGCTCTCTTGATGTTGAGAGAGCGGCGAGTGTCGCCCTCTTCTGCGCAGATTTCTGATCCGACGCGGCCATCTTGTAGAGTGAAGCGAACGGGCTTTTCTAGGCCAGGGGGTTTGTTGTATTTCTGTGAAGAATGGAGGACAAATGGTTGTTTATTTTAAAACTGTTTCAAAGAGATTCTAAGAGAAAGAAGTGTAGGCAATATTTCTTAACAAATTTACCTTTTATTCTTTTTGGCCTTGACATGGCATTTTACGCTTTATCTTTAAAAGCAGTTCTTCCATGAAATGATTATTTTTATTTTACTATTTGTTTTGACCTGAACTGCGGTGGCTAACCCTTTACAGTAAAAATAGCTAATGGAACAATTTTTGTGTCAGTGACCATTTTACTGTAATTTCGTCGAAGTTTTCTCATACTCCGAAATGTGAACTATTGTGTCTATTTCTTACCTTGCCATCAGGTCCTGAAATGACCAGGTTCTGCACCCTGAGGACCAGAGCGCAGTTGCCCAGGGAAGCCACAGAGACTTGGCCCAGGAGTTTGACGCTGGTCTCTTGCTTATCAGCGCCGGTCAGGTAGACGGACACCGTGCCTTCCACGCCGTAGTTGTACTTGTGTCCATTCAGGTAGGTGGGACCGGATGAAGCTGGAAGATAAAAGGCAGACTTGAGGATTAAGTAGAAAACAAAGGGGACGGGCTACCAAACCGCGATTAGAATAGGATTAGAGAGTGACGTCAGCACACTGCCATTTCATGTAATATCATTGGATATAGGAATCTAGCTTGACCCAAGTCTATGCAATGACAGTGTGCTGACGTTACTCTCCAATCCTATTCTGATGGCAGTTTGATAATAAATGCAGACCGGCGTCTGGTGAATGCAAGTTACATCTGTGCAATTAAGTTGAGGAAATTTGTTTATGCGATCTAGGGCTTCGTATATTAGTTCTGCTACTCATTACTAGATGTCGCTAGGGTAGCGTTTAGCTACAAAACACTGGATTCTTGCGTTTTTAGCTTTGATTCAATTTACTGAAGACGTGTTCGATATTTATACAAAAGTAATAAAAAATTCTAACGCAACACGGATTATGATTTGCCTGATTCAAAAGGAAGAATAAAAATTTGATTTCGGTTTTGAAAATGAATAAGATTACAATGTAGATAAAACGATTTTTATACTTACATCCTTTGCACCCGACATTGCACCTCTCTGTGAAAAGCAAAACAAGAATATTAACACAGAAACAAACGTACAAAACAACGATTAAGTAAAAATAATTAATGATATAATTATCGAGTTAATTATTACCACAAGCAGCTTCCAATAATTATGATAGTAAATAGTCCCTTATCAGTACGTTAATGGTGACAATTCCTTGTTTACAATAAACTCATTAAGTTATACTACTTACATCAAAGTTTGGATATGATATTTTTTCTTCTGAGAGCAGAAAATGGCTTAAGGAATATCAATAGTGGCCCATTTAACTGAAAAACGTTGTGGCTTATAATTTACGGGTAAGTAATTGCGGGGCTAAAGAATTTAAAAAAAGGACTGATGACTTAAGTATTACAGTGTTTAATTTATAGTCTTCTGAGGAACTTACGTGATAATTATTAATTTAATTTGTTTTTACTATAATTCAAGATCAATAGTAATTTTATATTTCATCTTAGTTTGATTTAGCATTTCATTTTACATGTCCTTTAACTGTTTACTTTCATTTTTAATTTTTGGTTTTGAATGATCTGATTGTTAATGTACTTATACCATGTAATTCTTGGAAGTTATGTAAAATAAATGATAATACACTATTATTATCTGTCCGCAAAATAACATTTCCAAGACAAGCAACCGATAAGTTATCATATTTGCGTTCCATTGTGATAACTGAGGTCAGAGTCAATGCACAATGTTGCCGGATGTGGAAGGGTCAAGAAGCTGCTGAGGTCAGTGAATCAGAGAGCACCAGGAGATTTCCTAGATCTTATCTAGAAGTAGAGATAAGTTAAGAATTAAAAGTGCATTTTTAATTCTTCTGCACTATAGTGGAACATTATCGCCGTTTATTTGGAAAGCGCTGGGATCACAAATAGTTTTGAAATGATCTTTTTTTTTTAAATAGGAAGGAAAACGATCAAGTTGGTCATCTGATGGTAAGTGATCACCACTGCCCACAGACACCCGAAACATCAAGGAGATTGTAGATGAATTGCCAACTCAGAAGGTTGAGATGAAATTCTGTTTTGTATGTAACTCCAAAAGTACAAATATTACCAAATCTGTGAAGACTATTAAAACACCAAAAGATAACAACCTACTTCTATGACATAAAAACAGTATACAAAAGAATAAAGGCTCTAGTAGATTAAGGTTCAGAGAGCGGAAAATGTTACCACTGTTAGTATGAAGAACGCTTTTTGAGATTTGCTATACAAAAAAAGCAATATCAAACGTCATACAATCATGTTTGGATGTTTGTTCCTAAATTCCGTATGAACGGCTAAACGAATTGAAATAAAATTAAGCAGACAAAGAGCATGCTTAGGATTTTTAGCATCTTAATCCAGAGGGCTAAGATGGAATACCTCTTGTGCCAGTAATTACACCGGCTGTCTTGCTCTCCACGCCGGAACACAACAGTGCAAGCACTGCTGCGACGGCAGGATTAGGGAGCAAGATGGTGGTAGCGAACCTAATTGTACTCATGCGAAGCCGGGGCGAGTCGCCTAGTCTACACATCTACATCTACATCTACACATTTACATCTACATCTACACAACTATATCTATCTACATCTATCTACACAACTATATAAAGAGGTTAACTTTGTTTGTATGTAGGGGGTATAATCTCTGGAACTACTGAACCGATTTCAAAAATTCTTTCACAGATAGAAAGCTACACTATCCCTGACGGACATAGGCTACTAATTTTACGCGAACGAAGTCGCACGCGTCCGCTAGTAGAAGATATAATCACGCGGCCAAATCGCAGATAAAAGCTAGAATGTTATAATGTTTATGATGAAAACGGGAAGATAGCAGCTTCAAATTATTTTGTGATTTAATGTGCTTTTATCCGATAGACATGCGATTAGATAAGTAAAATAGAGGCCTCGGTGGACAAAAATCTATAGTTAGTACCGAAAGTTTTGTTGTGTTACTGATAATTATTGGATAATGTGTTTTGTCAGAACTTTTCCTTGTTTTTGGGCGTTTGTATGGCATAGTACTCAGGCCCGCCGCTAGCTATTTGAACGCCCATGTGCAATACTGATTATCTCTACTACCCTTTTTTATCTACAACTACCACTTAAGCCTGCAAATTTAGTTCCAAACATATTGCCAATTTTGTTCTTTCTAAGTTATATTTAAGTGGAATTTTGTGACCATTTTCCATGTGGTCTTCAAAGGTATTGGTCTACTCTTGGTCTTGTTATATTTACGAGCTTTAAAACTTTCATTGTTGTTATTTGGAAGGCAACATTGGCTTTTTGTTTACTCTCCAACCAAGGTCTGGAGTGTCACATGGACAAACAGACAGAGGGGTCGGCCCCCAATCGGGGCACTGATCGACTAAAAGGATAATTGGGCATTGTGGTACACTACGGCACGGCTTTGGTTGCAATACTGTTTATGAGACTGCAAAGGTAACAGAGAAAGATACTCCATCAAAACTATCAAGGTGTCTAGAAAAGTGACATTGTGTTAGCGTCAAATAGAAGAACGAATGAATAGGTTTGACATCAAGAGGAGTGTGAACCCACCGCTCTCCATACAAAAAGCGATAACGTTTTCCACCCTCTAAACCTTAACCTATAGCTATGGATTTTTATTTATATGTTGTCATTATGCCCCAGATTATGTTGTCAGGTTTGTATGTTTTGATTTTTAAAATATTCTTAATAGATTACAAAATATTGGCGCTTTTTTGTTACCAAAAAATCATTGCCATAAGTTAAAGTTTAGAGGGTGGAATTAGTTCTCGCCGTTTGTATGGGGAGCGCTTTTTGGGGCTGGATTCACACTCCTCTTAAGGATCGACCAATTTTGTCGGTTGCTTTCGCTCCCTAATGTCAAATGCATACATGTTGTCGTTTCTGCTAACGTCAACGCTAACAGAATGTAGCCTTTTCTTCTTCTTTCCTTACTCTTCTTTTCTTATCTGTGTAGACACGCTGGATTAAACTATTGTGTACCCAGCGCTCTCCGTGAAAAGGGATAAGACCTTTCACCTTCTGAACCTTAAGCTGTCATCATCATCATCTTCATCTCAGCCACAAGAAGTCCACTGTTGAACATAGGCCTCCTCCATGGATTTCCAAAGTGACCGGTTGGAAGAGCATATAAAAAAATTATAGCTAAAGCTTAAGGTTAACTGCGGCCCTAACATGACAGCCCAGATTTAGTTTAACCCCTCCCTGTGTCTCTGTCTAACTAGTGTCATAAGAAAGAGACGCACATAAAGATAAACTAAACTTGGCCCGTCATGTTAGGGCCACTGTAGCCATGCTTTTTTAAATGCTCTTCGTACTTATCCTTTGGAACTAGGTTTGTATGTTTTTTTTTAATATTCTTTATAGTGTTTTACAATGATAACAAAACGATACTTGTGTTACAATACAATACAATATGCTTTATTGAATACCACGTTACAATGTTATTACTGTGTGTGTTACTGTGTTAGTTGCTTTGAAAACACATCATTCCCATAATGAAGGTTACAACCGATAATGGTCCTCAATTCACATAGCAATGTTCATCGTATAGAATTTTAGTTGTTCGCTTAAATTTAAAGTGATGGACTGTACAGTAAACTGATTCATCACATGTCTCACGAGAGAACAAGAAATTCTGATTATTCAATTTAAACGAGAGATCTAAAGAAGCCGATAAGGTAACTCGGAGAGCTTTCCTCTATCCCTGCCAATTTAGTCTTTAAGTGTAATAACTATCTAGATAATAGACATTATCCACTAAGAAGATATACTTAATGGAAATTCTTCTTTGTCTTGGTTAGTTAGATTTTGAGAGTTACAGAGAAAATAAACGGGTACTTATAAAGTATTAAAATGGAAAGTGATTCTGGTTAGATCGAATAAATAAATGGAGGTATCGGAGTAATTTATACGAATTGACCCTAATCAAGCACAGCTACAACAAACATTTGCCTCTCACAAGAACCGAACCCAGACCCTCTAGCTTCTTAGGCTCACTATCAACTAGGCCGAATGTAAAGTAACAGAGTTTCTCAATTTGTAGGCTGTTTAAAAAAAAGTGTTTGAGGATTTTTACGAGAGTTTTGAGAATGGGTCAAATGTTGGCTTCCGATTCTTGGCATTGGTTGGTCCTGCGCCCGCGCCGGATGTCGCGCATCGATTCGTTTAGTCGGTAACGTCGCTGCACTAAATTGCGGCCATGCTGAATGATAGATCTTCCTGTTAAGCATAATTGTCGTCTCGATCATTTCGCCATAACCTAACGTTATAGTCATTTTGACGACTGTCATTTTTGTTTAATACAAATACAAATAATGTATTTCTCAACACAGGTGGACAATGAGATGTTAAAATTTTTCTATAGTATCACCATTTTTTGTCATCAGGCATACACATATTTCGCAAGTCAGCGTACAGCAGCAAGCATGATTAAGATTCTGGAACTTTAACAAGAAGGCAAGTAACTTTTAGTTTCAGCTCTGAATTCTTGTCATCTTTTTTTTATAATCGAAATTTTTACTTTCTTTTGTATTTTTTTAAAGACGAAACATTGAAAAATTCGCAGGGTATGGTAGCGGTAATGTGGCGAAACTGGCAAACGCAAGGCATGGAATACTGATGTGGCAGGTTCGAGTCCAGCCATTACCCTAATTTTTCTTTGTGTTGTCCTTCATTATTGTCTTGTCTTAAACAAACGCACTCGCAAATGAACGAATTCAAGTGCCAACTATTAATACTTGTCGAAAACAATGGAGGCGTTCGTTTGATAAGGAGGTCGTGTTGATAAACCAAAAGCTATCTGTTTGTCATTGTATTATCGAGTGCTTGGACCGTACCTACTGGTCATTGTCAAGGCAAGAGTTCACTTATACAAGAACTTTTATAAACTTTTATCTTCGTTTAGAGTTAGAGCTGCGTAGTTAAAAAAGAGATAGTATTTACTTATATCTTCCACCGATAGCGACAGTTTCATTATCAAACGCCAATACAGCAAGCCCTGGTTTTCAGAAGACTAGTTTACAAATTGAAGTAGATTATTTTATACAGGGACCATAGTAAATTTCCCTGTATTTCTAATTTCTTTGTATCTTCTGAGCAATTACTTTTTTTTCTAGATGTTAAGTAATTTATTGTTCTCATTTTATGTTACTTTTATATTATGTGATTGTATATATATGAATAAACTATTACTTAATTAGTGAAAACTTTGTTTCATTCGGAGTTGAGACCTTTGGTCTGTGGGGTCCTAGTGCACTAGGCCTCGTCAAAGAGATCTCGAAGAGGCTGGTCGACGTCACAGGCGACTGTAGAGCTGGCAGCTACCTCGCACAGCATAATAAGCTTAACTATACAGAGAGGTAATGCTGCCAGTATCTTCGATACCATGCCAAGGGGCCTTCTTTTTTGATATATTTTAATTATAATATTGGTATTAATGTTTAGTATTTAGTTTTTATGTAGTTTAATTGTTTTAAATTATGTTTATTAAATATACGAGTATTAGTGAAAATTACAATAATACAATATGCTCTTTAGATATTTGCTTAGATTATTCTTATCTATCTTTACAAGAGACAAATATAACTCTGTTATTTCGTTTGCCATTTTATCTATAACTTCATCAATTACTAGCGACCGACCCCGGCTTTGCATGGGTACAATAAGGCTCTAAGCAACAGTGAAAACCGTATCAAAATCTGCTTCGTGGTTTAGAAGGAGTAGCCAGCCGAAGATACGACGACGACAGACAGGAATGGATAGTGACTCTTTTATACTAAAATATATAATAAAACAAAACATACGAACCTAGTTCTAAGGCATAGCAACAGCATACTAAAAACCATGACGTTAAAGTTCAGAGGGAGGAAAACTCGCCGTTTGCATGAAGAGGGTAGGCAATCGTCTGAACTTAAACTATTGTAGATTGTTCTCTCCTATGACGATGGCTTTGGAAAATAACGAGAGAGTTTGAAACGATTCATTGTCTTGGATAAGTGAAGTCTTTGTGTAAAGTAGAGACAGTATTGAAGCTACATTGATAACACTTGATAACGCGGTCAAAGTTTATCCAATGTTTATTGCAGCCAGCTATCTGTTAGTTAGCAACAGAGGTGTCAAGGAAAACAGGGATGTGGTTACAAAGTTTACAAAGTCCCATTTAGATTATTAGCGATCCAGAATTTCGCACGACTACAGTTAATATGTAATGTACATAGATACCTTCCTTTGAAAAAAGTATATAAAATATGACAGTGGAAAATGTATCAAAATCCTTAGCGAAGTTTAGAAGGAGTAAGTGACCGAAGATGTAAGGACAGATAGAGTTGAATTAGCGACTCTGTTTTGTACTATGTAAAGATTGATGTTGGTGTTATTATAGAAGCGAAACTAGCATGGCTCATCATTATATCAATGAAAATATGTTATACCCTTGATCATTATTGGCAAAAGATATACTTACATCGAAATGATAATACAATTTCGGTAAATATTTTCAAGCAATCTTTCATGTTTTTACATTTCTTCTTATTCAGTGAACCTCATGTTTCCATAATACAAAGGTTTAAAGTGATAAAGTTATCGATAACTATATTTACGGACTCAATTTTAATTTGAACTGATAAGCGTGATTTATATTAAGAAAAGTAAATAGCAAAATGACATTGTATTAAAACTATTATGTTCTTTGTACCAATGGTTTATTTAACTAATTAGAGTAGATACATTCAGTTTGTTAACGGCTTTCGGCAATCTTAAAATTGTCGACTCGAGTTTCTTAGAAGCACGAAGATTGAAAGAAAGAAAAAGAAAGGATATATTCATATACTAGATTTTGACTATTTTAAAATTTTATCAATTTTGATAAATAACTCAATTTTGATATTGGGAAAGTTAAAGTTGAGTTAAATTTCAAAGATAAGAGTATAAATTTGAATAAATATTTTATATCGTAACATTAATCGAAACTTTTGCGTACTTTATAACGTTACCTATCAGTTTTGTTAGATATCCTAATGACCAGTTTTGGTTAGGGAAGATTAAAGGTTTTTAATTCAGTTGTTGGGCTAGGTGATTTTCAAATTGAGTTTAAAATTAGATTTTTAAATTTTCTACTCTTTATTATTTACCTAATCGGTTAATTTACTGGAGGATGTTTATGGAATTTTAATAGATTTCAATTGGTGTATTTTTAGTTATAATTACAAAGACAAAGATGATAGGGACGAATATTTTAAAAATTCTATTGTTATTATTGAACTGTAGTTTATGAATACATTCAAATGTTTTTAAAAATAAAACAATAAACTTAATTTGAAACTTGATGATGAGTTTCGATTATTGTATTGTAATTCAAAATTTTAATGCAACTTTGTAAGTTTTAATTTCAATTTTAGACTGTATCTTTGTTAAATCTATTTGTAATTGCTATCTGAATGAATTGTTTATTATTTGAAAGTAATCATTGTTTTAGTTTAGTTAATCGTTTAGAAATTTATGAATAAGATAAGCAATGGAAAATATACGGAATTGGCTGTTTCGAGAGGATTACTCCTTATGATTAAGCAAATATTTTTTGTAATTTTCTTCTCTTACCTAATCAATTCTCTTGCCTTTATCATATGAGATAAAAAAAATACGTTTACATTTCTGAACAATATAACTGCATTTTACTTTCGCAAATAGGTTAAAGTCTATTATTAATTTATTATCTAAATTTTATAACATTTAATATCTTAGAAAGTTAAGTAGGAAATATTGTCAGCTGAATAAGGAATGAAGGATTTTTTTATCAAAAGTAATGCTTCTAGTGAGTATACTGTTTTAAAAACACAATTCTACTTTCTGGTGCCAGGCAGGTAAAAAAAAAGCTTGTAGGTACAGTTGACTAAGATTTTACTTTACCGCTTTTGAATATTGGATATGGCTTAAAAGGTGATAAAGCAATTATATCATAATGAAAGATTGTTATCTTGAAAATAAACCAAAAAATATATTTGTAGTAATATGAAATGCATTTAAGTATAAAAAATCAAGAAAACATTATACCTAAGTGACTAATTGACAAAAAATCTCAGTATTAATAATAAAAGTATCTTAATATCCTTCAGGCTTCAGCGGTGCTTAAAAAATATTCAGTTGTCATATTTTTGAGTGTATAAGTTTGTCCACTATCGACATTAATTATTTAGAATTGAGTCGATATTTAAGTACGTTTAATGATTAAAGCCAAATTATTAAATTTTAATTAAATATAATGAAAAAACAAAATATAAAATAAATAAAAATAATATTTCCATTTAATAATTCGAATGTTCTACATGAAATACAGAATATTGGTTATATGTATACTTTAAAGCCCAATTGTTTATTTTGCATGTAGTTATTCATTCACATTTTTATAATACTGCTCGTATATTTTTGGTAAACATTAAACTTAAATAACACAAAAAATATATGGAGATAGCTGCGAATGTTTTTTTTAATAAATTCAAAGTTCCCAAGGGAAAATAATGAAAATGGACCCCTAAGTATGTAACGGTAAAAAGCGCTAGGGAATGATTTTGCGGGGCAATTAACACGAGCTTTTTTTAAATATTCTTCTTTTGCAAGTAAAAAGCTTTCATGACTTTTAATGGTTTATAAAACGAAATAAAAACGGACACCACTGATATTATCACAATTTGAAAACTTCGAAAACAGGTACTTTGTAGAGTTCGCAAAATCATCCCGTTGCACAACAAAAAATGAAAAAAAAACTCACCATCAGTATACGCTGGATTCCATAAAACGGAAAGTACTATCAGCACACTAAATATGCTCCAACTATACCTAGGCCCCATGTTGGCGGGGTTTATAAGGTTACACTAAGATTAATTCAGTCGACTGTACTTATGCTAGCAATACTTGTTGCTTCTACCCCGGCCGTAAGGTAAATGCGGCGGCGCGGCGGCCCTGCGCCTTTATATAGACAACGGACCGGCGCAGGAGTGGGGTCAAACAAAATCTAATGCTTGCTGTTTATGTCGCTAAATTGAGGGTGTATCGTTTGCTAATTATTATCGGTGTTAGTGGACTATTATAATAATATAAAGGATGTTTGTTTGTCCATTTTTAGGGTTCCGTACCTCAAAAGGAAAAACGGAATCCATAAGGATCAACAAAGTGATCTTACAAAGGATCACTTTGTTGTCCGTCTGTCTGTCTGTCTGTCAAGACCATTTTTCTCAAGGACGCGTGGAGGTATTGAGTTGAAATTAATATCACATGCTCAAATCTGCAGTCTCTTAGAGCCATGAAAAAATGAAACTTCTAAGTCAACGCAATCAAAAGATACGGCCGTTTATGCCGCATGTTTCATACATTCGCAAGGCACTCAAAAACCTATAGAGTACTTCCCGTTGACCTAGAACTATGAAATTTGGCAAGAAGCAAGGTCTCATAGCACAAATAAAACAATAAATCCGAAAACCAAAATGCGACGCTAGATGTTGTTGATGACGAAACCCTCGGTGCGCGAGTCCGACTCGCACTTGGCCGGTTTTTTTAATAGTAAGGTGAATGAGCATATGGGTAACTAAATGACCTTCACCGTCCATGAACACCTGCAACACTAAGGAGCCTGCAGATGCGTTGCCAACCAAGAAGGCTAAGATCCTCGTGCGCAAGTATTTGCACTGGCTGTCTTGCTCTCCACGCCGGACACAACAGTGCGCGCACTGCTGCTTAGCGGCAGGATTACCGAGCAAGATGGTGGTATCACGACCACGGTGGTATCGAGACGGTTTGACGACCTGCGGTCCTAACATGACAGCCCAGGTTTAGTTTAACTCCTCCCTGTGTCTCGGTCTAACTAGTGTCATAAGAAAGGGACGCAGATAGAGATAAACTAACCTTGGCCAGTCATGTTAGGGCCACTGTATGGCACAGTGGCACATGTGTCTGCTTTCTGTGCAAGAGGTCCCGGGTTCAAATCCTGGTATGGCCAAATATTTGTGTGACGAATACGAATGTTTGTACCTGAGTCATGGACGTTATTTGTATTTAAGTATGTATTTATCTATATATGTATGTTTATCCGTTGTCTAGTATCCATAGTACAAGCTTTGCTTAGTTTGGGACTAGGTCAATTGGTGTAAATTGTCCCGAGATATTTATTTATTTTTTTATCAATCAGGAAGGACCTGCTCAAAGTGTGTTCATGTTTCATCTTGATACGAAGCTTAGAAGCTGAGTTAGATACCTACTTCCAAATCCCACGGTTACAAAATTGCGGACTAAAACTGGTATCTAAAATACGAAGAACAAATACCAAAACAATATCACCACGTGGTATATACTTACAAACAATAAATACCCCAGTATCGATATCTCTTGATCCTCAAACAAACAAGTACCTAGAATTATACTCGTAATCCTGCCATTAAACAATGGTCCTTAATTCCTAGAATTAAGGCTCTCGAACGTTCATATTAATAGAACAATAGATAGAGTATGGAAACTTTCTGACCTTAAACCGAAATTAGATTACCTGTTACTGGGTCCCTTTATCAGAGTATTAGCTTAGCAACCATTGCCCTATGCGAAGCTACAATTTTTCTTTATACATTATAGCGACCCGCCCCGGCTTCGCACGGGTACAATCAATTTTAAGGCTCATTTTTCTACACCTTCGGTTACATTGTTCAAATTTTACCAAGGATCCCTAATTTTTTTCAAAATGAAATGTAGCCTATGTCAAATTGGAAGAATGTAGCATTCTATTGGTGAAAGAATTTTTTAAATCGGCCCAGTACTTTTTGAGCCTATTCATTACAAACATACAAACATACAAAAATAGGTACAAATCTTTCCTCTTTATAATATTAGTGTAGATTAACTGCAGAGTTTCTTGCGGCGTTTCTTCTCAGTAGTATCTTCCATTTTACGAAGCGCTAGTAGATTCAGCCGTGTAAAAGAGCCTATATGGCCTACTTGCAAAATAAATTTTGCATTTTCATTTTTATATAGTAAAGGGTTCAAACGAGCAGATGGGTCACGTGATGGCAAGTAATTACCACCCATAGAGACACCCACAATATCAAAAGAATCGCAAGTGCTTTGCCGGTCTTTAAGAAAGAAAGTTTTGCGGGTGGTAGGACCTTGTGCAAGGAAGGTAGATAGCTACCACCATCTTGCTCGTTAATCCTGCCGGTAAGCAGCAGTGCTCGCACTATTTTGCTCCGGTGTGGAGAGCAAGACAGACGGTGTAATTACTGGCACAAGAGGTATTCCATCTTAGCCCTCTAGGTTGACAACGCATCTGCAATCTCCTTGGTATTGCGGGTGTCTATAGGCGGTTGTGATCACTTACCATCAGGTGACCCACTTGCTTGTTTGCCTTCCTGTTTTATAAAAATAAAGTAATAGGCTCCTTTCTTGGCCCTAAGTCGTATTCAATAGGCTAGTTGACTCATATCAAATTTGGCGCAATAATTTAATATTTCCGGCAGTGTTTGACTTACGAAACTGAAATATATCAATTTCAGATAATTTAAGTCCACGATGGTTACATAATTTAAATTGTTTTTTTTTTTTTTTATATATTTTTTTTTTAAACGCATTTAACCCTTTCGACCATGTTGTGACTTCATTAATCTTGTAAACAAACTAACGTCAACGACAGTGTTGCCATTGCTACGGCAATTGCCGTGTTCTACGGTAATTTGACATAATTAAAAGGAAATCTACGGCCTACGGCAGCAAATCTATTACCGTAGCAAAATCTACGGCAATTTTGAAAAGTCGTATTTTGGTTAAGTTCCAAGCCAGGAAACGCAAAAAAAAACAATGCGTATCTTTGACACAGAAATCCCTGTTTGTTGTTTCATGACTAGCCACAAATTTAGCTTTACAGTTGCGCGTGGCGCTTGTATCATGTTATTGATAGTTAGTCATCTTAGTCTTAGATGACTAAGGCTCACCAAATAGCCGCATTTCTATGAAAAATGGCCATTTTGGCGAGCTTTAGTCACCCGGTGAGATTCAAAAATCGCACTCCTGCGCTATATTATTGACCTTAAACCTTTTTTACCTGAATACCTGTTTTTGGGTCCTGGAGCTTATCAGCGTGTTAGTTTAGAAACCATTGTTATTTTAGAAGATTTCTGTAAAAATGGTTTTTACAACTAAAGAGATAAGCAGGCTAATTATTTCCTGTAAAATCTTATTACTTATTCATAGGTTATCTATGGTAAAAAGTTTTTGTTGGTTTTTATGGTAACTGCTAAGGAGCTTACGGAAAAGGTTAGTGCATTACTCGCGCATTATTTGGAGCGAGTGCCATCTTAGCCATGTTTCACCAAAGTACCTAACATTATGCTAACATATTATAACACTGGCCCTAAAAAGGCCGACCCAGGTTTAAAATTTTCCCTGCGTCTTTGTCAAACTAGTGTCATAGGAAAGGGATGCTGGGATGGGAGGAACCTAAGACCATGTGTACCCAGCGCTCCCCATACAAACGGTGTTAACGTTTTCCACCCTCTAAACCTTAACCTATAGACATGATTTTTGGTATGTTGTCATTATGCCCTAGAACTAGGTTTATAGTTTGAATTTTTTTAATATTCTTTATAGTTTCAAAAATATTCACGCTTTGTTATTTTGTATGGACACCTAAAATGCAAATATTGTCAAATCTATAAAGAATATTTAAAAAATGAAAAGTTACAAACCTCGTGCTAATCCATTAACATACTAAAAAAAACATTGCCATATTATGTCGAGGTTTAAAGGGTGGAAAACGTTATCGTCGTTTGTATGGGAAGCACTGTTTGGGGCTGGGTTCACACTCCTCTTAAAGGTCGGCGATGAATCAGCATCTACCTCTCTTGGGTTGTTCCTAATGGGCAGCGGAGATCACTTCCTCGTACGGTCAGGTAGCCCTGAGGGGTAAATACACTAAAGAACCCACTAGGTCGAAGTGTATCCGAAAGGACCCCTTATAAACAAGATAAGAAGATAAGACGATCAGGTAGCCCCCACGCCCGTTTGCCTCAATTTGCTATAAAAAACCCTTTTCATTTTAGCTATTTTAATGAATGAAATATTCTACACGTGGTAATTTCAAGCTTACACAAAAAAGTACGAAACAGTTCTACTACTTACTGATAAAAGCGATAAATTGTTTATACATACAACAAATTATCGGAACATTAAACACTTTAATTATTTAGGTAGCTACCAAGTAACGCAAATACCGCGTTCTGATGAAAATAGTCAAGTTATTGATAGTATTAGTACTGGGGCAGTTAAATGAAACATTAATCAATTAATCTTTAGGTGAAGTTAATAATAAGCAACAAAAACCCAACATTTTTGATGTTTGAATAGTGTATTTGTAAAGGAAGGAATTCAAATAAATTATAAAGTCAACATTTTTACGTTTCAAAAGTTGAAGATGATGAAGCAATAAATAGTAATTTTTTGGCAAGGAATACGGTATCTAAAGGTTTGTGAAAAGAACAAACAAAGATAACCATTTATTTGGTGCTCGGAAGTAATTATGGTGAACTTATAACTGAGGGACCTAAGGCAACTAAATGAATAATAAAATATGCATTTTCCAGCGAGGTACACCATGCAGGTCTTCAAAAGGAGCAAGGATTTTGCAGGTTCGGCAAAGCGTGCGTGGTTAGTCGTTACCCTAGAGTTGCAAGAATCCATCTGCTACCACCGTCTTGCTCGCTAATCTGCCGCTAAGCAGCAGTGCTTGCACTGTTGTGTTCCGGTGTGGAGATCAAGACAGCCGGTGTAATTGCTGGCACGAGAGGTATTCCATTTTAGCCCTCTGGGTTGGTAACCACTTTGGTCTTGCGGATGTCTATAGGCGGTGGTGATCACTTACCATCAGGTGACCCACTTGCTTGTTTGCCTTCCTATTTCATTAAAAAAAACATGTGGCAGTAATTGTTACAGTCAGGCGAGCCCCATGTATTTTTTCCACCGACGTGGCGTTAAAGAAAAAGCTTTATATTGGCTATCAGATATTTCGAATCGGAAAGGGAGCCAAATTTGAGACGACCCTTTGTCGCCTCTCGTCAGCTCGCTGTTGTGTAATGTTCGAGCTTGTTTAATATTTTTGAGCAAAAAACTTATTTATTTGCATATTAATAAAACGGATCACTCATCGTCATCAAATCATCATCAAACGATTCTCTCATCGTCCGAGCAATCCAAATATTTATCTATTCCCTGCCTTCAGGAGGTCAAAGAGAAGGCAGGGAATAGAGAAGCACATCGATTACTCCAACGATGAGAAAGCATAGCGTTAAGATTTTGAGAGTGTCCACGAATGTTGGCCAGAAGAGCAGTTGCCCTTGTGAATTATTTTATAATAAAATGGAGATAATGAACTTTACAATGCTGAGGTTATGGAGACAGAGAAATGACGAGGTCTTTGAGCTAATAAACTTTACTCATTGCTAGTAAATACACTTAATTTACTTGAAGTCCTGACAGCATCTGTCTCAGTCCAGGGTCAAACCAGCAAAGTATAAAAATACTCGGTAGATTGCGGGCTAGGTATTTGATAATTATTGTTTATGTCCCGGGTACGTTGAACCCTACAGATAGTGGGGCATGAACCGAACTGCTAAAGCAAGTAACCATGCTGTGATAGTGGTTGGAAGATTTGCTTTAAGTTTCTTAGCCCCTGGCCATTCTGGTCATAATAAAAACGTTACTGGCAATCACCGACAGATATAACGCAGCGGGCAAGGTGAAAATATATATCAAAGGATGTCTGTCTGAACCTTATTATCTATTAAAAAAGATTTCAAACTAAAACAGTAGCGACAGTAAAACAGTCTTACACGAATTGAGTGACACAATAGGTGAGGTTAAGACAGAAAGTAGTCGATATAATATATAACTTCTATCTTCTTCTTCTAGGGCTTTTTAAAAAAAATACAACATAGGAAGGCAAACGAGCAAGTGGGTCACCTGATGGTAAGTGATCACTACCGCCCATAGACACCCGCAACACCAAAGGGATTGCAGATGCGTTGCCAACCCAGAGGGCTAAGATGAAATACCTCTTGTGCCAGTAATTGCACCGGCTGTCTTGCTCTCCACCCTGGAACACAACAGTGCAAACACTGCTGCTTATTCGGACCGACCTTGCACAAGGTCCTACCACCCGCGCTTCAGGTAAAAACTTGTGTTACTTAGATCCGTCCGGATAGCTAACTACCATCTTGCTCGCTAACCCCGTCGCTATCAGCAGTGCTTGCACTGTTGTGTTCCTTCGTGGGGTGCAAAACAGCCGGTGACATTACTGGCACGAGAGTTGTTCCATCTTAGCCCTCTGGGTTGGCAACGCATCTGCAATCTCCCTGGTCTTCAGAGAGTCTACGAGCGGTTGTGATCACTTACGCTCAGATGACCTACTTGTTCGTTCGCCTTATCCTATATTCGCAAAGAAGGTTGTCAGCTCTTTAACCTTTAGGAAGATTCCTTAATTATTGCACAACAATGTTGACACACAGAACAACAACAGGGCCACCCACATTGACAACAATATCCTTATTATGTGCGTTTCTTATCACTATTATTGTTTTGATCTGCAAAACATACCCGGATGTAATCATCGTACTTGATGTGGACTACTACTAAATATAGGGTTTAATTTTTTTTTTATGAAATTGGAAGGCAAACAAGCAAGTGGGTCACCTGATGGTAAGTGTACACTACCGCCTATAGACACCCGCAACATCGAAGAGATTGCAGATGCGTTGCCAACCGAGAGGGCTAAGATGGAATACCTCTTGTGCCAGTAATTACACCGGCTGTCTTGTTAAGACCTCCACGCCGGAACACAACAGTGCAAGCACTGCTGCTTGGCGGCAGGATTAGCGAGTAAGATGGTGGTAGCGATCCGGACGGACCTTGCACAAGGTCCTACCACCCGCAAAAAAAGTTTTAAAGGGAAAAGACAGCTCCAGTCCACTATAAATAGCTATAGTGTTCAGGAACATAAAGTAGTTTGGCAATATTTTTGGTTGTGAGCTGTGTCGGTCACAGTACACTAACGACAAGCAGCAGTGCTTACACTGTTGTGTTTCGGCGTGGAGAGCAAGACAGCCGCTGACTTACTGGCACAAGATGTATTCCATCTTAGCCTTCTTGGTTGCCAACGCATCTGTAGTCTCTATAGTGTAACGGGTGTCTTTAGGCGGTAGTGATCACCTTACCATCAGACCCACTTGCTCGTTTGCATTCTTATTTTATAAAAAAAATACTACTTATTTCAGTTCAAAAGATACAGCACAGTTGTAATAATAGGCTTTGAGTAAGGAAACCTAAGGAAAACTAAAACAAATAATGTCAGAAATATTGCTTTACACGAACGAAATAAGTTATTTAGCACATCATTCATCAGCGGAGACTTCTGGGCGTAATTGCCCTAGATAATCACGATTTATGAATCATAATTAAAATGGAATCCATAAAGCAAATTAGTTCTCAAATATACAATGTAAGCTATTCCTTATCGAAGCCGTTTGCGCGTGTAACACATCCGTGTACATCCAGATAAAATTCTGCAAGCTTCAATGTCACATACAAAGATTGGATACAAAGTATGAATTCACTTGAGAAAGTTCAGCACTGGAGAGCGACTTTTGAATCTCACCGGGTGACTAAAGCTCAGCAAAATAGCTGTTTCATAGAGGTTCGGTCACTTTAGTGAGCTTAAGTCACCTGGTGAGATTCAAAAATTGCACCCCTGAAATAAACTGGTGCAAGCCTTACTCCCATAGGTAAAAACTTAAGTACTTAAAGCCTTTCCGTAAGGAAGCTTACCTGATCTGTAGTTTTCCAATGTTACCGTTCTTTGGATTTATTTTAAAATCTAAAGCATTCATTTTGATCGATTGCCTGCATTGAATTACTCTCCAGGAGTGCAACTTTTGAATCTCACCAGGTGACTAGAGCTCACCAAAATGGCCGAATCTCGATGAAAAATGGCTACTTTGGTGAGCTTTAGTTACCCGGTGAGATTCAAATGCAATTTTTGAATCTCACCAGTTGACTAAAGCTCACCAAAATGGCCGCATTTCTATGAAACACGGCCATTTTGGCGAGCTTTAGTCACCCGGTGAGATTCAAAAATCGCACTCCAGTTACTGATTTCTAATGGCAACATACCAAATTGCCAAAAATAAACTATGAATTAGACTTTTGAACTTTTAGCCAAACCCTTTACAAATCCATTGGTATTTTTTAATACCTACTTAATATAGTTTGTTTTAAATCTAAGGGTAGGAGAATCAATACCATGGAAATTTCTAAGTCTAAATGTTTTCTCTAACCTTCAGTGTAACGGTTGTTACACTGATAACAGCTACATGTCAGTTATCACTATCGCTGACCCATGACCTCTGCTGTAATCGAATAGGTAACCAGTCGTAATAGGTACCATTTACTAGCTAGCACGTTGTCAGCGTCACTCATACACTTATACTAGCGGATGCCCGCGATTTCGTTCGCGTTGAATAAGCAGCCTATGTCTGCCGTAGCCTATAGATAGTGCAGCTTTCTATCTGTGAAATAATTTTTGGAATCGGTTCAGTAGTTCCAAAGGTTACCCCCTACATACTCGTACCTTTGCTCGTACAAACAAAAACCGTCTAAGTGTGTGTCGGGCCACGCGTAGTGTAGGGTTCCGCAGTTGCCTGATTACTCGTAAACTTGTAAATCGAACTTAGCTGTGATAGTTTTTTTTTTATTTTTTTTTTATGCAATAGGAAGGCAAACAAGCAAGTGGGTCACCTGATAGTAAGTGATCACCACCGCCTATAGACACCCGCAACACCAAGAAGATTGCAGATGGGTTGCCAACCCAGAGGGCTAAGATGGAATACCTCTTGTGCCAGTAATTGCACCAGCTGTCTTGCTCTCCACGCCGGAACACAACAGTGCAAACACTGCTGCTGTTTTTAACCTTTAATATCGTTTTATATATGCATACCACAGTGATTTTTTTCCTATATTTAAAAAGAACCATTTAGCTGACTGGGGTTAGACACTTGACTTTAGGACATGAAAAAAGGATACGTTAATCGAAAATTTGTTTACGCAAACCGACAATATTTTTGAAAGACCCAACGACATCTCACACTATGGGGTAGATAAGAAAAAAACACCCTCACCTTGCGTGATACGTGTAGGAGAGGTAAGTACCCTAAACATTTTTTTTTCACCTTTTTATTTTACCACTCTAACAGATTGACTAACTTTATAATTTCCACCAGAGATGTGCGAGGATGCGTAACGAGGGATGTGTTTGTAAAGAACCAATGAGCCGTTTCCACCAGAGCTGTGCTGACCGAGGCGAGGTAAATGAAGCGATTCTATTGGTTCTTACAAACACATCCCTCGCTACGCATCCTCGCACATCTCTGGTGGAAACGCAGCCTAAGAGCCTTTTTGAAAGAGTTCAGTTACTTGATATGGGTTGATTCAAAAGTTATTGCAGGTAACTTCATGATCAAGTTCGAATTGCCGACCGGAGGCGTTGCACGGGCCGATGGACCCATCGTCTTCAGTATAATATAACCCTTAAATGTATTTATCAATTTCATTTGCTAAGCAATCGTAGTTGCCCATACCTCTCGCGAGGACTACTATTTGCAATATTCTAATCACAGTAAAATGTACTAAGAGTCTTTGAACTTAAGTAGTATTTTTAATTAGCTAGAGTATATTGACAGATGGCAGTGTGAATATTTCGTATTTTAAACATGATTTCATAGAAATATACAATGAGAATCGTGTAACTGGTGATATTAGGGTAACTTTCATTCTTGAACAGTGCTGTACTTCAACTCTAATGGAGTAAACACGTCAGATGTCCGTCCGCAAACGTCAGTTTACTTCAGCTAATTAAAACGACTTTAAGCGGCGGACGGACAGACGGACGGACATGGTGAAACCATAAGGGTTCCTTGACTGCGGAACCCTAAAAAAGGCGAGCCCCATGCTTGTTTACCACCAACGCTGAATTAAAAGTTGTTATTTAAACAATAATTATCTCAATAATGGATTCCAATGAATGGAATGAAATCATCCTTTTATCCCAAACACCGGGAGTCAAAGTATTGCAGAAGATAAGGATTTAAATACTGAACGACGTAGTTCTCATGTTCCAGTATTGTATAAACAAAATGATATACATTGTTTTGTATGTAATTGTGTTTAATGATTTCACTATGACGGCGACAGCTTGAATTGGCAAGTGAAATAAATAATCATTTTTTATTGCAATAATTTAAGATGAAAAACGCTCTATAGATTTTTTAATGCAATGAATATCAATTACAGGTTTTAAAAAGGTTTAGAAGTGAGGCTAATCCCTATTAGCCCGCTAAATTACGGTATTCATAAAAGTTAGGTACATTAAAATAAATTAAACTATGTTTCATTGTTTCTGCTAAGGGGCGAAAGGAACATGATGATGATGATGATGATGTTTCATTATCCGTCATTATAAATTTGGCTTGGAATGAAAAATATTTAGATATTTTATTTGTTATGAATAAAATGGTAGGTTTTTCAGCGATATTTTCCCAACTTATACAATATGAAGGGCAACATAAGCTCAAATAACAGGTTCCATGGTTGTCTGTAAGATTTTGCTGTGAAGCACTATGACCGTCAATTGTCTACCCTGAAAAAACAGTCATTTTCACATCTGAAGTGCGATATTTAAATCTCACCACGTGACTAAAGCTCACCAAATTGGCGGTTTTTCATTGAGAATCCGCCGTTTTGGTAAGCTTTAATCATCAAATTTAATCACATTCAAAAACTGCGCCTCTGGCTGATTTTTTGTGTTCTAATTCTGTGCCTCCTGTGATAAGTGATGTAACTCGACTTGTACCCTTTTGTGTTTTTTTATTTAGAAATAATCAGAAAAAAATTACGAATTTTTTGGTCTATGTCACGTACTTCTAGGAGCTATAGTTTCGGAGATAATTTTGTGAAAAGTGATACAAGTAACGGCGTTTCGGCAAAAAAATGGTGCAAATTGATATATATCAAGTTGTAACCCCCTTTATGTGACTGCTCTTAAGGCTATTTTCGTGCTTTGTGGTATAAGTGAAATTGAATTTATTTTCACATTTTATTTTTCGGTATTTTTTTCAGAAAAATGGATATATCTACAGTTATATCACTTTTGACCAACTTTTCTAAAACCAGACCAGGGTACAACTCAACATGTACCTACCAATGCGAGACCAATTTGATAATTTTTTTTGTGATAAGTGATACATCTCGTCATGAATCACTTTTCACAAATAATGTTTTAAGTGTAAAGGAATACGAATTGAATTATATCTAAAAGTCAAATTATTCCCGTAAAATATTTATGCAATAGCAGTTGTGTTAAGTAATACAAGTGCGAGCATAAAGAGTGTGGTGGGACTGCGCGGGGGCGAGGTGACGCGGGAGCGGGGGTGCGCGGGACCTAGGTGTGACAAGGTGTGGTTACGTCGGAATTCACTATGGATCGACGCGTAAGTTAGTAGTTGTATCATTTTACACGAATTTTCATAAATTTTAATTTTTCGTCTAAGTATTGAAATATATCAATCGACACGAAATAATGTTATGTAAACAGTACAGTCACAGCAAAGGTAGCTCTTTTTTGCTTTTTTGTATTTTGCTTAATGTACTTATTTGATCATAAGTGTCAATCTAACTTTTCAGAGATACTTGGATACTGTGTCCGTGCTATGATTGTTTTGATTACTATCTACCTATACCTATGCTGGAACAAATTCCTTTTAGCTCTATTAGCTAATAAAAAAAAGCCAATTACGATCTTATCAGACTAATACTATCAACCTTTGCTATTAATTATGCTACTTACTGTTAGGTACGTACTACTTATAACTACTTTCTTAAATAACTATAAATACTAAATTGGATCATGTACTTATCAAAACACATCAAACGGTTTTTTATTCCAGGTGTCATTTTCCCATTCTCGCGTTGCTTTAGCTAGCTACTTTCAATATGGCAAAAACGACGTCTCAAAGCATTATGAAGCGGGAATTGCAGAAACAGAAGAAAATGCATGTGATGATGACGCTGGATCCAATGTGAGAGAACTAATAGAAAAATCGCTGCCAGAAAAGCATAACGAATGTCCGGTCACTCCTCGCAACGTACAGCAGAGTACTGGAGAGTGCCTTCTTATGAAATACTACACTTTTGCGGGAAGGGATTTCGTCTGAATGTTTTGCAGCATTTGGAAATAGGTAACGCGGGGGTCATTATCAATGAACAGGTTAATTTTCTAATTTTCCTTCATCTCCTTTATTGCGGGTGTGTTTAAATTCTATCATTAACATTGTCATAATGGATAAAAAGGATTGTCATTGGGGGGTAGTTTAGATTGAGAAAAAGTATGTGGGTAGTTTGTGAGACATAATAATATATGGGGGTACTTTTGTTTTGTTTTTCAATTTTGGGGGAACATTAAACGAGTTTTGTGTTTTTAAAGGGTGTTTGTGCAAAAATGTTGGCGGTAGGCGAGATTAAAGAAAAATGTTTTAGTTTGCCAGTACGCGATTCGTTCAAGTAGCGAACGGTCGTACTATTTGAACCGGATGATGCCTCGTACAGAGGCGAAACGCGCGTCGATCGTTTTGTTTTAGTATTAAGTGGTGGTGGTGTATAGTTGAGTCTGTGTGATATATGACTGTTGTTTCGTATAGAGGCGTAGGAGGATGGGTTTTGTCATGAAGATACATATGTTGCACAGACGCAACTATCTTGCACGAGCACGGCAGTGGTTTTGCGGAGTAGCAAAGTACTCTTAATTTGTTCCAGTTTGTTATTTGTGAAGTATGTGAGTTTTTCTAGATTTTTATGAGTCTGACAATGATTATGATACTTTTTTTGTATTTAATAACTTTAAAACGTCTAATCATAATACTTACTTGTAAGATTGAACCAAGGCATTTCTTAGTTTTTAAGAAACCTACTTAAATTTTCATCCAAGTATTTTGAAACTTATAAGTTCCTATATAGGCAGAAGTCAGCTTGATCCTTGTCCCAATTTACCAAAAAATATGATTATAAGGTCTCAACTTACCTTTGTTAAGAATTGTGATGAATATGTGCCTTAAACGTAAGTTAATTATTCATTTTGGTGAAGTTTGATAAACGTTGATTTTGTTTCTAAATACTTATATTTATTTACACAATAAATATGAATGTTGGCGAGGGGTATAACTTGACTTGTATCTTTTAACACTTTTTTTCACAGGGCTATAATTTTGGAAAACTGATATAAGTTAGGTAAATTTTATTTGTAACGGGGTACAAAGTCAAAAAATCTATTTTCCAAGGTTTTATGTTTTACTTTAGTTCAAGCAACATTGAGCTGGGAACATTATAACGCGAGTTATAGGATTTTACAAGTTCATGTATATCAGTTTACACCAAGAGATATTATGGGTGCTCCAGGGGTGCACCATGATATAACTCAACTTGTATCATCTAACACATATTATTTACTCATATTAGACATTCCAAAAGGTACAACTCACAGGTTTTTCGCGATTTTCTTCGAAATTACAATCTTTACCGAAAAACACTAAGTGCTAGTTTATAGAATATATTTTTATCTATAAAAAAAAGTGCTTCGGTAAATGCTAGCCCTCCTGGCTCACGAACCAGAATTTTTTTAATCTTATTTTTGCGCTCCTGTAAAATGACGATTTTACACTTGTATCACTTATCACAGGAGGCACAGAATTATACTTAAACAGTTACACACGCAACTGTCGCCATACATCATTTAAGTTTTTAATTTTTTGACTGTTTTAGCTACCTCTGATGTAATCTGCTGTAGTAGCATACCTAGCGTTTATCGCACACATAAAAACATCCGTCCCTCCCACACACGCTAGCAGGTTAGAAAGAGATAATGCTTTATGTCAGCGATGAAATCTGGCATGCTAGGTTTTTGATGTTCGTAATTACCCGGAGTGTTTAGTTTTTAGGCTTACTTTGAAGACTTGCTTACCAAAATAGTTAAAAACTGCAATGCGATGCGATGGTCCGACTCGGCATCCTTCATCCGTCCAGTCGCAAGTCCGTAGAACCTTGATGATGCTTACCTAATTGTAAGCAAATTATTTTAATCTTAATTTAAGAGTAGGCAATTCACGATAACCCTGCAGTGATCCCGCTGCCCGCGAGTGATGGGAGTCACGGACCGTTTCGATAGCCGTGCCGACATACCTACTGGAGATAACCACGCTCGCGGAGGTTCAATGCCGAACATTCTTTTCTTTAGTGAAGTTTAGTTAAATGAAAGAGAGACGACTTTTCTAGCAGCAACCCATAGCTAGTGCAACTAACACGAATCTTCTCGATACGCGTTAACTCGCTACGTAACTCAGTGAGTCTCTTTCCTACTGGACTAGTTAAAACAAGACGCACTGAGTTACGTAGCGAGTTAAAGCGTATCGAAGAATCGTGTTGAATGCACAGAATTACTACTGTCACATAGAACATATAAAGCGGCTGCTATGCTTTCACAAGAGAGCAGAACAATGAAGCAGTCTTCACTGTTTTGCCCCTTGTGAAACCAGCATTACGTTCGGTTCGGTCATTTATAATGTCACAATTCCAATCTCCACTCCCTATTTCCCTTTTGTTTGCCCGTAGGGGCGAATACTCTACCCGTGGACAGCTGTGTCGCTACCACCATCTTGCTCGCTAATCCTGCTGCTAAGCAGCAGTGCTTGCACTGTTGTGTTCCGGCGTGGAGAGCAAGACAGCCGGTGTAATTACTGGCACAAGAGGTATTCCATTTTAGCCCTCTGGGTTGGCAACGCATCTGCACTCTCTTTGTTGTTGCAGGTGTCTATAGGCGGCGGTGATCACTTACCATCAGGTGACCCACTTGCTTGTTTGCCTTCCTAAGTTGTATATAAAAAAAAACTGTAACCACTCTCTCATCGTTGGAGCAATCGATATGCTTCTGTATTCCTTGCCTTCTCTTTGACCTCCTGAAGACAGTAAAGAAAGAAACAGGGATTGTTCTGACGATCAGCGAATATAGCTCCAAGATTTAGTGTCCACAAGTACAGTTGTCCTAAAGTTGACAATGCAACTGTGATTCAGTTATTTCTGAATATTTCTTACTCGCTAGCCCGTTTTCCCCGTAATAAAATAATTGTACATTACGCGCCTGCATCATAACATCGCAAGCGCAAATGTGATAGCATGTCAGCTGTTCAAGACGTGAATTAACGAGAAAGCCAAATGAAGCTTACGCAAGTAGTAAAAGTGCTACGGGCTGTTTAGTAGCTGTATATAGATTTTATACAGCTTATATAGCGCCTAGTTTTTATTTTCGGTTAGATTGCAGCTCGAAACTGCAAATGTAGAAGGCATAAGCGAGAAGTCTGTTAATAATTGTAGTACCTAACGCACGTTGTCAAGTTATTCCAATTTTACTTAATAATCTAAGTATAAAAGTTAACGAAGAGTTCTTGAACATAATAATATTTATAAGGATATTAAAACTATCAATATCAATTCGTTAATGAATAAACTAGGTGTTTACATTAAGTTTTATAATCAAGCCTACTTTCTAATTGGTGTGAGAACAACAAACAATATCAGCTTAATGATAACGGTTAAGGTTAACTCTATTTGTAATTTAGTGTAAATGAGGTTGTTATTAATGTAAATATTAGTGTTATTTTTAAAAGTCCTTTGTATTCCACAGACCGAACTGGTAACAGCATGTCATCGTAAATCGTTAAATAAAATAAATAAATTTGATAAATTCCAGTATTAGTATAGTCGACCAAGAAATTGCTTGACCACTTTTCGACCTTATTCCAAAGGGGTAAGGCTCAAAAGTGGTTAAGCAATTACTTGGTCGACTATACATCTAACTAGAATCTTCTCGGAATACGTTTTGCTGTACGTCAGCGTTTCTTAACCTTTCTTGTCCACGGACCCCTTAGGAAATCAAACACAATTTAATCACCCCTCTAATAAAAAAAGCAGCAATTTTCGGACCATTTATTTTAGTTACAAATTACAGAAAAATATGCGATTACAAGACTTGTGGTGGCATTTATTTATGATTGTTAAATGGTATATAGATAAGACTGCGGACCCCCACACATAAGCTCGCGAACCCCCAGGGGTCCGCGGCCCACAGGTTAAGAAGCACTGTTTTATAGAATAGGAAGGTAAACAAGCAAGTGGGTCACCTGATGGTAAGTGATCACCACCGCCTATAGACACTCGCAACACCAAGGAGATTGCAGATGCGTTGCCAACCTAGAGGTTTAAGATGGAACTTCTCGTGCCAGTAATTTCACTGGCTGTCTTGCTCTCCACGCTGGAACATAACAGTGCAAGCACTGCTGCTTAGCGGCAACTACTGGCAAAAACAATGTCTTAGGCGTGTTAGGACCCTGGCACCGTTATCTTGCATTTAAATAAGCGCTATGTAAGTTGTATAAAATCAATCGCATATAGAACTCATATAGCGCTTGAGCTACTTCGGTAGTTGCCACTACCTGAGCAGCAAACAAGCTCTATAAATATTGTACAGTAAGTAACTATCGGCTCTGTACAGCTATTATACAGCTTTATAGCGTTTCTGTGCTACTTGGGTAAGTCTTAACCTTAGAGTGCAGTGACGGGAAGGTATCAAAGTGCGCCCGCGTCACACTGATAGCCAAAGAAAACAATTTGTTGTGCAGTTACTAAGTTACTTGTAATTGCATGAAATACGACAATTACGTTTCTGACTAAATTCAAGGCAGAGCCTTTAGTGTTAGTTTTCTTTAAATAGGCTTCTAAAAACATAACCCTTCTTTTTGGCTTTGCCGTAGTCGGGTAAAAAAACGTCCCGATCGCGTTAGAGTTTACTTGTTAATTGCTATGAAAACCGTTTGTTGCAAATACGCCGCAAGAGGCGCTGTTTTTACTTCCACAGTAATCGAGAAGTTAACGCTATGGCTTATTTATAACGTTATCGGGAATTTAACGCGATAAAAGTATATTGTTAATTTACCTCGACGTTTCGGCCATGTTAACGCTAGCGCGTTAAAAGCGTTTTTGTTGCAACAAAAACATACACTAGTCACTCTGTTCAGTAGTTGAATGCACCTGGCACTAATCTTCTTGATACGAGGTAAGGGCTTATTACACTATTCGGTATTCAGACAGTCTTAGTAAGCAAGTAAGGGAGCCTTCAAGTATTACGTAACGCAATTTTTGAATTTTTGAAGGTTTCTCTGTACCCCCCTCTCCCTCTCTAAACGTTACGTAACACTAAATGACAAAAAAAACATTAATGACAAAAACAACATTAAATGACGTACAATGCAATCTAGGGATTCCCCGTGAAATATAAAAGAAAAGGTTTGCCAACTTGCGAGAATAAATTAAAAAAAATTACGACCAGACTAATACAATCGAAGGATTCCCCGTAACGTAAATGAAAAGGGTTGCCAGTTTGGGAGTTTTAATTCCATAATTTTTTAGAAACAATGTTACGTAACGTGTTGTAAGAAAGACCCCCTCCCGCCCCTGTAACGCATCGTAACGTTTTACGAGACCCCCTCCCCCCCAAATTGCGTTACGTAACACTTGAACGCTCCCTAAGCACGGCCGTACCCATTCGGTCGGTCTAATAAGACAGGCTAACTCTTATTACACTATGCTGAATCTTAGTAAGACTGTCTGAATACCGCGTAGTGTAATAAGCTTGCTACGTAGCTAAGCGAGACGCACTGAGTTAGGTAGCGAGTTAACGCGTATCGAGATGATCTGTACGAATGTTCTCGACGTGCGTTTACTCGCTACGTAACTCAGTGCGTCTCTTTCTAACTAGCCCGGCAAAAGAGAGACGCACTGACTTACGTAGCAAGTTAACGCGTGCCGAAAAGATTCATGCTAGGTGCACTGTGCTAGGTGCCCAAATAGCGCAACGCTATCCAGTCTGAAGTCTAGAATATATCCAAATTTGTTTTATCATGTAAACACAATTCTAAACTAAAATTTGACTTTCTGTCATCGATTAACGCCTAAATAAAACAAATCGAAACTAAAAAATAAGCGATTTACAAATTGTTGCTTTAGAATGTTTTATTTAAACAATGAACAATATTTTGATGGTAAAAACTTAAATTTTAGTTTACAATGTTTACTACTTAAAACAAGTAAGGATGAATATTTTTTATCTCTGCGACTTTGTCTAAGTAGTATCATAAGAAAAGTACATACATTGAGATGAACCAAATTTGGAGGATTTTTACAATAAATTACACAAAGTTTGTTTAAAAAGTAATGTAATTAATTTTAAATTGAAAACGTACGAAGTTAATCACAATTATTAATTAAATTGTAAATTAAATTTACAATTCAATACATTGACTTGCCATTATTTGTTTACAATAAGTCCTAAAAACATCATGTGAATTACTCGTACTGTAACGAAATCAAAACAATTTCATTTTATTTCCTTTCAACATACGGTCTATTGCAAAGATTATAGATTTTTAAAATGGAAATAAAATAAAATATAATTTTGATTCCCTTATTTTATTTTATGTCTCTAGCCCTTTTATTTAAAAAAAAATCACAGTCTTTGTCCGAATTAGACTTTTTAAATAAACTACAGTTTATGAAACTTCCTGCAACACGACAAGGATGTGACAGCTGCATGATAAATAAACAATTATTATATTAATTGGAATAGTTATCGTGAATTAATTATTATTTGCCGCTGTACTTTGTCACTGATTTGCCTGCGCCAATTATTTTCTATGCCTATTTTATCACGTTTCGATAAAGTTTATAACAGGGGTTTTGGGGATAAAAATTAATATAGTTGGGACCTACGAATAATTATTATTCGTAGGTTGGGACTCATACGAGCTGAAATGACTGAGAGAAGTGTGAACCTAGCCCCAAAAAGCGCTCCCCATTCAAGTGATGACGTTTTCCACCTTTGAAACCTATGGCAATGTTTTCTTGGTATGTTGTTATTATGCCTTAGAGCTAGGTATGTTTGATGTTTAAAATATTCTTCATAGATTTGACAACGTTTGCATTTTAGGACTTTCATACAAGACAGTAAAGCTTGAATATCTATGAAACTACAAAGAATGTTAAAAAAAAATCAGAACATACAAACCTATCTGGTCCAATAACATGGCTGTAGGTTAAGGTTTAGAAGGTGGAAAACGTTATCGCCGTTTGTATGGAGAGCGCGGGGTACAGAATAGGAGAAATGTTTTTATCGTCACAGTAACTTTTTGGAATTCAATCAAAACTTTGCTACATGCATTTCCTTTCTATTGTGTATGTGCTCGATGGTGTGGGGTTACCATGGATTCCAACCTGACAGCAGGCTGTACAAGTCAATGTATTCCTACTTGCACGAGTTTGCTCGCACGAGTTTACTCGCACGAGTTTACTCGCACGAGTTTACTCGCACGAGTTTACTTGCACGAGCTTACTCGCCCCGTGTGACCAAAGCTGACTGCAGAGCTGCTTTTTGTTGTTTCTGCAAACCCGTGAAGAACTCCTGAAAATGAGACATACGGACTGTTTAATATAGATTTTTACTTGTATAAATAAAGATATAGTAGAGTTAATCTAATTTTTTTATGATTAACGAATAGCTAAGTGGTTCATTAACCTCTAATCTCTAAGTCAAGATCATTATCTTGACTAAGACATTAGAGGTTGCGGGTTTGGAACCCGATATTCCCGATACAGGCAGTTGTTTGAATGAACATACAAATAAAATAGAATAATTAATCATTTTCACAATAATTGAATCAGCTTTATGTTAGTAGAATACAAAATAAGTATAATTAATGTTTGAGTATTCAAGTCATGAATGTTTACTGATCCGTGATGTGTTAAGTTACAGTTTTTTTTTTTTGGATTTTTTGGTTTATAGGTTGCTTTCTAGGGACAGGTCACACTAGTCCAGTGTGGAGTTTAACAAATGTTAAAAGATTCAGGTGTTACTTTGCGAAGGTCCATATCAACAAGTTGGGACAAATTACCGCAAATTAGGGACGGTGGTTAATTGTTGAGTCTGTGTGGTGTATGTTGTTTTATGTGGAAGCAGAGGAGGGTGGACTTTTGCATAAAAAGTATGTTTCGCACAGACGCAGCTGTTTGGACGTGAGTACCTACATGACACTGGTTTTACGGAGAAAGGTGAATTGTTTCAGTTTTTTTCTTCGCAAATGTGTGTCTATAGGTTTCCTCACGATGTTATTTACCTTATTGAACTTTATACATTTAATTAATTCCGTTTGTTTCATAAGTTAAAAGTGTGTTCAGTTTAAAATTCACGAACCTCTATTTGGTTTTAGGTTCGGTTGTGCTGGATTATATTTTTTTTTTATAATGGTCCCCAATAGTGTCAGATATCATTTTAAAGAACTCAGCCTTGAAATAGTATGTTACACCCTGAGGGTGGTGAAAAAAAGTATGTCTCAGATCGCAGGAACTTGTCGCACGAGCCAAAGACGAGGGCGATAAGCATGCGACCTGAGGCTTTCTTTATCATCGCCCGAGGTGTGTACACAATTTTACGTCTTCCCCTGGCCAGGAAGTGGAAATTTCCGCTCGCTTAGCGGGCGGTAAATTGCTACTTAAGGCCCGGGGTGAC
Organism: Ditula angustiorana; assembly: GCA_963691745.1. Lineage (NCBI taxonomy): Eukaryota > Metazoa > Arthropoda > Insecta > Lepidoptera > Tortricidae > Ditula > Ditula angustiorana. The sequence continues at coordinate 674,412 of OY829497.1, read as the reverse complement.
GTTAAAAATTTAACCGGTAGAGTATATTTTTCTGTTGTACAAAACATAAACTTTCTGCAAAGCATTTAAATTATAATCTTAAGAAAACAAAGAAAGTCTTCAAATCTCCGAGCTTAGAGTCAGTCTTTTTACATAAAAATCTAATATTTCGTTTGGCCCTTAAAGCGTCGATTTCCAGCTCCCTTCCAGTCAATAAATCCCTGAGTCTGCAGTTTGCTCGCCAGTGCACTCGACCGCGCGTGTGATGCGTTTAGCGTTCCAGTGTACTCGCTCATGTACAGGGTGGTCCTAAAGTAATGGTTTATTTATTTTATTAGGAACAATAACCCTTTTGTTACTATAGGCAAAATAATTCTACACATAATAAAGAAAGTCCGTTTCTGACTGACTCAATGTGCAACTTAAACCGCCAAAGATAGATACTTACATGAAATTTGATACATTGTCATGTGCTTTTAGAGGATGTGCACTAGAAAAGGTATCGAAGTTAGAATGTAATCGAAAATAGACCCGGACAAAATCGCTGGGGAAAGCTAGTAAAAGTACCTATATCTATGTATTACTGCGTGCATTGCTACGTACAGAGATATACTTGTTCAGGCATGTAATAATTGTGTGGTATTCTCTTTTTTAAGTATGTTTAGTCTTTTGCTGTAATATTGGCAACAAATGTTGATGCCAATATAACTTCTGTGTCAATATAAGTAGGTAATTATTTTTCTTAACTTTAAGTTTAAGCTAGTTTTTAACAAATTATTGTATTATAATGCATTATAATATGTTTATGTTCGTGATTTACTTTAGTTGTTGCCTTTTTTGTTAGTTTCCTTTGGTGTACATATTAATTTTAATTTTTAAGTTAATATTATACTCACATTACAATATTTTTACTATCTTCCTATCTATTTAAAAGCCCAAAGAGCCGGATTAAAAAATGCCTTTATTTTTTTTAAGCTAACTTAAGTTATATCTGACATCTTCAAATACGATCACCCTGTACAGTCGCGTAGACCGACGCCCCGTGAAAGGTCAAACGCCTGTGCATAGTACAGTCGCGCTCGCAAGTCAATACGCTCATTATGAGGACGCGCACTGTTTCCGCTGACTCGGCGAGTCCTACGTCATAAGCGGTAGCGGGTTTATTTTATAAAGGTCTAAAGCGATGGCGATTTTGTGACTTATTAGCGTTTATATGAAGGTGTAAGCTCGTTTTGTACACTTACGTCATTTTACTGGCATATAAATTGTTTGTTTTTGTGCCACAAAGAGTTTTACATAAGTACATACATTATAATGTTAGCTCTGATTAATGTTATAAGTAATGCGAGGAAACAAATAAAATTAACAGCAGCGTCATGTTTTTTTTATAAAATGCTGGTAAAGTCCAGAAATCTAAAAGTTTGTCAGTTTTGTACCTTATCACATTGCAATATGGTACATTTTTTTTACTGTACTCAAACTGTTCACTGATCCCTAATTACTTGTTCTTCTTAAAGAAACCGTTCGATTCACTTCTGGAACTGATTTAAATACTTTTATTCTTTAAAACTGTTTTTGTTTTAGGAACCAACTTAGCAAAATAGTACAAGAAAGGCATGTTTTTCTAATAATATTCAATGGTGGAAAAACTTTTTAACAGTTTCGACTTGCGCCCCGTTTTCATGTGCTTGGTGCGCGTTATTAAATTTACTTGCGTCATAACTGAGAAAACCGTAAACTGCGGTTTAGATTGATATTGTTTATTGCCTAGAATCTTTTTGTTGACTCGTGTGCAATAAATATAAATAAAACCATACTAATCAATACTTTGGAATGGATATCAACGTTCTTTGCGATTGCTACATGGACTGAAAGTACCTACATCATAATTCATAATTACGTTTAATTTCAGTTTTCATTGTTTAATTTAGTTTATAAATGGTCAGAGTTTTATTAGAATAGAATAGAATAGAATAGAATAGAATGTATTTATTGTTAACTGTGTACAATTTGATGTTCAATTATAAAAAGAATCAACAGTTGCCCATTCCGGACATACAATATTACGTAGTTCTACTTATGACTAGTGAAGTTTTTTTTACTCTGCACTTGCTTAAATTTAGGTATTACTAGTAAAAAATTCATTTAAACTATAAAATGCTTTTTCAATTAACCAGTTTTTTAAACTTATTTTAAATCTATACCTTAATGTTATGGTGGCTACAAACGATAATTTTAACTGACAGTCAAAAAGAATGGTGTGTATAAACAGTTTAAACTGTTCAATGAAAACTGACTGTTAAAAGTGTTTGTGTCGCCCGCATTAGTTAGATTTTCCATTCTGATAGAACTAGTATTTTGCCAGAATTTTTCGTAGAATAATGAGGCAAACAAGCAAGACCTGATGATTTCAACTGCCCATGTGGGTTAGATATCCCAAAAGAGCTATTTGCCAAATTCATAATATCCAAATATATATTATATCTGTTTTAAATGCCTATGGCAAAGTAAACATATAATGATTGAATTATAATACCAAATCCTTATAATATGGTTTTAAATGAAAAGTCACTTTGATGAAAACTAATTTTCAACATTCAATATTATCCTCATATTACACCTATCCCACTCATTGTTGGACATAGACCTTCCCGAAGGATTTCCATAACGGTCACTCCTTCGCTGCTTGAATCCACCTGCGTCCTGTGATCTTCACTAACAACACTTCGTCTTCCGGTACGCGATCTCTCGCTTGAAGTAATCAAGTTCTATCTTTATTATTTTACGATGCAAAACGGCTCAAAATTTTTGTGAGCCCATATATAACTGGAAATCCAGTCATTAAAATTGCTGTCTAATTGCTGTCTTAACTGAGTTCTTAACAGCAAGTGACCGGCTAAAATAAGTGTATATTATTTATTTCCGTTTCAAAACGAATCCTAAAACTTTAAGGCTAGGTTCCAAACCGCCTCGCGTTAGTGCCTAATCGATACGACAATCCTGTAAATGTAGGTTTTAATCCAATCGCAAAGAGTTCAAGCTCCCATGCACTTTCTTAAGTAGGTATATAAAGCCGTGGACGTTCAATTTCACGAAGGAAATGCAAAGAGATTTAACTTTGAAATTTTATTGCCTCGCCGAGGCATAATTTTGATATATACGGAATGCCCGCCAATGGTAGAGATGTGGAGTAATTATTGTACGAATAAAACTGGCGGAGTACGAAGAAAGAAGTTAATCGTTGGAACATAACTAGAATACAAGAATAAAAGAGAGTAATCTAGAAAACATCGTATTTTAGAATCTAGAGTTAGGCACTGATGTAATTGAAATGAATCAAATTTCAGGCCTATGGACAGCAAGAAAGATTCATTGCATTAAAAAGAAAAGGAAACTGTTTATTTTAAAGAGATCAAGTCATTTTTATATCGTTTCGCAGAATATTCGTTTCATAAAATGCATTTTTCTGTAACCTAAAACCTGTAAGTATTTTGAGTTTAAATTAGCGAATACAGCAATTATCTGTTGCTTTATCTGCCTTCCTGATTTAATAGTTGAATATTATTAGTTAAATAGGTTTCTTTATATATATAAAAAAAACAATTATGACTAACAAAAAAAGATTTTGAATTTCACTTGTTTAAATGGGTTTTAAATTAAAATAATATTGATAATTGTAGGTTTATTTTGTCCGCAGGCGATGACACGGCCTGAACTATCTTTCTCATTTCACATTACGTTGATTCTACGATAGAAATAAGAAAAATGTATTTTATTTTAGTTATTTATTTTCAATAGTTAAATAGGTACCATAAAGTATAAGTAAGATCGATTGTGACTGTTTACGGACTGAAAGAGTTAATTTATTAAAAAAAAACACTCCTGTGGTAATCAATTATCTTTAACATTACTAAACATGATTGTTTAACAAATGTTTAATCAATTGTTGTAGTCCAACATACGAATAAAGATCCGGAAGCATATTTCTATAGTTTTTCAATGTGTTTCAATTACTATTTAGTTTATGGTACGAAGTTGTATCTTATGTTCCTATCGATGACTAGACATGATTTATTGATTTATTAACCAATTTTAATGAAATTCCATTATTAATTTAATGTATTCTTTAATATTTCAGTGAAATTTTACAGTTTGAGCGAAGTTAACAAAACCGAATCCAAATCGTTATAAACCCACATTTGTTATCGTTTACTACAACAATTCAAATCATCAAACTGGTGGTTAAATTCTAACGTAAGTATTTTGAATTAAACCTTACTTAAGGCTATAAATATACAAGAAACGTTAACTTGTTAATGTTTTAAATGGTTGCTTTCTTCGTAAACACTACATTTAACTCCGCAAAATACTTTATACTTGCTTTAAAGTGGTACGAACCTCTTCGATTGTTAAAACTAACTCGTTGAACCAGTACCATTACCATGAGTTTCTATTGAAATTTCATATTACGTTACTACAGTCGATAGCGGTTAAATACGCTCCCATTTGTCAGTGAAAGAGTTAACCATAGTCGATACAGTATTTTGACGACATGTGTCAAATTTGTGACTCATGGTACCAATATTCTACGGCAACAGCTACAAAAGTTTAGATATTAGCGCTTAGATTACGATAGGTAATTTACCGTTGGACTCATACTAGCGATTTTTAGTTCTCTAAGTGAGCGCTAGAGGCGCAGTACAATTCCCCCTACAAATAGTTTACGCCGTCGCTAGCGAGTACGGTTACGGCTAGGTGTACTGTGCTCATGGTAAGGGTACGGTAAGCACACAAAGTTATCGTATCTATACTGTTCTCTTAATTTTCTTTAATGGGTCAAAAATGCGGCTGTGAAATAAAATCAGGGTGCAATTCTGCGGGGAGGCAGTATCTGAGAACTAAATATAAGGCGTCAAATTCATACTGCACGCCTCCCCTGGCGCCTGCCCAAATGTGAAGAGGTCTTAGTTTGGAGCTTTAGCGGTTTCAAATAGCTGTTGGAGATAAAAAAAAACAGTCCTATGATGATAAGATCGTTTTTTAGGGTTCTGTTTAATACGATCACTTTGTTGTCCGTCTGTCTGTCTGTCTGTCGAGATCATTTTTCTCAAGAATGCGTGGCAGTATTGAGTTGAAATTAATATCAAATACTTAAGTCTGCAGCCTCTTAGAGCCGTAGAAAAGTCAAACTTCTAAGTCAACGCAATCAAAAGATACGGCCGTTTATGCCGCATGTTTCATACATTCGCAAGACACTCAAAAATCTATTGGGTACTTCCCGTTGACCCAGAACTATGAAATTTGGCAAGTAGCAAGGCCTCACGGTACAAATAAAACAATAAATCCGAAAAATGTAAATTTGTAGTTAATACACACAAAAAAAATATTTTGGTCCTACAAAGCAAAAATGCAACACTAGATGTTGTTGACGGAACCCTCGGTGTGCGAGTCCGACTTGCACTTGGCCGGTTTTCTTAACATACTAAAATGACATATTAAAATGAATGTGCATGAAACTTATCAGTTGGTTTGACAGCTTTTCGTCACAAATGGATTTAGTAGCAGTAATTAGTTATGATAACAATGAGTTTGGCATGTTTTTTTTAAACCACTTTGTTTATAATTATGTTTCATGATTCAAGTGAAATTGCTATCAATATAATAAAGTTTGCTAATTGACCGCCAATTGTTTACTTTGTAAATTGTTTTTTAAGTAATGTTTGTTAACTATTTTCCGTGTGGTTTTCAATAAAGAGTATTTGTCTTGTCTTGTCTTGTTTGCTAATCATTTAAAACGGAGAGTAATAAAACTCGTCTCTATTTTTGGTGAACTCAACCCTTGTCGAGTTTTTGTGGATTCATTTTTGTGGTTTTATGGGATGGTGCCTTAGTCATACACAACCTTCGTAATTGTTTGTATTGAAAAAAAACAGCTCTTACTTTGAGGAAAAGGGGCAAAAAAAATATAACGAGACTGTTTATAGATAAGTTTTTGCATGAATGACATTTTATTTTTACATTGTTATATATACCAAATTTGACTAATTTGCATAGAAACATTACAAGTTAAAAAAAGCTTACATGTTTTGTAACCGTCTTTTTTTTAAGTTGATCATTCAAATGATTTATTGATATGTTAAGAAAGAACCGGCACGAAAAACTGAGGTACCAAGTTCAAGTCCTGCCAGATGCCAAAGATTTCTTTGTGTTTTCGTTGCATATCATTTAAATTTAATAAAATAATTATTGCCAAAATTGTCCGCTTCCGCTCGTGACTTAAACCGCATCGTAAAGTTGCGTAACTCTCTGTTTAGGGGTATCTCTATATACTAATATAAAATGCAACGACTTTTTTCTCCCACTGTACTTTGTTATTGATTCAAACTTTCGGGCAATAAAATTTTTAATTGCTTGCGACTGTACCGACCTATTATTTGAAAGAAAACTTTGTGAATCTGTGCGTTATAGGAGTAAACTAATAACATTGTTATTTAAGGTAACTGTACCAGTGGTGGACATTGTTTTTACCCAACTGCGAGACGCAAAGGAGCAGGGCCGGAGTACTATTATTTATTCAACAGAATAAATAATAGTACTAACGTACAGAAACTTCTCTTTTTCGACCACCATTAAACGAATTCCAACTTTATGATCAGGCACAAAAAGTTCGTATTACTTCATAAACATTTGACAGGCGGCATGTGTCAAAAGGAAGGCGCCGCCCTCGCCCGCCTTCCACCCGCAATGCCCTGGCGCACCGTTAGGGTTGGGCTGCTTACTGTAATACTATCACAACGCGCGACACAGAGTGAGCGGGCCCGCGCGCGGCAAGCCGGCAACCTACTGCGATTAACCTATGCCATAGGTAATGCGGCGAGCGCACCTACAGTGCGGAGTGGAACCCCCCTGCTACAGCCACGGGGCCTCCACAAAAGAGGGGCCCCCACAATGGAGACTTCGGAAAAAAATTATTGGAAAACGCGACTGAAAAAAATTTACCATTTTATTTGGAAAATAATTTGGGGTCAGGGGGCCTCCACTTCTTTGCTGCCTCGAGTCCTCAAGACCTCTAAATCCGGCATTGCAAAGAGGGTAATGTTTTTTATAAGCCTATATACGTATGCACCTACGTAAGTTTGTTTCTTTATGGCGCTCTAGGGACCAAACGCGTGGGTCGATTTTAATGATTCTTCTGCAGTTTATAGCCTTCAGGCCAAATTATATGCAAACAAAAAGTTTAATGTCAGTGTCATCGAGGTGTGTTGATAGTTTTGGCTTCATGGGAATGTATACATACATATAATTATATACATAAAATAAATAAATAAATTGGGACAAATTACACCAATTGACCTAGTCCCAAACTAAACAAAGCTTGTATTATGAATACTAGACAACGGATAAACATATTTATATAAAGATAAATAATATCCATGACTCAGATACAAATATCCGTATTCTTCACACAAATATTTGCCCATACCAGGATTTGAACCCGCCACCACAGTAAGCAGACACATGTGCCACTGTGCCATACAGGTTGTCACATTATGTACATATTTTGTGACCTTGACCTTCATGAAAGATTGTTGTTAATATTGTTTAATGTAAAAGTAATATACAGTGGTCTAGAAATTAATTTGTTTGCTGTAAAACAGACCAGAAAAAAATGCAAGTTTGTCGAGTTACTTTGCAGATTCGATGAAAATAATACTTTATTTATTTACTTACTTTTGTCCTTCATTTTAATTTCAAACGCGCCTCAATCCGCCGATGAAACCTGAAAACAGTAATTATACAAACATAAAAAACTAATACATTGTATATTGTACTATTTCAGGTAGGTAGAACCTTGTACAAGGTCCGTCCAGATCGCCACCACCATCTTGCTCGCTAATCCAGCTGCTAAGCAGCAGCCAGCTTGCTCTCCACGCCGGAACACAACAGTGCAAGCATGCACTGTTGTGTTCCGGCGTGGAGAGCAAGACAGCCGGTGACTTTACTGGCACAAGAGGTATTCCATCTTAGCCCTCTGGGTTGGCAACGCATCTGCAGTCTTGGTGTTGTGGGTGTCCATAGGCGGTGGTGATCACTTACCATCAGTTGACCCACTTGCTTGTTTGCCTTCCTATTTCATAAAAAAGCCTATATTTATATTTAAAGTAACCCTCCACTCGTTAAACAGGGCTGCAGAGCAAGATAATTTAAACTTAAGGGGTCATGTGAGGGCCGATTGGAAATATTCTCTCGTTTCTGCTTACTCTCATAAGACGAATTAAAGCTCCACAGAGACGATTGACATAATAATCAATAACTCCATTGTAGCTAGGCACTCCATATCGTGAATAGGTCATGAATATATCAATCGAGTCGTTTATCTGTCTGTCCGTTACTACATCACGTCTGAGTATGTCATTGGGTATATGTAAATAATGGAAGAGTAGTTTTGACACGTAAGCTCGGACTATAAAAGACACGGCAGTGTGACAGCCAAGTTTGGAAAAAATGGACGATGCACCTGCATTAATTTTTTTAATTATTAAGCTGACGCCTGTTTCCAGTTGGGGTAGGGATTTGCCCCGGTCCTGGCATACTTCCCTCGCTTCCTCCACCATTCCTTTTGGCCTGTCTATATACTTTAAAATGTGTCAACAAATTGTTGATTCAAATCTATTATCAAGAAGACATTTATTTCTCGGGCATGTTATAAAATCAATGACTATATCTTAGACAGGGATGTTTGGAAATGATCCAGCCACGCATTGGCGATCTCCGACTTCAAATAGTAAGTGTGTTGAATACGAAGATATGAAAACAACATCGTAATTTTATTATTTTTGAAAAACTTATTCTTTGTTTAGTATTTTGCCGGTGTCTTCTCATAAGAAGTTTTTCCGAACTGTAGTAAATTTTCTAAACATAGTCTGAATAAACCATCATCTTAAATAAACCTCTATCTTGCTCGCTAATCCAGCCCCTAAGCAGCAGTGCTTGTGCTGCTGTTCCGGTGTGGAGCGCAAGCATGCCATTACTGGCACAAGAGGTATTCCATCTTAACCCTCTGAATTGCCAACGCATCTGCACACTCCTTGGGGTCTATAGGCGGTGGTTATCACTTACCACCAGGTGACCTACTTGCTTGTTTTCCCTCCCATTTTATATAAAAAAATCAAAATAAAAATATTTTGAATTTGACTAAGGTGTTCCTGGCAGGTATTATTAACTGAATTGAGAATGCCTCATCCATGCTTCGAGAAGCTACGGTAAAGGAGGGCCTCAGAGATATGAGCATAATCATTCTTGTTGGGGGCCGTTGTTTATGGGAATCCCTTCGGTTTATTGCCAACGAGCTGGTTAGTGAAGGGTTTTGGAGACAATCGTGCATAAAACCATCCAAGTACAGTCCAATAGAATAGAATATATTTATCAGTTTTGAGCATGAACATAAAAGGCACTGTGCTTTGTTTTCAAGTTTAAGCTGCTAAGCTGCTGCTAAAAATACGTTAGCGCACCATAAACGCAGCGACGGGACGCATACGTCACGTTTTTAACACGTTTCGTCCGCGCAGCTCAAAAACCGCTGATGCAGCGTAAACGCAGCGACGTGACGCATACGTCACGTTTTTTACACGTTTCGTCCCCGCAGCTCAAAAAACGCTGATACACCGTAAACGCAGCGACGTGACGCATACGTCACGTTTTTACACGGCATCCACATCGCAGCTCAAAAAACGCTATTACACGGTAAACGCAGAACGTGACGCATACGTCACGTTTTTGACTTCACAACGTTGTTAATATAGGTTAACCTATATAGGTTGCACAACGTGTGAATACCCTTTAACCTAAGGATGTTAAAGCGAGTTCATGGTCGACTTTATCCACTTCGGCATAAAGCAAAATCAATAGTTGATAGGCAAAATAATTATTTCACTTTTTCCTGAAATAGTATATTTTCAATCAATCATCGCAGCCCACATCCACCCACGGGCAGCAAAAGGGCACTTTTCGCGCTAGTTCTCTAGTAGCGACCTGCTTCGGTTTTGAACGGGAAAATTGTTTTTTAGCGTTCCGTACCAGAAGGGTAAAACTTCAACTGTCTAACTATCACGGTTCATGAGATACAGCCTGGTGACAGACGGACAGACAGACAGATGGACGGACAGCGGAGTCTTAGTAATAGCGGGATCCTATTACTAAGACTCCGCTGTCTGTCTGTCACCAGGCTGTATCTCATGAACCGTGATAGTTAGACAGTTGAAATTTTCACAGATGATGTATTACTGTTGCCGCTATAACAACAAATACTAAAAAACAGAATAAATTAAATATTTAAGGGAGCTTGCATACAACAGACATGTTTTTTTGCCGTTTTTATAGATAACGGCACTGAACCCTACGTGCGCGAGTTCCGACTCGCACTTGGCCGGCTTTTTTTTTAATATATCAAAAAAAGAAGGCCCCCTTGCCATGGTACCGAAGATACTGGCAGCATTACCTCTGTGTATAGTTAAGCTTATACGCTGTGCGAGGTAGCTGCCAGTGGCCCGTTTCACGAAGCTACAAGTTACAATTTTACAAGTCTAAACCGGCAACATTGGTCATTATGCCCATTGCCATTGGTCATTATTGACCAATGTTGCCGGTTTAGACTTGCAAAATTGTAACTTGTAGCTTAGTGAAACGGGCCACAGGTCGCCGGTGACGTCGACCAGCCTCTTCGAGATCTCTTTGAAGAGGCCTAGTGCACTATATTGAAATAATTAATTTAAATCCATCCATACTTATCTTTTCGTATAAACAAAATTGTAACCTAAAATGTCACTTTTGTCACCTAACACCCTTTATCGCCTAAATAAATCAAATCGAGGCTATCACAGGATGGCGATACGCCTAGATGCGCGTTTTGTGGTTTGTGTTTTCGTTTCGTTATTGGTAAATGAAATAGGATTCCCCGTGATAGTCTCATCTCGCTCACACCTACGGCAGTTGCGAAGGCACGTCGACTACTTTGCTACTGCGGGGATTCACCAGCGCTATTGATAGTATGATACGATGCGCACTAACGATCGCCAGTTACGTTGACAAAAACTGGATGGCATCGGCATCAGTCATCGGTACCACATGGCATCCGATGCGCGCATCCAAACCTGGCATCGATAACGCGCATCGTTATTCTAAAAACGCCCACCGCTAGTAAAATTTAATAAAGATTATGTAGGCAAATTTATAAAGGTGTGTGATTGGGCGAATTGGTCGAGCGAGACCTCGGCGTACATCCATCGACCAAATTGGTGACGTCCTAAAGACAGGCCAAATCAGAAGTACCCGGAACCGCCGAGCATGTATGAAGAGAGGAATGTGTGTGGATGAAGCGGGGGAAGTATGCCAGGACCGGAGCAGATGGCGTCCTGGGGTCTCTGCCTACCCCAAAGAGAAACAAGTTTTTTTAAAGTAACTAATGATTTTATGCTTACCTTGTTTAATTTCGGTCATCCGTTGGGTCCTCGGAAAGCTTGGTGAAAAGCTGAAACCAACTCGTATAGAACTTCCATAGTAACCACTTTGGGATCATAATAGATTCCATAACATTATTACATGCCCAAATGTTCTATTGAAACCATTTTTTTTTGGTATTTAAGTAAAAGTTTATCATATAGAAAAACGCGCTTGACGAAAAAAAGGTAATCTACATCTACACTAATATAATAAAGAGGAAAACTTTGTTTGTTCGTTTGTTTGTATGTAGGGGGTAATCTCTGAAACTACTAAACCGATTAAAAAAATTCTATCACAGACAGAAAGCTACTCTATTCCTGACGGACATAAGCTACTCATTCCACGCGAACGAAGTCGCGGGCGTCTGCTAATGACAAATTAAACATTATGGAAAATTTGGGCATATTATAACTTTATGACAAGAAAACATTATAATTGTAAAAATTTAACAAATATTCAGTATTAGAAGAGATGGGTCATTTCGCTTGACAACTGGGTAATTTGCCTTAGGTGTCTGTCTGTCCAATACAAGCCAGTGGCGTAGCGTAAAGTTTCACTCTAGTAAAGCAAAACGAGGAAAGTACGTCATACTAACCTCGTGAGGCCCACGTCAAATTTCGTTCTATGAATTTAGAACCATATCGTTTCAGACAGTGAGCTTAACGTCAGTTTGACATTTGGCCTATCACGTCAAAGTCAAAGTCAAAATATTTTTATTCAGATTAGGCTTACAGGAAGCTCTTATGAAATCCTATATGTAGGACTTGGGCCTTACGAGGGTATAACGGTTACTCAGCAGTCGTATTTATTTTGGTAAGGATCCTAGGGATCGTGTTATACTGAGTCCACTCCACTGATACCAGCCAAAACGTGTATGGAGTCTTGATTGCGATTCGCGGACTTGCGGGTGTAATTTGAACAAAAATATTGCTTAAAGTTAATGTTAAAAAAACATACATTGTCCACGTAAATTCAGATGTATTGGAAACCAACTAATGCAGCAAAAAAGAAAATAATAATTAAAAAGATACCGCAGAAAATTGTCAGCCAACAATTTAAAGGGCATCTTATAAACAAACACAAAATTCTAAGAAACAAAAAAAAAAACACAATTAAAAAAATTGCTCTTAAACACCCTCAGCGCTGTTACTGTACTGTTAACTCTTAGTTGACGTCACAGTTGCATAAAGGATGCACTGAAAAAGTAGTGCATAAGCAATGTAAGTCATTCATTCAAGAGGCCAATGATGGCGAATGATGATGACTACTTCACCCGGATGATGCCTCGTATATAGGGGCGAAATGATTGTAGATGGCGTAGTTTTAGTGTTGTTTCTTGTGTAAGCGGAGGAGGGTGGGTTTTCGTATGAAAAATATATATGTCATATGGACTCAGCTATTTTGCACGTGCATTAGATTCGCGGAGTAGCAAGGTAATTTGATTCAGTTTGTTGAAATGGACCTCCGCAAAGTAACGCCTGAATCTATTAATTATTAGTAAACTTTTATCTTACGCCAGACATAAAGTTAATATAGGATCATTATTAAGAGAACCAAACGTACTCCTTCAAGCGTTTACAGTATTTCCATAAAAGTAGAATAGATTTACTAGCAACGGAAATTAGGCTAAGAAATCACTTTCACGGAAATCAAGCTATTGTAATAATTTTGCAGAAGTTTTTTCCGCTAATCTTAATTAATATCCCTTATCAGGCACCTATCGCAATACTGGCTTGCCTTCAACGGGTCAACCACACCCACTGGTTCAACCCAGACGTCTAGCAGACAAAAGACCTAATACATTTTATATAACCACTCAATCCAGGCCACTCGAGCTCTGCCAGCCGCTATCAATTAATCATCACTTACATATGTAAATAACGTTTTTTTCCGCAGAAATGAGCCAGAAAGTCTACATTCTCGCAATTATGTACACGGAGTTGTGTCGGCCAAATGCAACCTACAACTATCCTTATTTATTGCGTAGTATAATGCTTCCCGAATGCACTTGGCTGGTCGTAATTCGTCTCTTGACAGCGTTTATTTGCGCCGCTGTATGTGACTTCGTTATGTCCCGACACGATACAAGTTTACGTATATGGCTCTAAAATATGCTTTGGTGCATCGCTGCGTTTGTGTTCGGATGGAATGGTTTATTTCAAACTCTGTCCGGTGATTTCTTTGCGACTGTTTTCTTATCTTAATGGCGAATTTCAATTAACGCCATTAGGTCACTGACCTATAAGTTATATGGACTTCTAGTCAGTGTTTAAAAAATGGCGTATCAAAGTAGGATAAAAAGAAGACTAAATCGACAATCGCTCGCGCTGTCAGTCTGTCGGACCGACGGCGCTGCTATTTGCAACGAAACTCAATAAATTATTACTTTATGCTGTTACACGTAAAGTTGTAAATCCAATGATTATAAATGGTAAACTAATAATTTGCATTTGTAACATTGGCGTCAACCTGTATTCTCATGTCGGGCCGTTTTTCTGCTGTCATTTAGTATGACACTGTACATCCATGCATTATAATATCATTGCATTAGGTACTCTTATTTCTGCCAGATACAACATTCGACATGTGACAAAAGCTTGGTTTAAGCCAGAGCGACGTTGGAACTAAGGCGCGCGTGAGTATTAAAGTGAAAAAGCAATTGACGTGAGAATCAGGCTTATAGTCAATAAATCAATAAGTGGGCGATATTTAAAAGCGTCTTTAGGTGCATTTGTCTAGAACTGTCACGAGGCTTAATACGAGATTTAATACTAAGATTTTTATCTATTATTTTTATGCAATCTTTTCTCTTTTGAGTAACTGTGTGTTTTATGTCACAAATATAAGGAGGCGTGTGTCAAAATCGTACTAAAATTATTTTGCACAATTGTGTGTGTGCTGAATTTATGTAAAAACACCTATTATTGTATATCATATTTAAGAAATAAAACGTTTTTATTCTATTTTCAGGATAGACCTATTCTTTAAGGTAACACTTTTCACTTAAAATAGATCCAAATTGTCTTCTCGTAATTCTATTACTCTGAATTTTCGCGGCATCTTTAAAAAGAATAAACAACATTTTTATGGCCCAGCCATAAAAACGAATTCACTCATCTGCACACATGTCTCACATTCCGTGCTTAAGACTTTTTGGCACGTAATTGAAAATCTCAAGCCTTGAACATTAATTTGGCTGTGTCCAGATTGACCATTATGCGGCACCACTGGTCGAGGTCAGGTTTATTGAGGAGTAACATTAAAAAAATCTTATTTCTTTACCCTTTACATTCCGTCTAGTGTATGTTTGTGATAATAAACGTCTCAAACGCGTTAGCGTTAAAATCTCTAATACCATGGAAGTAAAGACAGCGCCTCTAGCGGCGCGTATCCGCAACAAGATGTCCTCATAGGTATTTTGAAGTTAACGCTAACGCGTTCGAATGCTTGTTGTGACAAAAACTTATATTAAGAGCTCTGTTCAAACTCAATAGGTTTAAAAATAAGGAGTGAAAATATTGATGGCTAGAGCAGAAAAGAGCAGTATCTGCGACAGCCGAGGTAAACAAAAGGCACAATGATTATATCATGAGAATAACATCTAGGAAACCTAGGCTATCGAGGAATTGAATAAGAAATTTTAATAGTGTAGAAGAAGGAATGAACTATTGCAGAATATGGCTAAGACAAAGCATGTCTAGATTTATTTATTTAATCTTATTGCACAAAAAATACATTTAAATGTACAAAAGGCGGACTTCATGCCTTAAGGCATTCTCTACCAGTCAACCTTTTTACCTAGATCAAGTAGTAAGTGACAAATGACTCAAGCCGAATACAATAGCCACCTAGTAAACCATATAAAAAGGTATAAAAATGGGGTACAAGAGGTTTCTAAGACGAGTTATAGATTCAGATATGATTGATACAAACCGCATTTTCTAGTTCTAATAACTAATATGAAACCTTTACACACAACAAGTATTGCATGCGTGAAGTCCGGCTAACGCATGCTCGGAAACGGGCAAAAAGTTTATAAGGACATAGGGAAGAACTAGGTAGTTTGATTTCAATTAGGCAGACGCAGAGAAGCTTGATTTGGACCAGTCACCCCGTGACCACGACCTTGGCCTTAAAAAAAAATGTAAATCAATCTTTGTCTGGCTCTGTTATTGACAGTAATTAAGTATTTAAACAACTACAGTTTTAAGTTTATTGATTAATTAAATATGTAGAGAGTAATCTCTGGAAGTACTGAACCGGTTGCAATAATTCTGGCAGCTACAGTATCGTTGACGGACGTAGGCTACTAATTTCATGCGAACGAGGTCCGCGCGTCCGCTAGTTCTTTTATAAAGTGGTCGGAAGTGGCGTAGGTTTTCTGGACTACTATACATTTAGGTAGCAACAGCGTGTGTTCAAACACTTCACTTTAGTAAAGCTGAAAAGAGGAATGCAAGTACGTTTGTATTGATGAAACACTGAATGCTGATGGAATCGGGTTATACTGACGCCACGCCACTGGTTTATTTACCTGTATGAAGGGTGCTAACAAATTAAATACCAATATTTTGGGGCTGAAACTACTTACTCATCACGAGAAGGCACTTTAATCTTTAAAATTCTTGAAAATTGGCAAAAAAGCTCACTCATACATGTGAGATATTGAACTTTTTTTAAACTACTTTGGAAAAACGCAACTGGCAAAACTTGTTTCTTTTCAAGAGTAGATTCGACACTGATAATATTGTACATCTAATTTGGAAGCACCTTGAACAAAAATAAACTTAAACAAGTAGTGTAATCCTCCTTGATAAGTTACAAGGTCATAGCTAAAAGCCATGGTCACCAATCATGAGAGCTTGCGTCAAATGTTTTAGACGTCGGTTACACGCTCATTCTGTCGTCAGTTCAGTCCATCATTCTGGTCAGAATGACGAGAGAATTATCGTGTAACCTGTCTCATGTCGTGTCAGTCTGAACTGATCGTGACCGTGCCCATTTGTCATCATTCTGGCATCAGTCAAAACTATACCGGAATGATGGACTGAACTGACGCCAGAATAAGCGTGTAACCGACGTCTTAAGACTTCTACGTTGCAGCTAGGTAGTTCTCAGTGAGTTGGTTATGTCAAACCTCTATGCGCAATGGCGATAATCTCGCGCATGCTTGCAGGCGCGCGCGGCGCGTCCGGCTCGGGGTCGGCGGCGCGCTGCAGAATCTTGCGCACCACGTCGCGAGGCGGCGCGCGCAGCGGCGTGGGCCGCGATGACAGCCCCAGCTGGAACAAACGTGAGGTTGCAGTCTTGTTTTTTTTTAATGAAATAGGAAGGCTAACAAGCAAACGGGTCATCTGATGGTAAGTGATCACCACCGCCTATAGACACCCGCTATACTAAGAAGATTGCAGATGCGTTACCAACCTAGAGGGCTAAGATGGAATACCTCTTGTGCCAGTAATTACACCGGCGGTCTTGCTTTCCACGCAGGAACACAGCAGTGCAAGCACTGCTGCTTAGCGGCAGGATTAGCGAGCAAGAAGGTGGTAGCGATCCGGACGGACCTTGCTCAAGGTTCTACCACCCGCAAAGTCCGAGTTGACGGGTAGGACAGGTTCATCCGGATCGCTACCGTCATCTTGCTCGCTAATCCTGCCGCTAAGCAGCAGTGCTTGCGCTGTTGTGTGTGTGGGCACAAGAGGTATTCCATCTTAGCCCTCTGGGTTGGCAACGCATCTGCAATTTCCACCAGTAAAGGAGTTAAAAGCGGTGGAAGTTAGGTAAAGATTGTCATTTTGGCAGGCTGCATTTTGGGGGCAGGCAGGACATGTGCCCTGGGCGCCAAATAAGGAGGGCGCAAAAAACGAAATTTACTATCTACCTATTAAAAAAAATACAATCCAAATTCGTATACATAGCCAAATAAAAGTCTTTTGAGGATCATTTAATCGTTATTGTAGATACATTTATTCCAGACGGGGACCTATTTGTGGTATGTTGTTTGTTTTACATACATTACATTACAAAATTAGTAAAATAATAAAAATATGTGTAGGTATCTGTTTTTAAAATAATTTACAAAGGGAAAAGGGCGCAGTTTGGATGCGAGCCCTGGGCGCCATTTTACGTCGCTACGCCCCTGCATGGGGTACAGGTTAGTGTTTGTATTTTGATGTGCTGGAAGCGTGCAGCAGTTGCAGCAGCGGCCGCGTTTTATTAGTGTTACAGTAGTGAGCCGTGGTGCAGGTTACCTTGTGCAGTGCTAGTCACCCAAGGTGCGGGTTGTCTGGCGCTAGTAACCGATGGTACGAGTTACCTTATTTTATTGACCCATAGTGCGGCTTACCTCGTGTTAGTGACCCATAGTGCGGGCTACCTTGTGCTGGTGATACATGCGAGTTACCTTATGTTATCGACCCACGCTGCAAGTTACCTTGTAAGTGACCGAAGGTGCGGGTTACTTTATTGTGTTATCGATCCGTGGTGCGGGTCACTTTGTGCTGGTGTTCCATCAAATCCCAAGGAGCAGGTTACCTTATGCTGCATGGTGACCATGTTGCGAGTTACCTGCCGCTAGTGACCCATGGCGGGAGAGACCTTGCGCTGGTAACCCATGGTGAGTTTAACATATATCATGTTAGTGACCTAAGGTGCGAGTAACCCTGTAATAGTCACCCACGGTTCGAGTCACCTGGCGCTACTGACCCGTGGTGCAAGTTACCTCATGCTAGTCCCCCATGGAGCGGGTTACCTTGACAAATTACACCTCGTTGAGTTTCTTGCCGGTATCTTCTCATCAGAGGTTTTTCCGAACCGGTGGTAAATTTTTTGACATTCATAAGTGCTACCTGTATGCCTAATCTGAATAAAATATTTTAACTTTGACTTTGGCTTTGACAAAGGTGCAGGTTACCTTAAGTGAGCCGTGGTGCGGATTGGTTCATGTTATCGACCTACGGCACGGCTTATCTTGGCTAGTATCTGTGTCTTGATGTGCTGGAGGCGGCCAGCGGGGGGGTTGCGCGGGGAGTGACTAACCTGGTGCTAGTGGCCCATGGTGCGATTTACCTGTGTTATTGACCCATGGTGCGCGTTACCACATGTTATGTGATGATGATGATGACCGACCTGTGGTGTCGGTTACCTTGTGTCACCGACCCATGGCGCTTGTTACCTTGGCTAGTATCTGTGTCTTGATGTGCAGGAGGCGGTTGAAGCGGGTGGCGCGGAGGCTGACTGACTTACTTGGTGCTAATGACCCATGATCCTAGATACATTTTGCTGGTGAGTCATGGTGCGAGTTACCTTACAGTTGTTAGTGTTGTTACCCATTGTGCGAAGTTAACTTGTGTTATCGACCCATGGTGCGTGTTATCTCATGTTATGTGATGATGATGATGATGATCGACCTGTGGAGTCGGTTACCTCATGTCACCGACCCATGGCGCGGCTTACCTTGGCTAGTATCTGTGTCTTGATGTGCAGGAGGCGGTTGAAGCGGGTGGCGCGGAGGCTGACTGACTTACTTGGTGCTAATGACCCATGATCCTAGATACATTCTGCTGGTGAGTCATGGTGCGAGTTACCTTATGGTTGTTACCCATTGTGCGAAGTTAACTTGTGTTATCGACCCATGGTGCGGGTTACCTCATGTTATGTGATGATGATGATGATGATCGACCTGTGGCGTCGGTTACCTCATGTCACCGACCCATGGCGCTTGTTACCTTGGCTAGTATCTGTGTCTTGATGTGCTGGAGGCGGTCGGCGGGGGGTGGCGCGGGGGGGTGCGCGGCGGTCGCCGGTGCCGGCGGCTGCCCCGGCGCGAGGGCGAGCGCCGCACACAACAGGAGCCAGGCGCGCATGGGCGCCTAGCCGAGAGTGCTCAGCCGGCGCCATTGTCGCGCCGCCAACGCGACATCTCCGCGCCTGCGCAAACGGACGCCGTTATTACATAGCCTTTGTAGTTTTCTTTATCTGTCTTCACATAGTACTAGCGGTACGCTGGTGCACGGAAGCAATTTATTAACGGAAATTTTCATCATCATCATCATATCAGCCGATATTAGGACAGGCGGGCAGGCAAAAACGGCGCGCTGGAAGTTAAAAAAGTTCTCCTTTAAATTCGTTACAAAGCTTTAGCGGCCATTTTGACGTTAAACCCCAGTTTTAGTGATCGCATCGATATCTGCTATTAACGAGATCAAGTCGCTATAGCTTGTTGACATAGGGCGAGTTACTTACCAGCTACAGGACTTGCGTAGCCAGTAGCATACTAGTGACTAGAAAACAATGTATATGGCGAGCTACTGCCAGCTACAGGACATTCATATCCAGTAGCGTTCTAGTAACTGGAAAACTTTACGTTTAAGCTTTACGTTTTCTGTTGTACTTTATCCGACTGAGGGAGGGTAATGATTTTCGTGTGTATAAATGTTGTGTTTTGTACATACATAAATGTCTATTGCAGATGAACGGACGAAACTGTTGCAATACCTATAGCTCCAGAACTTTGCAAAAACGTTACTAAAAGTAGTAAAAAATATAACTTTTTCCACACTTGTACTGCAACAGGTTAAATAAAGGAAGGATATATGAATAACATACATTTGCATAAGGAACAGTTTCATTTATCAAAAAAAGATCAGGTGGTGTGTGAATGTCTAACTCTGGCTTTTCTCATAGCCTTGAAATATATAAGCTGAAAATTTGAAACCAATTACTGTAATTGACTTCTTTGAGTGGTAAACTAAGCAAGGCCTGGTTTTGATTACTCCAGAACGTATAAGTGTACGTACGTACATAGATACATACTTAAACACGTTTAAAACGTCCGCGACTCAGGTATAAACAGTTATACCCGAGACCTCTAGCTTAAACTTTACTAACCACTAGTGATTAGGCCATCTAGTTACTCATAATGTCACTGTCATTTATTTCGAGAAGCTTCTGCAGTAAGTCACGGTTCAAATGCTTCGAAAGTGCCAGGAGTATAGTGTCAATAAAAAAGACTCCTCTAACCCAAAATATTTTAATTAATGAAAAACACACAAATTAGAGGAACATGGTACCTCCAGATTTGTGAGAGTAGCTGTCCATTGTCGCTCCAACTTGCCAGTGTAAACGGGCTGGAACGAACGTACCGAGACGCTGAGTTATAGCGAAGTTTTTAATCACTCTAATGAATCCGATTGATAACTTTGACCCAGTTTCGGTAATGATTCTCTCACGAGCCTTTTAAGATCTGATTTTATACGCCGTTGGGAATTCCATGGTACAAATTGTTTAATAGTATATTTCTGACCATTGGATAAGGAATTTGCGCGATGACTAAAAGTTGTCTTTTATCAAAATTGACAGAACTCGTCAAAAGAAGAAAAACTGTGTTTTTTTTTGGTTCTTATCTACGATAGTTATTTGTTGAGTTATCGCGAATAGAAAACGATGCCACCCAAGCCCCGCGAAAACGCTACCGCAAGCTCTGCGGGGCGATTCTCGGTTTATTCAAGTTACATCTCGCACAAAAACAACTGTCAAATCCCTTGGAAATCTGTAATTTTTTGCTGTATCTCGCACGTGAGATGCAACTCGCATGAACCAAGAATTGGAGTCCTGGGCCGCTGGACTGAGCTGGAGTGAAGCAAGGACAGTTGCTGGGGCAGCAACTCGCCGCTAAGCAGCAGTGCTTGCACTGTTGTTCCGGCGTGGAGAGCAAGACAGCCGGTGACATTACTGGCACAAGAGGGATTATTCCATCTTAGCCCTCTGGGTTGGCAACGCATCTGTAATCTCCTTGGTATTACGGGTGTCTATGGACAGTGGTGATCACTTACCATCAGGTTCCATCAGTTTCCAAGTTATAGCCAACAAACTGCGACACACACACAGACTCAACTACACACCACCACCACTAAACACTAACCAACAGGATAGACACGACACGATCGATTCGTGTGGAAGCGGAGGAGGGTGGGTTTTTGCATGAATATATATGCCGCACAGACGCAGCTAACTTGCACGAGCACGGTACTGGTTTCGCGGAGTAGCAAGGTAATTTGTTCCAGTTCGTTGAAACGGACTTCCCCAAAGTAACGCCTGAATCTATTAATTAAGTTATAGCCAGTTCGATTGCAAGATTAAGACATTTTATTGTGTATTATTATTTTATGTAAATTTAAATTGTAATTGACTATTTTGTAACTTTATGAGTCGAAATGACTTGAAATAAATGAATTCTATTCTATTCTATTAAACAAGCATTTTTTTTAATCTTTGCGTGTGGTGTCAAATTTTTAGAATAGAATAGAATTCATTTTTTTCTGGTTGCATAGGCCCAGAGATAAATACCTTAAAGACTAACATAAATATTTATTATACAAAACTACTTAATAACTTAATTACTAGCACGTGACGGACTAGTGGTTTAATACGGTAGATATTAAGTATGACTAAATATTTAAAATTTTAACTAAAGTAAAGATGTAGGCGTTACAAAGAATTCCTTTGACGTTTGTATTAAATACCGTATAAGGTTGGGAATAAAAGGTATTCTACGGCGAATTCTCTTCCTACTTGTTTGGAGCTTGGCTTTGTTTTTCCACAAGGAGCCGAAGAATCGTTGACCTTGCCACTTATCTATGTATAATAAACTGCACACTTGTAGGCAAGGAACTATTTATTGATACCCATTCTACTGGAGAAAGATGGGATATATATTCTCTGAAAAATAGCTTGGATATTTCTTGGTAACAGAAAAACGAGGCTATTTCTTTCTTAAAAACCGGCCTCTTCGATATTGCAGGTGTTCACAGGCGATTAGTTTAAACTTTATATTCCGAAATCTGAACCATAATGATTATTAGATTTATTCGATTTCTACAGACAAAATTCAAAGCAACTTTCTGAAATATATGAATCTGTCATTTTTAAAAACGAGATTATCTAGATAGACTGTAGACATCACTTGAGGTCTCAGCTAACAACAACAACGGCAATAAATATTCTTTAATGTACACAACATTAAAAAAAACAGAGAAACTAATTAGTAAGGCAAACAATAGGCGGTCTTATCGCTTAAGGCAACTGACAATTCTACTAATATTGATTATGAGTTAAAATAAGTTTAACTTTAATACGATACAACAATAACTGAACTAAAATAAATACAGTATATACAAATAAAAGTAAGGAAAAAACTTAAAATCTAAATAAGCCTAAAAAAAAGCATAAAAGCTAAACTTAATCGAAATATTATGTTGATTAGAGCCTAACCAAATAAATGAAATATTTCCCTCACATACAAATGTAGCTAAAGATACTTACATGTGTTTAATAAAGACTAAAATTTCAACTAAAACAATTATTCAACTGATTTTGAATCTAACGGGAACGTAGCAGTTTTTAACAACACTTGTTACTTTGAGGAGCGATTCGTAGCAATACAGCTGAAATACTGAAAGCCCAGGGCTGGAAGTCAAATATATAAGCGACTTGAAGCCCACACAAATTATTATATTAATATATATTTAGCACAAGCACCCCTGGAGACGAAGACGTAGGTAGTACTGGAAATGACATTTAATAACTAGAGTAAGTTAAAAACGGCGCTGTTGTTTACGGTACCGGCAAAAGCTGGTGGGCTAAGACCTCAGATCTGGCCCCTATTAATACAAGCGGAAGTCTCTTTGTATCAAAAGGAGTAGAAAAGAGACTTCCGCTTGTAATACAAGTTACAAGTCATTATGTAATAGGGGCCTGGAGGTAGTAACAAAAATGTTTTAAAAAAGTCTCAAAAGGAGAATGGGCAAATTGTCCCAAGTGCTGTATACAGTTGTGCTATATCTTATTAGAAAGCTCTCAATAAGAGCTTAATTTTTTTATATGACAGCAAAACCGAGATGTTTGCAGGGAAAAAGCTACAGCCCATTTTATACCTCACTTTGTACTAGCAGTTGTATGAAAAGTATCTGTAAAATCATTTTCGAGATATAGCCGAAAGATTTTAACCACGCATTACTGAGGCCACTAGAAGTAAAAAACGTAATGGGAGCATAGGTCTAATTTGCTGTTTTTTTTTTTTTTTTTTTCATACAAAACAATGATTAATGCTGCAGACACCTGGTCTTCGAAACATAGCCTATGATGATCCTTACACCGAGTACTACACGTCCATACTACTCACTATTGTATACAAGGGTTGGGACA
Source organism: Ditula angustiorana (assembly GCA_963691745.1). Taxonomy (NCBI): domain Eukaryota; kingdom Metazoa; phylum Arthropoda; class Insecta; order Lepidoptera; family Tortricidae; genus Ditula; species Ditula angustiorana. The sequence goes on along the minus strand of OY829497.1, from coordinate 650,730 downwards.
GCGCCCATACAAAAATGCCCATTCACCTTTTGCATAAATAAATTTAAAAATGTCTTTATTCAGATTAAGCTCACAGGAAACATTTATGAATGTCAGATTTACCATAGGTTTGGAAAAGAACCGCTAATGAGAAGATTACGGCAAGAAACTTAATACCTAGACTTTGCTCTAATAAAAACCAAGATATTATAATAACAAACAAACACGTGTTGTGGCGTCAGAGAAGCCTCTTTGATGAGAAGATACCGGAAAATATCAACGTGGTATAGTGTTTCAAATAATTGAAAATTATAATATTTTTTACATCTCAAGTGCTTGCACTGTTGTGTTCCTGTGTGTAATTACTGGTACAAGAGGTATTCCATCTAAGCCCTCTGGGTTGGCAACGCATCTACAATCTCTTCGATATTGCGGGTGTCTATAGGCGGTGGCGATCACTTACCATCAGGTGACCCACTTGCTTGTTTGCCTTCCTGTTTTATATAAAAAAGTATTTAACACAGTAGACATGTACACTATTTCAAACCAGGGATCACCAATGTAAGTCGGGATCATTCCTAACATAGGGATGTTAGAAGTCCAAGAGTTAGTCATTAATTTAATAATACCTACACCAGAAAATTCATATCCTCTTGACAATAGATTTGAATTTTTTATCATTTTGTTTGGTAATGATTTTTTATATCGTATACGCATCGCATGATATACAAGGGACCGATTGTACTTATTTAGCGTCACTTGTTGAAATATCGTGACACCTGTTGCAACAGGTACGTGTTTTAAGTCAAATGGCGTCGGTTCATCGTATGTATTTTTCTTTCCTGTGCGTACACTGATGACATGCAAAAATTTAACACTTTCACGTCATTCGGTTAAGGTGTCATGTACCGAATTACTCCTGCAACTGTCACAAGCCACCATCCCTTCAAAACTTTGTAAACAAGTTTGCTAGCAATACGACAGTTAAAACTCCAAATATTCGCTTTAGTACGCTATGCCCCATCTAGATAAGACGCGACAATATCTTCGCAGCCCTACATTCGCCTCGTGTAGGCGTAGCTTGTTTAAGATCAAGGCATCAAAGGATAAACGCGATCCATACAAATACACCCCGCTACGCCCAGATGTTAAACTTTGCCAATGAATTTTTATTAGCCTGTGGCGGGCGTGACCTTTCAAAGACTGCCGAACACCCTTTAAACAAGTTGGGAGAGGTAATTTGATAAATCAATTTGTGACAATTAAGGTGTTGAAATAACAGAGGGTAGTTTTTGTTGGTTGTTGTGGGGTTATATATACAACCACATACTGTAAAACAAAGCCTCTAGATATGGTCCCTGTCTGTCCTTAATCCTCATTGTATCTTCAACCGCTTACTCGTTCTAAGTCACGCAACTGATTAAATTAATTCGACAATAGGCCAAAAATATCTGGCACCTTTTTATTACTAAAGCATTAGGCCGTGTCATATATTTTTGAATAATTAATAGACTCAGGCTTTATTTACGCACTAACCCCTATATATTATGAGCCTTATAGTAGCTGTGTTTAGGTGATCGTCACTATACCTACAGCTACTAAAGAGCTTTAATAGCGCTTGCTGGGAGGGAATTTGTCCCAACTTGAATATATTTTTGAGCCCTGAACTGGTTAAGATATTATTGCGAGTAATGCTAGTACACCAGAAGCATTAAGTATTAAGTTGGTTACCAATTCAAAAAAGTTATTGCTTGTACCCAGAAATGAAATCTGAGGTCAAAAGTTGGGGCTTACAGACTACATTATCTGATACCTGATGTGGTCGAGCTTTGATCTGTCTTGTCCAAGAGATATATCAGGTGACAAGCCTCCACACCACACGATATTGTTCCTGATCTGACCGTAACATTCACCAGATCGTTTCATCTGTAGACCCTTACTTCTGATCTTAAATGAAATCCGCGATCAAAAGTGAAGGTCTACAGATGCCATTATCTGGTGAATGTTATGATCAGATCAGGACCAATATCATGTGGTATAGAGACTTGTTATCTGATAAATCTCTCGGACAAGACAGATCAAGGCCCGACTACATCAGGCATCACTGTAATGTCATCTGAAGACCCCAAATTTCGATCTCGGATTTAATTTCTAAGTATAGAAATGTCGCATCCATATTGTATCGCTCTACTGAGTTCATATGAGGAGTTAATTGGGTGTTTGAGATATGGAGTTAATGGACCTAATTATAGCTTGATATAATAGGAGGATAATTATAGTACGTCTTTTGAGATCAAGGCTTTCATTGGATCTGTGTGATCCGGATATAAGGATGGCGGATGTAACAAGTTGTAGGTAACTATAAGGCTATATCTGTATAATGCCTATTAAGTAATATGATAAATATTTTACTGTTCTCATAATTTAAAGAACTCGTTAAAATATATATTATATAATTACGTATATTTTAAAACAAGAAAAGATTTTTAGAAATTCCAAAGTTTCACTATTAAGGGGATTAAAGAGAATGGAAGTTGACAAAAACTAGTTAAGTTAATCTGTTTTTAATTTTTTAACAATGTATCCTTACCTTTCTGTTCCATAAGATTAATGTATAGAATTTCAGAACTGTTACAATTTAGCTCTATCTAGGTTTAAATAGGATCAGACTTAGGTTCCAACTTGTTTATTAGGTAACACGCGAGATCGTGGGCGTAGCAATGTTTTGTTAGCAAAAACAAAACTAATCTGCTTTAGTGTGGTAACTCTATGATAAACGAGTTTCTCAATAAGTTTGCTATGAATAGATATGTTTCGTGCTCATAGATCAGCCGTGTGATTTATACGGCGGCCGTCTTTATTGTATAAATTTATTTTTGTACCTCAAACGGTGTTGGTATACAACAAGCAATTACTTCGGTGTAAAGATATTTATTTCCCATAAGAAACACATGTCACTTAAATGACAAATTTTATAAACTAGATTGGTAGTTTTAAATCGGGTTTAGTGAGCATTAACCTTCTTATTCATAAACGCTGCGTAAACGTTTGTTAGTTACAAGTTATGTCTTTATCTGTCATTGTGACGTTTGCCCTCAAATGAAAGGGACAAAACATTTGTTAGCTTAAAAAGATTGTTAGTTTTTTATGAATAAAAAACTTTACAGAGAAGATACAGATTTACCCTCTTCATAAACGCTGCGTAAACTTATGTTAGTTAACATGTCTTATGTCTTTATCTGTCATTGTTTGTCACTTGTCACTTGCAAATAGAATTTTGAAGGGTTTTTATGTGTCGAATCAATTTTATAGTCAAACCGCGCAGTGTAATAAAAAAAAATCACACTCTGATACCATTTTTTAAATGCTATGCAATGACAACAGAAAAAAGCGGTGATAGCAGGACTCGAACCTTCAACCTCAGCATTCCGTGCCTTGCGTTTGCCAGTTTTAAATAATTTAAATGTTTAATATAGATATTACAGGTATAGATATTTATTTTTATCCTAGTTTAAGCATATGCCTATTAAATAAAATAAAATGTATATCCTGTTACACATTATGACACGATAGCTAATGCTCGTGATAATGTTTCGGTTTAGTTTTTGAGTTAATTTTTACTTTAGTTTATAATGTATACTCTGCAGTGCCCTTACAGGGCTTCGTAATATGTTTCTTTATGAAAGCAAATAAATATTTTGAGTTTGAGTTTGATATTAAAAAATAAAAATTTTAAAAAATTTTGGCTACAAAAATTAAAAAATAAACACTAGTAGCGGCTACGCTGGTAAAAAGGGCAGCATAGTATAGTAAATACTCAAAATAAAACAAAACAAATGTGAAAATGAGTTTGTTTGTTTGTTACGCTTTCACGGCCTTACTGCCCTTATTGTTCTTAAATTTCCCATGAACATAGCTGAGGCCACCGAGACGGACATAGGATACTTTTTATCCCGGAAAAAGGTCCCGTGGGATAAGACTTGCTTAATAAATCCACGCGAACGAATTCGTGGGTGGAAGCTAGTACATTAATTCTCGGGTTAGTCTTTACTTTTAAACCAGTCGTTACTTAAAACTAAAGTTTATTGCTTTCAATATTTTCTAAAGTTCCCCTTAAAGTTGTGATCTAATTACTCCGCCCCACTTCCCAACTTTGCACATGAATAATACCCCCCAAATTGATATGGACCATAAATCGTAATCGATCCGCTCCAGTTTCGGACAACGTTGTGCACCCACAAACTTTATTGTTACATTGTGAAATAAAAATGTTGAAATAAGAAAAAAGTTAGGATGTTATACAAAGTCAGATTCAGCGTAGAAAAAGAGTAATAAATGAGATTAAGTAGGTTGACAATAGGCTGTCTTATTGCTAAAGAATGATCTTTTCCAGACAACCGTTTTGATTAAAGTTGACGGTACAAATATGTAAAACAGGGAAAAAACTTCAACACAATAATAACACTACATATTACAGCAAAAAACCGTAACAGAAAAAAACCAACAAACGAATGAAAACAGTAATGGCGGCAATTCGATCCTCCGTTAAAACGAACGTTTTTTTTAATGAAGTCCCTATTCCTAAGTCATTCGAGATCAAATTTCGTGCGTTTATATGAAAAAAAAACATAACGGATTGACGTTTCGTATCGATAACTGTTTTAATATCTATGGATACTAGAATAGAGACCCACTTGAATTTTGACAGCTGTTCAAAATTTAAACTCTTAACGTTACAGATATCGGTACTGTAATGACCATTAAAGTACAGATTTACCTATTACCAAAGACAAGCAAGTTCTCATAATAAAATTTGTTGTAATAATGCTGGTCATTTCCTACGGTTTTGGAACGCATTATAGAGAATTTATGATATATGTGTAGATAAATATAATATCGTTATTATCTTTACATAGTATAAAATAAAGTTGCTATCCATCTCTGTCTGTTGTCATATACCTTCACCCGCTTACTCCTTCTAAAAAACGCAATGGATTTTGATACAGTTTTTAATGCCATTTTGAAAACTTTTTACGGAAAATTTTGATGTACTCTAACATCCTAATTCTACCCATGCGAAGCCACGGTTTAACAGGAAGGCAAACAAGCAAGTGGGTTACGTGATGGAATGTAATCATTACCGCCAATAGGGTGCCTACTCCAAAAAGATTGCAGATGCGTTTCCAACACAGAAGGGTAAGATGGAATACCTCGTGTGCCAGCAATTTCTCCAGCTGTTTTGCTCTCCACGCTGGAACACAAGTGCAAGCACTGCTGCATAGCTGCAGGATTAGCGAGCAAGATCTGAAGGGACCTTGCACAAGGTCCAACCACTCGCAAAAAAAATACTACATATGAAGGAAAACAAGCAAGTGGGTCACATGGGAAGTGAGCACCACCGTTGCGTTGCCAACTCAGAGGGCTAAGATAGAATACCTCTTGTGCCGGCAATATCACCGGCTGTCTTGCTCTCCACGCCGGAACACAACAGTGCAATCACTGCTGCTTAGCGGCAGGTTAGCGAGCATGATGGTGGTAAGGAACTGAAGGGACCTTGCATAAGGTCCAGCCCAATATTTATATAAAATTGGATAATAAGTAGGTAAGACAGTCGAGAACGCTATTGCGAATGACCTTTCTTCATAACAGAAAGTTTCAAGTAAAGCTTTGCGAAACTTCGCTAAACAGGAATATCGTTAGTAACGCGTAACGATTCGGAACATATGGGACGGATGGACCGAATAACAAAGATTGTTATTATAATATCTAGGTTTTTATTTTAGGGCAAAGTCTAGAAGGAATTCAGTTTTTTGCCTCTAACCTAACTTAATCTAAAATTTCACTTTTTGTTATCGCCTAAATAAATCAAATTGAGACTATCAATAGTAGAGATAGTTTGTAATTTGTTGCTTAAGAATGTTTTATATAAACTTTTTACTTAAATTAAACTTAAATTTGATGACAAATACTGAAATTTGAAAATACTAATGTAATTCCCGCTTTATTTCAATAGACAGAAGGTTCCTCACTCTGCAACCCTAACCACTGGTAGCTTGATTCCCGCCTCCGGCGGCACTCTAGGTTAGGTTTCATATTGGTTATGTTTTTGAGTTGATATTGTTTTCTACATTTTTAGATTAATTCTATAAAATTCTATAAAATTACATAATTCATTGAGCAACCGCATAGCTTAGTAGTTAGTCAGACTACTAACAATAGAGGTTCTAAGTTCTATTCCCGCGAGAGACAAATATTTGTAAGGTAAATATCGTTTGTACCTAAGTCGTGGATGCTTATATGTATACATACATAGCTAAAGTCACGCCTGTTTTCTGATAGGGTAGGCAGAGACCACAGATTTCCACTTGCTACGATCCAGACATACAGTCAAGGAATTTAATTCCCTACCCATTTCGTTGAAATGTCGTCTGACATTCGAAATGCATTAAGGTCGATATGTCAAACTAACGTCTTGCTCTATAGCTCTTATAGTGACAGTTTGCTATATGCTATTGAACCTTAGGTGGGTTGGAAATTTAATTCTTTGACTGTACAACCTCTGCTTCATTTACTCTCATAACACTTCGTGCATGCTTGTCGGTTTAGGCTACTCCAGTGGCCCTAACATGACTGGCAAAGTTTAGTTTATCTCTATCTGCGTCCCTTTCTTATGACACTAGTTAGACATAGACACAGGGAGGGGTTAAACTAAACCTGGGCTGTCATGTTAGGGCCGCAGACCTGGTTTTATATCTTAGTTTAGATACTCGTATATAGAATTACCCTTATTATCACTGTAGTACTTACTTACCCTAATTATGTTCCCGAATTGTAACTGAAACTGTTGTTTGAGTTTCTTTTAATGGATTTTTCAGGGAACCGTTCGTTTGTCTTTCATTGGGGATTGATTGATCATACTTTCAGGGAATCTTTGAAACTTTGCAGACGGTATTGCCCCAGGCTGTTATCAGAGTGAGAAAGTTAATTCAGACGGGAAAAGTACAGTCAGCCCCGTAGCTAAACACTTAACAACTTTGCCGTAGTGACGTATGAAATGAGAGTTTCTCAGGTCACAGTATCTTTTATCTAGTCGTGCACAGTACCTACTGACAGCGCAAGGTAGTACAATCATCATCATCTTATCAGTTGGAAGACGCTCACTGCTGGGCGTAGGCCTTCCCCAAGGATCTCCACGACGGTCGGTCTTCTGCTGCTCGCAACCACCGGTTTCCAGCGACCCTCACCAGATCGTCGGTCCACATTGTGGGAGGCCTACCAACACTTCGTCTTCTAGTACCTGGTGTCCGCTCAAAAACTTTTCCGCCCCAACGGCCATCGGCCGCTTAAGGTTTGCAATTCCTAGAGTTTTGTCGGTAACTTGGGTTCTCCGAGCATAGCTCTTTCCATTGCCCTTTGGGTGACTTTGAGGCTTCTGATGTGGCCCACTGTAAGGGACCATGCTTCAGTGCGATACCTACTAAAATGTTCAAATACTTTTGAGGCTGACCGTACCTAGTCTTACCAACTAGTTGTAATTTTTTTTGCAATACTTAGTGAGAAAGACGAGCAAATGGGTCAGAGGGATCCATTACCTGTCTTATAATCCTCCTGTGGCGTAATGTTTCGATGTTTTTTGTAAAATACAGAATTCACAAGCTACTGTTGATAAAATCACAAATTAGCTGAAACAAATGGACTAGTACAATCGACCCCCTCTCCTCGCATCCTTCCGATACTCATTTCGCGCCGAACAGCGACGAAACAATCATAACTCACTTACAAATATGCATAACTGTACCCTCTTTCACTTTCTCCATACCGAAATCTACCTTAGCACTATGGCTTAGATGCCAAACTCCATTGATAATGTCCTTTAGTAATTTCACAACACGTTTTGCTTTGAAAAAACATGCAAATGTAAAGTGATTAGGGTTCATTTTGCAATGGTAAATAAAGCAGTTAAATGCTATATTCTTCAAATCTATGAATGATTTTACAAAGTTTCCGATTACTTATAGCTTATTTGCTTCCTGGGGTCAAATGCTGTTAATGATAGAAGATTAGAGTGTTCAGCGCGTTTTACTTGGATGCTGTGCTGTTTTTAATCTTTTTTTAGGGTTCCGTACCCAAAGGGTAAAACTGGACCTTATTTCTAAGACTCCGCTCTCCGTCCGTCTGTCTGCCTGTCTGTCTGTCTGTCCGTCTGTCACCAGGCTGTATCTCATGAACCGCGATAGTCAGACAGTTGAAATTTCCACAGATGATGTACATATTTCTGTTGCCACTATAACAACAAATATTAAAAAACAGAATAAAACCAACGTACGACTTCGTGCCTGTTGCGGTTGAGACGGCCGGCTCCTGGGGTGTGGAGGCGAAATCGTTGGTCTGGGAGATAGGTCGTCGGTTGCGGGACAGAGGTTGCGACCCTCGCTCCGGGTCGTACCTGGTTCAGCAAATCTCGCTGGCTATACAGCGGGGCAACGCGGCAAGCGTGATGGGCGCGTTTGAGCCAGGTGCGATGCGGAGTGGGGTTTTTTTTAGGTTAAGTTAGTGTTAGCAATAGTTTTAATTCTGTTTGTGTTATTGTACTGTCTAAATATATCTATGTTTATTATTTAATGTTAGTTTTTAAGTTTGACTGTTTGTAATTTAATTTGATGTGTTTATTAGAATAAATTATTTAATATTAGAATAAAATAAATATTTAAGGGGGCTCCCATACAACGAACATGACTTTTTTTTGCCGTAATTGAGGAACAAACATCCAAACATTATTACATACCGTCGCATTTATCATCCTCCTTCCACATATATCGCACGAATCCAACTATTAACCCCCACCTTAAATTCTCCACGATCTACTAGCGTTTCGCTTCTATTTGAGGCATCATGAGGACTTTAAGGGGTACGATGAGAAGGGTGTTTGATGCACAAGCCGCTTAAATGAAAAAAAAACTGCCCTACTTCAGGTAGTGAATAATAAAGCTGAAGTTTCAGGTCTATTGATGCTATTCTCAACCTATCAACGCAGCTGTAAAATATGCAGCGAGACCACGGCTTAAAGGCAGTCCACGAATGGAAATCAATATTCTTTTTATATTTAGAACGGAAGGTCTGTTGTTACATGCATTTATGGTGTGGAAACTACTTAGTACAAAGTGCAATTGTGACATTATCTGTGGTAGTTACCAAACTGAAACATTATCGAAACCAAAGAGGATTACCCTAATTTTTCATTTTATAGCAATTTAAATTTAATTTGAATGTAAAAAAACACAAAAAGAAAAATCGAAAAAAAATTAGAAATAAATAATTTCGATTACAATAAACAAACCGGCTTCAAGAAAAGTTGTTCTTTTTGCTTTTCGAAACATTTTCGGACCTAAAACCTCTAAATTCAACAGACCTATTTCCATCATCTCGATGCAGATATTTATTCATGATGTAAACTAAGTAAGGTATTATTTATACAAACAAAAACAAATTAAAGTAACCATTAGTAGAATAAACAACTCAAAATAGAACAATTCAGGATCGGAAAAATCTTATATTCGAAAAACCTTATTATAGTTTACTTCGTATTTAAAAGTATAAGAACTTTCGTCGAACCATTAAATATTGTAATGGTTCAAAATAACCTCTGATAAAAAGATATACAAGAACTACATACATAAAATCACGCCTGTTTCCCAGAGGGGAAGGCAGAGACCATGGACTTCCCCTCGCTACAATCCTGACATATAATCTTCGCTTCACTTACTCTCACAACATTCTTCATTCTTTGTTAATATGGTATTCAATAAAGGATATTGTATTGTATTGTATTTTTCCTCGTCGGCTTAGGATACTCCTGGCCTGTACGTAGAGATACTGAGCTGAATACTCAAGTGTTGAAATTATTGAGTCAGGAATAAATATTAGAAAGGAAACACCTGTCGCTACGTCTGTAAGGCTAAAGCAAACTACTGAATTACGGTTGAAAAACTACCCAAGTGCAGACGTCCTAATTTCCAGAGGTGACAAAGTTAACAGTGCCACTGCGGGGGGCGCTAAGTGCTCCGCAGGGGGCGAGTTAAGAGCTCTTAACACTAAAATGAAGCGTAAATTTCTAGCAAAGATTCTGGATGATTAGGTGATCCATACAGCAAATTTAACTATATTTCTAAAGTAAAATAAAGTAATTTATACGAGTTTGTAGCTTAATTTACTGCTTCGAGTTTCTGTCTTTATTTCCGTTTATTTTATCTTAATTTTTTTCATTTATTTGTCAACATTTGCTACCTTTTTTAATACAACATAGGATAAAACGAACAAGCAGGTTTGCGGTTGGTAGGACCTTGCGCAAGGTTCGGCCGGATAGCTACCACCAGCTTGATCGTTAATCCTGTCGCTACGCAGCAGTGCTTGCACTGTTGTGTTCCGGCATGGAGAGCAAGACAGCCGGTGCAATTACTGGCACAAGAGGTATTCCATCTTAGCCCTCTAGGTGTACAACGTATCTGCAATCTCCTTGGTGTTGCGGGTGTATAGGCGGTGATGATCACTTACAATCAGGTGACCCACTTGCTTGTTTGCCTTCCTATTTTATAAAAAAACCTGATGGGAAGTAACACCGCTCTGTCAATAAGAACCAGTGACTTTAAAAGAATCGCCGATCTGTTGCTAGGCTTTGAGTAGGCCTTCGGATTTCTAACTTACCGTAGTAAACAAAGTAGTAAGCTACTACTTCACGCCGTTTAAATTAATAACAAGTCTTATTATCGAGTAGCGATATTTAAACCCCGCGTTACCAAACTGATAGTTAACTAACAGTTAACTACTAGTTATACTAATGATATGGTTCATTTCTTGAATTATATGTAATTATTTGCTATTACTCACAATTGCAACTTTGAGGGAGTTCTAACGTTTCGTTTGTTAGTATTTAATCATTCTTGATCGCTTGATAAACGGAAATTATGTTTCCGTTGTTTTTCTTAAGATTTGAACTTAAGAAATGTTAAGGGTTAAATTTAAAAACATTGTACCATTGTATTGAACTTGAAATAAATGAAAAAATATGAAATACAACGTATTTTATTCATTTAAGATATCTCATTTTAAGACATACATATATAATGATCTACACATTCGATATCGAAATAAAAATAGTAGAAGTTCATTCACCTTCAAAATTCACGTTTACAATTTGCCCATAACTGTTTTCGGTTTCGCTCTACGATAATTAATAAACTTTAAAATAAAATAATAATTTAAAAAAATATGAAACCAAAATAAGCGCGTTTAAGTCTTTTTTATTCAATTCAACAAAGTCAAATGAAGGGCACAATTTGAACTTGTCATCTGTCACTAACTTTCTTCCCAATGCAATCGAAAATCATTCATTTTATTTAATTTTAATGCCGCGGTCATACATTCAAACAATAACTGTATAGTTTTACCTACCAGCTGTTAGATTTAGATTCATTTTATAGACGGGTGAACCTTGTGCAATTCCGCCACTAAGCAGCAGTGCTTGCACTGTTGTGTTCCGGCGTGGAGAGCAAGACAGCTGGTAACATTACTGGCACAAGAGGTATTCTATCTTAGCCCTCTGGGTTGGCAACGCATCTGCAATCTCGTTGGTGTAACGGGTGTTTATAGGCGGTGATGATCACTTACCATCAGGTGACCTACTTGCTCGTTTGCCTTCCTATGTAGTATAAAAAAATGTATCTTTGATTACTTAGGTAAAAGGACTCCATGTTTGTATATAATTATGTTTCTCTTGTTTTGTTTTAAAAATAGAAAAAGGGATGAGCCACTCAAAAACTCGAAACGAAAAATCACAAACGACCTTTTAACAACGAAACTTTAATCTAAAACACTCCCAGATAAAACCTGCTGAATTTCTAGCCGCGCTTCTCTCTTTCTTTTTTTAGAAGAGCGGTACTCGGACATGTGGAGCCTATGTGCCTATGTGGTTTACTTGCAAAATATTTTTTTAATTTTCATTTTTCATTATCATTATAGGAACGAACGCGAACAAATTACCTTGCTACTCCGCGATACTAGTGCCGTGGACGTGCAAAATACTACTGCGTCTGAAATATTTTTAAGGCAAACCCCCACCCTCCTCCGCTTCCACGCTAAACAACAATCACACAGAACTTGAACGAATGGCATACATTATATAGGAAGTCTTCACGAATGTTTGATCCCTATTCGCTAGCTATCTTAGAGCTAGGCTAGGCCTCAAAATCAATTCGTGGGGACTGTGCGAGTCCTTAACCTTCAGTTGCAGACAGCCTTGGGCGGCGCCGGCCAGTCTGGGCGGAGGGGGAGGGGGTGTTTGGGTGTGGACCGAGTCTAAGGGTTCTTCGGTTCTGGGGGACTATGTGGTTTTGGGTGGGGACAGTGGGTCACGCTAGGTTTTATCTGGGAGTGTTTTTTTGTTTTAGATTAAGTTTCGTTGTTGAAAGGTCGTTTCTGATTTTTTGTTTTGAGTGGCTTTGGGAGAAGTGGGTGTGTCTGTATTTATGTGAATAAGTCTTGCTAAATGCAAAAATGTATCCGTTTTTTACAACGGTTAAAGTAATAACAAAACGTTTTCTATTTAACTTCTCTACAACATTTGCACTAAACGTTTCCATAATCAGGAAATAGCTCTCTTTTTTTTATAAATGGACATACAACATACGGCTGTTTTAAATCATGATAATAATATATTTGTCTATTAGGTATCAAAGCAATGTAGACCCCAAATAAATGCTTTAAATAGATTTATTTCAAACTGGTACTAACTTAAAACTAGATCTGCTTAGTTAAAATCAACGAAAAAATGATTTGTTTCGTTTATTAGTTTAGTTTTATTGTTTTTATTTTGTGCTGTAATTGTAATTATTTAATTCTAAATAAAAATTTCCAATTTAATTTTCAATACAGAGTAGGCACATTAGATGTATTTTTTTAAGACTTAAGAAAAAGGAGGAGGTTCTTCATTCGACTTAATTTGTTGACTCAAAGTAACTTGTTTAATTGACACTTAGGTATTCAAAGCAATAATTTCTAGTAGAGTTAATTTTGTGTTAAATAAACATTAAATCTAACGAACTCAAACCAAACCGCCTAAATTAAGACGATCAGACCTGGGGGCCCTCACCTAGTTTTAGTTTCGCTAGTTTTAGCGTTAGTTAACGTTTTAAATGTCTATGAAAATGAAAATGAAAATGAAAATGAAAAATTTTTTTTGCAGGTAGGTCATATAGGCTCTTTTACATTTTACTAGCGCTTCAAAAAATGGAAGATACCACTGAGAAGAAACGCCGCAAGAAACTCAGCAATTTATTTTTTTTGTTCTATTTTCAAAACAGATTACAGTGCAATATACATAATTATCACAATAGTACATGACATGCACACATACATTAAAAAGGATAACAATAAACTATGTAACTATTGCTACAAAATTAGGAATATGGCCGTGTTTTGCATTCTATCAATGTTCATCTAAACTTCTAATAAAAGTCTTATCTAATGAACTTTTAAATTAAGACTCAATATTTTTAAATAATTAGATATAAAAACAAACACACAGTAAACAAATATGTAACAAAGTTTGAATTATTTGGATTTATTTATTTTCTGTTGAAACCTTTCTTTTCATGACATTTTAAATATCGGAAAGTAGGTTATGTTAAATTATTAATAGATTCCAACGCGACGTTACTTCGCAAAGTTTCGAAGTACTTATATGAAAATGAAGCTAAAAAAATGTTTTTCAAGTAGGTCACCTAGACTCTTTTACAAGTCTGGGTCTTATTATTATTAATAATTAATAATTAACTACATGGTATAAAACAAAATAGGTATTCGTTTTTATCTGTCCCCATATCTTCGACTGTTTATTTTTTTTAAACCCCACAACGGATTTTGATACGGTTTTCATTGTCAATTAGAGATTTTTTTAACGAATTTTTTTTATGTATATTAGGTACTAGCGACCCGCCCCGGCTTCGCACGGGTACAATCAATTTTAAGACTCATTTTTCTACACCTTCGGTTACATTATTCAAATTTTACCAAGGATCCCTAATTTTTTTCAAAATGAAATGTAGCCTATGTCAAATTGGAAGAATGTAGCATTCTATTAGTGAAAGAATTTTTTAAATCGGCCCAGTACTTTTTGAGCCTATTCATTACAAACATACAAACATACAAAAATAGGTACAAATCTTTCCTCTTTATAATATTAGTGTAGATAGATAAGTTAATTGAAGCCGTGCGAAGCCAGGGTAGATCGCTAGTAGGTAGCGTATAAAAGAATTCCGATACTAATAACTGACTGACTGACTGACAACATTGACAACACACTGCCATAGCCGCTGTAGACATTTGATTTGGTCTGTAGGGACTCTAGCGCCATCTAGCGTTGAATAGATGAAACCAACTGACATGCGCTACATCACGCTAACGAAGATTCGTAACACGGACGCATATATACAACTTCCAACTTTCATCCCTCGGACTTCGGTCCCCAGGCACAACGCCCGCCTGGAGAGAGATCTTTCTATTGTGGCTAATTTCCGCAGGTCCTAAGGGTTGTAAAAATTAACTATGATTGATTCCAAGGGAGTTAAAAAGGGAATGGAAATTAGTATATAATCCAAATTTACAATTAAAAGCTAAGTAGATAATACTCTACTTTATAAAACAGGAAGGAAAACGAGCAAGTGGGTCACCTCATGGTAAGTGATCACTACCGCTCATTATATAGGTAACCCCAACACCGAGGAGATTGCAGACGCGATGCCAACCAAGAGGGCTAAAATATAATACCTCCTATGGCAGTAAGTTCACCGGCTGTCTTGCTCTCCACGCCGGAACTGTGCAAGCACTGCTGCTTAGCGGCTGGATTAGCGAGCAAAATGGTGGTAGCGAGCCAGACATACTTGCACAAGGTTCTACCACCCGCAGATTTCAAAAGAATGATGATGACATACGGTTTTCTTGTCTTATGGGGTATGAGAACGTCTATGTAATCATGAATGTGTGCAATCATGTTCATTCCAGTCGTTGCACCATAGCAATGACAGGTGTATTTCAACTTATTCAGGGTCTTTCCCTTCGGTTGCTGTCGCGCAGCCCCAACCATGGCTCCACAGAAAACCAGCGTTGCTGCACTCGTCTTTGTAGCAACACATACTGAGTGGAGATCCCTTTTTTGGTGTCAAATTGTGTCACCATCGATAGTTAAGTTTTAACTATTCTGTAATTTTGTTTTTGTAAATGGTGGTGGTACTTTATGAGACTAAACAAAAATATTTTCTTTCTTTCTTTCTAGATAAGGGAGCGTTCAAGTATTACGTAACGCAATTTGGGGGGGGGGGGGGGGGGGGGGTCTCATAAAAAGTTACGATGCGTTACAGGGGCGGGAGGGGGTCTTTCTTACACCGCGTTACGTAACATTGTTTCTAAAAAATTAGGGAATTAAAACTCCCAAACTGGCAACCCTTTTCATTAACGTCACGGGGAATCCCTAGATTGCATTGTACGTCATTTAATGTTGTTTTTGTCATTAATGTTTTTTTGTCATTTATTGTTACGTAACGTTTAGAGAGGGGGAGGGGGGGTACAGAAAAACGTTACGGTGCGTTACAAGGGGGGGGGGGGGTCAAAAATCTTCAAAAATTGCGTTACGTAATACTTGAACGCTCCCTAAAAGATAGTAAAGATAAGGAAAACGAACCTTGCTCCAGGTCCTGCCGCTAGATGATAAGTATGATAACCTCGTAAGATAATTTCACTTTACTGTTACGTTTTGCAGGGTAATGTCAAGGCTACGGTTGCTCGTAAACATGCTTCACGCGAGCTTCGCAGCGATGGTTATGTAATATCTCGGCTTGCTGATATAGTGTAGGTAAATACCTTTTATCGGTACTAGCGAGCTTCTCCCGTCTTCCCGCGGGTAAATTAAGAGAAGTGTGATCCCAGCGCTCCTCATACAAACGGCGATAATGTTTTCCACCCTCTAAACCTAACCTAACCTAACCTATGCCATGATTTTTTGGTATGTTGCCATTATGCCCTAGAACTAGGTTTGTATGTTTTGATTTTTGAAAATTCTTAATAGTTTTAAAAATATTGTCTTTTTTGTTTTGTATGAAACTCCTAAAATGCAAATAGTGTCAAATCTACAAAGAATATTATAAAATTAATGTTTAGATGACAAAAAGTTAAACTTTAGCTTGGTTAGAATGTTGTTAATGAGTGAGGATAAATTAACTTCATACTGCTTTGTAATTATGTTTTAAAAAGTGAAGGAAAAACAGGATAATCGGAGTTTCTTGCGGCACTTCTTCTCAGCAGAATCTTTCATTTTCCGAAGTGTTTCACATGTCTGGGTTTATCGAAGGACCTGTGGTCTTAAATTTTTTTTGTATATCATTTTCGAAGCAGCTAATTTCAACATTGTGTTAAAAAATAAATAGTTCTAGAAACAGAATCCAATGCCAAGATATTTGGGAAATTGAGAGACAGTTATGAAATATTGACAAGCTATTTGGCTATGAAGTGCTTATTACGCCATGGGATGGGCGACCTCGATTTTACAATGAAAAATGGTCATATTATGACATAAAATCAACGGTACTAACATGATCAGCCAAGTTTAGTATATTTCAGTTTATCTCTATGGGCGTCCCTTTCTTATGACACTAGTGTGACAGAGACGCAGAGAGGGATACATTAAACCTGAGCCGGTCATGTTATGATCACTACCATCTTGGTCGCTAATCCTACCGCTAAGCAACAGTGCTTGCACTGTTGTTCTGGCGTGGAGAGCAAGACAGCCGGTGCAATTACTGGCACAAGAGGTATTCCAGCTTAGCCCTCTGGGTTGGCAACACATCTGCAATATCCTTAGTGTTGCGGGTGTCTATGGGCGGTGGTTATCACTTACCATCAGGTGACCCACTTGCTTGTTTGCCTTCCTATTTCATATACCAAAAAAATTACGGCCATTGCTTTTAAAGAGAAAACCGGCCAAGTGCGATTTGGACTCGCGCAGTGGAGGGTTCTGTAGTTGCCTGATTATTCGTAAACATTTAAATCATACTTAGCTGTGATAGTTTTCCTTTTAACTTCATCATTTAACTTCACCAGTAACTACCGCCAATTTTTTTACGTATCCAAATACAACCATTTGTATTTATATATATATATATTTTTTGGTCAATTAACACTAATTGATCTAGTCCCAAAGTAAGCAACTAAAGCTGCTTGTGTTATGGGTACTAACAACGGATATACATACTTATGTAGATAAATATATACTTAAACACATATAATGTCCAAGACTCGGGTATCATCGGGGACTCATATTCATCATACAAACATTTGCCCCTACCGGGAATCGAACCTGGAACCTCAAGTTTTGTAGTCAGGGCCACTAACCACAAGGCTATCTGGTCGTCAAACTTTAAAGCTTATTAATTCACAAACGGATGCCTTACTCAAAAAAGTGTATTCACGAAGTCGCAATATTTTTGAAAGTATTGCTATCCAAAGACACGACACACTACAACAACAACAACAACAAATACTCTTTATTGATTCACACAAGTGAACAAAATAAAAGAACACACACAGGGAAATTTTACATGGGATTCAACAGGCGGTCTTATCGCTAAGCAGCGATCTCTTCCAGACAACCTTTGGAAAGAGATACGGTGAGATATAGTCAGAGTAGTAGAATTTGGGATAGACAAGAAAAAAATTACATCCCCACTTCACGTGTAGAGAGATAACCTAAAAAAAAATTACTTCACCACTTCAGAATCAGAATCAGAATCAGAATCGTTTATTGCATATCACATTACAGGCATATTAGGATAACTAGGCATGTTAGGAGGACTTTCTCGGTGTAATCAATAAATGTATGTTTTTTTTAATAATAGAGGGGAAAACGAGCAGACGGGTCACCTGATAGTAAGCAATCACCGCCACCCATAGACACCTGCAATATCAAGAGAATCGCAAGCGCGTATGTATATGTTTTGACCCATAGAGACTGTTTTGACCCTTAGAGACTATACATCTCTAAGTTATTTAGACTAAGTATTTGATCAGGGACCACATACATCCCGATTCTAATTTCTTTGACCTGGGGACCCTATACTTCTCTTGGTCAATCTGTACTAGTGCCAGTTCGTTCAATATGCTTAAAACTTGCTGTGCTATTTATTATCTTTTTTTTTCTCACACTTTATGTGAACTATTGTTATGATTGTGTATATTGCTCTGTAATCTTGTTTTGAAAAGAGAAGAAAAAAAAAGATAAACTGCTGAGTTTCTTGTGGCGTTTCTTCTCAGCAGATTCTTCCATTTTCCGAAGCGCTAGTAGATTCAGACATGTAAAAGAGCCTATGTGGCCAACTTGCAAAATAAATTTTTCATTTTCATTTTCATTTTCATTTTCATTTTCATATATTTATGCCAATTTACAGCTTTCTAGTACTATGAGTTCATGAGCTCTGCGGACAGACGGACAGGCGGGCGGACGGACATGTGAGTTCCATTGCCGCAAAGGGCAGAACTTAAATGTATGACTTACGTCGTTCAAGTAGAACGGTTGTATATTTTAAGATAAGATTCCGATGATGCCTCGTATAGAGGCGAAACACGCGCAGATCGTGCAGATTGAGGGTTAAGCGGTGGTGGCGGTGGTGAGTTGAGTCTGTGAGAAGTATGTTGTTTCAAGTGGAAGTGAAGCAGGGTGCGTTTTTGGCATGAAAAATGTATGTGACGCATACGCAGCTGTTTTCCACGTGATTACTCGACACTGGTTCCGCGGAGTAACAAGGTAATTTGTTATTTGTTTATATGGACCGAACTACGCAAAACAACGCCTAAATGTAGATATTATTAATATTTTTATTAGGTCAACACATATTGAAATAAAACAATTTAAACGGTTTATATCGCGTGTATTGTAACGAATCTAATTCCCGATGCACAACACACACACGCGCGCTATATAAACCGTTTAAATTGTTTTATTTCAATGTCTACAATTCGCGAAAATTCTATGAAAAACGTCTATTTTGGTGACCTTTAGTTACCCGGTGAGATTCAAATTAAATTTTTTAATCTCACCAGGTGACTAAAAGCTCACCAAAATGGCCGAATCTCTATGAAAAACGGCTATTTTGGTGAGCTTTAGTTACCCGGTGAGATTAAAATGCAATTTTTTAATCTCACCAGGTGACTAAAAGCTCACCAAATGGCCGCATTTCTATGAAAAACGGCCGTTTTGGTGAGCTTTAGTCACCCGATGAGATTCAAAAATCGCACTCTAGGTCATACAGTCAAGGAATTTAATTTCCAACCCACCTAAGGTGCAATAGCATATAGCAAACTGTCACCATAAGAGCTATAGAGCAAGACTTTAGTTTGACATATCGACCTTAATGCATTGCGAATGTCAGACGACATTTCAACGAAATGGGTAGGGAAATAAATTCCTTGACTGTACATTGTCACCAAATAAAAATATACCTATACGTAATGTCGTAATTAAAGAGAAACCATTAGAATATTGGTTTTATTCAACTAAAACATTAGCTACTGGAAAATGACAAAGTGACAAAGGAATACCATAGAGACAGTATTACGTCATTCACCCCCCCTTTCTGGAACAGACGATTCCCTTACATAATCCTGGAGATAGGCAGGGGCTCGACGTGTCCGGGTGGAGCGTCGCGGCACTGGTGTTCCCGGCGGCAGACTCTCGTGCTCTGCCCCGTCACTTTCGTTATTGCCAAGGTCTTCCTCGTCCATTGAGACATATTGTTCATGGTCAGTGTCGTCATCTCTGTCTTCAAAAGAAGGTAGAGGAGCAATATTTCTATTAGAGATAGTCGTTTCCCGACCATCTGGCATTCTTACATGTGAGTATGAATGATTTGCTTGCAACAGTTCGCCTTCTTCGACTATTGGGTCGTATTTGGACTTCCTTACATTTTTTTTTATGAGGACGGGACCCGGTGTCAGAAGCCAAGTCGGTAAAGCCTCCCCATTAACTGACCTTCGTTGGTGAGTGAACATCCGCTCATGTGGAGTCGCATTAGTTGACGTGCACAATAGGGAGCGTATGGCGTGGAGTGCAATAGGAAGACTGTGCTCCCAATCTTCAATGTCAAGATTTTTAGATCGTATGTAGAGTTGAATAGTCCTCCAAAGGGTTCCGTTCAGGCGTTCAATTTGTCCATTCCCTTCAGGATTGTAAGGAGTCGTTCTACTGGAAGATATTCCTAAGGACGTCAGAAACGTTCTAAGTTCTTCGGACATGAAGGCAGCGCCTCTGTCTGAATGAATGAAAGCCGGCGTCCCGAAAGTGAAAAATAAGTTCTTCAAACAATTAATGATAGTACTTGCTGACATATCCTTACAAGGGTAAGCAAACGGGAATCGAGAATATTCGTCTATGATCGTTAATATATATTTGTTATGAGTTTTCGATGGTATTGGACCCTTAAAATCTAAACTTAATCTTTCGAATGGTGCTAGGGCTTTGATAAGTTGGCTACTAGCCTTGTGAAAACGTGGTTTTATCTCAGCACAAACTGGGCAAGACGATGTCATTGCTCTAACATCGTTAATCGAATAAGGTAAGTTCTTTGCTCGAATCCAGTGTGCCATCCTAGCAACTCCGGGGTGACATAATGCGTCATGCAATTGGAAAAGCTTATTCGTGTCGATGCTTGCATTAACTCGAGACAATGCGTCAGCTACAATGTTGTCTTTACCTGGGCGGTAAACTATGTCGTATTTATAACATGAAAGTTCTAGTCGCCATCGTTCGATTTTTTCATTCTTAATCTTGCTGGAATGTCGCTGACTAAACATGAATGAGACTGATTGTTGATCGGTTATTAATACGAAATGACGGCCAGTTAGAAAATGTCGCCATTTGCGCAGCGACTCTACAATTGCACTTGCTTCTTTCTCAATTGAGGAGTGGCGGCGTTCATGATTTGATAACGACCTCGAAAAGAAAGCTACTACTCGTCCATTTTGTGATAACGTAGCAGCGATGGCATGGTCAGATGCATCAGTCTCGACAGTAAATGTTTCGTAATTGTTAATAGCGGTCAGTGCCGATTTAGAAATGTCAATTTTCAAATTTTCGAAATTATTTACAGCGTCTTTGTCTAAAGGGAAAGTAGTAGATTTGACAAGTGAGTTAATTTTTTCAGAAAAGTTCCTTATCCATTTTGAATAGTGCGCGAACATTCCGATAGCTCTTTTGAGGGAAGCGGTATCTGTAGGGACAGGTAAGTTAATCAGTGGGCTCAGCCGGTCTTTGTCTGGTTTTATAACGTTGTTTTGAATTGTATAACCAAGTAGGCTTATCGAATCAGTGCTAAAAACACATTTAGTTTCATTTAATGTGAGATTGTATTTCTTAACAGCATCCATAAACTTATTAAGGTTTTTATCATGTTCGTCTTTTGTTTTACCACAAATTGTGACGTCGTCGAGATAAGCAAAGGTTCCATCTAGGTTTTCTGACTTGATGATAAACTGCAAAGTGCGTTGGAAGGCAGCTACACCATTGGTGACTCCAAACGGTATTCTAGTAAATTGATATAGGTTGTTGCAGGCTTCAAAAGCGGTATAAATCTTTTCTTTTTCTAATATAGGTACTTGATGGTAGGCGCTTTTCAAATCGATCTGACTGAAATAGTTATTCTCGGCCACTTTAGACACAATTGATTCGATATTAGGGAGAGGAAAGGCATCCAGCTCTGTAAATCTGTTTATTGTCCGTGAATAATCCATGACCAAGCGTTTCCTGTGGGTGATTCCGTCTGTAACCAGTACTTGTGCTCGCCACGGTGACATACTCGGCTCAATGACACCGTCTTCTAAAAGTTTTACAATTTCTTGTTTGATAAATTCCTGATCATCCACGCTATAGTGTCGGGATTTTATAGCTATAGGCCTAATATCAGGTGACAAGTTTGAGAATACTGAAACGGGTGGAACGCTAGCTTTCATCACATTGCAAATTAAGGGTTCTCTGTTGCCGCCAAATCGAAATTCTAAACTGGAGTGGTCTTTGAGAATATCATGTCCGATAATAATGTCAGCGCACAGGTTGTGTACAATAAGTAGAGGCTGTCGTTTGTAGACATGTTTCTCCAACTGTATCGTTGCGTGACATACTCCTTCCACGAAAGATGTGTGATTCAATGATGCTAGCGTTATAGTTTGTCGACAAGGTTTTCTTCTTAAATTCAAAGTCTGCGCAAATCGGCTATCTATAAAGCTAACGGAACTACCTGTGTCGATGAGAGCATCAGCTCGGCAGTCATTTAATGTAACAGGAAGCGTAGCTTTGCTCAAACTTGATGGCGATGCGGCAGAGATAGCGGTTGCGACAGAAGTATTTGGGATTTCATTGTTATCATGTTCAGTCACAGCGTTGGATGTCCCTGCGCTACTACCGCGGCAAACGTTTGCGAAATGCCCTTTCTTGGAGCATAACTGACATGTAGAGTGGAAGGCTGGACATTTAACACGCTGATGGACATTACCTCCACAAAAGAAACACCTTCTTCTTTGGGAGTTCGGTGCATGTGTATTAGATTTCTGTTGAAAATCTTTATTATCGATAGCATTGACGGGTAAGTGTTGAGTACTGTTCCCGTAAGTTCGTGAGTCATCAGCGGCCATTTCGAGCGACAAAGCTTTGTTTCTAGCGTCTTCTAAGGACAATGTTAAATTTTCAAGAAGTCGCTGACGTATTTGCGAAGAACTGATGCCGGCGATAAAAGCATCTCGTATAAAATTGTCACGATTTTCTTTAGCTGTAACGTTTTGAAAGTTACAATTATGAGCTAGACCTTCTAAAGCACGAATATACTCATCGATAGACTCATCTGAGCGTTGTTTTCTGGTAGAGAGTACAAAGCGGGCATGTATTTCATTCTTCGCCTTGACGTAAATGTTGTCAAGAATTTTAATGGCCGAGTCATAGTCTTTACAATCACGAATATGTGAATATATTGTAGGTGACAGATGGTTGATAAGCACCTTTAATTTCAGTGAGCTCGGTATCACTTCTGGAGCTTCAACGGAGAGAAAATTGGTAAAAGTATACCGCCAGTGAGTCCATTTGAGATCGGCAGCCGTCGAAGTCGGATCGACGTCGAATTTTTCAGGTCGTAGAAATCGAGATAGGTTACCGGCGCTTGTTTCGGCTTTGGATATATTTTCGTCAGGATTACCCATTATTAGTTGAATAAATTGTCGTAATTAAAGAGAAACCATTAGAATATTGGTTTTATTCAACTAAAACATTAGCTACTGGAAAATGACAAAGTGACAAAGGAATACCATAGAGACAGTATTACGTGTTAAATGTCCAGCCTTCCACTCTACATGTCAGTTATGCTCCAAGAAAGGGCATTTCGCAAACGTTTGCCGCGGTAGTAGCGCAGGGACATCCAACGCTGTGACTGAACATGATAACAATGAAATCCCAAATACTTCTGTCGCAACCGCTATCTCTGCCGCATCGCCATCAAGTTTGAGCAAAGCTACGCTTCCTGTTACATTAAATGACTGCCGAGCTGATGCTCTCATCGACACAGGTAGTTCCGTTAGCTTTATAGATAGCCGATTTGCGCAGACTTTGAATTTAAGAAGAAAACCTTGTCGACAAACTATAACGCTAGCATCATTGAATCACACATCTTTCGTGGAAGGAGTATGTCACGCAACGATACAGTTGGAGAAACATGTCTACAAACGACAGCCTCTACTTATTGTACACAACCTGTGCGCTGACATTATTATCGGACATGATATTCTCAAAGACCACTCCAGTTTAGAATTTCGATTTGGCGGCAACAGAGAACCCTTAATTTGCAATGTGATGAAAGCTAGCGTTCCACCCGTTTCAGTATTCTCAAACTTGTCACCTGATATTAGGCCTATAGCTATAAAATCCCGACACTATAGCGTGGATGATCAGGAATTTATCAAACAAGAAATTGTAAAACTTTTAGAAGACGGTGTCATTGAGCCGAGTATGTCACCGTGGCGAGCACAAGTACTGGTTACAGACGGAATCACCCACAGGAAACGCTTGGTCATGGATTATTCACGGACAATAAACAGATTTACAGAGCTGGATGCCTTTCCTCTCCCTAATATCGAATCAATTGTGTCTAAAGTGGCCGAGAATAACTATTTCAGTCAGATCGATTTGAAAAGCGCCTACCATCAAGTACCTATATTAGAAAAAGAAAAGATTTATACCGCTTTTGAAGCCTGCAACAACCTATATCAATTTACTAGAATACCGTTTGGAGTCACCAATGGTGTAGCTGCCTTCCAACGCACTTTGCAGTTTATCATCAAGTCAGAAAACCTAGATGGAACCTTTGCTTATCTCGACGACGTCACAATTTGTGGTAAAACAAAAGACGAACATGATAAAAACCTTAATAAGTTTATGGATGCTGTTAAGAAATACAATCTCACATTAAATGAAACTAAATGTGTTTTTAGCACTGATTCGATAAGCCTACTTGGTTATACAATTCAAAACAACGTTATAAAACCAGACAAAGACCGGCTGAGCCCACTGATTAACTTACCTGTCCCTACAGATACCGCTTCCCTCAAAAGAGCTATCGGAATGTTCGCGCACTATTCAAAATGGATAAGGAACTTTTCTGAAAAAATTAACTCACTTGTCAAATCTACTACTTTCCCTTTAGACAAAGACGCTGTAAATAATTTCGAAAATTTGAAAATTGACATTTCTAAATCGGCACTGACCGCTATTAACAATTACGAAACATTTACTGTCGAGACTGATGCATCTGACCATGCCATCGCTGCTACGTTATCACAAAATGGACGAGTAGTAGCTTTCTTTTCGAGGTCGTTATCAAATCATGAACGCCGCCACTCCTCAATTGAGAAAGAAGCAAGTGCAATTGTAGAGTCGCTGCGCAAATGGCGACATTTTCTAACTGGCCGTCATTTCGTATTAATAACCGATCAACAATCAGTCTCATTCATGTTTAGTCAGCGACATTCCAGCAAGATTAAGAATGAAAAAATCGAACGATGGCGACTAGAACTTTCATGTTATAAATACGACATAGTTTACCGCCCAGGTAAAGACAACATTGTAGCTGACGCATTGTCTCGAGTTAATGCAAGCATCGACACGAATAAGCTTTTCCAATTGCATGACGCATTATGTCACCCCGGAGTTGCTAGGATGGCACACTGGATTCGAGCAAAGAACTTACCTTATTCGATTAACGATGTTAGAGCAATGACATCGTCTTGCCCAGTTTGTGCTGAGATAAAACCACGTTTTCACAAGGCTAGTAGCCAACTTATCAAAGCCCTAGCACCATTCGAAAGATTAAGTTTAGATTTTAAGGGTCCAATACCATCGAAAACTCATAACAAATATATATTAACGATCATAGACGAATATTCTCGATTCCCGTTTGCTTACCCTTGTAAGGATATGTCAGCAAGTACTATCATTAATTGTTTGAAGAACTTATTTTTCACTTTCGGGACGCCGGCTTTCATTCATTCAGACAGAGGCGCTGCCTTCATGTCCGAAGAACTTAGAACGTTTCTGACGTCCTTAGGAATATCTTCCAGTAGAACGACTCCTTACAATCCTGAAGGGAATGGACAAATTGAACGCCTGAACGGAACCCTTTGGAGGACTATTCAACTCTACATACGATCTAAAAATCTTGACATTGAAGATTGGGAGCACAGTCTTCCTATTGCACTCCACGCCATACGCTCCCTATTGTGCACGTCAACTAATGCGACTCCACATGAGCGGATGTTCACTCACCAACGAAGGTCAGTTAATGGGGAGGCTTTACCGACTTGGCTTCTGACACCGGGTCCCGTCCTCATAAAAAAAAATGTAAGGAAGTCCAAATACGACCCAATAGTCGAAGAAGGCGAACTGTTGCAAGCAAATCATTCATACTCACATGTAAGAATGCCAGATGGTCGGGAAACGACTATCTCTAATAGAAATATTGCTCCTCTACCTTCTTTTGAAGACAGAGATGACGACACTGACCATGAACAATATGTCTCAATGGACGAGGAAGACCTTGGCAATAACGAAAGTGACGGGGCAGAGCACGAGAGTCTGCCGCCGGGAACACCAGTGCCGCGACGCTCCACCCGGACACGTCGAGCCCCTGCCTATCTCCAGGATTATGTAAGGGAATCGTCTGTTCCAGAAAGGGGGGGTGAATGACGTAATACTGTCTCTATGGTATTCCTTTGTCACTTTGTCATTTTCCAGTAGCTAATGTTTTAGTTGAATAAAACCAATATTCTAATGGTTTCTCTTTAATTACGACAATTTATTCAACTAAGTAAGTAAGTAACAGGTAAAGCTTGTAGAAAAACATATATTCTCCGTTACTAACTTGTTACATAGTAATAAACAAGCCACAGCTACAAAATGTTTCATACAACAGATATCGTCCAATAACCTACATTTCATACAAATTAATTGTCGTAAATTTTTACGAGCGCTTTTTTTTATCGCGACCTTTTATGTCTTCGGTTTATCGTCGTGATTATTGTAGTTATGTCGACCGCTCTGCCATGATGAGATCGATAAGATTTTATTCAACTACGGTTCCATAGTAAGCGCTTCTGTGTGCCTAACATGCTACTGTTTTTTTATATAAAAAGAAAGGAAACAAGCAAGTGCGTCACTTGATGGTAAGTGATCACTACCGTCTACAGACACCTGCAACTCCAAGGAGGTTGCAGATGCGTTGTCAATCCAGATGCTAAGATGGAATACTTCTTGTGCCAGTGATTTCACCGGCTGTCTTGCTCTTCACGCCGGAACACAACAAGCCAAGCAAAGCACTTCTGCTTAGCGGCTGGATTAGCGAGCAAGATGGTGGTAGCGATTCGGTCGGACTTTGCACACGGTTCTACCAACCGCAAATCACAGTTTATAGTTCCCAGAGTAACGCCGTATCCAGAGACAGCGTTCGCTAGAATCCGGGTTAATTACTCTGGATAACGCAAACTCTGTGCTTTGGGTTGGATGCCGGAAACGGATGTATTCAATGGTAAGTTTTTTTACTAGTTGCAGCGGAGATTTTATTAATGAAATGTTGAAATGAAATGAAATGTTTATTTATTCACAGTGAACATATGGTTGAATAAGGTCTTATATACTATAAAATGCTTCCCAAGACATGTTCAGCCAAGTTAGGCATGTGAAAATCTAATGTCAGTTACGTCAGTGATTGAGTCACTCGGTCGAAAATAATAAAAATAACATTGTCTTAATGGAATAGGTCATCGTAAATTCATTATGATAAAAATTATTAATGTCATTGAAATTAATGTGCAAAATTATTATATAATGTCAAAAAAATTTCATTAGATTAAATTAAAATAAATTAAACAACATTATTTTACGTCATAGATTTCTTCAAATTTGTGATTTAAAAATTCATTGATACTGTAAAAACATTTATCAGTTAACATTCTGCGCAACTTTGTTTTAAATTCGCGACAGGGCAATATTCTGATGGCGCTAGGTATCTTATTAAAAATATTTATACACATATTATGAGCACTTTTTTTCCTAATTACAAGCCTGTTGCAAGTTGGCAATGCTAACCTGCATCGCCTGTGATTAAAGATTCATAGAACTAGTTTCGGTGGTTTAACAGCCATACCATACTATTACTTAAAGTTTGCCATCGTCATTAGTCGAGAAAGATCGTTTTAAGGGCTTCGCAGACAGCAAAGAACCCTTATAGTTTCGCCCTTATGGACTCTACCAGCGCTTCGGAAACGGCATCTGCTGAGAAGAATGCGCCGCAAGAAACTCAGCATTAAACCTTTTTCAACAAAATAATATAACCGTTTAAATTGTTTTATATATGTCTAGTCGCAAATTTTTTTTAAATAAAAAAGGAAGGCAATCAAGCAAGCGGGTCTCCTGATGGTAAGTAATCACCACCGCCTATAGACACCCGCAACATCGAAGAGATTGCAGATGCGTTGCCAACCCAGAGGGCTAAGATGGAATCCCTCTTGTGCCAGTAATTACACCGGCTGTCTTGCTCTCCAAGCTGGAACACAACAGTGCAAGCACTGCTGCTTGGCGGCAGGATTAGCGAGAAAGATGGTGGTAGCGATCCGAATGGACCTTGCACAAGGTCCTTCCACCCGCAAATATGAATTGCCTGACTGTTATCTGAGTATAATTCATATTTCCCAAAGTATACATATTACGGTTTCAAAGTTACATTAGGACAGACGGACTGACAAACGAGCACGAGCAGGCCGATGAGTGAGCGTAATATGAAGATAAGAAAGAATAATAAAATTGAAAGCAAATTTTTATTAGCTGATCTCATTACTTTCAAGGTCAATACAATGTTCCAAAAAGAGACGACCTCCTCTTCAATGGACACCTTGTACACACAGAAATAAAAAAAATGGGGGGTACCCTTGGTGTACATTAAGTTAGTCTACGTTTTTCTTATTAATTTGCAGGTTTAATACCTTGACGCACACCCAAGGTAACTATTTTGACAGTTTTGGGAATGTACGCTTGACATGTACTAAGGCTATATTTATGGTTTAGTTCTTCATCTACAATTTATTTCTTTAGGTATTTAAAATAAGATAAACAAAATAAGTCACGTGACTCGGCAAATCAACCAATCAAATCAATCTTTTGGGTCTCTACAGATCCAAAAGTTGACTTGATTGGTGGATTTGCCGAGTCTCGTGACTATATTGTTTACCTTATTTTAAATACCTAAAGAAATAATGTATAACGTTCATGCAAGGGATTAACTCTGACAGGTGTTACAACCTCCCATTCATTACCAAACGATACGTCAGTCAATCAATCAGTTCGAAATGTAAAGGCTACCATTCACTAACACCTAAGTCACTGTCTAAAAATCGGTCACAGCGCGCTAATGTTTATGCTGCGAGAAAACCAGATTTAAATTTAAACCTAACATATATATATTGTAAATATATGTCAGCTGAGACTGTGCCAAGCAGGGTGGTGGCGCCCCTACACGCACACAGCGCGTTGTGTACAGACGAGCGCACACAGACGTAAAAGGTGTTAGGGCTGGCGATGCGCGGTTCATACTTTTTTGTTCATAGTTTTGGAGAAAGGGTTGCTTTAAAAGTATGTTGTTTATTGTTAAATATTTTGATTTTTATGTCGTTCATGAGAAAGACAAAGTTCATTGCAAGGAAAAAAATAATTAAGGATCGTTTAACTAAATATTATGTTTTTATCCTTATTTTGGTCTATGTAATAAATTATCCCAAATATAAAATATTTCCTTTTGTTTATCCCTAAAAATGCCACGAGAATATTGCAAGTTATGAAGTACTTATATATTATTACTTTTTAGTAAAAATAATAATATTGTGAAAATTAATTTCTTTTCGAAAGAGCCTTGTTACTTCAAAATATTTAATTTTATAGTGTTAAGTTTTTACCCTCAACTTTGTACACTTTTAAGAATTATAATTTGGAAGTACACTCAAGGAAATCCAATCACGTAGCACCGTAGAACCTAGTCGAAGAGACATACGCATGACAATTGTATGACATAGCGAGGCGTTTAACGCGTCACGTCATTGCGATAGGGTTCTAAGGTGGTATGTGAATGTATTTGTATCTCGGATTTTAGACGGCATAATATGTTAATGATAAGATGAAAAATACATCAGCTTTTAAGTTAGACCTCCAGCAATACAAGTTTAGTGTTTTAACTCATCTAATTTCGTGTCATAGTTTTTGCGTGTTGCGTGTACAAATATATAGACAGACAAACAGAAAGACAGGCGAAAATTTTGAATATAATTCACTTCTATGGCTCTTATCCATTTCCCACTAATATTAAATTTTCTTTAATTTTTTAACCTTCGATGTAAGTGTACTGATATAAGTTACAATTTTATTATAAACATGTAAAATTGTAGATGGAATTTTGATTTGATTTTTTGATACGAATAAAGGGGTTAATCCTTACGTATATTTACAAGAAGTATGACACAATTTAACTGACCGCGCGCCCCTGGCCGCGGTCAATGACCCCCATAACTTTTTTTCTCCAATCTGGCACCCCTATAGAGATCAAAGCTCTTTGCAATCGCGCTGCATTATTGCAAATTTAATGGCACCCAGACACAGTTGAAACGTCAGTGTTGCCCGAATAGCTTGTGCCTCGAATAGCGCGGATGTGCTGGAATAGGTTGCCTTATTGTGAGGATACTATTAAATGTGCAATCTTTGCATTAATTTCAGGTTCAAAAGTTTAAACTATAAACTATCTTGAAATAAAACAATTTAAACGGTTTATATCGCGTGCGTGTCTTCTCAGCAGATGCCATTTCCGAAGCGCTGGTAGAGTCTGTAGTTTTGCGTTAATTTTTAACGATTTCATATTTAGTTATTTAATTTTTTCAATAAATTTTTCAAAATTGGGTAGTTTGTATTCTAAGTTTTTTGTCAGTCAGCCCATGAACATGAGACCTGTAAAGGGCTCGAAACGTCGGGAATTAGATTCGTTACAATACACGCGATATAAACCGTTTAAATTGTTTTATTTCAATGTCTACAAATCGCGAAAACATAAGAAAATACTATTTAAACTATCTTTTTTATCAACTGCCATGAGAGAAGTTAAAAGTTTTTTTTAATTGTACGTAGTAGATAAAAAATAATAAATAAATAAATTGTGGAAGTAAGTCTCAATAGAGATATCTCACACCAGGCGGGTGTTATGCCTGGTGACCGAAGTCCGAAGGATGGAAGTTGGAAGTTGTATGTATGCGTTCGTGTTACGAAACTTCGTTAGCGTGATGTAGCGCATGTCAGTTGGTTTACTCCATTCTAAACTAGATGGCGCTAGAGTCGCTTTAAAATATTTTGGGACCATTAACATCATTTGACCTAGTTTCAAATTAAGCAATTAAAGCTTTTAATAATGAGCCATTTTTAGGCAGACAAGCAAGTGGGTCATCTGATGGTAAGTGATAACCATAGCCCATAACCCGCAACACCAAGGAGACTAAGAATGCAGATGAGTTGGCAACCCAGAGGGCTAAGATGGAACACCTCTTGCGCCAATAACTCCACCGGCAGTCTTGCTCTCCACGCCGGAGCACAACACTGACTCCATAAAATAAATTCATGCAACAATTAGCACAACTCAAAGTTATGCGTTTGACTGTACTCCAAGAAAAAAGTTTTTTTTTCTTTGCGACTATTTGGTTTGCAAATAAAGGCCGTTTGGAACTCCGTGGAGACAGTCAGCAAAAAAACGTTTTGAATACATTTTATGTGTTGTTGCTACGTTACTTAGAAAGGAAATTAAAGAATATAAAGTCATTTTTCTATCGAACTAGTTTTGGTAAAGGAAAAACCATAAAAATTACTTTATTAACACTAAAATAGTTAATAAACTGGTACAATATCTAGGTAATCCGCGAAACCAGCGCTATGTACGTGCAATACAGCTGCATCCGTGCGAAATATATATGTCTCATGCAAAACCCACCCTCCTCCGTTTTTACATGAAACACACGATCTACACGCGTTTCGCCTATATGATAGTAAAAGTAGTTCATTTGTATTAAGAAGTGAGGTTATTGGAGTATTTATGTCCGGTTTCCATTTTTAAATAACGCTTAGTTTTGCCCTAGTTACATTTTGACACATTTTCTATCGAGTATCTGTCAAAATTTTAACAGCTGGTTGGCAAAATATTAGAGAAAATAGAGAATATTAATGAACTTCAGAATATGTAAGTATTTTTGGAGAAAGCCGTGCAAATTTTATTTTGGTTCATAATAAAATTAGTAACTATCCAAATTTTTAAAAGATAAATTTAACAGTTATTAAACTGCTACTCTGTGATTTATTAAAATCGAAATAAATGAAGACGTAAGTTAAATGCGTATTGTAAAACATACATAATAATAATTAACTACAGTAAAATTTCAGAAAGGATATAGGAGGGAACGGTTATGAAAAGTGCTTGAGAAAAATAAAAAACCATTGCTAACTGCTTTTCCATAACAATGTATAACAAATGAAAGTATCCAGGTCACGGCTTTAAATTGTAAACACTTTTAAGAAATCAAATATTAGCATTGTTTCCATTAACAAAAACGAATAACGGACAATAAAGAATACAAAAAAACACTGTATAAATATTTTGCCAAGGAGCGACAGAACCTTTCTAGATGTTTTAGCACTTTGCTCGGTTATTTGTTACACTAAAATGAAATAAAATTTACAATGCTATAAAGACTAGAATACACAGCTCCTTGTGTCGTAATGCTGCATACAAATGGTTCCAAACCCGTGGAAAACCAGGGCAACAATACAACTGCACTGGTTTATTTTATCACACCAAGTTATGAAGGTAAGATTTAAACCAACTGAATAAATGTAATACAAGACAAAACAGGACACTCAGTGATGAATGTCTTAATTAATAAAGACTTTATTTAACATAGGTTTCAACACATAGTGGATCCGACTTGCCAAAGATAGAGAGTTGTGGTGACGTCATGACAAGGCATTCATATTTTATAGAATCGAAAGGCAAACGAGCAAGTGAATCACTTGATGGTAAATGATTATCACCGCCTAAAGACACTGGTGACACCTAGGAGATTGCAGATGCGTTGCCAACCCAAAGGGCATAGACGGAATACCTCTTATGCCATTAATTTCACCGGCTGTTTTGCTCTCCACGCCGAAACATTGTTGCAAGCGTTGCTTGGCGGCTGGAGTACCAAGTAAGATGGTGGTAGTGATCAGCGCATGGTCCTACCTAGGTCATCTAGCGGTGGATAGACAATGTCCGAGAAAGAAAGTGTTTAAAAGATAAAAGTCTACGTTGGGTATGTAACATGATACTAAGCTAGCGTTGACAAAAATCCCCCTTAAGTGGGTCTAGACCAAATTTATCACGCACAATACAGTAACGTGTCGGAATAACTACAATGTCATAGAGGTCACCTCACGATCCGGTCCTAACCAGATTGAACTGGTTTAATCCAATGTCTTGGAAAAGTTTTTATTGAGAAAAATGTGCGATTGTGACGATAAATTTAATTTGGCGGGATTTTTAGTGCCTTGAACAGGATAATCTAATTTATTGTTTTTCGCTAGATAAAGAATGAGACGGTTTATATTGGGCAAAAAGAAAATTAAATGACTTGTTGTGTGTCGTAAATTTAGTGGTTTAAATTGCATTTGTTTCAGTCGTGACATTGAAATGTAAGTTTTAGTAATGGAAATTAAATTATTTAATACTATACCTTATTAATGTATATCAAAATCTGCCCCGTCAGTTACTCTGTAACATTATGTGCACATAAGTGACCATAAATAATCAGCACATTTTTTTCTGCAGATCTTTTAGCCTTAGCTTAGTAAAGAGCCACAATATGACTGAATTTTTATTATAAAACTAACTTGATTTGACTATAATAACGTTTTTCTAACAACTTTTAAAAATAATTTAATTTTTTTTACCTATGTTTTGCTTTAGTTTTGTGTGCCATCTGACCTTCGTAACCCCTGTTAGAGGGAAACCAGACCGACAGAGTCATGGTTACTCATTTATATACACGAATGCGCAGGTTTCTCTACGATGATTTTCCCCACCGTAGGAGCATTGGTTACTAAAGTACTTAGGTAATACAGTACGTAGGTAAGAAAAACTCTTTGGTACATGCGACCACTAGGGATCGAATTCTGTACAAGCATGCTCGACATTAATATTAAGCTGACGTTGCACTCGCGGTGTGCGCCTAGGGAATGCAAATCCGGTTATTTTTACTAGCAAAAACCTGTTATAACCGGTTATTTCTTTTAAAAATAAAAGGGTTTGCGTTCCTTGTGTGAGTCACATACTATACAATTATAATAAAACAATTTGTATGATATATTTTAGTGTAATATAAGTACTCAACCTGGATGATCACAGTTTTACTAAACAATCCGTTTTCCTAACAAAATAACAGTTATAACATTACATCAACATTAGTTTATTATGTAAGTTGTGTTAAACTAGCAGACACTACAAACTCCGTACCTCACGATCACGAGTTGACTCCCTAGCCACCGGGGCATCAGTGCTCTTATCTAAAATTACTTGAACTTATTAAATAACTATCGAATGTTATTTATGATTCTCATATTACCCAACTAAATTACAAATAAAATAATAAATAGTGGTTTATATCGCAGCAACTTATCATAAACCCG
Organism: Ditula angustiorana; assembly: GCA_963691745.1. NCBI lineage: Eukaryota > Metazoa > Arthropoda > Insecta > Lepidoptera > Tortricidae > Ditula > Ditula angustiorana. The sequence continues at coordinate 616,388 of OY829497.1, read as the reverse complement.
TTTAACCTTCCAAAAATGGAGGTGAAAGCAGCGATAAGTCTCAAAACTTTGAGAAGCGCCGCGAAATATATTTGGCCACAGCCGAATAGCGAACTGTTAATATCCCATTAGTAAGGAGCCATTACAAGACAGAAAGAAACAAACAAACATAAGAAGGGGACGGTCCCAGACAAATTGTCGATCCTCTGCTATTTATTATATACGGCGACGTAGTATAGTTGCTAGCCTGGTTTTACCACTCCGTGGTGGTTTTCTGTGGTGTAACTGGTGGTGGTTGATACAATACAATATAATATGCTTTATTGAATACCACATTACAATTTCACAGAATTACAGATAAATCTGTAATATAGGTGTCTGAAAGGCGGTATTATCGCTTAAGAGCGATCTCTTCCACCTTTGGATAGAGCTAAAAATTAAGAATAAGATGACAAGATGGTAGATGGTACAGAAATAAAGAAAACAGTGACACTAGATTATGTAAAATAATAATAATAATAATAATACATATGATTACATAATTTATACTTATATATTATATACAAATAACATAAATAAATACATACTATACATACAGCCAGATAATTAAGGGTTGTTGTGGTTTACATTGTGTAATTTAGTTGGAATGCTCTGTATGAGATGTGTATTTTGAAGATTTTGAAGTTTCTTATTTATTGTGGCTAAATGACATGATTTTTTAACCTACCGACTACCGACTTTTTAGTCGACCGACAGTTAAGGAATGTTTGATACGCAATTCTATGTTAATTTCGAATGTTAGATTTATGCCTACGTGAAAGTCAGCAAAAGTCACGTTAATACGTGAATACAAAATACAGTTTAATTCAGGGTTTATTTGAATAAACTTAATTAATTTTAAGCCATTTTACGTTACAACATTAAAACCACAAATCGTTTTAGCTACCACGGATTAATTTTTGACATAATATTTTGCTGACTGTCAAATTTCACGGCTAAAACAATCCGCCGTTATAATAATCGTCGCTAGAAAGCAATAACGCTGTCACCCGCACCACCCTCGAAAATACTTTTTTTGCATTATTCTTACTCAGATTTTTCCCCTTTCGATTGGTCTAGGTCTCGTGTCGCTACGACGATTAGAAGGTCATTTACAGCATTAACTTTTTGACACATTTTTCTTTTCACAGAAAGTTAAACGATGTAACCCGCTATAAATCCAGTGTTTTTCGTCAAAATTTGACTTACAGCAATACTAAGCCCAGCGGATTAGCAAGTTGAAGTGGCAGTGGGCAGGGCACATAGCACGAAGAACTGATGGCCGATGGGGTCGAAAAGTTCTCGAATGGCGGCTGCGTATTGGCAAGCGCAGCGTAGGACGACCAGCCACAAGATGGTCCGATGACCTCATAGAGGTGGCAGGAAGGCGCTGGTTGCATGCTGCTTCCAACCGGCCACTTTGGAAATCCATGGAGGAGGCCTATGTTCAACAGTGGACTTCTTGTGGCTGAGATGATGATGATGATGATGAATACTAAGTACGTAATCATTTCACTGCGATCGGTAACAACGTTTTTGCTTTCTCTAAAATATTTGAAAATATGTCATTAACAGCGTTTTGTTGGGTATTATTAAAAAAAACACAGTTTTTTACAGCGTTTTAAAGGTGAAAATTCTGTAGCTCACTGACAGTTACGATATTTTAAACCACCAAACCTAATTTCAACTGATATCTTTATCGCATTTCGCCGATGGTGCAGAGGCTGTATCACTTGTGGGATACAGCGATCTATAGTTTACATGAGTTTCAGGGTACTAGATAAAATCTTCTATTTTATTTAAGTTTATATTTTAAAGGGGGTTGAAAACCAGCCATCCGTTTAAAAGTTACAATATTTATAAAATATAGTTTTTTGTTTTCTAGCTCTCGTGACTCTCAAGCGACGAATTATAGGAACGTGGCATTAGAAAATTGGAAACAACCCAATTTTTATAGGAAACTCTAAGATGTCCGCCCTTAGGGAGACAGTTGTGTATTTGTATGCGACAGTTGTGTTTTTATTTTTGAATGACCCACTAAATCAGGGTATCCCTTCTTTTCGCCTAAGTTGTTTTATATAGAGCAAAGAGTCAAACGGGTATACGAGTCAATTGCTGGGGAGTGAACTCACGTGGTCTTTTGTTGTGAGTAACCATTGGTAGAGCCATATTGTAGCCAGTTGATGGTTGCAGTACGGAAGGGTTGGTTCGACTGTAGTAGTACCACACTTTTACAGAAAACTGGCGTAAAGTAGTAACCTGCTACTTGGTTTTGTATGATGAGTGAGAGAACCGGAAGTCCCCGGGAGAGGGGAGCTATAGGGCGGCAAAGTATCAGCGATCCTCTTGGGGACGCTAGTGGTTAATGACACTGTGACTATGAGGGTTGTGATTCTGGGTTAGAGTCTTGTGAGGTACAGATATTTGTATGTTATACGTCAGTGGGTAAGTAATACCATACCGAATAAGAAAAAAATGCTTAACCAAATTTTTTACCTTTCCAAATAAAGAAAAATGAATTCCAATCAAAACAAAACACTGTATTTGTAATCGAACGTAAGTTGAAAAAATATTTTTTATGTTATCTGTGACAATACCAACCCTCTTTCTCTCTTGCTACGACCGGAAAAGCATGCGAAACAAGCTCTGTAATTATTAACGGATTAATTTTGAAGACCTTGAAATATATCCGTGAAGACCCTAACAAAAAGTTTTGATTTCAAATAATACAGTCTTAAAATGAACATGACGGTAGTTTTATCGCCAAGTTCAGCACAAAGTCTACTCAACATTCTCCTAAAACGAGTAGCCGTATAATATTTATCAAAAAAAAAATACTAGCCTCGTAAGACCCTCTATACTATTACGGACAGTTCCCAAGTAATCCCATATAGATATCGACTAAGTTCCCAGCGACAAGGTGAAAACGGACGTGGAAGTTGAACAAACTTAGATAACATGGCTTAGAGAAGTCATAAACTACGTTTTTTTATCAAGTGTTTTTCTACTACCTCTACTGCCGCCATCAGAATAGCCAAGACTCGCAAAAATAAATAATGAACGTGCAGCAAGGGATTTTGTTCCAGTTTATTAAGTAACGCCTGAATCTGTTAATTAATAAGCAGTTATTAACGATTTAATTGCAAATTCTTTTTTTTTAAAGCTAGCCAACTGCTACATGAATAAAAGGGTTTCAAACTGCCAAATTGGCTGAATGGATGTCACATTCTCACAGAATATCGCGTTGAAATAGAATAAACGGACTGACAGACAGGGTGGCAGAATGATACAGTAACTTTTGTATTTTTAATAGTTTTTTTTTGTGGATACTTTTTATTTCACCATCAAACTATTCGCAGATCATTCGTTTCTCAGAGAGCTTTCTTCCTAAAATTAATTACTTTTTCGCATTTCGTAACGTTTATAAAATAAACCTCACCTACCTTAAGGTACATGGTAGGTATTTAACATGTCATGTTCAAAAATGTACAGTTAACCAGAAAATTGCATTCTGCGAAACCAAAATTCTACGAAACGGTACAATGATGAAATTATTTTCGTTTAAATGACGGGTTCTTATTTTGGCATATTATACTAAGAGACAACAGAGCAAACTTTCTTCCAAGCGCATGTTGCGCAAGCGCTTTTCAGGGAAGCTTTAGGTTTAGTGTATCTGTGCTGGGTACTTTTAATTTTGTATGTATGTATTGTAAATACCATGTGTGTGTGTAAGTTTATCGATATATATTGTATGTATATTCCGGCAGATTTGTATTATTCTTGTTTTTTTATTTATGCACGATCCTCTATCAGTTTAGCCTGATGGTTGACTGGTTGAGAAAGCCTTAAGGCATTAAGTCCGCCATTTGCACATTATTGTTTGTATTGTGCAATAAAGTTTAAATAAATAATAAATAAAAGACCATGACATCTGCTTCTCTTTGAGATTACTCCACAGCTGTTGCAACATCAAAGCAGCATTATACGAAAGAAAACTTATTTGAACGCCATTAATCTCAATTCTTTTTTTTTTCTAAAGGTATTACCAATGTTAAAAAGCCGAAAGGTTCCAAACTTTCCCACATTCCAATAGCGAAGTTGTAAAAAAAACTTTAAATAGGTAGTGGCACGGCCAAGAACGGCGAAAACTTTTTCAAAGTCGACTAACTCCTGATTTGATTACCGCCCCCTTGGATTAGAACTCGTAAAAAACACAAGTTACTTTATTGAAGAACTGGATCTAACCGGTTGTAACATTGTTGTTTATGGAGGTATTGGAAATGTTGTCCTTAAATTGTTTTAGATCGATGGAAAGAGAACGTTTTAAACGACATTGTTTGTGCAACATTGAAGGCATGGTAATGCCTTTACCAAGGTTAAAGCAATAAAAAAAATTGTGTACATTATAATTTACAACTTTTTCTGAAAAACAAAGAAAAGTATCTTAATTTTATTTGAAGCACTCAAACTATAAATCGTAGTATTTATTACTGCTACGCAAAATCCCTGTGTGGTTTGCTATTTTAAAATAAAATCATGCAAGAGTTTACAGCAAAATTGAAAAAAAAAATTACTTCGTTTATTTCGTCGGGATGCTAAACGACAGGCAAACAATATTGATTTTTTTCAACCAAAAAAAGATTTAAATTACTTTTATCAACTTAAGGATATAAAAGACAAAATAAAAATACTTACAGGTCATTTAAGTATTTTATATCAATTAACTCATCCATTATGAGTTGAGTGAAACAATACAAAGATACAATGATAGATACGATATTTTCTGAAATTCAAAAGCGCTTCATGCAAGCCTAAACTGAAGAATGTTATTTTAACTTTTGACTATTTAAGTAGTTAATAATACAACACTGAATATAATAAAACAATCAAACGACATAAAAACTAAACATTAATACTAAAATTATAACTAAAACATTTAAAAAAATGAACGCTCACTTTTGACTTAGATTTCGAATCCAACTACTTTCTGGCGACGACATGGTACAGGTGCTGGGTTAAGCTGAATTACAAAAAATATAAATATTTCCAAATTGCAAACTAAACGAATCGGACCTATGAAAACCTACGCCTCCTATATTGTCATGAAAATGATGGGTTTATGTTCTGTCCGACTGTAACGCCCCAGATGAGCTTTATAGTGTCTAGACAACAAGTTATAGGTGTGAGGATGTCTAGGAACCAGCCTATTTCAGCCTTAGCCGGCTTATTCTAGCCTTTCTCGGACTATTTGAGCCTATTGTTACCCATTTGGGAATATAAGCCTATATAATGGGGAGTGTTCCGAGGAATTGTTTGGATTAATACCAGCAGCTAACTTCCATCACCGCACTACTCGAAACAAGCTTTCGTTTCATCCTCACCACCTGGATGGTTGGCGTTCAACCACTGTGCGTTTTAAACGTACCTTTTTACCACGTACGTCAGCTCTGTGGAATCAACTTTCGGCTTCGGTGTTTCCAAATGGATACGACTTGGGGACCTTCAAGAAACGAGCCTATTCTTTTCTTAAAGGCCGGCAACGCGCTTGCGATTCTCTTGATATTGCAGGTGTCCATGGGCGGCGGTGATTGCTTACCATCACGTGACCCGTCTGCTCGTTTGCCCCCTATACTATAAAAAAAAAAAAAATAAGCGCGGTAAGTTATGTAGCGGCAGTAAGTATCGATGAGATGAGGATTTGTATAAGTATTTTTACATACAGTCAAGGAAATTTAAACACGTACCACCGTAGAACCTAGTCGAAGTGACATACGCATGACATTTGAATGACATAGCCTGGCGTTTAACGCGTCGTGTCATTGCAATAGGGTTCTAAGGTGGTACGTGAATATATTTCCCCTACTTTACATATACGAGTATTTCTTATTTGACTTCTCCATTAGGTAAAGATCTAGCTTGGTTTTAATTTTTGTGTTCGTAATTTTTTTAAAGCGAAAGGTTCCTTGTCGCCCATGGCCTCCTACAGGATCTATTAGCTGTTCTTCTGCCTTTCGACGTTGGAACCCAGGTGTTATTTTTTATCATCGCATATGATGGACAGGTTTCCATTACAGCGTTTTCTCATTGCGATACATATATATTTTTTTATAACTTAGGAAGGCAAACGAGCAAGTGAGTCACCTGATGGTAAGTCATTACCAAAGATATTGCAGATGCGTTGCCAACCCAGAGGGCTAAGATGGAATACCTCTTGTACCAGTAATTACACCGGCTGCCTTGCTCTCCACGCCGGAACACAACAATTCCAGCACTTCTACTTAGTTGCTGGATTTGCGAGCAAGATAGTGGTAGCGATCCGCACGGACCTTGCACAAGGTCCAAACACGCGAAAAATGGTATTTTGGACCAGTGTGTTGTAAAATTATTTGTAAATTGACTGTTACACTCAAAGGTTAACTGGAAGAGATCCCTTAAAGGGATAAGTTTGCCTTTGTACATCACTGTATCTCTTTTTGTAATTTATGTTATTGTACAATAAAGAATTTACATACACACATACATACTGTTGGTAAAAAAAAATAGAATGCCAATAACAGTTTCCTTTATGTTTTTATTAAATTATACAATCATATAGCGTAGTTTGATAAGAAATAGGGTTTTTAATCAAATACCGACATTATAAAGCAGTTGTACGACTGTTATGTAGCCACGATAACGGTATGGAACATGATTACTCCGACCGTAACTTTCAGACGTTAACCGCGGTTTTAAATTTTAACGGTTACGCGTTCCGGACATTTTTACGGTAAATATTTAGATTATTCAAAACTTTCATGAGTCATGACATTTAATTATTATTTGTAATAGTATCTATTAAAGAAAGTCCAAAAAAAAAAGTAAAGTAAGTTTCGATCACGTTATCGACACTAGTCTAAATCTACACTAATATAATAAAGAAGTAAACCTTGTTTGTTAGTTTGTTTGTATGTAGGTGGTAATCTTTGAAACTACTGAACCGATTTCAAACATTCTTTCACAGATAGCTACACTATTCCTGACGGATATAGGCTAATAATTTTACGTGAACAATGTCGCGCGTCCGCTAGTACATAATATGTGTGAAAATCGCGAAAGTTTAAAACAATTTATTAAAGAAAGTTCTACGAACGTGTTCATCAATTTGAAAAACCTTTGTACACATATTTATGGGGTTTAGTTGCTCACATCTTACTGAGAGGCATTTTCAGATGAATATGCCTGTGGAAACGTTCAAATATTTTTGATTACTTTGGCCGGCTAGATATTTCTGTATCCTTATGTATCACATATTTATGAAGCCTTGGAAATGCTCATAATATATTTATGAACACGACTGTACTAGCCATTGGAATTATTTCTAAAATATTTATTAATTTAATTTAAATCGATCAAAATTGCAGCAATTTTGACGAATTTATGCGACGTTATATAACGTTAATTTGAAGTCAGTAAATTCGGAGACATTTTAAATCGACATCTACCCTCATAAACTCGGTCCCAAAGGGCGTTGAACTCCCTTTTACATATCAAAGGACCGTTTAGGGCGGGCCCTTAGATTTATGACCTCTACACCTTCCTCTTTATTTCTTTGGACTTAATAGTATAAAGGAAAAGAACAGCACAAATAATGGACTTAAACTACTAAAGAAAAATTAAAATGCTATGTAATGACAACACAAAGAAAAATTAGTGTAATGGCAGGAATTGAATCTGCAACATCAGCATTCCGTGCCTTGTGTTTGCTAGTGCGCCACATTACCGCTAATTTTTCTTTTGTTTTCATTACATAGCATTTTAATTTTAATAATTTTAATTTTAAACATTTAAAAATAAAAATCGAAAGAAATTTCGGTTACAAAAATTTTATACTAAAGAAAAAGTTTAAGGATTTTATTTTACACGTTTTTTTTATGTAATTAGAAGGCAAGCAAGCAAGTAGGTCACCTGATGCTAAGTGATTACCACCGCCTATGGACACCCGCAACACCAAGAAGATTGCAGATGCGTTGCAACCCAGAGGGCCAAGATGGAATACGTCTTGTGCCAGTAACGTCGCCGGCTGTCTCGGTCTCCACGCCGGAACGTATTATATCAGTACAAGCACTGCTGCTTAGCGGCAGGATTAGCGAGTGGCTATTCTGTGAAAGTGTGACCATCCCGGTCGATTTGGTCCATTATAAAAACTATTACGTAATACTTATTTTTTCTTTGAAAAACAATGAAACGTTACTTTTGATAAATACATTTGATTTCAATTCAACGCGATAAGAAATTTCGCGTCAGATTCCGCTAACTTGGTTTTTAGTTTTCGGTAAAGTTTTAAGTTACAAACTTTTCTTGATATGCGTACCCGCAGTAGTTTCGAAGTATTTTAATGACTTATTTTTAAAAGGGGATTTTAAACTATTTTATGGCTCACTAGCTTTTGCCCGCGACTTCGTCCGCGTAAACTTGTTTAATTGAATCAAGCATACGTGCACCCAACATGCATTCTCCAATATTTACTGGACAAATTAATGAGAATTAGTTGCTTTGCTGCTCATGACGTCACGGCGGCGTATAATTCACTTATCGCTATTCCGTGGGAACTATGCATTTTTACGAGATAAAAGTATCCTATGTGTTAATCCAGGTTGTAAACTATATGTGTGCCAAATTTCATCCAAATTCATTCAGTAGTTTTTACGTGAAAGAGTAACAAACATCCATCCATACTTACAAACTTTCATATTTAGTAGGATTCATTGCTAAGAATGTAAGGTTTTTTATGGTTTTTTGCGGGTGGCAGGATCTTGTGCAAGGTCCGCCCGGGTCGCTGCCACCATCTTGCTCGCTAATCCTGGCGCTAAGCAGCAATGCTTGCACTGTTGTGTTCCGGCGTGGAGAGCAAGACAGCCGGTGTAATTACTGACACAAGAGGTATTCCATCTTACTCCCCTGGGTTGGCAACGCATCTGCAATCTTTTTGGTATTGCGGGTGTCTGTAGGCGGTAGTGATCATATCAGGTGACCCACTTGCTCGTTTGACTAAAAAAGTCAAAGTCAAAATATTTTATTGCATAAGAGCACATGTCAAAAATAAAATAATACATTAAAATTTATACAATTATTAATTTTTACCAAACAAATTATTTTACCATGCCAATTTAATACTACTTCCTCTGTTTCATAAAAAAAAAATTAAAGACAGTTTTGAGTATGCCAAAATTTCAATTTCGTACTAAAGGCCAAAATGTATGATAGTATAACATCAAACAAATTATGGTACCTAAAAGGCAAGTGAGCCGCTACTTATAATAAAATCCAGTAACGCACCAACAACCCTAAATAGTGCTGTAGGCGTCAATAGGCGGCGTTGAAACACTTTCCCTCTTGTCTTATTTACAATAAACTGGAGCTGATTTCTTTGCTACTCCGCGAACCGCTGCGAACATGCAAAACAGCGTCAGTGCAACCTATTTATTTTCATGCAAAAACCCACCCTCCTCCGCTTCCACACGAAACAAAATATATCATACAGACTCTACTATACACCACCACTAAACACTACAACAACACGATCTACGCGTGTTTAGCCACTATACGAGGCATCATCCGGATCAAATAGTACGACCATTCGCTACTTGAACGAAAGGCATAACCCTTTCTAGCGGTAGTCGGGCAAAAAGGGGTAGCACATAGCACCCCGGTGTCCCCTCGAAGCGTGATAGCATTAGTTAGTGTTGCGGCCGGAAGAGGAAAGAAGGGAGAGTTGGCAACTACGATTATTTAATATTGGGACTTTGGCCTTTTCACCCGACTGTGCGAAAAGGAGGGTAATCTTTTAAACCACTTGTCACGTACTTAATAACTAAGTTTAATAAATAGATAAAGTCTATGTTCATCTGTACTTCTCTTTGTAAACAAAGTTCTCATAGAAATAGTATATCATAAAAAGAGTGTGTTTGTGCTTCGATTTTTTATCCCAATCTAATAGTAATAGTTATTATAAAACTCAAAAAAAATCTGAGGTTAAGATGTTATTAAAGACCTTAGGATGTTAGTTAAAAACCGAGCTCAAGTTGCGTTTACCAAATCAGTTAGCCATTGAGCATTACTTGCCAATGATCGTATTTGATGTATAGTCGACCAAGTAATTGCTTGACCAGTTTTGAACTTTATCCCTTTGTAATAAGGTCGAAAAGTGGTCAAGCACTTTCTTGGTCGACTATACATTGGCTCTTTGGACTGTTACATGATTGTATCATAGCGAATCAGTTAGATTGTAATATGCATGAGTAGGAATGTGCGAGATGAGGTGCCGGAAAAGAGAGAGCTCTCCTGGCAACACTGTCAAAAACCGACATGTGATCTCACGATCTTACAAATATGCAATGTGTTTTTTTTTAAAGTTGTGATCATTAAATGAATCCGTATTTCAATTGATACAATGATACTTGACCTTTTATCTAAAGGCAGCAATGTATAGTCGACCAAGAAATTGCTTGACAACTTTTCGACCGTATTACAAAGCGATAAGGTTCAAAAGTGGTCAAGCAATTACTTGGTCGACTATACTTCGCTTAATTTTAATTACTACGATATTTCCGATGACAGCCGAAGTCAATATTTGGAATAATGTTACTGTAATAGACTACAATCTTTGCCTTATATTTTTACCATTTTATTATGCTATGTTTCATGACTGTAACTTGTTTTGTGAGCGTAAATAAATAAATAAAAACCAGCGCGTGTTACGAACCGAACAGTAGTTCCTTGTAGTATGAAAAAAAATTACTTTAAGGAAGTTTTTTTAGTAAGCCATAGTTCCCCTGCTCGAGAGTTCGAGTCGTATCAAAACGCTCCACAAAACAACCGGGAGATTCGTGTTGCTTAAAAAAATATTTTTCATTCAGTATTCATAATCGCCACGGATTAACTCATATATGTACTCGTATATCGAGAACTGGACCCTGAACCCCAATTTTCGGTTCATGCAAGATACGTCAAAAAATGACAGATTTCCAAGGAATTTGACAGTACTTTTCGTGCGAAATGAATCGCGCATAAGCCGGAAATCGTGCCGCTGGTCGATATGTTTCGGGTCCTTAGTCATAACGGCCTGCGACCATAATTAACGACCACAATTTCCAAAACTTAACCATTTCTCGATATAAATAGTAAGAAAATGTGTTTTAAATTAAATGTCTGAGTCTAGTTTAATTTCTTATTAACAAACCCGGGGCCCTAATATGACTAGCTTAGCCCTAAGTTATCCCTCTCCGCGTCTCTGTCAAACTAGCATCATGGGAAAGGGACGCACATTGAGATAAACTCAAATAAACTAAAACTTTTTCGACCAGCGAATTGATTTTTGAATTTCGAGCGCCGCGGGCCAATCGAGCGTACCAGGCATTGGTGCGTGCTGGCCAGCGACGAGCGTTCGAAAGTCAAAAATTACCCCACAGGATCCCAGCGTTGGGCTCGTGACGCACCAGAGCGGTCCAGACGGCCGGGGGGCGCGGTGCCCAATGACACTAGCGACGCGCGTCGCATCGATCCGCCATGTGACCGCCGCAGCACCCCGGCTCCCCGCCCGCCCTCACGCACACACGCGCCTTGCGTGCTGCCAAATGATCCGGCGAGAATATAAAGTCAGAGATATTGATGGTCATCGTGGTAAGTGGGAGACGGGTTCAAAAATTGCTATCGGTCATCGCTGGCTGTTAAAAGTCAGCGATGAACGATAGTTTTTTTTTTCAGCTCAGATTTACGGCTTATTAGAGCACTGAATTATACGTCGGGTTAAGAATTTTAAATTCATTAAAAAGTGTAAAAACTTTAAAAAAATCTAAAGTAAAACTAAATTAAACCTTAACGGTTAGGGGTTTTAATCACAGAATGTCAGTCTTAATTAGACACTGTTGAAATTGCAAAATCCGATTGTCACACGAAAATGTCAGAATATCTATTCGACATTAGCAAAAGATGTACGTTAACCTAAAATGGAGGCATCCTTAGAAATCTGTGTCTAACCCTATAATACATAAGTATCAAATTCGCGAAAACAGACTACTTCAATCAATGTCCGATACCGCACCTCGGTTAACATTACGAAATAGTACATTGTATCACAGCTTAGTTATATAACGGTTAATGACAGGTTGTTAGTGTTTACCGCTGGCACGGGCCGTTAATTGAGCCGTGCCCACGTGGCAACAATTATTTACCCCAGGTGCACACGTGCTCACTACCCCTTCGCGCTCCGGCTCACCTATACATAAACACAGCTACTATCCAAAACGATTCTACATCTACAGTTGAAACAGTAGATACAATTCTACATCTAGATATAATAGTAGATCTAGATAACGGCTACTGGCAAAGCGAGCTAACGAAAAACGAAGAAATAAGATAGTGAATTTTCAGACACTCTGGTTTTCTTTTTGCTCCAAGCGCTACACATAAAAATGAGCTCTATAATACAGAAGTCTCGAGTGTTTTGGATACAGTTTATAAAAATGGTTAAGACTCAGTTCATTGGTTATAAAACAAATTGATGGTTCGAAACACACATGAAACATTACGCTACTTTTTATTGGCACATCGCAGTATTAATGATACAGGAAAACTATGATACAAACATTGTTAAACGCAATTGCCTTGCAAAATCGCATGCGGTCAATACAGGATGGCATAAAATTTATGAGATGGCAGTAAATTTAACGAGCACTACCGTGATGAAAACAGACTAGGGCTAAGATAGCTAGAAGCATTGCCTGGAAAAAGAAAACGTGGCTGGAGCGCTTCGACGACACCCCAAATCTAGGGCATGTGATCTGCAGGCACCGTTATCTCAACTCACATTAGCCACGAACGGGTACAGTCCGAAATAGTCTAGCAAGTGCGAGGAAGTAGGCACGGTCAACAAGAACTGAGGGGTCCTGGGTGTGTGCTTGGAAACCAGGGTCGAGAGTTCAGGATGCGCGAAATCATTTGGTACGCCGGCGGTACGTGCGACGCGAGTGGTGGCCGCGGCTCGACTGAGGCGGCTCCGCTCCCCGCCCCCGCTGCATCCTCTGAAGCCTTAAGACCCTATACACATGTCTGAACGTTGCACACTTTCATGCAAGTAGCTGGCATGCGTTCATACAAATTCGCGGCTGCCGTGCAAGTAACTGCGCGCCAACGTGCAAGCCACGTCCCCGTGTATTCAAAGGTTTATTGGAAGATAGTACACATTGCAAGCGCCGCATTTTTTGGCCTTAAGCCTTCATTGCATCAGTTTAACCAACCCTCTTCTAAGCTGTCACTTAAGTCCGATGCCGAAGCGTCGGATGAAACAGTTTTAGAAGCTCGTTTATGTATCTCGCTGTTGAAATATCAGTTGAAATGAGTCGAGAAAATTGAGATGGCTGCGTCTCGTCTTTAGAATGTCTCATAATTTACTCAATGAGCTCTTATTCGTTTTTTCCCATTCCAGACTGAATTTGCTGACATTTTGTCGAAGATTGTTTGAGCGGTCGTATTTCGTATAGTTTTTTAGGATTCCGTACCCAAAGGATGCCAACGGGCTACTACTAAGCCTTAGCAGTTCGTCTGTCACAGAGCTCGATCTTTTGAATAGTAACGGGTAGACACTTGAAATTTTGACAGAGTATCTATAACTATACTATACGAGCTATAACAATAACCAATAAAAATGGGGTCCCTATTCAAATTCAAATTCAAAATCATTTATTACCAGGCAACAAGGGCCCGTAGATAAATACCTTACAAACTCACATACATAAAAATATATAGACTAAACAACGTGTTTTGATTATAACGCCATCTGTTGTAGAGTAGTTATTAATTTCGGTGTTTTGTGGGTGGTTGGACCTTGTGCAAGCTCGCTAATCCTGCCTCTAAGCAGCAATGCTTGCACTGTTGTGTTCCGGCGTGGAGAGCAAGACAGCCGGTGTAATTACTGGCGCACGAGGTATTCCATCTTAGCACTCTGGGTTGGCAACGCATCTGCAATCTCTTCGATGTTGCGGGTGTCTATAGGCGGTGGTGATTACTTACCATCAGGAGACCCGTTTGCTTGATTGCCTTCCTTTTTTATATAACAAAAAAGTACGGCCATTGCTTTTAAAGAGAAAACCGGCCAAGTGCGAATCGGACTCGCGCAGTGGAGGGTTCTGTAGTTGCCTGAGAGGTGATCCACTTGCTTGTTTGCCTTCCTATTTCATAAAAAAAAATTAGCTTAGTTATATTGCACGGTGGTACGGAACCCTTCGTGTGCAAGTCCGGTTCGCAATTGGCCGGTTTTTTTCTTATTAGCGGGTTATTTTTTAGACCTTGTCTGTCCTTCACTCGAGATTTGAGATTATTTTGATGAGAACTTGAACGTAAAGAGCATAAAACAATTCCTCAAATTCGTGCTTTTTCCCTTTAGAGCAAAGAGACGTAGTATTTGAGATGTTTTTGCATATTCTTATTTATCATTTTTTTAATGAAATTACTAGCTTTTGCTCGTGACTTGGTCTTTTTTTAAAGAAGGGAGCTTCGAGATAAATTGAATTTAGGCGGTTATATCCGGGCCGCAGTAAGATGAAAACTCACTTAGCGACACGCAAAAAAAAACCCGCGTGCAAGAGGTCTGTGCACCTAGCACGAATCTTCTCGATACGCGTTAACTCGCTACGTTGCTCAGTGCGTCTCTCTCATAATGGGCTAGTTAGAAAGAGACGCACTGAGTTACGTAGCGAGTTAACGCGTATCGAGAAGATTCGTGCTAGATGCACAGACCGCTATCCGTAGCGGTCGTACTGTTAGATCCCGATGATGCCTCGTACAGAGGCGAAACGCGCGTCGATCGTGTTGTTTAGTAGTAGTGGTGTGTAGTTGAGTCTGTGTGATATATTTAGTTTCGTGTGGAGGCGGAGGAGGGTGGGTTTTTGCATGAACATATATATGTCGCACAGACGCAGCTAACTTGCACGAGCACGGCACTAGTTTCGCGGAGTAGCAAGGTAATTTGTTTCAGTTTGTTGCTATCCGCAGCAACAGCTACGGGTCTACGAGAATGCTACGATTTCGTAGCACTTTCTTAAGAGGTGGTAAGAAAATATACCACCGGTTCGGATAGCTCAGTGTATCTCTTTCTGACTAGCCCGGTAGGAGAGAAACGCACTGAGTTACGTAGCGAGTTAACGCGTGTCGAGATGATTCGTGCTAGGTGCACAGAACGGCTTGTACAGTCAGCGTCAAATATACCAGAGCGGGCAAGGTGTCAAAAATATCTGAACTCGACTCTATTGTCAAATACGCTCGGGCGTGTTTAGATATTTTTGACCACCTTGCCCGCTCTGGTATATTTGACGTTGACTGTACGCGGGTTTTTTTTGCGTGTCACTACGTGTGTCTCTCTCTTACTGCGGCCCTGATATAACCACCCAAGGTCAATTTACCTCTAAGCGCCTTCCTTTTCCATTGAAAAAAAATACCAAGTTGCGAGCAAAAGCTCGTAATTTCATTAAAAAATGCTAAGCAAGAATATATTACGTAGTGAGTTAAGGGGATTGCGTACAGTCAGCCACAGAAGTAGCTAAACACTTAAGAACCTTGTCGTAGTAACGTATGAAATGAGAGTTGGTCGAATTTGTCACATCACTGACAGCGACAAGGTACTAAAATGTTGAGCTACTTCTGAGGCCGACCGTACCCAACATCAAAAAGGGCTCCCCAAATAAACGGCCTTAAAGTTTCCAACCTCTAAACCTTATTCTATTGTCATGATTTTTAGTATGCTACGGATACTATGTGTCTGGAAGAAATTACTTAAAACGATAAGACCGCCTATTATGTGCCTTGTGGATTTTCTCTATATTATACGAGTATCTACAAACTGGAACAAATTACCTTGCTACTTCGCGAAACCAGTGCCGGGCTCGTGCAAAATAGCTGCGTCTGTGCGACACATATATGTTCATGCAAAAACCCACCCTCCTCCGCTTCCACACGAAACAACATATATCACACAGACTCAACTACACACCACCACCACTAAACACTAAAACTACACGATCGACGCGCGTTTCGCCTCTTTACGAGGCATCATCAAGATCGACCCGTACGACCGTTCGCTACTTGAACGAATGGCGTACTGACAAACTAAAACATTTTTCTTTAATCCCGCCTACCGCCAACATTTTTGCACTACTACCCTTATTATTTCGTGTGGAAGCGGAGGAGGGTGGGTTTTTGCATGAACATATATGTGTCGCACAGATGCAGCTATTTTGCGCGAGCCCGGCACTGGTTTCGCGGAGTAGCAAGGTAATTTGTTCCAGTTCGTTGATATGGACCTCCGCAAAGTAACGCCTGAATCTATTAATTATACGAGTATCTTTCATTTTGTTTAGTGACCACGTGACCACGAAATAATTATTGTATTTAATTGTGTTGGAAGTACACTGCATTGAAGCTAATTCCAAATTGCCTCTGACGAGAATTGAACCTTGGACCTCTTGCAGCAAAGTGCCATAAATAAGCCGAGCACATGGAGCGTAAATAATTTCATACAAATAATGTCCGTACGTACGTAATTACTTACGTAGACTCGAAATATATCTCGCATGTTGCGTCCGTCCCTGCAGGGCGGTACAATCAAGCATAAAAGCGTTAAAACATTTAATTTTTATTAGTAAACCTCTTAGGTTATAGAATAGAATAAAATCTATTTATTTCAGGCTGCATAGCCTCATAGATAAATACCTTAAAGACTAACATTTTTTTTTTATTATCTTAATTAACAACTTTACAATAGTTAGTTAACTGTATGTATGGTGACACCATTTTTTGGATATAATTTCGCTATATCCGTCTCTTTGGAAATCACACTTTCATGACACACCGCTTTAATGACTTTGGAGTCATTATAGCTGGGGGGGCGGCGGTATGCCTAAGTGTGCTTTCCCGAACGGGCAGACACATCAGGGCAAACACACTGCAAATAGCTCGTTAAAGTATTTATACGTTTGTCTTATTTGTAAAACAATATTAGCCAAGAGGCTATTCCACGCGGGCGAAGTCGCGGGCACAGCTTGTTTTGAATAATTGTACATGCAATGCGTAAAAGTCGGTTGAAACATAAAGTGTATCATTATTCAAAATTGGTCATACAAATTTTTCAAAATAAGATCACAACCGCGTAATAATAGTATTTTTTGCAACTGCTATATAATGAGAGGCCTTAAAACACGAGTGTGTTTTTATGAAACAAGCGTCAGCGAGTTTCATAATAGGATCACACGAGTGTTTTAAGGCCTAATTATATACAGTTGCATACATTACTTTATCT
Organism: Ditula angustiorana; assembly: GCA_963691745.1. Lineage (NCBI taxonomy): Eukaryota > Metazoa > Arthropoda > Insecta > Lepidoptera > Tortricidae > Ditula > Ditula angustiorana. Next base: position 599,044 of record OY829497.1, on the reverse strand, counting down.
ACACACATATCATAAAAAACCGTAACAACAAAAAACCAACAAACTAGTAATGGCGGCCATTCGATCTATCTGTCAAGACGAACGTTTTTTAAATCATAGACAAACGAACGATGTCCCTATTGTCATGTCTCTCGATATCAAAATGTCGTGCGTTTAAATTGAAAAATCACACTGAGTTGACGTTTCGTATCGATAACTGTTTTAATACCTGTGGATACTAGAATAGAGACCAACTTGAATTTTGACAGCTGTTCCAAATTTAAATGCATAACGTCACGAGATATCGGTAATGTGATCACCAATAAACACAGACTACTAAGAGATACTACCCAATAAAGAAACAAAAAACTCAAAACTGCCAAAAATTCGAAGTTCCCGTCTCATACCGCCTTTGCTGAATGGGGGCCCCATTTTTGATTCTATTCAACAAAAATGTAAATGTATTTGTAATAATTGTACTCTGTGTGTATGTTTTTCTATTATGTTAAATGGTCTTAGATAAATATTTTTCTTTCTTTCTATACGAAGCGATAGAAATTTATTTTAATGTTTAATTAAATATAGCAACAAAATGGTATTTTTTATGTTAATTTCAATAGAGAGGATGGCTTGTCAGTACCACCAGCCTGGGACCCAGTACTATAGTTGGTTAAATCTCGGGCTCGAGATTAGATTGTATGACTGTTGGTATTTTAATTTTTATTCTAATTATTCAATTAATATTCAATTACCACTTTTGTAATTTTATTTTTATCTTTATTTGGTTGAAAAAAGGCGTAATGCTGAGTTTCTTGCGGCGCATTCTTCTCAGCAGATGCCACTTCCGAAGCGCTGGTAGAGTCTGTAGTCTTATTGCGTTAATTGGAACGATTTCATATTTAGTTTTTTAATTTTTTAATTACTTTTCAAAATTGGGTAGTTTGTGTTCTAAGTTTTTGTCAGTCTGCCCGTGAACATGGGACCTGTAAAGGGCTTGAAACGTTGAGAATTAGATTCGTTACAATACACGCGATATAAACTGTTTAAATTGTTTTATTTCAATATAGCAACAATAGTCAGTCTTGGTGATAAAAAGCGATTTGACATCGATCGAAACCTTAATAATAAGCTTCGAAACATTAATGTTAAAGAAAAACGATAAAACGCCTGCCAGTAGAAAACGATGGATGTCTCCATTTTACGACAGGGGCCGTTTTATGACCAATCAGGTTTGCCTTTAAAAATTGCTTGTCTTTTTCGATACTTTTTTGATTCAATTTTATTACAATCTTTTTTTATATAAAATACTTAGGAAGGCACACAAGCAAGTGGGTCACCTGATGGTAAGTGTACACCACTGCCTTCAGACACCTGCAACACCAAGGAGATTGCAGATGTGTTGCCAACTTAGAGGGCTAAGATGGAATACGTCTTGTGCCAGTAATTGCACCGGCTGTCTTGCTCTCCACGCCGTAACACAATTGTGCAAACACTACTGCAGCCACAATATTGTCGTCAATGTTGCGGGTGTCTATAGGCGGTGGTGTACACTTACCATCAGGTGACCCACTTGCTTGTTTGCCTTCCTATTTCATAAAAAAATATTTTTTGATTAAGTTATTTTTTTGTCGACTGTCCCAGCTATAACTTTTACAATTTTAAAGCTGTTCTCTTCACTGGTTCACCAGTGAGTCAACGGATAATGCATAGTTTTAACTGCATTGTTCACGACTTAACCCCTCCAATTGGTGGGGCAGGGGTCACTGAACTGCCCAGAAACGGGCCACCGCGATTGAAACATTCCGTTGGCAGACACCTACCATGTTGAGTCAGCCTAGGAAAGTTAACGCATAAGAACTGTCGTAGTAACGTATGAAGTAAGAGTTGCTGGAATTCTTCGGGTGGTAGGACCTTGTGCAAGGTCCGTCCGGATCGCTACCACCATCTTGCTCGCTAATCCTACCGCTGAGCAGCAGTGCTTGCACTGTTGTGTTCCGGCGTGGAAAGCAAGACAGCCGGTGTAATTACTGGCATAAAAAGTATTCTATATTAGACCTCTGGGTTGGCAACGCATCTGCAATCTCTTTGGTGTCTTTAGGCGGTGTTGATTACTTACCATCAGGTGACCCACTTGCTTGTTTTCCCTCCTATTTCATTAAAAAAATTGACACATTACTGATATCGACCAGGTGCTAAAATGTTCAGCCTGATGAGTACTATACTAGATACAAAGCAAGGAACTGAAACTTTGTCACACTGAGTTATGGTACATGGCCGCAATTCATATGCGCAAGCGCAAGAAGCAGTCGCTTTTATGTATCACACTTAGGGCGTCCGCTAAGTAGCGCGGGCGCACGGAACGGGTGTACGGAGCGGGTGTACGTTAAATTCTTTAGTTATTACTACAAAGACGACTAAGTTATTACTTACAAACGATAAAAAAACTTTTTTCAATGTTTCTTTCTTAATATTTTTTTTATTTTATTTATTTAGGCTCACAAAACTAATAGATTCAGGCGGCACTTTGTGGAGGTCCATTTCAACAAACAGGATCAAATTACCTTGCTACTCCGCGAAACCAGTGCCGTGCTCGTGCAAGTTCGCCATTTGTTCAAGTACGCCATTCGTTCAAGTAGCGGACGGTCGTACTGTTAGATCCCGATGATACCTCGTACAGAGGCGAAACGCGCGTCGATCGTGTAGTTTAGTGTTTATTGGTGGTAGTGTGTAGTTGAGTCTGTGTAATTGTTTCATGTGGAAGCGGAGGAGGGTGGGTTTTTGCATGAATATGTCGTACTGACGCAGCTAACTTGCACGAGCACGGCACTGGTTTCCCGGAGTAGCAAGGTAATTTGTTCCAGTTTAAGTATCATCATCAGCCTATATTCGTCCACTGCTGGACATAGGCCTCTCCCATGGCACGCCACTGAGCACGATCCCCGGCCACTCTCATCCAGCTCTTGCCAGCCGCCTTGCGAAGATCATCGCTCCACCGAGTCTGAGGACGTCCCACGCTACGTTTGCCGATCCGTGGTCTCCACTCAAGAACTCGTCTACCCCAACGGTTATCGGTTCTTCGGGTTATATGGCCGGCCCACTGCCACTTCAGCGTGCTAATGCGGTGGGCTATGTCGATAACTTTGGTTCTCTGTCGGATCACTTCGTTTCTAATTCGATCTTTTAGAGAAACTCCGAGCATAGCCCTTTCCATAGCACGTTGAGCAACTTTAAATTTGTGGACCAGCCCTACAGTGAGTGTCCACGTTTCGGCACCGTATGTCATGACGGGCAGGACGCACTGATTGAAGACTTTCGTCTTTAGACTCTGTGGAATTGGCGATGTGAAGACTCGACGCAGTTTCCCATACGCTGCCCATCCCAACTGTATTCTTCTGTTGGCCTCTTTCTCGAAGTTGTTTTTACCCAATTGCATAGTTTGCCCGAGGTAAACATACTCCTTAACAACCTCGAGAATATTGCCCTGAACTGCAATTGGTTCCGGACTTACATGTTCATTGAACATAACCTTGGTTTTATCCAGGTCAATGCGTTGAGAAGAATCAGCTAGGCCATTCAACATATGTTGCAAATCTTGCAGCGTTTCCGCCACGATGACGATATCATCTGCAAATCGTGGAGTGCTGGCTTAAGAATAGCACTCCCCCAATTCTTCTCGTGGGTGTCGTAAAAGGCGACTAAGAGACTTATGACCACGTACACATCGGTCCCACCGGTGTCGGGCAGCAGCGATACCGGTGTGAATATACTGCGATTGCCAACCCGCCTGCTCAGCGTGGCAATTAGAGCAAACCCTGACCAATGGCAAGTTTAAGTATAGCAATCAATAAATCCACCTTCCACGTGCAGCTTTCTCCACAATGGTCCAGACAGTTGACATGACATAACTTGACGGGTGACCTTGAAACCTCCCTCTATAATTCAACCCTAAATTATGTGGTGCGATTCTCTCGAACTACCCGCGCCGTCGAGTCTCGAATAACCTGCCAACGTGCCTAAACGCCTTAAGTGCTTCTCCAGGGTACTAGAAAGTGAGTTCTATAGGTACAGGGTAAGGTTGAGAGTAGAGTGCCAGGGAAGGCTCGAGGGGTGTGTTGTGGCCCCGTAGAGCGTCCTCTAAGAAAATGGAGACAACGCGATTATAGTATTCCAGTATATGGAAAGGGGTGAGATGGTTTTTTGGTTTTACCCTCTTTAAAAGGGATGCTGCTGAGTTCCTTGCGGCGTTTGTTTTTAGCAGAATCTACCATTTTTTGAAGCGCTAGTAGACTCCAGCCTACTTGCAAAATTATTTGTTCATTTTGAAAAAAATTTTTTTCGATAACGTTAAAGTTTCGTTATCAACAAACTGGAATAAATACCTAGCTGCTCCGCAAAACCCGTGCCGTGCACGCGCAAGATAGTTGCGTCTGTGCGACATATATATTTTTCATGCAAAAACCCACCCTACTCCAATTCGAAACGAAATAACATATATCACACAGACGCAACTATACACTACCACCACTAAACACTAAAACACCACAATCGACGCGTGTTTCGCCTATGTACAAGGCATAATCCAAATCCAATAGTACGACCGTAGTATAGATAAATACTTGGCACAATTACCCTTTAAAAACACAAAACTCGGTTTAAAACGAAAGCTAATGCTGCCCCTATTATTTTTTTCTAAAGTTACCCACATAATTAAAAAAAAAATAAAAATACCCCTTGCAATTTTCACCACAAAAAAGGTGTCAGTTTGCAATTTTTCCTCTTTCAGTAAATGATGATTGTGATTAAAACTTAATTAAAATTAAAAAAAAAAAAACTTTGCATACTCATTTCTAATTTAAATAAAACTCTAGAAAAAAATAATAAAAAACATGACAAAATAACATACGAAAATTAAAATGAAAATGAAAATGAAAAATTTATTATGCAAGTAGGCCGTATAGGCTCTTTTACGTGTCTGAATCTACTAGCGCTTCGAAAAATGGAAGATACTACTGAGAAGAAACGCCGCAAGAAACTCAGCAGTTTATTTTTTTTTCCTCTCTTTTCAAAACAGATTACAGTGCAATTTATCACAATAGTACATGGCATACACAAGTTACATAAAAAATATAATAAAAAAAAAACAGTAAATACCTAGATATACCTAGATATACACACGTAGGTAAGTATTATGTACAATACTATATGTAGTGAGTACTTTAAATTATAAGTTGTTACACTACCTACAATTATTTCTGCTTTGCCTAAAGGTTGACTGGTAAAGAATGCCTTAAGGCATTAAATCCACCTTTTGTACATTTTATACTTAAATTAGTCCAAAAAAGATTAAACAAACAAATAAAGAATACCAACCATTTAAATAAAAATCATCTGCACCCCCCGCATATACCGTAAAACCTCCCGAATATTTATGTATAATGTAATAATTTAGACTATCCGCTTTTCCTCTCGCTCCCTCTCACTGCTCTCGCATCTTCCGTCCCGCTCTCAACTAGTCTACAGTCGGTTTTCTAGGCATTTTTTTCGATTTTTCACATTTGTGTTACTTCTGATTGATAGTGGGGGGCGAGTGCAACTGGACTATGGGGGGGAGGTAGTGCATTTGCAATAGGGGGCAGTTTAGGCGTGGAAAGGGAATAGTTAGTTTAGTGTTTAATTTTAAAACACATCCTTCTTCCTTTCTTAAAGGCCGGTAACGCGCTTGCGATTCTCTTGATATTGCAGTCTATGGGCGGCGGTGATTGCTTACCATCACGTGACCCGTCTGCTCGTTTGCGCCTTCTACTATAAAAAAAAATGTTTCAAGCGGCGAACCCTCGTACTGTTTAACATCTTGACCTGATGATGCCTCGTAATGAAGCGTAACAGGTGTTACTAAGTAGTAACGGTTAGTAGTGTGTGATAATTTGTATGTTGCTTCATTTGGATGTGGAGGCAGGTTTTGTATGAAAATATATGTACGTATTTATTTATTTTATATTTATTGCATTATCTTTTTTTTGCGGGTGGTAGGACCTTGTGCATCCGGATCGCTACCACCGCCATGCTCGCTAATCCAGCCACTAAGCAGCAGTGCTTGCACTGTTGTGTTCCGGCGTGGAGAGCAAGACAGCCGGTGAGTTGCTGGCTCAAGAAGTATTCCATCTTAGCCCTCTGGGTTGGCAACGCATCTGCAATATCCTTGGTGTTGTGCTCATCACTTACCATCAGGTGACCTACTTGCTCGTCTGGCTTCCTATGTTGCATAAAAAATGTTCATTACATCATAATTGTAGCCGTACAAAGCCGGGATGGGTCACTATATTTAAGAAATAATCAGAAATCAATGGATATAGTTATATAATATCCAATGACATATATATGTATGTACGTATGTATGTTAATTCTTTATTGTAAAGTCGACCAAAAAAATACTTGACCACTTTTCTACCTTATCCGTTTGCAATACAGTCAAAAGTGGTCAAGCAATTTCTTGGTCGACTATACAAAAGAACATAAATGACAAGAAGAAATACAGTGTTGTACAAAGGCAAACTTATCAATTTAAGCTTTATATGAGCAGTTGCTCATACCCGTTCCTATCAGGTCACCATCAACAGGTCTATTTGTAAAGGTATCAGCATTTAGAGACTTGGGCTACGTTTGTATAAGATTAGGTGCAACAGCTCTTTCTGTGGACAGCTGTACCGACGGACGCTTACTGAATCTTAGAAGTATACTCTCTCATCGTCCGAGCAATATCTAAGTTTCTCTATTTCCTACCTTTAGCCACAGAATAAATAATAGAACAGAAACTTCTCTTTTACGACCGTGATTAAACGAATTCCAACTTTATTAACAGGCGCTAAAAGTTCGTATTACATCATACACTATGCGCCAGACAGCGTAAGTCAAAAGGAACGCGCCGCCCGCGCCCGCCTTCCCCCCGCCACTCCCGACTACACGCTAGGGTTGCGCGGCATTCATTTTCAATTACACTGACACGGCGGGGGCGAGCGAGCGCGCGGCAAGCCGACAACCTACTGCGGTTTTCCTATGCCATAGGCAAGGCGGTCGACCGTACCTACAGTGCGGAGTGGAAACCCCCTGCTTCAGCACAGGCCCACCGCTAGCTATTTGAACGCCCGTGTGCAATATCGGTTATGCCGCCCCTGTGTTTCTACGACTACCCACGCTGAGCTTGTCAGAAAGGCTGTTTATTGTTGTCTCTTAAGGGTGTGATAAAGGAAAAGAATTACGGCCCTAACATGACAGCCCAGGTTTAGTTTAACCCCTCCCTGTGTGTCTGTCTAGCTAGTGTCATAAGAAAAGGATGCAGATAGAGATTAACTAACCTTGGCCAGTCATGTTAGGGCCACTGGACGTGCCGCCCGCGTGCTGTGCGCGTCTTGCACGCCCGCTTTTGGGCCTGCTTCAGGAGGCCTAAGAGAAGGTTAGCGACCCACTGATAGTAAAACGTTTTTTTTTTTACTTTTTAAGGTTTTTTTTTACTTAATAAGGGCAACTGAAGGGCCGGAAGTAGTAACCCATAAAGGCAATAATTTAAAAATATTGTTTTTGACAATTTATATCGCGGCCATCTCTGATAACTTTTGCGACTGGGTTGAGACTTGCATGAAGCTACTGACTCTTGGATATGGCATCCTATTTTCTACAAACTGGAACAAATTACCTTGCTTGTTCTGTTTAAACTGTTGAGCATTAAAGAAAGAAAGAAAAGTCCAGTCTACTCGTGAACACGGTCGTGGAATCATGGCGAAACGGCGAGGTAAATTAGCAATGTACGTATTTATCGCGGTAAAGTCCCGATAACATTATAAATAAGAAAGAAAATATTTATTAATATAACAGATCCCTCACGTATGTTTAATTCGAGAAACACGTGAATACGTGAGTCCGAGTCTCACAGTAGTTTTATATTAAAAAGAAGATATTAATTCAGTTCGCAAGAAAAATCACGAAGAAATAAAAGGCTTAAGGCATGAGCCGGATTAAGATTTTTCTACTCTAAAATATTGTTACTTTGTAACCAGTTATTACTGTAACTTTAGTTCATAATTTAATAATTTCTTATGTTTTTGCGACATACTTGCTATTTTAATATTATGTAATTGCAATAAAACACGACATTGAAAAACACGCAAAGTTTGGAAGTGGTACAGTCAAGGAATTTAATTTCCAACCCACCTAAGGTTTAATATCGTATAGCAAACTGTCACCATTAGAGCTAACTAGAGCAAAATATTAGTTTGACATTTCGACCTTAATGCATTGCGAATGTCAGACGACATTTCAGCGAAATGGGTAGGGAATTAAATTCTTTGACTGTATCTGTGGTTAAATTGGTAAGAGTGTGACATGGAATGCTGAGGTTGCAATTTTGAGTACTGTCAGATGCAAAAGATTACATATACCTTGTGTTTTCATTGTTTATATTTTACATTTAATAATTTGAATCTTCTTCATTAAAAATTTAAAGACATTTTGGTTACAAAAATTGAACAACAAGTGGCGCCATCTCTTAGTCAGCTATAGACCATTGCAAAGTAACTCGGTGAAAAAGAAACTCATCAAAAGTTTCTCATAATGAAGTTAATTAAAAATATTTTTACTTTGACTTTGAAAATTTTGCACATGCTGGTACAACATTTTCCTCGCTAATCCAGCCGCTAAGTAGCAGTGCTTGCACTGTTATGTTCCGGCATCGAGAGCAAGGCAGACGGTGAAATCACTGGCTCAAAAGGTCCATCTTAGCTCTTTGGATTGGCAACGCAAGAGCAAGCTCCTTGGTGTTGGGGGTGTGTATTGACGGTGCTAATGACTTACCATCGGGTGACCCACTTGCTTGTTTGCCTTCCTATTATATTATTATATACCGAATCCACTGCTTATTGGTTCTCAGTTCGTCTGGCGTCCAGCCAATGAATAGCCAAAAGGCCGCCACATCGGCGTTAAGGATCAACTCGTCCTAACCGACCGCCAGAATATTGCGGTCATGGTGGTAGGGACACTAGTACAGTAGGGGAAATATATTCACGTACCACCTTACGCGACGCGTTAAACGTCAGGCTATGTCATACAAATGTCATGCGTATGTCTCTTCGACTAGGTTCTACGGTGGTACGTGTTTCAATTTCCTTGACTGTATGTACAGTAGGGGAAATATATTCACGTACCACCTTAGAACCCTATCGCAATGACGCGACGTGTTAACGCCAGGCTATGTCATACAAATGTCATGCGTATGTCTCTTCGACTAGGTTCTACGGTGGTACGTGTTTCAATTTCCTTGACTGTATGTACAGTAGGGGAAATATATTCACGTACCACCTTAGAACCCTATCGCAATGACGCGACGTGTTAACGCCAGGCTATGTCATACAAATGTCATGCGTACGTCTCTTCGACTAAGTTCTACGGTGGTACGTGTTTCAATTTCCTTGACTGTACTTTAGGAGGTTAGAGGTGGGTGCAGTCATTTGGTGTTTAAATAGTTGGGATATGTTGATAATGTATGTAATTGTTTGTAGCTATGTTCTTAATAGTATGTTTTTAATTCTATTCTTATTTTTTATTTTTTTATTTATCTATTAAGGCACACTTCAAATTCAAATTCAAATTCAAATTCAAATTCAAATTCAAATTCAAATAATTTATTTGTCAAACATAGGTCAAAATAGATGGTACAATGATTATATACTTGTATCACTATGCTGCGCCCAAGGGCATACAAATATCTTATAGTTAAGTAAATTCAAGTCATGCACTAAATTAGTATACCGTCTAAAAAATTGTTAAACTATCACGCATATACTCCTCCATTGAATAGTAGGCCTTATCCGTCAAAAAATTTAAAAGTAGTTTTTTAAAATCATGAACATCCTCGGTCATTAATATATTCTTCGGAAGCTTGTTAAAAATCTTGGATGCCATGCCGAATACGCTTTTAGCAAGTAACTGTTTTGTATGGTGCTATGTTAATTTTGCCTGTTTGGCGAATACTCCTAAAAACAGGAAATTGGCTCCTGTTACATTTCACATAAGTTGAGATTTCGAATATGTATATGCACGTTAGGGTCAATATACGTAACTTAATAAAGTGAGGCCTACATGAATCGGTGGATGAAATACCACAGATCATTAAACAGATAACATTCAAAATGGGTACAAAAAATATAAGTGGTAACATTGAATTGAGGCAGAACATTATCCTAAACAGTATCAAAACGCAAAATGCAAAACGGAAATCAAAGAGCATTAAATGTAAAAAAAATAAATATTTAAATTACAAATTATGAAAACCAACAAACAGTGTAAACAGACCAAACCAGTGTAGTTGTAGTTTATGAAAGAGGAAAAAATAGAGAAGAGATCGTTCTGGGTGAGTGTCATGTAGGTAGATAACCGCCAAGTTCCAGCAAGCAGACACACAACGGCTACATGTGTAGCCGCTGACCAGGGAGAGCGTCCAGCACCTGCCGCCTGAACACACCGCGGTGAGGATTAAACACGTCAATGTGATTATGTTTCGACACCATTTCATTATACTGACGGCACATTCTAACCAAAGGATTGTAGAAAGATGTATTATTTATTTACTTAACATTACTGTTTGTAATGTATGTATTTAGTCATGTAGTAATGTCGCTTGTCTATCCATTGTCACTCATAGATGGCCGCAGCTGAAAATTAGCGCTGTGACTCGCGTTTCATCATACGCTGAGCTGCGGCCTTTTTGACGTTGGACAACAACCATTCAAAAAAATATTTTACTTCTTTTGTTTGGCTGCTGGTAGGACCTTGTGCAAGGTCCGTCCGGAACGCTCTCATCATCTTGCTCGCTAACCCTGCCGCTAAGCAGCAGTGTTTGCACTGTTGTGTTCCGGCGTGGAGAGCAAGACAGCCTGTGTAATTACTGGCACAAGAGGTATTCCATCTTAGCCCTCTGGGTTGGCAACGCATCTGCAATCTCTTTGGTGTTGCGGGTGTCTATAGGCGGTGGTGATCACTTACCATCAGGTTACCCACTTGCTTGTTTGCCTTCCTATTTCATAAAAAAAGTTATTAAGTTTTTGTGATGTTGTCCTATGCGTCAAATAAATGTTTTTTCTTTATTTCTTCTTTCTTACATCATATACACTAAATACTATTACAATTAATAACAGCATAGCATAAGAATCACTCGTGAGTTATTGAGGTTTTTTTTCAAGGAAATATATTTATCCTAACTCTACATTTGCTGTACAACGTCTCCTTATAAAAATAAATAAATATCTCGGGACAATTTACACCAATTGACCTAGTCCCAAACTAAGCAAAGCTTGTACTATGGGTACTAGACAACGGATATACATACTTATATACAGATAAATACATACTTAAATACAAATAACATCCATGACTCAGGTACAAACATTCGTGTTCGTCACACAAATATTTGCCCATACCAGGATTGGAACCCGGGACCTCTTGCACAGTAAGCAGACATATGTGCCACTGTGCCATATAGGTCGTCATTATATACCCAATGTGGATGAATGAACACCTGTGTAATACTACTTCTCAGAAATGCTTAACGACTGGAGTTATTTTTTTAATAAGAGACAAAAAATGAAAACTTTCTAACAAATCCATGCTTTCTCATATCATTTCTTGTTCATAAGATAGGACACGTTTTATACATATTTGAAACAATCATGAACGTAAGAAAAATATATGTAATTTCCCTACCAATGTCGATAAGCCATAAGCTTTAAGAAATACGGGAAAGTTTAAAGTTCCAATTTACAGACTGGCTAAAACCAATAAGTAGTTCATGGGAAATTGCGTAAAATTTGACTGTAAATGACGTTTGTAATACTAATTATGTTGCGGGAGGTAGGACCTTGTGCAAGGTCCGTCCGGATCGCTACCACTATCTTGCTCGCTAATCCTGCCGCTAAGTAGCAGTGCTTGCACTATTCCATCTTAGCCTTCTGGGTTGCAATCTCTTCAATGTTGCGGGTGTCTATAGGCGGTGGTGTACACTTACCATCAGGTGACCCTCTTGCTTGTTTGCCTTCCTATTTCATAACTCGTTGACTTAATGTGTATTCGGCAGCATCTGGTCAGCAAGACGGCGTCAGCGCTCACCTCAGTCACGACCCGTGGTTGGAAAGAAACCAGGCTGGATTACAATTCTCGGTGCATGCGAGCGTCATCTCATCTCGTTAGAATTACGTTAAAAAACTACAGATTTCAATGAAATTTGACTAGGTACTCTTTTTCACAGGCTTGCGACTTTATCTCGTGAACGTGAGAATTGCCTCACCTGTGGCCAAGTTTAGTTTATCCCCGGTTAAACTAAACCTGGGCTGTCATGTTAGAAAAGCTGTGGAAGTTTTTTTAGTAGCTCCACCTTGGAATCCTTAGCAAAATAGCGCCTTTTTACCCGACTACGGCAAAGCCAAATGGAAGGGTTATGTTTTTTAGCAGTCTATCTTTATCGATTACGCAATACATTCCCTTCCCTTTTTGAAACTTTACTTTATGTTCTTCTTGGTGGCGAGAAAACTAATTGCTTCCTTGTTTTAAGGTGATTTCTTGTAATAAAAATTGAATTTCTAGAGGAATCAAAGAAAAAACGACCAAGTTACCCATTAATTAAGTTTAATTATCATAATTATGTGACTTAAAACTAATATTATTCGTTATTGCTTCATTGTAGTAATTGTACTTAAGACTAGTACCTTTATTGATTCACATTTACAGTGATATGGACGAGTCGGGACTATACTCGCGGAAATAAGTCAATAAATCAATGAATAAGTCAACTCATAAGTCATTAAGATGTCACTCAACAAATAAGCCAACTTATATGTCATAATAAGACAATCTAAGGTAAAATTCAATAAATAATATTTATGTAGAGTATAAGTAAACGCATTAGACTTAAAAGCCAAAGTGTATTTTTAAAATAAGTCAAATGTATTCGTTTCGTATACTTAAAAAAATAAGTAGTGAATAAGTAGAGTTTTACTCGACTCTATTTAAGAAGTTATATTTCAGATAGACGTCTTAATTGACATTTGTCTCGCTTGCGCGACATTTTGTGTCGCTTTTAAGTTATTTTACTAATTTTGAAAAGTGTTACAAGCGTGACAGATGGCAAATTAATATGTCACATACAAATACAAACAAAAGAAGATTTTACTTAACATTTTTATTTATTTTAATAATTTAATATCCTTCATTATCTATAACGGCATATTGTCTATTGAGAGAATATTAAAGGCATGACAGGTATATGCTTATTATGGTGCTTATTATTATACTACATACTTAATATATATGTTGAAATTTAATAAAACAAATTGGCAGTTTTTACGTAAAAAAACACTTTTATAAGTTTTACGTATAACTTTGCAATGAAATTTAGAATTTTCTTGAAAACCATATATTTACTAATAATTTTAATATAATTCTAGCGCACGTGAGTGTATTAATTCAAGTAGATATATTATAGTCTGTGGAAAATAAAAATACACAAAGCTTTCAGTTAATTTTATACGCTTGAGACTTCTAAATAACTATTGCATTTATCCATAAATTTATATAATTTTTTCCTTACAATAAAGACTTAATAAATTTATCCTATAACACACAAAAGTCAACAAGAAGGATAATAGTTTTGTTTAATAATTATTAGCATTTAAAATATCTATTACTCCAATAACAATATCACATACATTAATAACTAGACAATAATTATTATAATATAACAATCAACAAGTACATTCGATGATACAATGGTGTAAGTATTCCAATACCTTCTGTCTAATAATATAAGACAAAAATACTTTTCTTTCTTGTCATCTACAGATAGAATCTTATTTAATAATTATACGTGTCTTATTACTTATGACTTATTATGTTTCCATTATGACACGAATTATGTTTTACAGATAACTATCATGCTCTTTTATTGCAATACACATTTTCATTTTAAGGATGATTTAAGAGGGCAACCTGAAAATACTCAGACTACAAAACTAAATATTTTTATGTCACCCTCTCTGGCAGATTTTGATTTAGAAACATAATTTTTCAAGCTCATAATAATAGTAAATGACATTTTTGTCATTTATTGATTTCATATTAGCAACTAATAAATGATTTAAAATATTATCTTGTATGAAAACCATGTTCAACATGTTCCGTTAATGTTCAGTTAAGTGAGTATATCTTTAAGACGGTACTGTTACAATAAAAAAGTGACAATTACTTGATTTGAAATTAAAATGTTTTTTAATGAAATACTACTTATGCATTCTGATGATAAAAATTTATTGTTTTCTGTTTAATTAAAAATTTTGTAAGTTTTTAACACTCCTCAAATCACGTTCATTTTCCAACATCACTTGATTTCTAAAAACAGTAAAATTTCATAATATTTTAACTTAACTACTTAATATTTAGAATCACGTACTAACATTCGTACAGTAATGAAATTACATAGAATATGTCCTACAGTAATAGAAAGAGATAGCTTGATTCGTGCATATTTTTTTTGTATAAATTTTTATTACATCTTGACTAATGGTCATTAGATAGAAAGCTTTTGCGCAGCGATTAATGGTCTTATAAGTAGTCAACAATTAAAGTATGTAATTCTATGACGTTATTACTATACCAACAAAACATCGTCAATGTAAATGTCTAAAAGGTAGGTCTATCGGAACGCAACATTGGACTAAGTATAAACTTGTAAAGATCTCCAAAATGTGTTAGAGTTAAAGTGAGATTATGAAATTTTAATTTCTTAGTTTTTTACGTTTTGTTATAGAAGAATTTCTATTTTATGAAGAATGTTTAATGTAAAAAGAAATTAAAAGCGAAAATTAAGTGGATCGCAAAGCAAATTTTTGAATTTATTATTGTGGAAAGAGTAGTTTATGTTAAAAAGTATATTTTGTTATATTTAAGTCTGTTTAAGGCTTGATAGTGACCTCATTTTCACTTGATGGTGCAAAATAGAGCGCGTTAACTCAAACACAATCATTTAATGTTACAAATCATGAACCTAGGGATACGAAACTAAGGTAATTAAATTAATTTCTGGGTTTCTCCAAAGCCCTTTCATAATAAAGGTCATGATGGAATTTCACTACAAATACCACACTGTGACAGCGATGGCTTGATAGTGACAGAGTGCAAGATTGTCCTAGAATTTAAAATAGTTTACCGTACGAGAGACGATTCTTTCTGATGGAAGACAAATATGATTAAATATTTTCATAATCTCACTTTAAACAAACAACAAATACAATTCAAAAGTTGGCAAAAATATGTCAAGAAAATTTTCTAAATCGTGGATTTTAAATTTTTGGACTTTTTCTTATACGAATGATATTTCTTTACTTACTCTATGCATGTTTCAATGAAAATAACGAAGAATATTATGCAGATAAGATACATTCATACTTTTCAATTGCTTGCGGGGATTGGCGTGCCGTATTGTCAGTTCAGTACGAAAGAGTGGGGCAATCAACTACTAAAGTT
This sequence comes from Ditula angustiorana, assembly GCA_963691745.1. NCBI lineage: Eukaryota > Metazoa > Arthropoda > Insecta > Lepidoptera > Tortricidae > Ditula > Ditula angustiorana. Next base: position 583,507 of record OY829497.1, on the reverse strand, counting down.
TTAAAAAGCTAATAAATTGACTAAATATTGAAAGATGCTACATGATGCAGTTATTAGAGCAGACGTGGAAGTACTCACTGAGTGCTTGAAGTGTTAGGTAACTCTATAAAATGTAAGTGCTGTTTATTTGACTCATGGCTTTCGTTTTTGGTAAAAACATGGAATTTAGACATGTTGATATCTTAGAAGTCAAAGTAGATTAGAATGACAATAGTAGTCTTTAAATAACAGCTGATATTTGACTGCCTGGAGCTATTGCTAATTCAGATAACAATATCTCTGAGTTCTTGAAAACTTTCGTTTAGCTTTACACTGACAATAAGACAGCGCACGAAAATTGAGTAGATGCTAAACCTTCTTTCAGAAGCTAAATCGCAACGGAGATGTATACTCAAAAGGTAAACATCAAAACGAACTTTCTTGCAAATACCAGTCTAATTTCCAATCATAGACATAACGACGGCAGTAGTTTTGTGTGTTGTCAGTAAGTAAATCACAAACATGATGCAGCTGCAACTAAGTAAGATTACTTTTGTTTCTGACAACCTGGAGAATCAGAAGATAGAACTTACCCCATGTGGTTGTCATGTACAGTCAGCAACGAAAGTCCATGAACACATCCTAATTTCCAAAACACCTGCACACTATAAAGTTCCATATGTTACTGAACACGAAGATATACAAATGTCTGTGGACATTTGAGAATAACAAAAGTCAATAAACATCGATTTTTCAATAGTTGCTGAACATGTCTGACTACATTATTAGATGATATGTACACTATCAATAGTCGCTGAACATGTCTGACTGCAGAATTAGCTGGTCTCTAAATTATCAATAGTTGCTGAACATGTCCGATTGATTAAATAGTTTAAGGTTACACGCCAAATGAAAGAGATGAAACGCTCACTGACAAGTGAGTACTCTTCTCAGTGATTGTCAAAATTCAAAATTCGAAGAGATGAGCGTAATTCTCAGTGAAAAGAAAAATAGGTCAGGCTAAATTGAATCTTAACGCGTATCGTCAATGTCACACTGGTTCTATTATGTCAATTTCTCACTTTACCTGTAGTAAGTAACATATTCATTAACCCGAGATAAAATAAAATCTTATGTCATTTAAAATAAAGCTCAGTTTACCTTAATACTTTTAAAATCAATAATGTAATGACCGTTAAGACAAAGCACATAGAAAAATTTGCAGGGTATGGTAATGTGTCGAAACTGGCAAACGCAAGGCCCAGAATGCTTAGGTTTCAGGTTCGAGTCCTGCCATTATTCTAAATTTTCTTTGTGTGTGTGTAATTATACATATACTATTCAGCGACTATTCCAAATATTTAAACCATGGTAGTGTTCAGCGACTTTTGTAATTAAGCTGTTCAGCGACTTTTGGAAATATGCTGTAACCTAATTTTTGAAATTACGCTATTCAGCGACTTTTGTAATTATGCTGTTCAGCAATTTATGGAATTATGCTGTCCTGTAATTTTTGGAATAAACCTGTTCAGCGACTTTTGGTATTTAATGGTGTAAATGTAATTTTGCTCTTAACGCAGTTCAACGACTTATGGACAAATGACCTGTTTAGTGACTTTTGTAACGTTATTGTGTTCGGCGACTTTCGTTGCTGACTGTACAGTTCTAGTTCATCGAGATTTGGTTAGTTCATACATAAAGTGTATTCATACCAAGTCTAAGCGATCATTGCTCACCTAGCTATTTAGACTTTAGTACCATTTCTTGTACTGATGGATTGGATCTCGCAATGAGAATATTAGAAATAAAACTTTTCAAAATCACCACATAACTCAACTTTCAGTTACCATCGTTATAACAGTAGTATTTGTTAAAAACAGCATTGTTGGCGAGATGAAAATCCTTAATCTTTAGTTAACAGCACCACCAATTTTCTTGCAGACATCACAACTATTAAGATCTCTCTACGATATCTTTGAGACCATTTTCGTTGATGATTTTCTCACTGACAACCTCTTTGCGTTTAAATTCTTTCAAACTTGAAAAGCATTCATCCTGATATCCTGAGTTAATCACAAACACACCAACTGTATTGTCATCGTCCCTGTACATTAAGATTAATTATGAAGTGGAGACGGAATTTTCCCAACGGGTAACAATGTAAAATAAACGTAAGCCATAAGTAGTGTCAATTATTATTCACAAAATTTGTATTATGTTGATTAAAATCATGATACTTAATCGTCAAGATTTGGACTGTAATAAAGAAGTACGCATATATAAGGATAATATTGATAACGAAATAAATACAGTGCAAATATTTTTTAAACATGCCCTTGATTTATGTTGTAGAAAAGAAAATTATTCTAAAGATTTAAACGAATTCAAAGAAGTTCTTTAGGACACCATAAACCATTGAGTCCAGGACGGTTTTTATGAAATGGTTCGTAAAGTCAAGTTCGATAGCATAGACTACGTGAGGCAAGCTATCGCAGGCTACACATAAATCATTATCTACACTGGAATCTAAATCATAATTATTATTCCGCTACAGATAGTATACAAATCAACATGACACCTAAATAACTATCAACTATGTTATTAAAATTAGTGAATTTGATCTCAAAATCACAACATTTCACTAATACGATTTACTTAAGACGTGACTTAGATTTATAGATATAGAATACACTTTAATTTTATATGATCTATTTGATTACATTAATATTGTCTAAATTACATCGTTTAATTTCACACCTATACGATCTAGCGAGAATATATACAAGTTATATAAAATAAATAACTATAGCATACTGATTTATTAGATCCGATATGTTAGGCAGTAAAGACACTAGGCCACGTAACGTTGGTACAAGCGTTAATAGTGATAGAGATATTTCAAAATACTATGATAGATTTAAAAATTTGTAGTATTGTAATGTGATTATAAATATTAATATACAAGACTGTCTAAGCACAAACTCAGAGATGTAAAAGTTGAAATAGTTCACTTTATAATTGATGTCGACACAATAATTACAATCAACCGACCTGTGGGTGTAAAATTAAAGGAACATACAAGCTGATAGTTACTCATAAAAATATTTTTTGAGCAGTGAAGCATCGCGAGATTATGCTAGACTTACAACTAACAGTAATAGTTCGTAAAAAGATGATAAATTGACAGCATTTTCTGGTTACACTAGTCGTATATGATGTCGAGGTATCATAATATAGTAATTGAGACGAAGCCTTAAATCTAAATTAGCTGATCATTCGATATACTTTAATAGATGAGCTATAATTCTTAATGTTTGTCAAACCACAGTTCAAATAGCCTATAAATATGAGAATTTATAGTCAGCATAAGTCAATTGTTGCTTGTACATTGCTTGTACACAATACATTTAAAGAAATATGACTTCATAACACAAAATATTATCTTTTTTTAAATTCTATGATAGGAAGACTATTAGGACACTGTTCAAGATCGAAACGCATAAAAGAATGAGGAGGAACTTTTGGCCCCACAATGGGACATTAGAATTAATCAATTGTTCATACAAAGAAATACTTTATCAATTAATCATACTCGTAGTGTTAAGGTCATGAAAGTAATCAAATTTTGTAATTTGACAATGTGTGGGTTGTTTTTAACATTTTTTGTATTAATTATATCGCCAGATGCTTCAAGGTCTTGACAGTTGCAACCAATAAAGAAAATTAAAAATACGTGGCTGATTTAGCGCCATTGGCTTAAAAGGGTCTCTTTGTATATCGACTTGAATAATGTATACCTTCAATAACGCAATAACGTTACTATTAGAATTAATATTAGAATTTACCTGACTTGATTCTTTATCGGTATTATGATTCCTAGACTTTTTAATTCTTGTAAATTTTCAACGTTAGTATATATTTTTAGATGTATATCATTTATTTTTCCATTCTTGCTCATAAGTATATCGAATGCGTACAGCCGGTAAATAGTGAGAAAATACAACATCCAAATGATTAACATTCACGTACAACGTTACGTATAGATAGATTTTGATTATTATTCCATTCAAAAGCAATTCGTTAAATTTTGGAAACTTGGTCCTACATATCTTCTTTGCAAAAACTTAAATTTTTGTTTCAATTCAATGGATAATCTATAAATCTATAAGAAACATAACTATGGCTACAAAGATCCCATTATCACATTCTTCATGCTATTTTGTTTGTCTTTTAAATTTTAAACTTAACAATTAAAAAAGTAGACTAAAGAACATTTAGTATTAGATTACGGTACGTCCATGAAATATGCCATTGTTTTGCAGCATGAATGGCCAAACTATCATGGTACCTGTTCTGGTTATTACAAGAGTACATTAAAACCTTTCTTTGTAAGTAGATGGTTTTTATCAAATTGGAAGCGAGCGTTCAGCTCATAACAATATCAATAATTATTGCAGGATTAAATATTATCAATAATATGCCTAAAATTTCCAACACAATTAAAAAATTGGGTGAAGGAATATCGATCTCGACACACCTTTTAAAGTCAGCATTAAATTGTCAATAAATTTATTTCGATATTCTCTGTTCTGTGAATCTGAAATCGACATTCCTCTATCACATATTGGACCCCAGACTTGTTCAACAGCAACATTAAAAACTAAATATTTAAAAAATATTTTATTCTCTGTTCTAGGTATCAGGGCATCCGAAACCAATCTTATACTAGGGTAAACAAAAGTCCTTTTAAAGGATAACAAGCCATAACAAATCTGTCTTTTAGAGGTAAATGTCTTCTATACTAGCAACTTATCTTTGTGCTTTAATTCGTTGTGCTTACCTCGCACGTTCTTACACTAATAATAATATATCTATAGATGTTTCAAACCTGAGTGTCTTCAAGTAAAATTTATTAATTTCTATTTAATAGCATATATTCAGTACATTCTTAAACAAACAGCATCCAAAGATAACATTTAAATTTTAATTATAAGATTCAGAATCACTAACAAAAATAGGCAATGCTTTTGATAACATTGACGAATAAAAAAGATTATTACTTTTAACATACTTCTTAATTCAATTCTTAATTTAAAAGCTAAACAAGAGCAATGCCAACGAATTAAATTGAAAAAGTGACACAACGCAGACAAAAGCAATCGACAAGACGATTTGACGCATCTAAAGACGTATTATAAATAATGATAGCATGTGAATTCACATTCACGTCTTACACCTAACTGAAGCTAACTATACCGTAATTTACCAACACAAGTAAGAGATAGATGCCCTAAGACAAAATCGTCAAAAACACACCCGATTAGACAAAAGTCTAATTGAACACTTCATGCATCACTTAGACGTTACTAACTTTTCAATGTCCATTGACTAGTTACCATCATTCGTACGATTTTTAAAGGAAGTTGAACGAGCAATGTTTAAGACAGATGCTTTGAGCACGTAGTGATTGGAAGACTTGAGTAAAGGAACGGTCCTAACTGAAATCTGATCTGATGGAACTAACAGAAGCATAATTCCGGTGGGTAAATCACATAATAGCATAAAAGAATCAAGGTGCTCATGGAAGACACGCTAGATATCGCTTTTACATTTGGTGACTACATTATTAGACTATAGTTCAGAGGCGATTTAGATAAGAGATAAGACTGCTAGTTGCAGTATTGGATGACAAGTCTGGGTAAGTTCCAGAAGTATCTGGTTTTAACATTAATACAAACTCCTAATTAGCCGTAAATATATGTATATCCATGTTCTCAACAGGAACCTCATTAACTGTTAAGTGGTTGTCATTTTCATCAATTTTACTATCAAATAAAGTCAGATTGACGAGGGAAACATCATAGCGTTTATCTAACAAGACTGTATCGTTACTATTGTATTGAATACCACTACTTCTTTTTAAAACTATGATGGTTCTCTTACCGGAGCATTTTAAGAAAAGTGTATTTAACGTAAAGTGATTTTATCGTGACTGGCCTTTACTCTTCCAATGAATCCTCTCATGTTTTTAATAAGCTCATTAAATCAAACTTTTTGGGGTATTTAAGGCCTACTTCCAACCTATCAAGAGAAAACTCCATTACGTTAAAGACATGTTCCATAGAATGCTTTTGCTTGCGTATTAGTACCATAGTGGTTCTATTTGGTAATGATGGACCATTAAAATTTGGCCAAATTGGTCTTTCAATTGAAACTTTTAAAGGCATGATAGCGGACAGAAGATACGGATTAACAGAAAGATACAGTCTTAATCTTAATAATGAGACAAAGAATTTACCAATGACAATGATGTCTATTTCTGATGTGCTCACGGATTGCCAATTAAGAACCACTGATAAAGCAACGACAGGCAACAACAACTGTCTTGTAAACTTAACAATACAACTCATCCTATAAACTTAACGGTGTCGCAAGCGATATCTAGCGGCCATCCCAAACTCCTCCCATCAGAAGACCATGGTTTCAGTAGATGTAGGCCGGATGGAGCGGAGGCGGCGGCACGCGGGGCTGCTTGTCCAGAGGAGCACAGCAGGAGGGCTCACAGCAAGTGCTGTAGGGAGCTGGCACGAGCGCGTACTGCGTCGGAGGGCCGTAGAGGGTTGGTGTTGCTGGAAGAGAACATAGTTTGTTCAGAATCTTCTCTAAGTCCTGAGTTAAAGTTATAAATAAACATAAGAGTTATCGTCGCTTTGAGTAGAACCTTAAAGAAACTAGCTTATAAGCATAAAGATGTGGAACGGTACAGATAAAAGACGGGGCAAATGTAAAGTACTTCTTTCTTAATGGCTTTTGCCAATCTTCATACATCTCACTCGCTCTTGCGTCTGACACTTTTCACTCCTGATTCTTAGGATCAAGAAGATGGCCGATAGTCATTCATAAAAAGAAAAAATATATATTTAAATATTTTCATCTTGTAACACCATATTGGTTGCAACGAATAAATGAGTTATGAGAGTTACTTTACTGTGTGTGAATGCCCAAACTATCACGTGAAAACCTCGAATTCGTCAATATACAAATATTATACATATTCATCAATACTTTACATTAAAACTAGAAATAAGGTTAAGTTTTCAGTGTTTTTTTGTAAAATGAAGTTAATAATATCTTAATGGTTTTTACAGTTCGTCTTACACAATACATCATTCGATTACAAACGGCCATTTCAGCATTTTACTACCTCAATAACTACCAATTTAACCTAAGTATTTATTTTCTGCAATTTTCAAAAGTTCTCGCAGTTTTTTTTCAGTGCAGCTTCAGATTGACAGTTATTTTTATCTTTAAGTGCCGTAATGATAGTTAAAATACTTACTGTCGAATGGAAGCGGATACACCGCGTACGGCGGGGGCGGGAGCTCGCAAGGCGCACACGCAGGCAGGGGCGCGAGGGGGGGCGCGCAGAGCAGCTGGTAGCAGAGGGGCGCGGGCAGCGGCGCCGCTTCTGGACCCAGCACTGGAAGCTGGCTCATCTGGAAACCACAAAAATGCATAGGTTGGATGGGATGGAAAAATGCAATGGTTATTTTATTATTCAAACAGTAGACGCATTGACAATAAACCAGCAAAATGTGGTGAATTTACAGAAAAATTATTCGTTACATTAACGTTGCCAGGCGTCCGGATCGAGCCGGATATAGTTGGGCTTTTTAATGCGAGTTTGGGCAAATTAGATGGTGTCTGGCCAGTACGGCTTTTGTTAGGCTTTTTGCACTCGACCAGTCACGTGGTCGGTCCTGTTCCGCCTGCCTCATGTTGCATAGTTAGGTCTTTCCACCCAAATGTCCGGGTACACTGGCTAGACAGTTCGGCTATTTAGAAAAATAAACAATAGCTTGTAAACAATGTCCATGCTTGACTACTCGTTTAAAAATTATAAGATTTAACACCCTCAAACGCCCTTTGCAATTGTTTCGTAAAATGTTTTCGACAACAACACTCAAAGCAAAGTCTGATTTCGTCAAAACCTCGACCCTTGCAATTACTTCAACGACTGGGGTACCACAAAATGAGGCTTAAACGTGTGAAGCACGCCATCTAGTTTATCGACCCGAAACCCCTCAGGAATCTTAATAAACATCCAGTCCCCCACATCAATAAAGGCTCGCATTAATAAAACAGGGAATGGACATCAAACCCGCGACCTTTCGCAAACGGCCCGTCATTCTGCTGAAATAATAATGCGGAGCCTATTCCGTGACGGGTCGATAGGCCCTGAATATTTGATTTAGGGTTGGGGCGTTCGGGTAATCGGTGATGACAGACCCTAATGTAAACGTCGAGAGACGATCGGCATCAGCACTTATCCGTATTCTGTACGGAGGAATAATTCTTCCTTATAACGTCAGTCGCGACTTTAACGTGATAAAATCATTGTAAATTTAGCTCAAGTTTCAAACATATTGCAATGCCGTGATCACGAGTAGGCTGAAGTGGAGGGTATCAATGCTGTTTTTGCTACGCAACTTTAACAAACTGTCTGCATTTGATCTTGTTTGTTTACAACCGACATAATCACTGCACTGACTGACAGTACCGACACACAGTACTCGCAACGTCGCGATCGACGTTATGATGTCACACACTCCAAGTAGTTGTTTGCACGTCTAAATATACCCTAAAAATAATATTCTGAGTAGTTTTTATTAACGGACTATGCTCCAAAATCAAAAATGAATACGTCCGTGGAGCTCTCAAAGTGGCTTGCATACAAAACAAGATGCGTAAAGCCGAATGAGTTGCTAAAGACATGTGATGCGCAGAGAACGATCACATAACTAAAGCTGCTTTTCCACCAGAGATGAGCGAGGATGCGTAGCGAGGGAAATGTTTGTAAGAACCAATAGAATCGCTTCATTTACCTCGCGTCGGTCAGCACAGCGCTGGTGGAAATGGGTCATTGGTTCTTTAGAAACACATCCCTCGCTACGCATCCTCGCAGATCTCGGGTAGAAACGCAGTCTAAGGCTGTTTTGAATATCACTGAAGAGAACGCAAAGAATAAAACGTCTAAAAAGAAAAGAAGTAACGCTTGAATCTAATTAGAAAAGAGCGGTCGAGGATGTTCCCCTACGACTTGGACCAGAACTATTGAGAAGAACATGACGACGATCGGTGCTAAGCCTGATATGACATAAAATAGGGAAGAATGGCGCGGAGAGTGGTAGGACTTTGTCCAAGGTCTAAGGCCCAGGTCTAGGGACCAGTGCACTGCTGTGTTCCAGTTGAGGGCATCTATGGACGTTGGTGATCACTAACTATCAGGTGACCCATTTGGCTGTTTGCTTTCCTATTTTATGAAAAAAAAAGATAAAGAAAGCTGACGACAAATGATATGAGAAAGTGGATAGGAAATGATGATGTTTTACCTGCTTTCTGACCGCCTGCGCCACCCGTAAACGGCCAAGCGGTGAGAACATGACGCCTCCACTCTGAAACAGAAGGAAAATGTTTTAGGTATTATTATGTCTTTCCCATTCACGGGACAATAGTGCCCCGGAGCCTATGGGACACGTGCGCGGAGCACGCACGTAGAGGCTCTTTAGACAATTTAATAGAATGTGCTGGTTACACCGGGCGGATGCTGTCCCTCCATCATAGAGACACGAGCAGACGCAGCCCCCGCCAGGCGTAAACACTATTGTGGACAGATAGGACCTAAACTGTACAAGACTACAGGGAGGAAAACGATGGACTAACGACTAGGCTATTGCGTGAGACATCCGGACGTCTGCCATATAAAAATGTCTTATTCTTATTATTACCATGCAGTCCTTGCACAGAGTCGTGATCTCATTGGTTACGCTGAATTCACTTGAGGGCAGAACAGTCAGGCGGTAGTTGACATCACAAACTAAAACAATTTGACGCGTAAGCCGAGACAGAACAGTACTGTGCGCGTTCAAATTGTATTAATACTGCGCTGTTCACTCTGCTACCGCGATGTTATGCCCTCGAATAAAGTCAGCAATACTCTTCACACAGCTTAAGGGGGCCATTTACATGGAGATAGTTTTCGTATGCGAGTTGCATTATACTGCACGGCTCGATTAACCAATCGATCGCATCGTTCCTCGGTAGCCCGCATTGTAATGCAACTTGCATGCCAGAACTCGTGCCGTCTAAATGATCCTTAAGTCTTACAATTGGTAAATACGTCTTTGTTCTTAAAAATAAGCCCCGTTTTTGGCAATGAATGACATGGTTATATTCGTAAGTAGGTATGAGTACTGTGGGGTGTAGCCGGTGGTAGGCGGAGGTACAGTTTAAAGAGTGTTATCCAAATCATCCTTTATCTTTACATAGTACGCCCGCGACTTCATTCGCGTGGAATAAGTAGCTTATAAGTACCTAAATATCTTTGTTCAGACAACAAAGAGGTCCACATTGTTAGTAAATCTTATTCCTATGTTAGTAATTAATTATAAGCGCAGATTTAATTCTCTGACTGAGCCTCCACATCAGAGGGCAATCATGTTTGTTAGCTATAACCTTCAACACTTACGCCCCTCAAGTGTTACGTCGGGGCTTATGCCAGTCAGGGATAGTGTAGTTTTCCATTGGTGAAAGATCGGTTCAGTAGTTCCAGAGATTGCCCTCTACATACAAACAAACAACTAAAAAAAAATAAAGTTTAAGTTTAGATTAATATAAGTAGATAGTGTAAATTATTGTAGATTGGATTTTCAGTTCAAGAAAACACCCTATTGTGTAGAATGCGTCCATAAACGCCCCATTTTGATTAGAAAATAGCTGATTCACGCCGCAATATTTGCTCTATAATCCAAACCCTTTAATTTACCGAGCCATTGTCGTTGGTACAGCGTGCAGGCGTGGGCGCAGGGTGGAAGCTTGAAAATGGTCCTAACAGTAAGATATAGCGGAACCTTCCTGGATCAAATTATGATAAAAACTAGAGATGCGCCGAGTAACACTTTTGCCGAGAAACGAGTACCGAGTATTACTCGGTTCAATTTTTTTTGAACCGAGTACTCGGCCAAGTAACTCGGTTCAATGAAATTCCTATTTCGCGCGCGTAAACAAGTACAAACAGGTTCGCGTCGGTCGAGCGGCCGGCTCGCGTTGATACAACCCTCATCCCGCCCGCGCCTTTCAACTACCAGTCACATGATAGTTTGCAAAAAAATACTTCACGTTGCGCGTCATAGTAGATGAATAATTGAAAAAGTTGTTAATTAACGAGTGACTGTGTGTAGTACCTAATCAGTAATGACCTGATTTTGATTAACACTGTTGTTTTAATTAAATCTACCTAAATATATCGCATTTCTTGAACCGAGTATACTCGGCATTCAAACCGAGTTATTCGGCCGAGTACGAGTACCAAAAAACCCGCCGAGTACGCCGAGTACCGAGTATAAACCGAGAACTCGGCCCATCTCTAATAAAAACCAAAAGCATACTGACAATGCCAATTCGGAGACATTCTAGAGAAAGGCAGTGACATAGCTAGATTTACATCAGCTTATTAATAAAATCGTTACTAGACTGATGTAAATCGTTAGAAAACCGTTACGAAACTAATATTTATTACATTTATAATGTTAACGGGACTTAAACGCGATAAAATCATTGTTAATTTGACTCGACGTTTCGGCCAAGTTGCAACGGCCGTGGTCACGAGAAGACTATGAATATGAAGAATGAGTTGAAATTTGACGGATAAGAGACAACGTATTAAAAACGCAAAAAAAAAATGTATTTTCATAATGGTACAGTCAAGGAAGTTAATTCCCTACCCATTTCGTTGAAATGTCGTCTGACATTCGCAATGCATTAAGGTCGATATGTCAAACTAACGTCTTGCTCTATAGCTCTTATGGTGACAGTTTGCTATATGCTATTGAACCTTAGGTGGGTTGGAAATTTAATTCCTTGACTGTACAATGTTTTTAATTCTGACCCAGTTAGTCAAATTTTGCGGGTGGTAGGACCTTGTGCAAGGTCCGTCCGGATCGCTACCACCATCTTGCTCGCTAATCCTGCCCCTAAGCAGCAGTGCTTACACTGCTGTGTTCCGGCGTGGAGAGCAAGACAGCCGGAGTAATTACTGGCACAAGAGGTATTTCATCTTAGCCCTCTGGGTTGGCAACGCATCTGCAATCTCTTTGGTGTTGCGGGTGTTTATAGGCGGTGGTGATCACTTACCATCAGGTGATCCACTTGCTTGTTTGCTTTCCAATTTCATAAAAAAAAAAAACATTACAATTTTATTATTCCTCATTAAACCCGCTAATCGTTCGCCCCGTAAAACTTCAATAGCGCTAGCGTGTGCCCACCTTAATTCGAGAAAGGCCGGAAAGTGGCTTCCTGTGTTTGTTATTTGCAACCTTGTCGCACCAAGCTAACACGGAAGCGAACTGTGCCAAGTTCGAGTATTGAGCGTGTGAAAATTACTTGGTATTGGTTCTAAACGAATGTTTCCTGTGCTATGTACAGTAGGGGAAATATATTCACGTACCACCTTAGAACCCTATCGCAATGACACAACGCGTTAGGGAGCGTTCAAGTATTACGTAACGCAATTTTTGAAGATTTCTGACCCCCCCCCTTCCCCCCTTGTAATGCACCGTAACGTTTTTCTGTACCCCCCTCCCCCCCCCCCCAAATTGCGTTACGTAATACTTGAACGCTCCCTTAAACGCCAGGCTAGGTCATACAAATGTCATGTGTATGTCTCTTCGACTAGGTTCTACGGTAGTACGTGTTTTAATTTCCTTGACTGTACCTTCTGGACCTGTTTCCCTTGAAGGCAAACAAGCAAGTGGGTCACCTAATGGTAAGTGATCACCAGCGCCGACACCGGCAATATCAAGGACATTGCAGATGCGTTGCCAACACAGAGTGCTTTAAATAGGTGGAATACCTCTTGTGCCAGTAATTTCACCGGCTGTCTTGCTCTTCATGTCCGACCAGCACAGTGCAAAAACTGCTGCTTACCGGCTGGATTAGCGAGTAAGATGGTGATAGCGATTCGGACGGACCTTGCACAAGGTCCTATCTCTCGAAAAACTGTGCTGACGTTACTCTCCAATTCTAATCGCGGTTTAATAATACCTTGTTCTGTTGTTCCTTATGCAAATAAGAAAATTAATTGTTTTAAACTTTCGCGACTTTCACACATATTTATAACATGATCGGGACTTTAGCGCGATAAAAATATATTGTTGATTTACCTCGACGTTTCGGCCATGTTTCAATGGCCGTGGTCACGAGTAGACACACACACACACACGACACACACGACACACACGGCACACGAGTGTGTCTACTCGTGACCACGGCCATTGAAACATGGCCGAAACGTCGAGGTAAATCAACAATATATTTTTATCGCGCTAAAGTCCCGATAATGTTATAAATAAGAAAATTGTGTAATAATAAGGAAAAATACATTAAATGTACACTTAAATAAATATTAGCAATAATTTTCTTAATCTTTATGCCCCACTTAACATTTTAATGGGCTTCGTTTCTTTTGTCGTCCACGTTTAGGATACTTAGACAAAAAAAAAATGTGGACCATAATTGTGTTTTATGTTTTCCTGAGATATTTTTTTATTTTAAATAGAAAACTGCAGACATATTGAAGTCAACGGATCACCTGATCACATAAAATGAAAATGAAGTACCTACTTTCTGCATAACAAATTGCTGAAAATCCTTTTCCTGCACATAAACTCACTCTTTTATTCTCCTAGCGCTTTCCCGTTTCTTAATCAATGGCAAGACAGCCGGTGCCATTACTGGCACAAGAGGTATTTCATCTTAGCCCTTTGGGTTGGCAACGCATCTGCAATCTTTTGGTGTTGCGGTTGTTTATGGGTGGTGGTGATCACTTACCATCAGGTGACCCACTTGCACGTGCCTTCCTATGTTGTATAAAAAAGCACACAGATATAGGAATAAAGCTTGACTCAAGTCTATGAAATGACAATTTCATCATCATCATCATCATCTCAGCCACAAGAAGTCCACTGTTGGACATAGGCCTCCTCCATGGATTTCCAAAGTGACCGGTTGGAAGCAGCATGCAACCAGCGCCTTCCTGCCACCTGTATGAGGTCATCGGACCATCTTGTGGCTGGTCGTCCTACGCTGCGCTTGCCAAATACGCGGCCGCCATTCGAGAACTTTCCGACCCCATCGGCCATCAGTTCTCCGTGCTATGTGCCCTGCCCACTGCCACTTCAACTTGCTAATCCGCTGGGCTATGTCGGTTACTTTCGTTCGTCTGCGGATCTCCTCATTTCTGATTCGATCACGCAGAGAAACTCCAAGCATAGCCCTCTCCATAGCTCGTTGCGTGACTTTGAGCTTTCTTATAAGGCCCATAGTAAGCGGCCACGTTTCAGTGCCAGTGAAATGACAATGTACAGTCAAGGAATTTAATTCCCTACCCATTTCGTTGAAATGTCGTCTGACATTCGCAATGCACTAAGGTCGATATGTCAAACTAACGTCTTGCTCTATAGGTCTTATGGTGACAGTTTGCTATTTGCTATTGAACCTTAGGTGGGTTGGAAATTAAATACCTTGACTGTACTGACGGTACTCTCCAATCTTATTTTATTCGCGATTTAATATCATTTCTACAATGTTAACTTTACATGGTATGTACTAGTGACCCGCTCCAGCTTTCCACGGGTACAATCGAGATGTAATGTATACAAAAACCTTCCGTAAAAAAATCTCTAAATGACAGTGAAACCCGTATCACAATCCGTTGCGTGGTTTAGAAGGAGAAGGCAGCCAAACATACAGTACAAGGATTTAGGTCAGACAGGAACGGAAAGGGACTTAACTTTATCTACATCTACACTAATATAATAAAGAGGTAAACTTTGTTCGTTTGTTTGTTTGTATGTAGGGGGTAATCTCTGAAACTACTGAATCGATTTCAAAAATTCTTTCACAGATAGAAAGCTACACTATTCCTGACGGACATAGGCTACTAATTTTACGTGAACGAAGTCGCGCGTCCGCTAGTACTCTATGTAAAGACAACCCCTTTTTTCATAAAAAGTTTACAATCTTTTTAAGCTAACAAATGTCTTTTCCTTTTCATTTAAGGGTAAACGTCACAATGACAGATAAAGACATAAAACATGGTTACGAAGCGTTTAGCGAAGGTTATCGATGTCAGATATTTAACAAAGCTCTTCTATCTGTATAAATGTTATTTATATAAAACTAACGGACGCCCGCAGCTTTGCTCGCGTAGAATTAGTAGCCTATGCCCGTCAGGGATAGTGTAGCTTTCTAAGTGTGAAAGATTTTTTGAAATCTGTTCTATAGTTCCAGAGACTACCCCCTACATACAAACAAACAAAGTTTACCTTATTATATTAGTGTTGAAGTGTAATTTTTTTTTTCAGGAAATAGGAAGGCAAACAAGCAAGTAGGTCACTTGATGGTAAGTGATCACCACCGTCTATAGACACCTGCAACAACAAAGACAGTGCAGATGCGTTGCCAACCCAGAGGGCTAAGATGGAATACCTCTTGTGCTAGTAATTACACCGGCTGTCTTGCTCTCCACGCCGGTACACAGCAGTGCAAGCACTGCTGCTTAGCGGCAGGATTAGCCAGGTCCTGCCACCCGCTACAAGCTCCTACCACCCGCTCTGTTTTTATGACTGAAATTTTTAATGAACCCATAAACTCCGAACATTTTTTTTTTATAACAAAAGGATGAAATTAATATCCCCAGAACAAAAGGCCGCAAAAGTCACAAAAGATCTCCATTTTAGCGGATGAGACGCCTTCAGATGGATTAGAGATTTAGCCATCGATTTTAAGATAATATTAAGATGGGTATGTCGTAAATTAAGCTTCCAGTTTTCAGTCATTTAAACTTAAACTAAATTAAAAATGCTATGCAATGACAACACGAAGAAAAATTAAGGTAATGGCAGGGCCCGACTCTGCAACACCAGCATTCCGTGACTAATTTCCTTATTCCTAATTTTCCTAATTACCTAATTTAATTTAAATTTTGATTTCGTTCCTAATTTTTCTTTGTGTTGTCACTAAATAGCATTTAAATTAATTTTTGAATGCATAAAAATAGAAATACGAAAAATTTAAAATTTCGATTAAGAAAATTTGTTTGTTAAGTCGCACTTTCGTTCGAATGGGAATGCGCTCCCTACTGAGGTTTTCACAGCGAGATACAGCGGTTATAAATATCGTTAAAAGGGGAATTAGAAGGTTCTTTCAGTGTGGCAACGGGCGCTCGATTCCCTTGGAGTAAGAGTACCATCAGGCGAGCCGCATGCCTGTTTAGTATTTTAAAAAAAAACTTCAAATAATGTGGCATTCCGCCAATTTGAAGGGTCCGCGATCCACACATATTGCTAAGCTAAGCAGAACTGTTAAGCGATTACTCTGAAGCATGAGTACCATCAGGCGAGCCGCATGCCTGTGTGCCACAGGGGAATTTAACAAAACTCAATATGGCATGGCGCCAATATTAAAAGAGTCTGCGAATTTTACATATTGCTAAGCTAAGCAGAACTGTCAAGCGCCGTTCACCTCGCCGGACAATAGGCAGGTGAGCTTTTGTGAGGGGATTTTATTATTCCCGAAGAGAACTGCTGAAACGGCTTCTTGAAGACGTATTGTGTTAACAGCTATTTCCAAAGACTTGCGTTTTTAAGCCTATAACTTGATAGCGTGAAACGGGACTCTTAAAGGCAATGACTTCGTGTCTATATGGAAGTCTACCATAGGCATAATCTCTGAAGGCATAATAATTGAACTTCTTTTAAGGTTTAGATTCGCTTGTAGGGCTTGAGCAAGGAAACTAAGATTTGCACTATTCGATGGTTTATTTGCAACTAACTTGAATACAAACAAATGCTGTATTAATACCCATTCACTCACACTTGCATGCAATACGACTTACAATAATAATGTGAAAATTTAAACATTTTCAGTGCATTGCATTAATGGGACTATGCAGCTCAGAATAAATGTTTTTATTACTATTTTTCCCAACCTGTCCTGGCTTCGCATGGATATAATTAAAATAAATAATTTCGATTACAATAATTTCACAACAAATGGCGTCATCTCTCGTCAGCTAACGGGCATTCATAAATGACCAAGTTGAATGAGATAACTTGATTAAGTTTCTCATAGATGACACCGAGGGTAGTTTTCCCAAAGAAAAAATATCAATAATGTAATGACCGTAAAGACGAAACACATTGAAAATTCGCAGGGTATGGCAGCGGTAATGTGGCGGAAACTGGAATACGCAAAGCACGGGATGCTGATGTTGCAGGTTCGAACCCTGCCATTACCCTAATTTTTCTTTGTGTTGTCATTCATTATATAGCATTTTAAACTTTATTTAATGGAGTAAGCGGTCGAAAATATGAAGACGGACAGGAATGGATAGCGACTTTACTTTATACTACGTTAAGAAGATAAAGATACATATGCTATAAGAGTGGTAATTGTAGACCAAACTCAAGATTCAGTTTTAATACAGAATAAATAAAGTACAGAAACTTCTCTTTTACGACCGCGATTAAACGAATTCCAACTTTATTAACACGTTCAAAAAGTTCGTTTTACTTCATACACAGTACGTCAGACGGCGCGAGTCAAAAGGAACACGACGCCCGCGCCCGCCTTCCCCCCGCTACTCCCGGCGTCACGCTAGGGTTGCGCGGCATCCGTTTTCAATTACACTGACTCGGCGTACTGCGATTTGCCTATGCCATAGGCAAGGCCGTCGAGCGTACCTAAAGTACGGAGTGGAACCGCCCTGGTTTAAATACTGGATTATTTAGTACCAAACTGGAACTGAGTTCGATCTATAACCATCACCCTTAGATTTGTAACCTTCTATACGGTACTCTAAAAACTATTGCAAACTGAAGCTAATATCCACGTTAGGAATTCAGAATGTATAGGTAATCAATATTGACTCTTCCGACTGCCGAGTAAGATTATATTTGATTTGAACTCTATATGGAAAGGTAAATGTGTGAATTCCTTGTGCTCCATCTCTCTTCAACTTCAGCATTTGTCTAAATTGACTGCCAATATCCTTATACCCACAAAATTGTATTTTTCGTCTTTATAATTAGTGTCCGACCGAAACTAGTTTTTAAAACCGAAACTGAAAACGAAGCCGAATTTAAATTTCTATCTCGGTTTCAGCCGAAGCCGAAACTAAAATTTACTTCGAGGGCAACTTTAGTGTATATTTCTAAATTATTTTGTTAATTTTAACTCTAACCTCCAATTGTTGAATGTAAAGTAAAGCAAACAAATAAGTAATAAAGCGACACGGCTGACATAGGACGAGTGCGATGGGAAGCACAGATATATTTATTCTCCGCCGTCGGTCTACTGCACTGGTCGCTCCCACACGGCGCAAGGAAGCTCACAAAGATAGTTTCGGTTTTGGTCCGTAAAATGATTTAACGCCGAAACTAGCTAAACCGAAACCAAAAATTCGGTAGGATACACTTACAATCTGCCGCGGTTTCGGCCGCTAAGCAGCAGTGCTGCACTCATTCCATCTTAGCCCTCTGGGTTGGCGACGCATCTGCAGTCTCCTTGGTGTTGCTTGGGCGGTTGTGATCACTTATCATAAGTTATCCACTTGCTTGTCTTATGAAAAAAAGGAAGGCTGAAGGCATAAATCTCTTACCAACACGTACGAAAATATCAGGTATTCTGGCGTTCACATACGCACTCGAAAATCATAACCCTCCCTTCGGACGACAGTTGGGTAAAAGGGGAGCCATTAAAGGAGGCAAGTTGGCCGACATCTTGGGCATATTTTATAAACGCCAGCAGAATTGCCTCGTTCAGTATTTACAGATTGCAGGCGCGGGGGATTCATGAAATATGCACCGTTTCGTCGGTGCTCCGGTTTGTGTGATAAACGGTTTTTAAACAACTTTTACAAAGTTATCAATTTGTCTTTTAATTTTTAAGGTTCCGTTACCAAAGGTGCCGAAGGTACCCTATTACTAAGTCATAGGGCTTTATCTTTTGAATCGTAAAAGAAGTTTAAGAAGCAAAAAATATTACAGTTAATAGTCCACACAGATTCTGAATTACATTTTGAGTGCCCTCCCCCCCCCCCCTTCTGCCTTTTAACCCTCTAACTGATGGAGTTTCCGAAAATCCTTTTGATGATCTCGATATAAATGTAACTTGACAATTTCTACATTTTATAATGTACTATATTGACTGAATAAATGAATTAACTAAACCAAAGGTTTTACCGTTAAGGAACCCTAAATAAGCGACACGCCATAAAAAAGTTGAAAATAAAAGAGAAAGTTACGTAGCAGTCGCTTTGTACCTACTATCGGTTCGCTTAATAGTGGAATTGCGAGTTGCCCGGCAAAAGGCAACAACTCTAGTATTGTTATTTCAGAGAAAAAATAAAGCTTTGACGCTCTTTGCTTTTGTTTCAGCATTTTCTGTTTGTGTTTTATACTTTTGTTTGCTTAAAGCTGGAAGCTAGCATTAAGAGAGAGCAGTGATTTAGGTTTTTTTCTGAAGTAACAAATATGTTGATCCGTTTTGTTAGTTAGTCTTAGCAAATTTTTTAATGTTTTATTCGGGCACAAACGGAACAGTTCTCAAACTTAGACATGTTAATGGCATGGTAAGATGGCATTACTTGCTAATTCATTTACACAAAAACAAGAACAATTCATTAACTAACAGGTCAGTTTTAGAAGAGAAATAATGATAGATCTAACCTTAGAAATAGAAAACGATCAATATAAACTAACAAAAGCATTCCAAAAAATCTATCTAAGCCTTTAAATATAACTTAAATTTTATTAGGTATTGAAGGCGAAGATACTAGATTAAAACCTCCATTTTGGAATTTTCAACTTATTTGCGACCCCATTGGAAAGAAATTTAAAAGTACTTTTTCAACTTTTTAATTCGCAGTAAGTACCTACCTAGTTGTTGAATATGCCACTACGACAGATGGACGGACAAAGTTGCACTTTAAGTGTTCCTATTTAGGGGCCCGTAGTCAGACTAGGAACCCATATGGTTTCGTTATATTCGTCTTCTGTATCTAACATAGTTTTTCTCAAAAACTATAAAAAATTACAAATATTGCACACATGTATGTACAAATTTCTTTTACGCACAAATACCAATAATAAAACTAGAAAAAAAATACGTTTTAGAATAAATGAGCTTTAAATGTAAAAATTTCTTCAAGTTTTTGAATGAAAGCTCTTATAAAGTGTTTTAAAAGAAAACTAGCAACAGTTAACAAAGCTTTATGAGTTATTATTACTTATAATCATTTCAGTCAGTTATGGTAATGGCTACGGAACCCAGCACGTCGGGTCATATTCAGGACCCGACATGCTCTTTCCCGTTTTTTACCTTTATGGTCCTAAACTAGTCTGCATTTTCTCAATCAAATATTTTTAATCGCATCTGTATTTAAATCATTCCAACCCCAAAATAATGGGTTTTTGTTATATTTCTATTTTGATATCGTATGGTAAGTGATGACAAAACATGCCTTACTTGTGCCTTGGATCCACCATGATTATTATCAAACAGGAAATAAACGCAGAAAAAGCTTCCGAAATAAAATATGTACAAAGTTCTATCTATAAAAGATTCCCCCAACAAAGTCACACGTCTTCAAAGGCTTTATTCAAAACATTTTAATAAATCCAACGGTTGCACAACACGCCTGAGGCATAACAGATGGATTTCATTTCGTGCCGGTATCGCGAGCCGTGTACAGGAAATGGAGGGATTTTTATCCGCCATTTTGATTTTGTTTTCATTTTAATTGAACTTACGGGTTTTTGGCACGCGGTGTGTGATTAATGATTCGGGGTTTTGGCTTAATGAGTTTTGATATAATCGATGGTTTATTATGTTTTTATGCTCTTGAGCGCTTGGTTTAAGGTTGGTTGGGGGATTTTTTGGAGCGATAAGTTTGACTTTTTAGTTGGTTTCATATCGTATCGGTTACACTACGAAGAAAAATTGAATGCGGTTTTCACAATGGTATTGCTAGAGAGCTATCTAAAAATCTAATGAATGTTTCATCTTGATACACCGTCTAGTAATTTACATCTACATAATCAACACTAATCTACATCTACACTAACCTAGATTAGTCTAGGTAATAACGAGGAATATAATAACGAGGTAAATTTTGTTTTTTTGTTTGTTTGTTTCTGTCTCTGAAACTACTGAACCAATTCCAAAATTCTTTCACCAATAGAAAGCTGCACTATCACTTTTTTTCTTTATAAAATAGGAAGGCAAAGAAGCAAGTGGGTCACCTGATGGTAAGTCCGCAATACCAACACCAAAGAGATTGCAGATGCGTTGCCAACCCAGAGGGCTAAGATGGAATGCCTCTTGTGCCAGTAATTACACCGGCTGTCTTGCTCTCCACGCCGGAACACAACAGTGCAAGCACTGCTGCTTAGCGGCAGGATTAGCGAGCAAGATAGTGGTAGTGTTCCGGATGGACCTTGCACAAGGTCCTACCACCGGCCCGCTATTTTATCACTGCCGGACATAGGGGAATAATTCCATGCAAACAAAGTCACAGGCGTCCACTAGTGAATAATATAAATAATAAATAAATAAATATCTTGGGACAATTTACACCAATTGACCTAGTCCCAAACTAAGCAAAGCTTGTACTATGGCTACTAGACAACGGATATACATACTTATATAGATAAATACATACTTAAATACAAATAACATCCATGACTCAGGTACAAACATTCGTGTTCATCACACAAATATATGCCCATACCAGGATTTGAACCCGGGACCTCTTGTACAGTAAGCAGACACATGTGCCACTGTGCCATACAGGTCGTCAAATAATAATATAATGATAATAGCTAAGCGTTCTGCTGTTCACTGTTCACATTCTGAACCCGTGAACTTTGTATTATTCGTTCATTATATCTGCGATGGAAAAGTCAAAGGTCTCGAGTGAACCGCTTTTCGTTTATGCGCAGGTCGTACTTAAAGGTCATTCGAACACTTAAATAATAATGCATATCGAAGCCGATTACTATGAAAATGAAAATGAAAAATTTATTTTGCAAGTAGGCCATATAGGCTCCTTTACATGTCTGAATCTACTAGCGCTTCGGAAAATGGAAGATACTACTGAGAAGAAACGCCGCAAGAAACTCTCTTCTCCTTAATTCTTCTTCTTAATTTTGTCTTCTCTTTTCAAAACAGATTACAGTGCAATATACATTATCACAATATTACATGACATACACACATAGGTACACAAAAAAAAGATAACAATAAATAACACAGCAAGCTTTAAGCATATTGAACGATGTTGGTGTGGAAAATCTTTACTGATCAATAGCAAAGTGTTGTTTACTAGTGTGAAATTAGTAGCCTATGTCCGTCAGGGATAGTGTAGCTTTTCATGAGTGAAAGATTTTTTGGAATCGGTTCAGTAGTTCCACAAATAACTCCCTACATACATACAAACACATAATCAAAGTTTATCTCCTTATTATACATATGAATGTAGATGTAGACTAGTGTAGATGTAGATAGACTAGTGTAGATCATTATATTAGTGTAGATGTATGGATGCACATCCATACAGCTATTCCCTTTGAATTGAAACCTGATCATTTTCCATCCAAAAAGGTCAAAGCAAACGTTTCATGAATTTAATTTCAGTGACGAAAGGTTTTTGAATTTCAACTGTATCTGTTATTAAATTTTTCAGTGTGAGTTCACAAAGATGAGAGGTGAAATTTTAAATTAAATTAGCTTCAAATTGAAGTATGTTTATAATAATTACGTGCTTAGTTTTTTTAACATAACGAATTTGTATGAAGCAATCCTATCGATTTCTTTAGCAAGTGATCACCATAGTTCAGAAACACCCGCTGTTTAACACCAAAGAGTTTACAAAGCATGGGTTAAGGAGGAAGATTAGAATAGATTGGCAATCTTTTTGTTTAACTATACCAAATTACTGTTTACTGTTGTGTTCCGGAGTGGAGAGCAAGACAGCCGGTTTAATTACTGGCACAAGAGGTATTCCATCTTAGCCCTCTGGGTTGGCAACGCATCTGCACTCTCTTTTTTGTTGCAGGTGTCTATAGGCGGTGGTGATCACTTACCATCAGGTGACCCACTTTGCTTGTTTGCCGTCCTATGTTGTATAAAAAAAATTAGTGCTGAAATATGCTGTAGTGGTGATCATCAGCTCTTTTCCAAGTTGGTGAAGGGATCTCATCCGTACTTGCCTCACTGGTATCATACGATTGATTATAAAATTTAAATTTGCTATAATTCAATATTTTTGTGGCAAATAGTAATCTTGACCTGATGCTGCAGAATCACCAGTCTGCGGAATTCCCAACTCCTTAACAACTAACAGCAGATGTATCGTGTTTGAGCTTATTGGAATGGTCTTAATGCATAATGTTCTAGACAAGTAATCAGGGTCTGATGATGGAGCAGGAAAAATAAATGATTATTTAAACTTCTGAAAAGTAAGCAATAAAACTTTAATAGTAAAATATGAGCTGGATGAGAGTGGCGGAGGATCGTGCTCAGTGGCGTGCCATGGGAGAGGCCTATGTCCAGCAGTGGACGAACATAGGCTGATGATGATGATGATGAGTAAAATATTTTGACTTAATTTAAGGATAGCTATCCCTTCCTAGCCGTCTCCCGACGTGACTACTTTTGGATCAAAATATTACTACCTAGTTTTTATTAAGCTTTAAGGCAACCTACCTTTACCTATTTTGGTACGGAACCCTGAAAAGAATAACTAACTAAACAATTTTGTCCCCAATCATTACATCCGCTCAAAGCAAAACCTCGAGATTCCATGAAAGTTCGTGGAGTTTTTTGTTCGTCTCGTCCCTCAAGAATGGCTTTGTGGAATTCCGAAGAGGTTCGACGGAAGGTTTGAGAGCACTTACGAAGAGAGCTCTCGAGACTCGCGAAAGTATGGGTATTTTTGGATTGACAAGTATTTTACATTTTTTGTGAACTACTTTAATGTTTGTCGAAATTTATTCATGTCAAATTGACCATTTCGCGGGTGGTGAGGTCGGTTATGATCGCTACAACCATCTTGCTCGCTTATCCTGCCGCTATGCAGCATTGCTTGCACAGTTGTGTTCCGGCGTGGAGAGCAAGACATCCGGTGCAATTACTGGCACAAGATGTATTCCATCTTAGCCCTCTGGGTTGGCAACGCATTTGATATCTCCTTGGTGTTACAGGTGTCTAGGCGGCGGTGATCACTTACCATCAGCATCAGGTAATCGACTTGCTCGTTCCCCTTCCTATTTTATATTTAAAAATCGAGCCTCATATTTCAAGGTCGCCACGTTTTCTTATAATTAACATAAGACTCAACTGTATAGAATCACGCCTGTTCTGGTGTTGAAAAAAGTCTACGCTATTAAAAGGTGTGATCCTTTGAGATGCATGTTTATAACTTCTAAACGCCTACACGTGTTAAGAGTAGATTTAAAATGTTAAAAGTTGTTTATACATTATAGTAACTTTCTGACGTCCATAGTAATTTAAATTATTTTATCTACACATATATCATAAATGCTCTATAATGCGTTCAGAAGCCGTAGGCAATGACCAGCATTATAACAACCAATATTATTATGAGAATTTTTCTAATTTGTTTCTATATTTGTTCAAATTCATTTTTTATTACATTATTTTAATATGTACACTCTATACATATTTAATAGGTACCACTAGTAACTAGTAGCAATGCAATTCATTGCCCTATGGGTTCTGAACCCATCATAGAGTACTTATGATATGTGTGTAGATAAAGTAATGTATGCAACTGCACATAATTAGGTCTTAAAACACTCGTGTGATCCTAATATGAAAACCACACTCGTGTTTTAAGACCCCTCATTATGCAACAGTTGCATAAAATGCTGAATAATGAATAGATCGGGCAGTATTTTGTGGATATATTTAAAAAATAGAAACAAACCATCTTGCTAAATACATCGCGGAAAATATACAATCAACTAATTTAATTCATAAGCCCCTGCGGCTCTAACATGACAGCCCAGGTTTAGTTTAACCCCTTCCTGTGTCTCTGTCTAACTAGTGTCATAAGAAAGGGACGCAGATAGAGATAAACTAAACTTGCCCAGTCACGTTAGGGCCACTGTAGGACGTTGTCGCAATGTGCCATTGCCGGGATTTCATGACATTCATTGTGGAAAGGTTCTACGGTGGCCTTTGAATAAAGGTTGATTGAATTGGTTGGTTGTTGAAAACAGGAGAATTATTTTATTTTTTATTTTATTTTATTATTAAGTACATCCACATCATATATATTACAATCAAGAACATATTAGCTAGTTATAGGTACATTAGTCCGATATATACGACAATTACGGAGTACATAGCATTGACTATACAGCGAGTTGATAAAATTGTAAAAAAGTTGGTAAAATTATTCTAGATAGTATAGTTTTGTATTGTATTAAGATTAACTTTACCTATCTGATACAGTTCAGTCTACAAAGATGTAGTTTAAGGACCTGATTCACCACTCACTGACAAGTTCCTGGTATTACATCCAACAGATATTAGTAATGCCGTCTCTGTTTATTCTATGGACGCAAAAAGAGACAGTATCAGAGTTATCTCTTAGATAATGATATCGAGAACTTATCAGAGAGTGGTGAAACAGGGCTTCAGTGTGGTATCATTATTCATAACGATAGTGACATGTTAACGTTATCTTTGTTTTGATAAGATTGCGCGTAAACGAAAGATTTGAGTTTCTCGCAAAAATACAGAATCCTATGAAACAATATGATTGATAAGGAAGATTGTTTCAGAAACTAAAACTAGAATCAGCCTAGGAAAAATACACCAGGCGCCAATTGCACTAAATTGTCAGGTGACAATGACAATTCAAAATACAGTCAATTAATTCATACGCTACTAAAGAACGTTTTGACAACGAATGTCATATTGATTTGTCAGTAACATACATAATAAGTTATGTTCCGGCGTGGAGAGCAAGACAGCCACCAAACTACTGGCACAATTGGTATCCTATCTTAGCCCTTTAGTTTAGCAACGCATCTGCAATCTCCTCGGTGTTGCGGGTGTCTATGGGCAGTGGTGATCACACCATTAGGAGAGCCACTTAGTCGTTTTATGTTGCATATAAAAAAACTTTTCAACCTGGTGCACAGAGCCCAGGTTTGTTGTCAATTGGACTTTGTAGAGCTGCTGAAATTGTATTTTTTGCCGATAACGTTAACAGTTTTTTGATTGGTCGTCGTTTTTGTTTTGACTAGAATACAGTTACACTAATACCAAAATGTTAGTACCTAGTTTATAAACATCATTAGTTTCGACGTTTGCCCGTAAAATTAAATAACTTGATTCATTTCGCGAAATGAGTTAAAATAACGCGAATTCAACAATTAACCGCAGTTACTTGGCGTAAGATTTTTTTAGACAAATTCATGAATAATAATGATTGTTTGCTTTATTTTAATTATTTGTTTCGCGATTATGCGATATTATTTATTTAGATTTTTTTATCTTGAATATGAAACTTTGTACTCGATTTATGGATGTCATGAACTGAGTTAAAAAAAGGAGAAGGTATTTAAAACGCCTGTTTTTTTTAAATATATTATGCTATCAAGTACTTATATCAGTGTTCTATTGCCCATAGTACAAGCAACCTTATTTTTCTAAATTGGGACTAGGTCAAATGATGTCAAATATTTTAAGTAAGGTATTTATTCAAAACACAAGCCTGTACCGTTTCGTCCGCATATTGTTTTGGATTATATATTAACTTCCGCCCTCTTTTAATCCCTTTAATATAGATTTTTCAAAAATCCTTTCTTAGCTCACTTCTACATCTTCAAAGGAACAAATGTTCGAAATTTCATGTTTCTATCTTCACCAGTTTAGGTTGTGTGTTTTCAGTTAGTCATTCTTATATATGTATAGATTAAAACTGTTAAAAATTTAGGTAAAAAATCCTCAGATTTAGTTTTTATTTGGAAACCAAAACCCAGCTGATGACCTGATTTTGCAATACACCTAACATTCTATTGTGTAGGGATATAAACATTGGAAAAAGGTATAAACTTGCTGATACACCTGAAAGGTATAAACTTGGTGTTTCATACAAGACTTGTCATAAAAATGGTTTTTATGAAACGCACAAAAAATGAGTGACAATTACCACTGTATTCCTGTCTACAATTATATTTGTGTCAAGTTTTATGAAACGGGAATTGGCTTGACAATCCGACAAATTTCGTAATTTCTGACAAATTGTCGACTTGTCAAGCTTTATGAAATAGGGCCCTGGGCCTAATTTTATTAACGCGACAGGCGACAATTGTCAGTGACAACTCGGTATACATTGATTACCCACTATGATGTTAAATATGTAAGTCTGCGTTACTTGTCGACACAAAAATGTAAGGTGAATTATCACTGTCACCTGTCGCCTGTCGCGTTTATGAAATTGGGCTCTGACCTTTCAATTGTAACAGAACATTAGGCATTTTCCGTTTTTACGCCTGCTCGCCGTTTATTCCCCTATGAGCTTCGTAACTTTCATTAGAATGGTTATTACTAGTGAATTTTCAATTCGATCAGCACCCTTCGGCAAATGCTTCAATAAAGTCTACTTCACTAGCAACTAGACAGTACCTATTTATAATTCTCCCTTTCCTAAGCACGGCATGTCAGCAAAGAGGACTAACCTGTTTCACGATGAGCCTTGCGACCCTAGGGCTGGCGAACGTCACGAATCCATAACACTTAGAAACACCAGCTCGGTCGTAGATAACCCGCGCCGCAGTCACCGTCGCAAACCCTGAGAAGAACTTCCACAGATCCTCATCGGTGGTGGTTAGGGAGAAACCACCAACGAAAATCCTGTTGTGGATAACTGTCCCGAATTTAGGAGCATCGGAAGGCGGCAGACTGTCGTCCGTTTCGTCTTCCGGGGAGTTTAACAACGCTTTCAGCTTCTCATGCGGATCAGCACTCTTTCTATTGTTCGCGGCACTCTCTTCCACCATATGTGCACAGCTGGCCGATTCACTCCTAATATATCTTTTAACTTCCATGTTAATTTAAAACATGTTCCCTTGTTTACTAAACTAAGATGCTAGCGTAACTACACGGGTGCTAATATGAGGCGGAAAACAAGAGGGTACGGGCGCGTATCGATTTTGTTTTATAATTTTAGTACGTGTGTTTCGGTGCGTTGCGCGGTAGGGGATCACTTCAGCTGATCTTGTGGCAGCAAGGTAGGACTGCGAGATAAGAGTGTCCACACTGATTTTGAAGATATGCACTATAAATAGTGTTTGAGCTATTGTGGCTCGCTATTTTTACAAGACGCGGGAACTGGGTCAATGGTAGACATCTGGTGGCGGGCCGCGGGAACTGTGGCGACGTGGTTCCGATTTGGTTGCATAGATGGCGCTGTCATCAATGTTGAAAGAAACTTTTTATAAGGAACTCTGAAAGTATTTTTTATGTCAATTGATTTAGATATGTGATAAAATAGGAGGACATGGAGTGGTTTTCAGCAGTGATTTATGTAGCCGATGCACAATTGCGTAAGCTCACAATATTTATTGTTCATACAAACACTGTCACTGTCAGTGGCGTTTTGTTTATGCATTGACGACAGCGCTTTCGCTCCAAATCACAATAAGTATGCTCCGCGGTGGCAAGCCCGCCAACTTTATATATTTTGCTTAAAGTTGCTAAACTGTCGTAAAGCTATTTTTTTAGTTGCGTAGTCAAACTAGGAACCTTTAACAGTTTCGTTACGCCGTCTGCCTCTATGTCAGTCACATTTCCTAAAACCTGTGAAAGTTATATAAATACATACTTAGATAAAAAAAATATGAATCTACAGTACTGCATTTAGTTTACTTGAAAAGTGTACTAAAATGGCTATTGAGTTATTTTGGGTAAAAGTTCTAAAAGTTTACAGTTTCGGAAACTTCAACCGGAAATTGGAAAAGTGTGTTTCTCAGCGTTTGAAAAGTTGTAGGCTGCATTATCGTGGTTGCGTTAGTACCTACATACAGCTTTGCATGTTTTAAGGCTTCCGCTATAAAATAGAGGCTTAATGTACCTATGTACGTATTTGAAGTATTTTGGAGGCCTATACTCTGAACAGTAAATACATAGGTACAGTCAAGGAATTAAATTTCCAACCCACCTAAGTTTAGCAAACTGTCACCATAAGAGCTATAGAGCAAGACTTTAGTTTGACATATCGACCTTAATGTACTGCGAATGTCAGACGACATTTCAACGAAATGGGTAGGGAATTAAATTCCTTGACTGTACTTACAAAAGTATCTAAAAAGACTTCGAATTCATTTTTTTTTTTTACACATTAAAAGTCGACAAAAACAATATTTGGAAAAAGAAACATACCTATTGCACTTCAAAATTATTGGGTTTTATTTCATTCAGCTATACAGGCTCTTAATGGAGGGGTGGATCAAACGAAGGTCAGAGGTAGGAGGTAGGACCTATCGAAATAAACCCCATGTATGTTCAGCAATTTTCATTTGTTTTACGGTTATAAGCATTTCTGTTAACATTTTAAAAATGACTGTTTTCAGCCTACATTTTTTCATGATAGCTAAATTATTTGACATACGACCCTGTTTTTTGTTTGCAAATAATCAAATAGTGGATCTAGTTGATAGAAATATAATTTTGAGTCTTGGCATCACACATTTTATGATAAAAAAATCATACAAAAATTTTATTGAACAACAATTTAATTTAAGAATTTGCGTGCTGTAGCACCGGCTAGCTTGCGTACATGGGTGATTCGTGCGCAGAGGCATTCGGAGGTGTTAAAGGCTTTTGTAGTGGAATCGACACGCAACGCACATTGAAAATTATTTATTCTGTTACCACAAAGAAAAAACTAATCAGAACAGTTTCTAATAAGATATTCTAAAATTATAATCTATCGCGTTAACCGATACAGTAACGCGTTGTCGGGCGGACTGCGCGGGAGCGGCGGGAGCGTATTGCTATTGGCCCATTCCCTCGCGGTACGTCAGGCAGGTCATCCAATGGCGGTGGAGGAGCGGCAGAGGATTCGTCTAATCCGGAGCCGCGAGGAAGCGGAAATGTTTTATTTATTTGTTGTCGCGCTACACACTCCCCCTCCAAGTTCCCAGAACGACCCGTTGGGGACTTGGCAACATCATCAGGTTGCGCGGGTCTTGAAAAAATACGAGGGCGACCACGAAGTCGCCGTGGATAAACAGGTCCAGAGTCAGTACCCTGGCCCGGTGAAAACAAAGTCAAATCCGAGCAATGCATTGTACCAAGATCAGTGTTAGTTTGAACGTCAGCAATGACGTAAGAAGTGGGGCTAATAACTTTACTTATACGATAAGGACCATCTCTTTTCGGCATGAACTTCCTGGTTATACCTTTAGCTGCATTACTAAGTAGATGAGTTTTTACCAGAACTAAGTCATCGACACCGTACCGAGCCGACGGACGTCGGTGTTGATCAGCACCATCTTTCTTTTGACCTTGATGCTTATCAGACTTCTCTCTTATAGTACCTAAGTGGTCTATGAACCTCTCTAAATAAGGCGTGATTTGCGGTAGAAAGTTTTCTTTAGAAAGGATAGCTCTTAAATCACGTTGAGCTTCAAACGGGGTCCTCATCTCTCTAGCAAACATCATATAAGCTGGACTGCATCCAGTAGTGGCACAAATAGCACTATTCATGGAGAACCTGATCTCTGGAAGAAACTTAGGCCACGAACGATGATTGTTCTTCACCAGTATGGAGAGTTGAGTCTTGAGGTCTCTGTTTTTCCTTTCCGCTGGATTTGCTTCAGGGTGATAGAGCGGTATTAAATTTTGCTTGATTCCCAACAAGAACATAGTTTGTTGCATCACCGCCGAGACAAACTGAACTCCATGGTCTGAGATGATTCTTCTTGGGAATCCATATCTTAGGAAATACTGTTCAATAAGAGCCAGTGCGCAAACCTCTGCAGTGGCTTCCTTGAGTGCTATAAGTTCTACCCAGCGCGTAGCAGTGTCCTCAATCAGAAGTATCCATTTTTCCCCATCTTCCCCATCAGGTAGAGGACCGAAAAGATCTATTGCCAAAACTTCTCCTCGTTGATTTAAAATTGGCGTCTGCAATAATCCGGCAGGCTTCTGATTGCTTATCTTATACCGTTGACACTCCTCGCATGTTTTAAGGTAATTGGTGATGAATTTACGCATTCCGGTGAAATAATACTTTTGACTTATTCGCGCGAGTGTCCTTTCTATTCCTTGATGGCCCGCAGTTGGAGCATCGTGAAATTCTTTAAGAACAGACTCTTTCATAGAGTTGGATACTACTAGCTGGGCTTCCTCAGAATCCGAGTTAGGGTTGAAACAATAAAGAACCCCTTGGCTCATAAGATATCCTCTCTCTAGCCATCTAGTTGAGGAAACAGGATCTGAATTTTCCAGGTCTTGAATAATCTTGGCAACTTCTGGATCTTCTAGCTGGGCAGTACGGAGTTCCGTGGGATTCACTTGAGGGACATCAATGATAACTGAACAGATTCCACAGTCATCTTTGGAGTTGTCGTCGCAAACAGGTCGACTTAGTGTGTCAGCTATGACATTGACCTTTCCCGGTGTGTACTCATATTTAATGTCAAACGATTGCAATTTTAGGGCCCACCTTATGAGGCGGCCATTTGGTGATTTATGAGTCAACAACCATTTCAACGGTTGATGATCGCTTCTTACAATGACGGGATGACCGTCAATATATGGGCGAAACTTTTCAACAGCCCAGATCACAGCCAAAGCTTCCCTTTCCGTTGTGCTGTAGCGGCGTTCAGCTGGTGTGAGCAGCCGGCTGGCGTACTCAATGGGATGCTCATTGTTTCCTTCTCCTTGCATCAGGACACTTCCAAGGGCATAGTTACTCGCGTCAGTGCGGAGCACAAATGGTTTGCTGTAATCAGATTGCACCAAAATTGGGGCAGAAGTTAGTCTGGCTTTAAGTTCATTAAAAGCTTGCTGTTGATCTTCTTTCCAATACCAAGGTTCATTCTTCTTGGTGAGCTTGGTGAGTGGTTGGGCAATCGCTGAAAAATTTGGCACAAACTTCCTAAACCAAGCGCAGGTCTGTAGGAATGTCCGTAGATGTTTAAGGTTAGTTGGCTCCTTCATTTCTAATATGGCTGCAACCTTGCTGTTATCTGGCTTGATACCTTCTGGGGTTATAAGGTGACCGAGATATTTCACCTCTTTGCAAGCAAAAACGCATTTCTCACGGTTAGCTCGCAATCCAAATTGACAAAGTCGGTCGAACACAAGTTGCAGATCTTCCAGGTGTTTCTTGAAGCTGTCAGAAATAACCAGGATATCGTCCAGGTAAGCGAGGATGTTAGTGTTTTGGAGACTAGCACCCGATTTGAATTTGTCCATAAGCCGCTGGAATGTGGCTGGGGCATTTTCAGCCCAAATGGCATTCGAGTAAATCTGTAAGTCCCAAAAGGAGTAACGAAGGCCGTTTTGTCACGGTCAGCTTTGTTCATACTTACTTGCCAATAACCAGATCTTAAATCAATTGTACTTATGTAACAATGCTTCCCTGTCAGCTGAAGTAACTCTTCTATTAAAGGTAAGGGATAGTTATCTGTCTTTGTGATACTGTTAAGTTTTCTGTAATCAACGCAAAACCGAACAGTATTATCCTTCTTAGGAACGAGAACTGCCGGTGAGGTCCAAGCGGACTCACATTCCTCTATTATCCCATCGTGGAGCATCTTTTCAATTTCTGCTTTCATTATGACCTTCTTTGCAGGTGTAAGCCGGTATGGAGGCACAGAAATTGGTGCATGGTCTCCAGTATCAATGTGATGCTCCACAATGGGAGTCGGTGCTCCCCCTAGACTGAAGACTGCACTATTCCTTTCCAGTACATCGGCTAATTTCATACATTCTTCTTCACACAGCATGGATCCTTCCTCAGCGCGAAGTATACTTGTAGCTGCAATGGCCAATTGGGTGGGAGAGTTGCTTTCATATTGTAATGGATAACACTCACCACCAGGAAAACACCACATAGAAGAAGCAAAATCCAAGCAGAGTTGGGATGCCTTCAAAAAGTCTATGCCCAACAAAGTTTCATTGTCTTCTGCTCCAGGTAAAATCAAGAACTCTGTAGGTATCACTTTATCCTTAACTTTGACATCCACAGTGATGGTAAGCACCTTTCCAACTTGAGAAGAACCATCAGCTAATTTAACTCTCATTTGCTTTTCACCAAATTGTTGATTGCGTTGTTGTAACAGAGAATAGAGCTTCTGTCCTGCAATACTTTTCTTGGCGGCTGTGTCAATCAATGCTCTTCCACGCATATTAAGAATTTCGATTCCTAAAATGGGACGCTGATGTTTAGTAGAAATGTCTTCAAAAGCATATTCTTCAGTAGTGCCAGGTACCTCATTTTTGTCCATGGGGAATTTTAGCAAATTTTCATTATTTAGTGATCCAAGTGAAGGTTCCTTTACTTCTCGGTGGTATCCTAAAAAATCCACAGATGAAAATATAATTTCCTCAGAGGGCCTTGTTACACTACTGGGACTATCTATACTGTGACACACAGGGGACACAGGTATGGTACTTTTTAGGGGATGATCAACAGACGCCATCATCCCGGGCTCAGTGTCAATGACCTGCTCTGGCTGCATGGTTACCCTACCATAGTTATCTAAATCAGTGCAAAACAATGTACTCTCGGTGTTAGACACATTAACAGGATAACAATTATTATCAGTAGCAGAAGGCTCTGTAAACTGTGTGCACGGGTAGTGAACAACCGATAGGTTATTCCTGGCGATACCGGCGTCGCGAGACGACGTCGGCCTTGCAATAGAACCGTCACCAAAAAAATTCACAGGAAGCGCATACCGAAAATCAGTGAGAGACAAAAAATTGTCTTGAAACATTGCATTTTGACATTTAGGTATAGAAGTAACATGATTACTCACCGGGGAGAGCGGCTTACCAGAGGTCTTTGACCCCGGAGTAGACGAATCCATGCTGCAGTTGACAGAACAGAATGCAGCATTGCATTTATCGCAATTCGCTCGTAAAACTCCTTTTTGACCACAACCATAACAATGTAAAACATTTACGTTAGACATATTTGTATTATTCTTATCACTAGACGTCGTAGGGTCTCTAGAAAGTAATTTACGACACTCATCTTTAATGTGACCGAAACGCTTACAATACGCGCACTTTTTGCTATACGATTTATCACTTATCACTTTCGCGTTCGCGGTACCGGCGCTATTGTTGTCATCAGCTGATCGTTTCGGCGTGAGCGCGCGTGGGCCGCGGGGCGACGAGGCGCCCGAGACGGCGCGCGGAGGCTTCGACACGGCTACGGTGCTCTTCAAGCTCCTGACGTCGGCGGCGACCTTTTTAGTGCCTTCTCCCAATGACTCTTCGATACTCCGTGCTTTCTGTAGCAATATTTTAAACGTCGCGCATTCTTCGCGTTTTACACGTTTCCTTATGCGTTTGTGCAGCAGGCCGTAAACAATATCAATTTGCACTTTCTCCGACAAATCATTCCGCGGTAATTTTGCTAAGAGTGCTCGACATCTAGCGACGTAGATGTGCGTATTTTCGTCACCTTGTGGTGATGCAAATAAATCACGGTAAATACGCGGCGGAGCGCGATTATCGCCGTAAGTATATCGTAGACTGTCAATGACGTCGTTCCATGTATTGGTTTCTGGTTTAATTCCTTGCCACCAATCTGCGGCTGAGTGTGTAAGTAACATCGATAAACCTCTTATGGCATTCTCGTCGGTAATGTTTGCACAATCTTTATAAGCTTCGATGGCGTCAATGAAGCCTTCAATGGATTCTTCCGTTGATCCAGCAAATCGAGCTTTACAGCGTGAAAAATTTCCTCCTTCTGATGGAATCGGTGTAGATGTAGACGAAGCTTGTCTGGCAAGAACGCTATCGAGCAGCTCCTTGAAGGCGATGGTCTGGGACCGCTGCAGCGACTCCACCAGCGTGGTGATGTTCTCCCTCGAGAACGAAGCTTCGTCAGCAGATGTAAATCGCTCCTGTGACATCTCGCGACCACGATTCCTTTTAGGCGGCATATTAATAACACTTCGACGAGTATGAGTCCCAAAAACCGAAACAAAAGTCACTTTTTCACAATTTAGCCTCACGCGTGGGCAGCCATTTTGTAGCACCGGCTAGCTTGCGTACATGGGTGATTCGTGCGCAGAGGCATTCGGAGGTGTTAAAGGCTTTTGTAGTGGAATCGACACGCAACGCACATTGAAAATTATTTATTCTGTTACCACAAAGAAAAAACTAATCAGAACAGTTTCTAATAAGATATTCTAAAATTATAATCTATCGCGTTAACCGATACAGTAACGCGTTGTCGGGCGGACTGCGCGGGAGCGGCGGGAGCGTATTGCTATTGGCCCATTCCCTCGCGGTACGTCAGGCAGGTCATCCAATGGCGGTGGAGGAGCGGCAGAGGATTCGTCTAATCCGGAGCCGCGAGGAAGCGGAAATGTTTTATTTATTTGTTGTCGCGCTACAGTGCGTAATTCTTTTTCCTTCATAATTTAAAGGCATTTTTATTTTTATTTTACATAGCCGTTTTTCCACCAATTGAAACAAAAATTGCTGCAATCTGAATTTGCTACAGATAGTGTTCATTTATATTTATTTATTATTTTATAATTGGTTTAATTTAGACTGTAAAAAACTAAAATTGACAACAAAGCAACGAACAAAACGCAGAGACGTCAAAATGACATTTGTCTAATGTTGCCAGGTATTGATCGCTTTCCTCGTTTTATCGGTAATTCATAACGACGTCCTAATTCATAACAACGTATTTCTTTGTGTACACTTAATTATCAAAGTTCATTAAGATACGGCAGATTGTTTTTATCCATAGCCAATGTTGTACAAAAATCCACATCCGAATAATTTTCCTTTGTCTTTCATAATCAATCATAATCTTTCACGCATCTACATTTTTGATTTTTACTATCACTAAAATAATTTAAAACAGCTTTAACACACAGAAGAACATTTTTTTTTAAATTGTCAAACTGACAAAAAAAACGCCAGGGAGAACACGCCTAGCTACTGGCAACACCGCCATTATTTACTTCAGCTCACCTACGTATAATAATATGTGCGATAGGACAAGCCAGTTTTCTCTTTTCTTTCATTTATTTGTTGTGATTCCGTGTTTATTTGTGTTTATCAATATGCAGTGATATAATGAGAAAGTTTAACGACTACATTTTACAATAAAACTTAGTTTAAAACAAGTTTTGCTAGTGCATCAGTTACGATTCTTCGCTCCACTTTTATCCGCATAATTAAGTAATGAAGACCCAGTAACTGGCATTGAGTGAGTATTTCGCAGCTATATTAATTAATGTATGACCTGAATGCATCCTTGGGTCGATATAATGTGAATAACGCTGATAACCGACTTGTTTTTGGTGTACCCTCTAAGTTATTCTTTGAAAATTATGCGCCCGGTTGTGTGTATGTTTATGTCTTACGTCAGCCTCATAAATAGGTAGAACAGGTTTCGAATATTGCGTGCACCGATTCTATTTTAGTAGACATTGAAAGTGTATGAAGGAATTGGTAATTATAATTTAATAAAAAGTATTTTTAACCTTAATATTCTGGGACTAATTCGAGGAACTTGCAAGCTGTACTTTTCTAATGATAAACTAGATGTTATCAAATTAATCTGTTCTGGTTTGGATACAAACTTTTATAAATGTTGAATTTTCGGCCCTCAAAAACTATTTAAGTATTTAAATGAAAAGATGTTAACTGTTTGTTTGAATTGTGTGTATTAGAACAAATATAACTCCCACTGTTTTAACTCCTTTTCAAGTTTGAGGTTACATTTAGACATTTAAATTGTATAATTCCAATGTTTAAAAGTTGAAAAACAATAATTATTACAGTATTTTTTAACACTATTTAAAAAAAAATCCTGTTTAAAGATATTTCATTTTTTTTTAACTACCCTCTTTGTGCTACATAACTTTGTACTGAATGGCTAGCGCTACACATCGTAACTACCTTTGTAGCTCAGTATGTCTCCCTAACTAGCCTAGTATAACAGAGATAGACTGAGGGATAAGGAAAAAATAAGCATGTCTGCTAGCCGTAGGTCTGCCATTTTTCATGTTAAATTAATGAAAAGTCTTACAACACCCCCAAAGGTGTTGTGTTAAAGTTTACAAGGTATACATCAGTAGCAGACGCGCGCGACTTCCTTCGCGTGAAATTAGTAGCTTATGTCCGTCAGGGATAGTGTAGCTTTCTATCTGTGAAAGAATTTTTGAAATCGGTTCAGTAGTTCCAGAGATTACCCCTACATACAAACAAACAATGTTTACCTCTTTATTATATTAGTGTAGATTACATGATATAAATCAAAGTTGCTATCCATTCATCTGTCCTCATCGCCTCTTAAGCCACTTACTCCTTCTAAACTCGCAACGGATTTTAATACAGTTTTCTCTGTCATTCAAAGATATTTTACAAAAGAATTTTGCATCTAAATTGCATCTTACTTGTTACTGCAACTTAATTGTACCTGTGTAAAGCTAGGGTAAATAAATAAATAAAATCTTATCTCGTTAAAGAGACTCCTTTCAATTCTACTCAGAGTTATCGTTAAGTGTTCAATTTTAAACATTGTGATTCATTGTTTTCAACAATTTCCTTGGCATGCACCAGTGTAGGGGGCTTGTTGTGTTGGTGTATTATTTTTATTTACAAATAATATCTTGAATTGTCTGATGTTTGTCATAACTCTATATGCTTAAATATTTTGTTTACTGCTGTCTTTAATGTTGTTAACTGTGTTGCTGGCGGAGAGGTATTGGTACCACTGCTGGTCATGCGTCACAGATGAAATGAATAGGTGCGGATTGGGTACTTCACATATTGTATCGTTGAATTCTTATGAAAATGTGTTAAAGGTATGTATAGATCAAATAAAAGAGTTCTCAATCGAATTTAGTTCCCTAATAAATACAACTATACATTGACTCATCATTTTTATGTTTATTTGGTGCAAGAGTATCATTATTTGTTCAACTGAATCAAATGTGTGCTAGGCATACAAATTTTGGGTCTTTTAATTTTGTTTCTAGTATAACACTTAAAATGGTTCTTGTTTGAATACTAATAATTGTCGAAAACAGGACTTGGCGACGACTAACTGACCTTTTTTAAGGTCGATCGTTTCAACCATGTTGCCAGCGTTAGCGGTCACGGGACGACGGGATCTCATCCCGTGACCACAACCGTGGTAACACGGTTCTACGTTTAGGAACCACTAATTTACCTTTTTTAAGGCCCATCGTTTCGACAATGTTGCCAACGATAGCAGGCACGGGACGACGGGATATTATCCCCTGACCATGATTGTTGCAACATGGTAACAACATTTAGCAACGACTTATTTGCCTTTTTTAGGGCCTATAGTTTCGACCATGTTAGGTACTAGTGGCCACGCGATGATGGGGTCACATCCTGTGACCACCATCGTTGCAACTAGTTCCTGCTGTATTTAAAATGGTATGTTGTTAAAGTCAACACCTGAACAAGTTTGTATCAATTAAAATAATTAGACGTTACTTTGGGCAAGACCATATCAACAAACTGGAACAAATTACCTTGCTATTCCGCGAAACCTAGTAAGGGATCGTCCATTAATCATGTGAAGTGAGGTGGAGGGGGTTTGGAAAAATCACGAAATATCACAGCAGGGGAAAGGGGGGTGTAGTGAAATATTACGTGTATTTATTTTTAGCTGAACTCAACCTTTTTTCTGTCTGTTTTTTTATCACTGTGCTTAACTCTGATAATTTTCCAGAATTAAACAGGTATTTGAAGATTATATTCTGAAAATGATTGATATTTTGTACCAAATAAAAAAATACATTGTATGTGATTTTGGGTGGGGGGAGGGATAGTATAAAACCTCACCATGTACAACCAAGAGTGAGGGGGAGGGGCTTAAATAGTTACTAAAAAAACATCACGAGATTAATGGACGACTCCTAACGCGGTTTCGCGGAGCATCAAGGTATTTTGTACCAGTTTGGTAAGTTTGTATCAGTTAAAATGTAGTAACTAAGTGTGTTTTACTCCACCAATGTCTGCCATTAACTTTGAGGATACTTTAGATAGTATTTTCAGTATTATTTCAATCTACTGTATTTGGCAATAAAGGTAAAGATAAGATAATAGCAGTAATATCGCAGATACGATGTGGTATGTCCCAGTTCACTGTTTTTTTTTATACAACATAGGAAGGCAAACAAGCAGGTGGGTCACCTGATGGTAAGTGATCACCACCGCCTATAGACACCTGCAACAACAAAGAGATTGCAGATGCGTTGCCAACCCAGAGGGCTAAGATGGAATACCTCTTGTGCCAGTAATTACACCGGCTGTCTTGCTCTCCACGCCGGAACACAATAGTGCAAGCACTGCTGCTTAGCGGCAGGATTAGCGAGCAAGATGGTGGTAGCGATCCGGACGGACCTTGCACAAGGTCCTACCACCCGCACCCGGTATTTCCGAATTGTTACCATCATAGTTAACAAACTTGTTTTCAGTGTATTCTTATTATCTGTGAAATACTACTTATCTTATCCTATTATTCTATGCTCACGCCTGTTTCTCTTTGGGGTAGGCAGAGACCACAGGACGCCATTTGCTCTGGTCCTGGCATACCTCCCTCGCTTCCTCCACACACATTCCTCTCCTCAGACATGCTCGGCGGTTACGGGTACTTCTAGTTTGGCCTGTCTTTAGGACGTCACCAATTTGGTCCTTTTCGACTAATATTAAAATACGAAAGTATTATATATGTATAGTCGACCAAGAAATTGATTGACCACTTTTCGACCGTATTACAAAGGGATAAAGTTCAAAAGTGATCAAGCAATTACTTGGTCGACTATACGAAAGTAGTGATATGTGGATGTTTGTTCCTCAATGACGTATTAACGGCTGGACGGATTTAGATGAAATTTGGCAGGCAGATAGATCATGTCCTAGGTTATAACGTAGGATACTTTTCCCAGTAAAATGCATAAATAAAATACACGGGTGGAGCCGCGGGAAAAAGCTCGTAATATTATAAATGCGAAAGTAATGATGTTTGTATATTTGGATGTTTGTTCCTCAAATACGCATTAAGTACTGAGCGAATTAAGGTAAAATTTGGCAGACAAACAGACATTTATAACTTTAGTGGGATAAATTTAAATCATTTAACTAATGATGTGTGCAGAGTAATATACAAATTGTAATAACTTACAAACAAATATTTGTTGTTGTTTGTTCTTGTTTACTAAGTTATATTAAGTAATTACTATTGTGATGATTAATTATATTGCTCTGTAATCTTGTTTTGAAAAGAGAAGAAGAAAAAGATACCTTTCTTCTCAGCAAAATCTTCCATTTTCCGAAGCGCTTGTAGATTCAGACATGTAAAAGAGCCTATATGGCCTACTCGCAAAATTTTTTCATTTTCATTTCATTGTATTCTGAAAACAAGTGCATTTATTATCATACCATTTATTTTACATTATTATATATATATGATACCTAGAGAGACCTAGGAAATTGCAGATGCGTTTCCAACCCAGAGGACTAAGATGGAATACTTCTTTTGCCAGTAATTGCATCGGCTGTCTTGCTCTCCACGCCGGAACACAACAGTGTAAGCTAGGGTTGCCAACCGTACTATATTATCAAATCATTTTATTTTGCAATTATATAGTATTGTACTATATTTTGGTTCTCCGTACTATATACTGTTGAACTAATATATAGTCCGCAAATATACTATATTTCGAGCACTGTCTCGTTATTAAAATAAATAGAATAGATAGCAAACTTACACCATTGCCTTTTTTACGTCTTTCCAAAAAATACTATATTTTTTTGAACCGTACTATATATTTTTTCAACTTATTCTTAAAAATACTATATTCAACCGAAAAAATGTTAGCAACCCTAGTGCAAGCACTGCTGCTTAGCGGCAGGATTAGCGACATTTTCAGTCTTTGGACTCTGACCGCAATCGAGTAATTAAATAAACCTCTATTAGGTACTGGTACTTCCCCAATCCCGAGCGCCGTTGCTATTACTCATTAATATTTACTAGGAAGCCATAATGTACGGGATTAGTTTAATCTTTATCTGGCATAGTATGTGTTGCTAGTTTATAAATACTGACCTAACAACTAAGTGGTTTTCACGATTGCTGACATTGGTTTCACGGATTAGCAAAGAAATTGATTGCATTAGTATAAATATGGACTTCCGCAAAGTAACACCTGAATCTATAAACAACTACATTATTCTAAATTTTTAAAAATAATACTAACAAATAATCTATAACTATCAGAAATAGTGTCTGTGGCACATGCTGTGACGATGGGAATGCGCTCAGCGTGTGCTGTGCGTTCGAGGTCATTGGAATCTCACTGCCACGGCGAATCAGCACACCCCAACTCCCAAATCGTTGCAGATTATAACGATTTGTCATACACACGTTCGATTAATCTGCGTAAATCGATTTGCATAGATTATTCGCGACGATAATCGTTGTGTGTAGCGGGCTTTAGCGAACAAAATGGTTAAGGGTTGTAGCATTAGTTGTAGCGATCCGGACGGACCTTGCACAAGGTCCTACCAACCATCCGCAAACATTGGTTCGACCACAGAATAAATAACGTACAGAAACTTCTCTTTTACGACCGCGATCAAACGAATTCCAACTTTATTCACACGCTCAAAAAGTTCGTATTATTTCATACACCTGACACGGCGGAGGCGAGCGAGCAAGCGCGCGGCGAGCCGACAGCCTACTGCGATTTACCTATGCCATAGGCAAGGCAGTCGGGCGTACTTACAGTGTGGAGTGGAACCCCCCTGGTTCGGCTACGATTTTATTATTAATGGAAAAGGAGGAAAATGATGCGGGTCACGTGCTGGTAAGTAATAACCGCGCCTAAAAGACCCACCTAAGAGAGTTGCCTAGTTTATTTTGTTATCACGACGACAATGTTTTTCTTTCGACCTGTAATTTTTAACCTCAGAAACATCCATTAAGTTACACTGATCAGTGAAGGCCACAGCACTAATAGTGGGTCAGTAGCGATAAAAGAAATATCTCCAGCAACACTACGTCAGTAGTCTATCTTTATAAAAACAAAGATAAAGTGAAAGTTATGGATGCGGTGAATTTCCATTAATTCCATGTGGCTTCCTTCTTTCTATCTAGCCAGTATCTTTAAATTTAAAGTGTTTTTTTCGCCCTCAAATTTGGCATCTTTTTGTGATGACTCCAGACGATAATGGAAGTAGCGATAGCCAGCTATATTTTCTGTTTTTATCTCGTTTGGTGACTTACAGCCCTCGGTTAACAATCTACTACTACAGATGGCTTAGTACGAACGTGATGATAACGGCGTTGATATTGTCAAATGTTTGTTTGTTTAGTCGGGATTATGTCACTATTATCTTATCGTTAGTTTTTTGTACTTGTTGAATGGAAGACAGAGCATGTAATCGAATCGAAACAGAAGATATCTTTAAGAATAGGAGAGTTTCATTACTGGCTGACAGACCGCTTGACAGGTTGTCTAGTATATTTTTTTATTTCTCGATTATCACTGAGTGAGTCCATTCTCCTACT
This sequence comes from Ditula angustiorana, assembly GCA_963691745.1. Lineage (NCBI taxonomy): Eukaryota > Metazoa > Arthropoda > Insecta > Lepidoptera > Tortricidae > Ditula > Ditula angustiorana. The sequence goes on along the minus strand of OY829497.1, from coordinate 540,609 downwards.
GCTGCACTAATACCAATGCCACAGATTTAAGCTGTTTCTTAGTATACTCCTTTCTTAACTCACTAGTTATATAGATACAGATAGATAAATACGGAAATCCGCAGGAAACCTACACTGTTTGACATAGTCATGGTTAAGGCTCGAAGAAAGTGGAAGTAGGCAGGCCACATATGCCGACGACAGGACAGAAGGTGGGCGTAAAGGATCGGAGACCACGACTGATTAGAAGACTGTGGGCAGACGATCTGGTTGGGGTAGCTGGAAAGGATGACGAGGAGCTCAATAACGGAAGGAATGATGTGAAATTAAGACTACACTCAGTATTGAGTGGATACGGGCTAAAGAAGAAGAGAGAGAGTTAAAGACAATGTAGATAAGACAACGTATCCAACTACCGGGCATAGGCGTTCCTCAAGGATCTCCACAATGGTCGGTCTAGTGCTGCTCGCATCCACCGGTTTCCAGCGATCTTCACCAGATGAATGAATGATGAATGTATCCTTGTATCAGATACATTAGGGTGAATGTCGCTGAGCTAGCTGGAGTAACAACAGCAAGTTATAGCACCTCGTACTAATAGTGCTTGTTGACGCCGTAGCTTATCCCCGTCACGATCACCGACGAGCATGATGATCGCTAATATGGACACCAAACTCGCATTATGCAATTTCCCCTGGCAACAGCGTCAAGAGTTGAAGACTCGCTGGTGGTAGGACCTTGTGCAGGATCCGTCCGATCGCTACCAACATCTTGCTCGCTAATCCAGCCGCTTAGCAGCAGTGCTTGCACTGTTGTGTTCCAGCGTGGAGAGCAAGACAGCCGGTGAAATTACATAAGGGGTATTCCATCTTAGCCCTCTGGATTGGGAACGCATTTGTAATTTCCAGGTCTCTCTAGGTATCTTATCGTGATATTTATTATGATACTGTCAAGGCACTGTATTCGATCGCCATGATTGCATTGAAAATGTTGTGACAAAAACTTACTGTAGGCAAAGCGCAAAGGAATGAGAGGAGAGCCACATCTTCACCGCATGACATCTAAAGCAATAGGTAGCCATTCCTTGATATCTTGTTTACGCCCCACCAAGGTAGTTGCCCGCGGGTTATCGCAAGACGCTACTATGTTGTATAGGGCTTGGCTAGGTCATCTGTTCGGATAGCCCGGAGCTGGAGCCATTTAGAGAATAGCCGTATTATATAATTCTGGAATTAGTGGAACTAGTCTTATGAAACTTCCGGCCATTTTAGGCCATTGGATATTTTAAAATGATAGTTGAATGATGAAGTGATATTATGTATTTAATACTAGCAGTTTGCAAGCGCTATTCGATGAGGCACCAGGCGCCTTGAGGACCCTCAGGCCAGCAAAGACGCTCACTGCCCGCTACTGGAGAACCATAACGCGACTAGAGTCTATGGAGTTACCCCATAATATGGTGCCATAAGAAAGCAAGGAATCAAAGCAAGCAAAGTAGGCCTGCTTTAGCGCGCCGTCAGCCAGTATGGGCTTTAGTTTTCGTGACGCATTTCACTGCTTAACCTGTCACAAAGTGAGTCGATGTGGCTCTTCCAGTTCAGGTTTGGAAGTTCAAGAACCTGCATTATTGGCAAAATGGTATGTATGTATGTATGTATGTAAATTCTTTATTGTACAAAAAACATAAATTAAAAAAAAGAGATACAGTGATGTACAAAGGCGAACTTATCCCTTTAAGGGATCTCTTCCAGTTAACCTCAGCAGCCTGTCTTGCAGCAATGGTATTCCCTACCAGAGAAGAACATAATATTGGATTTGACAAGGCTCATGATAAAAGCACTTCAACCACTGCTGCAGCTGCCCCCACAGCTTCATGGTCCTATCATTCAAACTCACAATAATATTGGAAAACTGAAAGTTTGTGTATGACTTAAATTTTTGTTACATCTTCACGCTAAAGGCCTCCTCTAAAGCTTGACTTTCGTGGCTAGCGGCCGATGCGACAGTCGCGCGCGGCCGTCGCTCAGCGACCGTCGCCCGGCCTCGCGTCAGTAATAGTTACTATGAAACTATATGGCGGCCCATTCGTGGCTAGCGGCTCGAGCCGCGCGCGGCTCGCGTCAGTTGCGACAGTCGCTAGCCGCGCGCGGCCGTGTTTGGTTGGTCTTCTACTGACGCGTGACGCGCGGTAAAAAATGGCAAATATTGTAGCATTTTTAATGTTTTTTGTTATTATTTAATCTTGACATCTGTACTTGACATTCTCTAGGCTTATTTCTAGACTTTTACTTTTATATTTTTATTTTTTTCTAATTTGTTTATTGTTTATTATTATTGTTATTGTTCTTTTCATTATCTTGACGATCTTTTGGTGAATTCCATATATTTTGACATAAAATGTAATGCAATTTTCAATAAGAAATAAAAATATCTAATCTAATCTATGAAAGAAGAAGACATTCTTATTAATTTGGTTGCGCAGGTTGTCTACATGTCTTCGGTTTCATTTCAAGACAAAATTAAATTGCCTTTTATTCAATCGATAAAACTTCCGGAATTTCTCTCCATCAGATTTTAAGCGTATTTCTATTAAATACGATAAAATCCTTCAAAAAATCTATTTCTGTAAATTGGATCAATTGAACTCCTTTGCTTGTAAAAATATAGCAATAGCAAATAGTTATCCTCTTCTTCTTCTAGCATTGCTAGCAAAATATCTTTTAGGAGCCATCAAAGATCTCACACGTGCCAGCGGCCGCGCGCGACTGTCGCATCGGCCGCGACCCACGAAAGTCGAACCTCCGCAAGAGCCGCGCGCGTGAGTCGCGCGCGGCTGACGCTGAGCGACGGCCGCGCGCGACTGACGCATCGGCCGCGACCCACGAAAGTCAAGCTTAAGTCGTGCGGGTGCGCGGAACGGGTGCACGTCTACCGAACAGTAGAATGAGCACCCGCGCGAGCTAGCGGATGCTCTTATACTATTTTTCTATAGGCGTGCACTTAGCGAAGGCCCTAAAACAGCTAGACGGATTTGGATGAAATTTGGAATGCAGATATCTAATAAGTTACCACTACTACCTTTACCAAAACTTTTAACGAGCACATAGGATACTTTTTATTCCGTAATAATGCATACAGGGATAGCGATAGGCGAATTCTACGCGGACGCAGTCGCAGACAACAGCTATGTAATATATACTAGTTTATAAAACGGAAAGTTCCTTCTAAAGTTTCCAGAGTACTAGAAATAGGAACTACAGCGATATCTGGCGTTGCGAGGTTAGGGCATCTCCATTCTGCACCACGGGCGATAAGGGTCACTTAGTTAAGAGGAAACACAAGGGCCGTTTTTCCATACAAACGTCGTCCCCTGTTTCCTCTCTGGATAATGCCAGTAGTGCAATATTTTTTTTCCAAAAAATCGATGGCCACTATTATGCATGTCCCTATGTTTTCCTTTTTTTAATAAATTAATTATTAAAAGAGATATGGACATTCAAAAACCTAAAAAAATGGCCAGATTTTCGGCTGCGTTCATACATTCAGAAAACAAATTTTACTAGATTATATAAAAAAAGAAAAACATAGGAACACTGCCAAAGCCTTTCTTTAATTTTTAATGAAAAAAGTAGTTAAATCGGATAAGTTTTGACGAAGGAATCAGGGGTCTACGAATCGTTGATTTTGTGTACTTTTAATAGGTATTTTCAGTCCAAGCTGCGGCTGTCTCTATTGCACTCTGCGGGGGGAGGCTTGATAGATGGAGGCAGCAATAGATTTTACAAATACCTATTTTTCAATTCTCTAGACCTTGGTGTTTCCTCTTAAGTACAGTCAGCAACGAAAGTCGCCGAACACAAAAACGTTACAAAAGTCTCTAAACAGGTCATTTGTCCATAAGTCGTTGAACTGCGTTAAGAGCTAAATTACATTTACACCATGAAATACCAAAAGTCGCTGAACAGCTTTATTCCAAAAAATACAAGACAACATAATTCCAAAAATTGCTGAACAGCCTAATTACAAAAGTCGCTGAATAGCGTAATTTCAAAAATTACGGGACAGCATAATTCCAAAAATTGCTGAACAGCTTAATTACAGAAGTCGCTTAAACTACCATTGTTTAAATATTTGGAATAGTCGCTGAATAGTATATGTATAATTACACATACACACACACACAAAGAAAAATTAGGGTAATGGCAGGACTCGAACCTGAAACCTAAGCTTTCCGTGCCTTGCGTTTGCCAGTTTTGGACACATTACTGCTACCATACCCTGCAAATTTTTCAATGTGCTTTGTCTTTGTCATTACATTATTGATTTTAAATGTATTAAGGTAAACTGAGCTTTATTTTAAATGACATAAGATTTAATTTAATTTTATCTCGGGTTAATGAATATGTTACTTACTACAGGTAAAGTGAGAAATTGACAGAATAGAACCACTGTGACATTGACTATTGTTATGTATAGGTATTGAGGGTAGATTTAAGCCTGTGTGCGTGTCTCTTGTATGTGTTAGTAGGGTGTAACTGTCAGTCTTTCAATACACCGAATAGAGGATACACCTATTGTTTTATTGCTGCCCTGGACACCCCTTAAGTCGTGAAGATACGTATATAACAACTATACGCGATAAGATTCAATTTAGCCTGACCTATTTTTTTTTCACTGGGATATGCTCATCTTAGGCTTATCTCTTCGAATTTTGAATTTTGACAATCACTGAGAAGAGTATTCACTTGTCAGTGAGTGTTTCATCTCTTTCATTTGGAGTGTAACCTTAAACTATTTAATCAAACGGACATGTCCAGCAACTATTGATAATTTATAGATAGCTAATTCTGCAGTCAGACATGTTCAGCGACTATTGATATTGTACATATCAGCTAATTATGTAGTCAGACATGTTCAGCAACTATTGAAAAATCGATGTTTATTGACTATTGTCATTCTCAAATGTCCACAGACATTTGTACATTAGCCTGTTCAGTATCATATGGAACTTTATAGTGTGCAGGTGTTTTGGAAATTAGGATGTGTTCATGGACTTTCGTTGCTGACTGTACCATTAATTTATTGATGCATCTGACTATGCATCAATCAATTTATCGATGTTTTGAAGTGATCTGTGTTATAGGTGGTAATGTAATGACAGCTGATATTTACTTGTATGGTTAATGATTTGTGTATGTTATTGTAATTAAACTGAGTGGTCCTTTGAGTCCGTTATTATTTAAATAATATGTATTATTTTAATTTATTCGATTGATAATGTCTACAGTAAAGATATTGGTTTGTCAAGTCACTGATGGCTTGTTGACCGGTGAAATAAATTACCATTGTTTGATAATTAATTTTAATTTGGTATCCTGCCGCCAGAAGGGGAGCAATTCGCCATCAATGGTTTAAGATAGTCTGTAAGTTGGAATTTTAAGCATTCTAGTATTTCTAGTGCCTTTTGTTATTGCGAGGACATGGGGTAAGGAAAAGGAAATGATAGCTTTTCAGTCAATTTTTTTTATATAATAAAGTTGACTGCAAGGCACATCGCATCTGTTTGTCCTCATTTGCCGGTTACTCATTCTAGACCACGCAACGGATTTTGATACGGTTTCACTGTCGTTTGTAGACTTTTTTACGGAGAGTTTTATTTACATTTACACTACAACAACTGGATATGATTGCGGTCAAACGCAAGCCTATTTTGCACGTTATGAAAACATTTCCTCTATTAACTTTTGCATTATAAAACTTACCACTAGGAATTTCTTTGGGGGTGATTCCGCGCAGGTCGGGTCCGTTTGGGTGTTACTGTAGTTATAATAATAATAATAATAAGTACACACCGGCGCCTGTTCTCGAAAATGGTCGTGCTACGCTCTATTGGGATCGATCTGTTATCACGGACAGGACTATTGCGGCCAATAAGCCTGATATCGTGCTAACAGATCGATCACAACGCCGAGCAGTGCTGGTCGACGTCACCATCCCGCATGACGAGAACCTCGTGAAGGCCGAGAAGGACAAACTCAGCAAGTACCTTGACTTGGCTCACGAGGTAACCGCTATGTGGGATGTTGACTCGACAATCATTGTTCCGGTAGTCGTCTCAGTGAACGGTCTTATAGCGAAGAGTCTCGACCAACACCTCAAGAGACTCTCGCTAGAAGGCTGGATCAAGGGTCAGATACAAAAGGCGGTACTCCTGGACACGGCACGAATAGTCAGGAGATTCCTCACTCTGCGGCCCTAACCACCGGTAGCTTGAGCCCTGCCCCGCTGCCGGCGGCACTCTAGGTTAGGTTTTTATAATGTTTGTATATTTTGTATTGATATTGTTTTATTACTTTTTATAGAAATACTAGCTGACCCGGCGAACTTCGTACCGCCTAACAGTCAATGAATGTCGTGTTACTTTTTAGCTGAACTAATTTAGGCTTTGATGAACGTAAAACAATGATACAAAATAATATCATCGGAATCCTTGGAATAAGAACTTCCTCATCTTTAAATTTGAATCACATTACTCATCAGTTTTCTTATCACCAAACGCGTTCCATTACACAGTTTTGGTTGGTTTAAATTTCTAAGCATGATGACTACCGAGCCAACTTTAAGTTTTAAAATGTGCTTAAACTTTCGAGACATAGACAATAGCTCAAAGAGTATATAACCACTACGTATGAATAGCTTATCAAGAAAAATCATAGACAACCTATTAATTAATAAATAATTAACAAATGTTTGACATGTAATAAACAAATCAGCATGTATTGAAATGATTAAGTATTCATTACACATATCGAGTTTTCATTGTTTTTAAGATGTATTCTGCTATTCGGGACGGAAACAAATCCAACAAATCAAAAACCATGGCAATCGGTCCAGCCGTTCTCGAGTTATAAGTGTTGTAACAAACACGACTTTCTTTTATATATAGAGATTGTAAAAACCCAACCTAAGATTATAAATAAATATACATAAATAATAATAAAATTTATTTATTCAGACTTTCATCCATTTTGTTAGTAGAATTACATAAACACTTATTGACTAATGTTAGTAAGATAATGAATTATTAACAAAAAAAAAAAAAAAACTATAAACGACGACAAAAAGGAGGCACTGGAGAATGCAAAGAATGCCAGTGCCTCATAAAAGTTGTTTATTAGATGGTTATTCACATACATAATTGTTTCCATTTGAAGCCAGGGCGGGACGCTAGTTTATAAAATAAAGAGGACGTAGGATGACATTTGCGATGAAAACCGAAGTTTTTTGAAAGAATTCTACTGTACGCTTCTCTGTATGTATAGTCTACCAAGAATTTGCTTAACCATATTTCGATCGTATTACAAGTGGTTCAAAATAGCTAGTTTCTTAAATAAAATAGGAAGGAACACAAGCAAGTGGGTCACCTGATGGTAAGTGATCATCACCGCCTATAGACACCGGCAACACCAAAGAGATTGCAGATGCGTCGCCAACCCAGAGGGCTAAGATTGAATACCTCTTGTGCCAGTAATTTCACCGGTTGTCTTGCTCTTCACACGCGAACACAACGGTGCAAGCACTGCTGTTTAGCGGCAGGATTAGCGGGCAAGATGGTGGTAGCGATCCGGACGGACCTTGCACAAGGTCCTACCACTCGCAAATTATACAAAGCTAAGCAATAACTTGGTCAACTATACCTGATTGATAACTCTCTGAATAACCGCGCAGTTGATTTCAATGATTCATCTAGCCTTGATTTCGTTTCACAATATGAGCTCACTCCTCTAGTTTAGCGTGAAGAAGACACCTTATTACAACGGCATAACGTTCGTTTTCCTTGGCATTTATTGTTGTAGTCTAGTTTGTTATTCATTTTTTGGTTACACTTTTTAACGGTAAGTATGTGTTTAATTTGCGTATTGCACCGGTTTTTTCTGTAAATATTGTATGAAAAAAAAAATGATTTTTACTGCACTATGGTCCCGCTGTGACTCTTAGAGGTCTTTAGAGGCGCTTTTTTAGTGTTCCGTAGCCAAAGGGTAAAACGGGACCCATTACTAAGACTCCGCTGTCTGTCCGTCTGTCTGTCACCAAGCTGTATCTCATGAACCGTGATAGTTAGACAGTTGAAATTTTCACAGTTGATGTATTTCTGTTGCCGCTATAACAACAAATACTAAAAAACAGAATAAAATAAATATTTAAGGGTGCTCCCATACAACAAACGCGATTTTTTTTAATCGTTTTTATAGATAATAGTACCGAACTCTTTGTCGGCCGGTTTTTTTTTAAATTGTTAGTAACAAACTTAAACCATTGTGTAGTCTTTTTTTAATTATTAATAAAATAGAATATAAAACTACGAGCTAAGTCGAGCAACGTATCAGCGATTTTCTTGGTATCGCTGGTTCTCATAGGCGGCAGGGATCACTTCCCATCAGGTGACCCCCTTGCTTGTTTTGTTTTCTTCCCTATTTCATACAAAAAGTCGCCCACGGATATTTAATTTAATTTAATTAATTTAATTATTTCCTTATTTCACGCACAGGTCTCATAATATATGGATAGGCGACTACGATTTTGGTGCAAATCATCAAATCATGACAAAACCACGTCACTAGCTTCGTGTAAAATATCCATCTTTTAACTTTATTAATCTTTAATTTTTTTTTAAGACATACATGTAGATTTTTATAAATTAAACCCATTAAATATCAATTCACATTTAATTTCATTCTTAGTTTTCAATCAAAATCATAACTTATTCCATTGACGCCGCCATTCCCGTGCCCTGTGATTGCTAGAAACATAGACTCAAATAGTTTTTTTTTAAATTCCTACATATATATATTTTGCAGCGTTGACCTACCACTCGTGCCCTTAACCCGATTTCGGACTCCATTTTTAAAGCGGGTCAATCGCGGTGTACAGTCAAATAATTTAATTCCCTACCCATTTCGTCGAAATGTCGTCTGACATTCGTAACGCAATAAGGTCGATATGTCAAACTAACGTCTTGCTCTAGTTAGCTCTTATGGTGACAGTTTGCTATACGATATTGAACCTTAGGTGGGCTGGAAATTAAATTCCTTGACTGTACAATACTTTGTATTCTGAGGCAGTATTTGGTGTTGCTATAAACAAAAAGTGTAGGGCTAAAACAAATTGTAAAAACGCCTTTTTTCCAGTTCACGATGGCAGGCGGGTGCGCATGGTCGCGGCGGGTGGCGGCGCGCATGCGCGTGCTTCGCGGGCTCACGCGCGACACGCTGCGCGCGATAAACGACGTCGCGGACATACTGCAGTTCGGTGAGGAAAAATATGGCGATTGTTTTTACACATTCGAAACGTAACACAAAATACTCGTTAGCCGTCGAGTTTTTTTTATGAAATAGGAAGGCAAACAAGCAAGTTGGTCACCTGATGGTAAGTGTTCACCACCGCCTATAAACACCCGCAACACTAAAGAGATTGCAGATGCGTTGCCAACCCATACGGCTAAGATAAAATACCTCTTGTGCCAGTAATTACACCGGCTGTCATGCTCTCCATGCCGGAACACAACAGTGCAAGCACTGCTGCTTAGCGGCAGGATTAGCGAGCAAGATAGTGGTAGCGATCCGGACGGACCTTGCACAAGGTCCAACCACCCTGTTACGCTGTGCTATATCACTTCGAGCCACACTAGAGGGCGCTGCTAAAGCCAGCGTTTATTTTACCAATCGGTATAAATAAGCGCTGGCAACATTTAGAATCGTTAGGGGCGGGGTTTGTTTGAATTAGTTACAACCCCTTTCCTCTGGAAGGGAAGCTTAGGTTTTGGGCTTTAAAAGCCCCTGCAGCTCTCAGAGAGCTCATATTTTCTACATCACTACAACCACCTCTAAAAGGTGAAACCTCTGCCCAACTGGTAAGCTCTCTCTCTGCTAATAACTGTTCTAAATTGTTCTTATAAAATTGTATTTTCGTGTATGTGTTTCTTTCAGATTGTATTTAATTTATTTCTATCTTAATTTGTTCTAACTTAAATCCTGCGACCGTTTCTTTAACTTCTTTCTGTAAATTTCTAAGTCTTTGTTATAATTATTAATTTAAATCTACTTGCTCAACGGTCGCACCTTGTAATTTCAAACCGTAACCGTCACTGAGTTTTAACTTCACTATTTCTTTCCTTCTCAATGTAACGTAGCTTTTCTTTCTTACCTTGCCACCTGTAAACCTTTCGAACTGATGCCACACCACAACTTGGCGAGCTCTAGCTCCCTGGTTGGACTCTCGTTTCCTCGAGCTTCAGTTTGGCATCAGTTCCCGCTAGTGGCCAGCCTGTAAAGCACTAAATCTTTACAGGGCAACTTCCTACGGGCTACCAAACTTCCTACGGGTTAATAACTACCTACGTGCTACCCATCTACCTACGGGCTCACGTTCCCCAAGCTTCGCATATCCTCGAGCCTCCTGCAGGGCACCTCTTGCCGGTTACTTGGACACTGTACCCTGGCCGAGCTGCTACCAGCCGGTTACTTGGACAACCGTACCCTTGCCGAGCCTTCTACGCCCTGCAGCCTACGAAGACCTGCCGAACCTCAAGCCTACGCTACTACACGTCGGGTCACGGCCAGGGGAGTGCGAGCGATCTCGTTAATTGACTCAAGTTAGGAATTAGGCACAAGAATTACGAACTTACGACCTAGAGTCTCTAGTCGTCCTAGGGAGCTTTTATTTAAATAAAAACCTATTGTTAAAATTTTATTCTTGTTTCACTCGAAAATCCCCTAGGGCGAACTTCTGTACCTGACCGGGTAACAGTGGCGCCAACGGGTTTTCTTGTGCTATAGTTCTTGCTTGAGTCAGCTAGCTACGCTAAAGTTGTTGGTGTTGGTGATTTTTCTATAATTTTTCTTCTTGTCTTGGATACCGCAGTAATTCTAAATTCACTTGTCCACCCGTTTTGTGGCGGGCCAAGAATACCGCAAAACCGGCCTGGTATTCGTAAAAGGCGAATGAACGGCGTTTTTGCCGAAAATCAGGGTTGTTGTTCAAATTCTAACGGTTTTTTTTTCAAATTTTAACGTCTATTTTTCCAAATTTTTATCGCTAATACTCCAAATTTGTCTTAACTATTCTACATAAAACAATTTAAATTAACAACACAACGTACATACTTAATTAAAATAATCGCACCATCGCGATTAATTTAAATCCTAACGGCGTAACTGTTAATTTAAATTTACTTAGTAACCGTCAACTACAATTAACCGCGGGTTCGAATTTAAAAAACCTCAACTGCCACTAAGCGCCTAAGAATCAGCTGTAGTTAACTAAATTAACTACAACGATTTTCTAACAGCTATCTCACTCTGTACAACTCACTTCGCTCTTCTAAAAAGACGACTTGCACAGAAGTGTACCTAACTATTTAATAATCCTTAAAAACCGACGGTTTATATTTTTTTAATTAACACTACAATTGGCTTTAAAATTACTCTTCTATCTTGAAACAACAACCACTGAATATCGACATTTCATCAAAATTAGTTTGGACTTATTCGGCAAAACCACTAAATTTTATTAACATCTAGTAGCTTCACTTTTTAATTATTTTATATTTCAACTTTGTTAACGTAACTTCACTTTTATATAATAACACTGCACTATTACTGCGATATCCAATCCAGAACTTGTAACTCTGTAATTATACTTCACTTTCTATTGTACTCATACGGTCTAGCATCCAGTGTTAGCAGAGAGAGTTCTACATACTAAGTTATCACCTTCCTTGTGAGCGCGTCTCACTAACTATTTTAACTGAACACATAAGTGTTCAACAACCACCTGCATTCCGGCCATAGGCACTCTTCTATTGTTCGAAGACCTTATCGCGCGCGCCTAAGGATCACTATACACTATCGGTAGTATTTCTTAAAGCGGGTAAATCTTAAAGTCGCGCCGATAACTCAGACTTACTTAAAGTATACAACTTAATTTCTGTGGGTAAATTTAACTGCTGTTCATAATGGCACTTCACAATATTAAATATTTGTCCTTGCAAAAGAGCGAGCTAACATATGAGGTAGCGATCCGTGGTACTACACCGGCTACAACGGTACTAGACTTACGTACTCAAATTGTGAAATTATCACCATTATTACCCGCGCACGACATTTTGGAATCAGGTTTGGACCCCGAGGAGGATCTAAAAGGCGTAAACGACACTTTAATTAAGTTGCAAGACAATGTAATCACTTTAAAGTCAAAGTTTGATGATAATTTGTATAACCGAGCGGAAAACCTATGCAATCATTTATACCACAGACTGCGACGTATAACGCCTTGTACTGCTGGCACTGAGGAGGCATTTAAATCTTGTAACAATAAATATCACGCGCTTTACAAAGAACTGACTGACTTACGTCCAAGGTTAGACCAGGGCGAGGCGGACAGCTTTGTACCCTATGAGGACCACTCAGTCCTTGCAAATAGCACTCCCGTAAGCGGCCATAACTCGTCACCAAACATAGCGGTAACTTGCGACCGAGGGGTTACCTCAGATTTTTCTAAATTACGTTATAATGGTAAGACCTGTGTACGAGCCTTCGTGCAAAGGGTAACAGAATTCCTTACGGCTCGGAAGCTAAAACCGGAACGTTTTCTATATTTTGCAACAGAAGTATTCGAAGGGGATGCCCTACATTGGTACCGCTCGGTACAAGACAAAATAGTAGACTGGCACGACCTCTCCATGCAATTAATTTCTGTATTTTCTCAACATGACTACGACTACCGTTTAAAGGCCGAAATCCGTGCGCGTACGCAGGGTGAAACAGAAAATATAACTATTTACCTATCAATTATGCATGCAATGTTTTCTCGATTAACCGTACCACTAACTGACGCGGAGCAATTGGAGATTGTACTGCATAATATTCGTCCGTGTTTCGCTACAGTCATAGCTACCGCTACAAATATAGATAGCATAGACGCTTTGCGATTATTATGTCGTAACTATGAAATTGTGCACGCTCGCATGGCACAATTCCGAGAACCACCGTGTCCAACCGCTGAAACACTTTCTCCAGAATTTGCTTTTAATAAAAATTCAAATAACATACCTTTTAACAAGCAGTCATACCAAAACAAACCCCATGGCGGGGGCCTCTCGGCTAACTATGCCAACACTGGCAAGCAACACGGCACGCACTATAGGCCGCGTTACCCAGTAAGTGCCTTAAGCACCAAAATCTACACTAACACTAAACCATTTTGCGTACGTTGTAGAACGCATACACACACACTAGAAAATTGTAAGGCACCACGTACTATCGTCTGTTTTCGTTGCGGTAACGCAGGCGTAAAAGCTACGGAATGTCCAAAATGTATTAATACTAAACCGAACGTTAGAACTTCAAAAAACTAGAACTAGGGCGAAATAGCAATCTCTTGTCTAAACATAATAACTGGTCACAATGGTTAAATTACGTAAATGCATTTTTTAAATCATATAACGTGACCGCTATTTCGCCATGCACTAACTTAATTGATACACGGCCGTTCGTAACGGTACTTATAGACGGACTGGCAGTCCCGGGTTGTTTACTAGACTCCGGAGCAGCCGTCACAGTAATAGACTATAACTTCCATAATACACTTCTTGAAAAAGGCTTACATATAAACTACGATGATTCGGTGCAAATAATAGCGGCCGCCGGACAACGCTTACGAAGTACGGGTTATTTTGACCTCGATATGACCTTTGAGCAACAGACTCACACTATAAGGGCATACGTGGTACCTGGGATCTGTACCTCGATTATATTAGGCGTTGACTTCTGGCGCGCTTTCAAAGTTTGCCCCAAGTACCTCTACAGTCTTGGGGTAAGCGAGCCCGTTACCAAGCACGCGAATCGGGTTGCGGACCCCAGCTCACTGTGGTCTTATAGCCACCTAACAGAGTCTCAGCGCGTACAGGCAGATCACATCAAGGAACAGTTTAACGCCATATCGTACGAAAAAATAGGTCTAGGTCGTACAACGCTAATCACTCATAGTATAAACACAGGCGATTCGGAACCTATTCGGCAAAGATCTTACCGCATGTCCCCTGAAAAACTTAGAATAATAAACGAACAAGTACAGGAAATGTTAGCTTTAGACGTAATTCAACCATGCGAAAGTGCATGGTCATCCCCTGTACTTCTAGTAAACAAAAAAGACGGTAAACCTAGGTTCTGCCTAGATAGCCGCAAACTTAACTCAGTGACTAAAAAGGACGCGTACAGTTTGCCTTACATATCAGAGATCCTAGATAACCTCAGGGACGCCAAGTACTTATCTAGCATCGATTTGTCAAAAGCCTTCTGGCAAATACCTATTAACGAACAGGACAAGACAAAAACTGCATTTTTTGTGCCATCCCGAGGCACCTTTTGTTTTAAAACTATGGCTTTCGGTCTTTGCAATGCCCCGTCGACACAACAACGTTTGGTTGACAGTCTGTTCGGGCCTGAGTTTGAACTAAAAGTATTCTGTTACCTGGACGACATCGTATGTGTCAGTAGCTCGTTCGAGGAACACGTGTCCTTACTCCTACGCGTCCTTGATAAACTTAAAAGAGCCGGCCTAACAATAAATTTCGCAAAAACTCAGTTTTTTAGAGAAAGTTTAAAATATCTAGGATACGTCGTAGATGCCCAGGGCTTGCGTACGGATCCTGATAAGGTTAATGCTATATTAAATTACCCGAGACCTACGTCAAAAAAAGAGGTTAAAAGATTCCTCGGTACCGCGTCATGGTATCGGCGTTTTGTACCAAATTTTAGCACACTGGCGGGACCTTTAAACTCGCTAACTTCAAATAAAAAGAATGCGCCGGCTTTCTCTTGGTCACCTGAGGCGGAGCACTCATTCAAACAATTAAAAGCGTGCCTTGTCAACGCGCCAGTACTCTCTTGCCCTAATTACAATTTACCATTCGAGGTACACTGTGACGCCAGTAACTACGGAGTAGGGGCAATGCTTTGCCAATACGCCAACGATCAATTACATCCGGTAGCTTATATGAGTCGATCCTTGACCGCAGGCGAACGGAACTATAGCGTAACTGAGCGTGAAACTCTTGCAGTGTTAAATGCACTTGAACACTGGCGTTGTTACCTCGAGAATGGGAAAACCTTCAAAGTTTACACAGATCACTCGTCCTTGAAGTGGTTTTTAGCCCTTAACAATCCGACGGGACGACTAGCTCGCTGGGGTGTAAGACTGTCTGCTTTCGATTTTGAAATCCTTCATAGACGGGGGGTCGACAATGTGATACCCGACTCCTTATCCCGAGCCGTCCCGGTATCTGCAATCTCTATCGCAAACGCACATCTCACTACGCGAGATAAATGGTACAAAGATACGTACAATAGTTGCGTCAATGCGCCTCAAGGTTTTCCTAACTATAAAATCACTAATAACTCACTATACAGACTAACTAAATCAAATACTAGATACAACACTGAATTTGCCTGGAAAGAGGTCGTGCCAGAGGAATTTCGCGAACAATTAATTAGCGAAAACCATGCACAGCCTACGGCCGGACACTTAGGTATCTTTAAAACCTATCACCGACTAGCCTTAAACTACTACTGGGTAGGTATGTACAAGGATGTGGCTAAGTTCATCGCTTCATGCGACACATGTGCCGCATATAAGAACCCAACACACGCCACTCTAGGCGAAATGGGCCGTCCCAAACAGTGTTCAAGACCATTTCAGGTCATATCTCTCGATTTTATGGGTCCTTTACCTACTAGCAGAAAACAAAACTCATATTTGTTGGTAGTAAATTGCATCTTCTCTAAGTACTGCTTAATGTTTCCCGTACGAAACGCGACTTCGGCTATAGTAATTAAACATTTAGAGGAATCGGTGTTCTTAGTACATGGTATTCCACAAACAATATACATGGACAATGCCACTTGCTTCACTAGCCGTGAAATAAAAGCGTTTTTCGATAAATACAAGGTTCCCAATCAATTTTTAATCGCACGTTATTCACCACACATAAATTTAACAGAACGTTATAACAAAACAATTATGACCTGCGTTTCCACTTTCGTAAACGACGACCACAGAACATGGGACGTCAACTTACCCAAAGTACAGTCGGCCATAAATAACGCGGTTAATGAAACAACGGGTTACACTCCCTCATTTTTAGTCTACGGCAGGGAAATGGTAACTTGTGGCTCTCACTACGTGGATAATGACATTGGGGACGAATTGCTATTCTTACCACGGGACATTTATGCGCAAAATAAAGGTTTCCTTGCAACAATTTTCGATAAAGTACAGTTATCACTTTTTCAAGCTCATCAAAGCAGTACAAAGCGTTATAATCAACGCCGTAAGCCGGCAAACTTTGAGGTTGGTGATACAGTCTGGAAACGGACCTACTATCTTAGCGACAGCTCACGTCACTTCAGTAAAAAACTGGCCCCAAAGTTTATAAAATGCAAGATAATAGCTAAGCGATCTCCTTTAGTCTACGTACTTCAGGACTTAGCGGGGAAAAATCTCGGGGAATGGCACATTAAGGATTTGAAATTAACACCAAACTACAAGTGAAAGTGTCCACTCTCTATAGCAACTAAAAACTCGCATAACTAAATAGTAAAACATCTAACTTCGATACTTGCTACTATCATCTTTAACTTTTATAATATGTAAATACTCTTAACTATTTTTATTAATCGATTTTTTAAACATCTAACTAACTACTACCACTCAATTTGATTATTTAATAAATAATTAATGCACCAAAACTCCATTATGTTTAAAACTAAAGCCTTTTACTCCAGCGGTTCTGAAGACTGGTTAAATAAGCCTAAATTCACCTACCCTAACAGCATGCATACCTACTCCGAGCGGATAGTAACTCGTAAGAATAAGCCTTACTACTTTGTAATGTTGTTAACTTATGTAGGGCGGATAGTAACCCTACGACATAATGAAGAACGGTCATGCAAATTGAGTACTTTTAATTAACGTAAAAACAATCCTAAATGATTTCTATTAAATACAAATCAAAATTCAAGTTCTACGGCGAGGTTCTACAACCCTGTCGCATTAATTCTTAAGCGTTAGCATTTTTAATAATTACGTAACACGCTGGCAGTCTCCTGCGATGACCCAGTGACCTCGATAGTTCAGTCGGCCGACGCGTTCGAGCGAGTTGCACGCGCGCCATGTTAAGTTAATTCATTCATGCAGCAAATGCGCGCGCGCATTCTCCGCAATACGTAATTATAAAATAATAAACTGCGTTAAACCGCCAGTTTAACCTATGCTGCATGTTAATATTGCAACACAACACATAAGTAAAACATAGTACCACAGATCGTTGCTCATATTAAAAATAGTCGCAAATAGTTAAAATTAAAAGCCTAAATACCAGTAGGGTCGCGCCTGCTCTTAAAAACGCCCTAATGTTAGCATCCAGTTCTCGGGCGGTCTTGGAACCCGTTAAATAAAAGCCATATCCTATCTGGATGTTAACCTATCAAGGACGGATGGTAATCCTTGGACTTTCGCGACAAATTAAATATATTACGAGCACGCCCCGCGCCTTCTGCTACCAGACGCGAAGGTCAGACTAGCCCTATAGCCGGACCTACTCTGAAAGAATGATGTATATATGTGGATAGTAAGAAAGGCGATTGATGAATGCTGCGACGTCGTAAGATCTTTAGCGAAAATTAAAATGAGTTTTAATTTTCTTTACCGGGGAAAAGGGGAACTGTTACGCTGTGCTATATCACTTCGAGCCACACTAGAGGGCGCTGCTAAAGCCAGCGTTTATTTTACCAATCGGTATAAATAAGCGCTGGCAACATTTAGAATCGTTAGGGGCGGGGTTTGTTTGAATTAGTTACAACCCCTTTCCTCTGGAAGGGAAGCTTAGGTTTTGGGCTTTAAAAGCCCCTGCAGCTCTCAGAGAGCTCATATTTTCTACATCACTACAACCACCTCTAAAAGGTGAAACCTCTGCCCAACTGGTAAGCTCTCTCTCTGCTAATAACTGTTCTAAATTGTTCTTATAAAATTGTATTTTCGTGTATGTGTTTCTTTCAGATTGTATTTAATTTATTTCTATCTTAATTTGTTCTAACTTAAATCCTGCGACCGTTTCTTTAACTTCTTTCTGTAAATTTCTAAGTCTTTGTTATAATTATTAATTTAAATCTACTTGCTCAACGGTCGCACCTTGTAATTTCAAACCGTAACCGTCACTGAGTTTTAACTTCACTATTTCTTTCCTTCTCAATGTAACGTAGCTTTTCTTTCTTACCTTGCCACCTGTAAACCTTTCGAACTGATGCCACACCACAACTTGGCGAGCTCTAGCTCCCTGGTTGGACTCTCGTTTCCTCGAGCTTCAGTTTGGCATCAGTTCCCGCTAGTGGCCAGCCTGTAAAGCACTAAATCTTTACAGGGCAACTTCCTACGGGCTACCAAACTTCCTACGGGTTAATAACTACCTACGTGCTACCCATCTACCTACGGGCTCACGTTCCCCAAGCTTCGCATATCCTCGAGCCTCCTGCAGGGCACCTCTTGCCGGTTACTTGGACACTGTACCCTGGCCGAGCTGCTACCAGCCGGTTACTTGGACAACCGTACCCTTGCCGAGCCTTCTACGCCCTGCAGCCTACGAAGACCTGCCGAACCTCAAGCCTACGCTACTACACGTCGGGTCACGGCCAGGGGAGTGCGAGCGATCTCGTTAATTGACTCAAGTTAGGAATTAGGCACAAGAATTACGAACTTACGACCTAGAGTCTCTAGTCGTCCTAGGGAGCTTTTATTTAAATAAAAACCTATTGTTAAAATTTTATTCTTGTTTCACTCGAAAATCCCCTAGGGCGAACTTCTGTACCTGACCGGGTAACAACCCACAGTCCACTGCTAAACTTACAACTTGTCCACAAATAAGTACACAATTCGCTGTGGGCGAACTCCAGCAAAGTGCTTGGGTACTTTTTCATTACCAAGAAATTAGCTTCCTAAGTAACCCCAAATGATATCAGTGGCCCGTTTCGCGAAGCTACAAGTTACAATTTTACAAGTCTAAACCGGCAACATTGATCATTATGCCCATTGCCATTGGTCATTATTGGCCTATGTTGCCGGTTTAGACTTGTAAAATTGTAACTTGTAGCTTAGTGAAACGGGCCACAGATGTGTATCCGTTATCTAGGACTCATAGTTCAAGCTTTGCTTAGTTTGGGACTAGGTCAATTGGTGTGAATTGTCCCGAGATAATTTTATTTATTGTTGTAGTGGTGGACTTACTCTGAATCCCCCACTTTCTGTCTTTCCTGCTTCTTACGCTTGAAATTGTGCGCAGACCCTGAGATCTCGACCCGCGTGCAAGACATAGGCGACGCGACGTCCCGCGCCGGAGCTATAGTCGTGTTCGGGACGAGCCCAGATGCGCGGGCGCGGCTGCTGCACTGCCTGCTCGGCAGGAAACTGCTGCCTGAACCGGCGCCTAAACACTGCCGCTGGGTGAGCTATCTGTATTTATAACCCCAAAGAGGACTTTAACACGACTGGTGTGGCCTTTTTGAGGTTGGCACAGTCACACAAGTGCACAAAAGCCTCAATTAAATTCTGGGAAAACAAAACCTGACTAGTGTCGCCTGACCTTAAGATTTTACGGAAGATTTGAACATTTGTGTCAATTGCTTAAGTCGTCATTTGTAAAACAAACTGGAACAAACAATAACTGGAAAAAAAAATTAACGGGAACAAATTACCTTGCTACTCCGCGAAACCAGTGCCGGGCTCGGGGCTTGTAACTTTTTGAAGTTTATGCCATCACCAAAAATATATGTTAGCAGGGATTTAGGCAGGTTTGGTATGTGCCGACACATTGTTATATGGGTCGTATTATTTATGTGGCGGTTTTTTTTATACAACCAGAAGACAAACGAGCAAGTGGGACACCTAAAGGTAAGCGATTACCAGCGTAGACACCTGCAACACCGAACATGCGTTGAAAACCCTGAGGACTAAGATGGAATTCATCTTGTGTCAGTAATTGCACCGGCTATCTTGCTCTCCACGCCGCGCGCCGGAACAACAGTGCAAGCACTGCTGCTTAGCGTAGTAGTGGTCCGGACAGACCGTGCGCAAGGTCCTACCGACCCCAAAATACGGTAGACTCTAAAGCAGATGTTTTTGCAGCTACGGATCCAGTACGGCAGCAGCACGGCGGTGCAGCTGACCCTGGGCAACTCGGAGTTTGAGTTGGTCGAAGACCTCGAGTGCAACAAGGCACCCTGGGACACGCTGCCCCGAGAGGTAACACTGTCTTCCTTACATTTTTTACCCGACTGCGCGACGCAAAGGAGGGTAATGTGTTTAACATCCTATGTATGTTCCTTTGTGGCGATCTAGAGACTAAATGCGTGGGCCGATTTTGATGATTCTTACGTCAGTCGATTCGTCTTAATCTCGCGAGTGTCACTAAAGACATGACAATATTAAAAATTCAATTTGGCGACCACCGGACGCCATATTGTGAAAAAGAAAAAAAAAGTCAACGAACTATATTAAGTAGGGTATCATTGGATAGGTATTTGAAAACATAGGTTTCTCATATCATTTTTCATTTTGAATGGCCGTTTAGAATCTATAACTATTTAAAGTTGGTTAGCAACCATTCTTACTTAATCCAAACTAAAAACTGTAAAATAAAAAAGTAAATTTAAAAAGTCATTTTTTTAATTTACTTTTTTTATTTTATACAACATAGGAAGGAAAATGAGCAACTAGGTGATGGTAAGTTATCATCACCGCCGGCATCGTTGAACTTTGAAAATCATCTTTAGGTTTCTTTTATCATCTCTTTTTTATTTTATATCTTTTCAGGATCTCATCCGTCAAGACCATACAGACAACGCGACCATGCTAGAAGTAGAACTCAACCTACCAATCCTGAAAGACGGCCTCAAGATCATAGTACCACCCGACATAGAAGGGGACACTACTACCCTCGTCAAGCTAAAACAGAAACATTCCGAATTGTACTCGAAAAGAGAAGTGATCTTAAAGATTTTCAATCCAATATATTTATACGCTGTAGATAGAATAGGCAAAAATGTGTTCAGTGATAACATAGCTAGTGATAATATGGTGTGTTCGCGGAGTGAAGAGGACTTTTGGACGATGTTTAACATGTACCAATCGAAGACTAGTGAAAGTGATAAAAGTGAGAAGATAGTGGAGAGGGAGTGGAAAGTGGCGGACGGGGACGATTTCGTGTTTACTGCGGAGGTATGTTGAAATCACTTTTTAACACATACTCAATTTTTTGTTCACTTTCAGACGGACAGCTTTCTCAAAAGAGATTTTTTTTTAAATTTACCAGGTTTAACCTAACTAAGGCTGCTTTTCCACCACAGATGTGCGAGGATGCGTAGCGAGGGATGTGTTTGCAAGAACCAATAGAATCACTTCATTTACCTAGCCTGGGTCAGCACAGCTCTGGTGGAAACGGCTCATTGGTTCTTTACAAACACATCCCTCGCTACGCATGCTCGCACATCTCTGGTGGAAAAGCAGCCTTAGTTAGGTTAAACCTGGTAAATTTATCTCTGGTGGAAACGCAGCCTAAAAAAGATAAACCAAAAAAACGTATGTACGTTTTTTTTAAAGTAAAAAAAAAGATTTTGTTAAAAATTTGACATCCAATCTGTCAGCTCGGATGTCCAGATATTGAGATATCAATGTTGTTTTGATGTTTGTTGCTAGACGTTTCTGAGATGGTTCTTAAAGCGTTAAAAGCCAATGTCAAACTATTTTTTGAGATTAGGTTTGCAGGAGGCAATTGTGAATGTCAGAAAATTGACAAGTTCGGAAGAAATTGTGAAAATTTATTTTCCCAGAAATCCTTTCTTTAGTTTTTTAAGGAAAAAACAGGTATGCACTGGGAAGTCATTACTAGCGACCCCTAGAATTGCTGATGCGTTCCCGGCATTCAGATCTCATGCGCCGTACGAATTAATGTATGAAAAATTTGCGTTTTAACTTCTGGAAAATAAGTCATTTCTGTCTTTCGTTTGCATTGCGCAACTGACAGATTAAGTTGTTTTTTAGTTTTCTTTCACATTGAGCACAATCTAAGTCCTTTTTTTATGTAATAGAAATTTACTTTCGATTTTTTTTAAATATTCAAATAAATTAAAATGCTATGTCATGACAACACAAAGAAAAATTAGGAACCATTATAATGGCAGGACTCGAACCTGCGGGGTCAACAAATCCATTAATTTCTTTAGTTAAAAGCTTTAAAATACCCTTAAAACTTTCCAGAACTGCTTAGACCTTCACCAGATCAAGGAAATCAACCCGAACGCCCAGGTCCTGTTCGTCCTGTTCTCCGACAGCCGGTCCGACCTGGACAGCATCCCGCTGTGCAGCGACGCCACCGAGTCTACCGAGGACCGGGTGTACTGCGCCGAGGATCTGCCGGAGTCGGACCAGGAGCTGGTGGAAGGTGTTCTAAGGTTAGTGCTTTTACGTCACGCGAGCGGAAATCTCCATTTCCTCGGGCGGTGATAAAGAAAGCCTCAGGTCGCATGTTTATCGTCCTCGCCTTTGGCTCGTGCGACAAGTTCCTGCGATCTGAGACATTGTTTCTTTCACTACCCTCGGGGTGTTATGTATAGTCGACCAAGTAATTGGTTGACCACTTTTCGACCGTATTACAAAGAAATAAGGATCAAAAGTGGTCAAGCAATTACTTGGTCGACTATACTATAAAATATACTATTCATTAAATAATTAGTTTTTTTGGGTTCCGTACAAACGTCCGTAAAGGGTAAAACGGGACCCTATTACTAAGACTCCGCTGGCTGTCCGTCTGTCTGTCTGACACCGGGCTGTATCTCAAGAACCGTGATAGATAGACAGTTGAAATTTTCACAGATGATGTATTACTGTTGCAGCTATAACAAATACTAAAAAACAATAAAATAAATATTTAAGGGGGCTATCCTACAACAGACATGATTTTTTTACTGTTCTTATAGATCATGGCACGGTACGCTTCTTGAGCGAGTCCGACTGGCACTTAACCGGTTTTTTTTATCTTGATTTATTTAGGGGCTTCGATCGAAACTGAACATGTTACCTCCATTATAAAACAATATACATATATCTAAAAATAACAATATATGACGGAAAAAGTAAAACTGTTTTAAATGAAGCAGTGCTGTGCACGTGGAAAACAGTCGCGTCCTTGTGTCATCTTTATCATGCGAGAACCCACCCTCCTCCACATGAAAAAACATGTCACACGAACCCATTTGCATGAAAACAAAAATTTCACACAGACGCAGCTATTTTTCAAGTGCATAGCACTTGTTTCGCGGAGTAGCATGGTAATTTGTACCAGTTTGTTGATATGGACCTCCGCAAAGTAAGGCCTGAATCTATCAGTTATTCTCCATATCCTTTTTTTTTTCAGACACTCCAGTGAGTCCCCGATGAGCAAAAGACTGTCAGTGGACGAGAGAAGGCAGAGCGAGGAGCGGGTCGCCTTCATGAACGAGCTTCTCGACCAGTGGGAGCTTATGTGTGAGTACTACTGCACTCAGGCCGGCCCGACCGGGTAGTATCACACTCTAGTTGTGGGTGGTGGTTCTCTGCAAGTTCCTTCCGAGCCGCAACCGCCATCTTGCTTGCATCTTGTTTGCTGGCACTATCAGCAATTGCTGACGCCAGAAAACCATTTGCCATTGATTTTATAGGTTAATTGTTCATGTCTTTTTTGTTATATTGGCATTAAACGATTTTTCTTTCTTTCTTTCTTTCTTTCTTTCTTTAATTCAGCCGCTAAGCAGCAGTGCTTGCGCTGTTGTGTTCCGGCGTGGAGAGCTAGATAGCCGGTGAAATTACTGGCACAAGAGGTATTCCATCTTAGCCGCCTGGGTTGGCAACGCATATGCACTCTGCTTGGTGTTGCGGGTGTCCATTAATGAATGGTTATTTGCAGATAAATATGGTTACATAACAGACCTTAACAATAATATAAATTTCACATAATGGCATGCAAAATTTTTATGGGCAGTGGTGCTCACTTACCATCAGGTGACCCACTTGCTCGTTTTCCTTCCTATGTGCTATATAAAGAAAAAAACGGATAGCTACTTTATGCTATGAAAAGATAAAGATAAATTTTGTTAATGTTTATTCCAGTCAACCCTCCCCCAAAACACGTGACCAAGAGCCAGTGGTTGATAGTGGACGACGCCGAGCTGCTGCGCGCGCCGGATGCGCCCGCGCAGGACTCGCCGCGCAAGGCCGAGGGAGACCGGGTGCTGACCTCTAGAACTGCCTTAACGGCAACCGTGGCCAAGTTCGCCAGCGACTGCCTGCAGGACTATTTGCTGGAGAACTGCACTAGACTTAGCGAGGTATTGAGACCTAATCTTGAGACCAAATCTTACTATACAAGCATCGAAAAGAGAAAACTATAGAACTGTGCACAGTAGGGGAAATATATTCACGTACCACCTTAGAACCCTATCGCCCTTACGCGACGTGTTAAACGCCAGGGTATGTCATACAAATGTCATGCGTATGTCTCTTCGACTAGGTTCTACGGTGGTTTCAATTTCCTTGACTGTACAACGCAGTGGCAGAGTAGCCGACCATAGTCTATTTGGTAGACTATGTTGGACAGCCTGAATAAAACTGTCTGTGCCAATTGTCAAGTAAACAGCTCTGCGTTTTGTACGTTTTACATTGGCGTTATGTTTTTAGTTCTGCTATCCGACGCCTGTGTCGCTGCTAGTTAGAAAACTTAGAAGCACTTTATTCGCTTACGATAAGATTCAAAGTTGAACCAATAGCTAAATATTGAAAGCCCCTCTTCACCTGCTACACCCCGTCGTAAAGTGGTGACGCTAGGCTTGTAACAATCCGAACAAGTAAGCAGATCTAGTGTCTTATATCGATGTATACAAGTTACTGAATAATCACATCACAAAGTTAAGTTTGTGAACTGCTAAAATGTAACCGTTTGTTTCCTAAATAAAAATTATAAAGCGGCTAGTAACCGTGACTACGCAGCTACAGGTGGGTTCGATTCGCATTAGGGGCGAAATTTTGTATGATTAAGTATGTATGTATTTGTAAAAGTATGTATTTCCGTTTTATCTATAGTACAAGCTTTGCTTAGTTCGTGACTAGGTCAATTGGTGTAAATTGTTCCTCAATGTTTATTTATTTGAAACGCTTTTTTCAGATTCACGTGAAACTGGTGCAGCAGTTGATTTTGGCTTCGTTCGAGCTTGCGCGGGAGTTGCAAATCGTTCCCAAGAAGATACAATACGTCGCCAAACAGGAACGGCAATTGTTCGAGGTTTGTTTTTTAACATACCGAAACAAATCACCTTGCCACTCCGCGAAACCAGTGCTGTGCAAAACAGCTGCGTCTATGCAACTTCTTTCGTGTCTATACTAGGCGAAACGTAGTTTAAGTGTATAGTGCTAGTGGTTTATAGCTGTCTTTATGATGTTTGTAGAAGCGGAGGAGGGTGGGGTTTCGCACGAAAATAGTCGCATCACACAAACACAGTTGTTTTCCACGTTCACTGGTGTTGCGAAGTAACGAGCTGATTTTTTTCATTTTGTTGATAATGCATGAATCTATTAATTGTTTGCATTGTTCACAGACGATTTATAAGAAGTTTTCGGAAGGCGAAAAGAAACAGGAGCTGGTGCAGATGATGCAGGAAGTACTCCAGGAGATCAAGGATGAAGTCAACAATATGGACTGGAGTGTGGACGGTCAGTGCTGTACTATACCCTATAACACAAGATTTACAAATGCTACGATTTGAAACGCCAATGCCTATCTAAGTAGTAGGCGTGCAACGGTGCTATATTCATGACTACGATTCAACTTACAGCTGAATATGACGACTACAACGCCAATGCCTATCTAAGTAGTCTGTAGGCGCTCAACGGTGCTATATTCATGACTAAGATTCAACTTACAGCTGAACATGACGACTACAACGCCAATGCCTACCTAAGTAGTAGGCGTGCAACGGTGCTATATTCATGACTAAGATTCAACTTACAGCTGAACATGACGACTACAACGCCAATGCCTATCTAAGTAGTCTGTAGGCGCGCAACGGTACTACATTCATGACTTTAACATTTGAACTACAATTGACCATAACGGCGACGACTACGCCAATGCCTATCTAAGTAGTTTATAGGCGCGCAATGGTGTTACTTTCATGACTTTAAGATTTAAATTACAGCTGAACATGACGACTACAACGCCAGTGCCTATCAAAGTAGTCTGTAGGCGCGCAACGGTGCTAGATCCATGTCCTTTAGATTTTACTTACAACTGAACACAACGGCGACTTCAACGCCAATACCTATCTATTAAGTAGTAGACACGCAACGGTGCTATATTCATTTTTTTATATAAAATAGAAAGGCAAACAAGCAAGTGATTCACTTGATGGTAAGTGATCACCACCGCCCATAGACACCCGCCACACCAAGGAGATTGCTTTGCCAACCCAGAGGGCTAAAATCGAATGCCGCTTGTGCCAGCAATTGCACCGGCTGTCTTGCTCTCCACGCCGGAACACAACAGTGTAAGCACTGCA
The DNA here is from genome assembly GCA_963691745.1 of Ditula angustiorana. Lineage (NCBI taxonomy): Eukaryota > Metazoa > Arthropoda > Insecta > Lepidoptera > Tortricidae > Ditula > Ditula angustiorana. The sequence continues at coordinate 513,940 of OY829497.1, read as the reverse complement.
GTGGCAGGGTTAGCGAGCAAGCTGGTGGTAGCGATCCGGACGGACCTCGCACAGGGCCCTACCACTCGCAAAATGTCAGTGCTATGGCTTACATTCTGTTTCCAGACCTCCCGTGGCACCAGGACCGCCGCTACCTCATGTCACACTCAACGTGCAGCCAGCCCGCGCGGCCCGCCGCCGACCTGCCGTCCGACAGCGAGGAGGCCGCGTCCTACGACTGCTACAGCTTCGACGACTACGACATCATCAACGGAGAGGAGAGCCTCGGGCTCAGCCACAGCTACAGGGAGGTCAGTGCCGCTACAACGCTGCGGTAAACCTAATCAAGAGTATGGGAAAGCTGCAAGGATGAGTAAGAGATGAGTTGATTTCTCCTGTGTAAAAAATAAACAGTTTAGATATTTAGAAACAAAAATGATTAATTCCCTGATGACTTTTAATTTTTTGTGGCAGCATAAGTAGTTTGATATTATAGGTTTATGTCACAGTTGAATAATATGGATCGAGTCCATTTCAGCCAATAGCGACGCTTCGTTTTTTTTCCGTTCATGCTAAATCTAACCCGACGATGGACTTGTCCATTTTTGTTTCAAGACCTCTAAGCTCTCTCTTTGAGAAGATCAATCGTCGCCAACAGTCGTGATTGCATGTCACTCTTACATAAAACGAGAGTATAAGTACTTTGAAAGTATCTTTGTGACAGGTGTAGCCCCACAAATACTGTTAAACCTCAATTAAATAAAAAAAGTATATTTTTTTCTCGCAGCCGGTGCTGTCACCAGCTGACCACATCCCGATCGCCAACGAATCGGAGCTGTTCTCAATGTCGCTCAGCGATACGTCCATGTGCACGACCGGTGACTACATGTCCGTCAAACAAGCATCGCTGGATGTCCAGAGAACTGGTGAGTAGCAACGCTGACCGACCGGATAGCTTGAGGTTCCGGTTTCGATTCCTGGGAGTGGCAAATGGTGGGGCGCTAGTTTATATGTATAAGTATGTATATCCGTTGCCCAGTACCCATAACACAAGCAGCTTTCGTTGCTTAATTTGGGACTAGGTCAGTTGGTGTTAATTGTTCTAAAACTTTTATTATTTAAACTGTTATCAACCTTAATCTACATTTGTTTAATAAACAGGTAAACTTGACGTAAATGTATGGTATAATCTCTGAAACCGTCGCTGTAACAACAACTGAGAGCTACTGACAGTAACTTGTATCTTGATGTTGAGGACTATCGAATAAAAGTATAGTTTACATTACTTTAAAAAACTTTACCTACCTATTTTTATTGATAATGCGTTTTCGCATGACCATCCACAGACAAACCTGATGGAAAGTGTTAACAAGGCAGAAGTTGGGACACGATTACCCAGAAAAATGCCTATTCCCTCCCCTTCTGAAAGTGTCCAGATCGTATCTGTCTGGAAATACTGAGACGCGGATATCGTTCCATTCCCTGGAACCATCCATGCCATCCATCCTGGTTTTACTACCTAATTGTTCGACTCGCCTATCTCTATATGTATATTTACCGTGAGATTACGTTTTTGTTTCATTTCCTAGAACACAGATAACGCCTACGCTCTGCTCTCCGTGTGGACTCTAACGGCTTGCTACTTTGTTCACAGTTTTGTCGAAACTCAGCCGCAAAATAAGCCTCAAGTTGGTCAAGTTTGTCGACTGCCTGAAGGACACTTATTTTGGTACACTGCAAAGGTTAGTATTGGTCTTTACTCACTTGATTATAGAACCGTATGTAAACGTTTTCGATCTCTTAGACTGTGTACTGATCACAACAGATAAGGCATCTCCCGCATGCGCCATTTGGAAGTTTAGGCTCATCGAACAAACTCCCTATATCACGAGTAAAAGAGACGTCTACGGTCAGTCAGGACGTGCTCAGAATTAAAGACAATGACGAGTTAATTTCGGTGGATAAGAGGGCTTGAGGATGTATGGTTCGTGAGGAAGTCATAGCTAGTAACAGCTCGGGAATCAGGAGATCGTTTCCATGCGTCGCAGATGCCTTGACGCCCTGGAGTCGTCGTGCCGCCAGGAGCTGGGCGGGCGGCCGGCCAGCTCGGCCATGCGCGAGCTGCTGTCGGTGGCGCGCCAGGTGGACCTGCAGCCGTGCGCCTCATTCTCCACGCTGCGCACGCTGCTCGAGGCGGCGCGGAGGCTGTTCCACAGGTCAGTGCTGCACCTCCCGGGGTATCGTCACAGAATAAATAATAGTACTAAACTTCCAGAAACTTCTCTTTTACGACCGCGATTAAACGAATTCTAACTTTATAAACATGTTCAAAAGTTCGTATCACTTCATACACCGTTAGGGTTGCGCGGCATTCGTTTTCATTACACTGACACGGTGGGAGCAAACGAGCGGGCGCGCAGCAACCCGACAGTCTACTGCGATTTGCCTATGCCATAGGCAAGGCGGTCGAGCGTCCCTACAATGCGGAGTGGAACCGCCCTGGTATCGTTTGCGACACATACATATTTTGGCCACGATAGAGCCCCACGACGAGCCACAGTTGTTAGCACTCTGCTATTTCTATGCGAGTGACAGTTGATTTTCATTGCTGACAGAACACTAATCGGTTTCTTTGATGGTCAGTGTTACCGCTTCATTGGGGGAACCCCTTCATTTGGAAGAAAATTAGTTCATCGTCATTCATTGTTTTGCAGAATTTTCTTTTCGCATTTTGGAACTTTTTAGATACCAATACCGTGTATAGTTGCCGGCAAACGCCTTGAACATAAATCGCGTGGAGGCAAACGTACTCTATGCGGCTACTGCGCAGTCAAGGTCAGTGCTCAAGAAGTTTGCCGGGAACTGTACCATAGGTTAAGTCTATTTTATAAACTTTGCAAAATAGTAATGGTTCTTAAGAAAACAGCATTCTGGTAGAAGAATAATCTGCGAATCGATACATTTTGCGAACAGTTGTTCACGAAATAATGGGTACCCCCCTATTATGTGTGCCGCTGGCGCATGCAGTATACGCGGACGCTGTTCCCAGGCTGCGGATAGCGGGCGGCGCGGACGACGGCGCGTGCTGCGTGATGAGCCCCGTGTGGCGGCGCCAGGCCGCGCTGGGCGCGCAGCACTCGCTCAGCGGCCAGCGGCTGGCCAGGCTCATCTCTACCCAGGTCAGCCACCAGCATCGCTGATCGCGTCACTCCATGTTCAGATATTTTCAACACGCTAGCTCGTAACGTGGGTCTTATTACATCGCTTTTAAGATCATTATCCAAGATATTAAACGTACGTGTTTTTTCCTTTTCATTACCGCAATAGTGTTTTATGATTTTATGAAATTAAAACAATACAAGTCAGTTTTTTCCTCGCAAGTTGTTGAAAAACGTTGTATGAAACGCGTGTGGATCGAACATTACACAGTTGGCTCCGACATCGCGCTCGCGTACCCCTGGCGCGAATAATACCGTCTCGTATCATAGTGTACTAATATTTACTTTTTAATTTTCCTTTTTTTATCCAGATATTAGAAAGGCTGAGCGTGGCGCACGAGCGTTACCAGTCGGCGCTGACGTCGCTGGAGACGGCGCTGGCCAGCCGCCTGCACCACACGGAGGACGTCAAGCTGGCCATCCGGAAGAAGTAGGTGCATTGTGATCGAGATTGACAGTTTTTATGGAGAAGCATATTTAAAAAAATATGGTGATCCAACGGCGACCAGTCCAAATGAAACTAAATTTGCACCCAATTATTTAAATTAAAAAGAAAGTCGGCCTAGAAAGACTGAATTGAGAGACAAACTTAATTTTGCCTTTAGAAAACTGATGTCCCTATACATATTAAGTGACAATAAATAAATAAATATATAAGTTTGTAATCGAAAAAAAATTGTGATGTAACTACAAATTTACGGTTTTCGGATTTTTCCTTTATTTGTGCTGTAAGATCTTATGCTTCTCATCAAATTTCATGGTTCGAGGTCAACGGGAAGTACCCTATAGGTTTTTTTCTTTTCATTACGTTGACTAAGAAATTAGATTTTTGCACAGCTCTAAAAGAATACTCAGGAGTATTTTATATTCAATTCAATTCGATACCTTAACGCGTTCCTGCGAAAAAGAGTCTTGACAGACAGACAGATAGACAGACAGTGAGAGGAAATCATGATGATATGGAAAATGGTTTTCACACGCCCGTACTGTTCTTGAACGAGCTTGTATTTAAAATGTTTTTTGAACAATTAATCTTTTTTAAAACACTGTCCTGATACGTCATTTAATGATTGTTTCAGGTATGCACCATCGTTCGCCCGACTCTGCCTGGAAAGTACCTCGATGTGTGACCTCTTGATGTATGGGACCCCAGAGCTGGGCCGAGAAATAGGTAGGTAGTTAATCAAAGTTTACTAACTTCTGTTAACTAAAATTCACGTTTGGTTTTTTTCTTTAAAACGCAATTGTCACAATGACAGATAAAGACGACAAATTGGTAGCATATGTCCGTCAGAGACATAGAACATAGTGTAGCTTTCTATTAGTGAAAAAAAATTCAGAATCGATTCAGTAGTTCCAGAGATTACCCCTACATACAAACAAACAAAAAAACAAACGCGTTGATGAATATGTCCCTCTTCGGCATTGATTCTATTGTGACTGATATATCCGTGTTTCGCGTTGCAATAGTTAATGTTTTAATGAGGCGATTGGGCCTTACGAGGTTAACGGCCGGTGTGCCTACTCTCTCATAAGTTCACGTTCTCATTATCTAAAGTTTATCTGTGATACCGTCTCTTTATGTGTCCATAGAATAAACACAGACGGCATGACATATCTGTTCGATGTAAAACCAAGATTATATCACGGACTGATCAATCAGGTCCTAATTCTTTGAATTGAGGCAATTCCCTAGGGCGGAACACCGGCTTTACTTTGCACCGGCAATTACTTTGGAATGAAAAAACATCGAAGCACTTTGCCGGAGTTCTTCCCTAGGATTTGGTCCTTACGAGGTTGTCTCCCGGGCAGGGCGCGGGCAGTACGGCGTGGTGTACCTAGCGCGCGGCGCGTGGGCCGGCCACGCGCCGGTGGCCGTCAAATCGGTGCTGCCGGCCGACGAGCGCCACTACCGCGAACTGGCCATGGAGTTCTTCTACACCAGGTAACGTCGCTCCTGAGGGTTCCGCAGTCCAACTGGGAACCGTTAAAGTTCGTTATCTCCGTCAGTTTCGTTATGTTCGTCGTCAGTCAGATTGAACGACACACTTTTTTTAGGTATTACAAAGATCACAAAGTTTAAATTTTGCACATGTGTAGTACTACGTTTGTATCAGTCCGAATTAGCGTGTCACGCACAAAGACCAAGAATAACATTTTAGAATTTGAGGTGCTATTAAGTTTTAATGGAAAAATTTCTTGTAAAATGTATTGTCTCATTTTTCTACTTTTAGAAACGGCCTTTTGTATAAACCTTTCTTACCACCTGAATGCTGATGACTTGCAAAACTGTGATACCACTATTCTTTTCTTATTCCGAGGTTACTCACTGCTGAATCTAAGCTTTTTAATTGCTCGCCTATTCCAATCAGTCTTGAGCTTTTTATACCGGCTTTTTGGCAAAGTTTTGGTCTCTATTTCGGCATCCCTTTGCTTCAGCGATCATCGATTTTCCCCTTTCTTTTAAATACTCCGTTATCTGTGACATAGTCGGAGCCTGTTTCTGCTCATTTCCTAACATGCCAGCTCTCGTTCTATATGGGTTGGCGTGGTTCGGCAGGAGCATCCCGCAGCACCCGCGCATCGTGGCGGTGCACGGCTCGGTGGTGCAGCGGCGCGGCGGCGCGGCGCCGGGCGTGCTGCTGGTGTCGGAGCGGCGCGCGCGCGACCTGCACGCCGCCGTGCGCGCCGGCCTCTCCTACCAGGACCGCATGCGCGTCGCCATCGACATCGTTGAAGGTACGGGCGGTGACTACCCCTGCCACCATTCCACCGCCATCCCTACTATCTTCTCTTTTTTTATCTTACATGGATTTGGACCATGTCTTGACATACTTGTGTTTAAAATTACTATTATAGACATCCGTTTAGTAATTTTACCGTAAAAGAGTCCTAATTAAAAACAAATAGCCGGACTTACTTGGACGATTTACCTATGGGTAGACTTGACTGTGTTACAATTTTTTTACTGTCCAGGTATCCGCTACCTTCATTCCCTCGGTCTCGTTCACCGAGATATAAAAATGAAAAATGTCTTGCTGGACGCGAACAACCGCGCAGCGCTCTCCGACCTCGGATTCTGCGCTGCAGAGGCGCTCATGTCCGGTTCCGTCGTCGGCACGCCGGTAAGTCTTGATTTCAGACTTTTTACACTTGACTCCCATACACCTCCCTTATTAGGATAACCGCGTGGGACCATCTGACCTCGAATTCTACACTACCGCCGTTCTTATATGTTAGTGCGTTGTTAATAATGTATAGTAAAATCCAGGCGCTTTATCGTTGCTTTCTATAGACAACATCTCCAAAATGTGAAACAAATGCGCGGCGTTCCATAGCCACAAATATTGCATTGCAAAATTTTCAAATTCGAATCTGTCGTTCTGCGCTATGCTATAGTTGCGCTTCAGACGCTTTTCCGTTGCCTCCCATATGCCTCCAAAGTGTGGCAGCAACATTACCCATGGATTTCGTTATCATATTTGTCGTCGCGGGGGATGGACGGAGGGATGGCCGAGGCGGTTCGTTCTCTCCGTCAGGATCTGGTTCTACGGGTTCCAAAGCGTAGGTACTCGCGTGGTGAATGAAGGAAATAACTTGTTACAATGCGGCGTTGTATTTAACGAAACAATACTGAATTAAATCACAATGACATGATGTTAATCTAATCGGCAGACGAACCGACAGAATGGTTAGGCAAGGTATTGTCTCTTCGACGGCTCCAAAGAGAATCCCACCCCAGCCCATCGAGCTTGTCCTCGTGCACCGCAACCGGTAGTTACGTCACACGGCGTTCGCCGTGGTCGCCGTCGCTTAGGTCTTCTTTAGTACTACGGTAGTCAAATGACGATCTTGTATCGCTTAATTATTGTAATCTCCGACATATTTACGTTGTTGTTGACTGCAAAAGAATGCCAATTGGTATTTAGTCCGCCGATTGTAAATGTTTTTACTATATATGCATATAAAGTTTAAATAAATGACCATGCTTAATTTCATATACATGCCTACCTGTTAAAATTACTTCGCAGGCCATTAGACAAATTAGGTCTTCTATGAAGCGTGGCGCTTGCTTTGAGTAAAGCGGCGATCCCGTCCAGAAGTCACCAACATACTCAGCCTAAAGAGAACTACTGAGATGTTTTTGTCCTTGTTCATCAGGTTCACATGGCCCCTGAACTATTGGCCGGCGAGTACGATGCAGCAGTCGATGTGTACGCTTTCGGGATACTGTTCTGGTATCTGTGCGCGGGCAACATCAAGCTGCCGAGCGCCTTCGAGACATTTCAGAATAAGGAACAGCTGTGGAGTAAGGTCAAAAGAGGTGAGAACTTTCATTTGGTTGTGCGGTGGTATGAAATCCTCGGTGCGCTAGTCCAATACGGTATTCTTCTAAAAGAGTGGCATAAAAGTGTATTTAAAAAAAATATTTTAATTAATATTAATTCGTGTCCAAAGAAGCAGATAAAAAAAACATTTTAGAAGTTACAGCGATACAAAGTTACAAAAAACTTTCTTTGTATTCTCAGTTGAACCCAGGTTTTTGCAAAAACATTAGAAGGGGACTAATTAGTTACATGATGACAATATTAAAATGGGCAGTGGGCAGACCCGCCACAATGTGGACCGATGACCTGGTGATCGTTACGGGAACCCGCTGGTTGCAAGTAGCACAAGACTGATCGTTGTGGCGATCCTTGGGGGAGGCCTATGGCCAGCAGTGGACGCCTTTCGGCTGAAATCATGATGATGATGATGAATATTAAAATAAACGCGATTTAGTGTTGGCGCCATGAATAATTACGCTAGTCAGTCTGCAAGCAGCGCGATAGAGCATTTTCGCAACGCACGCCCGTTGTCATTGCACTCGTGATATTTCTAAAAATAGTGATCGTAGAAAACCACTAAAACACAATTAACCCTCTTTTAACCGGTCCTATTCAATTTTGAAAAAAAAAAACGAAATTTAAAACCTTTCGTCCGCTAACGGACATTCATAAATGACCAAGTTGAATGAGATAACTTGATTAAGTTATGTTTTATAATGTAATGACCGTAAAGACGAAACACATTGAAAAATTCTCAGATGGTAGCGCTAATGTGGCGAAACTGGCAAACGCAAGGCACGGAATGCGGATGTTGCAGGTTCGAGTCCTGCCATTACCCTAATTTTTCTTTGTGTTGTAATTTTATTATATACATAGTATTAGAAATTTAATTTGGATGCATAAAAAATCATCAGAATACCGTATTCGCTACTGGGTGGTTTGATCCGTGCATTGTCGGCAGGGCTTCGGCCTGAGCGGCTGCCGCACTTCACAGACGCGTGCTGGGAAGTCATGCAGTCCTGTTGGGCGTCCGAGCCGGCTGCGCGTGCGCTGCTCGGCGACGTGCAGCCGCGGCTCGAGGCCGTGCTGCAGCACGCGCTCAGCGCGCATGACGCAGACTGCTGCGTTACTTACACCGGCTTCGATACCGACGACGACAGCTTAGACATGACTGGCATTGAGCATTGACGATTAAAGTCAATCAGAATTGAGCATCGTCAAAAAACTGTGAATTTTGTTCGAATGTATCATTTGTTCAAAGCTGAGTGTAGTTGTTTAGTGGTGTCGAACAAATGTGTATTTTTTCGAAAACTCGCGTAGGAAGTCTTTGGTGTTGATTTGTGCCGAAAATGAGAACTTGTGATTTTAACTAGAGTAATTAATTCGTTGTATCGTAAAGTGCTATTTTTTGGTAAACCGAAAATGTTTTAAGGCATGCTGTGTACCTAAGGTTAGGTTTATTTTAAAAGCATTGGTAACAAAAACAGTAATGGTTTTTAAGAAAAGAATATTCTGGAAAACGAATACTCTGCGAATGGTTTGTCGGCGAAATAATAGATAATGGTCGAAAATATACTCCTAGGTTAGGTTTGGATTCTTTCTTAATTTATCAAAAAATTACACCTATAGCGTCATAGTAGATTACACAGCTGAGACGATAAAATAAAAATGTCTCAGATCGTAGTTGTCATAAGCATGAGCCGAAGGCGAGGGCGATAACCGTGGTATCTAATTTACATAGGCTTACGTCTTCCCCTGGCTAAGTGGTATTTCTTGCCCGAATAGCTAGTAGTAAACACGAGGAAATGTAAAAAAAATATTCGGAATAATGAAAAATCGAACAAAATTATGAACTTTCGAAATTATATGGTGTACCTACATGTAAGAGCCCATAGAATTTAATGCGATATTTTTACTAGTAACGTCTATTTTTACTAATGACGTGTATTTTTGCTAGTAGCATGTATTTTCAGTACCTAAATAGCACACTAACCCCCTTATTCATAAAAACTTAATATTTTTAAGCTAACAAATGTTTTGTCCCTTTCATTTGGGGGCAAACGTCATAATGACTGATAAAGACATAAATTTTTTTTAACTAACAAACGTTTACGAAGCGTTTATGAATAAGGGGGTAAGCGTTTTACATAAGTATAAGCTGTACGGCTACTATCCAGCTTTTATGGCGCTTGTCTGCTACTTGAGTAACGTGTGTATTCGCTAAAGGCCGGTCGCAAACCATAGAAAAATTCGAACGTTGACCTTTGCATCTACAATCAGTGGTCAACAACCTTTTTATATTGTGTTTAATGAATTATGGGAAGCATATAATATATTAACCAAATAAAACGCAGTATTTTTCTATATTGTTGTAGAAATATTAATGTTTACAGTAAAAAATTCAAAATAATACCAATTACATTTTAAAAAGGCATTTTACTTGTTTCCATTGCATTTAATTGTTCTCATTGCCATTATAACTAATTAAAGTACCATATAGGGTGAACCAAACATACTTAAATAACTACTTACGTCCAAAAACATCGCAAGGTAAGTAATTTTTCAATTAGCAAATTAAATATTTCCTGACATTTTGATAAATAAATATTACGCCATATGATCAGGGGACCAATAACATTGCAAGCAAAATAACACGTGCGTAAGATCCCGCCCGTAAATTCCCGTACGTAAGGTTTACAATCTCTGCCGCCGGCGATCAAGGTTACTGTGCGAGCGTGAGGGCACTATTACTGTGCGCGTGCGACAGAGACAAATAGAAATAGGGCAATGCTCGATTTTCTCTGTGGTTCGCGACCGGCCTTTAGTAACCGTTTCACTAGTGACGTGTGATTTCTCTAGTGACTTGTGTTTTGCTAGCGATGTGTATTTTTTACTGGTGACACATTCTCACTGGTAGTTGTTTAAACGCAAATGTGCGTTTGTGGCTCCCATTGTTTTAGCCATCTGTATCTGTAAATAAAACTACACAAAATATCCTGAGTTATAATACTACAATATTTTTAAATTTACTTACCCCAAAAAAAAAACGTAATCCTTGAAAGTCGTGTGTTTGTCTGTTCATCGGCCGCAGTTCATCAATGATTTACATTATTTTGAAAGAAACTTTGTGCGAGAATAAATCGCACTTGATTAATTTATATTTTCGCTTAATGTTCACGTTTCATCACATTGTATATTTAAGGTACAGTCGATTACAAAAATATGTCCACTTTTGCACCATATTTCATTCAAATGAGGTGATATCCTTTGGATATATCCTGCATTATCCTGTGCATGCAACCAAAAAATATATATTATAGATTTTTTTTAGAATATAGTCCGTGGTAACATGACTATGCCAATATTTTCCTATGTTTCAAAAATATATAAACTCGAATTTATTGTCAGTCATAACTCATAAGACTTTTTCCTAATTTTCGAAAGTTGGCTGTTTAGCAAGTCAGAAATCTTTTTTTACCCGACTGCTGCCAGAAGGGAGGGTTTACCCTACAACGAAATGTCTTTAGAGTACTCTTTAAAAAGCATTATTTGTAAGTTACTCCCATCATGTTATATTCATATAGAAAATAGACGTAAAATAGCAGTATCCATGTTGCGTTACGTTCGCCCAGTAAAAGTGCAGAAGACCTTAATTTCCCTTTCTTTCTATTTTTATTCTCCGTTCCCGAAAGCCGGCAACGCGCCTGCTATTCTCGGGAAATTTCTGGTGTCCATTGGCCTTGGTGATTTACTTACCGTCGTGTGATTCGCATGCCCGTTTACCTCTATTAATGCAAAAAATTCAATACATCACATAGTTTTTTTTATAACCAGAGCTAGGATGCTAGACGAGGATGGTTGCATCCTCGTAAGAAACTGTCTCTGTCTTTTAGTCATTCTTATGAATTTAAAGTCTTTAATTTAATAAGTGTAGATAGATAAGATAGGATTTTGAATTTAAAGGTCCAATGATGGAATTTTTTTTTGTCGGATACAATTTGCAATTATTAAAAAGTAATAATTAGGGCTAGGACTTTTGGTAGCCTACTGCGGTTCTAGAATCCGTGGAGTCCCTATTTGTAAAAAAAGTCAAAGTCAACGTAATGTATTGTATCACAAACGACATAGTTATATACTTTGACTTTGAAGGTTTTAATTAATAACGACTCCATGGGTTGAAGAATCACATTTCTAACCCTAGAAATAATTTTTGGCTTTTTTAGACGCTCGAAGAATCTATAAAATGTTATAGATTCTTCCAAGAGTCTAAGAAATTTAATTCATAAGAATAAATTTCCTTTCGCGTTACTCTCCATTTTAAAAGGCATGTCAGGTATCATGAAATGAAATAAAATGTGAAATTGCCTTAGTCTAGGATTAAAAAAATATATAATAATACTTTTATGTATTTTTTAAATTTTCCATTTAATTTGAAGACTTTGATGTTCTCAGCCGTCCTGGTTTAATCTTATTTCAGTTCATATAAATACAAATAAAACGGATCTGTGAAACTGCAGTTTCAGATTCGGAGGAACGGATGCTAAGAACCCGTATGAAAATACTACTACTCCGCTTATTCTTGAGTTCCGGCGCCACTTTCAAGTTTAAATGCAGTAATCTAGGGAATAATATTAAGTTTATATTAAAGATAAAACATTGTGATAGCAATAACAATTTATTTAGATAATACAAAAAAACATAACAATATCACAGTATTTTGTATGCCTATTTCTAAGTGCGAATGTTGTTCCTATAATATTTATGCGTTATTTTCTATTTGTTATCTTTTTAATCATTGTTTTATCTGTAATATTACATGTACTTATCATAGATAAAAGGCACAGAGAACTTTAAAGTTCTTAAATAAATATGTTTTCATTTTATGAATATATCTATGAGATATTATAATTTGCAACTGAAATGAAATCTACCTTCTTGGTTCTTACTTACAAAAAACTTAACTCACGGATACTATCCAAAATGGAAGATTCCGTTATTTTTATAAAATTTAGAAAAAACCGCCTACTAAGGTAAATTGTTTTAAAATTTTAATATTTTCGTTGATCAAAAATTTGTATTTATTGAAACTATTTATACATAAAATTAGGGAAGAATCTCATTCGGTTCATTTGTTATAATTTTTAAGTTTATCGTTTTAAGAAAACAAAATACTGTAGTGCAGAGAACGTAAAAAATATGGAGGAATTTGTTGGAAAAAAAAGGGTCCTATTTAATCCTTAATTTTTTTAAAGTTGAAAGTACATAAAATAATATCTCTTTAAATACTGAATGCAGGAAAAAATTACATCATAATACATTTAGCCGGACAGATATAAAAAAATGCTGTTTTCGTCGCTTAATATAAATTTTATTCTTTAGGTATGTTCCTTTTGTTGTTTTTATTCCTATTAAAAGTGACTGAAAACTTGTTTGGAGTTAGGCTGCTTTTCCACCAGAGATGTGCGAGGATGCGTAGCGTTGCGAAGGATATGTTTGTAAGAACCAATAGAATCGCTTCATTTACCTCGCCTCGGTCAGCACAGTTCTGGTTGAAACGGCTCATTGGTTCTTTACAAACACATCCCTCGCTACGCATCCTCGCACATCTCTGGTGGAAATTCCATGCTTTTTACGTTCGCTGCTGTAAGGCGTGATAAAATATGAGTACCTATGTTTCAAAAATATTTTTTTTAAAAGACTTTAAAAGTTATCAATTCGATCCGTAGGTTAGGTATGCATGTTATTGTTGAAAATGCATAATGAACAAAAATACCTTCCAATTGATAAAACAATATTTTTTGTTGTCTAATTTTTTTTAGCCTAACCATCGTAAAGTTAGTATATTATTGCCCTAAACAACTTTATCACTGGATTTAAAGGGTTTGAGTAATATGTGACTTTTACAAAAAGGCAACATGAAAAATTCAGGATAATTTTCGCAGCGTGTTTTCAATAACACTTTTTAATTTTACTTTGTTTCTTTATATTATTTTAACGGTCACTTTATTTTGCTTTATTGTTAAATTTTATACTTATTTAGGCTGTCTTGAAATGAATTTAAAAATGATTTTAGTCTTTAAGTTTTTTATTAATATCCCAAGTGTGTGATTGTCCAATGATTGATTTGTCAACATAGTGATACGTTGTGTTATTTACACTTTGCATGAATTAAAGTGCTGTTCTTTTCTAAATGTATTTTTATTTTGCCCTTCTTAATTAAAAAAAAAAAATTAGGCCACATAAGCTCTTTTACATGGTCCCATATAAATGTGTCAAATGAAACGGCTGGTAAGTAAAACGATTCGAAAGAATTAATAGATTCAGGCGTTACTTTGCTTTTTATAGTTGAATCTATGTGCTGTTGTTTCGTGTAGAAGCAGAGGAGGGTGGGTACTTGCATGAGAAAAATATCTTACAAACGCAGCTGTCTTGCACGTGCACGGCACTGGTTTCGCATAATATCAAAGTAATTTGTTCCATTCAAAACGATTCGTTATTCGAAAATGGGAACGCGAAATTAATCTACCACGCCTTGCAAATAACGTCGCACTAATTCCTCTCATCAAAACAAATTCCCACAAAACCTTAGCAGACAGGCTGTTTTTTTAATCCCTACAACCCTTTATAATAAGCGTATTTAAATAGCCAAAGGGTTTCAACCAAAAATGAACCTTAACTTGCGATGGGGAATGAATTCATTTGGCTTCGTCAGTTTAAAATATGCTGCTTTTGTTAGAAATGACCTTTTGGAGTAAAAACTTGATGGTTTGAAGACAGTTTGCCCTTCAAAAGAGCTTTTGCTAACAATGGCGAGAGCATTGTGTGGACTAAAATAAATATTCTAGAACGGGCTGTTCGGTCGCGTAGCAATTCTTCTTGTAGCGTCCTTTTGAAACATATATGTATTTATTTTCAATAGTAAGTATGAATTCTGAGTCTCATGATTCTAGAACAATCTTTTAATTTTTTTCCTTACAAACTCCACTCTCCGATTTAACCCTCGTCATTCTCTATTTTTCAATTTTTTTTATGGCCTTAATGGTATTCTGGACTTATTTAAATAGACGCAGCGTGGGCAGACCCGCCACAAGGTGGACCGATGACCTGATGATCGTTGCGGGAACCCACTGGATGTAATAACCGTTGTTAGGTGTTTCCGAACACCGGTAGTATCCGAATGCATTTAATATATATAAGGCTAGGTTCATTGGGTACGCTTTCTTTGCTCCTGTTAAACTATCACTGAAAAGAACATGTATTTCATAATAAAAGAATAAACGTGTTTCCCCAAACCAGCTACAATGTTTTATTGAAGAACATTACACTGGATGCAAGCAGCACAAGACCGGCCGTTGAGGCGATCCTTGGAGGAGACCTTTGTCCAGCTGTGGACGTCTTCCGGCAAAAATGATGATGATGATGGTTTATAAATAGATTTTTGAAAATTGCATAAAAATCCGTTCAGCTGTTTTTACGTGATGCGCGTTCAAACAAACAAACAAACAACTTTTTAAATGGTCTTATCGTGTCCAGCTACTAATTGTAAGTCTCCCTGTGGCCCTAACATGACTGGCCAAGTTTAGTTTATCTCTATGTGCGTGCCTTTCTTATGACACTAGTTAGACAGAGACACGGAGGGGTTAAACTAAACCTGGGCTGTCATGTTAGGGCGGGTTTTTTTAATCTTCAATGTATCTATAGACTTTTTGTCTCACCAATTTTATAATAACTGGCCGACAACTGTACATTTTATGATACTAGCAACCTGCCCCGGTTTCTCACAGGGACAATAAGACGCAATGTACGAAACAACCTTCCTCAAAGAAAAAATCCTAAATAATTGTGAAAACGGTATCAAATCCGTTGCGAGGTTTAGGCGGCCGAATGTATGAGGCTAGACAGCCAGATAGTGGCCTTGTTTTATACTATAAAAAATATGAATGTGAGCTACGATCCCGTCACCACAATTTCGTTTCTGTCATACACAATGCCTCTGTGTTTTATAGAAATATCGCCCCGTAAAACAGCTAAGATGCGTTTAAAGGTCAAAGGAACCCTCGAAGCCTCCGCAGTCAAGCAAACTGTGAAATTATCTCCGTCCGGGGGCTGATTAACATAATGAGGAACGAACCCTGCCGCTGCAAATTGTTATGTGAACTTACTAATTCTGCTGAAGCGCCGATCTTATACTTTACAACTTCGCCACTTTTAGGGATAGCTGTTACTCGCCTAGGTTTATTATTGTGAGCCGAAACTTGATCCTTGGGTGACACCAACGATATTTTTTCTGGTACATGGCTAAGTCAGTACCACCAGCGTAGTTGCGCCGCCAAGATACTCTAGAGACCTTAAGATGAATACAAGGATAAAATTTGATAGGTAACTGATTGAGATCACTTTTTTGTTTGTCTGGAAGAGATCGCTTTATCGATCGAATAGACTGCCTATTGGACACATACTTATATGTATAAGATTGACTTCTGTACGATTGTTAATTTATGGAGTTAAATAAACCATAGTCTTTGCATTGTCTCGTAGAGGTCTTTAAGTTTATCCGACACAGATTTTGTCAAGATCTGAATAATGGCCAGATAATGGATTTTCAGATGTCATTCTTACAAAGTCTTAATTAACCACGACACTGAAAGCCAGCGCTTTAAACGTTATTACAGCGAAGCCAAAATATACACGAAAATTTAATTACAAAAACCCTTTGGAATGTAAACAAAAATAATTCCCTGGGAGGCTCAAAACGCTTAATTCCCTGAATCAAAATGGCCGCTCCCTGTTTTGCATACAAATGTCCGAATCGACTTCTCAATCTTGCGAACCAATTAATATTTTCCTGTCGAGCCTAGTTCAAAGTGTTTTCGTGTTTCGTAAACAGTAAGTACTTACCTAGTATTGTCAAAAGGTGAAACGCTAAATTTTGTAGACATTTCTGCTGCTACATCTTGTAATTCTTGTACCTCGAGGATGAACACTATATATTTTTTGTCATTATTTTTGTACAATAAGGAATTTATTATCCACATACACTGAAAAATATAAGAAGGAGAAAGCTCGTGCAGAATCGTGTAAGACTAAAGCTATGATAGTAACTAAAGTCTGTTTTATAATCAAAAGTCAAAATTGGCATAAAATTTCATCCCACTTATTTTTTTACATTTTCCATTCCAAGTTCCTTGTCAATTCCGTCTCCGCATTAACTTTATATTTGCATGGCTTATGTTCTCCTGTAATACTGACAAATATATGTACAGTGTCTCAATTACGAAATGTTTATAAATCTATTAAAAACAAACTGTGGCCGCGACTGTAATTTTCCATGAGAAGTTTGCCTGGCGTCACCCAAGGGTCAATTTTAGGACCTGTGAGTAACAGTACGTAGTAAACTCAATCCCTAAATGGCTGTCTGCAAAAGTATTCTGACGCAGCTCGCAGTCAACTTAAAAAACAGACGTTCGTATTCACCTAGATTAGGTACACACGTCAATGCCTTTATCATATTCCGCGGATAAAAGCGCTATTTGAGTGAAACCGGTGCAAAAGGGGACGCCTTCATTTACATAATATTCTATTTTGAATTTTGCCACAAAGTTTTTTGGGTTCCGTCCAAGCGTGAACCGTTCTTGTACTAACACAGCCACATGTAGCCAGTTGTTGGTTGCAGTAGGTACCTACTAATGGGTAGGCTCGACCGCGGTAGTACCAAACTGTTGGAATACCAGCGTGACACGACGCGAATAAATGAATTGAATCTGAAGTACCTACTTAGTACCTTGCAAGTGCTTTTCGTACGATGATTATCACATTAATAACGCAATAATTCAAATCAAATGCTATGACCGTGCGTCAACTACTACCAAAATCAAGAACCTACCTACCTATAACAAATACTCACGTTCACGTCAATTAATTTGCATTATTGCGTTACTAATGTGGCACTAGTCTACCAAAAGACTTCCTTATACTTTCTTCACCTAAAGAGAGCAATCTCTTTTAACTATGTCATTTCCGATAGCAGCCAAGTCACGTCTTGAAATCATTGTACTGTAAAATCCGTTCATACGTACCTACTTGTCTGATTACGTAAACAATATTCTAACCTAAAATTTAACTTTTGTCACCTAAACATCGCTAAATTAAACAAATTAAGGCAGTAAATATAGGAAATTATTAAATCACTAAAACGGATCACTTAAGTATTATTAGGTCGAGAAATGCCCGACATGTTTCGGACCAGTCCGTGGGCCGTAATCGAAACATGTCGGGCATTTCTCGACTTAAAATTACGCGAGTGATCCGTTTTGTTAAATATGTCCGATTGTCACGATAGTTTTATGTTAAGAAATGATTAATAATTTGTTGCTTCATAATGCTTTATTTGAAAAATAAACAATATTTTGATGGCAAAAACTGAAATTTTAGGTTAAAATGTTGTTTAATTCTTAAGGCTAGCAAAGACGGTTATGGTTTAAGTCCTTCGCTTCATAAGTTCATATTCATATTGCTTAGGGCCTCCGCTAAGGCGCGCGGGCGCAAGGAGCGGATGCACGTCTATAGAGAAATAGTACGAGAGCGTCCGCTAACTCGCGCGGGTGCGGGTGCCGGCTCTCAGGGCCGCGGAACCCTCCTTCAACCCTAAGTATTTTTTAGGATCACAAAGCTCAGAGACCGTGATAAATATTGTATCTCACAGATATATGTATAGCTGG
Organism: Ditula angustiorana; assembly: GCA_963691745.1. NCBI lineage: Eukaryota > Metazoa > Arthropoda > Insecta > Lepidoptera > Tortricidae > Ditula > Ditula angustiorana. Next base: position 495,697 of record OY829497.1, on the reverse strand, counting down.
AGTTATGTCAAAAGTTTTTATGCTAATCACCTCGGCGCTGTAGGACTATTGTGCTGTTGTTCGGTGTTTTTTAACACCAGGCGTTAAGAATGGAGGTTATAAAAAGCTTTTGTCTGCTTGTCTGTCAATGACTCTGTAGGGGCCTCAACGGCACAAGCCTGATTTGAAGTGAGTATGTAAGAACAACAATTTATTTCAGATCAGTTCATATTTTATCAAAATTGGTTACAGTATTGCTTTGGCGGGTAGGACCTTGTGCAAGGTTCATCCAGATCGCTACCACCATCTTGCTCGCTAATCCTGCCGCTAAGCAGCAGCGCTTGCACTGTTGTGTTCCAGCGTGGAGAGCAAGACAGTGGGTTGGCAACGCATCTGCAAACTCCTTGGCATTTCGGGTGTCTATGGCCGGTGGTGACCACTTCCCATCGGGTGACCTACTTGCTCTTTGCCTTCATATTTCATAATAAAAAGTAATCTAGTCATTGTCACCTGATATATAGTCAGCTATAGTAGCATGCTAGCGTTTATCGCACGCAAAAAAGCGTTGGTCCCTCTCGCACACGCATGTTTATACCAACGCTTGTATACCAGTATGCACTGGTTAGAACGAGATAAGCGCTTTATGTCATCGATAAAAGCTAGCGCGCTAGACCCTCTGGTTAGCCAAAATGGGTAGTCGTCGTGCTCATGATGAAGGACCACGGACTGGTCCGAAACATGTCGGGCAATTCTCGACTTTTAAATACGTGAGTGGTTTGCATTAATAAGACGGATAGTATGTATGTATGTATGTATGTAAATTATTTATTGTACAAAATAACATAAATGACAACAAGAGATACAGTGATGTACAAAGGCGAACTTATCCCTTTAAGGGATCTCTTTCAGTTAACCTTTGAGTGAGTGAAAGGAGTATCACATTAGGGACAGACAAAGAGCAAGATAGCAACAACAATGAAAAATTACCATACAACATGCTAATAAATACAATACATAAACTAGATAGTCGCAGTCACATACGTATCGCGACACTATCGCATTGCTCTATAAGGAGACACCCTGACACAGTGATTACGACCTAATGACTCCAGACAAACATTGGGTTAGTCAGTAATTATATATTATGTTAACGAAACGCGACTCGATGATTGCTGACTCGCTTAACCCACGCATGGGCTGGGAGCTGATGGGATTTTTTTGTTATAGTTTTATTTATAGGAGAGAACACTGATGGCCTAGTGGCTAGACTGGACTTGTGATCGGTACGTAACTAGTTCGATTCCCAGCTATCGCCGTGTACCAATGAGTTTTTCTTCCTTACGGGTATGTACATTACCTAAGTAGGTACTCTAGTAACCAACGCTCCTACGGTGAAGGAAAAAATCGTGAGGAAACCTGCACATTCGAGTAAGATAAATGTGTAGTCATGATCCTATTGCTCCGGTTTACCTGTAAAAAGAGTTACGGAGTTCGATTCTCACCAAAGGCAAGTTTGTATGATGAATATGAAATGTGTGAAATGTGAAATGTTTGTCCTTAAGTCTTGGATGTTTTGCGAGTATTTAAGTATTTATTTCTCTATATCACTATGTATATCCATTGTCTTGACGCATAGTAGGACAAGCTTTGCTTAGTTTGGTGGGACAAGTCCAATTGATATTAATAGACCCAAAATATTTATTTAACAGTTTGAATTCACCTACGACATATTTTAAAAGTAAAAATATCTCGAAAAAAATCAACCAGAAAACCATCTTGCTTACTTTAGTTATCCGGACCTACGAAGCTACAGATACCTACACAAGACGGACAGACGAAGGCCATAACAAAATAATAAACTAGTTTAATAAAATGAAGTTAATTTAACCAGGAAAATGGCGGAACAATATGTTCTTTGAGATCAGATTAAATTTCACCATTCAACTCTCGATCTACAAATTAACGCCTAAACACAGATACACCATTTTCAAGATGTTCCACTCTATGCAATTTACGCGTATATACTGCAAGGCTCTAATATTTGTAATTCTAGAAATAAAGATGGACGCTGAGCACCTTTTCAAACTTTCTGTGGAGATATGAACACCATAACAAAATATGTGGAGCTAGAAGAAATACCTGACCTGTATGGCACAGTGGCACAATGTGTCTGCTTCCTTTGCAAGAGGTCCCGGGTTCAAATCCTGGTATGGGCAAATATTTGTGTGACGAACTCGAATGTTTGTACCGGAGTCATGGATATTACTTGTATTTAAGTTTGTATTTATCTATTTAAGTATGTTTATCCGTTGTCTAGTACCCATAACACAAGGTTTGCTTAGTTTGAGACTAGGGCAATTTGGTGTAAATTTTAGTGTAAGTTTTTTGGTGTAAGAAATCACAAGGAAAGCTACAAATATTATGTAAACGAATTTAAATGGTTAAGTTAGTGATGTTTCAAATCCATGGACTTTGTTACAAAGTACAAGGGTACTTCTGTACTCTCCAAAAGTGTGTACGAGTATCGTGATTATGGTTATTAGTGTGTATTTCATTTGACCAGTACCATTAACGCAAGCAGCTTTAGTTGCATAATATGGGGAATTAAGTTAAATGGTGTAAAGTATCCAAAAATATTTCTTATTATTGTAACTGTGTTATTAAATTAAAAGAGTAAGCTTCTAATCAAAAGGGGAGGGGGGTCTTATAAAAGCCGGCTTCTTAATTTAACACCTACTTAATTAGACAATTTGGGTGTTGTTATATTTTTCCTTAAAAGAAGAAAAACTGATTTTTATTTTGCAAATATCAAGAAAAGTAGAATGGCTGTGCAAACCTTTCCGCTCCATCGCGCTTCGTACTGCACAAATGACGTCACTATTGTAATTTATGGAGCACCACATTAAATCACCTTTACTTTTAACACTGTCTGCGTTTAATTCATCACTTTCATTAAGAAATTATCTACTTTCGTACTTTGTGTCACTATAATTTCTTAAATATCGCATTTTCTTCGTCTTTTACTTTAAATATTTTTAAAAATCATTTACAACAATTATACAGTAAGGTATGTCATTTTGTTTGTGAGTGCAATACGGTATTGGTCGTTTATTACTGTATAAAAAGGGAGGTGTGACCGGGCGGGAAAAAAACCGCCAGAACAACTTAACTTTTAAAGCAGCGTTCACATTACAAAGTGTCCCATCTTTATCTCAACCATTTACAGCTTAACCCAATCAAGTCAGCTAGCTAACTACATTATGTTTGTTCGTCATATTTGCTGATACCTCGGTTTTCGTTCCCTGAGTAATTACGGGTATGCAAATACGTATGTATTTGATTTAGGGCTCCGCCTTAATTGGTGATTCGATGGGCGTTAATTAGGTTTATCAGTGAACCTAACACGAAACCTCTCGACATGCGTTATCTCACTACGTAACTCAGTGCGTCTTTCTCATACTGGGCTAGTTAAAACGAGACGCACTGAGTTACGTAGCGAGTTAACGCGGATCGAGATGGTTCATAGGTGTACCGCAAGCCTAAAGGCATCGAAATCTTGACTGAATCTGTAGTGTCAATCTTAAATTATAAATCGAAAACACTTTAACTTACTTACCTCGGCTTTGCTTGTGTTAACTTCAATAATATTATAATGCATGGATGTACAGTACCATACTAAATGACAGCAGAAAAACGGCCCGACTATAAGAATAGAGGATGACGCCAATGTTAAAAATGCAAATTATTACTTTACCATTTATAGTCTTTGGCTTACAACTTTAAGTCTAACTGCATTAAAGTAATAAAATTTTTTGAGTTTCGTTGCAAATAAGTTTTTTACAAAATAATAGTATTGACAGCAGCGCCGTCGGTCCGACAGATTGACAGCGCGAGCGATTGTCGATTTAGTGTACTTTTTATCCTACTTTGATAGGCCATTTTTTAAACACTGACTAGAAACTTATAGGTCAATGGTTAACCTTTATAATTGTTCATTAAAATAAAACCATAACTTAGCGGTATTAAAGAAACCACATGGTATTTTTTATTAAAAAAATAGGTAGCAAGGAAAACAAGTAAGTGGGTCACCTGATGGTAAGTGATCACCACCAAAATACCAAGGTGACTGCAGATGCGTTTCTAACAGAGGGTTAAGATGGAATACCAGTATAATTTACCTTCACCAATTTGTAGGTACTAGAATAATTTCACAGCTGTCTTGCTCTCTACGCTAGAACAAAACAGTGCAAGAACTGCTGCTTAACTGCTGGATTAGCGGGCAAGATAGTGGTGATGGTCCAGATGGACTAAATAACAAAACACATGAATCTATTTAACCGTGAAAACCAGAATTTCTGTTCAACAAACTCGTTCGCCATCGTCTATCTATGCTTTTATTTCTTTGCGTGTATTTTTATTTTATACTAGCGGACGCGCGCGACTTCGTTCACGTAAAATAAGTAGCCTATGTCCGTCAGGAATAGTGTAGCTTTCTATCTGTGAAAGAATTTTTGAAATCGGTTCAGTAGTTCCAGAGATTACCCCCTACATACAAACAAAGTAACAAAAAAACAAACAAAGTTTACCTCTTTATTATATTAGTGTAGATTTTAACTTGTCACCTGGTCTAAGAATAATAAATGAACTGAAGCGCTTAATTATTTATCTCATCTACAATACTTCGTTTAGTAACTGCGAAGCAATCACTCGCAGACAAACGGACGCGACGAATTTTGTTCTATTATAATATATAGTTTTAGTAGAGGTAAATTCTAGGAATCATTTCTGAGTTCAAACGAACTTCTAGCACCTAATCTTCAAAGGTAAGATGAAGTTGTAATTAATACTGATAATATTACGAATCCTAAATGAGTTGTTTTGTTTGTTATATTTTCACTAACTGCTAAGATTTTGAAGCTAGAAGAAAGTAGGTAGCTTCATCCATATCTTTATCATTCTTTACATACATGTAGTCTAAAGGTATTTGTATTTATTTATTTGCCAAATCATGAAACAGATTACAATACAATACAATACAATAACTCTTTATTGAACATCACAAAACACAAAAAGGTATAGAGACATAACAAAAGGCACACAATAGGCGGTCTTATCGCTAAAAGCGATCTCTTCCAGACAACCGTTAGAAAAAGAGACGTAGAAAAGAACAGACAAGAGCAGGTGGTGCAATAACATGGCAACAAAGAAATCAAGAAAAACAGACGTAAACTATCATAAACATACACAGATAAATAAAATAATATATAGACATACATATAAAATAAACACATTACATTACATTATTAAAGATCAAATTACTCAAACCAAACCACCGTGTTTTGAGCAGCGGTTTTAACCGCTGCTCAAAACACGGAGACGGTAGGAATCGCAGTGACGCATCGTATCCGTACCGTTTTTGTCGCATGTCCCCCCCACCTCCCCCACACCGCTGCTCAAAATACGCTGACTGTACGGAATCGCAGTGACGTGCCGTAAGCGTCACGACTCTACCGCATGCTCTCCATTGTAATATATTTTGCGATTTTGACGCAGCTCAATTTACGGTGCGTCTGCGTATTTTGAGCTGCGGTGTGGGGGACATGCGACAAAAACGGTACGGATACGATGCGTCACTGCGATACCGTACCGTCTCCGTATTTAAAGCCGCGGTTTGGTCCAACATTAAAACAAATTCGCTCTTCGCCCCTCTTGTTCACCACGCAACGTTTTCACCGTCTCGCACGTCAACCGCATTCTTGTTTGCCTCCCTCTTCCTTAAAAAAGCTTGTACCACGTCATGAACTCGGTTTTAAGAGTTCAAACAAGATGCAAGTCACCAAATTATGTCCGACATCGCCGGGCCAGCCCAATCAGCTCAGTAACTTCTTAGACAAAGGAAAAGTAAAACAAAGCGACGCGTCAACAGGCGCGAAACTTCTTGCAAAATATTTGCACAAAAAATCCCACTGAATATAATTTAACTTATTGTTCCTTTGTTGTGCAAAGAGTAGTAATGTACACAGAGTCCACAGATCGTCAATAAAGTTTTTTGCATAGTAAAAAAAAGTCACTTAAATGTCTGCTGCAAATAATTCAATTTATTTATTTAAGATTTTTTTGTGTTTTTGTTTGCGACAGTGACAAACGCAAGGCACGGAATGCGGAGTTTGCAGTCCTGCCATTACCCTAATAAAAAAAAATCGCTTTATCCCGTTTCTTGATTCTGGGTTCGCTTCGACCATGATACCAAATTTAGCAGGTCAGGTTATTACATATTGTTTATTAGCCATAAATAGTAAAAGAATTTAATAATTTACATTTAAAAAAAGACTTATCGGCGCGCCTTATAGAGGCCTCCCGTGACCAAAAGGCTGGGCAATACTTTGCCCAAAGAATCAGCATTGCCATCCAACGTGGCAATGCTGCCAGCCTTCTGGGCACCCTCCCTATTGGCGGCGATTTGGGACAATTTTTTTACCTTTAAGTTTAAAATAAGATTTTATTGTTTTTTTTCTTAATTTAGAATTTGATTAAATAAATATAAAATAAATTACATGATAGGTACTTGACTTTATATCTACAGCGGCCCTAACATGACAGCCCAGGTTTAGTTTAACCCCTCCCTGTGTCTCTGTCTAACTAGTGTCATAAGAAAGGGACGCAGATAGAGATAAACTAAACTTGGCCAGTCATGTTAGGGCCATAGGCAGCAGTAATGTATTTCGCTTAATTTTATATCTGGCATTGCCATGACAGCTGAAGTAATTTTTTGAAATTATTGTAACACATGAGCAGGTATCCGTTTTTGTGCAAACAATACAAAAAAAATGTTTTAATGACAGACGACTAAGAGTTCTTTTAGCTTAGCGATCGCACTTTAGCGATCCCGATGTTTAAGTTGTCCAGTCTGTGGCCCCTATTCTTAGGGTTCTCGGACAAAAGTTGTATTCTCTAACGAGGGGCGAGTTAGCAAGGGTTGTTTGTACAAGAAAGCTTGATTTTGGGGAAATGCGCCGTTCCTGTTTTCTTACATTGTTGTTTCTGCCGCTGATCGCCCGGTTTTACGGGGATGTGTTATTTTAGAAAATTATGAACTTAAAAACACATATGGCTGCTAAAACACACCGGAAGAATAATTAACTGGTTACAGTCTGTAGTAATCGTTCGCTCGTTTTTTCACTCAGCAAACCAAAATCATACTACGAGTAGTCATTCTTTATTCAATCTGTCCGACTTTTTTATGTGATGGGAAGGCAAACAAGCAAGTGGGTCACCTGATGGTAAGTGATCACCACCGCCTATAGACATCCGCAACACCAAAGAGATTGCAGGTGCGTTGCCAACCCAGAGGGCTAAGATGGAATACCTCTTGTGCCAGTAATTACACCGGCTGTCTTGCTCTCCACGCCGGAACAACAGTGCAAGCACTGCTGGTGCTGATGGTGGCTGGTGGTGACTGTGGACTATTTTTTGTGTTTATTATATTTATTTATTTTTATTTTATCTACTCTTGACAACTTGACTTGTCTAGTGAACTGGTATTTTCATTTTTATGAAGGAGAAAGAGTTTAACATACATACGAACATATATAATTATGTATGTTGATTCTTTGAATTTATCGGTTTTGGCGTCACCATCTTGCCAAATAACATTTATATATCATTTTTAAATACATTTAGTGGTTTAGACGTGTGTGTGAATTACCAAATAAACACAGCGAAGCAACCACAAGAAAGAACTATCCGATAAACACACAATTACTTTTTAGATTTCCAACTCTCTCATCCTACAAAACGAATAGCAAGGTACTACTTCACGCTGGTATCCTGTGGTACCACCCCGGTCGAACCGGCCCTGTACTACAACCACAGAATAAATAACATACAGAAACTTCTCTTTACGACCGCGATTAAACGAATTCTAACTTTATTCACTCACTCAAAAAGTTCGTATTACTTCATACACCATGCGCCAAGCGGCCGCAAGTCAAAAGGAACGCGCCGCCCGCGCCCGTCTTCCCCCCGCGATTCCCGGTGACAATCTAGGGTTGCGCGGCATTCGTTTTCAATTAAACTGACACGGCGGGGGCGAGCGAGCGAGCGCGCGGCAAGCTGACAGCCTACTGCGATTTACCTATGCTATAGGCAAGCTGCTCGAGCGTACCTACAGTGCGGAGTGGAAACCCCCCTGCTACAACCAGCAACTAGCTACACCACTTAAAACTTCAGTAGGTTCTTGTCTTAAATCATGTCCGAGTCTTAAACAACTTGTGCTTACAAAAACGTGACCTTTCAGTGATAAACGTTAAATTCATTTCCCCGCACAATGATTTACAGTTTCAGTAACTCAGTAAGTTTGGCAGTCAGATTCCCTAGTTAGGCGGTCAGGCTGAACAAAACAGAATGCGGTACTGCCTCAAAAGTAGCTGAACGCTTAAGAATATTGTCGTAGTAATGTATGAAATGGGAGTGGCTTGAATTCATCGCATTACTGTCAGCGACAAGGTACCAAAATATTTAGCTACTCTGAGGCTGACCGTGCTATTGTTACCTACTAAAAATATAAGTAGGTATAGTTGACCAAGTAATTGCTTGACCACTTTTGAACCTTATCCCTTTGTAATACGGTTGAAATGTGGTCAAGCAATTTCTTGGTCGACTATAATTACCGAGTTCGATCCCCTGCGGTCACCATGTACCATAATAAGTTTTTCTAACATTATGCTTTTTTTATACAGCGTAGGAAGACAAACAAACAAGTGGGTCACCTGATGGTAAGTGATCACCACCGCCCATAGACACCCGCAACACCAAAGGGATTGCAGATGCGTTGCCAGCCCAGAGGGCTATGGTGGAATACCTGTTGTGCCAGTAATTTCACCGGCTTTCTTGCTCTTCACGCCGGAACACAACAGTGCAAGCTGCTTAGCGGCAGGATTAGCAAGCAAGATTATCTAAATCAGGGGTTCCCAATCTTTTTAATACTACGACTGCGTCCACAAATTGTATTTTTCTTAACACTTTTTTAATACACTCTTTAGCCTTTAGCAGCACCCTTTGAAGGCGACCTGCGCGGATCGTCGCGCGACGCCTTCAAGCGGCGCACAGTTAGGGAACCCCTGACCTAAACTGTAGTAACCTACGCTTTTAGGGTGAGGGAAGACAATGAAGAAATCTGCACAATCATGTTAATTAATGTGTAACCAAGATCCTATCGGGCTGGTTTCGCTGAAACGGGGGTCATGGAAGTCAGATGGCAGTCGCTTTAATGTAATAACCTGACCTGTCAAAACTGGGATCATGGTTCCGTACTCTGAATTAAGAAACGGGAACAACGCTGGGAGGTGACTTTTATATTAAGTTAAAATCAAAACATTTCTAACACTCACCCTAAGAAGTCGTTAAGACTCTAAACAAACCCCATACCACTCAACTCCATTCTAGGAATAGCCTGCCTCCGAGAGAAGACGGTACCTAGCCTACAGTGGGAACAATCTTGATTCCTCTCACGCCCAATATTGCGGGATCGGCTAGTAATTTATTCAGACTCTGTGATTGCCACGGCTGTGCTTTCAAACTCGTGTTTGTTTAAGGGCAGGTAGCGAAGGAGATTTAGCTTTGAAACCTAAATTAATACAGAGAAACTGTAAAAGGTTGCCATCTTGAGAGACATTGGTTTGACGACGAAAACACGATTAAGACGAAATCGTTGTTTGAAACTTTCACGGTTCTGACTCATATTTGTTTTCTAAAATGGGGCTTTATGGCGAAAAGATTCGGTCAAGTGCGAGTCGGACTTTTGAACCGAAGGTACAGTTATTACAGAAAACATACAAATGAAAAAACTAATTTAAATTATCAAAATAAACACGATTTTTACATTTTTAATAGCAAATTATTACAATCTAATTGTACAAACATAACTTATAAAGATAAACTTAAAATAAAAACTATCATTTTCTTAAAAAAGTCCCCCCAAATCGTGCCCGGCTTTAAGGTCCCCATTACATCAGCCGCATTTCCCATTAAATAATAATCGATGCCATTTTGACGGCCTAGAGCAGGCATTGCGAACTTGTGGCACGCTTGCCGCAAGAAGCACGCAGCAGAAAATTACTATACTACTTTCATGTCAGATGCGTTATCAAGATGATAATAGTATATTTCCTTATTCACCTGGATTAGTCGATCAATGAACAGTCCACCTTCCAGCTGAGTGAACCCAGAGCTCCCAGAATCGGACGCTGTCAAGTATTTGCTTCCCAAATTGGAAGGGTTGGCGTATTTACGTTCTCAACTACCTTTTAAATTGAATGAAGATTCTCCTTCCCGATTCGCAATAGCGACTTGAAGATTGAATGCATGCTAAGGGTGGAAATGGGTCAATTATGACATTTGTCCGCGAGGGGGCCTTAATGGGGATCTTTGGAGTACTAAGGAAGAAGATAAAAGGATTTCCCTTGGAATTGCGCAAGTTATAGGTAGGCGGGGGCTGATTACTTAAATAAAGACTTAAAGTTTATTCAGGACAAGTGGTTATTCAGTTGGATGCCTCGAATGCTAGGCATTTTTTGTTTAGGATGTACAACCAGCCTCAGAAGTCGTTGAATAAATAAGAACCTCGTCGTAGTAACGTATGAAATGAGAGTTGCTTGAATTTGTCACAACTGAAAGCGACAAGGTACTAAAATGATCAGCTACTACTGAGGCTGATCGATTACAGTGACCTAGTAGACGACCGGATAGCTTAGTGGTTAGTGGCCCTGGCTACAAAGCTTGAGGTTCCGGGTTCGATTCCCCGGAGGGGCAAATGTTCGTATGATGGATACGAATGTTTGTACCCGATTCGTGGATGTTATATGTGTTTAAGTATGTATTTATCTACATAAGTATGTATATCCGTTGTCCAGTACCCATAACACAAGCAGCTGTAGTTGTTTACTTTGGGACTAGGTCAATTGGTGTTAACAGTCCCAAGATATTTATTTATTTATTTTTATTTATAGTGACCATTAAAGTCGGGATTAAGTGTCATCTTTCGGAAAGGAGGCAATTTATATGCTCTATGGTGATCCCTGGCTCCAATAGTGTACACCTACTGTGTTAAATATTTAACATGTAAAAATAACATTGTAATTTTGATTTATTTAAAAAATTACACCTCGTTCAGTTTCTTGTCGGCATCGGTAGCGAGTGGTAGGACCTTGTGCAAGGTCCATCCGGATAGCTACCACCATCTTGCTTGTTAATCTTGCCGCTAAGCAGCAGTGCTTGCACTGTTGTGTTCCGGTGTAGAGAGTAAGACAGCCGGTGTAATTACTAGCACAAGAGGTATTCTATCTTAGCCTTCTAGGTTGGCAACGCATCTGCAATCTCCTTGGTGTTGCGGGTCTATAGGCGGTGGTGATCACTTACCATCAGATGACTCACTAGCTTGTCTGCCTTCCTATTTTTTAAAAAAAAGTCGTCTCATCACAGGTTTTTCCGAAACGGTGGTTAAATACTTCCTGTAAACCTAATTCAATAAAGATATTTTGACTTTGACTCTGATGTTACACTCGTAAGCAGCAGCGCTTGCACTGTTATGTTCCGGCATGGAGAGCAAGACAGCTGGTGAAGTTACTGGCACAAGACGTATTCCATCTTAGCTATCTGTGTTAGCAACGCATCTGCAGTCTCCTTAGTGTTGCTGGTTTCATGGGCGGTGATGATTACTTACCGGCAGGTGACACACTGTCGTTGATTTGCTATTTTATACACAATAAATACAATCTTTTTTTAATCTCTAGTAAACATTGTTAAATTCTAAAGCCTTCATGTGGCCATGAAGCCTTAATGTCATTATACTCGCTTCAAAAAGCACATCCCTTCCAACTCACGACATCGTGCAAACAGAACATATATGCGTATTTATTAACGTTAATATTTAATATTATTAGACGCAATATAATTATTCGTAACCGAGATCGAATGAAACAAGTCAATAATAATCAAATTAATTTCGCTCACAACGAACTGTAAATTATAATACACGCACTGGGTTGTGAAATGTAGTGGATACAGACGGCAGGTTTAGAAAGCAAACAACGTTTTTTTTAGTTCAAAGTGGCGAATGAAGGAAGCACTTATGAATGTCATAAAATTTACTACCGGTTCGGAAACACCTCTGATGAGAAGATACCGGGAAGAAACTCAACGAGGTGTAATTTTTTATTTGAGTCAAAATTACAAGTTTATATCATTCACATAAACATATTTAACATCAGCATCACCATCTTGTTCGCTAATCCTGCCGCTAAGCAGCAGTGCTTGCACTGTTGTTTTCCGGCGTGAAGAGCAAGACAGCCGGTGTAATTACTGGCACAAGAGGTATTCCATATCTTAGCCCTCTGGGTTGGCAACGCATCTGCACTCTCTTTGTTGTTGCAGGTGTCTATAGGAGGTGGTGATCACTTACCATCAGGTGACCCACTTGCTTGTTTGCCTTCCTATGTTGTATAAAAAAAATAATCAGGCGTGCCACATTTTTTTGTATAAAATAGTAAACTAAACGAGCAAGTGAGTCTGATGGCAAATGATCTTCTTCTTCTTGTGGTGCCTCTCCAACTAGTGAAGGTTGGCAGTCAGCTCTGCGTATTTCCTCCGGTCTTTCGCGAGGTTGAAAAGCTCGGCGACACTTGAGATTCCGGTCCATTCCCGAATATTGCGCAACCACGACTTTTCCCGACGGCCCATCGCTCTTTTGCTTACCACTTTTCCCACCATTAGAAGTTGCAGGAGCTCATTTCTAAATAAATAAAAAATATCTTTATTGCCCATAGATACTTACCACGCCAAGGACGCTGTCAAAGAGTTGCCAACCCAGAGTGCTAAGGTGGAATACCTCTTGTGCCAGTAATGTCACCGACTGTCTTGCTCTCTGCGCCGGAGCGCAACAGTGCAAGCACTGCTGCTTAGCGACTGGATTAGCGAGCAATTTGGTGGTAGTACCTGCATGCTTCACACCCACTGAAATGGTATTTAAAACAGAATCAAGGAGTGCTAAGAGAATGGTGGAGGATAGAGGAAATAGGTTGCGTGTCCGTGGTGTCTGTGTGTCTGTGCTATCAGAATACGCGCCAGCGGGCACGTGCAATGACAGCCAATCAACGCGGCGAGATCAAAGGGATTAATTGACTCCATTACACCGACTCACTTACAGGGTGTTCACTAGGGGAGGACTTCGGACTTCCAGCTGACTTGTGACGTGACGAAAGCGCTTTAAAAATTATAAACAAGAAATCGAACAAATAAACCTGAAGCCTTAGGAGTAAGCTGAGGCAAAAATTATGAAACATACTTAATAAATATACATACTAAATAAACGTTATACTTAATGCCGTAGAACTAGGTTTGTATGTTTTTTTTTGAGATTTGTATAAGTACATTTTTTTATATTGTCTTTATTAAGAATATAAAACCTACAAATCTAGGTCTAAGACATAACAATAGCATACAAATAAAATCATGAGTATAGGTTAAGGTTTAGAAAGAAAGAAAGAAAGAAAAAATATTTATTTAAAACTATTCAACATAAAACATACAAAATACACACAACATGGACTAAATAAAAAAAACATTACGTTGAACAGAATCAAAAAGGGCCCCACTCAACATACTACCTCGGTAAACCGAGACGCTGATTTTCAGTGGGACCCTTGGAATTCCTAATGCTAAACTAAAAACTAATGGGCAATGACGACACGAACGAAAATGGAAAGTGCACTTAACAATTTACTTCAAATATGCATCAAATACCTCAGTTTAGGGGGAAGAAAACAATTTGACCATTGGCATACCATTCTCTTAAAGAAAAATCTTCACAGGGGAATAACAAATTATTGTGAAGAACTTAACCTAATTAAAAATACTAAACTTATTTATATGTACAAATTCTCCCAAATCTGTCCCCTGCGGTAAAATGCTAAGTGACTTAAGTGACATTTTGCTTTCTTATAAGGCCCTATAAGGTTGAAATAAACCTTAATTAAAACTGTGTACGTTCTTTGTAAAGGACAAACAGGCCTCTTTTATCTGTATATTTATAACTGGCCATTGTGAAACCTCGTGACAGCCCAGCTTGAAGAGTATCTGGAGTCAGTCGTCTGCCGTCCGCTGAGGCTGCTGCCGCGAGGTTCACCCAAAGATTCATGTAAAGTTTTAATTCATTAAATTAGTATTTCTCTCAGATTCCATCTATTATTATTTACAGTCCACTAGGTATTTTTCACTCTTTACACTTAATATCATGAGCAAATTAAACTTTAACCCAATAAACGTAAACACGTATTGAAAGCCTTTTAAAATAAGTCTGTGATCATCTCATTATTCCGGAGATCCCATAAGCGCGTCAATTTAAAACAAAACCCGGCAAGGGCGAGTCGTAATCGATTTCATGAAGGGTTCCGTAGAATATGCCGTCTTAATAAAAGATCTTTGGGATATATCCCGTCGCTGGTATACTGAGGTTTTAGTGAAATGTTTGTTATTTTGTACGTTTATGTAACTAGTGACCAGCCCTGGTTACGTATGGTTACAGGTAGGATGTAATGTACACAAAAAAAACCCTAGAACTAATTATATAGTATGGCTATGAAATCCGTACCGAAATGCGTTGCGTGGTTTAGAAGGAGAAGGCGGCCGAACATACACTATAGGGATTTAGGACAGACAGGAACGAATATCGACTATCCTTTACACTCGTACAGTCAAAGAATTTAATTTCCAACCCACCTAAGGTTCAATAGCATATAGCAAACTGTCACCATAAGAGCTATAGAGCAAGACGTTAGTTTGACATATCGACCTTAATGGATTGCAAATGTCAGACGACATTTCAACGAAATGGCTAGGGAATTAAATTCCTTGACTGTACTATGTAAAGATATTAAAGGAAATAAATATTATTCTCTAGCTTTTGCCCCCTACTTTGGAAGCGTATATTATGGATTACGAATATTTCTGATCAATTCGTGTCTTATACATATTTTTTTTATGAAATAGGAAGGCAAACAAGCAAGTTGGTCACATGATGGTAAGTGATTAACACCGCCTATAGACACCCACAACACCAAGAAGACTTACATAATTATAGAGATTAAATCAAATTTGGACTGATATGTTAATAAGGCCATAGGAGTGAAAGGCGCTCAGAGAGATGATTCTGAAAGCCGAGCGCTGCATTCGACGACGAACCAGCGGTGTCGCTCACGCTACATTGCACGAGCGAGACCAGCGCTACTTCGCCGTTGAACGCAGCGCTGACGTGACAGGACCGAGCGACAAGCGACAAAGTTATCACTTGTTCTAGACTCTTTAAACATAATACGGAACCCCAAACCCCTTACCAAAGCAAATTACTTATCCATTCCCCTTAATAAATCCTTTAAAAAAACTTATTCCGGCTGCAAAGTAAATTTACCGACCGAAACAAAACCTAAGAAATCCGTAATTATTTCCATGGAGATAAGGCAGCATTTTTCAATTTTCCCCTGGCTAAATCCCTTCGTTTATTTACAAGAAGCCTGTTTAATGTCACAAAAGTCTTCCGGAGGCCCTTCTGGGTGCTCGGAGGCCGTACCAACGTTTCTCGATGATTCCGGATTAAACCAGAAATGGGGCAGTGATGCTGATTTCTTACGGGGCAGAACAGGAAGGCAGTCGAGTGGACAGTACAGAACTAATACCATTTTAAGGTGAGCGCCGAGACTGACGAGGCTAGGGGTTCCACTCCACTCCGCACTGTAGGTACGCTCGGCTGCCTTGCCTACAGCATAGGCAAACCGCAGTAGCTTGCTCATCCTCGCCGTGTCTTTCGCATGTCAAACATGGTACAGTTACCATATGGGAGGTTTTTTTGGGTTTCAAACTTAAGCGTAGAACCGTTGTAGTTTCGTTTTGTCCATCTGCCCGTTGTATATCACTACATCATTGCATATTTTCCTAGAAAACTATAAAAGACACACAACCGAAATTGTGGACACTTACTCGTATCTATCCCACGCATAATGAGCAACTATAGGATGATACTTTTAAAACTAGAGAATACTTCTTTTTATCTAAAACACCGAGTCAGAAAACTAAAATTTCAATTTTTTTATACGATTTTTTTTCGACAGTCGAAAAGTATATTCGAGAACAAACAGTACCGGAATCTTAAAGTCATCATTTCGATCTCGGGGTCCATTGTTCCACAAAACAATGGGAACTTCGTTAAAGTTAATACTTCAGAATGGCCCCATCCCACTAGCGGCCGTCGCGCGACTCAAGGTGCTTTTGGGATTCGTTTTATCAATCCTTAGCCGGATATAGCCAAGCAGGTTTACTTTCAACCAAAGGCTACCTAAGCATCTGCTCCTGATTTCAATCAGTCAATCAATTGTCTATTTTTAGTGTAATATTTTCCCTAATTATTTAGTTCTATTATGCGATTTATTACGGTTTTTTAAATGTTAATAGTATTTAATGCAACTGATGCATAATGAGGGGTCTTAAAACACGAGTGTGGTTTTATTTTTCATAATAGGATCACACGAGTGTTTTAAGACCTAATTATGTACAGTTGCATACATTACTTTATCTACACACATATCATAAGTACTCTATGATGGGTTCAGAAGCCATAGGGCAATGACCTGCATTGCTACTAGCTACTAGTGCTAGGTACCTATTAAATATCTATAGACTGTACACATTAAATTAATGTAATAAAAAATGAATTTGAATAAATATAGAAACAAATTAGAAAAATTCTCATAATAATATTGGTTGTTATAATGCTGGTCATTGCCTACGGTTGCTGAACGCATTATAGAGCATTTATGATATATGTGTAGATAAAATGGATAATAGAACACTTGCTAACCATATTAAATTTCTAGCCTGCCTGGTGCGGTTTAGCAGTATTGAAACCTTGAAACTGTTAGACTACGAACTGTTACAGTTGCAGGCAAACAAGTTGTGCATAAATCGAGTGGCGGGGTATGGTATTTGTACGGCTACTGAGCAGTCAAGGTCAGTAAGTAAGTAATAACTTTATTGCACAGAACAGTAGAATTATAAATAACAATGTTGGTGATACAAATTAAAAAAATTGTGCACACGTTATGGTAAAAAAAATCAACAGAGATCCCCAAACTAGGCAAAGCCTGTATATTGGGCGATCAGTTTGTGTTTAAAAATTAAGAGTTTACCAACTATTCGATTTAATCTAACATGCCAAACCAAAAACAGAAAGAATAAACAAATGCAACAAGTTCAGTACGGAGTTCAAGGGCAACTGACAGGAGTCAGGCACTTAAATGAACTAAATTAAATTTTTAGTACCGCCTCAGTCCCATCATAGTCCAGCGTCAACGACCAGTCAGTAATCATTCGTTTACATATCGTCACCGAACAATCCTTAACATTACAAAGCAGTAGAACAGAGTTATAAACAGTGCTCAAGATGTTTGCCGGGAACTGTATGTCACATGTCTCGGTAACGTTTAATTATGCTAAGTGTTGCCGTACAACTTTTGTGTCGTCATTAGTCATTAGCTTTTAGTTTAGATTAAGAATCTCAAGGGTCCCACTGAAAATCAGCGTCTCGGTTTACCGAGGCAGTATGCTGAGTGGGGCCCTTTTTACCCAACTGTGCGACGCAAAGATGGGTAATGTGTTTATTGATTCTGTTCAACATAATATTTTGTTTTTTGTACTCTGCCCGTGTTGTGTGTATTAAGTTTTATTTTGAATAGTTTTAAGCGTTTTTTTCTTTTCTTTTCCTTTCTTTCTTTCAATTCATTTATTTCATCAAACTTTAGTTTATAAAAAATTAAGTACACAAGTATCTGGGTCATTTTGATGATCACCGCCGCTAATGAGAACCAGATACGTCAAGGAAATCGCTGGTACTTTGCCGGCCTTTAGCCTGCTCCTTTCGTTGTTTAACTTCTATAATATATTGCGTCTCCATTAACACAGCTATGTCCATTCAAAACAGGACAATTGCAGGACAAAGCTAGGTTAACTATAAAATATCGTCGAATTTAACCACTTCAACAAGCAAAACCGCTTTTAACCGGATTAATTAAAGCGTGAACCGGTTAAAATTATCGTTTTACTCGAACCTAGTATCAGCAAATACGCTTACCCGCCGCGGTAATATTATAAATAATACATTTAAAACTAACCTCTGGAACACGCTGTACCATACAAAGTCAACATATTATTCAGATTAGGCTTACAGGTAGCACTTATGAATTTCATAAAATTTACCACCGGTTCCGAAAAACCTCTGATGAGAAGATACCGGCAAGAAGCTCAACGAGGTGTAATTTTTTAAATAAACCGACTTTAAAATGTTATTTTTACATGACATGTGTTTTTGGCCTAGTTAAATAAATAAATAAATGTGTACATACTGTGTTTTTATATATTTTTTGTTAACTGCGTATTAAATATTTAACACAGTAAAATTATATAAAGAATTGACTGCGGATGATATCGCAAATACCATAAAATTAAGCGAAGTACATTGCTGCCTTTGGATAGAAGTTCAACTGTCTGTTATGGTCCAAAGAGGCAATTCAATACAATACAATATGCTTTATTGAATACCACATTACAATTTGAGAGAATTTGCAATTTGGCAATGTTTATCGAAAACGATCTTTGTCGACTGATGTCGACTAATAGAAGCAAGCTTTTAGTAATTGTACTGTACTTTATGTACCTACTCCTAAACACATTTTATATGGTAGTTCGTGAATTTTCATTACAGATGATACCGATGATATTAAAGTTCACGCATAAATTAAAATTCAACTTAGATTGGTGGACACTGCAAGTATTAAATATGTACTGTTTTTAGGCTTGTTAAAACAAAATAACTTGTATGGCTGCCTGGATATGACTGGGTTTTGTTAAATGCCTGTTTAACCCTAAAATACATTAATTAGAAGCTTCGCTTGCAGAGCAATCGGCAGTTAACAGTTGTTGTGCTTAGTTTCCATTGTACGATTAAAAAACGACCGTCAATAAAACTTTGAAGGTTAATTCTGGACCAGGCCTTTTTATGGCATAGGGAGGCAAACGAACATGTGGGTCAACTGATGGGAATCAGCGCCCCAAAAGATCCCAATAGGTTCTCAGGTACGCGCTTTTAAGTCCCCTTAGGCTAATTCTGCACGCCGGTATTTTGTAAGTGTGTGGTACTGCCTCGGTCGACCTGGCCTATTCGTATAACAACCAGCAACAACTGGTGACAATGTGAAATTACCACTATTCTAAGTAAGTGTTAGCCTTTCAAATAAGTTCTGTTTTTTGTTTTTACATTATATCTTATTTATCCTCTTTAATGTTTATCGTATCGTATGACAAAGTAACCGCGCCCGTATTAGCATATTATAGTTTTTCGAGCCGTCCCGACGGTTTATCGCGGTCGACAAAACGGCCCTTATCCGCCCCTCGGTTTATGTCCACTGCGGGTTTACTACTTCATGTAGGAAATTGATTCTTGAGGCACTTGCTGGTACAGGGTTTTTTGGCGTAAGTTCCGCCATTGCTCCTGATTTCGAGGGTGTATGGGAGGCGAGGATGAAAGCTGTGAAGATAGTTTTACAAATAAGATGGCAGTAGAGAAAGCGAATGGTACTAAACTTTGGCAGTCTTACCTCATATTTACGTAGTGAAACGGGATTTTTTATATTGTGAAATTGAGTTTTTTGACGATTTCTGCTCCATTGGGGATTATGTCCCGTTTGTCCCGATGAATTAAAGAATCCGTCGAATACCGATGTATTAAAGAGGGATTGAACTCATCTAAATACCATAGCCAAGAATACTTTTTTGCAACTTTCGAAGACATGGCACAGCCGATATATTTCGATGGTTGAAGAAGCCAAAAAGATCTTAATATGACTCTTTTATCAAGAAAGAGCCTGTGTGGATTTTTTGATCTATCGGGTGTCCAACTACCTCTGATGCGGAGTGTACAAAGTATGCTTAGCTCAAGTTTTTTGCCATAAAGTAGGAAAGCGAACGAGCAAGTTAGTAACCAGCAAAACCAAGGAGATTGCAGATGCGTTGCCAATCGAGCAAGATTGTAATATCGATCCGGATAGTTGTGGTCCTACAACCCGTTGTTCGTATTGCAATGGCGGTGGTAGTCACTTTGCATCAGTTTTCTTTGTTTCCATAAAAAATAAGTATACTTCGGCCATGTATAGTGAAATGCTCGTGCTTGCTAATTCAGCCGCTAAGCAGCAGTGCTTGCACTGTTGTGATCCAGATTGTAGAGCAAGACAGCCGGTGATATTACTGGCGCCAGAGGTTTTCCGTCTTAGGCCTCTGCGTTGGCAACGCATCTGCTAATTCCTTAGTGTTACTGGGTCTATAGGCGGTGGTGATAACTTATCATCAGGGGACGCACTTGCGCGTTTGCCTAAGAAGTATAACTCACCGTCCTTTCTTTGTATTTAAAATTTTCGACCAATACCTTAAACATTGCTTAGTTTATCACTGTTCGATAAATAGTGGACTGTAAGACTTTAGAGGAAGGTGCATGCGCCTTGTTACCTGGTGGTTGTTGATCGCCGCCGTACCTTCAGGGGCCCCTGGTATTGGTCCTGCTCCTTGCAAACACACGCTGAGGCCACAGGAACCGTCCTGACCACAATTCTAGGCACTAGGCACTTGCACGCAATAGATTTATAATTTTGAAAGGCAGAGCTCGAAAAACGTGTGCTCTTAGTCGCTTATAAAAAAACGGAAGGGCGCCATCTACATGGATATGACGTCACACAGTGGAACCGATTGAACTGCGTTTCTTTTTACGCTACACTTACACAACTATTACTTAAATACTAAACATACCGGCCGCCTTAGAGCAACCGGCTCTAACTTACATAGAGCTAGTATATCCTACACTAACACGAAGATGGGTCCGGTAGCGGACAGATCTTCACTACAGCACGCTTAGTAACGCCATGTGCAGTGCGCACAGTGACCACGCGCACCACGCCATCGGCGCCGGGGTGCGTCTGTGCAATGACTCCGAGCCGCCACTGCATCGGCGGCACATTGTCCTCCACGAGAACTACTACTGAGCCGACCTTTACATTATCCCTCGACACTTGCCATTTGGGACGCTGCTGCAAAGTATGCAGATATTCTTTGCTCCAGCGTTTCCAAAAATGCTGAATCATATTAGTTAAAAGTTGCCACCTAGTCAATCTATTAACGTTTGTATCCATGAGGTTTGGTTCAGGAATGGCTAGAATTGGTTGCCCAATAATAAAGTGCCCAGGTGTCAGCGCTTGCGGATCACTCGGGTCGCTACTTAGAGGGCACATCGGCCTCGAGTTCAATATCGCCTCAATTTGACACATGACCGTATGAAACTCTTCGTAAGATAATGACTGTTGCCCTACAACACGTTTGAGATGATATTTAAAGCTACGGACTTGGCGTTCCCACAAACCACCCATATGCGGAGCGTAAGGCGGATTGAAATGGAATTTAATTTTTTGATTAACGCACTCATGATTAACCTTAGTTTTAAATTCATCCGATTTACACAATTCATGAAACTCCGAAAGAATTTTATTGGCTTTAACAAAATTGCGACCACAGTCACTAAACAAGTCTGTACAGACGCCGCGCCGGCTACAAAATCTCTTCAGAGCTCCTATAAAGGCTTCAGCGGTCAACGAATTTACTAATTCTAAATGAACTGCGCGAGTTTGTCCACATACAAACACACAAACCCAAAATTTGGTCAATTTTGAATTTCGTTGCTTACCTAATTTTATTAGAAAATGCCCGCAATAGTCGACGCCGACCTTTAAAAATGCACGACATTGTTGAACACGAAATGCCGGCAGGTCACCCATCATAGGTTCTACGGGTTTAGGTTTATTTCTAAAACAAGTCACACATTGAAATACGCGGCTCTTAATCACACTGCGTGCTGATAAGATCCAATATTTTTGTTGCAACAGATATTGCAGCGTTTGAGGACCGACATGCAAGTTAATTTTATGATAATAATCTATAATGAGCAGAGTTATCGGATTCTTCTTGGGAAGGATCAGTTGATGCTTAGCCTCAAAATCCAATGATGATTTTGACAACCGGCCGCCAACGCGCAACAAACCGGACTCATCTATAAATGGTTTCAAACGCTGAATAGTTGTTGAACACTGCTTATTCTTCTTTAAACATTCAAAAACGTCATGAAATTCATTTTGCTGTACGACTCTGATTAGACATAATAAAGCGTCGTCTAATTCCGCGATTGAAATAAATTTCGATTTGTTTTTGTCATCATTAAAACAATTAAATTTAAACCGAATACACCAAGCTGTTACCTTTAAAAGTTTTGACAAATCAGAGTACCTACTTAACAACTCTGTAAGATCAGTGAAGGAAGAAAATGACTTCACAGCGCGCCTTTCACTTTCCAACACTTCAGTGTCAATGTTGCTACGCACCTCAGACATAGACACAGACTGAGGCCACTCTTCGGTTGGTCGCGACAGCCACTGTGGCCCGCGCCACCACAACTCATGCTGCACCAATTGCGAAGGCAGAACTCCTCGGGAGGCACAGTCTGCTGGATTGTGAGCTGAAGGCACGTGGAACCAATTCTCAGGGGAGACGTTAGTTTGGCACTCACTCGCTCGATTGGCCACAAATGTTTTATATTCGTACGACTGGCCTTTGATCCAGGCCAAAGCTATTGTGGAATCGGTCCACGCGCACACTCTATCGATCTTCAGCTTCCCCTCATAGACTGACAACACATATTTCAAAAGTCGAGACACAATAACTGCACCACACAACTCCAAACGCGGCAAACTTATGCGCTTAAGCGGGGCAACTCGTGATTTTGAAATTAATAAATGAGTATTCCACACACCTGTACTATCTAACACACGCAAATACACAACACCAGAAAACCCTAACTCGGAACTGTCTGAAAATCCGTGGAGCTCTACACACACAAGGTCCCTCAAAACGTATCTCTCTAGTCTGATCGCAGACACTAGCGGTAGCTCACCAATATAACGTAACCATACACTTTGCAGATCATACGGTAGAGGCTCGTCCCAGGTAACACCTAAAACCCACAACTTTTGCATCAAACACTTAGCAAATAGTGTAACCGGACACAACCATCCTAGTGGATCGTAACACTTAGCGATCTGTGACAGCACTGCTCGCTTCGTACACTCCTGAGTTCCAGACGAAAAATTATAAAGGAACTGATCACTCTGCGGATTCCACTGCACTCCCAATACTTTAACGACACCTTCGTCGTCAGCAGCTGAAAACGAAACACACACTTCCTTGTCACAATCTGGAACGTCATCAAGAAGAGACGGGACATTACTTGCCCACTTACGCACCGAAAAACCACCTGCGGCGCACAATCGCATTAGATCATTCTTAAGCTCACGTGCAGACTGTAGATCCGCCTCCCCGCTGACAACGTCATCGACGAACACATCGTTGATGAGTACAGCGGATGCGCGCGGGTACTTCTCCTTTTCGTCAGTAGCCAACTGCTGCAACGTCCTTATCGCAAGATAAGGAGCTGAGGAGAGACCATAAGTTACTGTGCGAAGCCTAAACTCCTGTACTGGTGCGGACGGACACTCACGCCACAATATGCGTTGATAGTCACGATCAGCTTCGTGTACCAAAATTCCACGAAACATTTGCTTTATGTCGGTTATAAATACAACTTTGTGAAGTCTGAAATCCAACAAGATCTTCTCAATGTTCTGTTGGAGCTTGCGACCCACCAATAGTTCATCGTTGATCGCCACGCCGTTACTCGACTTCATCGAGCCGTCGAACACGACACGTAGCTTCGTCGTAGAACTCGACTCTTTAACTACACAATGATGAGCAATATAAAACGGCTTTACTCTACTAATCGATGGATTCTCCACGAGCTCCATGTGTCCTGCCTCTAAATAATCCTTCAAAAAATCAGAGTACGCCTGCTTTAAAGAAGCGTCACGAGCCAGCCTTCTCTCTAAGGAATGAAGTCGCGAGAGAGCGATCTCCCGGGATTCGCCTAAGTTCGGACAGTCGTTCTTAAACGGGAGTCGAACAACGTATCTACCCGTCTCGTCACGATGATGTCCTTGAATGAAAATATTTTCGCAACGTATCTCCTCAACACTAAGAGGGGGTCCGCGCGATGGCTCTGACTCGACTTCCCAAAACCTCCTCAAAATAGCATCAAGACTCTCTTCAAAAGTCATCGAAGCAAAGGACACGCTTTCCAGGGACTTTAGGTTCTTACCAGATGTACCGCCTATCACAAGCCATCCGAACACACTATTGATAGCAGACGGAAAACCATCAGAACCTAACACTCGCCCGTCACGTAAAATACGCGGATATATTTCCGCTCCCAGTAAAATATCTATTCCCGCAGGGCAGTAGAATTTGGGGTCAGCAAATTTCAAATGGTCCAAATGTGACCACTTGTCACGAGATAAAATAGTACTAGGTAGAAAACCAGTAATTTTGTTCAAGACCAGACAGGGAACACAAAATTCGTCATCACCGTCAGTAGGTAAAATCACACACGAAACAACACTTTTCGCCTTACCTACATCAGACATACCGAGACCACTAACCGGCACACACACACGCCGACGCGGTAAGTCTAGACGACTCGCAAATTGTGACGTCATAAAAGACGATTGGGAACCGGGATCCAACAAAACTCGAGCGAGTTCCGTGCCTCCATCGCTACGGCGCACGCGCACCACGCACGTCGACAGCAGCGCGGCCGAGCTCACACACTCCGAGCTCTCCATAGCCGCATGGTTCACCACGCCCTGCTGCGCCTGCGCGCCGACACTCGCATCAGTCTTGCTCCCTACGGCACTCGCACGAGCCACACTGGAGTGACGCCTTGCCCCAGACTGGGACGCCTCCTGCCCGTGAGCACCATCACGCGTAAAATGCAAAAGTTTGTTATGCGGCCTATCGCACTTGTCGCATAACGAACCCGATTGACACTCATGAGAAGCATGTTTGTCACTAAAGCAGTTAAAACACAAACCGAATCGTTTAACCAAATTCATTCGTTTAAATGGAGTTAAAGTTAAAAACTTCGAGCACTTAATCAATAAATGCTCAGCGCCACAAGAAATACACACTCGATTGTAGTCGACATGAGCGGCAAAAGAATTGGTGCTCTTGTTTTTATTCGAACCCGCATAACCACTAGTAGGCAGTGACCGCCGAGAGCCCTGAAGAGATGCTTCACACGCATGCATCTGTTTCGCCAGAAATTCCATGAACTTTGTATAAGTCGGATAATCGCGGCCGTCGTCTAACGATAATTCATAACGACGCCTTGTTTCACTATCTATTTTCTTTAAAACAATGTGCAACAATAAAAAACTCCACTCCGTCGTAGGAAAACCTAATGCCTTTAACGCACCTAAATTCTCAGTCAAGGTATTCATCAGCCGTTTCATCCCGTCAACGTCAGTGTCACTACGCAAAGGCACTAAATTAAGCAGCGCGTCCACATGTCTATTTGCTATACGACGCTTATCCGAATACCTATCCTCTAATGTTTTCCAAGCGATATCAAAATTCTCACTTGTTAACGGTAGGCACTTAATTAAACTAAACGCCTCGCCTTGCAAACTTGAACGAAGATACTGGAATTTTTCAATTTCTGACAAACACTTGTTATCTTTTATAGTCGAACAATAAAAATCATTAAAGCTATTCCACTCAGAATATTCACCCGAAAAAATCTGCAAAGGCAATTTGGGTAATCGTACATTGCTCTTATTGTTGCTCATTTGAACACTATCATCAATTTTACGATCCAAACTTTCTAAATGTTCGCACATAGATTTACGCTTTACGAGCTTTGAATATTTTGCCCGAATATCATATAATTTATTCATAAACGAATCACGCACTGCTTCCTGATCAGACTCATTAAATTGTTTTAACGACAAAAGTTTTTTCTCGATTTCTTTCTGCGTATCTTCAAACTGCAAGCGAATCAAATCTAAATCACTATAACCTGCTTCTAATTCCTCAATATGATTAGTACGTTCATACTCAAGAAGCCGATCTAATTGCTTGCAGATGAATTTCCGATGAAAAATCAATTGTTCTAAGTCCATTCTCACGAAAACAAAACGTTAACACGAGTAGTAAAATGCCAACTCAACTTACTTGAATGTTGTAAACAATCCAGTAAAGGGATAATATAACACGGCTCAATTATATTGAAAACACACCACCTCAATATTTCAAGCTATGGTGACACCACACAATTCGGTCGCGTAATACTTAGGCAAACTCGAAAGTTATTACGTTTTAATTAATATTCAGGAATAAAACTCATGTACTACGTGGTCACTGCTTACACTAAATGCACAATATAACACTAAATTTCGCGTTATTAATTCTTCAGACACACTAAGAAGATTTTACAATAATAACAATAAGCGAGAACAAAGACGCGTTCCGTTCGACTAGCGAGTTATTCGAGTTGCGAGCGCTGCGGGTACACAGTCTACCCGACATTCAAAATATGAAATGACTATTCTTGAAATCAAGTTTAACCTTTTTAGTTTGACACACTTTTATCCTACTAAATAACCACACATAAAACTTGATATACTTTAACTTTGGAAACCTATTAATTACTTAGTAAAATTCTACGCACCAGAATATTTATGAACTAAATAATTGAACACAAAAGGTTCTTAAGCAAAGTTACAATAATTAGTCAAATTGTGGGGTCCGGACTATTCATGCTGCAAAGACTAATGTAATTCTCAAAAAGCCTAAAATGTAGGTACTTAAATGCGGTTTGATGTGGGAGACTTCATCGTGTTGTCTATTTATTTATATTTATATATATAACTAAATATAGACATATATTGAGTTGTTATTGTTATATTACTGATTTTGTTGGATTTTCACCAATTTTTTTTTTTTTTTTGACATGAATATTTTTATTCTTATATTCTTTTGACATTCGGAGACTATACATCTCCAAGTAATATTGTACAATTTGACCGTGGAGGCGTTTTACACCTCTGCTAAGCATAGATTAAGGTAATTAATTTGTTTTGACCCTTAGAGACTATACATCTCTAAGTTATTTAGACTAAGTATTTGATCAGGGACCACATACATCCCGATTCTAATTTCTTTGACCTGGGGACCCTATACATCTCTTGGTCAATCTGTACTAGTGCCAGTTCGTTCAATGTGCTTAAAGCTTGCTGTGCTATTTATTATCTTTTTTTTTTTTTTTTTCTCACACTTTATGTGAACTATTGTTATGTTTGTGTATATTGCTCTGTAATCTTGTTTTCAAAAGAGAAGAAAAAAAAAGATAAACTGCTGAGTTTCTTGCGGCGTTTCTTCTCAGCAGATTCTTCCATTTTCCGAAGCGCTAGTAGATTCAGACATGTAAAAGAGCCTATATGGCCTACTTGCAAAATAAATTTTTCATTTTCATTTTCATTTTCATTTTCAATATGGACGCCGT
Organism: Ditula angustiorana; assembly: GCA_963691745.1. Taxonomy (NCBI): domain Eukaryota; kingdom Metazoa; phylum Arthropoda; class Insecta; order Lepidoptera; family Tortricidae; genus Ditula; species Ditula angustiorana. The sequence continues at coordinate 468,135 of OY829497.1, read as the reverse complement.
AACACAGTTCAATCGTTACACCACGAATTAAACGCGACGTAAATTTTTGAAAAAAACGAAACCGAATTTTGAAAACTGTAATTCAAAATTTCATCGGGTCGAAAGGACCAAAATATGTTCGATAAATAGTGGACTGTAAGACTTTAGAGGAAGGTGCATGCGCCTTGTTACCTGGTGGTTGTTGATCGCCGCCGTACCTTCAGGGGCCCCTGGTATTGGTCCTGCTCCTTGCAAACACACGCTGAGGCCACAGGAACCGTCCTGACCACAATTCTAGGCACTAGGCACTTGCACGCAATAGATTTATAATTTTGAAAGGCAGAGCTCGAAAAACGTGTGCTCTTAGTCGCTTATAAAAAAACGGAAGGGCGCCATCTACATGGATATGACGTCACACAGTGGAACCGATTGAACTGCGTTTCTTTTTACGCTACACTTACACAACTATTACTTAAATACTAAACAATCACGTTTTGCAATAAATGTCTAAAATGACGTACGGCCCAATTCAATCAGTGTAATTGCAGCGTGAAGTTCCATTTGACATGCGCCAGCGCAGCGTGCGTAGGCCATTCTGTTGTTTGTGGTTGTTGTCGACATGTGGCTCTTGTGGATTGTGCTGGTGGTTGGTGCGATGTGTGAAAAGAATGGTAAGTTGAATGCGATTGTCCAAAAAGGAAGTGGAGCGTACATTTTCAAACTGTAGACCTTTGGTCGACTTTGGTGTAAGTATTATGGCGTGTCTTTTTGTTTACTATAATGATGGTAGGTATGATAAAAGGTGAGCGGATATAAAAAAATTTGGTGTTTTAAATTATCAGATTTTTTTTACAAAAGAATTGCTAGATAAATTACATTAAAGGTGTGAAGTTTGAATGTACCCTAAATTTCTTTGGGGTTCATATATGTACTATATACCTTTCCTTGGATGTTTAAAATTTATAATATTAGAAAGATTGCGTTAAAAACAAAGAAAAAACTAAGCTTGACGATGTCTTCAACTACGGAGGTTTATTACGGCGTACTGATCTGTGATACTGATACATAAAATAATCATAAATAAACAATACGTTTAAAAATGTGTTAAAACAGACATAAAGTAAGTAAATATCAGAAGAAAATCGTTTTTACGGTTTCGTATGTACCTCAAAAGGAATAAAGGATACCTTATATGATCACTTTGTTGTCTGTCCGTTTATCTGTCTGTTAAGATCCTTTTTCTCAGGAACCTGTGGAGTTTAAATTAATATCAAATACTCAATTTTGTAGTCAATTAGAGTTGTGAAAAAATCAAAATTCTAAGTCAACGCAGTCAAAAGACATGGCCGTTTATGCCGCATATATACATATATAAATATATACATTTGCAAGGAAACCAAAAGAATATAGTTGTAGGATACGTCCCGTTGACCTAGAACTATGAAATTTGGCAAGAAGCAAGGTCTCACAGCACAAATAAAAGAAAAAATCCGGAAACAGCTTAGTGCTGCAAACAAAACGTCTGGCTATACATGGAGGAGTGTTAGTGGCGACACTTATTTTTAATAGTGAAAGTTGGGTATGGCAAAAGAGACAACAAAGTCGAATGGATGCAGTGGAAATGAAAGCGTTGAGAACTATGTGTGGTGTAACTTTGAGAGATAGAGTAAGGAATGAGGTGATAAGAGAGAAATGCGTAGTGAAGGAAGATGTAGTAATGAAGATTTGAGAAACCTAATATGTTAAGATAGATGGTTTGGGCATGTAGAGAGAATGGATGAAGAAATAAAAGAAGGATGAAGGGATCGTGAATGGAAAAATGAGAAGGGGAAGACCTCAGCGAACGTACTCAGACCAAATTAGAGACATTCTAGAGAAAGGCCAGGTCAGGAGTACCCTTAATCGAGGAGCATGCATGAAGAATGTTATGAGAGTAAGTGAAGCAAAGATTGTATGTCAGGACCGTAGCAAATAGAAATCCTTGGTCTCTGTCTACCCCTCCGGGAAACAGGCGTGAACTTATGTATGTATGTGTGTACAATTTATTCAAAATTTACATAGCCTATTCTATTATAGAAAAGATCAAATTGTATTGAATTCATCGACTCTTTTCTTTTTAAACTAAATAGGTTTGATGCATCAAAGTCATATACTAAAATCATATAACTACATTCATATTTTTTCAGACAGAAAAACTTAAATGATAAAGATAAATTTGCGGGTGGTAGGACCTTGTGCAAGGTCCGTTCGGATCTCTACCACCATCTTGTTCGCTAATCCTGCCGCTAAGCAGCAGTGCTTGCACTGTTGTGTTCCGGCGTGGAGAGCAAGACAGCCGGTGTAATTACTGGCACAAGAGGTATTCCATCTTAGCCCTCTGGGTTGGCAACGCATCTGCACTCTCCTTGTTGTTGCAGGTGTCTATAGGCGGTGGTGATCACTTACCATCAGGTGACCCACTTGCTTGTTTGCCTTTCTATGTTGTATAAAAAAAAAAAAACTTTACACAAAAAGGAACAAATAATATTTTAAATTAAAGCAAAGTTATTCTTTTTACTTTATACATCATGTTCATCAAATCATAGTCAAATTCACAATCTGTGAAATAAACCGTTAAATTATAACATGACTATGTACTGTTTCAGTCCATCTGTTTGAAATCTGGGCAATTGTAGAACTTCGTCGCAATAACTCAACGCTGTGACACTATCGGTTTTGTTGTCAAACGTCATATTGCAGTTTAATAATAAAAATTCTACATTAAAGTGGCACATGATTTATTTCAAAATCAGTCATGTCCAATCCAAACAGTCATAAAACATGTTTTTTATGAAGGAGGTATAAAATGTAAACATGATTAAATTAAAACGATCACGTAATCTGTTAAAACGTGAGTTTAATAACTGAGCGAGCTGAGGCTGCGTAAATTTATTATTCACTTTATCTACACGCATTATAGAGCAGTAATGCTATAATGCGTTCAAAAACCGTAGGAAATGACCAGCATTATTACTACCAATTTCATTATGGATCAGTTATCGATACGAAATGTCAATTCAGTATGATTTTAATGTAAACGCACGATATTTGATCTCGAATGACATGATAATAGGGACTTCATTCGTTTGTCTGTCTGTCTGTCTTCTAAGTCAAAGCGATCAAAAGATACAGCCGTTTATGCTGCATGTCTTATACATTTGCAAGGCACTTAAAAATCTATGGGCTGTTCCCGTTGACCTAGACCTATGAAATTTGGCAAGAAGCAAGGTCTCACAGCACAAATAAAATAATAAATCCGATAACCGTAAATTTGTAATTACGTTGGTACGCCCTCGGAGCGCGAGTCCGATTCGCACTTGGCCGGTCATATTGGAATATGTCAAGTTTTGGAGACATGTACTCACTGACCTATGAACTTCTAGTCAGCGTTTAAAAAATGGTCTCATAAGTCGACCAAAAAGTACAATAAATCGACAATCGCTCGCGCTGTCACTCTGTCAGACCGACGGCACTGCTGTCAATACTATTATTTTGTAAAAAAACCTGTTTGCAACGCAAATTAATAAATTATTATTTTATGCAGTTAGACGTAAAATTGTAAATCCATTGACCATGAATGGTAAACTAATAGTTTGCATTTGTAACATTGGCGTCAACCTGTATTCTCATGTCGGGCCGTTTTTCTGCTGTCATTTAATATGACACTGTACATCTATGCATTATAATATCATTGCCTGTACTGATTTGACTGTAATTCTGTATTCTGTGTAATGTAGGTTATATCCAGTGAAACATAAGTCAAATTTGTATTGTATTGTATTTGTATGTCAACATGTGAAATAAATAAGTCGTAAAAGGATCGTGTTATCTTTGTATTTTTACATTTAGCGCCATTACATTTAGCGTGTCGAGTTACGTAATATATCTAAAACAGCCAAGTGCGAATCGGACTCACGAATCTAGGGTTCTGTATACCAAAACAATAATACTTGTGTTATATGTTTGTATATCAACTAAAACTACCCTTCGAAGAAAACTAACCGAGCTCCAAAACTAAAGTTTGAGAAGGATTTTAAATGATACCTAAAAAAACCGCTAGTCAGATTTTTTTTCTATAATATTCTGTAACATTTGCATATTTATGCCTACTGTAATTATTTCAGTTTTTCTGCTTACAAACTTCGTAGATAACTATTTATTATTTTTTATCAAAAATAAGAAATCGACAGAAGTAGTTGTTTCAACATTCCTTTGTGACAGACAAACATGTGAACAGAGGGACGCGCATCAGAAAGGGCCACTTGTTTTCTTTGGGTGCGGAATCCTACAAATTATGACTTAAGTGAGAAATTAACCATTGACGTAACGAAATGCAATACACTATGCTTCAGCTTCAGACGTTATTTCAGGTCAAACTTTCACAATTAAAACAATAAACTAAAACAACCAGTTTTTTATGAAATAAGAGGGCAACCAAGCAAGAGGGTCACCTGATGGTAAGTGATCACCACCGCCTATAGGCACCTGCAACAACAAAGAGAGTGCAGATGCGTTGCCAACCCAGAGGGCTAAGTTGGAATATCTCTTGTGCCAGTAATTACACCGGCTGTCTTGCTCTCCAGGCCGGAACATAACAGTGCAAGCACTGCAGCTTAGCGGCAGGATTAGGCTGCGTTTCCACCAGAAATGTGCGAGGATGCGTAGCGAGGGATGTGTTTGTAAAGAACCAATGAGCCGTTTCCACCAGAGCTGTGCAGACCGAGGCGAGATAAATGAAGCGAATCTATTGGTTCTTACAAACACATCCCTCGCTACGCATCCTCGCACATCTCTGGTGGAATAGCAGCCTTAGCGAGCAAGATAGTGGTAGCGATCCGGACGGACCTTGCACAAGGTCCTACCACCCGCAGATTTCAACGAACTGGATGAGGTTCTCCTTTTTTGGAGTCGGTTAAACATAGAATCCAAGCCAAAAGTGCTTTTGCATATTCTTCATAAGAAACAATTGCGTTAGGTGCACAAAATATTCCATAGTGATTCGTAACATTTATGGGATTTTACATTTAAGATTAACTTGATTCAATATCCTAGGAATATTTTCATTCATATTGAAATTCGTTTATTCATTGCTTTGATGGGTATTTTAAAGTCTAAAATCATACCATAACATTTCCCAAGATGAAATCCTGTAGTTGAGAGCATTGAAATATTGAAATACTTAGCAGTAGACAAAATAACACCATTGCTTTAATACTACGTCCTAATTAACTACAACTTAACCAAATATAGTTTAAAATTAAAATTGTAATGACAACATAAAGAAAAATTAGGGCAATGGCAGGACTTGAACCTGCAACATCAGCATTCCGTGCCTTGCGTTTTCCAATTTCGCCACACTGCTGCTGCCCTACCCTGCTAATTTTTTAATGTGCTTCGTCTTACGGTCATTACATTATTGATTTTAAGGGTACAACTACCCTCGGTGTCATCTAAATGAAACTATTTAACAAGTTATCATATTTAACTGGGTACCTTTACAGCAAATATAGTTGTAATAAATAAGTTTTATAGTGTTTTTAAACATTACAATAAATAATAAATAGTTTTTCATTATGTAAACTTTAACATTAATAATTTAAAGTAATAAAAACAGCACGCTTAGAAAAACCATGGCAAATAGTAAAAATAAAGATTGCATGATTGATTCTCGTGTAAAAATTAAAATTATCATGATTTCGTCACGTCATTTCATGGAATTATAATGGAGTTAATAATGCGACTATTAACTCCATGAATGAATACCCTGCGGGGTTTTTACGCTATAAAGTATTATCAATAGACAGCGTTTCTCGTCTCAAGAAAATTTGTGTTCAGTTAATTACAGTTGTACCAAAAATATATTGAGCATCGGCAGTATTCGTTTGCGCAGAGAAGCGCAGATCGGTTTCCGACAGTAGCCGAACGTGTGAATAATCCATATTGAATTTTTTTTGCAAGCGCAACTGGCAGAGTGTTGCTTGCTATGCATTCTTAGCTTTGTCCCGCTTACACAATTCGTACACTGTGGCGCACGGGCTGCCCCATGTTGCTCCGAAATCGATAGACCAATAAAAGCGCAAGAGTTTAGCGCGCGTAAAATTCTACTTTATCATTGGTAGATCGAAATTTCTCACGCTACTAAAATTGATCTACTGCGCAGGGACATCGTGGCATAATATATTTTTGGTAATACTGTATTACCAAAAGGAAACAATCTCTAAGAAGTTTCTAAGAAGTATCTTTAGGAGGAAATCTTTTCAATTAAATATTAAGATAGAAATAGAGATGTAATAAATATTATTCATCTCAGTTTGTTAGATTCAAATTAAATTAAAAATGCTATATAATGAATGACAACACAAAGAAAAATTAGGGTAATGGCAGGATTCGAACCTGCACCATCAGCATTCCGTGCCTTGCGTATTCCAGTTTCCACCACATTACCGCTAATGATTATTATTCAGTTTGTTAGGTATTTATCTACGGGTCTATGCTGCCTAGAAACACATGTCCTAATAATAATATTATATTTATAGTAACGGTTAACTCTAACTTTTTTTCCAGACACGATATTCCATGGTATCCTGACCCCCGGCTGCATTGCTAGCTACTTCCGAATGTACGTCACACGCCGCGTGCCCCCGCGCAACTATCTATACTACCACGAGACTCTGGTCGAGGAGCCAGAGAGCAGTGACGTCATCAAATTTGGACCTGTCCAGGTTAACCTTCATCAACCTTGCACGGAACATGTCCTCAGCAAAAACCAGTTTTGCTAAACTTTCTTAGAACCGAGCCGTAAATTCCCGATTAAAAATGATGAGAACAGTTCCTTTATCCTTGTTGAGTTTCACTAGATCATTGAGAGTCCTTAAGATTCAAATTCTTCTCCCACCTTTCTTTTTTAATACCCATCCTCTTTCCTAAAGGTGAATAGCTGATTCTGATTTCAACGATAAATATTGTGGAAAACTGTTTTTTGCTACAACTATTTCGAAGGTTTCATAGTTGTTTCCAATGATTCACCTATTTATAAACGGAGATCTATAAAGTTTTCCCTTCTAAGATTAATACCATAAAATTTTAAACATCGCTTTGGAGGTGCCATATCTCTCTTTCAAGATGTTCGTTATGTTTTGATATAGTAGCGACATGGGCGTACGCAGCTTCTGGCCTAGGATGCTAGATTCGGTAATCTTCGTCCGCCATCGTCGCGCACGGTTATTTGGAAATAGCACCGTGCATTTTGCCAGTGTCTACTGCGCGGTTTATTTAAAAGTTAGAGCATAAGGCCCCGTTTACACTTTGATGAGTAATTAGGCGAGTTCATACATGTTCTGCGAGATTTCCAGGGGCGGCCCCCCCTGCCCCCTTCCCGGGTACAGCCATGAGTAGCGACAAAGCTGTAACAAACTAAAAGTATGCAAAAACTATGGCTGCATGTGTTTAACACGTTCACGTGCGCTGACGATTTTTTAGGATATCATTGTTTCGTACAGTACTTCCCCGTACAAAATGCCACGACGTCTATAGACTTTGTGATACAACGTGGGTAAAAATAACGCGAAATCTGACACGAACGTTTCTTAACGTCAACTCGCGGAACAGCAGCGACGTCATAGGACGTTGTTAGCATTTGTACTGGTCCTTGCATGTGTGTGTACTCTAATCATCTTTAGTAAGAGTAAAGTTGGATATAGTGTGGCACTAGCAGTTCCAATTTTTGACGTAAAGTAGCACGATGACGTAGCTGACAGAATTTTTTACGGGCGCTCGGCGTTCAGTCACGTTGTAAAAGGTTTAGTTTTTTTTATTTCGACGGCTATTTACGATCTGTTGCGCCGTATATGCCATTTTTTTAAGTCTTATCACGTAGCGCACATGAACGTGTTAAGTATAATACTAGCGACAATATTGCGTTAATATTGCTACTGGTTTTCTGCTTGAGAGCGTAGATCTAAATTACTAATTTTCCACCATCAGATTGGCTGGAGGATCGTAGGTGGTAAGAAAATCGACATCCAAGACGCCCCCTTCCAAGTGCTGTACGGGGAGTATTGCGGCGGCACTCTCATTGCGCCGGAGTGGGTAATCACCGCTGCACATTGTAAGTAAGTACCTTAATCATTACCTTAAAAAAAAGGAGTTTTTCATCTAGTATGCACCGATAGTCAAAAAGAACAAAGTCGTGGCTTAGAAACATCAGGGGATGGATGGGCAGTGCTGCGTAAAAAACCTATTTCATATGGCTAGAGACCGCAATATATATGCTGAGGTTACAGACAATCTTCAGGTACTCAAGAAGAAGAAGAAGATAGTCAACACCGAAAATGTATCTGAGGAGCTTACCCCGTATCTCAGTCTCTACTCGTAAACTATCTTTTAGATCGATACCAATCCACCAGAAACCCAACTTTTCGGTTTGTTTCCAGGGAGAAAGAGACCTTCATCATGGCTGGTTCGACTTACCGTAGCCAAGCCACCCACTACACCATCTGTGCCCACTTCACGCACCCCCTGTGGTTCTCAGAGGAAAAACTCCACCCCCACGACTTCGACTACCAACTTGTGCTCCTGGAGACGCCTGTCCCCATAACACCAATGTCCAGGCCGATTGCGATTGGAACCTTAGAGGATATCGTTCCTGGAGATATGGTGGCTGTAAGTGGATGGGGACATGTAGCGTATAAAGTAAGTTGCAAAAGGTATATTGTGTTTTAACTTTAGCCTCCTGCCACCCACGTTAATTTCTAAATAATAATTCAGCCTTTGTCAGTTTTAAGTTCAAAATTACTTTTGACAGGACGCCTTTTAAAAGGCCTTTGAGTGGCTAGAGGAATAAGTTACTAAAAAAAAAAACCACACATATTCTCTGAAACACATGTGAACTTTGCCAAGTTAAGTGACAAGAAAAATTGCTGATCCGGCTGTTTGCATTTCTAAAAATTCTTTAACATGAAACTACCGTGAGACTCAGACATATTAATAAAGCGGATCACTCACGTATTTTTGCGTCGGGAAATGCCCGACATGTTTCGGACCAGTCCGTGGTCCTTAATCATGAGCCCCCGCGGCGGTGGCGCGCCACCGCCGCGGGGGCTCATGATTAAGGACCATGTCGAAACATGTCGGGCATTTCCCGACGCAAAAATACGTGAGTGATCCGCTTTATTAATATGTTCTAAAAATTCTCATCGATTTATGTCAACCGATTTGATCTGTAGAAAACAAAAAAGAATTGCGTTCAGATTGCGTTCAGGTTCACAGCTCGTTCCGATGTATCATCATCATCGACCTAGAGGTTTTTCCAGTTTCTTAATTCAGGGTACACTTTTAGCCAAGATCCGAGATTTGGCAGGTCAGGTTATTATTACAAGTACATTGGAGTGACTGCCATGTGACATCTATTACCAGCCTGATGGGATCAGACGTTAAGCCTAAATTAAAACTTTGAAATGAAGAAGAAAAATAAAAATATTTATTTAAGACTATTCGACACAAAACACACATACACACATCACACAGAGTACAACCATGACAAACACAGTTACGTTAATGTTGAATAGAAACAAAAAGGGTCCCACAGAGCATACTGCCTCGGTAAACCGAGACGCTGATTTTCAGTGAGAACCTGGACTTCGGATATTAACACGTTAATGTTATAATGAAATGACAATAAAACATCGAGTATTTCTAGAAATACTCCTTAGGGGTTGCAGTCTTAAATTGAATATTTAAGATGAGATCACAGAGGAATATTCCTCAGACATGAAAAATGCCGACCGTTTCAGACGACTTAAAGGCCGACCCACGTCAATCATGATATTAGTAAAATATCGTATCTTTCTATTTTTTGTCAGGTATATAACAGACTAAGATTAGAGCAAAAACACCTTTACAGCGTTTAGAAATAGAGTTGATGCAATTAATAGTTTCTGGCTTTGTTTTAAATTTGTTAGTAATAAACATTACTTGAAACAAATTACCTTACGGAATGAAGATTTGGTTAGTTACTTAATTTTTATTTTAAACCTGTTTGTGAAAATGTACCTAATAAACAAAAATTCAGTATTTTTCCATCAAAAGTCATGCAAAAAATACAAAATTATGAACTTCACTCTTTAATATTTTAAATTATGACCATCAAAAATTGTATCGACTACAGCTTCAAAGTTGCTTAAAACACCAGCTTTCACTTTCAGAGCTATAAAGAAACACAATCACTTTAACACGCCAATTTTTATGTTATTTTCGGTTTGATTTCTAATTTTAAACTAAACAACAAGAAGAATAAGATTTGATAAAGCTTATAAGTAACTTTATTGACTGTATGAAAAACTAAACTAATTCTAAATTTCTAGTTTGGCACACATCAAATGATACCCATGCAATGTTTTGTTTAGACAAGCCGCATGCAAGACATACTGCGCCGGGTGCTAGTACCAATTATACCAGACGAGATTTGCAGAGACCTACCCAACGAGAACTATCGCAAGATAACACCCCGGATGTTCTGTGCCGGATTCATCAACGGTACTAAAGATTCTTGCCAGGTAAGAATCCAAAAAGCCAAGAAATTAAACACTTCATAATAATAATGATAGCCTACGATCGTGTCCCACTGCTGAGCAAAGGCCTCTCCCTTGAATTTCCAGTTCCCTCTATCTTTAGCCAGTCGTTTTAAAATACACCCCGATCATCCCGCATATGATGATAAGAAATTTTTATAGAAATTGAACCATTCATGACGCATGGCCAGTACATTTCAACGAAGATTCATCACGAAATTACAGCTAGACACGGCACTATACCGCAGGGGACTGACCTAGGACATATATTTATGAATACATATAAAAGAGTTCCTTTACTAACATAATTAATAGGTTCATTTTCACAAGAAAATGAAACACAGAATAATGAAAAAAAAAACACAGGCATATGCTTAACCGCTAAAGATTTTAGGCTTTGAGGAAATTCCTCCATTTAAGGGCGGGTTAAAAGGGGATTGGAAGTGCTATCAAAGTTCCAGCATCAGTGATAGAGTCACACTGGAGCTAGTTACAGGCTGCTGTACGAATGAACCGAGTAGACCGGGATAGAATTACACTCTCACAAAATACCAGCAAGAAGTAGTAGGTTGCTATTGCGTTTCGTACGGCGAGTGAGAGATCCAGAGGCCCACGGGGGGAAGGCAACTATAGGACGGCAACGAATCCGAGATTCTCTTGGGGTTGCTGGATGTTATTCGTGGAGATGATCAGTTTCCATCAGAAGACACTAAATCTTGTTTTCTTCCATGTCCACAAAAAAAGACTTTCATAAGATTAAGTATGAGGTAGCGACAGCTCGAGTAAAAGCACCACAAAAATAAACCAAAGCATTTGTTTTGCCTAGGGCGACTCCGGAGGGCCAGTGGTGGTGAACGGCAAGCTGATCGGCCTGGTATCGTTCGGAGTCGGCTGCGCCATGATAGACCAGCCAGGAGTGTACAGCAGGATTCCTTACGTCAGGGAGTGGATCCGAGCTGTCACCGCTTTACCATTATAAATTCGCTAATCCAGCTGCTAAGCAGCAGTGTTGCTGCTGTCTTCCGGCGTGGAGTGCTCTCCAGCACAGTAATTGATGCCAGTAATTTCACCGTCTTGATTGACAGCCGGTGAAATTATTGGCACTCCCTTTGGTGTTTCTGGTGTCTATGGGCGATGGTGATCACTTACCATCAGATGACTCTCTTGCTCGTTTGCCTTCCTGTTTTATACAAAAATAAGTAAATTATTATAATCGAACTAAACTAAATAATTAATGGACTCAGGTGTCCCTTCGCGAAGGTCCATACAAATAACCTTGCTGGTTAGGTTTGGAGGAGTAAGAGGGTAATTTTTTCCAATTAGGCGAACTACTGTACTGAAAGAGATCCCTCAAAATGATAAGTTGGTATGTGCTCATTTGTTTTGTCCTGTAATCTGTTTATTTTCACGTGTTATGTATAATATAAAAAGACATACCTTAACGTCAAAAAGTCATAAAACATTCAATACACTAGACGTGCTTAATTTGCAAGTGAGAAAGTAAACTATTATGACTTTTGCACGAATAAAGAGCAGAAAAATACAACACCATTTTTAACATTTTTTCAATAACAGGACACTCCACATAAACTCGATGTAGTATAAACTTTCGCATTATTTTGAACGCTAGACGCTATGTGTTTTATAAGTTTGTATTTTTGTTAATATTGTAAGCCGAATAAACGATTTTTCTTTCTTAATACTTTCTTTTTATAGCATACACTTTGACGAATAAAAATACGCTAATATACGAGTGTTTTCAAAAAGTCGATTACAAAATTGTATGGTCTATATATTTTTTTATTGTTATCTGTGCCTTGTTTTGTTTTAATTATAATAACCATAATTTTTTAATAAATATGCATATACAATTATAAATTTTGATTTTATGTTCTAATTTGGATTAATTTTTCATATATTGATTTGTCATTTTATAATTTTAAACAAATATTTTGTTATTATTTAATCTTGATATCTGTATTTGACGTTCTCTTGGCTGATTGCTAGACTTTTATTTTTATGTTATAAAGGCGGTAAAAATTAACAAAACCGATTTCTACTTTATTAAATTTTTATCTGCAATCTCGGTCAGTTAAGGACACTCTGTATGTCAAGTAAGTACTTAAACCAGAGAAATGATAATATTCTACCTACCTATTTATGTAAAAAAATAAAGCAACATCCCCGCGCATCGTCTTGTGGAAAAATCTAGAAATGATTACTTTCGATATTGTTTCGGAGGCGGTATTTCCCTGGGGCGGGTTCGGTCCCGGGCTGAATTAAAACCGGTAATAAGGCGATTTATCTTAATACCGGTCTAGGTTTTAATACCGGTAATTTAATGGGGCTTTTTGCTGGCAGATAGAGTTGGGGTTTTGAGGTTTGACGGCAAAAGGAATACGACAAAAATTACGTTTATCTACACATATATCATAAACGCTCTATAATGCGTTCAGAAACCGTAGGCAATGACCAGCATTATAACAACCAATATTATTATGCGATTTTTTCTAATTTGTTTCTATATTTGTTCAAATTCATTTTTTATTATATTATTTTAATGTGTACAGTCTATAGATATTTAATAGGTACCTAGCACTAGTAGCTAGTAGCAATGCAGGTCATTGCCCTATGGCTTCTGAACCCATCATAGAGTACTTATGATATGTGTGTAGATAAAGTAATGTATGCAACTGTACATAATTAGGTCTTAAAACACTCGTGTGATCCTATTATGAAACTCGCTAACGCTCGTTTCATAAAACCACACTCGTGTTTTAAGACCCCTCATTATGCAACAGTTGCATAAAATACTATTAATAAGCCTTATAGAAAATTCAAGCGCTATGTTATGACCACAAAAACATTTAGGGTAATGGCAGGACTCGAAATGCGACCTCAGCATTCCGTGCCTTTTTTTTAATGGACGTGCGCTGGTTAACCCGATTCCCGTAGCCTTAAAAATAATATTAAGTTACTCAAAAGAACAAAAAAGGAGAAATAATAATCTAAAAATAAGAGCCCAGGAATAAACCTAGAGAATGCCGAATACAAATGTCAAAATTAAATAATAACAAAAAAAAGTGCACAATGCCACATTAAAAATATAAAAATCACAATACGAAAAAGTCATTGTAAATCAAAAAAAAAAAAAACGCAATGTTCACATAACAACCGCATTCAAATCGAATCAGCAAATAAGAGTTACGATGCAAAAGAGTCAAGTGTCAGAGTTTGTCATCAAAAACCCCACTTTTTACGAAATGGTTTAAAAAGCGAATGAAACCAGGTATTTTCTTTCATTATACAGTGAAGCCCACTATTCCAATATTCTCAGCCTACCAACAAATAATTGAATCGAACTATCGCGAATTCAGCAGCTCTCAGCCAACAGCGATCGCGAGTTGATTTTTCGTATTACGGACACATCTCAGCGAGGCCTTCTTGTGATGCATGCGGGAACACACGAAACGGCGTTGCGTGCATAAACGACGCGGTTCAAAGTATTACTGACACAGATCAAAGGAGTCGTTGATCCGTTGCTAGCATCGTCATTCAAATGAGCGACATATCACTGCTTTATATTATAGGCTATCCCACGCTAGTTGGCGCCTTTGACACTGCAGTATTTTTTCTTAACGTATGACGTCTTCAGTGATGATGAAGGATGGCTATTGGCTGTGGCCAGGGTTGCAAGATGGTTGATAGCGTTACGCGTTTAAAATGTAGAGATAAATAGCTTCCGTTGGTTACGACTCATTTATTTGAAGTGACACGTAAACCAACATGAACAGGTACCTTATTTTAAATATCAAATATCGAATGGAATACCCAGTTACAAATTACTGTAACAGAGACTACATACTTTTCATACACAGATAAAGTCATGCCTGTTTACCGGAGGGGTAGGCAGAGACCACAGATTTCTACTAGCTAGGATCCTGACATAAAACTCTTGCGTCACTTACTGTCATAACATTCTTGATGCAAGCCCGTCGGTTAAGAAATAAAGGAAGACGAAAATATTTTATATTTAGTCTCATAAAGCCTACCAGCATTTACAAAATATAACTTAACTATCGATGGTGACACAGTTTGGCACCAAAAAAGAGAAGGATTAGGTTACAACTAAAAAACTATGCATACATGCTGATATACTTAACATCTGTAAACTGTAATGAACATGACTAAAAATGAATAAATGAATTGAATAAATGAATTGATGTTAACAAAAATCAAACTTTCTTTAGCATCTATAAAAATATCCTTCGGAAACAGAAAGGACATATTAAACATACTTTTTTACAACAATCTTGCTCGCTAATCCTGCCGCTAAGCAGCAGTTCTTGCACAGTTGTGTTCCGGCGTGGAGAGCAAGACAGCCGGTGCAATTACTGGCACAGGAGGTACTCCATCTTAGTCCTCTGGATTGGCAACGCATCTGCAATCTCTTTGGTGCTACGGGTGTCGGTTGTGGCGGTGAACACCTACCATCAGGTGAGCCACTTGCTTGTTTGCCTTCCTTTTTCATAAAAAAAACTTTAACATTAGATAAAAACGCCACGTCTCCGTCCGCACTGACCCCCCCTCCGTCGCCTGTCACAGCTCAATCTGCATTCACCCCAGGTCCGCTCGAGTGTTTTCCAAGCGTTTTCACCACAAAACGAATACCTCCCCCCACCGAGGGGGTGATTTATTTACAGCGCGCACAGACGTGACGCCGGCGCCATTTTATTTGTCTGTTGTGATTTGACGATGCGCTCGACAAATGGGGTGAGGCATGTTGGGTGCGGCACGAGGTCCATTGTGGTTGGTGCTGTCCGTCGGAATTCTGCTTGAGACTTTATCACGGTATGTAGGGTAAGGATTTCTTTTTTTAGGAGAAAGGAGGTAAAAAATCAAGCGGGTCACGCAAAAAAACATGCCGCATTACCTATGTCATAGGTTAATCGCAGTAGGTTGCCGGCTTGCCGCGCGCGCGCCCGCTCACTCTGTGTCGCGCGTTGTGATAGTAACAGTAAGCAGCCCAACCCTAGCAGTGCGCCGGGGCATTGCGGGTGGAAGGCGAGCGCGGGTGGCGCCATCCTTTTGATGCATGCCGCCTGGCGAATGTTTATGAAGTAATACGAACTTTTTGTCCCTGATCATAAAGCTGGAATTCGTTTAATGGTGGTCGAAAAAGAGAAGTTTCTGTATGTTAGTACTATTATTTATTGTGTCCGACGGAAAATGGATTTTTAGCCGAAAACGAAAAAAAAGCTTCGGCTGAACTGTTATTTTCCGCCGAGAACGATAATGATTTTGACACCCGGGTAGTTCTACAAACTAAGGAATTTTCGGCGGCCCAGCTAAAATATCATAAAAAAAATTGATACAAACTAATTTATTTGTATAACATACTGTACAACATACCTATGCCTAGCTGGTCACTAAAAATGATGGAGATTAAAAATTATTTTCTTGACGAAATTTCAATTCAAAACGTAAAATTTTCAGGATCCTGGAGTGTCCCACAAGCAAAATAGGATTGAAAGTGTACTGTGATTTATTTACTACGACATTGAGGCCATAAATGAAACAAGAATAAAAAAAGGACTTTTTTTTTTCTTACCTGGGAGACATATTATTATTTTATTGCACCAAAAATATTATAAAATCCTGTTCTAGAATTTGTCCCATCAGTTTTATGTCAGGATCCTGTTCAATGTAAAATAAGCGAATATTCAATATTCTATTGGCCGAGCGACGTTGTCGATCGGATGAGTTGGTTGTGCATACGAAAAAGACAAAGAATACCACCTATCTCTTTGCACCTAGCGTGTTGTTTAGCCGGCCCGGCACAGTTAACGGAGGCAATCGCGTCGTAATCAGTCAAGTTCACAGAATTCTGGTAAGATATTTACTTACGAAATAAACATAATAATATGGTAATTTTAGCATTTTTATATGTAAGTTGCTTACACGAAGGCTTAGTTCTGCTTAACTTTGGTTAAATGTTATAAATCGATGATTTTTTTTAAATATAATTCAAAAATTCTCAGGAACCTGGTCTCAGGATCCTGTCAAATTAAGACCCAGGATATTGAGAAATCTCCAGAATCATCAAATTACTGAACAATTACAACAGATAAAAGGTCAGAGGAAAGCTATAACTCAAAAAAGAAAATTTTAAGATATTGTTAACGTACAAAAAAAAAGAAAATATAAAAAAAAAGTTAAAAAGGAGGTAAAATAAAATAGACAACCGAAATCAAAAGAAACATAGAGATAAAGAAAATAAATTAAAAATAACAAAGAAAAATAAGCACGAATCCAGGGACTATAAGTTGCGTTATTTGTGGTATTCTCTATAGCGAAGATACGACAGGAAATAACTGGCTCCAGTGACTTTAATGCAATAATTGTTATTTATTTGTAAAAATATTCAGAAATAAACGTTAATTTCTGTTGATTTTCGACTTAATCCTCAGTTTTCTGGTTATATTCTCAGTTTCCTGTTACTTGATTTTCTTGAAATGGCCATAAATCTGAAATTTTGAAATATTTTGACTGTTCCACTTAACATAGGCTGAAAGGTGTTGTATTCTTTATGATAGACTATGTTTTGCAACCAGAATGGGAAAAAAAATGTCGGGCCGGATTCAGACTCATTTTCGTCCTTCGTTTGTAGAACAACCCACCCATGAATTAATGCGAATGAAGAAAAATTATAATACATATACTCGCTTCACAACTTGAAATCAAAACAGTATCACGTCCGTTTAAGTCAGCTGACTGGAACCTGGAGCTGACTGCTCTGGCCCCCAATTTTGGCGCTCATCGAGTTTCATCTGACGTTCGAGATGTGTCAAAATATGACAGATTTTGTAGGGATTTCACAGCTATTTTTGGCTTATCTCGAGTGTGACTTCATCTCTACTGACATCAGAATTGCCCCGCTGGACTGGAGACGATTCACCCCGAAGTTAGCCGACCGACACCCGTGCAGCTAGCACGAATCTTCACGATACACGATATACAGTGCATCTCGTTCTAACTACCTCAGTAAGAAAGAGGCGCATTGAGAAGATTCGGGCTTGGTGTAATGCTACGACCGAGCTTACACAGTAGGTCGAACAACGCGCGACAGTTCACAAACTTCTGATTTTCAGTTTGACCGAAATTTCGTCTGGTTTTTGGCCGAAAACGAAAATATGGTCGTGGCGTAATCGCGATTTTTTAGCCGAAAACGAAAACGAAGCTTCGGCCAGTTACTATTAATAAGCTACCTGTTTATCTATAGTAGGTACACAATCACTCCATCCATTGCCAGGCCACCTAACTTCGCTAAGACCGCCTGAGCAAGTTTGCAGCGGCTTCAAACCCGGATTAAAAACTAATTTCACGGCTTTATGGTAGCTGCGCTATCAGACGGGGTATACGTGCTTAGTTACTGCGTTGACACTGTAGCTAGACAGACTGACATATTAGTTTATAGATTCAGGCGTTACTTTGCGGAAGTCCATATTGATACTAATAGAAACAATTTCTTTGCTAATCCGCAAACCCAGTGTCAGCAATCGAGAAAAAGACAACGCCTGTGCTGAATACCTTATAAAAGAAATCAAAAAAACAACACAAAACGCGACCAAAACCCAACTACCAACACCAAAAATACCACTCGACACGTGTTTCACCTCTCCACGAGGCATCATCAGGAGCTATTGACCTCTCGACTGACAGTCGAGTGGTATTTTTGGTGTTGGTAGTTGGGTTGTGGTCGCGTTTTGTGTTGTTTGTTTTATTTCTTTTATAAGGTATTCAGCACAGGTGTTGTCTTTTTCTCGATTGCTGACACTGGGTTCGCGGATTAGCAAAGAAATTGTTTCTATTAGTAGACTGACATATACCTACATCATCATCGAGAATATCGAAATAAAACAATGGGAACGGTTCACATAGCGCATAAGAATTGTAAATTTGGTATGTTGATTGTACGTCCCCCGGACATAAAAAGGGTTGGTTAATTAATGAAATGCAAGCCGGACAATACAAACGACACGCACGTGGTCCGTTTTGTCCGGCTGTCCGCCCGCCGTCTGCCGGGGACGCGCTCAAAAAACAATAAGTCCGCCTGTTGAACGATTAATAATTGCGGCGGTAGGGCCAGAGGTAAAGCGGAATTTACTAAAAAAACTCATAACACGTAATTAAAGTATTTTTTATTTAGTACTCAAAAAAAGTGACTATCAAACTGTTTGCCAACCTTACCTAACTCTTGATTTGTAAATAAACCATCAAATGTTTATCAGTAGCAAATTTTTTTTAATTATTTTTTCAAAATTGGGTAGTTTGTATTCTAAAATTTTTTGTCAGTCTGCCCGTGGACCATGGGACCTGTAAAGGGCTCGAAATGTCGAGAAGTAGATTCGTTACAATACACCGCGATACAAACCGTACAAATTGTTTTATTTCAGTAGCAAATACTTTTGTTAATTTAAACTAACTTCGATTACCATTAATCAAAATCACGAGTAATCAAACTAGTTCGGTTGTCTCTTTTTCAGTGTAGATATTAATTTATCTGTTAAATCCAATGATATTATAATGCATGGATGTACAGTTTCATATTAAATGACAGCAGAAGAACGGCACGACATAAGAATACAGGTTGACGCCAATGTTACAAATGCTAATTATTAGTTTACCATTTATAGTCATTGGATATACAACTTTACGTCTAACTGCATAAAATAATAATTTATTGAGTTTTTTTGCAAATTAATAGTATTGACAGCAGCGCCGTCGGTCCGACAGACTGACAGCGCGAGCAATTATCGATTTAGTCTTCTTTTTAGCCTCCTTTGATACGCCATTTTTTAAACACTGACTAGAAGTCGATATTACTTATAGGTCAGTGGTTAAATCCGTTTAAAGTAACCAAATGGTTGACATGCGTAGGATATTGTTTTTACCAGTAGTTTTTTTTTTATGAAATAGGAAAGCAAACAAGCAAGTGGGTCACATGATGGGTGGTAGGACCTTGTACAAGGTCCGTCCTGATCGCTACCACTTGCTCGCTAATCCTGCGCTAAGCAGCAGTGCTTGCACTGTTGTGTTCCGGCGTGGAGAGCAAAACAGCCGGTGCAATTACTGGCACAAAAGGTATTCTATCTTAGCCCTCTGGGTTGGCGACGCGTCTGCATTCTCTTTGGTGTTGCGGGTGTCTATAGACGGTGGTTTTCACTTTCTATGAGGTGACCCACTTGCTTGTTTGCCTTCCTGTTTCATAAAAAAGCGTTCTAAATGCCGACGGTGTGGCCACACCTGTATGCAAGGTCATTAATAATGACGTCGCGTCACGCTGTCACGTCACCTGCTGCCTGCTCTTGACAGTTGTCACGTAGTTTCATCAGTCAGTAAATTAACTGAACAGTAGGGGAAATACATTCACGTACCACCTTAGAACCCTATCACAATGACGCGACGCGTTAAACGCCAGGCTATGTCATACAAATGTCATGCGTATGCCTCTTCGACTAGGTTCTACGGTGGTACGTGTTTCAATTTCCTTGACTGTACATAGTATTATGTAGGTACAGTCAAGGAAATCCAAACATGTGCCACCTTAGAACCTAGTCGAAGAGGCATACGTATGACATCTGTATGACACAGCGTGGCATTTAACGCGTCGCGTCATTGCGACAGGGTTCTAAGGTGGTACGTGAATGTATTTCTCCTACTCTACATTGTATACATCACTTTTACAGCTTTATAAAAACCTGGCCAACCGGAAGTCAGACTCGCGGACCGAGGGTTGCGCACAAATTAAAGTTACGTGCCTCTCTAAAAAAATGCACGTTCTGACATTGTTTTATCAAAAATGACTTAATCTTGTTAAACAATTCTATTCTATTCCAATATTTTTAATTCAAACCATTCCAAAGATCCTTTATAGACAGAAAATGCTTCAAACTTTCACTCCACGTGTTTGCTTTGGGGTTAAAAATACCAGCATAGTTCCAACGACAGCTACTCGACTATCTGCATAAACCAGAGGTCCTCAAACTTTTTGCTACCGTAGACCACTTGACACTTAGGGTTTCGTACCTCAAAAAAAATGGAACCCTTATAGGAACACTTTTTTGGGTTCTGTAGACCCCTTTGACGACTGACGCCCCTATGTGTTTTTACAAATTACTATTCTTCTTTAAAAATCAACCAGTTTTTCTGTGGTTATCGTACCCATACTTTTAAATTGACTAATGCTTTTTAAAACTACTGAGATTTCCCGCTTTTGAAGAATTAAAAAATACACTCAATTTTTAAAAATGCTTTCAAGAAGTTAGATAAGAAATGTAATGAAATTATTTTATTTCAGAACTAGGTTCTATAGCACATACAAACTAAAAGCTAGAAGCCAATACCAATTTACTGCACTATACATTACTTAGGTCTCGAAGTTATAGATGTGATATAGATAGATATCAGGTTATCACTAGTCATTGAGCTATGTTTCGTTAGAAAAAAGATGAACCCCTCCCTTACATTTCATGGACCCCCAATTTTTCGCTGAATCGACCCCTTGGAACTTGAAATCGAACCCTGGAGGTCGATGTACCAGTTTGGGAATCACTGTCATAGACTATTACGAACCGTTTGTGCGCTCAGCTTGCTTGAAACTCAGTTATTCTACATACATTACCGCCGACATCTATTCTATTCTAGCTAGTTACTCGTATTTTACTTGGCATAACTTGAAAGTGTTAAATATGTATGACCCAAGCGTATTGCATAGGTTAGAACAGCCAAGTCTTTGTGTAAAATAACTGACTCAAAACACGAAGGTACTAAAATACCACTTTTTCGAATATCCGCCCGTTGTTTTGACCTTGTTAATATCCTTCTATGGTGCATTTTTTTGTTACGTTCGTATAACATTGTCCTAAAAAATTGATAATTATATCAGTTTGGCTGTGAAATCCGTGGGCCTCTTACACAAAAATAAAAAGCTTAACAGAATTACAAACACCTTTGACGGATTAAAATACTACATAGAAGGATTTTGAAGAACATTTGAAACGAAACCGCGGTCAAATACTAGTTATTTAATTTTATTATGGCTCCGTTGGAATTTGTGACATTAATTACTGGCAGAAAAAATTTTTTCGTGCTTGATTCGCACTACTATTGGATCGCTAAATAGTGAGTTTATTTTACTTCTTTTCTTTAATTATTGAGTATATGTGGCATTGTAGTCCTATGCGTCAAATAAATGTATTTTCTTTCTCTTTCTTGTCTCTTTAATAATCAGAACAAAGTAGCGGTTTTCAAAATTAGTGCACTAGCTGACTCTAAGTGCGCTGTGTCATCGTCCATTATAATGATTCTCGGCAGAAGAATCTTGTTATTAAAACGAGGAATATGAAAATAATCTGCTTTCGATCCTCTCCTTTAGAGTGTTTTTGTGCTTTTTCCGTAGATTTACCCGTTTCTAACGAGAGAATGTTTTATTCAAAAGACTTTTGAAGTGATAAAATTTGTTAAGGAAAATAAAAACCATCTTTTTTACCACTAATACGAATATTTTCTAGGTTTATGAAAGTTTATACTGGGTAATACAGGATTAAATTTATTTTATTGATTTTAAAATCACATAGTTCAAACGAGGCAAAGCTTACGCTTCATTAATTACACACGTAATTAATTTCTAACTCTGTATCACTATAACTTCTAAAGTATTGTTTTTTTAACTACTTCTTTAAAAAAAAATACACTATTATGCCACTTGGCTTCTAAGTATCAAAGTCAATTTCAAAATATGGTTAATAATCGCTAATGCAAGTCAGAATCATTTCTAAACATTCCTGTTCAAGATATAGACATTAATTTTATAATACACAGCCGGGGTAATTACTGGCACAAGAGGTATTCCATCTTACCCCTTTGGGTTGGCAACGCATCTGCAATCTCTTCGATGTCGCGGGTGTCTATGGGCGGTGGTGTACACTTACCATCAGGTGACACTTGCTTGTTTGCCTTCCTATTTCATAAAAAAAAACACGCGGAAAATAATATCTTATTCGGCAAGAAACTCAACGAGGTAACTTTTTCCAACAAATCTAAGTTACATACATACATAAAGTCACGCCTGTTTCCCGGAGGGGTAGGCAGAGACCGCGGATTTCCATTGCTGCGATCCTAACAAACAACTTTTGCTCCACTTACTCTCATAACATTCTTCATGCATGCTCGTCGGTTTAGGGTATTCCTGACCCCAAAAACTTCCTGACTACTGTAAATCAAAATTACAATGTTATTGTGGACGGTAGGACCTTGTGCAAGGTCCGTCCGGATCGCTGCCACCATCTGGCTCGCTAATCCTGCTGCTAAGCAGCAATGCTTGCACTGTTGTTCCGGCGTGGAGAGCAAAACAGCCGGTGTAATTACTGGCACAAGAGATATTCCATCTTAGCCGTCTGGGTTGGCAACGCTTCTGCAATTTCCTCGGTGTTGTGGGTGTCTATGGGCAGTGGTGATCACTTACCACCAGGGAACCCACTTGCTTTTTTCCTTCCGTGGTAAATTTTATTACATTCATAAGTGCTACCTGTGAGCGTAATCTGAATAAAAATATTTTGACTTTGACTTTGACCTTCTTCGTTGCATAAAAGAAAGTTCTATTTATTTGTGGAGTACCGTATGCTTAAAAGATCTGACAATACAATAATTTAAAGACAACAGCGGAGCACACTTCAGCAGGCGGTTTAACGTCTTCACGTCGAATTAATTTGGTCGGCGTTCAATCAGCGGCGTTGCCGGTTGATGGGTTCTGAATTCATTAACGAATCGACGATTTGGGGCTACTCCTGCGCCGCCTGCCAAACTGAAATCAGTTTGATTCTTGACTTCCGAGCGCGCGACACTCGCCAGTTGCGGGCCAATCACGCGATCGTATTTTTTAGCCGGCATTGATTGGCGCCGAGAGTGCCGAGTGTTCGAAAGTCTTAAATTCTTAATATTATGTACCTACCTCCTGGGTGTGTGTGGGAACTGCAACGGTCCCGTGCGTCTGATGCTGGAGTCTCGTGCCTTCTCTTTTTGGAAGCACTGGGATTCAGTGGTCATGGAATCATTTGTGTATATTATGTGAACCTAGACTTAGCTAACACAGAATAATTTAATCTAAACGCCAGTTTAGATTTACTAAATAATATCATGTCCATAAGTGTCAACTTATGGGCATGATCAGAATCAAACGTTTTTAAATTTGAATTTCAAACTACAGAAAATATTGTGATATATGTCAGTAGTTCCATAAAGAAGCGGAGTACTAATTTTTGGAACGGACCACGTTACTCCCAAGGGATCCCAAAAAAATCTTAAAGAGACAAGTTACAGTCCCTTAGCGGAGCACCCCGTCCTTTCCAGTCGACAGAGCAACCTCAATCCCGCGGCGATTGTTGCTAACTGCCGTCGCCGCGACTCCGGCTAGCCTCACGTCTCTCATAAAGGCTTTGTACGTAGACGATGTAATGATTTCTTAGAAAAAATTGGACTACAATGGTTTACAACGACTGAGAAATTCCGATACTTTGTCATTGATTTCATAGTGGTAGAGCCATTCCGTAACCGATTACTAGTTCAAAGAGTTCATACCTAGCTCTAGACATAATGTATGTATGTAAATTCTTTATTGTACAAAATAACATAAATGACAAGAAGAAATACAGTGATGTACAAAGGCGAACTTATCCCTTTAAGGGATCTCTTCCAGTTAACCTTTGATTGAGTGACAGGAGTATCACATTAGGGACAAACAAAGAGCAAGATAGCAACAACAATGAAAAATTACCATACAACATGATAATAAATACAATACATAAACTAGTAACAAATAATAAAATTAAATACAATATATCAATATCTATATACTAAATATATACTTACGTATATATAAATACATACACAGAAGTTAAAGGAGTAAAAGGAAATTGTAAAGGAAATGTGTAATTCTTATTGACCTCTTCGACTTGGTAAATAATCTGCTTTCTGCATTATCAACAAAACGAAACCCTAACCCATCATAAAACCTTAATCAGATTGAAAACATAAAAAGATAGCTTCCCAATTTAAAAAAAAACTGTATTAAAATCCTTCCAGATGCTTGGTAGTAACGATGTCACAGGCAGACATTACAAACAGGCTGGCAGACAGACACAAACCCCCTTTTTTCATCAGCGGTTAAAAAGTAAAATACTAAAATATTTCTCACGGTTTGTTTATAATGTTCCTTTGACTTAATGGGACTTTAACGGGATAAAAACATTTTTAATTTACCTTGACGTTTCGGCCATGTTTAAACGGCCGTGGTCGCGCGGTGGTTGGTAGAGTCTACTCGTGACCATGGCCATTGAAACATGGCTGAAACGTCGAGTTAAATTAAAAATGTTTTTATCGTGTTAAAGTCCCGTTAACCTTATAAATATATGTGAAAGATTAAAACAATTTATTCGTCGAAAAGTGGTCAAGCAATTTGAATGACTATACGTACACGATGTTATGCCGCTATAAAGATCTCAGCATTTAAATATAATTTGAAAATAACGTAGCTTGCTCGCAAATGTCAAGTAAATGCAGCTTTAGATTTTATCCAGAGCGTTACATGTTTGTCTTCTTTCACGGTCATTACTCCTGAACAGTAATGCGGCCGACGGACCTGGGTTGTCCTTTTAAGTCTTAAAATGCATTTTCTTTAAAGGTTCAGTATTAAGGGGAAATGGGAGATGGCTTCTCAGTCGTTTCCGCCTTTTGCGTTCCTAGATTTTGGCTCTAGAACAGTAGTTCCCAAACTTATTTTTCTCGTGGACCACTTTCAAAATTTTACTGGTTTCGGTGGACCCCCTGCTGCTACATTTCTACCCCCAGCAAGTCGCCCGTGGACCCCTAGGGGTCCACCTGGACCACTTTGGGAATCACTGCTCTAGAAGAATGATATTTTAATGTATTTACTGTACGAGCAACCCAGCTTATCTTGGCATGGGATAAGTTAAGATGTAAGTATATAAAAACTTTCCATGAATAAATCTTTAAATGACAGTGAAACCGTATCAAAATCCGTTGCGTGGTTTAGAAGGAGTAAGTAGCCGAAGATGTGAGGACAGACGAACAGATAGCAACTTTGTTTTATACGACATAACGCACGTTTTGAATTAAAGCGACTCAATTCTGAATATGAGATTTCCCAAAATTAAACCCTATGTCTTTTAGTTAAGGTGATATTTTGGGACGTGTATTCAGAAATGGGTCGCTTTAATTCTAAACGTGCGATGATAATAAAGAAGATGGAGATATTGATCGTAGGTACATTTGTGTCAATTTTTTTACGGCACTTTTTTATCTTATCCTTCATAAGTTCAGTACTCCAGATAGTAGCAGGTTGTAGTGCGGCTCAAGCTGGGTAGTACCATACCCCCACAGAATACCAGTGCAGTAGCTTGCTATTGCGTTTCGTACTGTGAGGTCAGTATGTGATGAGATCCGAAGACCTACTGACCTAGACCAGCAATGGATCAGCGCTGCGACTTTTAAAGTTTTTAATACAGAGGGAAATAAGCAAGAGATTAACTTCCCACCAGCTGACTTTGCTCATTTTGCTTCCTTATTCCACAGCAAAACCGGCCAAGAGCGAGTCGGACTCTCGCACGAACGGTTCCGTACCAATATCTATAAAACCAGCAAAAAAATCACGTTTGTTGTATCGGAGCCCCCTTAAATATTTATTTTATTCTGTTTTTTAGTCTTTGTTGTCCTATGGCAACAGAAATACATCATCTGCGACAATTTCAACTCTCTAACCATCAAGGTTCATGAGCTACAGCCCGGTAACAGACAGACGGACGGACAGCGGAGTCCCGTTTTACCCTGTACGGAACTTTTAAAAAACACTAGGAGGATGATGGACTAATAATTCGCGGGGAATCCGTTTCATTCACATGTTCCTTATTAGTGAAACAATCTACAGCAATACTCGTCGGTCCTAAGGGCTGCTTACACAGCCCTAGAAGTAGGGCAGGCTATTACAGCGCCCTAAAAAGCTGTCGCCGAGTGAGTTGTTTCCCAATCAGGGTAGCTCATGCATTATTTACTAGTGCGAAGACATGGGGTAAGGAAAAAAAGAGAGATATTTTATTTTATTTTTGTACAGTAGACAGGCAAACGAAGTAAGTGCGTCACCTGTGTACTCGTGCCTAGCACGAATCTGCTCGATACGCGTTAACTCGCTACGTAACTCAGTGTGTTTCTCTGCTACTATGCTAGTTAGAAAGAGATGCATGAAGTTAACGCGTATCGAGAATCGTGCAGGTACACGGATGGAAAAGTGATCACCACTGTCCACATCCGCAACACTAAGGAGATTGGAGACGCGTTGCCAACCCAGAGGGCAAAGATGGAAAAGCTCTTGTGCCAGTATTTTCACCGGTCGCTTGCTTTGCAGTTTCCACGCCGCAACGCAACAGTGCATGCACTGCTGCTTAGTGGATTAGCGAGGAAGATGGTGGTAGCAAACCGGACAGATGCACAAAGTCTGACCATTCACCTAAGTTAGATGGTTTTTTAGACAACACATAATCATCTTCCACGTTTTTATCAGTTTCTTAGGGGTGCGTTTGGACTATGGTCCCAGATTTGGCAGGTACGGTTATTACATGGTGAGACTGCTATTTAATCTCCGTAATCCCTGGTACTACGGAAACCAGGCAAAACAAAACAAATGAAAGAAGGACAAATAATTTTATTTACGAGTAATATTGAAGATAAAATTAAATTAATTAACATCTGGTAAATACAATACAATTCAATACAATAAATCTTCATTGATCACCACAAAACAGCATGAAAAGGTACAATTTAGATTATAACTACCTATCATTAATAATTAACGTTGTACACTTATTTAACATGTCTTAATATCGTTGAGAACACTTCCAAGTCTGAGGACTGACTGGCATTGTCTCACGTCAAATTCAATTTTTTCTACTCCGTTCTCTTCTCTGCTTCGTGGCAATATTCTTTCCGCTCCGTTCCAGGTCGGCAGAACGCCTTATTTTTAGATATTTTACTTATTTTTATATATTTTTGTTGGCTTTTGCTAGTAACATACTTGGAGCATTGTAATAGAAACTTTGGTAAACTATCTTTGTTAGCGAGTAGACTATGAAATGAAATGAAATATCTTTATTTTGCGTAAAATGTGGTACAGCACAGCTCATAATAAGTAAATTGTTTTACACACAAGACAAGACAAGACAAGACAAATACTCTTTATTGAAAACCACACGGAAAATAGTTAACAAACATTACTTAAAAAACAATTTACAAAGTAAACAATTGGCGGTCTTATCGCTTAAAAGCGATCTCTTCCAGACAACCATTTAGCATGGGAGACACGAAAAAATTACAATGTTGAGCAGGTGGTGCAAGTACAATTTTTAAAGTAAAAATAATTGCAGAAAATATAGAAATAAATAAAATAAAATAAAATACATACTATCATAAATATATAGATAAAATAAACATACATTAATAAACTAATATATACCCACATATACGGAAAAATACAAATCAATTAGGAAATAACGTATAAGAAGTCGACAAAGTAAGAAGCCCAATGATCTTAGGGAAAACAGAGACCGAAACCGCGCTATGGAAGAGACAGATAGTGCTCTTTTAGTTGAGCCTTGAATATAGTAAGTGACTTAGCCTGCCTGAGGTTAACCGGTAAAGAATTCCATAATAGAATAGCCCGAAAAGTAAAGGAATTGACACACACACAATAATACACACTTTACCAGTATCAGGCATGCAAAATGTCAATGTATATAATAAAAATACAAAATACGAATAAAAATTACATAAAACGAACAGAACCGATCAATAGATTTAAAATGTCACAATGACTATAGAATGTAGACTGTATCTATACATTATGTTTGGTGCTACGCTATGACGGAAATACTAGTTTACACAGTTTTAAGGGTTTTATGAAGCAACACAACACTTTCAGAGCGGTTTCGCACTACGTCCGTTCCGAATCCGATCCGAACCCGTGAAAACATGGGTCTAGAAAACTCGGACCGAATTCGGATATTGTTTATGCACTAGTCTGATCCGAATCCGATCCGAACCCGTAAAAATATGGGTTATTTTCAACATTTTTAATTAGAATACATCGTAGGGAAATTTAACGCAAATAACAACGTGCGCATGCGCTCGCTGCCACACTGAACTAATACACTGAATGCCTGCCGCTTCACGTCACCCAGCCGCATACCCCGCCAGCCCCGCTGCTCTCTGCTCGTACGCAGCTCGGCTTTAACTCGGACGCAGTGCGCGAGGGTTCATACAAATAATACTATGGCTACTTCGGTCCGTCAAGAATCTTCTCCGGAATGGAGATTCTAGAATGACGGAAAGAAATCGGATGACGGATATCGGATCTAGTGCGTAAATTACTATAGAAATAGTTCTACGGCTACTACGGACCATATTTTCACGGATTCGAACCGGACGTAGTGCGAAACCGCTCTCACTCCGCCTTGTGACCGGACATTGAAATTGTCAGGCGGAGTGGAAAACAAACTATATTTAAACATAAATAACAGCTTATTAAGAATGCCCTGATCAAAGGAGGCGACGTGGCAGCCAATCGCCAACAATCTTTGTATATAAACCAACAACAATAAGAATGACAACTGTTTGTATGTCTTGGTACACAAAAACCGTGACTTCGTCCACTTAGATTTTAAATTAATAGTATTTTATGCAACTGTTGCATAATGAGGGGTCTTAAAACACGAGTGTGGTTTTATGAAACGAGCGTCAGCGAGTTTCATAATAGGATCACACGAGTGTTTTAAGACCTAATTATGTACAGTTGCATACATTACTTTATCTACACACATATCATAAGTACTCTATTATGGGTTCAGAAGCCATAGACCAATGACCTGCATTGCTACTAGCTACTAGTACTAGGTACCTACTGACTTTTGACTTTGACTTTGAAACAAATTAGAAAAATTCTCATAATAATATTGGTTGATATAATGCTGGTCATTGCCTACGGTTTCTGAACGCATTATAGAGCATTTATGATATATGTGTAGATAAAATACCATTATCTTTATTTTTACAGTATAAAATAACGACGCTATTTTCTTATCGGTCCAAAATGTTAACAATGTATCTTTGGCTGCCTTCTTTTAAACCACGCAACGGATTTTGATGCAATTTTCACTGTGATTTAGAAATTTTTATAGGGAAGGTTTTTATGTGATTTTTATCTCGATTGTACAGTCAAGGAAATTGAAACACGTACCACCGTAGAACCTAGTCGAAGAGACATACGCATGACATTTGTATGACATAGCTTGGCGTTTAACGCGTCGCGTCATTGCGATAGGGTTCTAAGGTGGTACGTGAATATATTTCGTCGTGTAGTTAACCTCCATTGTAATTAATTTTAATTTTAATTTAATTTAATTTTAATTATATTGTAATACTTATACTTAACTTAATGCTAAAGATTTCTATGGGTTAATACCTAAATAAAAAATTATTTTATTTATTTATTTTATTTTTATTTATTTCCCCTACTGTACCTATCCGAAGCCGGGGCGGGTCGCTAGTCCACACTAATATAATAAAGAGGTAAACTTTGTTTGTTTGTATAACATATAAAAAGCCAGTGAGCACCTCTACTCCGATGTGACAAATAACTTCTGCATTCTTGACATGAATTTTCTTTAGCATATTGTTATCTGCAGTTAGGGCTGTCACAGCTGCATGCGCGACGTGTGGATTGTAAAGGGCCTTTATTAAGCCTGAGTGAGATAGGGCTGGCAGTTCACGCAAATTTTAATATTGTGTTTTTTTCACAAAAACATTAACAAAACTATATTTGCTTACTATTCAAGTTGCACAATACAGGTCATCCCACGGTTATGCCACACAGAGGGAAAGCATCTTAAATATAGCTCGTAGCAAGGGTTTCCCGGTATGTAGCGAAAATCCTCTACGAACCTAACTCACCTAGCGAGTTCGTAGCACTGAATGTGTTAAGGTATTTTTCCTATGGGCCTATGCAGCTTGATATAAATGGTTCTATTCTAAATACATTTACCAGCTTTCGCAATAAAATGCATTGTATCAATTGCTGAAAAATAACTGCGAAATCCGCAATGTACGCTAGTGCAGCACTGGCTGTCAGCGCGGAGCGATAGAGCGTCGGGGCTGAACTGACGTTCCATTACTGTGTCCGCGCGATCGCCGACAGATGTCGCTGTCTCGGCGGCGTTCAAGCAGTGAAATAAAATTAAAGCGTTTTCTTGGCACTATTGTACAATCTTTATGTGGTTGAGTGCTGTGACAATAAAAAGTACCTACATTGATGTAGTTATGGGGTCTATTTAGAACACTGATTAGTGCTTAGTTTTTTTATGAAATAGGAAGGCAAATAAGCAAGTGGATCACCTGATGGTACGTGATCACCACTGCCTATAGACATCCGCAACACCAAAGAGATTGCAGATGCGTTGCCAACCCAGAGGGCTAAGATGGAATACCTCTTGTGCCAGTAATTACACCGGCTGTCTTGCTCTCCACGCCGGAACACAACAGTGCAAGGTCTGCTGCTTAGCGGCAGGATTAGCGAGCAAGATGGTGGTAGCAATCCGGACGGACCTTATGACTTTAAGGCCCTATTTCACCATTCTCTGATAACTTCCCGATAGCATGTCTAACAGATATTGTGATACTGTCCATGTTTATGTCCATAAAATAACCCACGCGGCATATAATACCAGGAACTTATCAGAGAGTTGTGATACAGGCCCTTAGAGATTTCAACTACGTGAATGCTGTCGACCAAGTAATTGCTTAACCACTTTTGAACCTTATCCCATTGTAATACGGTCGAAAAGTGGTCAAGCAATTTCTTGTTCGACTATACAATGATCGCAACTAATAGATGCCATTTCTAATAATTCTGACAATCTGTCGATATAGCGTTGAGACGTGAATTCAAAACCAAAGAAGTATAACTTGTTATCAAAACAAAAAAAAACTTGTTTTTTCGAACGGACACTATTACCTATTTTTGATAAAATGTTTTCGTTTTTCAAAGTCAAAGTCGAAATATCGTCATTCATATCTATTAGGATCATTAGAGGCAAGTAACTGAATGATATATAATTTTTTTAGTTTTCTTACTAACTCCTGCTTTTTATGTGTTTATTATCGCTCTATCGATCCTCATATCTTCGAGCGCATACTCTTTCTAAACCACACAAGGAATTTTGATACGGATTTCACTGTCAGATATTTTTCACGGAAGTTTTTATGTTTAGTCGACCAAGAAACTGCTTGACCACTTCGATTATTATTACAAAGGGATAAAGTTCAAAAGTGGGCAAGCAATTACTTGATCGACTATACGTATACACTATATCCTAATTATAGCCGTGCTAATCAGCACTGTTATTCTGTAAGCGTTCTGTCTCGCTCATCCGAGCTACTGCTAGAACAAGACAGGGCGAAGCCACAGCGTCGAGCTCGTCGCTCTTGCGCTTAGAGAATAAGAATCTTGAGGCGGTTAGCTAGTTTCCAAATAAAAAACCGGCCAAGTGCGCTTCGGACTCGCGCACGAAGGGTTCCGTACCGTTATTTACAAAAACGGCAAGTCACGTTTGTTGTATTGAAGCCTCCTTAACCTCGTAAGGCCCACATCAAATTTTATTCTATGAATTTTGAACCATATCGTTTGGGACAGTGAGTTCAAAGTCAGTTTGACATTTGTCCTATATTTAGGACTTGGGGCCTTACGAGGTTATATATTTACTTTGTTGTGTTTAGTATTTGTTGTTATAGCGGCAACAGAAATACATCATCTGTGAAAATTTCAACTATCTATCTGTTCCGGTTCTTGAGATACAGGCTGGAGACAGACGGACGGATAGCGGAGTCTTAGTAATAGGATCCCGTTTTATCTTTTGGGTATGAAACCCTAAAAATAAGACTAGATTAAAGTACCATTTTTAAGCTAAACAAATAAAACCCAGCTACAAAGACACAGGCAGCCCCAAGTAGAACTCACAGTGAACAGATTCTCAAAAACCACTTCATTACTCAAAATGAAAGCGACATTCGCTTCCTCAATACGACAAATCTAATTTGAATGAAAACCTTCACTAATTCCGATCTTCAAACGTTTTGTTTTAATTTGAACACTCTAAGTCCCGGAATATTGCGTCCGGGACAAAAAACATGGCACTTAATCCGTTTTATTCCACTTAAACCCAGGTTCGCGGCTAATGAGATTGCCGACGCCATGCTCAACGTTTATTAACAATTAATTGGAGAAACGATTAAAGTACGTTTTTAAACGAATATTTTTTATTCCCACGGTACCAAAACTTTCGTGGAAAAAGCAAGTACTTAGAACGTTATCGGGACTTTAACGCGATAAAAATATAATGTTAATTTATCTCGACGTTTCGGGCATGTTTCAACGGCCGTGGTCACGAGTACTAGTAGAATTGAGTCAACATATTTTTTAACAATATATTTTTATCGCGTTCAAGTCCCGATAACGTTATAAATATGTGTGAAAATCGTGAAAGTTTAAAACAATTTAGCGCTAAAAAGCGCTCTAGGACGATTTTAAGCGTTTCACAAACAGTTTAGTTTTCTCATCAAGAAAAAATAGGGTCTTTATTATGCCACAATGTTGGTCGAGTCAGTATACAAGGTCTTTTAAGTATATCTGTTCACGCCATAAACGTCTCACAGCAAGACTTTCGTATTAAGAAACTTTATGTTTATATAAATTAAGTTCATTTTTTATTGTATAAAATCATACCCAATCAAATCACCTACATATCACGTCATATATTTCGTTCCACCAATCAAAACACTTACATATCGCGACATACGCCTCTCATCCAATCACACACACGCCCACGCATACACCGTACATTCGATACTCCTGACACGTACTCAACACTTGCCTTCTAACTTCTAACCGCTCAACAATCTGATTTGTAACGTAACAATAATTGTATTAAATTTCTTTACCTAAATTACTGATTTTTAATAAGAAAGTCAACTAGAAATCTTCTCCTTGTTCCTGCATGGAACAAAGTGGCGACCGTGACAGGACCTGCAGCTAATAATCAAGGACTCTGAGGTCTTGCAGTTACAAGTCATTGTTCCCGAGCGACTATCAAAGCTACGTGTACGCCGTACAGCGCCAAGATTTCTGGACAAAGGCCGTCCAGAGTAATCAGCTGTGCCTACATCGTGCATCGTGCCACCGGATCTACTCGTTCCCAGCCGGAACTTCCGGTGCGTCCCGGAGACGCCTACCCCGACGGGCCACGCCTACGCCGCAGACAGCAGCAGGAGCATCCAGTGCCACGAATGCGCACTGCCTAAGCGCCTATCTTTGCCTGCCTGCCCTATCAAGTGAGACCGTTCCTAGCTATTTCCTTCTTTTCCTCTTTGATTTGTGCAATTAGTGATTCTACTTTCACGAATGTTCTGGTCTTTCTCTTCTCTAGCCAGTGCCTATGCGCTTGCTTAACACTGCGCTAAAGCTATAAGCTACGTAAAACTTAAGCGAGGTATCACAAATCAACTATAGGTACTTAAAAATGCAAGACATTCATCCCGTAATTAATCATAATTGTGAGCTATAAGCCGCTTTTATCTTCGCCTATGCATTTTGCACACGCCTATATTTCCTAATCTGTGTTGCAACTAAATATTATTATTTTTATTACGAATTAAAGTTAAACTTTGCATCAAAAATATTTCCTTTTAACTATTTGTGGTTTATTAGCCAGAATTAACGCCCCGCTTGCTATTGTTTCAATTAGTCGCTTAGCCGGTTGCATTTCTCCATTCCAGTGGCCTAAGTACTTCGTGCATCACACTTCTGCGCGTCGTCAAGCGCTTGTTGTCAAGTGCCTATCGCCGGGCACTCGCCGCATCTAGCTGTGCGCGCGCGCCAGCTGATAAGAAACCGGTTCTAGACGCCCGGGCGCCGCTGCCCCGGGACGACCAGCCGATCTATTGAAGCGAGGAGCGTATTGTATTCATTTGTTTACTATTTTCTTTGCTTGATTTAATCTCGGTAATTTGATCGCCATGACTGACGGTAAACTAGACGCGAAACTAAGGGTTAAGCGTAGTTCAATTAAAGGACGATTAACAAAATTTAAAAACTATTTAGACACAGTAACCTTATTAGAGAATGTTTCTCTTCTAGAAATAAATAAACTATCGATGAAATTGTCGAGATTGCAAGCATTATATTGTGAATTCGATGAGGTGCAAAGCCAACTAGAGATTTTAGAAGAGTCTAACCAAGCTGACGAATTAACGATTCGCGATTTAATTGAGCAAGAATTGGACACTTGTATTTCTATCGCTCAAGTTTTCATCGAGACTAATTCTCCTGTGAAGGCGAGTCCTCTGCCTAGTCATGCAAGCAGCTCCTCTTCACAGTGTAGTCACGATAACTGTGACGCGGTCAGTTTTCGATTGCCAGTAATTAAGATTCCTAATTTTGATGGCACTTGTTTTAAATGGCTCGAGTTTAAGGAAACTTATATTTCTTTGGTTCACGAGAATAGCAAAATTAAAAATATTCACAAATTCCACTATCTTCTCTCTTATTTAGAAGGTGAAGCTGCTCGTGTTTTATGTAACTT
This sequence comes from Ditula angustiorana, assembly GCA_963691745.1. Classification (NCBI taxonomy): domain Eukaryota; kingdom Metazoa; phylum Arthropoda; class Insecta; order Lepidoptera; family Tortricidae; genus Ditula; species Ditula angustiorana. The sequence goes on along the minus strand of OY829497.1, from coordinate 432,794 downwards.
AGAAGTTACGGATGCTAATTATTCCGAAGCTTGGCAACTCCTTATCAAACGCTACGACAATAAACGTCAGTTAATCAATAACCATTTAAAGGCTCTGTTTGGCATTGAAAGCGTGCGAGAGACTGACAAGTCCCTACGTTTTATAGTTGACCATGTCACAAAAAACTTGCGGGCTCTCCGCACGTTAGGGTTACCCACTCAGCAATGGGACACCCTTATCATTTATATGGTAACAGCAAAGTTGGACAACAGTACTTGCTATAAATGGGAGGAACATAGAAATACGTTACCTGAAATTCCATCATTAGATAATTTTTTCGATTTTCTTAAGAACCGTGCCGACGTTTTAGAAACAGTAAACAGACAAAGACAAGACAAGACTAGACACCTACCACCAACCCCCCTCCCCAAGACACAAAGCAAGTCATTTGCTCTGACGACTAAGCCGACTACTCCGTCTTCTCCTGCATCACCTTTTCAATGTTTAGTCTGCCATGGCCCTCACCGCCTCTACGAATGCGCGACATTTAAAGCCAAGACACCAGAAGACAGGATTACCTTAGCATCGAGTTTAAATTTATGTGAAAATTGTTTAAGGGTGGGCCATAAGGTTCAAACTTGTAGGTTGCCAGGGTCATGTCGTTCGTGTAAACGAAAGCACAATACTCTGTTGCATGTCCCAGTCCTGACTCAACCCGAGGTACCTAGTACAAGCTCAGCTCAATTCCATAGCTTGGCGGCTATGACTGACTCCGATGTTTTGTTGTGCACTGCCCAGGTCAAACTGACGAATCCTAACACAAACGAGACTCTAACGGTGCGTGCATTGCTAGACAGCGGGAGTCAGTCGTCGCTTATTACCGAAACGGTTCAACGACGTTTAAATCTGCCTTGCCAGCCGTCAAATGTTAACATAGCTGGACTATCAGATGTTCCTGTAACTATTAATACGAAGCGTTGTGCACTACACTTACAGTCACTAGTCGATTATTTTGAAGTCAACATGTCATGTTTAGTCATACCCAAAATTGCCGATAAATTGCCTAAGGCTTCCCTTGATGTTAGTTGCTATGATTTATCGAAGTTCCAACTAGCGGACCCCAACTTTTATGAGGCATCCCCTATTGACATGCTCATCGGTGCTGATCTATTTTGGGACCTAATCGGTTCCACTCAGCATTCACTAGGAGCAAACAATCCTATTCTTCGCAGCTCTAGATTAGGATACCTCATAACCGGTCCCCTACCTATACTTAAAACCTACTTACCTAATACTAACAAAAATAACAAAATAATAAAATGTAATTTCCTAACTAAAGACCCTAACCTATCTACAATTAATTACGAACTAGAGAAGTTCTGGGAACTAGAAAACATCCCACAAACTCATACATATACCCAAGAAGAAAAGCAATGCGAGCAACACTATTTGACTAATACCTACCGACTTGAAACTGGACGTTTTTGTGTAGGTCTTCCTCTGCGCGAAACAAAAGATTGCTTGGGTGACTCATACTCATTCTCGAGAAAGAGATTTCTAAGTCTGGAAGCTCGCTTTCGAAAGCAACCTGAATTAAAAAATCTTTACACCGATTTCATTAATGAGTACGAAGAACTCGGTCATCTCGAAGAATCCCCTATCCACAGACCCCCTAATGCCTATTTTCTTCCCCACCATCCTGTAATTAGGACTAAAAGCGAATCGACTAAGCTAAGGGTCGTGTACGATGCTTCGGCTCGCAGCACTTCCGGTTTCTCTGTCAACGACTTACAAATGGTTGGACCCGTCATTCAAGACTCTCTTTTTAATATACTTCTACGGTGGCGCCAACATAAATATATTATTTCAGGGGACATTGAAAAAATGTACCGCCAGGTCCTTATAAGGGAGTCAGACCGAGACATGCAACTTATATTGTGGCGCGACAATGAGACTGATCCTTTACGTACTTTACGACTTAATACAGTAACGTATGGGTTTTCAAGCGCCAGCTTTCTGTCCACAAGATGCATCTGGCAGCTAGGCGATGAATGTTCTGACCCCGCGATAAAAACCATTATTCAAAATGATTTTTATTGCGACGACTTACTCTCCGGAGCCGATACTGAGGCAGAATTAAAATACATTCAACGTCAGGTTTCAGGTGAACTAGCTAAAGGATGTTTTCACCTCAGAAAGTATAGGTCAAATCTACCGACTCTACTTGACGATTGTTCGTTACCCGAGGAAGGTGACCTCATAATCAGTAACTCTGCGAGTACTCTAGGAATAGGTTGGTCCCCCTCGTCTGACAATCTACAATTTCAAATTGATTACTCCCCCAACTCCACCATAACTAAAAGGTCTATTCTGTCCTCTACTTTTAAAATTTTTGACCCTCTTGGACTACTAGCTCTATGCACAATTAAGCCCAAAATTTTAATTCAAACATTATGGTCGCTACAATTAGACTGGGACGAAGAAGTTCCCGAAACCACCAAAAAGAGTTGGCTAAAATTCATTCAAAATATAAATTCACTTTCTTCGCTTGAGATACCAAGAAGAGTGTTAATAAATAATCCCACTTCCATTGAAATGCATTCTTTTAATGATGCATCTTCTCTTGCTTTCGGCTCTTGCATTTATCTCAGGTCCGAGGACGCGGAAGGAAATGTGCAAACTAAATTATTGTGTGCTAAATCCCGCGTCGCGCCCCTAAAAGCCACTACAATCCCACGACTTGAGCTTTGTGCTGCGCTTTTGGGTGCTCAATTAAGCTCTGCCGCTACTCAAGCTCTACGTTGCAAGATTGATCGTCACGTATATTGGTCCGATTCGCAAGTCATTCTCGGGTGGTTAAAATCAGCTAATAGAACTAAAACATTTGTTGCCAACAGGGTAGCCGCTATTCACGAGCTCTCTGATCCTAGTCATTGGCGATATGTGCCAACAGCTGAAAACCCAGCCGATCTATGTTCTCGTGGCGTAGAGCCCCAACAGGTTATGCAGTCCGATCTATGGTGGCGCGGCCCTTTATTTCTTGCTCAACCTGAAGCGTCTTGGCCCACCTCAGACTCTACAGTCATCGAATTACCCGAGTTAAAAGCGTTCCCCGCTTTGGTGGTGGAGCCTGCACCTACGGCAGCATTCATTGACGTAACTAAATTTTCAAAATTGACTAGACTTCAGAGAGTGTGCGCAAGAGTACTTAGATTTACCCATAATTGTAAAAACCCCAACGATAAACTGACAGGAATTCTTACAGTCAACGAACTTAAAAAAGCTTTAAACGCTCTCATTAAAGTCTCCCAAATAGATTCCTTTCCCACAGAAATCGAATGCCTAAAAAGAAAGCAATCGCTGCCTTCTAAGTCAAATTTAATTTCACTAAATGCCTTTATTGATGACGAACATTTGCTTCGCGTCGGTGGCAGAATTGACAAGTCAAATCATCCCTATGACAAAAAACACCCTATCTTACTAAAAGGAAAACATCATCTGACGAAGTTAATTTTCCAATGCGAACATGATCGCCTATTGCACGCCCCGCCCCAACTATTGCTCACTTCCATACGTGACCAGTACTGGCCGTTAGGAGGCCGCAAGCTAGCTAGAGACATTTTTAATAACTGTTTCAGGTGCCGCAGATTTAATGCAAAGTCGATGACTAACATTATGGGCGACTTGCCCGCTGAACGGGTAGAGCCAGACTTTCCCTTTAGTTCTGTTGCCACTGACTTTGCTGGTCCATTTTTGATCACCGATCGCAAGGGTCGAGGGTGTAAAATAACCAAATGTTATTTGTGTATTTTTGTATGTTTTAGATATAAATGCGTCCATTTAGAACCAGTAAGTGAGCTGAGCAAAGACGCATTTATACTAACTTTAAAACGATTTATTGCTCGTAGAGGAATGCCATATTTAATATATTGTGACAATGGTAGAAATCTAGTGGCTGGAGCCAAAGAAATAAAAGATTTTTTAAAATCAAACAACGATTATATTACCGATTTTGCAGCTCAACGAGGTATACAATTTAAATTTTCACCCGTATACGCTCCAAACTTCAACGGGTTGGCTGAATCGGGAGTCAAATCAGCCAAATTTCACATTCGTCGAATATTAGGGCAGACTCATTTAACTTTCGAGGAGCTAGCTTCCCTATTTGCACAAGTCGAAGCCATCCTCAACAGCCGCCCCCTCTGTCCTCTCAGTCCTTCGCCCAACGATTTTCAACCCCTTACCCCGGCTCACTTTATAATTGGCAGGCCGCTTACTTCGTTGCCGTCGCCGAGCTTCGGGGACTCAAAATCTACGTGTCTCAGCCGATACCAGCGCCTTGAGGAAGTCCGTCAGCATTTTTGGAAGCGGTGGTCGCGCGAATACGTAGCGGAACTTCAACAGCGCACGAAATGGCGCGTCAAAAGCAGAGATTTGCGGCTGGATGACCTGGTGCTCATAAAGGATGAGACCCCGCCCCTCTACTGGCGTCTAGGGCGAGTCAGCAAGCTATTCCCGGGGGCCGACGGAGTTCCTCGAGTAGCAAACATCAACACAGCCCACGGCGTTATACGCAGGGCGCTTAATCGACTGTGTCTGCTACCTACAGAGAGCACGTCTTGAAAGCTTCTGCTAGAGCTTTCAAGGGCCGGGATGATGTTCACGCCATAAACGTCTCACAGCAAGACTTTCGTATTAAGAAACTTTATGTTTATATAAATTAAGTTCATTTTTTATTGTATAAAATCATACCCAATCAAATCACCTACATATCACGTCATATATTTCGTTCCACCAATCAAAACACTTACATATCGCGACATACGCCTCTCATCCAATCACACACACGCCCACGCATACACCGTACATTCGATACTCCTGACACGTACTCAACACTTGCCTTCTAACTTCTAACCGCTCAACAATCTGATTTGTAACGTAACAATAATTGTATTAAATTTCTTTACCTAAATTACTGATTTTTAATAAGAAAGTCAACTAGAAATCTTCTCCTTGTTCCTGCATGGAACAATATCTAATTGAGAAAGAAGCAGAAAGTTTTTTTAAATTTAGTCTCATAAAGTACTACCAAAACAAACTTACATAATATTTAAAACTTAACTATCGATGGTGACATAATTGGACATTTAAAATGGATCTCCACTCTGTATGTGTTGCCACACAAGACGAGTGCAGCAACGCTGATTTTCTGGGGTTTAATTGAGGTGCAAAAATGACAAACCTTTACATTCCTCGACTATAATATTTTTGGCAAATTTTTTGTCATAGAGTTAGCTCTGTCCGTTGTCCAAAACCATAAAGTAACATGACAGCAACATAATTTTAACATTTATAATCAAGGGGGACTTTGCCCAGTTAATTGTGTATAAACAGGGGGTGAAGGGGGGAGTCATTTAAATAACGAGCCAGCCATATGGGACCGCCTGACGCTGCATGTTGCGCGGTAATACCTACTCTGGTATGTTGCTTTGTCTGTTTATAATGCAAGTTATAGTCGAATTAAGAACAATAATAGTACATTGTAGCACAGAAATTGATGGTAAGTTAGAGGCCTGCGCTGAAGGCACTCTAAAAGGCATGAGTCTATTATAAACCTACAAATGTACGGCTTTAAAGCTTATTTAATTTAAAAAAAACAAAGGCAAATGTGGAACTTCGTTATGTTGTCAATGCTGCTTCATTTAAATTTAATAATGTGAATGTTTTTTATTAATAAATTTAAAAAGATATAAATTTTAGTTACAAAATTAAACAAAAAAATGGTGCCGTCTCATTGTCAGCTTGAGGTGTTACTGGCACTGTAAAGTTGCCCGTTGAATGAGGAAATTCGAAAAAGTTCTTCACAAATAACAAGCAGACATACATATCGTAGACAACGGATATACATACTTATATAGATAAATACACACTTAAACAAACATTCATATTCATCATACAAACATTTGCCCTCCCGCGAATCGAACCCGGAACCGCTAGCTTCATAGTCAGGGTTAATTTTCAGTGGAACCCTTATAGTACATTACACCCTGAGGGTGGTGAGATAAAAAATGTCTCAGATCACAGGAACTTGTCGCACGAGCCAAAGGCGAGGGCGATAAACATGCGATCTAAGGCTTTCTTTATCACCGCCCGAGGTGTGTACAGAATTTTACGTCTTTTCCTGGCCAGGAAGTGGAAATGACTGCTCGCGTAGCGGGCGGTAAATGCTACTTACGGCCCGGGGTGACGTAATAGTATTTTATGCAACTGTTGCATAATGAGGGGTCTTAAAACACGAGTGTGGTTTTATCAAACGAGCGTCAGCGAGTTTTATAATAGGATCACACGAGTGTTTTGAGACCTAATTATGTACAGTTGCATACATTACTTTTTCTACACACATATCATAAGTACTCTATGATGGGTTCAGAAGCCATAGGGCAATGACTTGCATTGCTACTAGCTACTAGTGCTAGGTACCTATTAAATATCTATAGACTGTTCACATTAAAATAATGTAATTAAAAAATGAATTTAAACAAATAGAGAAACAAATTAGAAAAAAACTCAAAATAATATTGGTTGTTATAATGCTGGTCATTGCCTACGATTTCTGAACGCATTATAGAGCATTTATGATATATGTGTAGATAAAGATTCTTAATTGGCATTAAACTAAAAACACACTTTGGGATTACTATTGGGTTTGCATTAGTGTGGATGGAAGTATTCCAAAAGCAACCCCTCTCCCCACCCGCAGCTTTGCGGCGCCGCGCCGAGGCATTTAGTGATTGTGGCGAGCGGCGACTCGCGAGCGCTGGCATGCATTATGCATCGCGCCTGCGCAGCTGGCAGCGCGTTACACAGTCACACACCCACGAGCAAACACTAGACATACAAATACGCCTAGTTACTACAATACAAGACAAGAACCAATAAATTAAATCCAATACAATTATTATGATTATGATTAACTCTTTATTGACATTAAAAAAACACAAAAAGGTATTTGTTAAAACATTTTGACGGCCGGATAGCCTAGTGGTTAGTGACCCTGACTATGAAGCTTGAGGTACCGGGTTCGATTCCCGGGAGGGGCAAATGTTTGTATGATGAATACGAATGTTTGTGCCCGAGTCGTGGATGTTATATGTATTTAAGTATATATTTATCTATATAAGTATGTATATCCGTTGTCCAGTACCCATAACACAAGCAGCTTCAGTTGCTTACTTTGGGACTAGGTCAGTTGGTGTTAATTGTCCCAAGATATTTATTTATTTATTATTGTTTTATTATTTATATCATTTTATTGTAAAGGTATGTGTACGGTCAGCTTCAAAAGTAGGTGAACATTTTAGTACCTTGTCGCTGTCAGTGATGTGACACATTCGAGCAACTCTCATTTCATACGTTACTACGACAAGGTTAGTAAGTGTTTGCTACTTCTCAGGCTGACTGTACCAGTGCTCGACACGTAGGACATTGTTTGTACCAGTAGTTGACATCATTGACTTATATGTGTCCGTATCTTCTCTTTAACTACTAGGTCACTGTCAAGGACTGGACTCGTTACCGTACCATTATCTAAAACAAATAGTATAAATTCTTGCTCTATGTTGCTTTAGTTTTAAGTTCAGGGTCCCACTAAAATCTGCGCTACAGCTTGCAGGAGCTTGCTGAGCCTCCCTTTGAGCATTAACTGTGTAAATACCGCTCTTCGCTTAGCATCAACCGAAGTTCATATAATTCAAGTCTATGTGAACGAAATTGTAGGCAAAAGCTGTTACATCGCTGGCTTAGAGTGTATAACCTGCCAAATCCCTTTGTAAATTCTAGAAATTAGCTGGTTTATACTCTAAGCTAGCGACGTGTTTGTCTCATCTTGTTAATTGTGCGTAAATGTTTCCTTTGTCAGCTGAAAGAGATCCCTTACAGGGAAAAGTTCACCTTTCTACTCATTTATTTTGCTTATTATGTAGCCTATTCTATGTACAATGAAGTGTTTACATACTTTAACTTAGTTCTGTTACTTGGTAGAGTAGACTCTGCCAGTCCATTCTCTCCGGTGTGACAGCGCGCGCCTCTAATGAAACGTCCCATAAATCCGCGATATTGGCGGCGACACGGCTAACTAGACTCCTTGTTACTGCACCCTCTTTACATAAAAATGTCTTCGAGATAACCCACTTACTCTTATTGGCTTTCTTTATTGGTTCCCATGTTCGTGTCGACCTCATTTGTTCCGGAATATTTGAAGGGTTTCCGTACTATTTCAGTTTTTTAATCCACTACGCCAAGCTAGGAGGAGAATAAGCAAAATAAGTTTGAAGCTGTTGGTTTGTTTTTGTTTTGTATGAAGAAGGGAAGCAATCGGGCAAGGAGATCACCTAATGGGAAGTTATCATCCCCGACGGACGCAAATTGCTGACTCGTTATCCTAGGCTTCCTCCCTTCGAGGGTCTTTCACCTATCGTTAGAAACTTAGTAGCAAGGTACCACATAACGCCGGTATTCCACGAGAGTGTGTTACCCTAGTCGAACCGTCTTATTCCCACTGCAGCTCCAGGGTTCACTAACTTAAAAGACGGTATCATGTCAGCGATTTTAGGATTGCTGGCTTCCATGGATGATAGTGATAAGTTTCCATCAGGTGATCCGTTAACCGTAAGCTCGTTTCCCTCATTTTTTCTTGAACATCTCATAAATGTTACCTATCCTATCTAGTTATTACGTAGTAGATTTACCATCATGTTTTGCCTTCGTAAAAAACCTGAGATTGCCTATTTCGGGATTATAATCTTGAATCAACTTAATCAGGTTGTTTTGGTATAACGACATATGGCAGTAGTTTCAGGTTACAAATGAGTTGTTATTACCCACCGTCTTGTTTACCGCCTGTTACAGAGTTCACAAAAAATATCTTTTATTTACGCACAACAAACATATTTATAAGAGTAATGACTGACTATATATATTATAATCTCCTAATTAGTACTTCGTTTTTATTTTTCTTAGTAGGTTTTTAGCCTTTGTTAGGGTAATGGTCCTAGTTATTGACAGTGTCCCAATAGTTGGCGAGAAGATACGGAAACATCAGAGTGAAAAAGGGGCAATTACGTCAACTACTGGTAAAACCCGCAGCAGCACTTGGGCACTTGAGGAGGAAATCCGACAAGAACCTAAAGTGACATTCTGCTAGCGTCGTGTAGTAGCGTCGTTTTGCGGGTGGTAGGACCTTGTGCAAGGTCCGTCCGGATCGCTACCACCATCTTGCTTGCTAATCCTGCCGCTAAGCAACAGTGCTTGCACTGTTGTGTTCCGGCGTGGAGAGCAAGACAGCCGGTGTAATTACTGGCACAAGAGGTATTCCATCTTAGCCCTCTGGGTTGGCAACGCATCTGCACTCTCTTTGTTGTTGCAGGTGTCTATAGGCGGTGGTGATCACTTACCATCAGGTGACCCACTTGCTTGTTTGTCGTCCTATGTTGTATAAAAAAAAATAGTAATGTGACAGAATGCATGGATTTGACATTGGCGATTGACACAATTTGACAATTGCTGGCCTTACGTCAAGTCCATATTATGTATTGGCGTTCCTCTTACCGTGGACCTTGTAAAGACAACCAGTGACCTTAACCGTCTAAGTTTATTTTATCTTGATGCGCGTCTCTTTCTCATGACGCTAGTTAGACACAGACGCAAGGTGAGATAACTTAAACTTAAGCCATCATTATTATGACCACAAGTGTACTTTCCTAACGCTGCAATCACCCAAATGGTCGAAACCAGCAACGTGGTGGTGGGACCTTGTACAAGGTCCGTCCGGATCGCTACCACCATATTGCTCGCTAATCCTGCCGCTAAGCAGCAGTGTTTGCACTGTTGTGTTCCAGCGTGGAGAGCAAGACAGCCGGTGTAATTACTGTCACTAGAGGTATTTCATCTTATCCCTCAGGGTTGACATCGCATCTCTCCACTCCTTGGTATTGCGGATGTCTATGGCCAGTGGTGACCATTTACCATCAACCAGGTGACCTACTTGGCCATTGCCTTCAAATTTCATAATAAAAAGTCAGTGGATCTTGATTTCGCCTATGATCCTCAAACCCCAAATATCCCAGCATTCTTTTTAAGACTGTAGCTTTCACCGTCCCTCAGAATTGCGTCCAATATTTTGCGTAGAATCTTGCTCTCTATTATTAAACAGTTATTTATTTACAAATACTTTAAAAGTTTAAGTCAGTGCTGTAGGTATAGTCGACCAAGAAATTGCTTGAACACTTTCTGACCGTATTACAAAGAGATAAGGTTCAAAAGTGGTCAAATAATTACGTGGTCGACTATACATATATTTCAAAACGCATGCGTGTGAAATAAAAGCGTGTCGATTGAAAATAAACTTGCCAATCTCCAAAAATCAACTTACGATTGAGCTGAGAAAAGATACTTCTTCAAAAGCAAACAAAACATATTCCTACATCAAAGGGATAGACATGATTATTTTGCGAATACAAATATAGCCTTGGTGAGTGCCTAGATTCTTCGCTTCAAAGGATTGAGAAATCTTTTTTTGAAGATCCGTGGTCTTTGGGGACCTTACAGTAATTTCAGTGTCATCACACTGACAGACACAATTATGTTTAACATACATATCTAACTAAAGTCACGCCTGTTTCCTGGAGGGGTAGGCAGAGACAACGGATTTCCAGTTGCTACGATCCTGACATACAACCTTTGCTTCACTTACTCTCATGATATTCTTCATGCATGGTCATCGATTTAGGGTACTACTGACGTGGGCTTTCTCCGGAATGTCTCCGATTTGTCGGAGCAGGGGGTTCCACTCCGCACTGTAGGTGCGCTCGCCGCATTACCTATGGTATAGGTTAATCGCAGTAGGTTACCGGCTTACCGCGCGCGCGCCCGCTCACTCTGTGTCGCGCGTTGCGATAGTATTACAGTAAGCAGCCCAACCCTAGCGGCGCGCCAGGGCATTGCGGGTGGAAGGCGGGCGCGGGCGGCGCCTTCCTTCTGACGCATGCCGCCTGGCGAATGTTTATGAAGTAATACAAACTTTTTGAGCCTGATCATAAAGTTGGAATTCGTTTAATGTTGGTAGAAAAAGAGAAGTTTCTGCACGTACTATTATTTATTCTGGGTTCGGAGTATGTTCGCCGAGGTGTTCCCCTTCCCATTTTTCCTTCATGTTTAACTCCGATACAAAAAGAGGGGTGACATAAGTTTCTGTGTGTTGGTATGTCAGTCTCTTAATCTGCCGGTCTGTCTGTCAGTCTGTTAGTGACTCAATTTTTGATTGTTGGAATGGAAAGAGGTATGCTTGGAGTTTCTCTAGGATAGCTCAGGAATAAGGATATCCACAAAAGAACAAATGTCACTGACATCTTTATGAATTGCAAAAGTGGCAGTTGCTCTTAAAACCGATGGTCGTTGGGGCGAAAAGGTTCTCAAGAGGAGACGGAAGACGAATGCAGTGATAAAAAAGAAGTCCAAAGAACAGATAGACAAAAAATATTCAGCCGTTTAGACAGTGTAAATTACAATACGTCAAAGAAAAAAAAGACAAAATAGACTAATATTATTCCTTGGCAGATACGCTCTTTCATTTGTACGTGTGAGACACCAAGTAATCTTTATAAAAGATACATGACGCATATGAATTGTGTATGATTCCATCTCGGCTAGTTTGCGGAATGAGCTCAAAGTTACGACATTTGTGACAAAACACCATGTAGGTAGTGACGGGACGGTATAATTTTGTCGGTGACGGGATTTGTCGGTTTTGATGTGACGTTAAGAATTTATAAAGTCAATCGGGGCTTTAAGCGATAAAATTATTGTTTATTTAAACCTCGACGTTTTAACTGAAAATATTGCATCGGCCGTATCGCGTTAAAGCCCCAATTAACGTCATGATATGTGTAGAAATCGGAAAACATTTAAACAATTTGACTTTAAGTGTATTTGGAAATGCCAACTTCTGCAGAAACAGACCCGCAAAGTCGGCTTTGTCGATAAAATAATTAAAACCTAAAGATAGACCAAGCTCTATACAAATTCTTTAAGCTACACAAATGATCTAACGCAGAACCCACATCCTTAAAACATGCGTTAATGCTTCTAATTATCTATTTACTTCGTTCTTATATCCGCGCCCCTCCCTCACAAAGCCTGTCATGTACAAATTATTTACAAACCATATTAAAATGAAATCCCGCGGTGGTCGGTGGTCGGCGACTAAGCGACGCATCCCTTTAACGAAGGGTAACCGGGAGCGCGCAAGGTTCCGCATAATGCAATATCTCTAAATCCCATGAATACGGTATGACAGCGGAAGCGGGACGTAGCTATGTTGGCAGGGTGTGGCGATACTGCTAGCGGTTGCAAGAGTGACTTATTATGACATTTTCAACACCATTGTTAGGGTTACGTACCCAAATATTAAAACGGGGCCCTATTATTAAAACTCCGCTGTCCGTCCGTCTGTTTGTCACCAGGCTGTATCTTATGAACCGTGACAGTTAGACAGTTGAAATTTTCACAGATGACGTATGTTAGTTGCCGTTGTAACAACAAATACTAAAAAGCAGAATAAAATAAATATTTAAAGGGGTTTCCATACAACATACGTAATTTTTTTGCTCATTTTTATAGATAATGGTACGGAACCCTTCGTGCGCGAGTCCGACTCTCCCTTGGCCGGTTTTTTTAATAGGAAGGTAAACGAGCCAGTGGGTGCTAAGGGTGGGCTCTGAGCTCGTCGGTCCGTGCTGACCTGCCTGCAGGATGTACTGTGCTAGGATGCCTCATGCTGCGTGACTGCCACACTCAAATATTATTTTAATTAATAAAACGAAAAAAGGCATATGCCACAAGTACTCAGCTAAGGCAGTCTGTAGATTTTTGTTATCGAATTTTTATTTTTTTCGATTTCCTTTTTGTATTTTTTTTATATATTCATTTTAGCGGTAATCGGTAATTTTCCAGCGTTTTCACTGTTGCTTATTACCGTTCCTTAATTAATTGACAAAATACCTTACGTTAAGCAGCAATTTTTGCTAAAACTGGTATCAATTCCGAGTACAGCATCTATTCTTGCCTGAAGTCCATGTTTGAGGACCTGTATTTTAACAATTAACGAAGGAACGGTAATGAGCCACGGTAAAAACGCTGGAGAACTAGCGCAATGCGGCGAAACCGGAAAAACGCAAGGCACGGAATGCTGACGTTGCAGTTTCGAGTCCTGCCATTACCCTAATTTTTCTTTGTGTTGTCATTATATAGCATTTCAATTATACTTACACAAACTTTTACACCAATGTTTTTTATGGGATTCCCATCCTTCCGCTCGCACTGCGCCCCGCCCGATGGCGCTACAGCACCGCGCAGTGATTTGCGGCTACACCCATAAACTAGTTGTTATGTAACCCCATAAAAACGGGACGTAACTTGACGTCCTGCGAACCTTCGAACTATCTCGTCTGTGTAGTTATAGCAACAATAAAAACGCATAAAAATGCTTTAAAACCCGACATGGTTGTAAATATTTGATGTGACGCCACGCCGCTACTTTGATGTCACATTTGTAAAACTAAACAGGATCGTATTTTAAATTTAATGTTGGAATATGGCTTTATTAATAAATAAAATTGTGCATATAAGTAGGACGCCCGTGATTTTGTTCGCCTGGAATTAGTAGCCTATGTCCGTCAGAATCGTGTAGCTTTCTATTAGTGAAAGAGTTTTTGGGATCGGTTCAGTCAAAGTTAGATTCAAAATATTTATATTCAGATTAGACTTACAGGAGGCACTTATGAATGCCTTAAAATTTATCACCGGTACAGAAAAAACAAGAAACTCAACGAGGTGTAATTTTTTTTAATAAATCACAAGCAGCAGTTCTAGAGATTACATACAAACAAAAAAGAAAAAATAAGTTTCACTCTTTATTATATTAGTCCACCGTTTAGTAACGTTACTAAACTGACATACATCGTTATAAAACCGTTAAAAACTAACAATAATTGTTTTAGTGACGGCACAATGTTTTTAATTTGACCCAGAATCCGTTGAATCCTAAAAGGCAATGAAATAACCATTACCATACATTATCGTAGACACATAGCGACGCGCGTCGTCGCTGTCAGACGCGGTTTTGTCGACATTAGTGTCTTAGGTCATGTTTTGTCGCTTCCTGCTATAGTAGCACGCTAGCGTTTATCGCGCACATAAACGCTTTGGTCCCTCTAGCACACGCATACTGGTTAGAACGGGATAAATGCTTTATGTCATCGATAAAAGCTAGCGTGCTAGGCCCCCTGAATTCCTAGCACTAGCTAGCCTTATGCTACTAAAACCATAACTAAAACTGGTTTATATCATGTGATTCATAGGCAGGTTTGTTTGTGCAAGGTCCGTCCGGATCGCTATCACCATCTTGTTCGCTATTCCTGCCGCTAAGCAGCAGTGCTTGCACTGTTGTGTTCCGGCGTGGAGAGCAAGACAGCCGGTGTAACTACTGGCACAAAAGGTATTCCATCTTAACACTCTGGGTTGGCTACTCACCTGCACTCTCTTTGTTGTTGCAGGTGTCTATAGGCGGTGGTGATACTTACCATCAGGTGACCCACTTGCTTGTTTTCCTTCCTATTTCATGGAAGCAAAAAAAAGGTTGAGGCAAGAGAGAAATGGCGGTTACTGCACTGAGAAGAGCTAAGCGCTTAAATTATAATAATGATGATGATGACGATGATAATGATGATGATATATACAATCAGCCAATAGGGAGACGCTAAATGGCGATAACGTTTTCCACCCTCTAAACCTTAATCTATGATAATTATTTTATGGTTTGTTGTCATTATGCCCTAGAACTAGGTTTGTATGTTTTGATTTTTTAAATATTTTTAATAGATTTGACAACATTTGCATTTTAGGAGTTTCATACAAAACACAAAAGCGTTAATATTTTTGAAACTGAATTTTCTCAGGCATAATGACCACATAAAAAAAATCATGGCTATAGGTTAAGGTTTAGAGGGTGGAAAATCATTATCGCCGTTTGTATGGAGAGCGGTGTGTTCACACTCCTCTTAACTCGCTACGTAACTCAGTGCGTCTCTTTCCTACTAGGCTGGTTAGAAAAAGACGCACTGAGTTACGTGGCGAGTTAACGCGTGTTAAGAAGGTTCTTGCGAGGTGCACTGATAGCCTCAGACTGCTCTGACAGCTTGTTGCTTGAGACTTTGTAAGTGGCTCACTAGTCTCTTTTTTCAAAGCTGTAAGAATCCATAACTAGCTGTTTATTTCCAACTGTACTAGCTAGAGTGAGACGCATAAAGCGACAAAGCGCCGCATTCACTTGTTTACCATCAGGATACGGCGGCCGTTTCCGGCTCGAATCAGTTTGCCTCGGCCCTTCCGGTACGGCGATGTCATCCACTTAGAATAACAATAAGTGAATACAAGGCTTAATACAATACCGAACTATAAAGGCAATTTTTTACAACATAGGAAGGCAAACTTGCAAGTGGGTCACCTGACGGTAAGTGATCACCAACGCCCATAGACACCCGCAACACCAAGGAGAGCGCAGATGCGTAGCTAACCCAGAGGGCTAAGATGGAATACTTCTTGTGCCAGCAATTGCACCGGCTGTCTTGCTCTTAATTTTTTATGAAATAGGAAGGTAAACAAGCAAGCGGGTCACCTGATGGTAAGTGTACACCACCGCCTAAAGATACCCCCACATAAACAAACAAAGTTTACCTCTTTATTATATTAGCGTAGATAGAATAATTAGCGATACCCTCATATCGAGATTCTTGAAAGCATAAAAAAAAGATTTTTTTGAAATTTATCATTTATTTAAAAGTGGGAAGTATTTTCTAAAGAGCAATATTCGTTTGGTAGCTATGCAATGACCAAAAAAGAACTGGTATATTGTTATTGTTGAATAAAGAAGAAATACAGAATTGTTAAAAATATTTATAAGGAAGACAAAAAAAACAAGTCAAGAACTCTGGTCTAACTAGAGTCGTAAAAAAGGGTAAAGATAACTTGAAAGATAATGTTAGAACTAACTTAATTTCCAATGACAGAAATATTTCTTAATTTATTTCATCTTTGAAATAATCTCCTAACTACAACGTTGCAAAGAACAACAAAACAGTGCAAAGTTTAAGCTGCACGTTTGGTGTTATTTGCAGAGTAAATATTTGACGACAAATTAGCAACATAACAAAGATCCGTCTGTCTGTCTGTGACTATAAGTGTCATGTCCCGGTTAACTCGAGTTAGGTAAATAAGACGCGTATATTATAATAGCAGCAAAAGCTTATAACTAAGAACCGATAGTTCAACCGAAGTTCGTGGCTTTCAAATAAAATTACTAAATTTCATAGTATCTAGGCACTTATTCCAACCCGATCACTTTATTAGTAATCTAATCACATTAATCAATAATTAGAATTATTTATTATTACCTAATATTCTTCTCAATGGCGGCCGCGTATTGGCAAGCGTAGGACGACCAGCCACAAGATGGTCCGATGACCTCATACAGGTGGCAGGAAGGCGCTGGTTGCATGCCGCTTCCAACCGGTCACTTTGAAAATCTATGGAGGACGTATGTTCAACTGTGTACTTCTTGTGGCTGAAATGGTGATGATGATGATGATGATGATTGTTCTCGTATCATAAACACAGGTGCTTGGCAAGGGAAGGAGAGAAATGGCGGTTACTCCATCGACAAGATCTGAGCTCTTAAATTACATGATGATGATGATTCTTCAGATGAATAAGATACATAATAAATAATTAGAATTAGATTTTAGCTAGAAGATACATTTGATTTGATACATACAAACTAGACAACTACTACTAACTACTGTACTAATATTAAAATACATGGATAGAAATAAAAAACTAAAAGTAAGACAGATCCCCCATATCTGATCCTTGCGGTACCCCCATGAAGCTGGCTGAGTTCCCCCTCTGAATAGATTTTTCATAAAGTTGTTTATAGTCAAAGGGCAAACCAGCATGTGCCCTTTTTTGCTGGTGGTCTTCATGTGAACACTGAACCACTCCTGTGTCCACATACGCGTAAAGTTCTCTCTGATCGACGATAGGTTTGCCTTTCGATTTTTTAAATAACTTATCTTATAAAGTTTCGAAAAACAAATATTTTTAAGCGATCCTCCACCCGTACCCTTCGCAAGAACTACGATTACCAAAAAATGCACTTAAAAAATGTGCTATTCTGTCATAATTTAAACACTATTTGTTTAATTTTTATTTATTTACACATGCCAACAGAACATACCAATGACAGCTGATGATTTAGCCACCAATAACAGCCGACGGTGTTGTTCGTGAGAGTTTGCGAGATCTGTCCCCGTTACGCTATGGGAAGGGTACAGCTAAATAATTTATGGCGCGCAGTCGCCGAGATTTGATATTTATGTACGCAGTACGTGAGACCAAGCGGGCAGCCGCATAAATATATTATGACGCCATTCTTCAGGGATACCATGGGTACTGTCTAGAGTGCAATTTTAAATGGAAAGTAGGAAAAAACCAGTTTGAAGTCATTCAGTCATTACAAACACAATACAGGCCTTTAAAGCACAGCTGAAACTTTGGCTTGTTGAGCGCATCTTTCTATAGTTTTAACAAAATGCAGTATCGGATAGTTAAATTTTATAGTATTATCACGTATTATTGTAGACTCTGGTTACAGATTTGTATTGCTTTAATTTGTGTTTTCGGATTTTTTCCTTTATTATGTACTGAAGACCTTGCTACTTGCAAAGTTTCATAGTTCTAGGTTTATAGGATCCTAGAGGTTTTTGATTCCATTGTGAGCGTATGCGGCATAAACGGAAGACTTTTTTTATTGCGTAGATTGAGAAGTTTGATTTATTTATCCACAGCCCGTGTAGACCGGAGTAGTTGATTTTAACTCGTGTTCCTGAACAAAAGTGTCTTAGAGGATAAACAAACAGACAACTCAATAAGGGTTCCTTTTGAGGTCAAAACACTAAAAACTGGAAAAAAAACTAATATCCTACTCAAACTTAATGGTCTTACTAAAATTCAACGTGAGGGCCATTTTAGTTCATATCAATGCAATGTTTATGTATGTTTGTTATACTCATTTGATTCTTATGATGTATTAAAGACTCCTAAATAAAAGTCTTGTACTTCCTTTTTTTCTTGTAATAGTAGGCAAACTACTTGACTATACAAGTAATTATTCAATCAGATGCTATTCTGAAACCAACTGCTCCTCTTCATTTTTTATATCGAGCATATCACTGCGAGGGCTTCGAATACAATTATATCGACTGTAGACCGACCGTTGCATATCGATTACAACTACCACCAGCCACCACAGAGTTAGAGAGAATAAATACCGCAAGAGCTTTAAGTGTAGAGATTAACACGTCGTAATTATACCTCAGCTCAATGTCATTCACGGCATTCTTGGCTCGTGGTAGGACCTTGCGCAAGGTCCGTCCCGATCGCTTCTACCATCTTGCTCGCTAATCCAGACGCTAAGCAGCAGTGCTTGCACTGTTATGGTCCGGCGTGGAGAGCAAACCAGCCGGTGCAATTACTAGCACAAGAGGCCATCTTAGCCCTCAGGGTTGGCATCGCCTTGCTCGTTTGCGTTCCTATGTTGAATAAAAAAATCACTGTTTTTCTGAATACTTCCAACCATGTTTTTAGAAGCGGGATTGTTTTGGTTCCATCTTATCCGAAATTAAGTGGTGTTGACATGCATGGTGGGGCGGACGGACCTATAAGAAACTAGTACTACCAGTTTCACCATTCCCTGATAAGTTCTCTATATCACATTTAACAGATATCTGGTACTGTCTCTGTTTATGATCATTGAATAAACAGTGACGGCATCACAGATATCCGTTGGATAACAAACCTGGCCACTATCAGAGAGTGGTGCAACATACCTTTAATGGGTCTTTAGGCTATTCTTCCGCAAATCCCTCGAAAAAAAATACACAACGATGGCACGACATAGTGGTACTTAACTTTTTGTAACATCTCTGTTCTACCTATGCTTGAAAAATAACCGCTTCATCGACTGTAAAATTTAATTCTTTTTAATGTTGTGGTGTAAAAATTACTATGCTGTTATGTTTTGTTAATGAATAACGTCTCATGATGTGACAGTTGCGGCGATGGCAAGGCGGATTGTAACCCCCTTACTCATAAACGCTGCGTAAACGTTTGTTAGTTATCATGTTTTATGTCTTTATCTGTCATCGTGACGTTTGCCCTCAAATGAAAGAGACAAGCCATTTGTTAGTTTAAAAAGATTGTTATTTTTTTATGAATAAGGGGGTAAGGCGGCATCTATTCATTCTAACTCAATGCTTGAACATCGAATACAACTGCCAACATAAGTAAGACTAGTGCATGGAAACCTAATTCGCTATCGACTGTACGCACCAGTACAAGCGAAAAAATCGAACCAGTGGCTTTAGAAATATTAGAACTGTACAATTAAGCAAACTTTTTTGACAGTCCCTATACGCTCAAACAAATCAGTCACTTTAGAGATCAAACTAAGCAGCTAATTAAAATAGCAAAAGTTTAAAATAAACTTTAATTGAATAGTTGGGGTCAATACATTTACAGAACGACCACATCTTTGCAACAAAAGGTCGCGTAATGAACAGATATTGTCAGACTTTGAAATCAAGAACTTTGTCATTATGGCAAACTGGGATGACCCTTTGTGGTTTGACCAGCACGTCTATCTCAAATTTGTGACTTGCCTAGCAGTTCGCTATGTATGTCTCTTTCTTAACAGTTTGATGTGAAAGAGAGGGTTTATGCGCAAGGAACGCCAAGTCATGCTAGACGCCCAGACTGCACAAATATTTACAATACAATACGACCAGTTTAGATAGAGACTCCAAGTTTTGGAGGGCTATGGGAAGCTGGGGTCAAAATATTCTGGGGCTGTTAAGTTAATATTTGTTTCGGTGACTGGCTCCAGACAATGTTCTTTATTAGTTGTATGGTAAAGTTACTTGTTTATAAAGTAGGAGAAGTTTTGAAGATAAATATTTATGCATTCTTCTGATCTTGATTTAATGTACGGGCAAGAAATAATAATATTCCGTAAGTGATGAGTATTGTG
This sequence comes from Ditula angustiorana, assembly GCA_963691745.1. Taxonomy (NCBI): domain Eukaryota; kingdom Metazoa; phylum Arthropoda; class Insecta; order Lepidoptera; family Tortricidae; genus Ditula; species Ditula angustiorana. Next base: position 412,617 of record OY829497.1, on the reverse strand, counting down.
ACTTTATAGCCTTTGCCAATAATTGGTTCCAAGAAAACTTAACAAGAAAAATAGAGATTTATAAAATATTTGTTTATATGACACCACAATAATATTAGCTTGTTTCATAAAATACAAGTCGTCTCATCGCTGGAACTAGAAGTTAATTAATGAGCCATTTTTAATAGCATGAAAAACTTCATGCTATTAAAAATGGCTGAAGAAGAGAACGTTATAACAGAATTAAGAAATAAAAGATTTACTTATTAAAATTAAGGCAAGAAAAGCCCTTGACAGATCTCCGAACATGTAGCATTGAAAATTTGAACAACAAACGTAAACAGTATTAGTTACACACAAGCTATCTTAACTATTTTTGACTTACAAAGCAGTGCACAAAGCAAACTATTATGTAGTTTATTGCGCGATATTAGTTTGTCAATACTTGCTAATGAATCTAAGTTAAGTTTTGTCGTAAGTTTGCTGCCGGAAATTGTTAGGGGTGAAGCTATGAGAGGAGCGGTTTAGGACCAGACTGCCAAAGTAAAATATATCTTTATTCAGAAGAACAAGAAGCACTTTTAGAACCAGAGTAATCTTATAAGATACCGGCAAGAAGCTCAACGTGAGATATTTTGTCTAAAAAAAAAAGATAAATAATGTTACAATGTGTTAATGATTATTCAACCTTAACTATTTATCACAGTAAGTTTCGCCACATTACCACGCGAAACTGGCAAACGCTAAGCACGGAAGGCTAACGTTGCAGGTTCGAGTCCTGCCATTTCCCTATTTTTTTGTTGGTGCTGTCATTACATATTATTTAAATTTAATAACTAACAATTTAGGTGTATTACAGAATATACTTTGTATTTACTATCTGAAATAAATAACTTATTATTATGTTTATTATTTTCCTGTACTGAATCTAAATTATATTGTTATACAGGGTTATGGGAGAAGTTATTTGCAGCAAAAAAGGTCATGTGACACCCTGTCCGAAAAATATTATTTTCCGAGATATTGATCATTTTAATTTACGACATTATTATGGAAAATTGTTATTAGACTTCGGTTACATGCTAATTCTGCCGTCAGTTCAGTCCATCATTCCGTTATAGTTTTGACTGACGCCAGAATGATGATAAATGGACACGGTTACGATCAGTTCAGACTGACACGACACGACACTTTCTTTAAGTATTTTGAGTAAATTTTCGGGCAGGGTATCATGACCTTTTTTGCTGCAAATAACCTCCCCATAACCCCTTGACAGGAATAGGTCGACTTACCAATAATCCCTGTACACAGCTAGAATTAAATGGGTCAACTCTAACAGTTACTGGTGCGGCGCAAGCTGCATCTGAGGGCATTACCATACGTGTGATAGCGTGTCGACAGTGTACATGTGTTTGCTATGGCGGCTGGCGCAAGCACACGTACCTACTATTCATTTAATGTTAGTAGAGAACCTATAGATAGATACAAAAACCTATTTAAACTCTCTAGTATTAGGAATCACGAGGATCCCACTGAAAATCAGCGTCTCGGTTACCAAGGCAGTATCATAGAGTAAATAGTACTTACTAACATACAGAAACTTCTCTTTTACGACCGCGATTGAACGAATTCCAGCTTTATAGACACGTGCAAAAAGTTCGTATTACTTCAGAAATATGCGCCAGGTGGTTTGCGTCAAAAGGAACGCGCCGCCCGCGTCCGTTTTTCCCCCGTAACTCCCGGTGAAATGTTAGGGTTGCGCTGCATTTGTTTTCAATTACACTAACACAGCGAGGACGAGCGAGCGGGCGCGCGGCGAGCCGACTTAGCCGACAACCTACTGCGATTTGCCTACTCCGTAGGCAAGGCGGCTGAGCGTACCTACAGTGACGATTGGAACCCCTCTGGCAGTATGCCGAGTGGGACCCTGTTCAACAGAATGTTTCTGTTTTGTACTCTGCCCGTGTTGTTCGTATGTGTGAGTATTTGGTTGTATAGTTTTAAAAAAATGTTTTTTCTTCTGCCTCTTTAAGGAAATATTCGTATATTATAAATTAGTAATAAGTAATATCAATCAATGATAAAAATAAACATAAAGTTTCGCAGAGTCGCAAAGCATTGTTCCGGTTAACTGGAATGGATGGACGGATGGTACCTCTGAATCTATTAGTTATACACAAATGTCTCAAAATCGCGCTTTTTTTTTACCAATGGCAATATTTTTTCACCGCCATCGCTTATAACTTGATCCAATAAAACTGGCATTCACCATGCATTGCCTTTGATAAAGCGGGCGTATTCCGCCAGGGGCGCTGCTGTTTTAATTCACAAAATGGCTCGATCAAATACTTTAATCGAAGCTGTTACATATTTATAACAATCTGATTGGTTAATATTGCATTCCAATAGATGCCTAAGGCGATTCTTACTCTGTCCCAGTCAGCCGCTGATTCAACATTGTGTGCAAGAAGCTCAGTTTGTATAGAAAACACGCGCAGTACCACTCAGTGAAAACGCGTCTCCGTGAAAATATGTTCGTCGCTCGCGTCGTGGTGGAGCGCGGTAGTAGTCAGAATCGCTTAACGTTTTGCTATAACTGTAGAATAAGGTATACTTAATAGCCACTCCTTTTTTATGGAAACGGCAGATATAGATTCATTTGTTTCTTATTAGCAACTCGCCCCGGCTTCTTCAAGGGTATGACTAAGACGTACAGTTAAAAACATTACTTAATGAAATTGAAAACGGTATCGAAATCCGTTATTTGGTTTATAAGGAGTAAGCGGCCGAAGATATGAAGCCACACAGAGGCGGGTAGTGACGTTGTTCTTACTATGTGTAAAGAAAACAAAAGAAGAAGATAAAGATTAAAAATTACATTAAATTCACAATGTTACAACTTACGAAGTAAGAAATTCATAATAATGTCGTCAACATAAAAGGTAAGCGAAATATTAAAATACAATGAAATAAGATATCTCGAAATAGGACTAGAAAAGTCAATTAAACAGAATAAACAAATTATCAATGTCACAAAAAAAATCGCAAGCGCTTTAAAAACGAAACTGCCAAAAAATAAAATGGCGCTCCGCAAACCAGTGTCGCATCTCATACTCGCATTAAAAAACTTGTCACACGACCTGAAAAATGGTTAAACACGTTTGTTTTCGCATCTGAGGCCCGATAAATTGTCGACTCGCCGGCGATATTTATCGCTCCAACGCCGGAATAAAAATTGATCGCGACATATGGGAGGGCATAAATTCGGGACTATGACGTGTTAGTTTGAGAGACGGATGGGCTATCGATAGTGGAAGTTAAGCAAGGTTCGGGGTGGACGGGTTGTGGATGGGTGGCCGCGTGGAATCTTTTTGTATTTTTGGATACCTACATTTTTTACTTAATCAATATTAATATATTTTTTTAACTATTGTGGTCTGGCGTGGAGAGCAAGACATCCGGTGATAAGTGGCAGATTAGGTTTTCCACATTAGCCCTCTGGGTCGGCAATGTATCCTTACGCATTACACTGTCCTTAGTGTTGCCGATGTTTATGAGTGTTGATAATCACTTACCATCAAGTGACTGACTTGTTCGTTTATCTTCCTAATTTATAAAAAAAATATCACTGGTCTTCACGTCCAAAAACCCAACTCATATAGTACCAATATGTTTGTTTGAAATGTCTAATGGCATATACAATGGAGAATTGATCTTTAGACATCAAAAGTATAGAAATACTTTCGTCACTTCTGAAGCAAAATAAAACAATATTCAATAAAAATAAAGTTTGAAAAACACCGCAGGAAAAACTGTTTTGAATATTAAATAGTCACAAATCCCATGAAACGAAGCGGGGTAATATTTTTAATTAATACATCAATGAAATATTAATTGGCTGTCTAGACTGGGGTTTAATTGGGTCATTTGGTTAACGGACACACTGCTTTTTATTTTGAACAGCATTTTTGATACAATTTTCATGATCTTTATCATACAATTTCAGGACTAAGCCCTTCGATCAATTTCATCAGTGGTTAATGCATACACATGACATTTGTGGCACATTTAAAACTCCGCCAAAACGTAGCCATGGCGGACTTTGTGACGTTAGAGGCGTGTGCCACGTTTCAATTTTGATATTGTATAGCGTGTATAGATAATTAATAGATTCAGGCGTTACTTTGCGGAGGTCCATATCAACAAACTTACTACGCGAAACCATTGCCGGGCTCGTGCAAAATAGCTGCGTCCGTGCATGCAAAAACCCACCCTCCTCCGCTTCCACACGAAACAACATATATCACACAGACTCAACTACACACCACCACCACTAAACACACTAAACGATCGACGCGCGTTTTGCCTCTATACGAGGCATCATCAAGATCGAACGTCACTAGTACGCCATTGCCCGGCACTGGTTTCGCGGAGTAGCAAGGTAATTTGTTTCCGTTTGTTAGCGTGTATAGTCCATAGTTTAGAAGGATGTTGGCTAAGCCACTGAACTATATTCCGATGGAAGGTAAGAGTTCATCGATTTGTATTAAAACTGAGCGTGTAACATTTTGCGTGATTACTTTGACGTCATGAGTGTAATTCAGTGATGGAAAACATAAGCCAGTTAATTATAGTTTAAATGAGCATTTAATTATTAACAACAAGGCATTTTGCTTCGAAAACCTTGCGTAGCAAGCGGAAAGCGGACCGCAGCGACTGAACTTGTTAACGTTCAATGATTAAAGTCAAAATCAATTTGTCGCCTAAAACCCCTCTTGCATGTGGTGGTATTTAAAGGTATTTTGTTTGCAAAAAAATTAAATAAATAAATAAAATGGTCAAGCCGGCCCATTCGTACTGCTACCATTAATTGGCTAAAAAAAGTTAGAAGTTTTTCTATATAAACTAACTGGTAACTGAACACCACCGCACGTAAACACATGCAACATCAAAGAGACTGCAGATGTGTTGCCAACCCAGCAGGCCAAGATGGAATATTTACTTGTGCCAGTAATTTTACCGGCTATCTTGCTCTCCACGCCGGAACACAACAGTGCAAGCACTGCTGCTTAGCGGCTGGAGCAAGCCAGATGGTGGTAACGATCCGGATAAACCTTACACGAGGTCTTATCACCCGTACTTCTTATTTGCTAACCTTTAGGTCCGTGTGTGCCTAAAGAGTTTATCTACTGATCGTCGGAAAAACGAACTTGCTCTGAACAGTATCAATAGCGCGTCTCTTCAGCTGGACTTAGTGCGTTAATTAAGTTCAACTTTCGGCTACTTTATCAGCTATACTTTCGGCTAAATTATTTTCGAAATTAACTGCACACACAGTGTCAGACTTTCTTTAAGAATGACTCTTCTGAGCCTATTAGATTTAGTGATGGTATATTAAAACATGTAGGTAAAGCGATGTCATTCAAAACAAAAAATAATAAGTTAAGAAATTATTAAGATTCGAAAACATACAACTGTCTTTTTGCATCCCTTATTTCCATTATAGTACACTACGAACAAAGATCTGGCGAGGTATCATCCCCATAACTTTGCATAGCTCTAACCGATTTTGCATTCAAACTTAAAAGTTGTACTCGTATTTACCAAATTATATAAAGATCGTATATACTTCACTCAAGTTATCGTCGAACAAGTACACATACAAACGCAGTCCCGTTCTTAAAGGAACGCTTAAAACTTTTGACTTAAAAGTCAAATTAAAAACCTCGCTTTGCTCAGCCAATTATAGAGGAAAGCCGGCTATATATCGTGTCGCCATTCAAACTGTACCACTTCTAGATTTCCCGTAAAACAACCAATTTTTAACACTGGTAACACTAAGCAATGGTCCAGTGGCGCCATCATCTGTTAACTCATTAAGAAACGTACTTTTCCAAAGTGTGTGATTACTGGATTTTTTTTATACAACATAGGAAGGCAAACAAGCAAGTGGGTCACCTGATGGTAAGTGATCACCACCGCCTATAGACACCTGCAACAACAAAGAGAGTGCAGATGCGTTATCAACCCAGAGGGCTAAGATGGAATACCTCTTGTGCCAGTAATTACACCGGCTGTCTTGCTCTCCACGCCGGAACACAACAGTGCAAGCACTGCTGCTTAAATCATTTTATCTTGCAATTAAAATTTTAACCGAAAGTAAAAGCCGAAATTCAAACTCCGGCGCTTCGGCTAAACCTCTTCGGGTCACCACTTTATATTTCACCACGAGCCAAAGTTGAAATAAGTGAAAAGTATTAAAAGTTCCCGCCCCTCATTAAACCCGGGGGGTTAAAAGAGGGGGGTAGATATGAATTCCTCGCTGAGAGCTGCTTAATAAAATTTCGATATATTTTGCTGAATTTAATGAGTTTCTCTGAACTGAGTGAACTACGAATTGCGAATTACAATTTCAAAGTGAGTATTACGTCTTTTTTTAAGTTACTCGCACACATAATTTTAATTTTATGTTAAAGTGAAATTCTTAATTAACAAGGGTTGTTAAGGGTACTCAAAAAACAAAACGTAAAATTAGTTTAGTTTTATTGGCTTCTAGTACGACAATTACAGTTGGCAGAGTAAAAAAACAATACCATACATACGTTTACGAAAGGCATGGAATGCTGATGTTGCAGGTTCGTGTCCTGCCATTACCCTAATTTTTATTTGTGTTGTCATTATTATTTAAATTTATTTAGGTAAAAAAAAACATAAGTAAAATTCGATTACGAAAACTCATACATACATACGTAAAGTCACGCCTGTTTCCCGGTGGGGTAGGCAGAGACCACGGACTTCCATTTGCTACGATCCTGACGTACAACCTTTGCTTCAATTACTCCCGTAACATTCTTCATGCATGCTCATCGACTTAGGGTACTACTGACTTGGCCTTTCCCCAGAATGTTTCCGATTTGATGGGTGTACCGTTCTAATTTGATCTCAAAAACAATAATACTAAACAAAAAGTTAAATTATGTTCATTAAAATTATTATTAGTTCTAAATAATAATAAATTCAGGAGTTTGTTAACAGCCTTGCGGCCGCGGTTCGACGATTACCCATCTTTAGTAAGGCCCACGGCCTGGACCCCAGCTGTCGGTTCACGCAAGATGTATATCTCAAGTGCGAGATACGACAAAATTGTTTTCCTGCGAGATGAATCTCACATAAACTGAGAATCGCCCCGCTGGTCCAGAACATGTCAAGCGATAAATCGGCTTTAAATACGTGATTATTTAATCCGTTTTCAATAGTTTTAAAATCTGTTTATTTTATTCCTTTATGAAGATTTTCTAGACTCTTGTTTCCTAAACATGACTTGGAACATGGTGGTAATTTTTTGACTTTCATAAGAGTTTCTTGTATTCCTAAACTGAATAACTTCATGCACATTCATTTGACGCAGCTGTACGTGTCCCGGCTGCATTACTCTACGAAGGTTGAGGAGATCGTGGAGTATAAACGAGTGAAGTCCAGTTTTACCCTGAGGGTCGAGCGGTTGGAGTCCCGCCACAACGTCAATTTTACGTCCTTTGTGGTGCGGGTGCCGACCGATCATCTGTCGACCTTCATGAAGCAGGAATTCTGGCCGAAGGGAGTCGCTTTTCGTCGTTTTCGCGGACGGTTGCTGGACACTCCGAAACTAGGTCACACGTCGCCGAAGTAACGTGCTAATTTTAATGTTTTATTGTTTTTGTTTTGTTTTTGTTTTATAAATATGTATGTTAGTCTTTAAGGTATTTTTTCTATGGGCCTATTCAGCCTGAAATAAATGGTTCTATTCTATTCTTAACTTTCACTTTGCCTTTATAAAAACATTGCCTATAGAAAAAACAGGCAAAGTTACCTCTTAATTAGTGATCGCAAACGATTTATCTTCATTATTTTAACAAGACCTAAGGAGCTTAATAGATTAATTTCATTAGTTCGTATTTTTACACAATGGACAAGTTTCTATAACATTTTTATTGAAAACGGTAAGAAACGAGCATGCGGTTTACCTTATGAAAAGTGATCGCCACCGTCCATAAGAACCAGTAACGCCAAAAAGTCACTGTTCCGTTGCCAATCTAAACTCCTCCAACGCGGCCCACCAGCTCTTTGCGCTTGCCGTGCTTCATAGTCCACACCTTCATTTTGTAAGAGTGTGTACTAACGCTAGAGGAGTTCCACTCCGCACTGTAGGTACGCTCGGCCACCTTGCCTTCAGAGTAGGCAAATCGCAGTAGGTTGACAGCTCGCCTCGCGCCCGCTCGCTAGCTTTCGCTGTGTCAGTGTGATTGAAAACGAATGCAACCTTAACCTGTCGCCCGGGAGTTGCGAGGGGAAGGTGGGCGCGAGCAGCTTGTTCCTTTTGACGCGAGCCTCCTGGCGAATGCGTATGAAGTAATACGAACTTTTTACGCGTGTAAATAAAGTTGAAATTCGTTTAATCGCGGTTGAAAAAGAGAAGTTTATGTACGTTAATACTATTATTTATTCTGTGCTACCGCAGGAGTGCAAGTCAATTTGTACTACAATCAGCAACTGGTTACTGAGTCAGGCTTGTGCTTCTCTCATTCAACGGTTTGCCGCAATCCTTACCAGATAGTGCAGCATTACGATGCAGCATGTTTGATCTTTTTGGTATTTTTTACTGACCACTTTTATTATTTCTTTTTGGCACTGGTTGAATTTTCTTTCAACGAAGTTATTTCAAATTTGAAATTCAAAATAACAGATTCCAGACAACATGTCATAAGAAAATTTGTTATTATTTTCCTGTCTTTCGTGTGTGAAACATCAATTTGTAATTTGGAAAATTTGAGAAGCTAAGTCTTCCAGTGTTCTCTTACGAAGTGCAATTGAAAATATTGTTCGTGCTTGCGATTTGTCTCAAAATCCACACTGGAAATTGCAGCCGAGATTGTTACTGCGTAATTTTTTTGATCAGCCGGATTCCTTCCTTGGATTCGGGTATGTATTTTTGGCCTTATTTTAATCTGGACATGAAATTTTAATTATCATTATTTGGCTAGTTTATCGAGCGTATTTTTGTTCCTTTACAGCTTCAACTTACGGGTTAAGCTTTAAAAGCCCAGTCATACATAAAGCTGACGTTTTCCAAGTCACTGGGTCAACACAACGCGTACTGTTGCGGTTTCTCCCATTTGGGAAGAGCCACCAGCCGACAAACCTATCATCGAGTGTTAATCCGTCAAAATAACATTATTACGATCCTATTTACTGGTAAAACTAGAATTTTCATATTTTTTTTGCCAATTTGTAATACCACTAGCCTCAGCAAGAAGATACTGCGAAGCTTCGTCATATATCCGTTCATATTAATTTTTTATATTATTCCTTAGAGAATAATTGTTGTAATAGCTTATAAAACCTCGCATATTATCCCTTAGTTTTAAATACGTTATAAATAACATACTGTGATACTATATACCTGAGTGCACTGGGGGATATACGATTTTCTAATTTTCTGATTTATTTTGGTATAATGTTTAATGTGTTAACTTGTCTGATCTATGTCAAATAATTTAATATTTAATTTTTCCAAATTCTAAAAAGCCCTTGGTAGGCCCTTCTTTTTGGACACTTGTTTTGGCTATAGGGTCTTTTTTATATTTAATTGTCAACCTTAACTAACTAACCTACAATACCTTCTTTTTTTCATTGTATATTGTCCGCGACGGTTAATTTTAAGTTATTTCGGTGTAATAAACGACCTTACCAAATTTTAACGTTTTATTTACTATAACTAAATAGTAAATCTATGTATGTGTGTCTCCTGAAGATTTTTACGGGGAAATACTGCAAAATTGGCGCCCGAACCAAAAGTAAGTAAGTATTGCTTTACTTATTTCCTTTTTTTTTGTTGTAATGGGATGGCAGTCGCTCGCGACTACGCTATCGCTTTTAATTCTGCTTAATTTACAGAACCTTTTTATACTCTGCGATTGCTGATGTTTCATACATACAAGTTAATACTACGAGTCACAGTACAAGTACCGGAGTACAGCTGGAGCCGTTTATCAGCGACCTGAATAGTGGCCTCATACGACGAGTGTGTGTGTTTATTTGCGATTTACTCTGCGTTCTTGCTTATACTAATTAATCTCTGTATAACATCCCAAATTTGTGCATTTTATTTATTCCCCGATTCTTTAACCCGAGTTACTTATTTAGTAGATGGTTTACCCAGTTGTTAAAACCCGTAGTCGGCGTGCTAGGGAAATAAAGGTAGGTCATTCTAGACCCAATATCTAGTTTTTAAAATTTTGCTTTATCCTGTTCTGTCGTTAGATAACGTGTTTGTTTCTTTAGCGGCTTAATCATGGATGGGGATAATGCTGAGCGTCCTATTGTTGAAACACCTTTCCAGCCTTCTCCTGTTTTACGTCCGACTCGGCAGATTTTAAATACTGAAGCTGGTGAACAATTCCACGACTCTTTAATGGGTGAGCAGTCTCCTCTGTGCTACACCACGCGAACGTATGCTAAAGAAGAGTCTTTAACAAAGTGGGGTCTTAAGTTTTCCGGTAGTACTTGTGTTCGCGAATTTTTCTTGCGCATTGAAGAAGAGTCAGAAGCTCGCGGGATTTCTTCCAAGTATATCGTTCGTCGTTTTCACGAATTACTCAGCGATACAGCGCTAAAATATTTTCGCTCTATTAGACATCCAGGTTTATCTTTTGAATGCCTCAAGGAAGCATTTTTGAAGACGTTCGATGTGATTGATTTTGATTTCAAAGTAGAACGTGAACTTCGTGGTTTGAAACAAAGGGGAGATCAGTCGGTGAGGGATTTTGTCATACAAGCGAGGGATTTGAATAGCAAGCTGTCTTCGCCCATTAACGAGGACGGATTATTTCTTATTGTGAAATACGGTTTACATCCTCGCTACTTTCCTTGTTTGGCTACGAATTTAATATATGATTTAGATTCACTATTACAGATCGCCGGGAATTTTGAAACTTTTCAATCCCAAACTGGCACGTCAAAACATATTGCTCCCGTTCAGTTGCAACAAGCACCTCATTTGTGTTTGAAATGCAATTGCACTGGTCATCAGTATCGTGCTTGTCCTAAATACCCTGGTCCCGTTTGTTTCCGTTGTAAGCGCGAAGGAGTAATCACTCGTGATTGCGCTGCTTGCAATCCTTCTACCCAAAAAAACTAATTTCGGGTGCGCGACTTAGCCCAACCGTGTCACCTGTTATTATCACTGATTCCATAGATAATCGTTTATTTGTCGAGATTTCTATCGCAGGCTCACGTGTCAAAGCCTTGTTGGATTCTGGGGCTCAAACTTCTTTAGTTGACGTTTCGCTTTTAGCTGATTTAGATATAACTTTTTGCACGAAGATTCGTCCGTCTGTGGTTTCGGCAGATAATTCTCCTATTGAAATACTGGGTGGTGCTGACCTTCCCATACATTTTAATGGTACGATCGTGTTTCACTCATGTTTAGTTGGTAGGAATTTGCCTACTCAATTCATTTTAGGAATCGAGTTTTGGAATAAGTTTGGGCTTACGTCGGTTTTAAGTCGAGCTTTCGAACAAGAGTTTTCTGGGGAACTATTTATTCCAATACCTAATACAAAACCTGATTCGTCGCTAGTCGTCGATGAGTTAAACTTTATACATCCACGTTGTGTTTTATCACCTGAACAGGAGTCTCAGTTACAAGTCGTCATTGACGAATATAGTGAAATATCCTCGGATAAGAAAGGTCTAGGTTGTACTTCTTGGCTTTCACATAAAATAGAAACTGTCGGATTACCAATTCGTCAACGCTATTATCCTTTGTCTCCCGTTAAGCTGAAAATACTTAACGAAGAAATTGATAAGATGTTGGAGATGGGAGTTATTCGACCATCACGTTCTCCGTGGGCTAGTCCCGTTGTTATGGTTACAAAAAAGGATGGTTCAGTAAGATTTTGCGTTGATAGTAGAAAGTTAAATAGTGTTACCGTACGTGACTCGTATCCATTACCCCGCATTCAGGATATTCTCGATAATTTGCGCGGTGCGAGATATTTGACTTCACTAGATTTTAGAAGTGCTTTCTGGCAGATTCCTCTGGCAGACCAATCTAGTTGCGAGAAGACTGCATTTATTGTACCGCAACGCGGACTATTCGAGTTCGTACGTATGCCATTCGGTTTAACAAACGCAGCGTCTGAAATGCAAAGACTGACTGATAAAATCGTTAACTTTGAATTCACTCCTGAGTCTGAAGACTTTGTTTTTGGTTATGTAGACGATTTGATTCTTGTTTCTCGTGACTTCCAGAGTCATCTACGTTTGTTACGTAAAGTTCGCGAAAGACTTTCTCAAGCCGGTCTCACAGTAAACTTAAAAAAGTGCGAGTTTTGTAAGCCTGAGTTAAAATACCTCGGCTATATTGTGAACGAACGTGGTTTACAAACCGACCCAAAGAAACTCGAGGCCATTAATGAATATCCAACTCCTACCTCGGCAAAGTCACTCCGCGCGTTTATTGGCATGTGCTCTTATTATAGACGTTTCGTCGATAATTTTTCATCGATCATTGCTCCAATGACTGCTCTCATAGGGAAAAAGAAAGGACGGGACGTCATCGAATGGAATGAGTCCGCGGCCGCAGCATTCGCTGAGCTAAAAAGGGTACTTATGAATTCTCCAGTTATGGCATGTCCCGATTTCACTCTACCTTTTATTCTCCAGTGCGACGCTTCTTCGGTTGGACTTGGTTCGGTACTGGCTCAGAAGATCGACGGCGTCGAGCATCCTATTTCGTATTATTCTCGTCTCTTCACAAAAGCTGAGCGCAATTATAGTACTACAGAACGCGAACTTCTTGCAGTTTTAGAATCTATTAAACACTTCCGCGGATACCTCGACGGTATGAAATTCACGATAGTAACTGACCACATAGCTTTAAAGTGGTTACTTACCTTAGATAACCCGACCGGGCGTTTGTCGCGATGGGCGACTATTATATCCCAATATAATTTCGAAGTAGAGCATAAACCGGGTAGTCTAAATGTGGTACCGGACGCATTATCTCGTCTTCATATTAACCTTGTTTCATTTGATCAGGGCCCTCATTCTACTGCTGACCAATGGTATAAAAGGATCTATCGCGGGGTCTTAGAAACCCCTCAAATGTTTCATGCTTACAGTATAAATAACGGCGTTCTCCTTCGCCGAATGCCTGTCGATAGCCCTTTGAGACCTGACCCATGGCGTATTGTGTTGCCAACCGAAAAGACGGCGGAAGCGATCTACGAGTTACACAATTCTTTTCCTAATATCCATCCAGGTGTGATGAAAACGTATTTAAAGGCTCGAGAATTATATTATTGGCCTAATATGTTTCGTGATATCTCGTCGGTTCTTTCCAATTGTACTATTTGTAAAGCTTACAAGATTGCGAATACCCAACCACGTGGTCAGAGACTATACCCACGGGTAGTTTCAGCTCCCATGGACCTACTTTCGATCGATCTTATCGGACCTCTCCCAGCGGCATTCTATGGTTATCGGTTTATTCTTTCTATGGTCGATGTCTTTTCAAAATTCGTTTGGCTAGTACCTTTAAAAAAATTCGATGCTAACTCAATTTGTTCGGCATTAGAATTAGAGATTTTCCTGCGATACGGCAGACCCGCTCACGTACTATGTGATAATGCTACAGTCTTTCGGAGTGTTGCCTTTGAGAGGTTTTTACTCTCTTACGGTATACCGAAACCCTGTTTTACGCCTTTCTATACCCCGAATGCCAACGTGGTAGAACGTTATAACCAAAGTATTGTCATCGCATTGAGTATTTTAGTAGAAAACGATCGACGTTCTTGGGCTAGAACTCTCCCCAAAGTTGCATTATATCTTAACTCATGTATTAATTTGGCTACCTCTTATACACCTAATTTCCTTATGTATGGGCGCGAAGTTAACATGGATGGTCCACGTCCAAATGTTCAGACTCGAGACTCAAGTTTAGTCGACAGTCGGGGCGAACGTGCGGCGAATCTCTTGACTCTTCGCGAAACATACGCCAAAGTTGAGGACGCCCTGGTTCTTGCGTTTCAGCGTAATGCCAGGCGTTATAATTCCAATAGGAACCCAATTAGGTTAAATGTCGGAGATGTAGTATGGCGTAGGAATTTTTCTCGTTCCAGTCCAGATGCTATAGGTGGTGGAAAATTTGCCCCACGATTTATTTGTTGTCGTGTCTCGAACGTTATTTCCCCACAGGTATACGAATTAACAGACATGGATTCACCTTGTACAGGTAAATACCATATCAAGGATATTTTAAAATAGCCTTTTTTTAAATCTGATAGATTTATCTTTTTTGAAATGTCTTTATTTTTGTTGTCCGATGCTAATCTTCAGATCTATCTCAGATCTCTGTTTAGGTTTAAATTTCATTATTTCTAAATTCTAAAATGACGTCATATCCGTCCTATTGATTTGATTGGTTCGTTTCAGTCCCTTTCTATCTGATAAATACATTTATCTAATTGTATAATGTCGTCATACCCGTTCTATGGTTTTAAATGGTACATTTAGGCTCTTTACTCTATAATAAATACAATTTTCCAAATACTACAATAACGTGATACTTTTAAAACCTCCGAATGTTCCCACTCTATATAGTATCACGTAGTATTATGGTTGTCATAGTGTGATTTTTGACTTGATACCTTTTCTTTTCAGTTTAACTGTACTTTTTAATCCTGTATTAGTTATCGCTCTACGAAATGTTAGCATAAAAGTTTTGTTTGTCTCGTCATTGGCGTTGTATTTCAGTCAGACTCTAGGCCATGATTTTGCCGAAAGTCGGATTGAGTATAGTCGGCCAAAGATTTTTCCTTTTTTCGCATTAGATTGTATAAACCTGCGTGGTTAATTGATGCACGGTATCAACTTGTGTGATTTTTTTTTTGTGGTGGTTTACACCCAGACTCGAGACTCAGTATAGTCAACAGTCTTAGTTAGTATCTAATGGTAATGTTAATAGTTTTAATAAATATTATTCGTATAATTCCATTCTTCAAGTATTTTATGGTGTTGTGTTTTTTTGGTCTTAAGTTGTAAATTGTGTATAGTTCACGTCCAACGTTTCATGTTATTTCGACTGTACTACGGATTGATAATTATTATCGCTTTTAGCTAGAATTAGTTAGTTTTTTTTAAAATTTCGCGATTCAAACGCGTCTTACCCGACACAATCCGTCTGACTGTACGTGATGCGTGCGTAGTAAGTCAGGGATCGTAGTCATAAGTCGTAGGCAGCTAGTTGGTCTCTTCTTGGGTATTATTTTATCGGTTAATACACATGTGCTTTGGTAAAGGGTCAACGCTACTTGCCGTCACTCGTCTTAGACCAGCACATATTGGATTTAGGATTTTCTCGAATAATAGCTCTCGTAGGCTATTAAACGGATTATTTCGGGAATGCTGATGAATTGGCCACTCATTCAGTTGTTTCTGAACACACTTGGATTTTTGACTTCGTACCTTCGGCACAGGTTGCCAAACGGTCAACATAATTATGGTTAAATTTGTTAACCATACTGATAAAAGACTTAACCGCATACTCGGAAACTGGACATTTCATTACTATTTAACTCAAGTTATTAGGGTTGCTTAGGCATTTAATTCTTGGGAATTATAGAATTCTGTGGGAAGTTTTATTAATTTCCTACCTAATGTGAATATGTAAATATGTAGTCAATAACATTTAATTTTAATTAATGGTTATGAACCTTTTTAATTTATACGGTACAATGTTGTACGATAGGGATGTTACTATATCATAGGGTTGTCCAGCTAGGGTTGACATAAAGTTAGTCCAGTTAGGGTTGACACAAAGTTGGTTCAGTTAGGGTTGACAAAAATATTGATGTGTTAGGGTTGTCACATGTCAGTAACCTTTGGTGCAATTTTTTTTTTTTGGAAAAGGCATGTCTTTTTTGGAAAGGGGATGTCTGCAGCATTACGATGCAGCATGTTTGATCTTTTTGGTATTTTTTACTGACCACTTTTATTATTTCTTTTTGGCACTGGTTGAATTTTCTTTCAACGAAGTTATTTCAAATTTGAAATTCAAAATAACAGATTCCAGACAACATGTCATAAGAAAATTTGTTATTATTTTCCTGTCTTTCGTGTGTGAAACATCAATTTGTAATTTGGAAAATTTGAGAAGCTAAGTCTTCCAGTGTTCTCTTACGAAGTGCAATTGAAAATATTGTTCGTGCTTGCGATTTGTCTCAAAATCCACACTGGAAATTGCAGCCGAGATTGTTACTGCGTAATTTTTTTGATCAGCCGGATTCCTTCCTTGGATTCGGGTATGTATTTTTGGCCTTATTTTAATCTGGACATGAAATTTTAATTATCATTATTTGGCTAGTTTATCGAGCGTATTTTTGTTCCTTTACAGCTTCAACTTACGGGTTAAGCTTTAAAAGCCCAGTCATACATAAAGCTGACGTTTTCCAAGTCACTGGGTCAACACAACGCGTACTGTTGCGGTTTCTCCCATTTGGGAAGAGCCACCAGCCGACAAACCTATCATCGAGTGTTAATCCGTCAAAATAACATTATTACGATCCTATTTACTGGTAAAACTAGAATTTTCATATTTTTTTTGCCAATTTGTAATACCACTAGCCTCAGCAAGAAGATACTGCGAAGCTTCGTCATATATCCGTTCATATTAATTTTTTATATTATTCCTTAGAGAATAATTGTTGTAATAGCTTATAAAACCTCGCATATTATCCCTTAGTTTTAAATACGTTATAAATAACATACTGTGATACTATATACCTGAGTGCACTGGGGGATATACGATTTTCTAATTTTCTGATTTATTTTGGTATAATGTTTAATGTGTTAACTTGTCTGATCTATGTCAAATAATTTAATATTTAATTTTTCCAAATTCTAAAAAGCCCTTGGTAGGCCCTTCTTTTTGGACACTTGTTTTGGCTATAGGGTCTTTTTTATATTTAATTGTCAACCTTAACTAACTAACCTACAATACCTTCTTTTTTTCATTGTATATTGTCCGCGACGGTTAATTTTAAGTTATTTCGGTGTAATAAACGACCTTACCAAATTTTAACGTTTTATTTACTATAACTAAATAGTAAATCTATGTATGTGTGTCTCCTGAAGATTTTTACGGGGAAATACTGCAATAGTCAATCCACTTTGACTTCTGACTTTGAGCGCAACCTGCTAAAAGCAGATTAAACCAGTTTCAAACTTGTGATTTTTTAAACTGTCACCTAAGTAGATGGAGTGTTAAAGCCCTGTTCACACTTGTATTTTATGATACTTTCGTATTAATATCTCCTGGTATTAACATGTATCATGATTGGTAATTTTGCGGAAATTCTCGTATCGGTCTTGCATCGAATCTAGCGATGCACTCTTGAAGGAACAACGATACGTCGCAATGTTACAAGTTTAGTGTAGACTGTGCTTAAAGCTTTGCCGAGCTGACTCGATTAATCTTGCGTTTTAATGGAAGCAGGGCCTTATTGAATTACTGTCGTGAAGCAGGCGTGTTGTCGGAAGACGGTGGTGGAGAGATGACAGCTTAAGTTAGGATCACAGATTTAAAATCGATTTTCGGGTGTTTATGAATTGCCGTGTCGTGATATTTAATCATTTTCAAGCTTGCTTTATTAGCAGTGGAGTAAAAATAATGATACTGTATCAACTCTTTTTTCATAGCAATTTCGTAAGTTCTTCAAATGTAAGTCTTTCATACTTTGCTTTCGTTTTTAATCGCCTTAGATGATCAGTATAGAATGTACCAAGAAGTAACTACGTACTACGAGTAAATATGTAGCATTTTTTTTTTACCATATTTTTTGTATATATTTGTATTGCAGGTTTGTCGAAAAAAAAGGGAACAAAATAGTTATTAGAAATTTTAAATAAAAACAAACCATGACAAACACACAACCGCAAATATTCTGGTAAAACACTTGTTTTATTTGTCCATAATAAATCAAAATTTTACAATTTTTTTTTAATAACCTTAAAATCTACTATGAGATAGAGATCCATTTTCGAATCCAAAAATACACAAGTATTGTAAAAAATCGTTATTGTAATCTCTAAAAGCATCCGTGACTTTATTCTAACACAGCAATTTCAGTCCACAACACTTCGGTCAGTTCATCCCAAACTTTCCAACATAATCCACATTTTGAAAAGCTCATTACGACGCGATGTCATATTTCCGGGCCTCAGTGAAGGCGCCAACACACTGCGACTTTTCATGGGAATAATCGTACAGTAGGGGAAATATTCACGTACCACCTTAAAACCCTATCGCAATGACGCGACGCGTTAAACGCCAGGCTATGTCATACAAATGTCATGCGTATGTCAATTTGACTAGGTTCTACGGTGGTACGTGTCTCAATTTCCTTGACTGTACAGTAACGATATAGTCGTGGAAAGTGCGCAATACTGTCGCTGACCTTATAATTTTCTATGCCACTGCCTATACTCGCTAACAGCGATAACGACTTGACGGAGCCCCGCCGTGTTGTTGTCTATCTAATTATTTTAAAGCCTATATCCAGCAGTGATCGTCTTTCCGCTGAAATGATTTGATGATATGATGATGAATAAAAGAAGTTGCTGGTAAAAAAACTATGACCAGTTACATGTTATTTGGTTTGGCTTCATATTTTATGAAAAATGACTTGACGTATTAAAAAGTTTTTTTTATACAACATAGGAAGGCAAACGAGCAAGTGGGTCACCTGATGGTAAGTAATCACCACCGCCCATAGACACCAGAAACACCAAAGAGATTGCAGATGCGTTGCCAACCCAGAGGGCTAAGATGAAATTCCTCTTGTGCCAGTAATTGCACCGGCTGTCTTGCTCTCCACGCCGAAACACAATAGTGCAAGCACTGCTGCTCAGCGGCAGGATTAGCGAGCAAGATTGTGGTAGCGATCCGGACGGACCTTGCACAAAGTCCTACCACCTGCAAAATTATTGTTTATTTATTGCATCCATAGGTTAACAATTCGACTGACAAGTCTTACTTGCTAGGACACGAACTCTGTCAGGATATAGCAATTATAATACCTGTTATTTGTAAAGCGATCGTAGCCGCCCGCACCCTTCAAAAAATACAGAACAAAAAAAGTGTACAGCAATTTCCTTAAAATTTCTTTAGTCGCAGTGTGTTGTGTCTCTAACAGTACGGCAACAACTTGGCATTTCTCGTTTGTCGTTGTCCGTTTCGTACGTAGTAAGAAAGAAAGGGACGCATGCTGCCAGAGTTAATCAGTCAGGGATGCCCAAAGTTTAATGTCCCGTTTATGGCGATGGACCGAATGGGTTGAATTCGGGATTTCATTCACTCATTTCATTCGCTCCGTATTTTAATGGAAATGATGCGTTCATGGAAATTATACGAGATATTATATGTACTTATAGTAAAATTACACATTAGAATATTCACACACAATTCTAATTTTTAGGATTGTTAGTGTTTCTTTCTTTCTGAATATAATAGGAAGGTAAACAAGCAAGTGGGTTAACTGATAGTAAGTAACCACCACCGCCTATAGACACCCGCAACACCAAAGAGATTGCAGATGCGTTGCCAACCCAGAGGGCTAAGATGGAATACCTCTTGTGCCAGTAATTGCACCGGCTGTCTTGCTCTCCACGGCGGAACACAACAGTGCAAGCACTGCTGCTTAGCGGCAGAATTAGCGAGCAAGATGGTGGTGATATTACTAATAATTCTATGAATCTAGTTATTTTACTATGTGAATCTTATAATTCATTATGCAAATTCAAGCGAAGCAAACCGCAAGGCTACCTCTGTCTCTCTCTATACTACTCTCAATTGCAATCTCACACAACATCAGCGATATTCGCAAATATGCGCATGATTCGTAAGACGCCATCAAATAAACATTGCCCCCCCCCCACCCCCTTATCAGAGCTCATTTGCGCTCCGAGTACGTCAGTGCATCCGTGCGTATCATTTGATCGCTTTCATTCACTCAATACATCAATCATTCAATCAGTCACTTAGGGGACGCTTTACGTAGCGTTGAAGAGACAGAAAATTGTATTTTGTTATGACACATTTTATTTATACTCGTACCTATTTCTTTTCATAGGAGAACTACTAAAATTTAAAAAAAAGTACATAGATAGTTTTTAACATCTGCTTTCTAAAATGTGCAACGGACCGGATGACTAAAAATTATGTTTATTTAGGGTTTTGTATATCCTTAGTGATTTATCCGAAATGAAATATCTTATTATTATTTTATTATTCATGTATATTAATTTAAAATCTTAGGTTAAGTTTTTACAATATTTCTATAAAAAGTAATTAAACAATATCAATATTATTATTATTATTGAATTCTTAAAACGTTAATTTTCTCTCATAAGAGGTATTTATAAGGCCAAAGCCAAGTGCTTAAACTACTTTATTATTATAGGATTACTTTGTTGTCCATCTGTTTTTCTGATTGGACTTTGTTTGAAATAATCGATTTTTATTTATTATTTATTTATTTTAAATCCTGAATATTTTACGGTTGGATAAATAATTCTGCTAAATTAAATATACATTTGGCTGTTGCCTCAGTTAGAACACAAGAGCCATTAAAGCTGTATAATAGCTGTATAATAACTACTATACAGGTTATAGAGTGCTTTTAGGGTAGTCGAGGCTAAATATATATGGTAGCTCAATTTACTCACTTAAAAGTATTCGAGAAGTATTATGAATTTTACTTTAAAATTATTATCGTACGTTTCGTCTATTAAATAAATTTAGTCATTAAATTTGCAGTCACCGTTGAATACCGAAGCGGGGTTTGAATAAAAGCCTGAAGAATGACTCGAAATAAAACTACGCTTTCAAACGCGATTTGGTTACGGTCGCCATACAAAACTTTGTCATTTATACTATAAGTAACTAGCGGACGCCCGCGATTTCTTTGGCGTAGAATTAGTAGCCTATGTCAGCCAGGGATACATTAGCTTTCTATTAGTGAAAGAATTTTTGGAATCTGTTCAGTAGTTCCAGAGATTTTCCTTTACATACAAACAAACAAAAAAAGTTTACCTCTTTATTATATTACTGTGGATGACGACACAAAGAAAAATTATGGGTATTTGGTGAGATTTAAAACAGTAAGTTTTGAATTTGAGTTATTGCTTTGTAATGTCGTTACATATAATTAAAATTAAATAATTAGAATGTTCTACGTTCAAACTTAAATGTAAGAAATTTTGATTAAAAAATTGAAACCTTACTCAGTTAAGAGGCTTTAATCAAGTTCTGATAACATTTAATAAAAAATAATTTAATTTTAAAGCATGTTAATTTTAATACCCATATGCCAAATAAATATTTATAATTTTTGTTTCTGATTTCAATTCATTGCTATCACTATTTTAGTTTCATAGAATGGAATTAAAGACAGGTCCTACTTATTTCTTCTTATAAATGTATAATAGCATAGGTACATATTCATCATTCAAACATTTGGCTCTTGTGGGAATCGAAAACGCAACCTCTACCTTCGTAGTTAGCCACTAACAATTAAGGCGGTCGTCTTCGGTATAAAATAATATAACTTTTATTACAGATTTCTCTTTTTGCGTCAGGGGTAAAACTTATTTTAGATTTATTAATGTGTTTGTGTGACAGCCGGCCCCGCGTCACGAGCAGTCCTTAGCTATTCCAGCGGGCGCCTTTGACTCAAAGGCACGGATTTTATTATGCGCGAATAATTGCGCCGCACGCGCAGCGCCGGCCGCCGTTTCTTTAACGTAACAGGTGCGAGTTTTTGTCAAAACTGACACTTTTTGTTAATTTATTTTTTAAAGAAAGGCGAAGGCAATCGAGCATACAGGTCTGGGACGTGATCGCCGCCGGATCCAGTGACTCCAAGAAACCCTGATCTTAACTCATTACTGTCATTACGTACAAGAAAAAGTACGAAACGAAATCCCTTTAACAACAATTTATAGACACTAGTACATACACTGACCGAATACTGACTGAATAATGGACTTCTAGTCAGCGTTTAAATCAAATGTCGAACAAAAAGTACAACAAATCAATCGCTTGTAAAAAACCTATTTGCAACAAAACTTAGTAAATTATTATTTTATGCAGTTATACGTAAAGTTGTAAATCCAATGACTATAAATGGTAAACTAATAATTTGCATTTGTGATATTGGCGTCAACCTGTATTCTCATGTCGGGCCGTTTTTCTGCTGTCATTTAGTATGACACTGTACATCCATGCATTTTAATATCATTGTTAGAGGCACTCGTGAGTCATTATGAGAAATTTTCAAGGAAATAGACGTAAGAAGAATATCTACAATTTCCCTACCAACGTCGATACGCCAAAGGCTACTAGAAATACGGGAAAGCTTAAAGTTCCAGCTTACAGACCAAAACCAATAAGTCGTTCATGGGAAATTGCGTCAGATTTTTCAACAAAATTCAGAACAACATTATTACTGAACAAAAGTAAAATCTATTGTCAAGAAGACATTAATTTCTCGGGCGTGTTATAAAATCAATGCAAATAAAGATATCTGTCTATCGAATGACTATAATTTTGGACAGGGATGTTGAGTTTCTTGCCGGTATCTTCTTATGAAAGGTTTTACCGAACCAGTGGTAAATTTTATGAGGTTCATACGTGTTTTCTGTAAGCCTTATCTGAATAAAGATATTTTGATTTTGACTTTGACTTCGGAACCACCAGACAGATAAATAAAGTCCTAAATTCTCGGGTAAATTTTAAGCTTGTGCGACCTCTAGTTCATATCTGCCTTAAGGCGTCCGCAAAGTCGCGCGGGCGCACAGAGTGGGTGCACGCCTATAGAAAAATAGTGTGAGAGCGTTCGCTAACTCGAGCGGGGGCGGGTGCGGGCTTCAACTATGTACTCGATAGGCGTTCAACCGCTCCGTGCACCCGCGCAACGTAGCGGACGCTCTTAGACGACCCGACCCCAGTATGCAGTGCAACCCTGCTTTAAGCAATCGTACCGTAGTTGGCGCAGATAATGTCAAAAGAAAGTAGCTTAAGAGAAGTGTA
Source organism: Ditula angustiorana (assembly GCA_963691745.1). Classification (NCBI taxonomy): domain Eukaryota; kingdom Metazoa; phylum Arthropoda; class Insecta; order Lepidoptera; family Tortricidae; genus Ditula; species Ditula angustiorana. The sequence goes on along the minus strand of OY829497.1, from coordinate 389,507 downwards.
AACCCAGCGCTTTCCATTCAAACGGCGATAACGTTTTCCACCCTCTAAACTCTAACCATGATTTTTTTGGCATGTTATCATTATGCCCTAAAGCTAGGTTTGTACATTTAGATTTTTTAAATAATAATATTCTTAATAGTTTCAAAAATATTGACACTTTTGTGTTTTGTATGAAACTCCTTAAATGAAAATATTGTCAAATCTATGAAGAATATAAAAAAAAAACTAAAACATACAAACCCAGTTCTAAGGCATAATGACAACATACCAAAAAAATCATTTCCATAAGATTAGAGGGTGGAAAACGATATCGCCATTTGTATGGGGAGCGCTTTTTAGAGCTGGGTTCACACTCTTAACTTAGTCAACTTCAAACCTTCACTCAACAGATTCACGGTCGTGTGTAACTCCGGAAGTTTTCGCAGCATTTGTCTCCGCCGATAATTTATTAACTCCTGTATTACAAGGGGGAGTCGAGTTCGCAGCACGGAGTCGGCGAGTGGTGCGATTGTGTCGGTAATCCGACAACTTGCGGCTGCCTGTCACACCGGACCGAACACTTTTCCCCTGCCATTACCTTAATTTTTCTTGGTGTTATCATTGCACAGTAATTAAATTTAATAGTCATTTTTTTTGTTCGTTAGTTATTTGGGCCAGTCACCTTTTTACCCACACTAATTGTTTAATACATTAAATATTAAGATTGTCAAGTAATACCCATCTTTATTTTAAATATATTTATAATTTAATTAATAAAAACATGAAAATCACATTTACATACATATCGACTAGCTTTAGCCAGCGAAAAGCGGAAGCTTAGCTTTTGGCAAAAGGAAAACGAGCGAGTGGGTGTCTTGATGATGAGTGATCACCATAACCCATAGACATTCACACACCAAAGAGACTGCATATGCGTTGCATACCCAAAGGAGTAAGATGGAATACCATTTGTGCTAGTAATTGCACCGGCTGTCTTGCTCTCCATCCCGTAACTGATAGTGTAAACACTGCTACTTAGCGGCTGGATTAGCGAGCAAATTGGTGATAGCAATCTAGACGGACCTTGCACGAGATCCTACCACCAGCAAACGTGTTTTTACATTAATAATAGTACATTATACGCTCGCACTCACATTCCTAGCACGTGCGTATCACAGAAAAAACAAACTGTCATAGCCATAATACCTTCGAAACCAATAAAACACTCTCAATCCCTCTATTAAATTTAATTGTCACAATACAGCCATGAGCCGAGGCTCTATTCGACATGACTCAAAGTGATACAGAAGTTAGACTAAAACAATGTGGCCACACAGGGTATAAAAAATAATTCAACAAGCCAGCATGTTTTCTAAAGTTAGTTGTACGTAACTGCGTAAAAATAGTATTTTATGCAACTGTTGCATACATTACTTTATCTACACACATATCATAACTGCAAAAAAACAGTAACAGCAAAAAACCAACAAACGAATAAGTAACGGCGGCAAATCGATCCATCCGTCAAGCCGAACTTTTTTTTAAAATCATAGACAAATGCATGAAGTCCCTATGCTCATGTGTTTTAATATCTATGGATACTAGAATAGTGACCCACTTGAATTTTTACAGCTGTTCGAAATTTAAACTCATAAAGGTACAGCAGTCGGTACTGTAATGACCATTACAGTACAGATTTGCCTACTACCACAGACAAGAAATATCTCATAATAAATTTGGTTGTAATAATGCTGGTCATTTCCAACGGTTTTTTAATGCGTTATTGAGCACTTATGATATGTGTGTAGATAATAGTATTTTATGCAACTGTTGCATAATGAGGGGTCTTAAAACACGAGTGTGGTTTTATGAAACGAGCGTCAGCGAGTTTCATAATAGGATCACACGAGTGTTTTAAGACCTAATTATGTACAGTTGCATACATTACTTTATCTACACACATATCATAAGTACTCTATGATGGGTTCAGAAGCCATAGGGCAATGACCTGCATTGCTACTAGCTACTAGTGCTAGGTACCTATTAAATATCAATAGACTGTACACATTAAAACAATGTAATAAAAAATGAATTTGAACAAATATACAAATAAATTAGAAAAATTCTCATAATAATATTGGTTGTTATAATGCTGGTCATTGCCTACGGTTTCTGAACGCATTATAGAGCATTTATGATATATGTGTAGATAAAGGAAATAAAACCAACCAGCATGTTTCCTAAAGGTAGTTTTGAGGAGCTTAAACTTATCAGTAGGTAATTAATTTACATCATCTAGAAACACATTTGGGTTGACCACACAGGTTGGGTTACCTATTTTTTTTACTAAGGTAAAAAAAAATATTTTGTGAAGATTTAGGTATGAAACTAATTTATAAAATATCGGTACAATGTTAATGTTAAATATCGGTAGAAAGGTAGTATGGTACGGTAAGTAGTAAGGTGAAATGTTTTTTTTTTTATTTAACCTTTTGAATAAACAGGAGTTCAATAATTTCAAAAACTTTTCAACGGTGTATAATATTATTATTATGCGAATTGACTAACTTACTGAATAAATTACTAACGCTGAGTTCCTATATTTAAACAAAAAAATATTTAAACTAAGGTGTTAAATTTTGACAGAGTTACCATAGGGAATTTGATAAAATTTTACTGTTGTGCGCAAAACAATCCGGTGTTAGAATAAATGAACCGGTAATATTGGCACAGAATAATTAATAGTACTAACGTACAGAAACTTCTCTTTTTCGACCACTATTAAACGAATTCCAACTTTATAATCAGGCACAAAAAGTTCGTATTACTTCATAAACATTCGCCAGGCGGCATGCGTCAAAAGGAAGGCGCCGCCCGCGCCCGTCTTCCACCCGCTATGCCCTGGCGCACCGCTACGGTTGGGCTGTTTACTGTAATACTATCAACGCGCGACACAGAGTAAGCGGGCGCGCGCGCGGCAAGCCGGCAACCTACTGCGATTAACCTATACCATAGGTCATACGGCGAGCGCACCTACATTGCGGAGTGGAACCCCCCCTGATATTGGACAATTTGTAGGTATTATAGCTTATACGGCCATAAGGTTTTAACTACTCTTCTATATCACATAGAGCGGTGTCGAATAGTGTCCCGGGTTTCGTAAGGTTGAAACAATTGAGAAAAGGCCCGGATAAACTTGTTATTCGTCACTTACCCGGGTTTGCGACGTCGCGCCACCGATTCCCGCGGTGCGTGTCGCGACTGCCAATATGGCCGGGCGCCACAAAATGGACATAGCTACAGTGGACAGCAAGTAGGATGGTAAGTGTTCCGGCGAAGCAAGGCACCTGAGATGCGCGGGGCGGACTTACGCCCCTCCATTACACTTGCTTGCTTGCTATACGACCGTCGCACCGCACTCACCGAAATTAAAATTTGTTTGTTTTAATACATAAGTTAGACGACCGGATAGCCTAGTGGTTAGTGGCCCTGACTACAAAGCTTGAGGTTCCGGGTTCGATTCCCGGGAGGGGCAAATGTTTGTATGATGAATACGAATGTTTGTACCCGAGTCGTGGATGTTATATGTATTAAAGTATATATTTATCTATATAAGTATTTATATCCGTTGTCTGGTATCCATAACACAAGCAGCTTTAGTTGCTTACTTTGGGACTAGGTCAATTGGTGTTAACTGTCCCAAGATATTTATTTTATTTATTTATTTATTATAAGTTGTGTATTTTTTTGGATTACACGCCTGTTAAATTTGGAGTCAGATTTTCATTCATCCAACCCCTAAGGAACAGTAAGTATAATAAGTTTCATGATAAAAATTTGTTTGTGCCAGCTTATATGTTATACGCAATGACAATATAACCAAAAATCTCGGTCATCGCTTGATTTGAACCTGCAACTTTGAAATCCCGTGCCAGTTGAGTTACAAATAGTCCTTACAGACTGCGAATTTCCAATAAGTTTCGTTTTGATGGTCAAAATCTCTTTTTTTGTAGGATATTAAAAATAGGAACGTCAATATTCCGTAAAGTTAAAATTAATTTCCATACTGGCGAACTTAGCCGACCAAATAGCCTAGTGGTATTTACTATGAAGCTAGAAGTTCCGAGTTCAATTCCCGGGACGAGCAAATGTTTGTATGACGAATATAAATATTTGTCTGATGGTTAATAGAGATGGGGCCCAAGATAAAGATGCAAAAGACGCCTTTTCGCTCTCGTCTATCCACTAGTCCATCTATCATCCCTTTCAGCGTAGAAAAAAAATCAAGGTCGCTTAAGTTGACCTACTGTTTCTAGGACCATTATCTTCAAGGTTATATAAAAAGCTACGTGCGCCGCGTCCGGAAAGAGCTGAGAAGTGCACTCCGCGTATTAAAGGCGGGTTCTGTCAAGTTCGCTTGTGCCGGGAACAATGGTCCACGAACGCTTTATTTACACAATACTGTTGTTTTTGTTTTAATACCTAATTATAAAACAGGTTTGAGAGCGATGGTGACTTATTGGACTTGTAATCGAAAGGTACCGAGTTCGATCCCCGCGATTGCCATGTAAGAATATATACAGCCACAGCGTCAAAATATGGATAGGTATAGTCAACCAAGAAATTGCTTGACCACTTTTCGACCGTATTGCAAGGGGATAAGGTTCAAAAGTGGTCAAACAATTACTTGGTGGACTATACATCGACCTTATGTTTAGTAGCATAAAGGTGTAATAGATATTTGTGAAGTCTTGTTAACGTACATATATATATGATGATGCTGACGGTACCTATAATCTTTTCTAACTTCCGTACATATTTAAATACATTATTAACTAACACTGTTACGGTGAAGGAAAAACATCGTGAGGAAACTGTACATTCGTGTAAATAAATGTGTAACCATGATCCCTTCGGTCCGGTTTTCCTGTAACAGGAGTTACGGAGCTCAGATGGCAGATGCTCTTATGTAATAACCTGACGTGACAAGTCTGGGATCATGGTCAAAGCGTACCCCGAATTAAGAAACGGGAAAAAGCGCTTGAAGAACGATGATTAAATCTAAAACAGGTGAAGTTTGTCCTGATAGTCGTCTCAGCCAACGGTCTTAAAGCGAAGAGTCTCTACCAGCACCTCAAGAGACTCTCGCTAGAAGGTTGGATCGAGGGTCAGATTCAGAAGGCAGTACTCCTGGACATGTTACGAATAGTCAGGAGATTCCTCACTCTGCGGCCCTAACCACCGGTAGCTTGAGCCCTGCCCCGCTGCCGGCGGCACTCTAGGTTAGATTATTATAATGTTTCTATATTTTGTATTCATATTATTTTGTTACTTTTTACAAAAATATTTTAAAAACCTAGCCTAAGTCCTAATCAACAAATTGGAACAAATTACTTTTTTACTCCGCGAAAGCACTTCTTAAAAAAAACTGTCAATAAAACCAGTCAAAAAATGATTTTAGTAATTGAAAATCATGGTTACTTAAAAAAAAACTGAATAATAGCAAGATGTTTCGATGAACCCTAAACCTGGTTATTTGAGTCTAAGTATAATTTCGTTCTTAATTAAATTGTTTTAAGCACTAAGCAGACTTGAAATTACTTACTTACCACGGCTTTATTATAGGAAGAAAATTATGCTATTTACTTAACTTCGTAAGGCCCAAGTCCTACATATAGGACAGATGTCAGACTGACATTGAACTCACTGACTCAAACGATATGATTCAAAATTCATAGAACAAAATTTGACGTAGGCCTTACGATGTTAAGCCAGCCACAAAAGAGAAAAAAAGGTTTTTTTTTTCAAATGATTTTGCCCATAATATTGCTCTTAATACTGGTAAAGTCACACTACAACCAGTTACCGGTTGCAGTACTAATAAACTGACTAGACCGGGTAGTACCACACTCTCGTAGAATACTGGCACAAAGTAGTAGCTTTATCAGGTTTCGTTTCGGTGAGTGAGAGATCTGGAAACCGACGAGCGGAATCAAGAGTCACTAATGGATCGACCATTTTTTTTGGGGTCGCTGGTTCCCGCCAGGAGATGGTAATAACTTCCCCTCAGGTTTTTTTTATATAAAATACGAAGGCAAACAAACAAGTGGGTCACCTGATGGTAAGTGATTACTACCGCCAATAGACACCAAGGAGATTGCAGATGCGTTGGCAACCTTAAGGGCTAAGATGGAATACTCTTGTGCCAGTAATTGCACCGGCTGTCTTGCTCACCACGCCGGAACATAATAGCGCAAGCACTGCTGCTTAGCGGCAGGATTGCTATATGGTGGTAGCTATCCGGATGGACCTTGCACAAGGTCCTACCACAAGCAAAAAGGTTACTCTCATGCTGGTTTACCTCCCTTTTCCATAAAAAAACATTATGCGTAAATTTTGCATACATTTTAAAAATTCTACTCGTTTTAAATTATGTTTTGGTGTGACAGACGGCCTCTGTGTAACAAATATTCAAATGTAACCTATCTTTGCTCTCGCTTCCTCGTTGCCGAGTGAGCGAGAGCGCGGCACCACTCAACTGTTGTCAAAAATTGGCAAATGAAAAAAGTTCCGTTACTAACTGAACGAGTTGGTGAGCGGATTGAATGAATGGAAACTTTTCCATTCGCGTGTAGATTGTTTTATTCAATTTTTTTAATTTTTTACGAAAGCAGAGTGATAAGTTATTAAACTATTTTAGGGTTATACTCATAAGGTGGGGATGATACCTTATTTATTACCTATGGTTAAAAAAGTAGGGTAATGTGTTTGTAAGTTTTTAAAATTGTTTTTTTTTTCATCAAGTTTTGCAATTTTGGGGTGAAAAAGTTACAAACAGACAACACTATAAAAAAACAGAGACAAAGCTACATTCGTAAGTATAATACAAATATTAACTAGCGACCCACCCCAGCATCGCATGGGTGCAATTTACTGACAAATTCTTAATTACATAGAATGATTGTTAAAGACATGCTTAAAAAAAAATTAAGTTACAGCAAGAACCGTATCAAAATCTGTTACGTAATTTAGAAGGGGTTTGTGGCGGAAGATATGGGGACAGACCGAAACGGAAAGGGACTTTGTTTCATACTTATATGTATAATGTTTTATATATCCATAACAACTGGCTAATAAGCCATCGCAATACAACATTGGAATGTATAATATGTGGTTGAGCATTTGCTCAGACATGAACAAATTATTTGTTTTACTGTCATAACCCGTTAATTATCTTAATATTCTGCTCCCAAACTTCATCCTCTCGCGACTTCGTAGCGCTGTCTACGGCGTAGAGCGTCTACGGCGTAGAGCGTCTACGATGCAGCGCCGCAGGGTTACCACTAAAATGAACCGACTCAAATTTTCAATAGTTTTCTTACTAATGGTAAGTCGAGTTTAATTATTTGTAAGTAAAGTTGTAAGTTTTTTTTAGTTTGAAATTTATCACCATGTTATATCTATTAACATAATATTATATTTATTGTCTATTAAATAAGAATCATGTCGCCAAAATGTGACGCGTGGCATAGATTCCAGTGCACATAGCATGAAACGTCTCGATACGCGTTTACTCGCTACGTAACTCAGTGCATCTCTTTTTAACTAGCACAGTAAGAGAGAGACGCACTGAGTTACACAGCGAGTTAACGTGTATCGAGAAGATTCGTGCTAGGTGCAAGTACGTTGACGCTATTTCCTCAGTGTATAGCAGAAAGGAAAAGACGAAAAATAAGAAGAAAGAGAAGGAAGAAGCTGCCGAAAAGATACAAAATACTCACGGAATAAACGAATATTTTCGCACAGAGTCGCGGGCAAAAACTAGTATTAAAATAAAATGTCAACCCTAGGCCGCGGCCCGTAACCGCGTTATGCAGCATCTGTAGCACAGAGAATAAGGCAGTTACCAGGACGCTGTCATTTCGTACGTAAATTACGTTGCAAGCGTGTCTACCTGCTAATAAGTTGGGAGATTATCTTTAATATTATTTTGTAACCGGAATTGCTTACGCTTTTTAGAAACTTTTTTATATAAAATAGAGAGGCAAACGAGCAAATGAGTCACCTGATGGTAAGTGATCACCACCGTCCGTAGACACCCACAACACCGAAGATATGTAGATACGTACCCAACCTAGAGGGCTAAGATGGAATACCTCTTGTGCCTGTAATTTCACCGATAGTCTTGCTCTTCACTCCGGAACACAACAGCATTTGTTTAACACTAACACCCTGTATTTGTGTTCTTAGAAGGAATTTTCCTTCTGAGAAAAAAATAAGAAAAATGTAGCCGGTAAACGGGATTAAGGAAAAATATTTAAGTTTGTCAGAATACCATTTGTTCAAGTAGTGAACGGTCGTACTATTTAAGATCCCGTCGATGTCTCGTATAACAACGAAACGCTCGTAGATCGTGTGGTCGAAGTAAATAATGGTAGTAGTTTATAGGTGAGTCTGTGTGATCTATGTTGTTTCATGTGGAAGTAGAGGAATCCTCTTCAATGGATTTTTGCATGAAAGACATACTCGTATATGTCGCGCAGATGCAGCACAGGTTTTGCAGAGTAGCTAGGTAATTCCAGGTTAGTTTGATAAATTCTTTCGCCTTGTTTTACCCTGATGCAGAAGAAAAAGATATAAACATTGCTCAGTATCACAGTGTCACACCACCAAACGAAAAACGATCAGAAAAAACACCAAAAACGCAGCGCATTCCTTATTTTATCTAATTGACTGCTTTGTAACAAGAAACCTCATACAACTGGAAATAAGCAGCTGTGGTCCTCGACTCCAACCGAGCAAGCACCCCGCCCAACCACGCACAATTTGGTTGACTGTACACACAGTGTGGTCACACGTGGACGAATGCCACAAGAAGCGGGCGTGATCCGCACACAATGGGGCACCTTCATCAATCCGTATTATTCCCACAATAGTTGACCGGGAATGATTTCGCTGTAGCATTTCTATTACAATGCCGTAATAGAGTCCGCGGGGTATTCCCGACCCGGACCGCGAGTCCCCATCTATTAGTATAGCGGCTATTATAGGCGACTTTGTCGGTGTAGATTTTGGAGTACAGATATAGGTCTACATATAGCAATTTGTATATGATCTAAGGAAGTATATTCCAAAATCTACGCAGGCGGAGTGGCGGATTAAACCTAGTCTAAGAAAATTAGTCTTAAAATCGATTGAATAAATCACTGTACTCTTTAAATGAGTACAGCGCCATGAATACCGTTTTTTTGCTTTATTAGCTTTGAGATTTTCGCTGATTTAATTTTGTATCTTTATTGTGACATTTCGACATTTTTACTTTCACTTTTCTGTCATTTTTATTTGTAATTTATTGCATTATCATATTTGATTTTTTTGTGTACGTTTTAAGTTAAAGATCTTACTGAGAATATGATATATTTTGAATGTAGTTTTCAATAAAATAAAGTTCAGTTTAGTTTATACATTCAGTTAATATATAGTTTTAAATGTCAAGTTACATGGATTCTAATTGGAAAGGAATCTAATTTAATCTATAATAATGGATTCAAGATGCTAAAGCATGTTTTCTGCATGCATTGTTATTGAACAAGTCGTCAGTTTATCTAGTAGAAGGCTGATTGATAACTCTGGTTGGAATACAATTCATATTCAACTCGCGAGTTACTTCGGGACCAGCCCCAAGGCACAGGACCTTACGTTCGCAGAAAGATGAAATTAATACAATCCCCTTTCAGACTAAAGCGAAATCAACGCAAAACGGAATTGCGACCGTACCCGCGACTTTCGACTTTACCCCCCTCGTTAGAGGGCAGCTGGGAAGTGAATATAAACAGCAGAGGGTTGTCGTACAACAAAATAAATCTCGTAGGCATTTGAATAACAAAAGGAGTTGTCGGACGGATGCTTTTTGATTCTATCTGTGAGGGAAACTCCCTGAAATTATTTATATTCGGTGTTTATTGGACTTTAGAAGAATAACCACGGAATAGAGACCTGGTACACCTCGACGGTGGCGGTCAGGACATGTTTAATACTAACAGTTGCCCGCAATTTCGTCCGTATAGAACTCGTTTATCGCTGTCCCGTAATTTCCCTTTCGGGAAAAGATTAGCCTGTGACTATTTTCGATTGTTGACCAAATTTGTGATTTCCTGAAGACAGGTCAAATCAGAAGTACTCGGAGCCGCCGAGCATGTATGAAGAGAGGAATGTGTGTGGAGGAAGCGAGGGAAGTATGCCAGGACCGGGGCAAATGGCGTTCTGTATGGTCTCTGCCTATCCCAAAGGGAAACAGGCGTGAGCTTAAAATAATAATAATATTTTCGATATGTAACCCGAAAACTTTAGCACCGGTTTAGTATTTCTCATACAATGTTTCATCCGCCATTTCACCCTCTACGGGTAGATTTAAGAAAAAAAGTAGCCTATGTCCGTTTCCGAATTTCAAACTAGCCTCGTACAAAATTGCTTGCAAATTGCTTTAACTGTTTAAGCCTGAAAACTTTACAGACAGGCAGATTAACAGATATTCACATTTAAAATATTCGTTTGGATGGCTTAATCAACAGCAGCTTGTACTGTTAAAACCATTTACTAACTTTGTTTTTGAATTCAGCAAAAACACCATTCTTAAGTTCTCAGGTAGGACCTTAAGGAGGCAACAAATAAGCAATATCTTGGGGTTGCTGGATCCCAAGGGCGGTAGTGATCACTTTTCATCAAGTATCAGGTAACCCTCCTGCTCATTTGTTTCCTTTTGCTGTTAAAAAATCATTTTATAACGAAAATCTTATGTGAAAATCAATGTCCATATACTTGTAAGTACACTTTACACTTAAGTATTGAAATAAATAGATCACTCACGTATTTAATGACGAGTTTTCGCTCGACACATTTCGGACCAGTCCGTGGTCTTTACTCATGAGCCCACGCGGCCGTGGCCTGTCCATTACCACGGGGGCTTATGAGTAAGGACCTTAAAACACACTCTAATCCTCTCTTGCTCGCTAATCCTGCCGCTAAGCAACAGTGCTTGCACTGCTGTGTTCCGGCGTGGAGAGCAAGACAGCCGGTGTAATTACTGGCACAAGAGGTATTCCATCTTAGCCCTCTGGGTTGGCAACGCATCTGCACTCTCTTTGTTGTTGCAGGTGTCTATAGGCGGTGGTGATCACTGACCATCAGGTGACCCACTTGCTTGTTTGCCGTCCTATGTTGTATTAAAAAAAATACGTAAGTGATCAATTTATTTCAATATGTTTCAATACGAAAAACAATTATGTAGGTACGAAGCAATAAAACGTAAAAGCATTTAACTTTCGTAAACAGCAAGTTGAGGTCTCCAGCAAAGGAGTGGAACAATGGTAGCTGAGAAGGAACAGGGGAAACTCAGAGGAACTCATTATGGAAAAGAAATAGGTCACCGGTTCCATGGGAGTTGGGGCACAGCGCACAAACGACAGACAAGTCACTCTACACTTTTTGCTTTTTTTTAATACAACATAGGACGGAAAACGAGCAAGTGGGTCAACTGATGGTAAGTGATCACCACCGCCCATAAACATTAACAAACCAAGGCGATTGTAGATGCGTTGCCAATCCAGAGGCGGAGAAGAGAGGAGGGCTAAGATGGAATACCTTTTGTGCTTGTGCCAGTGATTGCACTGGCTGTCTTGTCTCCACGACGGAACACAACATTGCAAGCACTGCTGCTTAGCGGCAGGATTGCGAGCAAGATGGTGGTACCGATCCAGACGAACCGTGCACAAGGTCTTAGCATCCGCTTAGTAATATTAGGGTAGAATTTATAGACCGAAACACAGTGATTCTCTTAGCACAACAGCGTTGAGCTCGACGCTGAGGCAGTACTTTGGCTTCATCTAGCGCGCTAGTTTAAGTGATCGAGACAAAGGCGATGCCTTTATTTCAGACTAATTGTTTGTACATGGTTAGTTAAACAGAAATGCTTATAGCTAGTGTTAGTTAAATAAATCACAAAAAACAATAAAAATAAATCACCAAAAATCAAAATTAAAAGAAAAGTTAAGTTAAATTACATTTTAAATTTATACAACTGCATGCAATCGGGTCCAGGGGGCGAGCATAAGCGCACTGTCGCGCTCCGCGAAGACGCTCAGAATGCTGTTAGGCCTAGGTCTTCTATTAAAAGCTGACGTCGACGTCAGCGTAAATCACTATAGTGGACTCTTGCAGCCAATATAGCGTGTGAACAAGACCACTATAGTGATTTACGCTGACGTCGACGTCAGCTTTTAATAGAAGACCTAGGCCTTAGGGCTGCCAAGCAGGCGTCCCATCAACGAAGCACACCTCTTTCGCATTATTGCCGCAAAGCTGTCGCTCCGCGCCTCCGCGAACAAACCCAAAGCACTACAAAAACGCGGCAGTCACATCAGCACCCGGAATGCGTTATTGAATTGAACGCGCAGGCCTTTGTATGCTTTCTGCGTGTAACTAATCCATAGGCCGCACGCGTAAAAGGACTGGCAGTATGCTTTAAAAAGTGTGGAAGAATAACAACAACAACAACAAATATTCTTTATTGTACACCACATAAAAAATACAAAGAAAACAAAGAAACGAATTAGAAAGGCAACAACAACAACAGTGCAACAACAATAACACTAACAGTGCTGGTGGCTTACTTCGCAAAGACACAAGAACATCGCGTCATCACCGCATTGGGGCTGGTGTGATTAAACATGGCAACTTTTTTGCCTATCACACAAAACATGCCTATTAAATAACCTACAAATGCCTTCTGTATTTGTGAAATAGGGGTCATTACAAATGTCTCACAAATAGTGGTATTATAAGAACAGCGTGCCGTGCCAACAATTTTCTGTCACGTGCCACTTGCGGCATGCGGACCATTGATTTGTCATGAACTATCTTCTGGCAAGTAAGCTGTGCCTAGGGGAGTACGGATGAACTTAGTGTTATAACTCTTATCGTAATGTTCGACCCGCTTCCCCTCCATATGTGAGGGGGGTTGTCTGTAGTCAGTTCGTTTCGCAACCTTTGGCTACTGTCGCGATGTGACTAAGTTTAGAAAAAACTGTTTTTGCTCTTGATATGCATTTACTAAACAACTATTTAGAAATCCCTTATTAAATTCCTTTAAAAAAAATGAAATGCATCTATGAGTCCCCCTTCCCGCTCGGTTCCCGCTTGCCAAGCTGCCCGTTTGCCTTCAACATAAAAAATGAATGACTTAATAGTACACTCGCGGACGAGTGCGACTTCGTTTGCGTGAAATTAGTAGCCTATCGCACCTTTAGAATTAAAGCGACTCATTTCTGAATAATACACGTCCAAAAATTTCACCTTATTTAAAAGACATAGGGTTTAATTTTGGGAAATGTCAAATTCAGAATTGAGTCGCTTTAATTCCAAAGGGGTGCTATGGCCGTCAGGGATAGTGTAGCTCGCTATTAGTGAAAGAATTTTTGGATTTGGTTCAGTAGTTCCAGAGATTACCCCCTACAACAAACAAACAAAGTGTACTTCTTTGTTAGTGTAGAGAGAAGATATGCATTACAGCTTCTCTACAACAGATGGCGTTATAATAAACTAGCGGACGCGCGCGACTTCGTTCACATAAAATTAGTAGCCTATGTCCGTCGGGAATAGTGTAGCTTTCCATCTGTGAAAGAGTTTTTGAAATCGGTTCAGTAGTTCCAGAGATTACCCCCTACATACAAACAAACTAACAAAAAAACAAACAAACAAAGTTTTTCTCATTTCTCATTAGTGTAGATAAACACGTCTCGTGTATAAGGACCCCCTTTATTATTTTTATTTTTTCTCCTTTTATTTATTATAGTTCTGAATCCTTTTATTTGGTTTTGAAAAGTTAAGAAAAAAAAAAGGATAAGCTGCTGATTCGAGTTTCTTTCGATGCTTCTCAGCAGAATCTTCCATTTTCCGAAGCGCTGGTAAACTCGCGCCGACAGCTAGGGCGATAGAGTTGCTGAACCATCTGGTATCTGAGGTGGGATCTGAGGTCCAGAGTGCCGATGTGTTCGCAGACGGCTGGTAGTCATTTCTGACTAAGGTCCGTCAGTGTTTGTATTCTGTCTGTTTAATTTTTAAGTATATATTTTTTTGTCATTGTGTATTAGTTAAGTGTCTTTTGTTATTGTCATGTTTTTTTCTGCATGTGTTTTAACAAAATAGGTGCCTTGGTACCTTGTACTGTAAGCCTATATTGGGGTTATAAAAAAACTCAGACATGTAAAATGAGCCTATGCGGCCTAGCATGTACTTGCAAAATATTTTTTTTTCTTTTTATTTTACAATACCCCTTAGATATGGAACCCTAGAAAACTAACATCCTAAGGCATTCATAAAGTACACGACCTTGCCAGTAATCCCCATATTTATAACTGATCTGTGATGAGTAATGGCTGCTGTCGATGCCAAATATACGGTTATGGTGAATAGGAATTAGTTTTCCTATACTCGGGAGAACTGGGTTAATCCTCATGTGTGTCTGGCTTACATACACAAGCTATCGCATAAACTAGAACGCATCTTGAAGCAGGTGATGAAGTCAATAATTAAAGATTCAGGCGTTACATTCGCAATGAACGGTCGTACTATTTAAGATTCCGTCGATGCCTCGTGTAGAGGCGAAATGCGCGTAGATCTTGAAGTTTAAGTGTTTGGTGGTTGTTTAGTTGTATCTGTGTTATTTATGTTGTTTCAGGTGGAACCGGAGGAGGGTGGGTTTTTGCATAAAAAATATACATCGCACAGACGCAGCTGTCTTCCACTTGCACAGCACTGGTTTCGCGGAGTAGCAAGGTAATTTGTTTCAGTTTATGCTGGAGTCGAACTAACCGCCTTTGCCATGTTATTCTGTTTTTTTATGCCAATAAAGACTTATATGTATAAGTACAAGCCGGTGTGACAAAGGTAGTACTTATCACACTCTTACAGATTACCGGTGTTAAGTAGTAGCCTGCTACTGCATTTCAGTAAGAGTTAGTTCACCAAATAATTTCTATTCTATTCTATGGAAACCTACGGGAGACCTATAAGTCGGCAACGGATCAGTAATTCTCTTAGGGCCGCTAGTGACCAATTCCCATCAAGCGACCCACGTTCTGCATCTTTTTACGTATAAACAAAATCACATAGTTTCTTCCTCAACGCCTACGTAAGCAAAGCTCTAAGGAGCTATTTCTTTTCTAACTCCCAGTTAGTATGTGTTTCAGTACGTTCCTCGGTTTATAACGCTAATACTAAAATCATAAAACGGGAACACAGAGCGGCAGAGTTATTAAAATTGTATACAAACTGCGCCGGCTAACTAGAACTATATTCTTGTTAGGTTTCCTACATTTATTGCCAGAACGGACAGCCTATCTGGTAATTAAAAACTCGCACATTCATTCAATTCGAATTCGTAATGAAGTGATCCGACAGAGAACCAAAGTTATCGACATAGCCCACCGCATTAGCACGCTTAAGTGGCAATGGGCCGGCCATATAACCCGAAGAACCGATAACCGTTGGGGTAGACGAGTTCTTGAGTGGAGACCACGGATCGGCAAACGTAGCGCGGGACGTCCTTAGACTCGGTGGAGCGAAGATCTTCGCAAGGCGGCTGGCAAGAGCTGGATGAGAGTGGCCGAGGATCATGCTCAGTGGCGTGCCATGGGAGAGGCCTACGTCCAGCAGTGGACGAACAAAGGCTGATGATGATGATGATGATGATGACGTTCATTCATGGCGCTTGCACTGCTGTGCAGTTAGTTGCACTGTTGTGTTCCGGCGTGGAAAGCAAGACAGCTGGTATAATTACTGGCACAAGAGGTATTCCATCTTAGCCCTCTGGGTTGGTAACGCATCTTCAATCTCCTCGGTGTTGTGGGTGTCTTTAGGCAGTGCTGATAACTAACCATCAGGGGACCCACTTGCTTGTTTGTTTTCCTATTTCAAAGGGGTAAGGATGGCGGAGGAGCAAGGTGCCCTTTTTTATGACACTAGTTTGACAGAAACGCAGCTGCGCTAATATGACCGCCCTAGATTTAATTTATCCCTCAATGCTTCTGATAAACTGGTTTCATAAGAAAGTGACGCATATAGAGATAAACTTAGATAAACTAAACTTGGCCGGTCATGTTAGGGCTACCAATGAGTTAGATTTGTTTGTAAGTTTTTTTAAGACCGGATAGCCTCATAATTAGTGGCACTGACCTGTTCCGGGTTCAATTCCTGGGAGGGGCAAATGTTTATATGATGAATACGAATGTTTGTACCCGAGTCGTAGATGTTATATGTACCTATTTAAGGATATAATTATCTATATAAATTATTGTATTTCTAGTACACATAACACGAGCAGCTTTAGTTGCTAACTTTGAGACTAGGTCAATTGGTTTTAACTGTCCCAAGATATTTATTATTCTTTTTTTTTACTTCTACTTATAGAGGGTACATGTCAGTGTAAATAGTTTGTTCTCTTCGTCCCCGTGCCTCTGAACCGCCCTCCTGAGATTGGGCGTGCATGTTTCATAGCATTGGCTTTCTTTCGCTTTATGCCATTGTGCGGGCGATATGACCGGCTTTATATTAAAACTAGTTGCTTGCCGAACTGACGTCGCTAACAGGGTTAAGAAGACAAGTTATAAGTAACTAGTTCTTCGAATTAACTTTAATATACTCGTTATATATTATATATACTCGCACATTGCTCGCAGAATGGATGGCCGATGGGGCCATAGAGTTCTCGAGTGGCCACCGCGTACCGGAAGACGCAGCGTGGGCAGACCCGCCACAAGGTGGACCGATGACCTGGTGATCGTTGCGGGAACCCGCTGGATGCAAGCAGCACAAGACCGGTCGTTGTGGCTATCCTTGGGAGAGGCCTATGTTCAGCTGTGGACGCCATTCGGCTGAAATGATGATGATACTCGTTATATGCTTAAGAGTATTTTAGCAACACAAACCCTCCCTTCATAATCCACACACAGCCACCCACACATCAAAACCCCACCTACACACACACACACACACACACACACAGTTTTTTTTATGAAATAGGAAGGCAAACAAGTAAGTGAGTCACCTGGTGGTAAGTGATCACCACTCCCTATAGACATCCGCAACAGCAAGGATTTTGTAGATGCCAACCAAATTACCTTGCTACTCCGCGAAACCAGTGCTGTGGACGTGCAAAACGCTGCGTCTGCGTGACATAAATATTTTTCATGCAAATACCTACCCTCCCACACTTCCACATGAAAGAACATTCATCTAACGTCACACAGACAAAACTATAAGTCACTGCTACACACACTTAAACTATAGTGATGCCATCATGGGGGTACCGGAGGACGTCGTGTGCACGACTCACACTTGTCCGATTTTGAAATCTACTAAAAATCTTATTTAATAATAATAATAATAAATGTTTTTATAATGTTTCTATATTTTGTATTAATATTGTTTTATTTTATTTTTTTGAAATATTGTAAAAACCTAACCTAAGATTTCAAACAAATATACAATAATAATAAAATAATATGACGGTTGATGACTTGAATGACAAATGCTAAATTCATTCTGACGTGATACAATCCGTTGCGACTTTTTGTCAACAAAATGGCTACGTCGCATTCATTAGGGTGTGTTTCACTTAAGATTTCTTAAAAAAAAATCTTCTGCGTCACACGTCGCCTGCAGACACCTGGTCATCGAATCATATGATGATTCTTACACCGAGTACTATACGTCCATACTACTCATTAGTGCATACAAGGGTTTACATACAAAGTTGTCCATTCTCCTGTGTACTTATCCCATTTCGTCGGTCGATTCACGATGGGGCGTAACAGCTTTTTTACAGCTTTATATTAAAGCAATTTACGCCTTTTAATGATTTTATCTACACACATATCATAAATGCTTAATAACGCGTTAAAAAACCGTAGAAAATGACCAGCATTATTACAACCAATGTTATTATAAGAATTTTCTTGTCTGTGGTAGTAGGTAATCTGTTCTTTATTGAGTAGTATCTCTTAGTAGTCTGTGTTTATTGGTGATCACATTACCGATATCTCGTGACGTTATGAGTTTAAATTTGGAATAGCTGTCAAAATTCAAGTTGGTCTCTATTCTAGTATCCACAGCTATTAAAACAGTTATCGATACGAAACGTCAACTCAGTATGATTTTTTAATTTAAACGCACGACATTTGATCTCGAGTGACATGACAATAGGGACTTCGTTCTTTTGTCTATGATTTAAAAAAACGTTCGTCTTGACGGATAGATCGAATTGCCGCCATACTTGTTTGACACTCGTTTGTTGGTTTTTTGCTGTTACGGTTTTTTGCAGTTAAGATATGTGTGTAGATAAAGTAATGTATGCAACTGTAAATAATTAGGCCTTAAAACACTCGTGTGATCCTATTATGAAACTCGCTGACGCTCGTTTCATAAAACCACACTCGTGTTTTAAGGCCTCTTATTATATAGCAGTTGCATAAAATACTATTAAAATCAGAATATTGAGTAGTTAGGGCCTTTTGGTATGGACTATAAGTCTGGTTCTAATAGAAATTCAGTTACGTTCTTTCGTGACACGATAAAATATGCACTTTGCATAAGATTGGCCTTAACTTAAATTCGACTGTTTAGCAGATACGCCCCTTAGTGAGTCGACCGACGGTTTATTCTGTCTGCCATTTTTCAATTGCCTAACTCCCTTGAGGCCGGTGCAAATTAAGCGCCTGCGAACGCTACGCGCCTTCGATCTCTGCATTATTAAGACGAGTAGAAACTGAGATTCTGTCAGCTTTCCTGAGCCTCAATTCCTCCATCTAAGCGATACAGAGGCAGAGGGAAAGTGAGAAGTTTTATTTCCTTTTTTCTCCCGATAGCGGACAGTTGGCTTGGGATGTCAGTCTAGTAAAATGACTTGTAAACTCTTGCAGCTACGAGTATAATCTATGCGTCAGAGATACAGCAATTTTTTTTCTATTAAAAAAGAAGTTAAAGTTTTTTTTTTTATACAACATAGGAAGGACAACAAGCAAGCTTACCTGATGGTAAGTGATCACCACCGCCTATAGACACCTGCAACAACAAAGAGAGTGCAGATGCATTGCCAACCCAGAGGGCTAAGATGGAATACCTCTTGTGCCAGTAATTACGCCGGCTGTCTTGCTCTCCGCGCCGGAACACAACAGTGCAAGCACTGTTGCTTAGCGGCAGGATTAGCGAGCAAGATGGTGGTAGCGATCCGGACGGACCTTACACAAGGTCCTACCACCCGCAAATTGCATGCGGGCTATCTTATGGGAAGTGATTATTGTCGCCCATAAGTACCAGCAATCTAAAGAGAAACTCTGATCCGTTGCTGGCCATAAGCCGTAGCGTCTAGTTTTTGTATTAAAGCGGGATCACAAGATAGTCGGCAGTATAGTAGGTAGGCAACTAATCATCCTTGTCTATGGACACCTCCAATACCCTACCGAAAGCAATAAGGAAGTAAAATCAAACAAAACGTAAATAGGGGTACTGCTGCTTTACATCCCTGTTCTGTGGGGGTCTTACTTCCCTTGATCCATAGGTACTGTAATCAGCGGATAACTAAATCGTTGTCCTATTAATACAGTTATCTCACTCTTCCGCGTTATGCGCGCTGTGCAAAGGTGATACGGCATCTGGTTTTCCCTCGGTTTCTGTATCATTTAAGCGCTGTCGAAATAAGCCGCTCTAGTTTCAGTGGAATTATTCAATAGACGCTGGCAAGTTTGAACAATGGCGTTCAGAGTTCTTGAGTTCCTAGGGAGCTCTTGCACTGAAGAGTATAATCTGGTACATTTTTAATTTTGTTTTGGGTTTGAGTGAATGAAATAGTAATTGCGTTGAATGATTGAGTTGAATGAACTCTAGTGAAATCAGATCAAGATTCTTACGAAGTGTTTTTCTTCTCTATATTTCTTGTTTTAATTTATGAACAAGCATGACGGTTTTGAATTTTTATCTACACATATATCATAAATGCTCTATAATGCATTCAGAAACCGAAGGCAATGACCAGCATTATAACAACCAATGTTATTATGAGAATTTTTCTAATTTGTTTCTGTTTGTGTTATTGTACTGTCTAAATATACCTATGTTTATTATTTAATGTTAGTTTTTAAGTTTTATTGTTTGTAATTTAATTTGATGTGTTTTTAAAAATAAAATATGGAGATTTGTTTCTATTTTGTTCAAATATATTTTTTATTACATTATTTCAATGTACTATACAGTCTACAGATATTTAATAGGTACCTAGCACTAGTAGCTAGTAGCAATGCAGGTCATTGCCGTATGGCTTCTGAACCCATCATAGAGTACTTATGATATGTGTGTAGATAAAGTAATGTATGCAACCGTACATAATTAGGCCTTAAAACACTCGTGTGATCCTATTATGAAACTCGCTACTCGTGTTTTAAGACCCCTCATTATGCAACAGTTGCATAAAATATTATTCTATACGGCAGTCATGATAAAGATATAGCCATAAAAATATTTATTGAAACTGAGAACCTCGTCCTTTTTTGTTGAAGTCGGTTAAAAAGATAACATGGTAAAGGTAAAATTACGAAAGTTTAAAACAATTTTTCACTCAACTGTATTAGCAACTGCTAACAAGATGAATGTTAAGTGACAACAAATGAATGAATGAATGAATGAACCGGCTCCTACCCTTTTACCCCAACTATGTCATCTGTCGCGCCAGCTCTGATTAATAGCCATGTCTCCACGAACGGATGCCCATACATATTTACAGTTAATTTACAAAGTTGGCTGGAAGATTCTGACATAATGAGTTACTATCAAGTGAATCTTTTCATTTATCTATATTTATACTTAAATAAAATATAGGAAGGGAATCTAGCAAGTGGGTTACCTGATGGTAAGTGATGACCACCGTTCATAGACACTTGAAACACTAAGAAGATTGCAGTTGCATTGCCAAACCAGGGGGCTAAGATGGGGTGTTCCGTCTTCACTTGTGCCAGTAACATCACCGGCTGTCTTGGTCTCCACGCCGAAACACAACAGTACAAGCACTGCTGCTTAGTGGCTGAATCACAAATCGCCGAACCGATTACGTTTTTTTTAAAATCTATGAATGCATGTTTCTTCGCACTGAAATCGATGACTGGTACCTAAGAACAGATCTTTGTATGTCTTATAGTTTTACACTTGGGCACTTTACCGCAGGGGACAGACTTGGGAGATATTTGTACATATAATTAAGTTTTTGTATTTTTTATTAGGTTAAGTTATTATATTTAATGAAGTGTCATATTATGAAAAATTAATTATTAAATTCTTATAGTTTTAGACTTTCCTACTGAATAATCTGAAAGGCCCACCCAGTATGAATATAACCTCATTCAATGAAGCCATTTTACACAAAACGATGAAAAAGTAAGTCAAGTCATTGAAAATTGAATTGAAGATTGAACATTATGAAAGTGAACGAACAAAATAAACGAAGACAAGCAAATGAATGGAAGTCTTGCGCAAAGGTAATTGAAAACGGTGGCGTCGATAGGTATTACTTCTTTGTGATTGGTCAATTGATGTGTTGAGAAAGTCTTTGTTGATCTTTTGTCTGGAGCGTTTATGTTTACGAGAGATTTAGGTAAGGATTCAGGTAGAACCAAACCAAACTGGATTCTGGGAATATTTTAGAAACTCGAGGAAAACTTTTCAACTTAATTATTTTAAGACAAAATCAGGAATCTATTGTTGATCTAGTTAAATTTTAAGTTTGTTTAGTTTGAGAAATATCTCCATCTTTTTAATGACAAACATAGCTTATTTATTCAAATAATTTTAAATAATAATCACAACACAAAGAAAAAACAGGGTAATGGCTCTGTGACAGGACATGATTCCGTGCCTTGCGTTTGCTAGTTTCGCCACATCACCAACTACCACACCCTGCGAATTTTTCAATGTGTTTCGTTTTTTTTTCATTTTTTTATTTCGATTTCAAAAATAGCGTATTTATCTTCTTCTTTATCTTTACATTCTATAAAGCAAAGTCGGTATCCGTCCCTATCTGTCCTAAATTCTTATAGCGCGTATGTTCGGCCACCTTGTTTTTTTAAACCACACTTCGTTAATTAATTGATAAATTACCTAACGTTTGGCACCAGATTCTGCTAAAACTAGTATCAACTCCGAGTACAGCTTCTGTTGTTGCTTGAAATCCACGTTTCTGGACCTGTATTTCAACAATTAATGAAGGAACGGTAGCGAGCAACGGTGAAAACGCCGGAAAATTAACCAAGTAAATTTTGTTATTAATGTAAATTATTTGTCAGGTGTACTATCGTTCGTGTCGCCATTGCTTATTAGTTTTTAGTTTTGTATTAGGAATTCCAAGGGCCCCACTGAAAATCAGCGTCTCGGTTTACCGAGACAGTATGCTGAGTGGGGCCCTTTTTGATTCTGTTCAACGTAATGTTTTGTTTTTGTACTCTGCCCGTCTTGTTTATATTTGTATGTTTTATGTTGAATAAATGTTTTTTCTTTCTTTTTTTCTTAAATAGTACAAGAAATGTACTTATGTCTCCAGTTCCCAGTAACTCACTATCACTCTCAGCACCCGAAACGCCAACTTTCGCCGAAAATAAGGACAGACGTCAAACAAACTACTTCACTACCCCGTCAAGTGCAGATATTTATCTGCCATAGTCATAACAGTTTACTAGGGAGGGGCAACCCCCTCTAGGGAGGGAAGTCGCAGGCATATCGCATTACATAAATTGGGAGGAACGCTCCATTTCATTGTTTGTCGGGGCCGATATTGATGTTTTTGCGGGAGGATATGTCATAACGGGAGTTCTGAGCGTGGTTGAGTAAACGATTGCGATTGCAGATATTAAGGTGGATTGGTTTTGTTTCTATGGAGCGGTTTTGAAGGATCTCTTGGCTTATGATGGCGGCCATTTTGTACTATTGTAGTGCTCACCGTGGACAGAGTTCATTGTTTCCCCTTCACATGTTGGGATCCCATGGTGGTATTTAAGTCTGCATCTATATTTCATTGCTGTGCTATTTATGTTTTTTTTTACACTTTATGTGAACTATTGTGATGATTGTGTATATTGCTCTATAATCTTGTTTTGAAAAGAGAAGAAAAAATTAATAAATTCTTGAGTTTCTTGCGGCGTTTCTTCTCAGCAGAATCTTCCATTTTTCGAAGCGCTAGTAGATTCAGACATGTAAAAGAGCCTATATGGTCTATTTGCAAAATCAATTTTTCATTTTCATTTATTTAGGTATTTATTTCATTCATTCATTAAATTGTGTTCATGTCTTTATCCTCTAACATAGTGTAACACAAAGACTCATTCCGCTTTTATATTTCCTATTTTCTTCGGTCGCTTCCTCTTTCTAAACCACGCAACGGGTTTTGATATGGTTTTCACTGTCATTTAGAGATTTTTTCATTGATGGTTTCTTATATACGTTACATCTAATTGTGGCGTGGAAAGCCCGACAGCCGGTGCAATTACTGGCACAAGAGGTATTCTACCTTAGCCCTCTGGGTTGCCAACGCATTTGCAATCCCTTTGGTGTTACGGGTATCTATTGGGTGGTGGTGATCTCTTACCATCGTGTGTCCCACTTGCTTGTTTGGCTTCCTATGTTGTATACATATAGAATAGAATAGAATAGAATAGTTATTTATTGTCACACACATATTGTATATTACAAAAAAGTGCACCGCTTAGATGTTTCTCTCTTGCGTTGTCTGTTAGTCCGTCAGTTAGTAATAAAACTCCTATCTATGTACAGTTTCTTGCTTCAAATTATTTAGCAGTACCTTTTTCCCTGCTCAGTCAGTGTCCGGTCGTTATTGGAACGTGAATCACATCTCACCTTGAGAAAGACTTTCTCTGTGATTGGATTGATAGCTATATCAGCTAGGATTAATTTGATCCCCAAATCGAGCCTGTCAGGCAAATAATCGGGGTAGCTGCAAATGTTTTTGTATTCGTTCTGTACCACTACCATGAGTTTCTATCGAAAATTCATATTACACTACTACAGTCGTTGGCGGTTAAATGCGCTCCCATTTGTCAGTGAAAGAGTTAACCATAGTCGATACGGTATTTTTCTATGACATGTGTCAAATTTGTGACTCATGGTACCAATTCTACGGTAACAGCTACAAAAGTTTAGTCATTGGCGCTTAGATTACGATAGGTAATTTACCGTTGGACTCATACTAGCGGTTATTACTTCTCTAAGTGAGCGCTAGAGGCGCTGTACAATTCCCCCTACAAATAGTTTACGCCGTCGCTAGCGAGTACGGTTACGGCTAAGAGCACTGTACTCACGGTAAGGGTACTGGATCATATATCTACTTGCCAGTTTTCATCAGCGTTGTCTTACTAATCTATGAGTGTTTTTAGTAGGTTTTTAGTTTTTTAGTTATTTAGGTTGTCAGTAGGTTTTTGCGGATGGTAGGACCTTGTGCAAGGTCCATCCGGTTCGCTGAAAGCTGAAACCATTTCGTTTGTTCGCTAATGCAGCTGCTAAGCAGCAGTGCTTGCACTGTTGTTTTCCGGCGTGGAGAGCAAGACAGCCGGTGTAATTACTGGCACAAGAGGTATTCCATCTTAGCCCTCTAAGTTGCCAACGCATCTGCAATCTTCTTGGTATTGCTGGTATCTATGGGCGGTTTTGAGCACTTACCAAGTACCTTTTGTGATAGTGATTTTACCCGCTGTATGGTCTCTACGCCGGAACACGACAGTGCAAGCACTGCTGCTTAGCGGCTGGATTAGCAAGCAAGATCGTTGTAGCATTTCGAACAGACCCGACACAAGGTACTAAGTAGTGTCAGTTATTATTTCCCACCAGGCAACTCACATGACGATTTTTTCCCTTAGCCAAACATACAACCGGTAAAATAGGACTTTAAAGGACTTTTTACTGCTGTCTTATTCGGCCTATACGTTTCTGGTGTTCAACAGATATAATCTGTGATACCGTCTCTGCTTATTCTATAGAGACAAACAGAGACAGCATCACAGATATCTGTTAGATAATGGTATCAGGAACTTATAAGAGAGTTATGAAACAAACCTAAGTGCTTCATGGCAGCAACAAAGCTTAGTACGTTTGCCTTTCGAGATAGAAACGTGACCTTCAACCGAGAATTACGACATTAAAACAGTAAATCTTGACAATTTGAATACAAATACCGCTTAACGCCGACATCCCCCATAAATAACACATCAGCAGATTAATGATAATTTTAACCCCATAAAATTTTATAACCACACACGGAGATAGCGCTCCTCTTGACATAAACAGAAAATGGCGACCAAGCGGCTCATATCAAAATTCAATGGCGCCGTAAAAACATAAACCACATCAAAACGGGGCTCTCCCGCGCCATGAATTCCTCCCGTATCGCTTTCGCTGGGAATTTATACTAATGACCTAGCCCTTTAGTGGGTATTTACATCGGAATAAGGAATACTGGGCCTTATTGCACAAGGGCAGAAAGTTAGTTTTCCGCGGGTTTTCAAGCGGGGTGAATATTAGGCATTTAGTCATTTGTGGATGTTTTATTTTCACTGGGTCTAGTTGGAGGTGTTTTGATTTTTATCGCGGGCGTGAAAGTTGCAACCTTTTTGGAACCTTGGCATATTGGCAAAATGCAATGTTTAAAAATCAAATTGCATAGCACTGTAAAAACAAATAAACGATTTTGAATTTGAATTTGAATTTAAAAATTATTGCAAAAATAATTAAAATGTGCTCAAGCTTCACTAGTTATCAGATAAGGTGAATAATTTGATTTTTTGACTACTATAAATAGTCGTTAAAATTTCCAACTCTGTTTTAAGGTTGCATTAAAAATGATTTTCTTTTTGTATAGTCGACCAAGTAATTGCTTGACCACTTTTGAACCTTATCCCTTTGTAATACGGTCGACAAGTGGTCAAGCAATTTCTTGGTCGATTATACAATTATTTTTTATATGGATCTTCAAAAGATTCTTACAGGGCCAGTAACGCGCGAGTGATTCCTCTGGTGTTATAAGCGACTATACGCGGCGGTAATTCATTTCCTTATTTTTTCCACCCAACTGGTATAAAATAAATAAACAAACCGGAACAGTTGCCTTGCCACTCTGCGAAACCAGTGCGAGCACGTGAAAAACAGCTGCGTCTGCAAGACATATATATTTATCATATAAAAACCCACCCTGCTCCGCTTCCATATGAGACAAAATATAATATGTACCTACACGTAAAAAATACGATCTACGCGAGTTTTGCCTCTATATGAGGCATCGATTGGATCTTAAGTATGCGGCCGTTTGCTACTTGAACGAAAGGAATAAAAAATAGTTTTTTACAATAGCTTTCATTTCGCTTATTAAGTACCCAATGCTAGAAATAATATTTACTCTAAATTTGTAAAGGGTGCTCCCCAATAGTTCTCAGTTTGGTTTGCGTCCCCTCCCACAAGTTTCTGCATATTATATGAAGTTCTTGTTTCGGTCCGTCTGTGTGTTAGTCATTTCCCGTTGGGTCGCCCCACAACTTTTTCCTATTTCCATTTGTTGGTGAATTTTTAAGTTCATTTGCAAGTCGTTGCACAGACTACAAAAAGCAGATGCATCATAAAATAAACGAAATTCAAGTTTTTTAAATATATTTTCAATAGACACTATCTTCAATTTATGTTTTGTTTACATACATATACGAAGTATCGAGTAAACTGGAAATGAATTTAAATAACTTGTACTAAGTATTTGAAAGTTGGCGGGCCACTTCGTAGAAGGCGCTTATAGGAAATTTGGTCACCAAAAGAGTATCAGACCAGCCTTGGAGAGCTCTGTTAACACCTACTTAAAAATTCCCTGTTATGTTGTAACCAAATTAAAATACTACGGTGGTGAGCCTATTTTACAATTATTCATAGTTTAGATACGTGTTAAGAATATTTTTATGTCATGTCACACATAACCACTGTAAGGACACTGCAAATAATTAATGTATTTACCAATTATATTTAAAAAAGTTTAAAATTAAAAGTTTCGAAGTATTGGTAAGCCTCCTTGTGTTAAAGTAGACCGATAGTAAATCTCTGGAACTACTAATCGATTTCAAAAATTCTTTCACAGATAGAAAGCTACACTATTCCTGGCGTACTACATAGGCTAATTACGTGAACAAAGTCGCGCGCGTCCGTTAGTCGTAAATAACCATCCTTTCTAGCGGCAGTCGGGTAAAAAAGTGGAGATGCTTGTTGATGGCTTATGCCCAGCAGTACCCACTGCTGCATCATACGGCTGATATGCTGATGATGATGATAAAATTTACAATACTTTGCCTTTTGATGCAGCTGTTCTACAGTCTGCGGCTGCGCAAGGTGTCTAACGAGGCACATTGTGTCCGCTGCGGGCACGTGCACCTCAGGAGCGCGAGAGTTCAGAGATATACCTGAAGGCTCACCCTGTATGTTTGCTGCAAGCTTGCTGTACTATTATTATTATCTATTTTTCTTTACGCTAAATCAATGTCAAAGTAATTTTTTTTTTACAACATAGGAAGTGAAACGAGTAAGTGGGTCACCTGATGATAAGTGACCACCACCGCACATAATCACTCGTGATACCAAGGAGATTGCAGATGCGTTGCCAACCCAGAGGGCTAAGATGGAATACGTCTTGCCAGTAATTACACCGGCTGTCTTGCTCTCCACGCCGGAACAACAGTGCAAGCACTGTTGCTTAGCGGCAGGATTAGCGAGAAAATTATATACAGTATTTAACTAAATGAAAAGCAAAGCTTAGAACTGATTGATGGTGAGGTGAAGTATAATGGAATGACATACTTCTTATGGGAAAAACTGTTTAACATCTTGGCCGTACGTAAGACTTTGAACTGTACCGTGAATGACAGGTTCAATGACATGTTGAACTATTTACGTAATCTTATTTTATTTCTAACTAGCTTTTGCCCGCGACTTCATCCGCGTAGACTTATTAAATTGAATTAAACAAACGGACACCCAACATGCAATCTTCAATATTTCCTGGACGAAATAATGAGAATTAGTTGCTTTGCTGCTCATGACGTTACGCCGCGGCGTATAACTCACTTATCGCTATCCCGTGGGAACTATGCATTTTTACAGGATAAAAAGTATCCTATGTGTTAATCCAGGTTATAAACTATATGTGTGCCAAATTTCATCCAAATCCATTCAGTTGTTTTTGCGTGATTGAGTAACAAACATCCAAACATCCAAACATATAAACTTTCACATTTATAATATTAGTAGGAAAGTAGGACTAGCAACCCCCGGCTTTGCATGGGTAGAATAGGGATGTGTACAAAAAAACCTTCCGTAAAAAAAAATCTATAAATGACAGTGAAAACCACGTGAAAACAGAATCAAAATCCGTCGCGTGGTTTAGAATTGACAGCGACTTCGTTTGTACTATGTATAGATTATTTTATCGTATTTTATCTACACACATATCATAAAGGCTAAATAACGCGTTCAAAAACCCTAGGAAATGACCAGCATTATTACAACCAATGTTATTATAAGAATTTTCTTGTCTGTGATAGTAGGTAAATCTGTTCTTTATTGGTCATCACATTACCGATATCTCGTGACTGCTCGTGACGTTATGAATTTAAATTTGGAACAGCTGTCAAAATTCAAGTTGGTCTCTATTCTAGTATCCACAGATATTAAAACAGTTATCGATACGAAACGTCAACTCAGTATGTTTTTTTAATTTAAACGCACGACAGTTGATCTCGAGTGATATGACAATAGGGACTATATTCGTTCGTCTATGGTTTAAAAAAAAAGTTCGTCTTGACGGATAGATCGAATCACAGAGTACCTTTTTAATATACATGGCGGCCATTAGTTGTCATTCGTTTTTGGTTTTTTGCTGTTACGGTTTTTTGCAGTTATGATATGTGTGTAGATAAAGTAATGTATGCAACTGTATATAATTAGACCTTAAAACACTCGTGTGATCCTATTATGAAACTCGCTGACGCTCGTTTCATAAAACCACACTCGTGTTTTAAGGCCTCTCATTATATAGCAGTTGCATAAAATACTATAACACGTTCATGTGCGCTACGTGATAAGACGTAAAAAAATGGTAAATACGGCGCAACAGAACGTAAATAGCCGTCGAAATAAAAAAAATAAAATCTCATACAACGTGACTGAACGCCGAGCGCCCGTACTAAATTCTGTCAGCTACGTCATCTTGCTACATTATGTCAGAAATTGGAACCACTAGTGCCACGCTATATCCAACTTTACCCTCACTAAAGATGACTAGAGTGCACATACATGCAAGGAACTGTACTAATACTAACAACGTCCAATGACGTCGCTGCTAGTTCCGCGAGTTGACGTTAAGAAACGTTCCTGTCAGATTTCGCGTTATTTTTACCTACGTTGTATCACAAAGTCTATAGACGTCGTTGTATTTTGTATGGGGAAATACTGTGCGTAACAACGATATTCTATAAAATCGATAGCGCACGTGAACGTGTTAAGTATCAGTCATAATAATGCCTTAGATTGCCCTGTAATTTTGAATGTTTGTTGTGAAATAAATGGAATTGAATTAGAATATAACCTTGTGAATAAACGACTCATTCATTCATGTGACCTCGAGAGCACCGTCGTACTGGAGACCGATCTATTACTACAGGCCATCGATATCAGAAAATAATAGATCTGCTTACTTGTTTGGATTGTTACAAACTTAGCGTCACCGCTTTGCGACGGGGTGAAGCAAGTGAAGAAGGGCTTTTAATATGTAGCCATTGGTTCAACTTTGAATCCTATCTTAAGTGAATAAAGTGCTTCTAAGTTTTCTAACTAGCAGCGACACAGGCGTCGGATAGCAGAACTAAAAAAATGACGCCTATGTGAAACGTACAAAACGCAGAGCTGTTTACTTGACAATTGGCACGTGCAATTTTATTCAAGCTATTCAACATAGTCTACCAAATAGACTATGGTCGGCTACTCTGCCACTGCGTTGTACACAGTTCTATAGTTTTCTCATTTCGATGCTGCAGGCCTAACTTCAGTAATTCCTTAGTAGGAAGAACAACCAAAGTTGGCTGTCGGCAAATATCGAGTAAATCAACCGGCTCTTACTCGGAGTGTCACTTACACTTATTGGTCGCGAAGTGGCCAAGTTTGCGGGATTCAGTCTATTGACCATTTGGGAGCTTTATTTGTATGGCTGCGATTTGCCGCGAAGATTTTTCTGTTAAATAAAAAATATACAAAATATATTGCATTTTAAGAAATGTGCGCAGCCATGTTAAGACATAAACATTTGGATAATAAAGGTTGGGAGAAGCTAGTAAACAGGAAAATACTAGAAAATATTACATTAAAAACTTCAAATGGCAATTATTTTGCAATTTTTCTTGGTATTTGGATCCTTTTGTTTATAATAAAGTTTATGGACTTCTAACTAATTTTATGTCTTAAACTGATTAATTGTTTGAAATTTTATTTGTGTGTCGGTTCAGATTTTTTAAATAAGTTAAATAAATATCTCAGGACAAATCACACCAATTGACCTAGTCCCAAGCTAAGTAAACCTTGTGTTATGGGTACTAGACAACGGATATACATACTTAAATAGATAGATACATACTTAAATACATATAACATCCAAGACTCGGGTACAAATATTCATATTCATCATACAAACATTTGCCCTTCCCGGGAATCGAACCCGGAACTTCTAGTTTATAGTCAGGGTCACTAACCACTTGGCTATCCGGTCGTCCGGTTGTATTAAATGTATCGATGACATTCTTTTATGATCTCTAGACTTATTTCTAAACATGTTGTTCTATCGATTTTCGTCTTTCATTGCTCTTGTTACAGTTATTTTTAAGTCGAGGATCCATATAAGTCTTTTTGCTAGAATCACTCTATCCAAGTACCAAATTTTATCAAAATCATTTCGTTATTTGACCCTTGACTACACTATGACGTAACTATTAAACAGACAGACGGATGAATCTCCGTATTTAACCATCATCATCTTCATCATATCAGCTGGAAGCTGCCCACTGCTGGGAATAGACCTTCCCCAAGGATCTTCACGATAATCGTTATTGTGGTGCTCGCGTCCATCATTGCCCTGCAATCCTTAATATCATCCTAAAACTTTGTTCTCAAAAGAACAAACATACATAAATATATACATACATATATAGGCTGACAAACACATTACCCTCCTTTGCGTCGCAGTCAGGTAAAAATAAGCAACTGTTCAAGTTTTCCAGCTTCACCAATATTGATGATTCAAACATCGAAATAGAAAATGACATCTCGATCGCACGAGAAATATTTCATGCTATGCTTATTTGTCGAAAGGCACTTTACACAGCACGATTGCTTCCAACCGTGTAAGCTCCAAATGGAACATTGTAAAGAGATTTTTTCTTTTGTAATTCGTTTTTAACAACATAGGAAGACAAACGAGCAAGTGGGTCACCTGATGATAAGTGATCACCACCGCCCATAGATACCCGCAACACCAAAGGGATTGCAGATGCGTTACCAACCCAGAGGGCTAAGATGGAATACCTCTTGCTTGTACGAGTAATTGCGCCGGCTGGTTTGCACTCCACACCGGACCACAACAGAAATCCGAGTCAGAAAACCGTTTAATGCCATGAAAAATGTTCAAGTACAGTCAAGGAATTAAATTTCCAACCCACTTAAGGTCCAATAACATATAGCAAACTGTCACCATAAGAGCTATAGAGCAAGACGTTAGTTTGACATATCGACCTTAATGCATTGCGAATGTCAGACGACATTTCAACGAAATGGGTAGGGAATTAAATTCCTTGACTGTACTATACATACTTATTTATTCGTTTAATAATAATACTAGTGGCCCAGTTTAACACAGGTGCAACTAGGAAGTTATGTACACAAAAACATTCTGAAAAAATCTATTGCGGGTGGTAGGACCTTGTGCAAGGTCCGTCCGGATCGCTACCACCATCTTGCTCGCTAATCCTGCCGCTAAGCAGCAGTGCTTGCACTGTTGTGTTCCGGCGTGGAGAGCAAGACAGCCGGTGTAATTACTGGCACAAGAGGTATTCCATCTTAGCCCTGGCAACTGGTTGGCAACGCATCTGGACTCTTTTTGTTGTTGCAGGTGTCTATAGGCGGTGGTGATCACTTACCGTGAGGTGACCCACTTGCTTGTTTGCCTTCCTATGTTGTATAAAAAAATATATCTCTAAATGACAATAAAAACCGTATTAATATACGTGGTTTAGAAGGCTTAAGCAGAATTTATGAAACAGACGGGAACGAATAGTGACTTTGTCTTATGATATTCAAAGAAATAAAAATATATATTTATCATTTAGACTTACATTAGACTTTAATTGTTTTTTTTATATCGTATCCGTATCCCTAGTAAGTATCGAGGTAAACCTGGCTCAGGTTTAACGATGCTATGAAATAAATGAATTTAAAAAAATTGTTTGTCGTAAATTTTATAAATAAAAAGTCGTGTCGTCCCCGTGCCGTGTCGTGCGAGCTCCGGGCCCCACGGAGATGCGTTTTAGATTCACCTGCTCGAGGATCGTATGTCTGTGAGAGCCGGAGCGCGGATGACGTCACAGAGTGCATTTTCCAGAACGCCCACAGCAGTGGAAAAACAGTATCATAACAATAGAATGTCTGTAATTTTGTTATTTTCGTTGTGGCTGACTGGTAGGGAATGAATTGTTTTAAGCTTTCGCGATTTTCACACATATTTATAACGTTATAGGAACTTTAACGCAATAAAAACATTGTTAAAATACCTCTACGTTTCGGCCTTGTTTCAACGGCCGTAGCCACGAGTAGACCCTCTCGCTCTCTCTCTCTCTCCCTTTGTGTTTGTGTGTGTGTGTGTTGCTGTGCGTGTGTGTGTGTGTGTGTGTAGTCACTGTTTTTGTCGCATTAAGTTCCGATAACCTTATAAATATGGTAGAGAATGCCTCTATACTGGCATTAAGTCCGCCAATTGTCGTAGTTTTAAACGGAACTCAAGTTCGAGTTTCATACTAGCATTCCATTAACGTTGCTCTAGCACGTGCTCGAATGCGCGAGACAAAGCGATGCCTCGTCGTCGAGCTCGACGTTGAAGCGCTTAGAGAATAACACATCTAGCGCACCTAGCACAAATCTTCTCGATATGCGTTAAGCCGCCACGTAACGCAGTGCGTCTATTTCCTACTGGGCCAGTTAGAATGAGAAAAAAAGAAAAAAAAAAGAAAATGAAAAATGTATTCATAAAAATCGTTACAAGTTATTATTAACTAACACTCATTATTCATTATTAATAATGTTGGATGCACTGATTTACTTAGCGAATTAACGCGTATCGACAATATTCAACCAAGGTGCACTGGGCTAACCTGGTACAGTTGATTCACAAAATTGCTATCAAAGTCAAAGTCAAAATATTTTTATTCTGATTAGGCTTACAGGTAGCACTTATGAATGTCATAAAATTTACCACCGGTTCGGAAAAACCTCCGTTGAAAAGATACCGGCAAGAAACTCAACGAAAACTATTGTTGCCATACTGACAGTAAATGACTGTGGCGCGGTACAGTCAGCAACTTGACCGGTATAAATATGGATGGGTGTTTATGAAGTACTCCGCTCGCGATTTATCACGGCGACGTGCGCAGACTCATACAGTCAAGGAACTTAATTCCCTACCCATTTCGTTAAAATGTCGTCTGACATTCGCAATGCATTAAGGTCGATATGTCAAACTAACGTCTTGCTCTATAGCTCTTATGGTGACAGTTTGCTATATGCTATTGAACCTTAGGTGGGTTGGAAATTTAATTCCTTGACTGTACATTTACATCGTGACATACATACATAAGCCGAGATGGATGGTAGATGCAAGTATCGGGTCTTATAGAATGGTTTGAGGGATAAAGGTTTCTGCACACTTTCATTCGCAAAATGTCAAGAATGGAACTATACAAGTGCGAGTGGTAAGAGCTTGTGTTCGGGCCGTCTGGATCGCTATCACCATCTTGGTGTGTAATGTAGCTGCTAAGCAGCAGTACTTGCACTGTTGTGTTCCGGCGTGGAGAGCAAGACAGCCGGTGAAATTATTGTCACAGGAGAGAAATATGCGTAAAATGACACTATTTCTTCAGGACACTGTTTTTTTAACGAATACAATAAATTAAAATTGTAATGACAACACAAAGAAAAATTAGGGCAATGGCAGGACTTGAACCTGCAACATCAGCATTCCGTGCCTTGCGTTTTCCAGTTTCACCACACTGCCGCTGTCCTACCCTGCGAATTTAATTTAATAATTTGAATGTTAAAAACATTTAAAATAAAAATCGAAAGAAATTTCGGTTACAAAATTGAATACAATAAATTTTGGAGATTTATTAAATCATTAGAATAGGCGTATTGTGTTAAAGACATTTTGTAGGCTTTATACACCAATTTCTCACCATTACTAGGTAGTTACCTCTTAAGGTACTGCTGGACTTCAACACCTTAAGGTCTTATTTAAAAACGCTTGCTCGTTGCAGTTTTTTTTTTCCAACACATTCCGTGAGCTTTGTTACATTTGTTACAATGCTCACTACTATTGAATGTTGAAGTCTATCAGCACCCTTAAGGCTGCTTTTCCACCAGAGATGTGCGAGGATGCGTTGCGAGGGATGTCTTTGTAAGAACCAATAGAATTGCTTCATTTACCTTGCCTCGGTCAGCACAGCTCTGGTGGAAACCATTGGTTCTTTACAAACACATCCCTCGCTACGCATCCTCGTACATCTCTGGTGGAAACGCAGCCTAATGCTTCTTACCTTTGCGGTTTAGTGCTACTTCTACCACCTTTTCCAGAAAAGCATCTAGCTTATCTCTAAGTCGGTAGCGCCATTTTGTATCATTAAATATTCATAAAGTATTATACCTATCTTACAGTTTTCTTACTCCTAGTAATCTTGTCTTTTATTTCCTATGATAAAACTGGAAGAGCTCCTTTAAAGGGATAAGATAAGATAAGATAATTTATTCATAAAAACTTTAAATTACATGAAAACATAATTAATACAGAAACTTACTTACAATCTATGTAACACGTTTGCCTGAACTAGGAGATCCTGTGTTTCAGGCTAGAAGAGCTAACAAAAACATACAAAATCTTATAAATACACATTCCATACTGGTGGCGCATCAGTAAACATTTTTGTTTTTTAAATTTAAATAACTAAAATTAACAATGTATAAAAACTTATAATAAAATACAACTATTAATTACTTTAACACAACAAGCAAATTTTCTGTATCTTCATAGGTAATTGTTTGGAGAGCTTGTTGAAGAGTTTTCTTACAATTACTATAGTTTAGAGGATAGATATTTGCCATTGCATTTAGCTTATTGTATAAAAATGGTCCTAATATTACATAAAATTTTGATGTGAAAACGAATTTAGCGACAATGTTTCGAGGGCAAACTAAATCTTTCAGTCTTTTTTTAGTATATTCGGTGCTGTAAGGAAGGGCTGCGTGCTGTTTTAGTACTATGTTCATTACAAATAACTGTCGAACTGTTAATACTTGACTTGATTCATAGATAAGTTCCCTTTTGTACATCTGTTTTGTCCTGTAATCTGTTATTTTAAGTGTTATGTACAATAAAGAGTCATGCATACATAAAATCATAATGTGACAATATGACTAATCAAATTTTTCAAATTCAAATTATTTATTTCAGGCATAGCCCATAGTGTTAGTAACAATGGAGACTTATAATAATATTAGTACAACAATACAAAACAAAAAAACTATAATAATATATACTATGATAGATATTTGTATATATTTAATTTGTATAACATCACAAACAAGAATCTTGGGTCATAGCAGGATTGGAACCTGTAACCTCAGCATTCCGAGCCGTGCGTTAACCGGCAAGTACGGTGGAATGCTGAGGTTGCATCACCAGAGCCCAAGATTTTTCTTTGTGATGTTATTGTCATATTTAAATTGAATAGTCAAAATGTTCAACATTAAAAAAATCGTTTTTTTTTCACCTATTCAATTCAACTGTCACAAAATTGTAATTATAGAATTTTCCAAATCGATTTATAAATGGAGTTCTGCGGCCCTAACATGACAGCCCAGGTTTAGTTTAACCCCTCCCTGCGTCCCTGTCTAACTAGTGTCGTAAGAAAGGGACGCAGATAGAGATAAACTAAACTTGGCCAGTCACGTAGGGCCACTGAGGTATGGGTAACGCAACGAAATTTGAGGTCACGAACACTGCTGCATGCAATGTGTGTACCGGAGAGTTTTGTCCGAATTTTAATTTTTGTTTTGTGTCGTGCTCTGTAGTAGTGTGTGTAATCTGTCAGCTTTTACGACTACAATTAAGGCGGCGCGAGTCAAAAACGCGCCGCCTGCGCCCGCCTTCCCCCCGCTACTCCCGGCGACACGCTAGGGTTGCACGGCACTCGTTTTCAATTACACTGACACGGTGGGGGCGAGCGAGCGAGCGTGCGGCAAGCGGACAGTCTACTGCGATTTGCCTATGCCTTAGGCAAGGCGGTTGAGCGTACCTTCAGTGTGGAGTAAAACTGCCCTCCCTCTGTATTGATTAGGTACAGACAATCAAGGTTAATTGAAGGTTAATTTCTCTTATTTACCTAAATGTATCCGTTTCTTGTTTTCCTAAGTCCAGGCTCGACAACATAGGTATCAAATAATAAGATAAGTAAGCCTATTTACTTAGTGATGTAAACACATGTTTGTGAGTACGATGGTGATAGTCCATGGCCTGAGAAGACTGGCCTGTGCCAATCAAGCACCATGCTCATAGCGAACATTCCGTTTAACAAACGGACGACGGTAGAAATTCATTTGGTGTGGAAGTTAGGCAAACTAAACTTCGGACTGTGTGATGAAGTTTAGCTCACAAACACATTTAAGCATTGTTAATGCACAGGCAGCGTAAGAAAAAGGCGCGGCACGGACGTGCGTTGCTTGAAAATGTTTTCATACAAAATGTATGAAAGGTATGTGCTGCTGCCACGCCCTATTATGTATAATATTTGCTTTATGCTCACTTTAAAGCCTCCGTTATTCATTACTTAGTGAAACTTTCTGAAGGAAATCCTCACCAGAGTGGTTTCTGGGACAATTTATGAAGGGAATTCCTACAGATATGATTTTTTTTACGTTAAACTACACTCTCTGAATTGATTTCGATCTTTGTGAGGTTTAAATGGCAGAGTCAATAGGTATATATCGCAATAGATCTGAGGATATGAAATAGCTCAGCTCAAAATTAAAAAGTGAGTTCACAGATATAATATCTACAGTAATATTCATTATTAGGGAAAAAAGTTGGGATAGTCTTTCTTGGCAATTAATTCCACTAATATGATACGAATAAATACGATAGTAAATAGTATAGTGGACCAAGTAATTGCTGAGCTACTTTTGCACCTTATCCCCTCGTAACACCATCGAAAAGTGGTGAAGCAATTTCGTGGTCGACTACACAATGTTCTTTAATTTCTGTAGTCAAATATTATGTATATCGATCTTTTCTTATGCTTGCAAAACTTTAAAGATTTGAATATTAAACAAATTAAGTAAAATGCTGTCTGTCTGTTTATGCGCAGGCCTGTCTTCATACGCCATGTTAGCTGATATATCTGTTATCTTGAATACGCAGAAATAAGACTACAAGGGAAGGCTTAATGGATTAGTCTATCACGAGGTTCAGGGTCCACAGACTAAAGCTGAACCCTAAAACAGTAATAAATATTTAGACCTGTCTTATTAATCTGCTGTTGAAGCAGCTTACGGAGTGACTCCATTATATTTAATATTAAACAGTTAAGTCGACCCCCTTTTCGACCGTTTTACATTTTTTTTAATAAAAATAATTTTAAACCTCTAAAATTTTAATACGACATTGTAGTTGCTGAAATATAGTGCTGTGATAGACTGACAGACGGACGGACCAATAGAATTGTGCCAAACGGTTTTTTTTACATGTTGGAAACAGATCTTCATACAAACTGTGTTAACTTTATACACATTTTAATTTATTTAACTCTAAATAGATTCATTTATTTCTTATTATGTCCCTATAAGTTTTTTAATTTTTGCGTTAGTTTTTAAGCTGGGCTATTGGTCCTACTAACTAATATTTGTGCGCCCAAAGTGGAGAAACTTATTACTTTTTTTACGCCATCTTTAAGGAGTCCCTTATTTACAATAGGTTTCTAGGATTTTTATTATATACAACTAGAAGGAAAACAAGCAAGTGGGTTAAGTAACTAATGGTACGCGATCACCACCGCTCATAGACACCCGTAACACCAAGGATATAGTTGATGCTTAGCCAACCCAGAGGGCTAAGATGGAATACCTGTTGTCCCAGTAATTGCACCGGCTGTCTTGCTCTCCACGCCGGAACACAACAGTGCAAGCACTGCTGACCTTGCACAAGGTCCTACTGCCTGCCTAGACAACAACAACAACAACAAATACCCTTTATTGATTCACACAAGTAAAGAAAATAAAAGAACACACACAGGGAAATTTTACATGGGATTCAATAGGCGGTCTTATCGCTAAGCAGCGATCTCTTCCAGACAACCTTTGGAAAGAGATACGGTGAGAAATAGTCAGAGTACAACGGGCAGTGCAAATAAAAAAAAAGAATCAAACACACTCACAATAAGCATACATAAGAGTTTACATAGATAATAATAAATAAATAAAAAGGTATAAACATACATATAAATATAAATATATACATAAAAATATAAATTTACATGGAATACGTAAATGTACAGCGCACAACTGCATCGCCAAAAAGACCTTTGTATTTATTCTTTTTTGAAGTCAAAAACAGCTATGTTGAAAAAATCGAAACCTCAAACAGCTTTGATTGTTCTTGATTAACAATCCCAACGCCCCCGGCTAAAAGGGAGTTCCGGAAAAAACACAGTCAATTAAAACAAAGGTTTGGCATGTTAAATTTATAGGGACTCTCGACGAATATTTCGTATAAAAACATTTTTTTATACAAAAGTAAAATCAAATATCTTCAGTGAATCGGTCAAGTTCAAACGTAGCTAATACCAAACTCGGAATAACCAAAAAAAAAATTATGCTCACGCTTGTTTCCCTTTGGGGTAGGCAGAAACCACAGAACGCCGCGGCCTCAGTGTACAGTGTTTTGGCCAACTTCTCCTTTTAAAGCACGTAACGGATTTTGATATAGTTTTAACTGTCATTTAGAGTTTTTTCTTACCGAAGGTTTTTATGTATTTTCGACCAAGTAATTGCTTGACCACTTTCGAACTTTATCTCATTGTAATAAGGTCGAAAAGTGGTCAAGCAATTTCTTGGTCGACTATACATCACATTTTTGTATAGAATAGAATAGAATAGAATATTTTTATTTCAGACCATTAATTGCGATCCATAAATCTGTTAGTAAGTACAAAGAACAACCACACAAGGTTATCGGAGCACATACGTAGTATGAAGAAACAGGACAGCCAGGCTTTGGCAGTGACGGAACATTCATTAAATTCGGTTTCGACGCATTTTATCCGTTTCGATAAGGTGTCCGTACTGGCGAGGGAAAAGTTTTTTGTGCCGCGGAAAGTACGAGAGGCTATTGAAATTGGACGTCATCCGAATTTTAATCGTGATGGTGGATGGTCGGTGCCATCCAGCTGGAAAACGGTGTTGAGTACTACGTCGGAGACGGGTGTGTCCGAGCCTTTAGAGAGTGATGTGGTTAGTGTAGTGTGCAACCCTATATTTGACATTAAAAATAATGAAGCAAACGAGGGTAGTTGTTCGCCGCCGCCCGAGCCGCCTGTGCCGAGTAGCCGAGCTATCAGGGCTTCGGTACGCAGTCGTCGTCGCGCCACCGCCGCGGGGGCTCATGATTAAGGACCACGGACTGGTCCGAAACATGTCGGGCATTTCCCGACGCAAAAATACGTGAGTGGTCCGTTTTATTAATAAGTACAAAGAAACTTAAAAAGTACGGTTAGTAAAATTACAAAACTAATAGTAATGAACAAAACATAATCATGACACAGCTACACACCTAGACAGACCAGTCAGTTACACAGACCCTCAATACGCGGCAATCTCACGTATAACCTATTCCAGTGCCTAGGTAGAGGTCCGTCTATCTTAGCAACAAACGTTTACAAGATACTGTTGTCGCTGGCATTCAGCCTTCGCAATAGTGAAGCCGACCGGCGTATGATCGCGTAGAAATCGTCCGTGCACGCCAACGCAAACATTCCGGACGCACTACAATAACGTGGCAACCTTAACAGTATCCGGAAAACGTTGTTGTACTGTATGAGCTACTAAATTACAGTACTAAATTACACCGGCTGTCTTGCTCTTCACGCCGGAATACAACAGTGCAAGCACTGCTGCTTAGCGGACTAGCGAGCTAGATGGTGGTAGCGATCTGGACGGACCTAGCACAAGGTCCTACCACCCGCAAAACATCCCGATTATAGCCGTGCAAAGCAGCTATGTGATTCTCTAAGCGCCATTTCAACGTTACTAACATCGGTTGATTTGTGGATGCAGCATCTCACAAATCATCGATGCTATTGACATTATCATGCTTGGTATTCTCTAAGAACCGATGTTCGCCGGATTTTTCTTCGATGTATTGAACGAAACGATGTTTTCATCAATGTATTTCGCATAAACCTCGCCTTGTCGATGTTCTGACGGTCTTAGAAAATACCAATTTGTGTTTTCATCGTTGAAATTATTGATGTTACTAAGATGTTCCTTAGAGAATCACACTCCTGGTCGTGTTAGTAACTAAAAGACATTGCAATTTTTATTGGACCGCAACTTCCGACCCGAAGTATTTTTTCTGTGTTCCGCAACTTCCACAGACTGCCATATTTCACTAGAATTATTTACGAGATGTTATGCCCGGATTCCACAATTACATTAGTGCAGCTATCTCCCTCGCTCTCATATGGGACCCATAAGACTTGGACAGTATCAATATGGAAATACCTAATAAGATGGAAAGTCTTGGACTAAAGTTAAACCTTGTCGCAATGAATGTCGTAGTTATAGCCCTGTCAGGTTTTTTTACAAAATTAATAACCCGCAAGCAAGTGGATCTCCTGATGGTAAGAGATCACCACCACCCATAAACACCTGCAACACTAAAGAAGATTGCAAATGCGTTACCAATCCACAGGGCTAACATGGAATACCTCTTGTCCCAGTAATTTCACCGGCTGTCTTGCTCTTCACGCCTGAACACAACAGTGCAAGCGCTGCTGCTTAGCGGCTGGATTAGCGAGCAAGATTTTGTTGCACTTGCACGGTCCTTCCCCGCCATGAGATGATTCCACTTGCTCGTTTATCTTCATATTTTATATATAAACTAGCTTCTGCCCGCGGCTTCGCCCGCGTGGCCTACAGAAAACAAATGACATCTAAATCCGAAAACCCCGAAACATCGTTATTTATTTATGATGAGCAGCTGCAATTCTAATTTTCAAGTTTATTTTTATTATTATTATTATAAGCTCACGCCTGTTCCCCTTTGGGGTAGGCAGAGACCACAGAACGTCATTTGCCCTGGTCTTGGCATATTCCCTCGCTCCCTCCACACACATTCCTTTCTTCATGCATGCTCGGCGGTTCCGTGTACTTCTGGTTTGACCTGTCTTCAGGACATCACAAATTTGTCAGTCACATCACCTTCATAAATTTGCTAACATAATTGCCTTTCATCCATTCGTTCAACATGCCCAAACCAACGTTACATTCGTTTCTCTATTCTAGTCACTACATCTTCTTTCAGACCTCACCTCTCTCTCTTATAACACCATTTCTCACTCTCTCAGTCAGCTTGATCCCACTCATACTACGCAGAGAACGTGGAGATGCCACGGCATTTATTCTACTCCTATGCTTCTTCTCGCAAGCCCAGCTTTCATTTCCATACATCAATTCTGGCTGCTCACAAAAGCACGCAGAGCTCCCAATTTCCCTCTTTCACTCTCCTTTCAATGTCTTCATCGTGCTTTCCATCCCTAGTAAACATACTACCTAGTACACAAATTCTTTCACTTGTTCAACTCTTTCATTACCAATCTTTATTACACATTCAGAAACTTCTTCATTCTTCTCTTACACCATTACTTTCGTTTTTGTAACATTAACTGTCACCCCTTAAAGTCTTCCAAGTTTATATCTTCGAAAAAGCCTCCATACCTCCATACAAAGTTTTAACCCCGTTTCTCTCGTTTTAATTGTGAAAATCCAAATACCCTTAAACACGGCGGTATTCATTTATGCTCAATAGTTCTAATTTTCAAGTTTCTACCTTTAAAAAACGCCGATACCTCCACACAAACTCCCTCCTCCCCGTATTACCCCTTCAAATTAAAAATCTAAAATCTCTGAAATATCTCATTATTTATTTATAACTATCTCCTGCCCGCGGCTTCGCCCGCGTGGCCTACAGAAAACAAATGTCTTTTTTTCTAGAATCAAAAATTAGACTCCCTCTCATATTTTCACCGCCCGTTTTGCCCCCTTCCAATGTAAAAATCCAAATACCCTAAAACAAACAATCATTTTGAAGTTCTTATTTTTGAATAAACCGATACCTCCCCTCCATACAAAGTTCACCCCCGTTTCCCACCTCTGAAATTCGATAGTCATAAAACCCTGAAACACATAATTATTTATTTATGATAAGTATCTAAAATTCAAAATTTCAAGTTCCTACTAAAAACCCGATATCTACATCCATACAAACTTTTACTCCCCGTTTCCCCCTACAAATTTGAAAATCCAAAAACCCTGTGATGCGTCATTATTCATTTACGATAAGTAGCTGTATTTCAAAATTACAAGCTCCTATTAAAAAAAATCAATACGTCCTTACAAACTTTCACCGCTTCTCCCCCTTTAAATGTAAAAATGCAAAAATCCTGAAATACGTTATAATACTTATAAGCTATTTATGATCAGTAGTTCTAATTCAAATTTTCATGTTTATAACTTCAATCAACAAAGACTTTCATACAAAGTTCAACCCCACCCCCCATTTCCCCCTAAAGGTAAAAAATACCAAATATGGTTTCTTAGCGGATGCCTACGTTATAAAATAAACCTATTTTCCAAATTTCAGCTTTCTTGATTCAATAGTTTCGGTTGGACGATGATCGCAAATCAGTCAGGACATGTTTGCGCGTGGCAGACACACAGACAGACGGATAGACGGGTGGCAATAGAGGCTTAGTAATAACACGTTACCACGTACGTTATTTATACTTCAATACAAAAAATTTGTGAATGAACAACTCAAATACAAAATTTCATCCCCCCTTTCCCCCTTAAGGGTTGTAATTCCAATAACACCCGATATACTCGTTGCGTTATAAGCCTAAATAATAATTGTAGTGATTTTTGCTGTGAAAATGTAGGCCTTTC
Organism: Ditula angustiorana; assembly: GCA_963691745.1. Classification (NCBI taxonomy): domain Eukaryota; kingdom Metazoa; phylum Arthropoda; class Insecta; order Lepidoptera; family Tortricidae; genus Ditula; species Ditula angustiorana. The sequence continues at coordinate 345,881 of OY829497.1, read as the reverse complement.
CATACACAACTTTATCCCCCTTTTCACCCCTTCAGGGGTGGAATTTTCAAAAACACTGAGACCCGTATAAATTATTTTTTTTACGTAAGCCTAACAACAAAATTTCAAGATTCTAACTTCAAAACTGACGGACTTTCATACAAACTTTCATCCCCTAATTTACCCCCTTGTGGGTGGAATTTCCAAAAATCCTTTCTTAGTGGATGCCTACACTATATAAGGTATCTATGTGCAAAATTTCAAGTCTCTAGGTCCAGCGGTCTGGGCTGTGCGCTGATATATCAGTCAGTCAGTCAGTCAGTCAGTCAGTCAAGACTTTGAATTTTATATATATAGAAAATCATTTTCGTATTTGAATGCTCTCAGTGTGTTCCTTCTGGAGAGTTATTTATTGTAGTTATGGCGGCGGTTCAGACAATCACATTAGCGCGCCGTCTCGCTCGCTCGCCGAGAAAGATATAAATAGCGCGATTAATAATACTTGCGAAGAAATACTTTGGAGTAATGGAATGGAAGACTTTGTTACCTGTAGGGCTACAGGATCGGCAATTCTCTTAGGACTACTGGTTTCTATCGGCAGCGGTGGTCACTTTCCAACTGGCCAACATGCCGGCTACCTCCCTCTAAAATACTCTTTTCGGCCGCAGTTATACTGGGTGTTAATAGGAGGTGGATCAAACGAAGGAAGGTAGGGGACTTTGACGACCTGATAGCCTAGTGGCTAGTGGTTAGTTACAAAGCTTGAGGTTCTGGGTTCGATTCCCGGGAGGGGCAAATGTTTGTATGATGAATACGAATATTTGTACCCGAGTCTTGGATGTTATATGTATTTAAGTATGTATTTATCTATGTAAGTATGTATACGCGTTATCCAGTACCCATAACACAAGCAGCTTCAGTTGCTTACTTTGGGACTAGGTCAATTGGTGTTAATTGTCTCAAATTTTTTTTTTATAGCTACTGAAATGATCCCCCACGTGTGTTTAGCGATTTTCATTTTTTTTTCAATCACCCCCCCCCCCCTGTCCTCTATTTGCACCATGTATTTAAGAGGTCTGTTACTTCATGTCGCTTATACTACGTTGAACCTATCCAAAACTTATCGTCCTTGGATGAAGGACTAAAGCATGAATATAGCCTCAGTACTTGTCAAGTGTGTAAAGCTAAAACTGTCAAAATTATACCTTTGGTGCGCGTCAAGGGCCCAGTTTCATAACGCGACCGGCGACAGGTGACAGTGACAATTCGCCGTACATTACTGTGTCGACCAGTTACTATACAGACTTAACATCATAGTGAGCAATGTATAACGTATTGTCACTGTCACCTGTCGCCTGTCGCGTTTATTGAGCCAAGGTGGTAAAACCTGGAAATTAATAACAAAAACGCAGATTATACTACTGTAATTAATCTAAACGTTACCATAGCCAAAAAAAACCATTTTGTCTATTGGTTGTGCTCAGGGTGTCAATTGAAGAGGAGTTAAGAGTATGTAGTCATCTCTTTTTGGCTAATTATAATGCTAATTAATAGAATAATTAACAGATTCAGGCGTTACTTTGCGGAGGTCCATATCAACAAACTGGAACAAATTACATTGCTACTCCGCGAAACCAGTGCCGGGCTCGTGCAAAATAGCTGCGTCTGTGCGACACATATATGTTCATGCAAAAACCCACCCTCCTCCGCTTCCTGCACGAGCCCGTCACTGGTTTCGCGGAGTAGCAAGGTAATTTGTTCCAGTTTGTTAAATTATAATGCTATTTAAAGTAAAGAGATCAGCTGATAAAATATCGCTTTCAATTTTAATACTCTTTCTATGCTATATTATTTCTATGTTATCACTTATTACCACTCCTAAAAATAAAACTATATGTATAACCTTGTGTGTATCTCTGTCACTCAAGATATGTAGTAATAAATATAAGAAAATAAGAACACCGGCTAATGTAATGAAACGGACTGTCATTGTGACATTTATTACAATGAAATGTCACGTAAATATACCTCATTATGTCCGCCGTTTCATGTGACAGCGTTAGTTATTTCTAGTTGTAAATTTATTTCTGCGTGTCACGAAATAATTTCTGAGACAGCCGACGACGCTCGTGTAGGTTTGATATACTTATAGAAGTATTTTCTTGGACATTTTCTACAATAAATGTGATAATTGTTCTAACGTATAACTGTATTAGTGCTTGACAAGTGAAAGATGTTGTTTGAGCCGATAGTTGACATCTTTGTCTTAGGTTTTTACTCATTATGTTTTCGTATCTTTTCGTAAATTTTTGGGACAGTCTCAAAGACTGCTACCGATTCGTTATACATATAAGAATTTTTTCCTCAACTTTATCCACATACTTTTTGAGTTACATACTAACTTAATAGAAATAGAAATCATTTATTTTGAGATAACAACAACATTACAGGTTTACACATACAAATGAGCCTTAAATCTAGAGAAAAATTAATGTCGAGGGTTATCCCAAAAAAGGAGTCCACTCAGCATATGTCGAGGCACAAAGTCCAATGACGCTGATTTTCAGTGGATCCGAAAATAACTCCCATCCCCTTTTCAACCCCCTCAATGCTGGCATTACCAGAAATCCTTTCTTAGTGCACTACTACACTTTATAAGGAATACAATGTTAGAATTACACGTTTATATCTTTAAGAGGAAACCACAAGGGCCGTTTTTCCATACAAACGTCGTCCCCTGTTTCCTCTCTAGATAATGCCAGTAGAGCAATTCTTTTTTCCAAAAAATCGGTAGCCACTATTATTCATGTCCCTATGTTTTCCTTTTTTTCATAAATTAATTATTAAAAGAGATATGAACATTCAAAAACCTAAAAAGTTGGCCAGATTTTCGGCTGCGTTCATACATTCAGAAAACAAAATTTTACTAGATTATATAAAAAAAGAAAAACATAGGAACACTGCTAAAGCCTGTCTTTAATTTTTAATGAAAAAAGTAGTTAAATCGGTTAAGTTTTAGAGAAGGAATCAGGGGTCTACGAATCGTTGATTTTGTGTACTTTAAATAGGTATTTTCAGTCCAAGCTGCGGCTGTCTCTATTACGCTCTGCGGGGGGAGGCTTGATAGATGGAGACAGCAATAGATTTTACAAATACCTATTTTCAATTCTCTAGGCCTTGGTGTTTCGTCTTAAGGAGTTCCTTATTTACAATAGGTTTCTAGGATTTTTATTATATATTTATTTATTTATTTATTTAAACTTTATTGCACAAAAAATACAAAATGTACAAAAGGGGGACTTAATGCCTTAAGGCATTCTCTGCCAGTCAACCTTTGGGCATAAACAGAAAGGTTGTGGGCGGTGCGGATAGAGAACGAGTAATAGAAACACAATGACAAAATGCTACTACATACATACAAAGCCTATAATACAATACATAGATATAAAGATATACACATATTAATATGTATACCATACATAAATAAATATACATACAATCTGTCCAGAAGAAAGCTAAAAGGAGTTCTGCTTAGTGAGATGCAGACGAACTAACTTTTTGAAAAAGAGTTTGTTAGGGGTATATACAACAAACTGGAACAAATTACCTTGATACTCCGCCTTTTGGTTTCGCGGAGTAGCAAGGTAATTTGTTCCAGTTTGTTGATATGGACCTCCGCAAAGTAACGCCTGAATCTATTAATTAGGGGTATATACAACTAGAAGGAAAACAAGCAGGTGGGTTAAGTAACTAATGGTACGCGATCACCACCGCTCATAGACACCAGTAACACCAAGGATATAGTAGATGCTTAGCCAACCCAGAGGGCTAAGATGGAATACCTGTTGTGCCAGTAATTACACCGGCTGTCTTGCTCTCCACGCCGGAACAACAGTGCAAGAATTTAACAATTTTTAATTTAATTCTGTCTTTAACAATGGGGGTAGCTGAGATTGAAATAAATTATGTGGGTAGTTTGTGATAATATACGGGGGTACTTTTGTTTTATTTTTAAACTTTGAGGGTAGGCTTTGAGAAAAATAATAAGGGTAATAGTGCAAAAATGTTGGCGGTAGGCGGGATTAAAGAAAAATGTTTTGGTTTGTCAGTACGCCATCCGTTCAAGTAGCGAACGGTCGTACTGTTCGATCTTGATGATGCCTCGTATAGAGGCGAAACGTGCGTCGATCGTGTAGTTTTAGTGTTTAGTGGTGGTGGTGTGTAGTTGAGTCTGTGTGATATATGTTGTTTCGTGTGGAAGCGGAGGAGGGTGGGTTTTTGCATGAACATATATGTGTCGCACAGACGCAGCTGTTTTGCACGAGCCCGGCACTGGTTTCGCGGAGTAGCAAGGTAATTTGTTCCAGTTTGTTGATGCTGCTTAGCGACTGTATTAGTAAGCAAGATGGCGGAAATTTAGAAATAAAATTAAGGAAGTTAGTGAGTAATTGATACAATTCACATGTCAGGATGGTGGACTAGATGTCAAGGGGGAATTGATGTCACCATCCTCTAAAAATCAAGACGCCTTGCCCAAGGGGACATTTTGTAATACTAGCTTTACCTTTCAGGATTGTGACAATTCCTCGAAATACGGGATATATTTTTTTGTTTTGCGGAATCTTGGTTTGCTAATGCAGTCCATTATCAGACTCTTGGGACGGGAATGAGCTTCCCTTTTAGATAATTGGATGTGATAGACAGGCGGACTGACAATCGCGTTTTTATGCCGCGGTTTGCAAGTTTGGCTGACTTGAAAAAAAAATAACTTTCTAACCATAAGCGTCTTCTACCACTGCAGTGTTTTTACAGGGTTCACGTTTGACGCTATACCTACCTACTTACCTAATACCTACCTACTTTGCAGGTGGTAAAACCTTGTGCAAGCTCCGTCCGGATCGCTACCACCATCTTGTTCGCTAACCCTATCGCTAAGCAGCAGTTCTTGCACTGTTGTGTTACGGCGTGGAGAGCAAGACAACCGGTGTAATTACTGGCACAAGAGGTATTCCATCTTGGCCCTCTGGGTTGGCAACGCATCTGCAAGCTCTTTGGTGTTGCGGATGGCTGGCGGTGGTGAACACTTACCATCAGGTGACCCACTTATTTGCTTGTTTGCCGTCCTATGTCATTAAAAAAAAGTTGAACTTAATATATATTATTATGTTCAACGTGAAATGCAATACAAAAATTTATTTGAATTTGAACCTGGATTGACTTTGGAATGCAATGGAATTTTTACTGTAAATCTATGCTACAATAAAATTTCAAGTGGACAATTTCTGTACATAGGAGATATTTAAGGAAATATTTTTTTTTAGTGGTCATTATAAGAGCAATGAAGTCAAAATAATTACCGTTAAAGCTTAGTAATGCGAGTAGGGGTTTGTTTAGCACTCTTTGAATATGTTTTTTCATAAAAAAGAAAAAAACAGGTACTTAGCGGCTGCAACTATAAACAAATACCTACTCCATACTCAATTAAATACAAGATTAAAACAACAAAAGCAATTTCACTCAAATCCTCCCAAAGCAAAGCACCTACCTATAATATTAATAACATGGCTCAACGCCATCCATTAAAAATAAACACTCTTCAGGATTAAAACCGCTGGAATTCAAGCAATCCCAGGGATCGTCAACCTTCTCTGCTTAATATCAGCGATCGTCAACCTTCCTGTGTTTAATATCAGCGATCGTCAACCTTTATTAGAGTGTTTAATATCAATGGTTTCAAGGTGGCGGGAAGAAACCTTCGCTTCATGTCTTGACAGCTATAATTTTACAAAGAATTCTTAAGACCACCTGTGCCCTGTAACCTTCGTTCATCTTGTAGGGATGGGCAACATTGTGCTAAAAATAACCGTGATTTTTATAACGTTTGCTCTATTGTTCGTGCTATTTTTATTGTTTTTTTTTTATCCCTATTCTTTATATTAAGTTCTTACGAAACTACTTACGAAAGCACCGACATCTGTCAAATCCTCGTTGTGTTAGGTACTTAATTCGCCGAATCCTAGTATTGTCAAGTTCTTAGTTTTTCTATACCTAATTACGTACTCGTATTGTCAAGTATAACTTTTTTTTTTAAGAAAAACTGCTGAACTTTTTGCGGCGTTTCTGAGAAGAAAAATAAAAAAATATTCGAAAAATGAAATATTCTACTGAGAAGAGTGAGAAGTAGAACATTTTAGTTTTCGAAGCGCTGGTAGACTCAGACTTATGAAAAACCAATGCAGTTTACTTGCCTTATGTTTTATTTTTATACTCATTTTCCATATTTGATTTTTAAAGGTCGGCAAGGCATCTGCGATTCTTTCGGAGTCGCTGATTAATTACCATCAGGTTATCGGCATGCTCGTGTACCCCTTTTTCATCAGAATACAGAATTGTTCTTTAGAACACTAAAACAAAGCTAATTAAGATTTTTTTAATGAAAAAAACCATGAGATTTAGACGTTTTTAAATAAACTGATCACTCACGGATTTTTAAGCTAAATTATTGCTCGACATGTTGACCTAAGTATGTATTTTTAATGTAACCATTTTTGCTCGGTATTTTACTATTGAATTGTCATCCTATCCCTTATACTCAGATTCAAGACAATGTGGTGATTTTTCACCAGTTTCATTATTTAGTGAGCCGTGAACTATGTCTGTCATTTTATTTTTATTTTTGATTGTAACTAACCCCTTAGAATTATTATTACTAACAACATATGTGTCAATGGAAACACGGAATAAAAATATTTCATTTATTTTATTTATTTCCCATCAAGCGACAGATAAAAACGTTGTCGTTGATCCTTTCATCTACAGAAATCCGTCAATCCTTTCGTCCCATCACTAACCCCCTCCCCCTTTAATGACAGTCATTAGTGCGCCCCCTCGCGAGTAAATAAAAATTTGCAATCGTTCCCGCCAGCTGTTGCGATACGCGGGACACTCGATTTATATTGCAGGACATACGGAACTGCGGTTTGGACGTGCGCGCTGACTAGTCCCCGCAAGTTACAAGTCAATCCAGCGGGGCATTTCTTGCGTCAGTAGAGATGAAGTCACACTCGAGATATCTCAAAAAGACCTGTCAAATCCCTTCAAAATCTGTCATATTTCGACACATCTCGAACGTCAGATGAATCTCGATGAGCGCCAGGATTGAGGGCCTGACAGCTGTCTAAGGGCCTCTGCTAAGTCGCGCGGGCGCACGGAGCAGGCGCACGGATCGGGTGCCTATAGGAAAATAGTATGAGAGCGTCGCTGACTCCTTATTTATGCATCCATTTACGACTCTGTACAACGCTGTCACTCAATATAACAATAATAATATCATTTAATGATATATTATTGTTATTTTATATGTTTTTTTGACACTCTTAATGTGCATAGATACGAGTATTATTTTAACATAATACATATTTTATATGTATTATTTTACGCCGATTTGTAATGGCGATCCCTGGCTTCAAATATTGTACACCTACTGTGTTAAATTGTTAAAGTTTTAAATGTTTAAGATGTAAAATAATATTGAAATTTTGATTTATTAAAAAAATTACACCTCGTTGAGTTTCTTGCCAGTATTTTCTCATCAGGGGTTTTACCGAACCGGTGGTAAATTTTATGACATTCATAAGTGCTACCTGTAAGAAAAATCTGAATAAAAATATTCTGACTTCGATTTATGTAATAAAATATTGAAAAATAAATAAACCTAAACCAACGAATGTTGATACCAACCGTTTTCAATGTTATTTATAGATTTTGTTTGTGAAATCTTTTTATGTATAATACATTCTAAATAAGTTTCCGTAAAGTAGACAAATTAAATGTTTTTTTGACCAAGTCGATGAAAAAACGATTTTCCATATTACCAAACTGTACCAGTGCGAAGCCTTGATATTAACTGTACAGTAGGGGAAACATATTCACGTACCACCTTAGAATCCTATCGCAATGACGCGACGCGTTAAACGCCAGGCTATGTCATACAAATGTCATGCGTATGTTTCCTCGACTAGGTTCTACGGTGGTACGTGTTTCAATTTCCTTGACTGTACTTACTTATTTATTTCATTTTATAAATAATTATTTAATATTACATTTACTTACAAAATATTGTCCCGTATATCACAGTTAACGGATTCACGACTCATTTGTTTCTCGCTGCGTCGTTCATTGCGCGCGCGCCTCACTTGCAACGCTCCGTTGTGTACTAAAGCAGCAATGCATAGCAAACGAGGACAGGAGTTTACAGTTGGTAATGATGTTTTAATTATTAAAGTGTGTGTGTGTGTGTGTGTGTGTGTGTGTGTGTGTGTGTGTGTGTGTGTATACATGTACGTACAAGATATGTCTATGTCAGACCTATCATATCTAAATAGCTATATGTATAGTTGTTTTGTCATAATATTTGGGACCAATTTCATTTGAGATTTTTTTATTGTTTCTGTTTTCTAAAGTTTCTTAAAATGCGTTGTGTTTAGATCTTTTCATTCTCAACAGTTTTGTGATCACTACCACCATCTGCTTGCTAATTCACTAAGCAGCAGTGCTGGCACTAATGTGTTCCGGCGTGGAGAGCAAGACAGCCGGTGAAATTACTGGCACATGAGGTATTCCACCTTAGCCTTATGGGTTGGCAATGCATCTGCATTTTTGGTATTGCGGATGTCTATAGGCGATGATGATCTTGTACTATCAAGTCACTTTGGTCGTTTTTTTTATGAAATGGGAAGGCAAACAAGCAAGTGGGTCACCTGGTGGTTAGTGATCACCACCGCCTATAACCACCTCGTTTGCCTTCCTATAAATGAAAAACTAGTTTATAGATTCAGGCGTTACTTTGCGGAAGTCCATATTGATACTAATGGAAAACTATAAAATATTGAACCCAATTTATATGAGCATCTTACAAAGACGTTTAACCCACTAAGATCATCAGACAGTACAAAATATCCTATCCCAGGTGTTTAATATCCGCTTGGCTATGGCGTCGTTGGCGCATGCGCGGCGCCGTTTCCGACCCGGATAGGAGGCACGTGCCGGATTACGCACTTCAGACAAGTTATGCTCAGTGAGGTAATTTCATTAAAACGGATAATCATCTTAGACAGCGTTTTTGGACTTTGACCGCGAGCTAAAAATCGGCAAAATGCGATACGGACGTTTTCTTCTCAGTTTAATGATTGCTGTATAGTCATGATTTATGACGTTGATTTTAGGGAATGCAAACCGGTTTTAATAGGTTATATTCCTTAGATATATTCGGGTTTGCATTCCCTAGTTGATTCCTAATTTATTTTACTTAAATTCTTTTATTATATACAAGACAGCCATATCATCTTCATTTTTTTGAAATTTGCGGGTGGTAGGGCCTTGTGCAAGGTCCATTCGGATCGCTACCATCATCTTGCAGCAGCAGTGCTTGCACTGTTGTGTTCCGGTATCGAGAGCAAGACAGCCAGTGAAATTACTGGCACAAGAGGTATCTAAGCTCGATGGGTTGGCAACGCATCTGCAATATACTTGATGTTGCGGGTGTCTATAGGCAGTAGTGATCACTTACCATCAGGTGACCACTTGCTTGTTTTCCATCCTATGTTGTATTAAATATGAACTTTTCCGTTTTCTAATTCGGGGTACTCTTTTATCATGGTTTCACGTTTGTAACATTGTTCCGTTGTTTGTTTTGTAACAAGATGGTCCGATGATCTCATACAGGTGGCAGAAAGGCGCTGGTTGCATGCTGCTTTCAACCGGTCACTTTGGAAATCCATGGAGGAGGCCTATGTTCAACAGTGGACTTCTTGTGGCTGAGATGATGATGATGATGAACATTGTTCCCAGTTGTTGGTTGCAGTTTAAATGAAATGCTTCGATCGGGGTAGTACCACCCATAGAATATCGGGGTAAAGTAGTAGCTTGCAGTAGGAAGACTTGCAGTAGTGATAGACCCGAAGACCTAAGGGAGATGGGTATTAAGACTCGTAACGGATTTTTACAATAGAGAATTGCTATCTCTCGGAGTCGCTTTCCATCAGTGATCCACTGGCTCATTTATCTCTTTTTTAAAAGGTGTTGTGAAATTTATTTCGATTTTTTTTACTTTTAAAACCATTCTAATAATATGCAATGACTTCGCTCATAGACATCACCGTGCGTAGTTACACCTTAAAATCAAGGAAACCCGTAGAAACGAAGCACATTGAAAAATTTGCAACGTCTGGCAGGAGGACCGATGACTTAATTTTTTTAGAGCGTGGTATTTTGAGTCCTGCTAAACGCCCAAGATTTTATGTTGTCTTCACGCACCCTTTAGTTGCTACAGTCATTAGGTAGCTGTCAATCGTCCAAATAACGTGATTATCAAAAAGCGTTTACCGCATAGTGCTCCGTGATTGATGGGCGGCGAATGATTTATACGGACAGGCCAATCGCGGGGCGGCGGCACAGACGCACGACTAATAGTCGCGACGACTGGCAGTCGTGTCGATTTTGCGATCGAAGTCATTAAGCTAGTTCGATTTTGCGATCGACATCATTTAGCAAGTACAGTGAAAGTTAATACTTAGTTTTATGATATAGAGTATAGTTTTGTATAATTTGTGAATGTAGTAAGCTACATATATTTCAGTGCCCTCAACTGATGTTGAGTTGTTTCATGTTTGGAAATAGATCTGAAAACGTAGACACCATGAAAGCAATCCATTAATGTAATGATATAATATGAAATGGAATAGAATAGAATAGAAATCATTTATTTGATACAACAAAAGCATTACAGGTTTATATGTTATACAAATAATCCCTTAATCAAAAAATAAATGTCACTTACCTATTTTATTATACAGACTTAATTGCGTTTTAGTCATAGTCGTTAATGTAGGTAAGAAGAAGTCAAAAGTAAAAATAACAAGGTTTCTTCTTTCGATTTTTATTTAAAATATTAACAACATTCAAATTATTAAATTAAAATGCTATGTAATGACAACACAAAGAAAAATTAGGATAATGGCAGGACTTGAACCAAAAAGAAGTCCTGCCATTATCCTAATTTAAAGCAATGAAGTTAATTAACTCAATACACTTACTTTGGATTAAAATCAACATTCAGTTAATAAAAGAGTCTTTTGAGCTAGTAAGTATTATTTTAGCCATCCTTACAGGAGTAAGGTATTCCTCAGTGTCTAGACCAGTATTTGTGAACAGAGAATTTCGTTATCGATGCCCTGGAGGCATTACATCCGCTCTTCAAATAATCCGTCCGAATAAATAAATGATATTAAGTAATAAATACATCTCTATCTTTACAGCAATTGATCTTACCCGAGAAGCAAAGCTTATACTTTAAGTACTATACTGAAACACTTATATAAACAATCCACGACCCTAGTGCAAAGATTCGTATTCACCATACAAACATTTGTCATTTTATACTTCCTATTTTCTGTGTGGATTTCAATAAAGAGTATACTCGTGCGCGACAAGACAAATACCTTATGCCTTTAACTACCGGACTTTTCAGTCGCAGTTCCGATAGTAGGTCAGACTTTAAAGTCGCAGGTCTGCACCGGCCGACAGAGCGGCATGGCAAGAGAATCGCATTTACATGTATTTGTTAATTCAGCGGCGCGCGCTCGATCCGTCTTCGCCCGGAGATTTGTACCGATCGGAATCGATCCCGGGACTAGCATGGAGCGGGCTTATGAAAAAAAAAGATCTTGGCAGACGGAGAGACAGACAGACATCTATATTCAATTCACCGAAAGACTATTCAGTACGGAATGAAAACCCGGTTATTTATTCTTTGCTGAAATAACAAATTCCGGAAACCATCAATTTGTAGTTACGAACACAAAAAACAACTTCGTCTAAGTTAAAATGCCGTCTGTGTGGTTGCGCATGTAAAATTGTTTTATGCTAAACTCGGAGCAACAAGGTAACTTTGTGTTCCTTTGCAATCTATTAGACGTCGGCCTACCGTTTGTACAAAGTTAAACTTCGAAAGCCACTCATAGATGGCGCTGTTGCCTCGCCGCATCAAGCTGACGCCATGTTTCTTTGAGTCTATAAGCCGTCATCTGTTTTTCTCTACAAATGAGTATAAAACCTATCAGTGCAATGTTATTTCCAGTCAGTGAGTGAAAAAGTTTGTACGAAACCCTCGGTGCGCGAGAGTGGTTTTTATTTAAATATCTCCTATGTACTGATATTGGCCGTCAAAGTTTTATTACTTACTCGTATATTATATACATTTAATCATGTTTTACAGATAAAATATTTCGTATACGGTTGCGTTCCGGCGTGGAGAGCAAGACAGCCGGTGAAGTAAATGAAGAGGTGTTCCATCTTAGCCCACTTTTTGATACGCTTGTTTGTTTGCAGTGGTTATAACTTACCATCAGTTGACCCCCTTGCACGTTTGCCTTCCTATGTTCTAAAAAATAAGTATATTTTTATCTTAAAGCAGGTGTCTCTATGCTAGGCGCTCAGCGTTGTAGGCGGCACGGCTTCATTATTTGCCTCGCCCTCGGAATACATCGCCGCAAATGACAGACAGTCTGTGTCTGCCTTTATTGCCCAATCGCCTAAACGAGCTGACGAGAGGGAATGTTCACGTGACAACTTCCCGGTTTTATCGTAGCTTACGATTGTTTTATAAGAAAAACATTTTATTTGGCACGTTTTTCCTGCAGATAGTCTCTAAATGGAGGAAGATTCCTAGATTTCTTCGGTGTACGAGTAGGTATGTATATAATTATATGTAAATTGTTTATGGCACAAAAAATATAAATAACAATGGATACAAACATTCATAGACTAATTAATAGATTCAAGCGTTACTTTGCGGAGGTCCATATCGCGCGTTTCGCTTCTATACGAGGCATCATCAAGAAAAATCCCCATTGGTTCAAGTAGCGAACGGTCGTAATGTTAGGACTTGATGATGCCTCGTATAGAGGCGAAACGCGCATCGATCGTGTAGTTTTAGTGTTTAGTGGTGGTGGTGGCGTGTAGTTGAGTCTGTGTGATATATGTTGTTTCGTGTGGAAGCGGAGGAGGGTGGGTTTTTGCATGAACATTAATAATTAAGTATTATTGAAAGAAACACCACACGGTTTGAATGCTGACCAAAGAGTGAGTTTATTGAACGAATCAATTATAAAGATCTTTCAGTACATGAATGTATAAAAGAACATTCATTCATTCAAAACAGTATCTAATACAGAGGTTCATACCAATTCATTTTGATATCATAACAACAAACATATATATGTCGCACAGACGCAGCTATTTTGCACGAGCCCGGCACTAGATTCGCGGAGTAGCAAGGTAATTTGTTCCAGTCTGTTGATACATAGACTGCTAAAACACAAACCAAACCTATCGGGTTCTTGGCTCTGCAATTTATTGTTAAGTACTGTTGACTACACAAATATGACTTTTTTTTTTGTTATGTCTTTGCAGCAGGTCCTGCACTGCTCGCATCCAGCGGGTTCCCGTAACCAGCACCGGCTTTAGTAGCACGCTAGCGTTTATTACGCACATAAATGCTTTGGCCCACTTGCACACGCATACTGGTTAGAACGGGATAAATGCTTTATGCCATCGACATAAGCTAGCGTGCTAGGCCCCTGGTCATCGGTCCACCTTGTGGCGGGTCTGCCCACGCTGCGTTTTTCGGTACACTCGACAACTCTTTGGCCAAAACATAAGAAATTTAAGTACCTACAACAAATTTTATCGTCAATTTCAAGAGTAAATAAAATTATAAAATCTCAAGAACTAATAATACTCAGAAGTTCGTTTAGAAATTGGCATAAAGTTAAAAATATAAATTAAAAAAGTCACAGTAGAAAAAGAAAATCAATGTGAAAATGTCTAAGCTTTATCAAAAACCAACAAAAAACACATTCAAATGTCATTAATAATTTGCCTATACTCTTTTTCAGAGTACTTACAGGAAAATTGTTTCATATAGAAAAAATAAAAGAGGAATGTGTGTGGAGGAAGCGAGGGAAGTATGCCAGGACCGGAGCAAATGGCGTTTTATGGTCTCTGCCTACCCTAAAGGGAAACTAAAGTGAGCTTATAATAATAATAGAAACAAAAATCTTAATTAACAATCTTGTTTATAATCCATTTATTTATTCAATCATAATCATTGATTGCTATTTGTTAATTTTATTTTGTTTTCAGTATTTTGTTCCTTTATAATGCTGTTTGTTTTTCTTTCATTTGCCATGGCTAGCTGTTTAAATATATTTTTTTTATCTATCTATCTATCAAAAATAGACACGTATGTCTTGTGTACTCGATTGTACGAAAACGTAAGTCGCCGGAATCCACTGAGGTTTATTTTAATCTTTTCTTATTATTTCGTTTCAGAAAGCTCTGAAAGGGCCTTACGTCATGAAGCTGACGGATTATCATGTTTAGGGAGCTTTTACCCGACTGCCAACAGAAAGGAGAGTTAGGTATTATAACCGGTCATTAAATGAATTACTTTTCCTTGGAGTTCAATACCAAGTGCTAGTCAGAATTCTAAATAATAACTACATGAAATTTGTATGTTATTTTATATTGAAAATGAAATGAAAACGTGACCTGTGACATTGGTGTTATGAATAAATGATTGTATTGTATTTGGAAATGTTAAACTTCGCTAATTTTGCGTGTTTTTTTGGAATATATTATTATTATTTTACATAAAATAGAGATAAACTAGAATGCGGTTCACCTGATGGAAAGTGATCACCACCGCCCACAGTAACCATTTTATTAGGATCTAAAAAACTAACCCCTCCAAACATCAAAACTCGCCCTCTACCACGCACAAAGTAATCTCTACGAGAGAATTCAAAACCGGTTTTGACCGGTTATTTCCGGTACATAACCGAATTTGCATCCCCTAATCATTACTAACATTCTCATCAGTCAACACCAGCTCACATAACTCACGCGCATCAAAAACACATCGTTTTCCAAAACAAATTTCCAACTAAGTGCCTATCTTAGCGTCCCATTACCTCGGCCATTAAGCATTTTTCCAATCTCGGCTGTCGGCTTTCGGCGATGAGTTTAATTCGGCTAAAACAAAACTCCCGGTCGCTGTGCGATGAGTAATCTGCTACAATTTTGCATCGCCATAATGTATAGCTCTCATGGAAAGTGGTGCAAAAAAAATAGTACAGTCATAAGCGCCAACATACACAGTCAATCTTCCATAAATATGTATACACAGACCTTATGCCTCTAACAATAAGGTTGATGTTTACATCATTTTGACAGGTTGGGAAGTATTGGCTGTATACATGTTGGTGCTCGTGACTGTACAAAGAAAAAAAAAGCCGACATTTTCGTTATTTTTAACTCTAGGATGGATTGCTATATGACTAAAAAATGTATTTTGTATCCATTCAAGTAGTTTTCCGGTAATAAAACATTATTTCTTACGCGGGTATTTTTAACTTAATTAATTTTAATTAATTTTAATAATGATACACTTGACGTTTCAATCAACTATCACGCATATAATGTACAATTATTTAACATTAGCAGCTTGAACTCCCGAAAACAAAACACTGCCTTAAGAAACAGTTTGCTACAGAAAAACTAATTAAAGTAAATTAAGTAATAAATCACAGTATTTTGCCCCAATAAATAAAAAACGGCCAAGTACGAGTTGGACTCGCGCACCGAGAGTTCCGAAATACTTAATAAGCTAAAACATACATTGCTCTAACGAGAAGATTAGCTGAATCGTGAACTTAACTTTCTTTATACATTGAACATATTGTCATGATTCTAGGTCAACGGGGTACTTCCCGTTATGGTAAGATTTCCTTGCGAATTGACAGACAGGCAGATAGACAATGAAGTGATCAAAGGGTTCATTTTTCCTTTTGAGGTACGGAACCCCAAAACAGTCAAAATGAGAACTTCCTCCTTTTTAGGTCAATTTAAAATGATTTTCAAAACATCACGTATTTCCAAACTTGTACCACGCGCAAAATTTAAAAAGCTTTAGAGATAATCGTTCGGTTTAACAAAGATATTCCAATACGCACTTGTCGGTGATCCGGTGAACCGACCGGCATCCGGTCCGGTTATCCGGGTATCCATCCGGTTATCCCTCCGGTTGTCCAGTCGAAAAACACGGACAATGCTTTTGTAATGATAAAAATTGATACTGAAACGGACGCGGTTTAATTGAAATTGTTGAGGATTGAAATTTATTGGTTTATTTAATTTAATACGCTTTTATTAGATTCATCTGTATGTACTATCGATTAAACTTTATCGATGAAATCCTAACTATAGAACTATATGAAAGTGACGTTATAACTAGGTTTTTCTTATTATGTGAATTTGAAACAGTTCTATGGTAGATTAGGGTTCTACTTTGTTGGTTGTATTATAACTAACTTTTTTCTATTTTTTTATGAAATAGAAAGGCAAACAAGCAACCTGGGTCACCTGATGGTAAGTGATCACCACCGCCTATAGACATCCGCAACACCAAAGAGATAATAAAATAGATGCGTTGCCAACCCAGAGGGCTAAGATGGAATACCTTCTGTGCCTACCTTCTGTGTGAAAGTGGCCATTACTCCTTAGGTTTCTTTGTAACATGTTTTTCAGTTAAATATAAATGAAAAGTATTTTATGAAAGCGTGAAATAGTACATTGTCGTACCGGCAGCAATAAAACGATTACCGTGAATTAAGTTGCAAATAACAGTGCATTGCCTCGCTACATTGTTGTGTACAAAAGTTGTATCGTCCTTTTCGACCGTTTCACTGGTACATAAGGTTCACAATAGTATAGACCGACCATACCGTGTCTCGTAGTTTATTCCTCTGCTTTGTATGAGCATAATTTTTACTGAGAGAAGGAAGAAAATAAAACTAATACGCCATTATTATTGTTCTTGGGTATTTATTGCGAAATCACAAAATTTACAAAACATCAAGCATACTTTGGTTATTAGTTTGTCTCGGCCTGCAATAGGTACAGTCAAGGAATTTAATTCCCTACCCATTTCGCTGAAATGTCGTCTGACATTCGCAATGAATTAAGGTCGATATGTCAAACTAACGTCTTGCTCTATAGCTCTTATGGTGACAGTTTGCTATATGCTATTGAACCTTAGGTGGGATGGAAATTTAATTCCTTGACTGTACCTAATAACATTTCAGACATATTTATAATAATTGTTATTTAAAAAGCTTTGATGGTCTTTCTATCTATATTGCCTGAATTTTTCATTCTAGAGATTGTTTTCTCTTTTCACTAATGCAGGCGGATTTTTTTCTAAAATAAAATAGTATAAGTACAAATGCAAAGGAATATAAAACAGAAGTTAACTTAATATTACTGAATATTACTTAATTAAATACTTACTTCTGTACTTAGTTAAGTACTGAATATTTTTTTCATTTTATTCTCTGAAACCTAGTTTGGGGCATTCAGTGTCCGCCAATAAAGTGTGTTTATTTGTTTCCCCCTCCATAAATCTAGGGGATGTGTTCAGATTGGTCAGGCGCGGAAATCGAACCCGTTTCCTGGCATAGCACAGAAATCTGTTTAAATAAATTGCCAACGCCCACCGAGCCACAGTTAGACTATTAAATTTGTTATACGAACTATTCCTGTTAACTGTTAATGCGATGATAAAATTGAGTTTTTTTTTTATGAAACAGGAAGGCAAACAAGCAAGTGGGTCACCTGATAGTAAGTGATCACCACCGCCTATAGACACCCGCAACATCGAAGAAATTGCAGATGCGTTCCCAACCCAGAGGGCTAAGATGGAATACCTTTTGTGCCAGAATACCTTTTGTTCGGTAACCTTTGAAACTACAGAACCGATTTCAAAAATTCTTTCACAGATAGAAAGCTACACTATCCCTGACGAACATAGGCTATTTAAACAAACTGGAACAAATTACCTTGCTACTCCGCGAAATCCGGTTTCGCGGAGTAGCAAGGTAATTTGTTCCAGTTTGTTGATATGGACCTCCGCAAAGTAACGCCTGAATCTATTAATTATAGGCTATTTAATCCGGCATCCGCTAGTAATTTAATAAACTACCAACAGTATGAACTTCCTTAATGAAGACCGAATTATTTCACTCAGCAAAAAGGTGTAACTAACCTTTCTTCACAAAATTAGCAATAAATTTAAAGACAAAAAGAGGTGGAAGTTAGCTTCCTTCAATTAATCTCCCGCTTTTGGCAAAGTTACAATCTGGACGTCTGCTCTGCGAAAATGGAGAAAAATTCACCGGATCGTCCACATAGTTTATCATTCATGACAAAGTAAATAATGTTACTTACTAGAGTCACTATGAATCCAGACTTGTTATTGTCTAGTCTCATTTTAAGTCTATCTCCTACTCAGCAGAATCATCCACTTTCCGAAGCTCTGGTACACTCAGACGTGTAAAAGAGCCTAGGCCAACTTGCAAAATATTTTTTTTCATTCTCATTTACATTTTTAAGAATTACAGTTCATTGCATAGAGCTTCGAAAGTAATATTACTGATGTGCAAACTTAATTACATAAATTTTCAACGCGACAAATTTCCGAAACACGTACTCCTTTTGAGACCATTTTGTTTATTTCAAACTTTTTAGTTCTTATTATATTCGTGTTTATTACGTTAAAGGCCTGTTTCACCACTGTGAGAAATACCTAGTGGACTGTATTAAGAAATAAGATTGAAAACTGCAAAATACTAATTTAATGAAATAAAGGTTATAAATATACATTAATCTACGGGTGAACCTCGTGGCAGCAACCTCAGCGGACGACTGACTCCTCAATTCATCGGACCATCTTGTGGCTGGTTGTCCTACGATGCGCTTACCAATACGCGGCCGCCATTCGAGAACTTTTCGTCCCCATCGGCCATCAGTTCTCCGTGCTATGTGCCCTGTCCACTGCCATTTCAACTTGCTAATCCGCTGGGCTACGTCGGTTACTTTCGTTCGTCTGCGGATCTCCTCATTTCTGATTCGATCACGCAGAGAAACTTCAAGTATAGCCCTCTCCATAGCTCGTTGCGTGACCTGATGATTAGTGGTGGTCAAATAATGTTTTGTAATTTTTGATAGTCTCCGCCGGCAATACCCAATGACGTTGAAGAGCATATTCAAATCAAAAGGCTTTGAAGATGTTTTTTTCTATCTTCATTGCCCAAACTCTTTCTGCATTATTGGGCTTGTTATTCTGAAAAAAAAAATTGTAACTATAATTTTTTTAGATTCTTAACTTTTAACATTATACTTTCAAAGTTATTGTTGAAATTATTGTTTTCTTTTTCCAGTTATTATTTTTTTATACAGGCGACTTTTTTATTTGTATTAATATTTTAGTTTTTGTTTCGTATTCAATACAAGCTGAACCGCGACTCAAGCTAATAGCTATAAAAATATTATTCAAGCCGAAAGTAATGCTTAATGCAAACGGATTATGCTTAATTGTGTTTGTTTGTCCTTAATGCGTAACTCCCAAATTTATTGCTGAAAGAATGTCCGGCTTAAGAGGCCATTCGCTGCTATATTTTACGAATAAAATACAATTATTTGCATCGAAAGATTTAATTTATGGAGAGCAGTGGAACAATTGAACAGAAAGGTCCGGCGGCAGAAATGTTAAACCAGTTTTATTATTACGGATTTAAAAACAGAACACGATGAAAACTCAAAAGTAAAAAAAGTTGCACGTATGTTCGTCTCGCAGATAAATTGAACGTGATTTTAAACTACCGTTTTTGACAAGAAGTGAACTTTTGGTGCCAATGAAATCAAAATGACGGCATTTTGTGTTTAGAATGTTTTTGTGGACCCTGGCATTTAAGAGCTTTATGGCCAAAATCTGCATAAGAAAACTTTTAACATAAAACTACCGTGACACTCGAACATATTACTAATTTAAGCGGATCACTCACGTACTTGAAGCCGAGTTCTCGCTTGACGTGTTTCGGACCAGTCCGTGGGTCTTACTCATGAGTCCCTGCGGCTGTAACGCCGACAGCTACGTTAATTTTAAATATTATGGTCACTTATTCTTATTACATACTTATTATATAGATAAACTAATAATAGGCTAAGTATGTACAAACTAATTCTGTGATCCAAGTTGGTCCAAATAAAAAAAAGATTTTTCTTTGATTTGATTTGATTGCACCAAGGTATTCTAGAATTCAGTTTGTTTGACTGTACAACCGTTAAAGTAATCAAACTCATTACTCTTCTGTTTGCTGTAGTTGGTCAAATCACGAAGAGTCCCCTTAACAGAAATCCACAGGGAAAATGCAAACACATAATTCTCTTATGAACCACTTTTTGTGATTATTTGGAACAAATAAAGAAATTAATTCCATCGCTTAAGGTATTATTGCAAGCGATTACCTTATTTTCTGTTCAGCTTCTATTTTATGTTTTTCGTATGGAATGAATTCGGTACTTGACTGGTATAACCAAACTTTATGAAAAGTTTAATAAGAATTTCATTTCATAGGTAATTTCTTTTCCATTTTTCGCATCAAATGAGTGGAAATATTTTATGTTTGTCTATCAAATATAAATTGATATGGCATAATAACATACTGAAAATCTTCAGTATCTGGCAGGATTCGAACCTTCAAACTCAGCATCAGTGCCACGCTTTAACCACTAAGCCACAGATCCTTGCCTAAAACTGCGTGTTTTTTAATGTACCTACTTCGTTTTTAAGGTCATTGCATTCTTGTTTTAAGGTGTAACTACCTTCGTTTAGAAATTAAAAGAAATTTTGGTCAGAAAAAATAATCGTAAATGGAATTGTAGATTTTCTACGTGTAAATTACTTATTTATTTTGTTTTTCAACAGCGTTTAAAAACAAAATAATATAAAAAACTAAAAGAGTATCCTTAGTGGACCTTTCTGTATCGTATTAATTAATTTCAAGATAATATCAAACAGTGTATTCTCATACGAGTTTAATTTTTGATACGAAGATTTTGCAAAACTGGCCCCTAAATTATGAACATACTAACTTGAAAGTAAGTACCGAATTCAAACGAAGCGGTCTAAAACATCCGTGTACCATTCTAATGCAAATATTTCGGGTCCCCACAAAAGTGTTTTGTATGGCTTCAGGCCATTAGGTCCTTGGCTTCAAGCCAAACCGGCTAACAAAATTTAATATTTCTCGTTTGACGATAAAGTCGTCTCTTTCACATAGGTTGATAAAAAGGGACAGTGATATAAGTAAAGTCTAATGGATACAGTGTCAGGTAAGGCGGTTACCGGAACCTCGAATACAACGGTTCGGTTTCACTAATTCACTATTAGAATAGAATGGAATAGTTTTTTTAAATTTGGACAACAAGATCAAAACTATTATTTTTATTATTGAGCTGATTGAACCAATTGAGCTATTGGGCTGAGACTGTAACGTTAGTGGCAAATTATTAGTACTTTAGATTATTTGTTATAAATTTGGTCTTATCGGACTTAGGTAGTATTCCTTTTAATAGAAAAGGAAAACAGCCTAGAGTGAAGTAGCCTACTAAAGCTAGTAGTCTGCCTTTCGTACGGCAAGAGATACAAAAGCTAACGGGGACCTGAAGGAGGGCAAGGGATCAGCGATTATCTTGGGGTCCAGCTCCCAATGACCATTGGTTCTATGAGCAATGTGCCTGCCTACTGCCACTTAAGGTTTGCGATTTGCAGGGCTATGTCGGTGAACTTTAGTTTTTCTACAAATCTTCTCACTCCTGATTCGGTTTTGCAGAGAAACTCCGAGCATAGCTTTCCATGGCCTTTTGGATGACTTTGAGCCTTTTTATGAGACTTACCACAACCTGCGGTCCTAACATGACAGCCCAGGTTTAGTTTAACTCCTCCCTGTGTCTCTGTCTAACTAGTGTCATAAGAAAAGGACGCAGATAGAGATAAACTAAACTTGGTCCTTTTGGGTACACTCCGATGGGATCTTTTGTGCATTTACACTCCCTTCGCACTTATTCCATCGTTTGTCCCACTTCCTCCATAAAGTGGATAATATGGTTGCTGCACCACTGCACTGCCACTGGGTAGTGCCTTGAATACTCCTGGTTCAGGGTATCCGTTACCAAGGGAGAGATTAATTACTATTATTACTATTGATTATTGGCAGGTGGTAGGACCTTGTGTAAGGTCCGTCCAGATCACTACCACCATCTTGCTCGCTAATCCTGCCGCCAAGCAGCACTGCTTGCACTGTTGTATTCCGGCGTGGAGAGCAAGACAGCCGGCGACATCACTGGCACAAGAGGTATTCCATCTTACCCCTATGGGTTGGCAACGCACCTGCAATCCCTTTAGTGTTGCGGATGCCTATGGGCGGTGGTGATCACCTGCCATCAGGTGAACTAGTTGCTCGGTTGCCTTCTTATGTTGTATAATTAAAGTTGGACCATCGTGTAAGAGCCTGAATCAACCAAGTAATTGCTTGATTTCTTTGAAACCTTATTCCTTTGTGACGAAAAGTGGTCAAGCAATTCCGATCTACAGACCATATTTACCTATATTTTAGCCTACGCCTAGCATTGGTTGATAATCATGAGCTAGAATTCGCGACTATGGAAAGTCACATATATTCGTTATAATGTTGTACCATGGATATATTGCTCTCTATAACCGAACTCCGCCAGATATAATAACCCCACTACAAGCAACTATGCGCCCCCGGCGTATCCTTGTAATAGTGAAATTCCGAACTCCGGCATTTAATAAAGTATGGTAAATAAGATGTTTTATTACAGTGGCTTGCTATGGTCCGCTTTATGAGGGTTTTGTTGTGTGCATTTCTTTTGCAAAGTATTGTACTCGCCTGCATAGCTTTATTTTTATGGTCCTATTTGTTATCACAATGCAGCTTTTCTTCCCCTGTCAGAAGTCCCAAACAAGCTGCAGGTCAACAGATCAGCGCCCTACAATAACTCCCCGCCGATCATTTACTTCGGCCTGCATAGATCTAGAATATAGAATTACAATTAATATTAACATATTACTTTTTGGCGACGTGTGACGTAATTTCGGGGTGTCAAACATCCGTCCGCGAAAACGACAGAAAGTGACTCCCTTGGGGCAGAATTCCTGCTTCATGAACGCCATCAGATGTTAATGAGACTATATGACGTATTATTACGTGTGTGTTAGTGCCCATGTTTGCTGGTTCCGTGACAGTCCACAGTGATGGGGACCTGTTGTTTGTTGAAAAGGCAGACCAAGAAGATGGCGGGTAGACTTGGATGCGTTTGGAATAGAGACTGACATTGCGCCAGATTGGGAGCTATGAAAGTCTGGTGGAGAACACAAGTATATAATCAATTTTTTTTGATAAAAGTGACGTGTTTAATGCAAGCTATTTACAGTAATTTATTATTGCGCTGCCGTCGGAAGTCTGTATTACGCACACCGAAAGAAACAATCTAACTACTGGAAAAAAGGTAAATTAGAAAAGTTAAATAAAAGCTTGTAAAGAGGAAAGTAAACGAACATGCGGGTTGTTTGATGGGAAGTCGCCCCTCATGGGAACTAGTAACATTAAGAAAGTCATCAATCCGTTGCTATCATTGAGTTGTGCATTTAAATTGGATACTTTGAAATTATCCGAGTTTAACTTACACATTTTCTGCCAAAAAATGTTTCAAACATGATGAAATTAAAATCAGTATTACTCAACTATTAAGAAACACTTTAGAATATTAAAAACCAAGGCTTTTAAAGATAATAGATCCAAATTCAATTTACGAGGCCGAAGTCTAGCCAAAACAACACCGTTTAATCGAATAACATTTCTGAACTTTTCCGATACAGACCACACTTATCAGTATCTCTGACTCCCTTACCCTGGCTACCTTCCAGCTCTTTATAGTAGCACCCCCCTATATAAACGCTTAGACAGTCCACTAGCAATCCAAACATACAGAAACCAACTTTAATTCCAAAGCCAAAACGTTTCATCAGCAGCACGACGACGAAAACTCTTGGCAGTACTACAAACTTAACTTTATCGCTGGTTTAGCAGTTTTGATGCTAAAACACTTAGAATAAGGTTGTTTTAAGGTGAAGATGGGAGTAAGTTGTACTGTTTAAAATTGAATAAGAGAATTGGATCTCCGTAGAGCTATCGCGGATTGTAAGTACGTAGTTTTTTTAGTTGAAAGTGTTTTAAATTTGACGACAAATTGAGCTGAAGATTGCGATTCGGCGTTCAGTGTTTATGTGAATGATTTCCCTCGTTACGGTCAGTGATTTTTAGGAATGGAATTGGAATTC
The DNA here is from genome assembly GCA_963691745.1 of Ditula angustiorana. Lineage (NCBI taxonomy): Eukaryota > Metazoa > Arthropoda > Insecta > Lepidoptera > Tortricidae > Ditula > Ditula angustiorana. The sequence goes on along the minus strand of OY829497.1, from coordinate 321,580 downwards.
TAAGTTTTAGGGTAGTTAAAGGAATAGGGGACTTGCGCAAATTTCATATAGTAATGGAGCACCTCAGTGGGAGCAGTAAGAAAACCTAGGTCCACGTAATATGTAGACTGTACTCGTAGGCACGGTTTTTTCTTTTAAGTAGCTCAACAAAAAACGCTCTGTGCCTAATAGATTTAGCAAAGTATAAAAACACAAGAGTAGGTCTTTTATACTACACATCTAGCGTCTTTGTAGTGCCATGCATTTTTTAAATACAAGAATGATCTCTAATATTTTACTTTTTTCTTGATGTTGGACTTTGTTAGCATTTTTTTTTAATTTTAAGCTAATGTTTGGGTGCTTACAATCACATGATAATCAGATGCATTGTCTACGCATGTTCCCTGTTGTACTGTGTTAGAATAAAATAAGTTTAAATTTTTAAAACGATACCATTGCGGTTCAGGTAAGAAATTTCGTACTAGGCAGAAACAAAAAAGTTAGTTAACTCCAAAGATAAGTAATTCCCTTTGTATGGGCGGATTACTTATTTTCTCTACAGCTGACTGCGTAGAGTCTAGGCGGTCTACGTGCAAAATAAAGGTTTCATTCTCATTTTTATCAAAACTATTTTGTAAAATGGTACTGATATTTCAAACTAGGACAAATAATTATGTTGTAGGCACTACTAAAGTAAATGCCTGTGACATAGTATTCATTGTCAGAACTGTGTATTATTGGTGTAACAAATATGATGAGAAAAAAGAAAAAGAAATTGTGTTTACCCATTGGGTGACCAAAATCATATTCCTAAACTTAGACCTGTAGCTGTAGATCTCTTAAGTTTAGTTGCATACTTAATATCGCGATTGTCATTTTGTTTCTACAGGAATTAAATGTCAAATGCGATCTTGAGAACGAGATTAAGTATACTTGAAAACACCTTCATAACACCCTATAACTACAGGTTATAAAGTAGTATAATAAAGTGAAGTGCAAGCTGCACTAGATTTTACGCGATTGCATCGGGACTTATAGCGTGGTCTTTCTCAACATGACAGTAGCCTCTGCGTCCAGCATTGGGCAGTATCCTAGTATCTTTTGAAACAAAGACCAAATTCCCGCTATACTTGCAAACGTCCTCACATAATTTAAACCTAAATTACATCATCTACGTTCCTTACCCAGCAACCAAAGGGTCTGATGTAGTGACAATAAAAATGAAATGAGGCGGCAAATTCGGAGTGTCGCAGTAAGCTGCGGGACCAAGCAGTTTGCCCTTATCGCTTTGGCAACGCTTCGCCTTGGAGCTAAGCACTGTAAAGTAGCCTCTGATCTGTGCTCTATAAAGTGAATATTTCGATGAAATTAAAGGAGTGGACGCCTAACGCCTCGTAGATGATATGTTTTTATTATCGACCGAAAAACTTTACCTGAATTGCCAGAATGCATACCGTTCTCAAGTTTGTCGTCCAACGTTTACTTTGGGGTCATCTTGAAAAGACATTTGCAGTTTATGTTGGTTTTTAGCTATATATATTTTGTTTCAATTTCACACATATTCATAATACCTACCAGGACTGAAACGCGACAGTAAATTGTTTATTTAAATCGACAATTCGACCGTATTCACACAAGTTGAAGTAAAACAACAACAAATTATTATCGACTTTAAGTACCGATAATCATTCTAAATGTCATCTGTAGTTGTTGCCAAACGATATAAGACTGACGATTTGTCGCGGGTGGCAGGGAGAGACTGGGTGAGGAAGGCGCACGATCGCTCAACGTGGAGAAGAATGGAAGAGACCTACACTCTGCAGTGGGTGGATAGAGGTTGAAAAAGAAAGAAAGAAGAAGAAGATATAAGATTAGCACAGTACACTACACTCACTACACTCACCTCGTTGAGTTTCTTGCCGGTATCTTCTCATCAGAGGTTTTTCCGAACCGGTGGTAAATTTTTTGACATTCATAAGTGCTACCTGTAAGCCTAATCTGAATAAAATATTTTGACTTTGACTTTGACTTTAGTACCTACTCGAAGCAGAGCTATAGTCACATAAATCTCTGATATAATCAAGTACAAGTATCTTTAATCTTTTTTTTGCCACGTAGTGCACGATCATTTTTAACCAACGACAGGACGACTAAAAGAGGGGTGTATAAAGATGGTATCGTCTGTCTGTATGATCCTAAGTATATCCATATGGGCCCATACCCAGGTCCTGATGAGCAGGTTTCAATGTGATTTTGTTTGTTTGGTAGGTAAACTAACGACTTCTTAATCACGTATGATTAAAAACAGCACAGCAGTAATCGATATACTTGACTATTTTAACCGCATTTACAGTCGGCAACGCACATATGCGTATTTAGAGGTACTTTTTGACTAAGTTTAATTATTACTATCTAAGTAATACTGGGCAACCCAACCAAATAGCGTGGCGTCTTTGTGTCTTTGTGCTTGTTGAAGCATGAATATGACATGAATTTCTTTTTAAACGCAAAATCAACCGAGAAATTACACACTTTTATTTTCCTAACGCCTTTCTATTAAACAAAATTACCTCTCTATAATTACTTACTGGTACTGGCTGGTTTAAAAAGAAAACTCCTTAATATTCAGCTCCTGTCGGTCGTGTCATATTTGTTTTGACCCACTTTTTAAGTTATTACAGCCGTTAAAAACAAGACTTTATAATGTCAATTTTATATTTTCACAGCTTTTCGTTCCGACCGCGTCCGTGGTCACGTCACCAGGGCGTTGAGCGATAAAAAGTTAAAATTTTGTTTTTGCAAAGTTCTCTTCATTACAGCCATCGTTATTTACATTGTTCTCAGGGTTTGGTTTACCATCGTGCATAAAAAAACGTTTGCCAAACTGATTAATTTCTCAAACTGGTCATTTGGCAAAATACTTTTATTTTCGAAACTGAAAAATTTTCAGGATTGCCCTGAAAGTAACCCTGAATAGTTTACAGTTTCAGAACAGAATAAATTTTCCCAAATGATAACTTTGTGGGACATTTTTTATGAAATGATTGGTAACGTGCTCTTAGATTTGTAAAATTATTTTATTATTATAACAAATCAAGTAGAAAACATAGTTACCAAAGTCGACGGTTGATTTCAGTTCTATCACGCATTTCGTTTGATTGTATTGTGATTGTATTAAACGAAAATAGTTGATATTGTGCCAAATCAAAACGGTAGATACAGAGGTAATAAAATTTTCAAAATTTTTAAAACAACTTCATCCTTTGACCAATATTTGGCCAAGTTCTTGATAAAGAAAATTAAATAAACCCAAACGCCGGTGGGGTTACAGGGTTTTACTACAGAGTTCTTCAGTTGTTCAGTCACCTTTCAGATTCATCATCCGACCAGTGGAATGACACCATCACCATAATATTGCATTGTCATCCAAACTTACATATGAATGAAAAAATATCTTGGTCTACTTCTAGAAATTTTGTTTTAGTGTGTACGTTGTATGTTGACGATCTTATTGTGAGTTTCGTATAGTTTCCTGGCTGTTTAACATCTTAAGTAATATAGTTTTTAAATAAATGAAATTAATCTAATCTTGATTATCTTTGTAGTTGATTCTGACTGTACTTCATTTCCTTTCTACGGTCTCTTTCCATTATCATCAAACTGTACCTATTATTATTATATGCTCACGCCTAAGCTGTTTCCGTTCGGGGTAGGCAGAGGCCACAGAACGCCACTTGCTTCGTTCCTGGCATACTTCCCTCGCTTCCTCCACACACATTCCTCTCTTCATACATGCTCGGCGGTTTCGGGCCTACTGTAACTGTACCTATGTATGTACAATGTGTATTATTTTATATTATTTATTTATTTACGTATTTTCTTGTTCGGTTCGGAATGACCGAAACTTACCTGTTATTCTGTTAAATTATTTGATGTATTCAATAAAGAGTACAGCCATCCAACGAATAAATGCTGTCGATCTAAGGGCATCATGTGCAGCGACAGCTATTTTGATAAGATTTTTTTGTCCCCAGTTACTTTTAATTTAAATTGGTACTTTGTTTTCTTTCTGTTATAACTTATAAAACACTGTATAAGTATTATATTACACACAACGGAGCAGGCGTTGCTAAATAAAAGCTTGTACTCGTAATGATTGCTTTTGTGCCCTAGTTACACAATAAGAACTCCAAAGTGCACCCGCTTGCAAACCTTTGAGAGGGATTATAATCCATACACCGATAGATTATGCCCAACCCTTTAGTATTTTTATGCGCTCGTAACCAGCAGATCGCCATAAAGCCCGTTTATGACTGCAGCGATTCTTCGTAATGTGTGTCGCGATCGTTTTACTCGAACCGAACCGTAAAAGGTTTAAGCTTCGGAGCGACTGATGACCGAATATACTTCAAATTACTTTATCAACCTTGTTTTGACTTTCATTGAGGCAGAGTAGAGTGATCAGCGGCGTTTTCATACTTTTCAAACACCGCTTGCCGCGATTGGAGTATGTGCGTTTGCAGTGACGGGAGCTTGTGACTCCACCAAGTACTTGAAATCACCGCACTGATCTATTTATATCATATACAAGTTCAGAATGATTAACAATCGGCCCCTTGTTCACTAAGCTGATAGGTCAGGTGACAGTGATAATCCGGCAAACAATGACTAACTCGAAGAGTCTTTGTTTTACCGGGATTAAATAGTAGATACGTAATGTAACCTAAATTGTCGTAGTCACCTGACATATGACTAGTTTATATTAATAAAACGGATCACTCACGTATTTTTGCGTCGGGAAATGCCCGACATGTTTCGGACCAGTCCGTGGTCCTTAATCATGAGCCCCCGCGGCGGTGGCGCGACGACGACGAAATACGAGAGTGATCCGTTTTATTAATATGTCCGAGTCTCACGGTAGTTTTATGTTAAATATGACTAGTTTATTAAGTGACAATTTAATTGAACTAAAAAATGGAGTCCAAGATCGAAAGTAAGGGGTATGCCATGATCTGGTGAATACGATCAGATCAGAAATAACACCATGTGGTGTAGAAAATTGTCACTTGACTAGTCTCTCAGACAAGACAGATGAAGGCAACCACTTCAGATAATGACATCTGTATACCTCAAACTTTGATCTCTGGTTTCATTTCTGAGTTTCTGAGTATACAATAAAACAACCAACTCAGTAACTAATGAGTTTATTTACATATTCACATATAATCTGCAACATTGACGTATATTTCTTAGCCTAATTAGCGACTAGGTCATTATGTGTCTATCACAACATTCAGTTTCTTAGGGCGAGGCGCGCGCGGCGCGATCATAACAAGTGAAGTGCGCACGCGCACAGGGCCAGGACCAGGCTGCCGGAGGCGAGGGTACCTGCGGGGGAGGGAAATGTGTTAAAAGATAGATAACACACACAGAACTAGGTATACTAAACACAAAGACTAGCGGCGGTGCAAAATAACACTTAAGTAAAACAACGCATCACCTTGCGCATTATTGAAAGTAAACATATAGATACTTAAAAGAAACAAGTGAGTTATATTAACGATAATGATAATAATATATGTTTTTAAACATTCAAATAAATATAAATGTTATATAATGACGACACAAAGAAAAACTAGGGTAATGGCAGGATGGTCAGGAATGATAACAATTTAGTTGCTAAGAATGATATCGTTGTCAAAGAAGAAATAGAAGTTATAAATGATGAATTACCTGAGGAGTCCTCTCCAGTAACGGAGGCTGGGTGTGGCGCGTCCTCCCGTATGGCAATGGGCTCGCTTTTGCGCGCATAGATGTCGAATATTGTCGTGACGCAGCCCAGCACAAACTGGCCGCTGCTTGGAGGTACCATCGTGTACCTGATAAAGAAATAGGTGCTTAAACCACTGTCATGGCTGATGGTTGACCCAAGCCTATGAAAGTGGAGATAATGAATGCTTTTGCCGTAAGACTCTTGGCAAAAGTGACTATCTTAGAAGGGTTGCAAACTTCGATATTTTAGAAATAGAAGATTAAAACAACCGTATTACTAAAATAGCTTAAGTCTAAAGTGTTTTACGGAGTATAAACGGAAATAAATTACTACGAATCTATATCTGTTACTTTACATGTGCTTAATCAAAGCTCAGATAGAAATACGCGCTTTCCCTCCAATGGCTGATTGAACCGAGATCTAAGATGACTTACCTGACTGTGGTATGGTTCTTCCGTGGCTCAGGCTCGTACCCATAGTCCCGGTAAACCCGGCCGAGGCTTGCGCTGGTGTAGGTCAGCCCCACTTTATACTGCTCGGTCTCAAGGACCGTGATCTCCAGCTGGCTTGAGGCGCCGCGCTCCGTGAAGTCCAGCTCCGAGGGTGGCTCTGGTATAGTTTCTGCTATCTGAAAGTAAATGCTTTGCATCAAAATAGATCCTGCCTTCAAGCTTCATCTGCCTATAAATGGACCCTTAAATGAGAATGGTTTCCTACGGGTGCATACGGGTTTATCAAATCCTTCTTTGGTTTTAGGATATTCTTTCTTGTCTATGTATATCTTCAGAGGCATTTACAATAACGTTTGTTTAACACACAAGTAAATAGCTATCTTTATGTAATGTAACTGTAGCAGTGCTTGACGCGTAGAGGGCATTGTTTTTACCAGTGGTTCACATTATTATCTTTCGTTTTTACTCATAATATATATTTCTTCTTCTTTCTTTTTATTCATTTACGCATCTTTTCATTAATTATTAAGGTCACTGTGAATGACTGGAACCGTTACCTTATTTAAGCTCATGATTGGCTTAAAACCCATTCACTGCTTATATTGGCGACTGTCTGCCACACGGCCTCCTTTAGATCAAGGTTCTTAGGAAACTGTAAATACATTTGAATTTATTTTTGTTTTTCCACTCCGTCTGGCAGTTGCAATGTCAGGTTCGCACAAGGCGGAGAATAGTGTTATTTCAGTAATTAAAAGCCTTAAAACTGGTTAAACTAGTGTTTCCATCATAACATTTTTAATCAGGTAAGATTAACCCATCATGCTTCCCATTAATTGCAGGAGCGTGTAGAAAAGTTACATATTCAAATCCCACCGAAATTTGTTTTTCCTTTTACATATTTTTCATGATTTCAATTTATTGTCCAAACCAGCATAGGAATAATTCTCATTCAACAATTATAAACTAAATTGACCCTCGAGGATCATGCTGGAAATGAGAACACCCATTATTTACACAATATCCCTGTAAAGGAAATACTTCACGCCTAACTAGTTTAACCTGCTCTAAACCGGAGGATATTCCATTAATTAAATATTAATAGTTTATTATAACACAAAAGCTCTGACCCGAAACTTCGCCCCCGGAGAGCAACTTTGTCCGTTAATCGTCGCACAGCAAAGCTTATTATTTAAGCTCCTCGCATTTTACACAGCACGTTGAGCATAACTTGATAGCGGGAGCTTTTGGCTTCTACAGACATAAATAAATAAGCTCCGCTGAAATGTTAGAGTGAATTAGAGAGGTTTTAAAGCTCGGACGTTGAATAAAATAGTCTCTTTTCTCGTGATCTCGTACTCGACTCAAGTTACTGGAGACTTGAATCATTATTTATGAGGGCACGTGCTAAGTTAATGAAATCACATTTAGATTTTTTTTTATTTCAGCATCTACACTAATATTTATTTATTATTATATAAAATAGGAAGGTAAACAAGCAAGTGGGTCACTTGATGGTAAGTGATCAACGCCGCCTATAGACACCCGCAATACCAAGGAGAAAGCAGAAGCGTTGCCATGCCTTGGATTACCTCTCGTGCCAGTAATTGCACCGGCTGTCTTGCCATCCACGTCGGAACATAACAGTGCAAGCACTGCTGCTTAGTGGCAGGATTAGCGAGCCAGATGGTGGTAGCTATCCGGGTGGACCTTGCACAAGATCCTACCACCCGCAAAATACACACATTTACATTAATGAAACAAACTATAACCCATGCTTGTTTTCTCTTTTTTAGTAGCTTAGCTAGTCATCAAAAAAGATCCCGACGAATTGAGAACCTCCTCCTTTTTTAAAATTGACTAATTGGTTGATTTTGCGTCCGAGTGGCTGGAGAAAACTCAGTACAGAGATGCGAGGAAGAAGGAGGGAGGGTTATGCCCAGCAGTGGGACAAAATTGACCAATAACTATAAGAAACTTGTACCAAATATTATTTTAAAAGTTAGAACTAGATGGCACGTTGCTGTAAAGTAGTACTATAAAAAATTCACACCGACCTTTGTGCATAGATTCCAATAGTTTGAATTTCTATCCTTTGTAATACTGATATGGAATGTAATTTAGATCTGAATGGATTTCTATTGATTAAGCTTACCAGACTAGAAGGGTAACTGACGGGTAGTGAATTATTATGACGAAGCTATTGAATCTATGTTAAAGTTTGTGGTTAAAGATATCAATGTTATTTGAGACAAAAAGACTGACTTTACGAACAGCCTGGTAGTTAACAAACTGGAACAAATTACCTTGCCACTCCGCGAAACCAGTGCCGGGCTCGTGCAAAATAGCTGCGTCTGTGCGACACATATATGTTCAAGCAAAAACCCACCCTCCTCCGCTTCCACACGAAACAACATATATCACACAGACTACTACCTAACTACCCGATCGACGCGCGTTTCGCCTCTATACGAGGCATCATCAAGATCGAACAGTACGACCGTCCGCTACTTGAACGAATGGCGTACCAAATGGCAAAGTGCCAACTTGCAATGGCAAGTGGCAAATGGTGTAGTTGAGTCTGTGTGATATATGTTGTTTCGTGTGGAAGCTGAGGAGGGTGGGTTTTTGCATGAACATATATGTGTCGCACAGACGCAGCTATTTTGCACGAGCCCGGCACTGGTTTCGCGGAGTAGCAAGGTAATTTGTTCCAGTTTGTTGACATGGACCTCCGCAAAGTAACGCCTGAATCTATTAATTAGCCTAGTAGTTCTTAACCTTGAGGTGAGATACCATTTAAACATTTTTTTGTCTTGCGAGGACCACCAATCATTTCTTAGTGATGTAGTAATGTCTAATATGATTATCTATTAAAATTATTCCATGACTTTAAATCACACATTATCAAGTATTTTGCGGACCATTTCGGATGCCTCCACAGACCAACAGTGATCCGCGGATCACACGTTAAGAAGTTTTTAAAAGTAGTAAGTGTATGTAAATTCTTTATTATACAGAAATAACATAAATGACAACAAGAAATACAGTAAGAAACCAGCCAAGTGCGAGTCCGACTTGTGCACCGAGGGTTTCGTTATCAACAACATCTAGTATCGCATTTTTGCGATGTATGACAAAAAAAAATTTTTTTTTGTGTATCTTAACTACAAATTAACGGTTCATTCTTGCAATTGTGCTGTGTAATCGTCCTTCTTGCCAAATTTCATAGTTCTAGGTCAACGTGAAGCACCCCATAGGTTTTGCGCCTTGGGAATGTATGAAACATGCGGCATAAACGGCCGTTTATTATGATTCCGTTGACTTAGAAGTTTGATTTTTTCATGGCTCTAAGGGACTGCAGAATTACGTATTACGTATTTGATATTAATTTCAACTCAATACTTCTACGCGTTCTTGAAAAAAATGTCTTGACAGACAGACAGACGGACAACAAAGTGATCCTATATTCCGTTTTTCCTTTTGAGGTACGGAACCCTAAAAAAAGGAAAGTCATAGTAAATTCAAGTTAAAATTGTACAACATGTTGTTGGCGGTCGGGCTCGAAAATAATTCAGACTAGTGAACTAATTATGAAGTATATTGAGAAACGGTAAAGATAGTACAGTCAAGGAATTGAATTCCCTACCCATTTCGTTGAAAAGTCGTCTGACATTCGCAATGCATTAAGGTCGATATGTCAAACTAACGTCTTGCTCTATAGCTCTTATGGTGACAGTTTGCTATATGCTATTGAACCTTAAGTGGGTTGGAAATTAAATTCCTTGACTGTACAAAAGACGACGTACGACAGCAAGCAAAACAAAACAATATTCAAAAGCTATGACAGCTAAGGCATCCCATGGAAGTCGCATGAGCCTGTCGCTAACATATGATATGCAACACAAATGTGTACGTTTCGATGCGCTGTATCCATTAAAGAAATTGATTAAAAGTGCAAAAGTCACATAGCAACAGTGCAGCGCTGCATAACAATACAGTAGGTACTCACGCAAATATCCAGGAAGTCTCACGAAAGGAACTAGGTACTTTTTTAATTAATAGATTCAGGCGTTACTTTGCGGAGGTCCATATCAACAAACTGGAAGAAATTACCTTGCTACTCCGCGAAACCAGTGCTGGGCTCGTGCAAAATAGCTGCGTCTGTGCGACACATATATGTTCATGCAAAAACCCACCCTCCTCCGCTTCCACACGAAACAACATAAATCACACAGACTCAACTACACACCACCACCACTAAACACTAAAACTACACGATCGACGCGCGTTTCGTCTCTATACGAGGCATCATCAAGATCAAAGAAACAGTACGACCGTTCGCTACTTGAACGAATGGCGTCAAAGCAACGAGTAGCAAGGTAATTTGTTCCAGTTTGTAGGTACTTTTTTCTTTATGAAATAGGAAGGCAAACAAGCAAGTGGGTCACCTGATGGTAAGTGTACACCACCGCCTGTATACACCCGCAACATCGAAGAGATGGCTGATGCGTTGCCAACGGGTTAAGATGGAATACCTTTTGTGCCAGTAATTACACCGGCTGTCTTGCTTTCCACGCCGGAACACAACAGTGCAAGCACTGCTGCTTAGCGCCTGGATTAGCGAGCAAGATGGTGGTAGCGATACGGACGGACCTTGCACAAGGTCCTACCACCCGCAAACTTTTTATAGAAAAGAAGCAAACAAGCATGCGTGTCACCTGATGGGAAGATAACCGTCACCCATGGTTATAATTAACGCAACCGGAGGTTAATTGAACGATTACACTACTACATAGCGCCATAAATAATAAAATAAAAACTTTAAAAATGGAACAAAACTCTCCAGTACACACATGGCATGCAGCAGTGTGCGTGACATTATCTGTAGTTGAGTTACCTATACCAGAGCCCCCTTGAAAACTTCTGATGCGTTGCCGATTTTTAGGTAACCATTATAAGTGTTCGGATTTACATTTTTGAAAGGAAAAAAATGATTCGATGCCATTACGGGCACACGAGGTATTCCATCTTAGCCTTCTGGGTGGGCAACATATCTGCATAGGTGGTGGTGATCGCTTACCATCAGGTGACCCACTTTCTTGTATGCCTTCCTATTTCATAAAAAAAAATTTATACGGTATTTTTTTAATATAAAAAATTTAGTCCGTTTTCTTAAAACAGACTAAATGGACGGGTCTTAGGACGAACGTTTGTTTGAATTGAATGTTAAATTTCATGGTGTTTCTTGCATATTTTTGGAGGATACTGTAGAAAGAATGAGATATTCTTTTCAATGAATTTATACTACGGTTTTTTCACTCCAATCAACTTTAATAAACACAGGCTAGCAACTATTTTAGAATCTTTAAAAACATACTTTTGCAAATGAAATACAATATCTTAAAAACTTCCCCTGCATAATATGATAAAACCATAAGATACCCAGTATTCCGTGATAATTTTAAGCCAGAAAAAACCATGCTAGTAATCCTCGATACAAAAGCTCAATATTTTAGGCGCAGCTTAAAGCTGGAGCAAGAAAAAAAGAGAGCAAAAAAATCCCGGAAAGCTTTTTCATTGGGAGTGATTTTAGTTTGTTCAACATCCCGGGTTTTTGCCTGAAATCGGTTGAACTCAGAGTTTTATCCGCAGCCAGCGGCCAACAAAGCAAAAACGAAACGCAAGTGTTCTGGTCGTAATGAATGCTATGAAAAATTGCGTTTTGTTTTCAATACAAAGGGGAGGGAAGTGGGGGAGTCTTTTGAGTAGAACTTTCTCAATAAGTACGAGCAAATGTTTTTCCGAATTTAGGGTTCTGTTAAGACGGCAAAGGGAGGGTTTAGTGCGAGCGTGCGCAAAGAAGTTTGAAGTACTCAAAACGGTAAAGAATATTCAAGAATTTTCATTCTATTTTAATCTTCTACATAAATAATGTTGGGTCTATTTTTTTTAATAGGACTGAAAACAAACTACGGGATCACCTGATGGTATGTGATCACCACCGCCCGTAAACACCCGCAACACTAAAAAGATTACAGATGCGTTTCCAACCCAGAGTGCTAAGATGGAATACCTTTTGTGCCAGTAATTGCACCGGCAGTCTTGCTCTCCACGCTGGAACTCAACAGCGCAAGCACGGCTGCTTAGCGGCATGATCAGCGAGCAAGATGGTGGTAGCGAGCCGGACGGACCTTGCACAAGGTCCTACCACCCACAAAAACATTGAATAAGATAGAACCCTTAATAAAACTCCGCGTTTAACTTATTTCTGCAGTTCGTTACGAGTTAGAAGTTTATCATGGAAGAAGCATTTTTTTAAATCGAGAACAATTTCTATTGCGCGCGTTATTCGAGCTCGAAGTTAATGTGTCGACTCGATGAACATTATTAAAATTTATAAGCCAGAGTTTAAGAGAGACTTTAGAAGTTAACATGCTCTCTTCGTAATTGTTAGCAACGTTGCGAACGTAATTATATTAGGGATATAATTGTAGCCATCGCGTACTTAGTAGGAAAATATTTCCTTAAATATGTACGAGTATGTATCTATTTATGTAAGCTTTTATAGATTTCAGGAAAAAAAGCGGGCAAACTTATGGAATCCCTTAGGTTACGAAGCCATTAAAAAGACCATAACCAACTTTAGTGACAAAATACTCGTACACATAGATTTTTACAAAATAGGAAGGTAGACGAGCAAGTTGATTACTAAGACCAAGGAGATTGCAAATAACTTGCCAACCTAGAGGGCTAAGATGGAATAGCTTTTGTGACAATTAAATAATATCACTGACTGTTTTCCGGCAGTCATTATGTCAGGTGACAACGACAATTTAGACAACACTACGTATCTACAATTTAAGCTTGACAATACAAATACTTGTCGAGTGAGCCATGTGTGCAGTCGTTGTCACATATTACCTGTCAGCTTGTTGAAATAGGGTCAAGATGGCAGTTGCTCTGACATCATAACCTGACTTACCAAATCGGGGACCAAGGTCCAAGCCCAAACGTACAAACAGCAACAAAGTTAACTTCATCATCATCATATTAGTCGGAAGACGCCTACTGCTGGGCATAGGTCTTCCCTACAGATCTCCACGACAGTCGGTCTTATGCTGCTCGCATCCACCGTTTTCCAGCGATCTTCACAAATCGTCGGTCTACCTAGTGGGAAGCACCAACATTTCGTCTTCCGGTACGTGGTCTTCACTCGAGAACCTTTCCGCCCCAAGGGCCATCGGTTTCAAACTTTACTTACCTCTCTCGAAATAGATATCGAATGCTCTAAAGGATCAGATAATATATCTTCATATTGCATAATATTATGCCACCTTTTCGAAAAGTGACACCTTCTCTCAATATCGACTTCAATGGTCACTTGTATGTCTTTGACTGTGGTCTTTGACTGTGCCCTTGGATAAGGGAATGAGAAAAACGCTAAGCGAATGATGACGACGATGATGATGATGATGATGATGATGATGGGTCTTACCTTATGCTCATCAAGGATCCAAGTGATGTTAGGCGCAGGGTACGCCTCGTCCACGGTACAGTTGGCGCGGATGACATCTCCGCGCGCGTAGCTGTCTCGCGATACAGTCAGTCGCGGCGCACGGAACGGCGGATCTGGGTAAAATTTAAATGAGAATATTAAGGAATTGAATCTCGTGAGAACTTTTACATGTCTGATTGTACCAGATTCGGAAGATTCAATCTACTGAGAAGAAACGCTACAAGAAAACCTGGCCAGAAAGAAACAGTGCTAGGATTTTTAACTAGTAGTAACTTATCAGTCAATTGTCTTTTAAAATTCACCAACAGCTGAGCAACGCTGCTCACTTTTACAAACCTGACACAGCAATAATACGTGTAGAGCCAGGTTGGGTGCAGGGATCTGCCGCATGGTTCATGTCAAAATATACTCACGACTAAAGTAGACCACCGAATTTCCGGAATTTATGCCGGAGTGGTCATCTCCTTAGTTTGATGACGGAGTAGTCCTTGTCTCAGATCGGTTGCGACCAAAGCTAAGGAGATCTATCTCCCTGATAGTTTCTCTAACTAAATATAGTGTGAACATTACAACAGACTTACCAACGACAGTCAGCTGTGCTGTGCGTATATCAGTGTGGAATAGCGGCGCGTCTGCTGAGACCTCACACATGTAGTCTCCACTGAGGCGCCGGTTCAAGTTGACTATGCGGACTTGCTGGTGGTCAGACTGAGTTAACTGTGGGCAATTAAGAAAACCTTGAAAATAACGAAAATGAAAATGGACCTCCAGAAAAGCTGAGCACAGCTCTTTAATGTCGAAAGATCAATGAGACTGATGGTACTAAACAGAGATCAAATACCGGGAGGCAATGATGACTTATTAATAAGAATTGGCTATTGAGTAAGGCTAGAAACAGGCAATGTCTTTGGGCAGACCTCTGTAAGTAAAAAAATATAGTATCACTTACGTCCACAGAAGCTCCAGGTAGCGGGAAGACCATGCTCGGTGGCAGTTCCCGTGGCACAAAGCGATAGAACTCAGTCTCCGCGCGGTACCACCTGATGCTGTACAGCTGGGCGCCCTCCAGGTCGTAGGAACAGCGGAGGACGGCGGCCTGGCCCTCGCCAGAGAGCACGGCCCTCGGGACGGAGATGGAGACGTTTCTGAGAGACCATACTCCGCCTGCAGACAAGCAATAGTAACATTACCCAATGTGGTTCAAGGCTGATTTGGAACTTACGAGTGGAGAAAGTACAGTCAGCATCAAATATAACGAAGCTGGCAAGGTGTTCATATCTGAACATGCCCAGTTCAGATATTTTTGGCTAGAAATATATTGCAAGCGGTAGAACCATCTGCGGGGTCCGTCTTGTTCACTAATCCAGCCGCTAAGATACAATCCTTGCTCTATTTGGTTTCGGCGTGGAGAGCAAGACAGCCGGTGAAATTACTGGTACAAGAAGTATTCTATCTTAGCCCTCTGGGCTAGCAAATCTAAAATCCCCTTGGTGTTGTGGGTGTCTATTGGCGGTGGTGATCACTTACTACCAGACGACCTACTTGCTCGTTTGCCTTCCCATTGTATAAAAAAAAAGTCACCAGTTCATGTCAAATTGGGCTCAAATGTTGCTAAATGTAAAACATTGCAAAAATAGCCAGTGACGTAGTTCCAAAATCCGACAGACTTAGCGACTGAGTCGCTAAATTGGCAACGTAGACATGCCTAATTCATCCACCAAACTACCGTTGCTTAAACCTAATTACACGAGCGTCGCGAAAATCAATAACTGACAAAGGCAAACAAGTTATGAGCCAGAAATTGACTTAACGATATCAGCATCGGAGCAACAATATACGGCGAACAATTCCTCAAGTCCCCCGAAACATGGGCCGTAAAATCTTTCCAAAGTTTAAGTACGGAACTCGTGATTTTATTAAACGGGGAGTTTTTTGAGCTCAATGGATACGGTATATATTTTCAAATTAGTCGGTAATATTGTCCCGAGTTTGGGGAAAAATTCCCGGGCTCGTTACGGCCCCTGGGAGCGGGCTTGGAAACAATGTTCTGGCGACAGGGAATTTTGGCCCAGGTGACGCAGAAGGCAGAGCGAGCGGTGTGCGTGGAAAATGCTAAATTCTAAAAAATGTACTTCCATTAACGCTCTATAAACCTACTTAATTCGTAAACCTACATTACTTAACACTTGATGTGTCGCATTTATTGTCATGTGGCATTTGCCTTCGAATAAAAGGAACAACAAAGGTTGGTAAACTTTTCGTTGGTTTTGGTGTCTTTTTGATGTCTTAGTTTTAAGTTCATCTTTAGTTTAGTTTGAGGGCCGAAAAGTGAGTGGGCTTTTTATACCAAAAAGCTAAAAAAGATCTGACGCAATGCGATATTGCGGGCAAAGAACAACTGTTGTACTAAAAAACTATTAAATATGGCTTAGACTGTTAGTATGGGATGACGACTGTTTGAACTATGTCTAATTAAAGCTTTTATGGCAAGACCGAGAACTTTAGGATGGTTCAACGTGATAAAATGTTTCTAGCAAATGCCTTTTATTTATAGACTGTCTGGGTCGAGTGAAGGTTTTACAGCGATACGCATATTTACCGTTTATTGAACCAATTTGAAATAAGCTGAAGCTGCTGAAAAGCTCAAAAGCAGCTATCTCGGCTCCGAATATAATTTTATTTCATTCGGAGACCCTCGGTCCGTGGGGTCCTAGTGCACCAGGCCTCTTAAAAGAGATCTTAAAGAGGTTGGTCGACATCACAGGCGACCGAAGAGCTGGCAGCTACCTCGCACAGCGTATAAGCTTAACTATACAGAGAGGTAATGCTGCCAGTATCTTCCATACCAAGCGGGCCTTCCTTTTGTATACATATATTTTAGTTTAATTTTAGTATTAATGTTAATGTGTTCTGTAGCTGATGCGACCATGCGTGTAAAAAAAAGTACAAAACAGAAACTAACTAAGAATTTGCTACTTAATTTAAGCATAATACTCGTCTGAAATCATTTTCGGTCTTAAAAACCATAACCATCGCATTTCAGTCCTTCGCAACTAAGGTTAACTAGACAACTTTTTTGAAGACTTTTTTGACATTTGTCAAATGTATGTTTTTTTCAGTTGGTCTTTCTTTTCCCAGTAGTCTGTGGCCGGAGGTCAGAAGGGCCACTAATCACCGGCACACCTGCCGCCTCCCGGGACGTTACGGCCAGATACACACGCTGACTCTGCGGCGCGAGTACATAGTGGACTATCTTACTTATCTTGCGCTATGTAACATGTACATATCGACTTTTTTCATGAAGAACAAACTCAAATGGTACAGGAAAAGAGGAAATGTACGAAATTTAAGCTTTTGATGATTTTTTTTAATGTTTGAATAATGACTTTGGAACTTAAAATTTGGACTTTAAAATGTTAAAATGTAGGTTGATTCCAGGAATCCATTTCGCTTCGAATAAAATTCGAAGTCATATTTTCGACACGGTTTTCGTTTGTTTCATCATTACGATTAATAATTGAAAGATATGAACAGATTTTAACGCGTAATATTTTGAACCATAATCATTTAGCGGCAGTTTTGTCAAAATCACGTCAATCCGCTTTGAACCTCTTCAACGCTAGGTACCTCTAATACAAAATAATATGTATATAAAGTAGTTACTCACACGCCAATTTTTTTATTAAGTAACGAAGTTTAACCTCATACGAATGCACAGAAGCATTATAATAAATAGCAGTATATCGTCACAGCAAATTTATGCTTCACTTTATGAGTAAGTCGACGGAGCTCCGCTCTATTCCGTCCGGTTATGGTGCTTAGCGTTTTGGCGCCATTTTATCTAATCTAATCTAATCTAAAATTACGTTGTTCGCGTGAAAAAAAGCGGGGTCTTCGCCCTTCTATAAAAAATAACTTACCACCTGATAATGCATTTTACTTAGTTAGATACTTTATTGATAAACAAATAAAATAAAAATAGAATACAAATGAAATATTTTTTTTTTATCTTTATCTCTAAACAGTCTTTGACACATTGTGAAATTTAATTGTTATGGTCTGTATATTTTTGACTTTTTATAATTTATTTAAATCCTAAATCCTGTAATTTTATGCTTTAACGGACTTTTATGTTTTTATTATATTTACTATTACAATTACCGCTGTAATTTAATGTACTATTGTGAACTAAATTTTATATCTTTGAATTTTTAACCAACACATTTACAAACAAACCCCCTGCACACTATGTTAGGGTAAGGCTAGCAACTAAAAGGGTATGATTATTATTCACGTCTAAGTCAGTATTTAAAGGGTTATCCCGAGGGTGGGGAATAAATATCATAATGCTTAAGGGCGGTAAAGGCCACGTTAACGTACGAGTACGCTTCGTATGCGACGAGGCTTTTGAGATTCTCTCAGTTTTTAAATTTGGCTAAACGGTCGGACTTTTCATCAATTCAAGTAGTTTTTTTTAAAACACTGTTTTTTATGCGATTGTGTTACTATTTTGGAAAAAAGAGTCATTAGTTTAAAATAATGATTCGCTTTATGATTTAATCGACATTTACGCAATGAATGCAGAATTTCTTATGTATTAACTCCAGCCTGCTTAGATATTTTTCATTACATAGTAAATAGCTTCCTAGTAAACAAAATAATATGAGATTTTTGGGTTGCCTCATTTAATTATTAAAAATAAAAACATTTTATGACAGCTAGAATGGTTTAAATACTGACTACCTTAGTCCACAAAATTAAAAAAAACTACAATAGATATGCCATTGACAGATTACTTGTCAATGGCGACGTTCCGAATCGCGTCAACTCGCACTCAGCGATTACAGTGCTGACGACCCAGTCCGACCGTTCAGAGCGCTATAAAGGTGATTCGGAAATCAGTGATGGGCAAAGGGAAGATGTATTTTATTAAACTGATCCAACTTTTATAAAATGTTTTTTATGCTGACGTTGCAAGTTTAAGTCCTTCCCGTGCCTAATGTTTTTTTTTATTTTATTAAATTTATTTTAGTACTCAATTCATTCATAACGTTACGTGGCATAGTAGTTTGCCTTTTAGGTACATATCGAGTCAGACATTTGAAGGGTTAAATTCGGGTGAGTTCGAGTCTTTGTTAAAACCGTCAAGTTGAAGACTTGAATGCTGCGTACCTATGTAAACATGGCTTGAACCGTTTTGCCCTTAAGATAAAATATTATGAGAGTTTTTCTTTCAATTTTCACCGTCTAGTGACTCTGAAGGTTTTTCTTACCAAAGTTAGAGGGTACTATTGTAAATCCTTTATTCTGGGCTATATTAATGTTAGATAACTTATGTATATTCGTTAAAGATTTTACAGTAGTTTATAGGGTTCCGTACCTCAAAAGGAAACGGACAGCGAGACAGACGGACAACAAAGTATCTCTTAGAGCTGTATAATAAACTTCAAAATCAACGCAATCAAAATAACACGGTAAACTGACCGCAAACTATCAATGTATGGGAACAAAACAACAGTTTACCAATGGCAAAGTTATCTTTGCTCTTAAAATAAGTTCATCTTAATTTCGTTTAAGCAATGCTCGGTGCTTTTTAAGTTTAGACTGACTTGCAGCCGGTTATTTTAAAGCCTCGCTAAAGGCACAAATAGCATAGTCTCATGTTCAAGAAACACCAATAATATTATTGCTCGTTGCCTTTAATTACAGAAAGCCTTTAGGCAATATTAAGATGGAAATATAGTAAGATAAGAGCGTTGGTGACTTAGTGGCTGGTGAAATCGAGTTGTGAAATACCAAGTTCGATCCACAGCGCTCGCTATGTACCAATGAGTTTTTGTAACTTAAGTAAGTTCAGTAGTAGCCGACGCTTTTACGGCGAGGGCAGACATCGTGGGAAAACCTGCTGGGTATGCGTAGGCCAAGTATGGTATCGTGGTTAAAGCGTATCTCGAATTAAGAAACGGAAAAAAATCTATAAGAATAATTATAATGATTAAGACGGAAACAGACTGGGTTATTACTTTATTATAAAACCCAACGAGTCTCTAAAACACAGAGCCAAGTCCCATCAAAATCTCTAACCGGCCGACTGTTTTTCTTTTAATAACTAACCCTTATTAAAATTCCCGGCTCGTCTAAAAGCCACTTGTAGCCTTAAACTTCACCTCTCACCGAATCCTGAACCCATTATCGAGCGTTTTTGCCAGTGTCTCGAACGACCCAGTGGGCTGTTTGCTCAGCCGGGCCCCGCAAGCTAGCGGCGAGATTATGCAGGGCCACGCTGTAATTGATTGTCCGCCCGTCTGTGGGCTTACGCTGTTCGGGACATGGGTTTTGAAGATGATTTCAATTTAATGCCGAGTTTGACAGGGTTTTGGATGAGTTACTTTGTACTGTGCATACAACGGTTATAGGGCGATTAGTGTAGACTATGCGGGGTCTGCTTTAGATAAACTAACTTACGTTTCGTTGGGAACTTGGGATTTATTTAGGTGCTTTTTCTGAATATTTTGGTTCTTTATCTTGTAATGATTCCTGTTTGAGAATTATACTTAACTAGTCAGGCGCTGGCTTCGCACAGTTACATTGAGGAGGTAATGTATAGCCGACCAAGAAATTGCTTGACCACTTTCCGACCGTATTACAAAGTGATAAGGTTCCAAATTGGTCAAGCAATTACTTGGCTGACTTTACATAAATACCTTTGGTAAAAAATCTCCAGGTGACAGCGAAAATCGTATTAAGTTTAGAAAGAGTAAGCGGCCGAAGGTATGAAGACAGACAAGGGCAGATAACAAATTCTTTTTATGCAATGTAAGGAAAATAAGTATTTAATGTAATAATGTAAATAATATAAAGATAAGGCTGAAACAAAATAAAATGTATTAAGTACCTTACTAAAATCGGCTTAAAATCGGAATAGAATCTGTGCTAGGATGTTTTTACTTGAATATAAAATATCTAGTGTACAGTGGCTTTAGAATATTATACCGAAGCGTTTGAGGTGTATTAAATACACATTTTGGTAAATAGAATTAAAACTATTGCTAACACTAACTTAACCTAAAAAAAAAACCCCACTCCGCATCGCACCTGGCTCAAACGCGCCCATCACGCTTGCCGCGTTGCCCCGCTGTATAGCCAGCGAGATTTGCTGAACCAGGTACGACCCGGAGCGAGGGTCGCAACCTCTGTCCCGCAACCGACGACCTATCTCCCAGACCAACGATTTCGCCTCCACACCCCAGGAGCCGGCCGTCTCAACCGCAACAGGCACGAAGTCGTACGTTGGTTCCAAAGCTGAGTATTTAAGATGCTTGGATTGCGCTGCACTCTCAGCTGCGGACCCAGCAACCCTAGAGGTGTGACCTAAGTGTGATGGTGCAAAGGTACTCACACAAGTTGCATCCCACAGGAGACAACGCCCTCTCCGCCAAGGAACCAACGTCAACCCATCGGGCCTCTTGCCGTCACTACGACTTAATCCCGGTGGTTCCAAAGCACAAGGTACATTGGCAGAAACCATTGCTCTGTGAATCAGACCATTAATTGAATGGTGCCTTGAGAACCGCCCAGCGGATCTTTGGCAACTAAGACCATGGTGGCCATCTTCTTCTACCATCGCCCCACACACGCAACGGTGTTGCTCGCACACTTTGCATCCCAGCCTCAGAGCAACGGCTATCCGGAGACAATCGTTGTCCAACAAAGTGCCAAGGTTAGGCGACGGTAGAGCCTGGAGCCATGCTCCTGACTCGGGCCTAACTGAGGCCTTGAGCCGCGCCACATCGGATCCCAAAGCACCACCAACCAAACCCTCCACAACCTGCCTACAAAGAACCTCGTCCCACTGTCGCTGTCTAGCAAGATTGTCCGGCCGCTCATCACCCGTGCACAACGTCCCCCAAACCGCGAGAGCCTCCGATACAAATGGCACAGGGACCCCGTTGCCATCAATAGGTAGAATGCGAGCAACTAGATCCACCGTACCATGAGCCGAAGCCAAAAACGCGACGAGGCCGACATCCTGCACCCGGCGTACCCCCAGACCACCGTGCCGGACAGGAAGAGCTGCCTGACACCATTGGGAATCATTCAACTGAACATTAATAATGTTCTCCAATGCAAGTTTAAGTGTGTCGTCCACTCTTTTCACGTCATCCTTAAATAACCAAGTCGGGGAGGTTCTTAACATATATATCATTCGAGGCATCGCAAAGCAATGCCTCAAAAGACATAGCGAGACATGCGCCGACAACTGCATGAGATGCTTCTGGGCCGTAACCAGGGCCTGCCTCTTGGCTTCCAGGGCAGAAGCGACTCCCTCTGGAAAAATGGGAGCGCCAAGCAGGGTCACCGCAGCCTTATCCAAAATCCTTATGCCCGGAACCAAGGATTGAAATGCCCCCAAAGTTTCCCCGTTCACTGCACCACAAGCATAAAGCTCGCATTTGCCAGGGTTAACCTCAAGACCTATCTCTCTCAAGGCCGGTAGAAGCTTTTTTAAATCACTCAAAACCACCTCCGGCTGGCCTCCTATTGTACCATCATCCAGATACCACACGTTCAAAGGCGAAGCCAAGTCAGAGATGATTTTATGTATCGCCAGGCAAAACACCAAAGGCCCCAAAGGATCACCCTGCTGAGCACCAACCTGCGAGGACACGGAGCTGCCGCTAAAGTACAGATGACTAGCCTTGTGATAACATTGATGGAGAAAGGGATAAAGAGTTGGCACTTTGTCCACCACCTCTCTCAAGATAGTATCCCTCTCAACACTGTTAAAAGCGTTCCTTATGTCAACCTTAACAATAACAGCACCAATACTCCCGCCAGCGAACGCGAAAGATCGCGTGGCATGTATGGCCGCCTCACACCCCTGAGCAGTACCAAATCCCACTTGTTTTGGTTGGAGGTACTCCGCCATCGCGTCCCGCACCGATCGACAGCACAATTTTGCAGCTAACCGCCGAAACGTACACCCCACCGCGATTGGCCGAATTCCCCCATCGCTCTTTGACAAGGCACACAGGGAAGCCCCATACAGAAACGGGCAGACTTCAGGATTGAGTAAACCCTTCAACAGAAAATTACACAACTCCGTGACTGAGCCCAGCAGACGGGATCCATTATCACCCGCCGAAACCGACGTCAGCTCCCTGAGGTGCTGCGGGCGCAACCCATCAAGCCCCGACGCTGACCCATTGTAGAATGACCCTAAAGCCTCCGCTACCTCCGCCGGACTCACCGACACAAATGAGTTGCACCCATTTGGCTCCTGTGGAAATGTCAGAGGCCTAGAGGGTGAGGGGTGCTTTTCCCTTAACAACCTCAGTGTATTTTCATTTGATGGCGCCAGCGAAGAGTCTGACACAAGGAGACGAACGGCTCCCCGCAAATCCCCGTCGTGTACCTTGGCCTCAATAGAGCGATATATTGTCCCCGGTTTCAGGGTTCTTCTTTCCCCTGGGCACAATGCTGCAGAATTGTTAATATTATCTTTCACTTTAGAGGTCAGTGACTTACGTTCACCACTATCCGGTACTCTGAGCGCCGTGTAAGAAAAGGATAGCAAGCTGTACCAGTCCTCAACGCTGTTCGTTCGCAAACAACCTTCTATTATCGAGGAGAGTTTTCCAGCAGCGAGACTCCTCGCACCCTTGGGTATATGCTTCAAAACTCCAACTCTAGACTTGAGCAAAGGCAAATCACTGAGATCAGTGGAGCTCGACACGGATTGCGATGCATCCCTAGGGCTAAGACTGACCGCTATCTGCGGAGGAGCACTCAATCGCTGGTCCGCTAGGACACCCAATCCCGCCACGTCCTTGTGAACACGTCCAATGTGGACATTGAGTCCTCGAGGCGCAACATATAGCTTTGGGGAGCCCGGACAATAGGGACAGGTTACTCTAGAAGGACTACTCATTCTATATCCCTAGCAACCATGATTGAATAACAGTGATTTACAATAATAATTATAATGTCAACAAAAATCATTAAAATCAGATTAAACGGCAACGGAAACTAATACAATCAACTTAAAATACAATTCTGAAATCCATAATTATTTAAATAAATCATAAGTAACTAGGCTTTGTGAAAAAAAGGGCAAATAAGTTTAACATTACTATACAATTAAAATATAAACAAACAGAATATTCGGTCCGTTATAAATAATAAAAATAATTTGAATAATATTAAATAAAATAGCAATCTAAATTAATTGACAGAAAACAATACATAAAACACAATTAAAAGGCATTATCAACTTACAATACAGCTATACATTCAAAATTAAAATAAAATAAATTATTATTGTTATTAGTCAGTCATTGCAAAAAAAAATAATTTAAATGTCATGTAAAATTGTCATATCAAATTGAAAGGAACAAAAGAGTAAACTATACTAAAAAAATAACAACACCGAATGTTAGGTAACCGTAAATAGTCATTCTGCATCCTTGTAGTTCACCCGCGGTCGCGGTCTACCCCCACACGCTCTGACGCAGCTGCGCAGTAACCGGCCGATTTGATGTCGGTTAGTCTGTGCCGGTCATGTGGGATGAGTCGGCACAGCGTTTAAAACGCTCGTTCACGTCCATCACTGCCGTGCAATTCGGCACGCGCTGTTCTGGCAACACTGAAACCACTGTCAGTACTGTCAGTGCTGTCCTATCAGCTGATCGGGAAATAGTTGTAAAGTCTTTACACCTTTTATTGATGTCCTATGCGACTTTATAACTAACAATAATATTTGTCTGTAAGTAGTTCGTTTCCCATTTACAGGTGGTGGTCACCAGCAGCGGTTCAGTGTTTTCGGATCTTATCGTAACCTTTTTTGGATCGTTTCTTGCCCTAAAAGTTTTTCCCTCCCCTAATTGCCTTGCTGCTTTCACTGAGTTGACTCACAGGCAGAATTTTTGACAACCGGCCAACACCTACACTTACGATACTCTTTGGCCAACCAACATCCACTCAACTGACATTGGCACAAGGCCCACGGCCGCCATAATAGAGAAGAAGAAGAAGAAGAAATAGTTGTAATGACCCGTTATGATTGCAGTTATTTTAAGTTATTATTCAAAATACACTGTAACGGCACGAATATGATGTCTTCACCACCAAAGATATCCTGAATCTTCGCCCAATGCACAGCAGCGGGATGTTTTGCACTTAATGATCAGAAGTAAGTTTCACCGTTGATGTTTACAACACAAGCACTCCTTTATAAACGAACTTATTTTAATATCGTGATTTAAAATAATACAGAGCTATTGTTTTAGATGTGTCCTTGGCCAGGGTTGCCAGTTATATTTCAATATAGATCAATTTTGGTAAATTAAATTATTTATTATTGAATTGACAACTAATGTAAAAGTCAGAGTTCAAAAGATCGCGTCTGCGTGACAGCTTAAGATGGTGGCCAGTATACGACAAGGTGTTAAAAAATAAGTGAACACGTCTCTATTGCCAATGACATTATTGCAAATTCATATATTTTGAGCACTTTAACCACTTCGATATAATTTAGTCGAGTAAACTATTTATGATTTCCGAATTTTGATTACAAATATCACCCTTACCAAGCAACACAAAACATTACCTAATGCGCCAATCTATCCTCGCACGCTGCATCCACTGCTGCTAATGAGCGTGATAAATGTGTGCAGGCGCACGTTGAAGCAGCGATCTATAGCGGCCATTGCGGGAACGACCGGCGCTCGGTAATGGCGCGATATGTCCGAGTTAGGGCATTGGCGGTTGTTTTTCTTGGTTGTAATTTTGTTGATTACTCTGACAATCGAAGAGTTGGATGGAAGCCAACGAATGTATACATTGAATACATTTTATCTATGTAGACATACGTACGTACGTACGTTTTATGTACGTTTTGCGGGTGGTAGGACCTTGTGCAAGGCCCGTCCGGATCGCTACCACCATCTTGCTCGCTAATCCTGCCGCTAAGCAGCAGTGCTTGCACTGTTGTGTTCCGGCATGGAGAGCAAGACAGCCGGTGTAATTACTGGCACAAGAGGTATTCCATCTTAGCCCTCTGGGTTGGCAACGTATCTGCACTTTCTTTGTTGTTGCAGGTGTCTATAGGCGGTAGTGATCACTTACCATCAAGTGACCCACTTGCTTGTTTTCCTTCTTATGTTGTATAAAAAAAAACTCTTAGGTTACGAAAACAAGATCTAGCACATATTTTTCTAAACGAAATTCTTTGTAAGTAACATGGCTTTCAAATTCCATCTTTTAACACTTTGCCCGCTCCAATTTGATTGCGACTGTACTCCATTTATATTTGCTAGGCCCTGCCATCTATCAGGCTCTCTTATAAACCTTAAATTATAACTAAAGTATGGTACAGATTTACGGAGTTCAAATAAATAAATATACATTTTAATTTTTTACAGGTTTCAACTTCAACGGAATTGTAAAAACTGTACTAGGTACTATATTTGCTGAAAAGTCCTGAAACAGTATTTTAAAATATCGTATTTGTTCTCCTACAGTAACTCGTAAATGCAATTGAGAACAGTCTGACAGCAATTTATGAGCTCCGCCTAGTTTCATTCATTGAATAAAAGCGTGAATAGCGCTAATTGCATAAAACTATCTCGCTATTTGTAGTTTTAGAGCTTTTAAATTTATCCCATTTAGAATTTAGATTTAGCACTTGTGTGGTACTTGGTATCAAGTTTAGTTTTTCTAAGTTTATCTCTATGTGCGAGTGGTCGGACCTTGTGCAAGGTCCGTCTGGATCACTACCACCATCTTGCTCGCTAATCCTGCCGCAAAGCAGCAGTGCTTGCACTGTTGTGTTCCGGCGTGGAGAGCAAGACAGCCGGTGCAATTACTGGCACAAGGGGTATTCCATCTTAGCCCTCTGGGTTGGCAATGCATCTGCAATATCTTTGACATTACGGGTATCTATAGGTGGTGGTGATCACTTACCATCAGGTGACCCACTTGCTCGTTTGGCTTCCCATGTTGTATAAAAAAAATGTGCGTCACTATCTTGTGACACTAGTTTGACAGAGACGCAGGGATAACTTAAACCTGGGCCGGTCATGTAAGGGCCACAGTAGCTGTATAGAGATAACCTTTATACAGCTTTTATAGCACATCTGTGCTGCTTGGATAACACTAAAATGATAGACACAATGACAATACCAAAAAAAAAACTTGGTCATCTGGCAGATTACGAAACACGCAACATTGATTTAAATGACTCCATCAGTCATGTGAATTTTTCAATGTACTCTGCTTTATTTTTTTAATATAAAATAGGGAGTCCAACGAGCTAGCGGGTCACCTGATGGTTATAAGTATGTGATCACCCATAGACGTCAATAGACATCCGCTGCACCAAGGAGACTGTAGATGCGTTGCCAACCCAGAGGGCTAAGATGAACCTCTTGTGTCAGTAATTGTACCGGGTGACTTGCTCTCCACGCCGAAACACAACAGTGCAAGCACTGCTGCTTAGCGGCAGGATTAGCAAGCAAGATGGTGGTAGCTATCCAAACGGACCTTGCACAAAGAACCGGCGAAGTAGCAGCAACGTTGCGGAGTCCCAAGGCTCAAGGTTTGTTAGGTCTTAAGGGACCCAATTTGGGCATATCAAAACTCTCATAACTGTCAATCCGTCAGCATTAACGTTACGGCACTCATCCGGCAGCCGGGTCTCGCCGGATGGTCCGGATAACTGGGGGAGCTCATTCGGGTTCATTTCCGAGTATGCCCCGACAATTGTTCTCGACCATTGCCGAGATTTTGCCTAGATTAAAACAAGCAGGTGAGAAATTCAAATAAACGCTTAAAAAAGAGACCCTTGATACATTAGCGGTCACAGTGAACAAAGATCTACTGGATAATAAAGTTTTAAATTTATGAATTATTAAAACTTTAACACACAAACTTCTGCTAGCAACTTTTTTTAGTTAGGACTTTGACATTTGGGACAGTGAATTAGTCGCGTTTCACACATTTTTGACACATTTGCTGTCGTGGCTGTTTTATTCTGGGTGTGTTTTTATGAAAACTAACATATGTATTTAATAGTTTTGGTATACACAGGAGTTAACTACAAGTTAAAGGGATTAGTTAGCTTACAGCTTGATTACAGCTTGACATTTCCTTTATTTTTGGCAATTTATGTACACGTATAACACTTGCATAAATAATCTCGGTCATGCGGCCATGACAGTTACAACTTCAACCGCAAAACGCAATTGCAAGTTCAAGAATACTGAGGTTACAAGAAAGAAATAAGAAAGACTGATTAACAAAAGAGATTTTTTAAGTTATGAAAACTCGTGTAATTTCGGTCAAACGAACGATTCCAGTGCTTATGCTCTTTAGAGTTTAAATTCACGTTTTACATATTCTTTGAGCTTAACTTCAGCGGTAATTGAGCCAAGTGCCCCCACTGTTCTGCTCTGCGTGCGGCTCAAGTTACGCAGTTTGTTTGAAAAGCTCGGCCGCAAGCTTTTTAAAAATAAACGCTTCTAAATTTGGAATTTTGCGGTTCCGAGCTTTCGTATTAATATTTAACTCGGCCTCATCCGTGTTGGGTGCTGCTTTAAAATAAATTGGAGCTTACAATGGAGCTTTGTTAGCGAGCTTTTGTGTATTAATGTGTTGTTTGTTTATTTTACAAGTGAAAATTAGTAAAAAAGAATGTACAGGGTGATTTTAATTCAGTTGGCTGTACTTTTTTACACAACCAACGCCAAAAGGTCGAGTGTCATGTTTTTGGAGTGTATGTTTCTACGTATTTCGATTTATCTGGCTCGACAAGTTTTAATAATTATGTAAGGGATCGTTATTATTTGTCTTCATTTTGGGTGTGACATACAGTATGTATACACAATATTAATATAGCATTTGTGAGTCAAATAAACCGGCCAAGTGCAAGTCAGACTTACACACAAAAGGTTTCGAACCACCGTGCAATATACACCACTACCAAATATGTCGAAATTTATACAGCTACTCAACAAAAGATGGCGTTTGTAATTAAATACAGAAACTGCGAAAAAAACACATTTCTTGTATGAGTTTAAAATTACAGTGGAAACCGTATCAAAATTAATTGCATGATTGAGACGGAGCAGGCTGCCCAATAAATAAAGAATAAGTTCGCCATTGTACATGTTACTTATTTTCTTGTAAACTGTTATTTTTTACTATTATTACATGCAATAAAGAGTTTACATTACATATAAGGAGGGAGCGTCTAGTCTATGTTTTTGATACAATAAACTTAATGAGTTAACTAATAGCCGGTGTAATTACTGGCACAAGACGTATTCCATCTTAGCCCTCTGGGTTGGCAACGCATCTGCACTCTCTTTGTTGTTGCAGGTGTCTATAGGCGGTGGTGATCACTTACCATCAGGTGACCCACTTACTTGTTTGCCGTCCCATGTTGTATAATAAAAAATAAATAAAAATAATAAATTACTATGAAAGCAAAGACAGCGCCTCTTGCGGCGCGTAGGTATTTGCAAAAAAAATTAGAAGTTTTTTTTTTGACAAAAAACTTATACTATAAGGGCTCAGATAGGAACAGATAACAACTTTGTTTTATACACATCTACACTAATATAATAAAGAGGTAAACTTTGTTTGTTTGTATGTATGTAGGGGGTAATCTCTGGAACTACTGAACCGATTTTAAAAATTCTTTCACCAATAGAAAGCTACACTATCCCTGGCGGACATAGGCTACTAATTTCACGGGAACGAACGCGTCCGCTAGTACTGTATAAAGATTGAGATAAAAATAAAGACAGTGGAGATAACGAAAAAGATAAAGCTGTACATGCACTGATATCAGATAAACGAAGGTTTCCCAACGAACATTCGAGCAAGAAATTGCTTAACCACTTTTCGGTCGTATTACGACGAGATAAGGTTGAAGTGGCTATGCCATTACTCGGTCGACTGTACCTTGTTATTAGTTCTCCCGATCTCCACACGGAGGGTTACGTGTCAAAGTTATTCACTTAATAAATCAACTTACAATTTAATTCCCTCACTTCACTAATCACGATCAAAACTAATTAAATCCGAGCCAACCCATATGTCATGTCTGCAAAGCACTTAAAATTAAACTTCCACCGCACACAAACATCAACCTTGTTTACTTTACACTTAAGTCCAAATTCAAACAGCCACAAACACAGCTCCGACGATCCTGTGGTACGCTGATTTAGATTTTATTTCAATGCAGTTTAGATTTATTTAGCTTCATCACTTGGTAAGAGGATTTTGATGGATCTGAAGGGAAGTTTGAATCGTTTTGGGAAATCGTTTCATTTAGGAGTATTTGTTTTATCCGTACTGATTATCTCTTATTGGTTAGATAATGGATAAAATTAGGGTTTCGACGGCTGATCAAATTGAGATAAATAAGGAAATTTGTTACATGTAAATAATAAATTTGATCACCCTGTATATAACTAAACTAGGGCTCCGCCCTGGCTGCACACTGGTACAGTCAAGGAAATTGAAACACGTCCCACCATTGAACCTAGTCGAAGAGACATACGCATGACATTTGTATGACATAGCCTGGCGTTTAACGCGTCGCGTCATTGCGATAGGGTTTAAAGGTGGTACGTGAATATATTTCCCCTACTGTTCATTCGTTTTTGATTGGCCCGCGGCGGGCTAAAGTTGAGTGCTCCAAACTCAAAAATCAACCCGCAGAGCCCTTAAAACAGTGATTCCCAAAGTGGTCCAGGTGGACCCCTAGGGGTCCACGGGAGACTTGCTGGGGGTAGAAATGTAGCAGCAGGGGGTCCAACGAAACTAGTACAATTTGAAAGTGGTCCACGAGAAAAATAAGTTTGGGAACTGCTGCCTTAAAATAAGGTTTCTGTCACAAAAAACGTCTCGCACGCGTTAGCGTTGACTTTTAAATTGCTACACCAAGAAGACTGCAGATGCGTTGCCAACCCAGAGAGTGAGTTTTCCCAAAGAAAAAATATCAAAAATGTAATAACCGTAAAGACGAAACACATTGAAAAATTCGCAGGTTATGGCAGCGGTAATGTGGCGGAAACTGGAATGCGCAAGGCACGGAATGCTGATGTTGCAGGTTCGAACCCTGCCATTACCCTAATTTTTCTTTGTGTTGTCATTCATTATATAGTATTTTAAATTTAATTTGAATGTTAAAAAAAATACAAAAAGAAAAATTGAAAAAAAAATTAAAAATAAATAATTTCGGTTACAATAATTTACTGCTACCCCAGAATCAAATGGTGTGAATTGTCCAAAAATGTTTATTGATTTATTTAATTTCTGGACCAACATTATAGGTGACCGCAAACGTTAGAATTAGTTACAAAGCTGCACTGAACCCTAAACCTAATAGTAATTATGGGCCTTAATTGGCCGGCTTTATGCTACATGACAAACACGTCACTCTAATTGCCCTTCGGCTAACGATTTGGTTACGGTTGCATAATGCCATTATAGTAATATGTGGTCACAGTGAAGGGCCAATCTAAATAGGAATTAGCTTTGTAATGTAACTGAAACTAATTCCCTATATCCCTAATTTTACGAGTTAAATTGGCAATGTAAGAATCTATAAGACAATTTCTAGTGATATGCCTAAGATACAGGATACACCTTTAGGGTTTCGGACCCAAAGATTCAAACGGGACTGTATTACTTAGACTCCGTTGTCCGTCCATCCGTCACCAGGCTGTATTTCAAGAACTGTGACGGATGGAAAGTTGAAATTTTCACAGATGATGTATTCCTATTGCCGCTATAACGACAAATACTAAAAACAGAATAAGTAAAATAAATATTTAAGGGGGCTCCTATAACAACAAAGGTCATTTTTACGCCGTTTTATAGATAATACTTAGGGACCTTCAAGAAACGAGCCTATTCCTTTCTTAAAGGCCGGCAACGCGCTTGCGATTCTCTTGATATTGCAGGTGTCTATGGGCGGCGGTGATTGCTTACCATCACGTGACCCGTTTGCTCGTTTGCCCCCTATACTATAAAAAAAAACATGTTATACGAAATCCTTAGTGCGCGAGTCTGACTTGCACTTGTTATCCTAGTTTAGGTATTTAATTAGAAACTTGCAATATTTCTAATTATAGTCGTGAGCGCAGGCGCATGAGTATAATAAACAAAAAACCTCCAGTAGAAAAATCCTAAATGGCAGTTAAAATCATATCAAAATCTGTTGTGTGGTTTATAAGAATTAAGCGGCCGAAGATAATATATAATATATGAGGGCATACATAAGCGAAAAGCGACTTTCTTTTATACTATCAGTGATATTATAATGCATGGATGTACAGTGTCATACTAAATGACACCAGAAAAACGGCCCGACATGAGGACACAGGTTGACGATAATAATGTCACAAATGCCAATTATTAGTTTACCATTTATAGTAATTTTTTACAACATAATAGTATTAACAGGAGCGCCGTCGGTCCGACAAACTGACAGCGCGAGCGATTGTCCATTTGTTGTACTTTTGTTCTACTTTTGATGCGGTCATAATTTAAACGCTGACTAGAAGTCCATTACTAATAGGTTAGTGTATACTATGTACTAAAAAGAAAAGTAAAATACGGTAAGGTCTGTTTTTTTTAAAGAATAGACAAATGTAATTAAAAGTATTCTTCTAAGTTTCTTCGGTTCCTGAATTAACTGACGAAATAGCTAACATTTAGCACCAACTTCTGCTAAAACTAGTATCATATCACAATCGCCCCCACAATCGTTTACATAAAGACTTCAATAGTCAAAGGGCAAACCGCATTTGGTGGTGGTCTTTACGCGTCTACGGAACCACTCCTGTGTACGCGTAAAGTTCTCTCAGACCTACAATAGGCATGCCTTTTGACTATTGTTAAATCACCTATATGTGTTGAAATAAATTGTCATTTGTTAAGCGATCGTAGCCGCCCGTACCCTTCGCGAGAACTACGACCAGCAAAAATAAAAGTCATTAAAAAAAAAAGTATCAACTCCGCGTACAGCTTCTGCTCTTGCCTGAAGTCCATTGTAGACCTATATTTCAACAAATACTGAAGGAACGGTAATGAACAACGGTGAAAAAGGAATGGATAGCGATGTTGTTTTATACTATGTAAAGATGAATCTTTCAGAGCAAGGTCAGTCCACAATATAATCACATATAAGTGACACGTCGAGACCCGGCGGCCAACAAACACCATTATACAGCCCAAACTAATAATTACTGAGTGTCGCCCGACCCGTCTTGATTTACTGCCCATTAGCAATAGGGTTGGCACTTGCAAGTTTCCTTAAATATTTCAAGAATAACTAGCCACCCGCTCCGGCTTTATTCGTGTACAAAAAAGATGTACTGTATATAAAAAAAATCTGTAAAAAAATCTGTCGTTGCCTGGTTTAAAAGTAGTAAGCGGCCGCAGATACGTTTGTTTTTAAACAGAAAAGCAAGCGAGCAAGTGGGTCACCTGATGTTAAGTGATCACCACCTCCTATAGACCCACTGGAATCCAGAGGGCTTTTGTGCCAGTAATTTTACCAGCTGTCTTGCTCTCCACGCCGGAACACAACAGTGCAAACACTGCTGCTTACCGACCGGATCGAAGAGCAAAATGGTGATAGCGAACCGGACCGACCTTGCACAAGGTCTTACCACCCACAAACCTTAAAGTTGCAACGAGCGGGTCCATTAGACAAGGAAAACGGTTTTCTATGAAGATGTTACAAACAAATCTACTTTTTTTAAAAGTTGGTTGGAGTATTTTTAGCCAACTGGTAATCAAAGCGGTGTCAACTTGAGTCGTAAACGTATTAGTGGCATCCAGTGGTCCGCGCTGTAATTGAGGTGGCAGGCTCGACACCTTATTACTGTCCTGTCGTAGCCTTGCTATCCGACATGACGCAAACACATTCAAAGATGTATGTGGAATTAATGTTGAAGTTTACCAACTCAATAGCTTCCAAGCGAATGCCCAAAGAAATATATAAATAATAGTTTGAAAATTATACGCCTTTAAATCTTTGTTTCATTGCATTGTGAAGCTATAAAGAAAGATATTATAAATATATCAATCATAGTTAAAATAATGTACTAAAACTTAATTAACCTTTCAAAGTATTTTGGCAACCCTACGTTCGCCTTCCGCTGAACTGAGAGATTAGGTCGTGGGTTCAATCCGGGTCTAAAAGATACAATCTACTATTAAATGACTTTTAAAGAACCTCTGTAGAAATTATATTGCTGTTCAGCCACCAACACTACCACAAGTGGGGAAGGGTTGGGATGGTAAACAAAAAGTTTTAAAAAGCCGCAGGTAATGCAGTAATTATTTGTCTCTTTATAAGGTCACAGTTGTGCTGACCCGCTATCTGCGACGGGTAGCGACCTGTCGCCCGCGACGTCTGTATGCTGTATTCGTGAATGTTCGGGGCCGGTCGTTCTTGCCTGCCGCGTGCTACTTCCACCCACCACCCGCGCAGAACGACCAGCCGCGAGCATTCACAGACGGCACGAGCACCGGGCCGCTACCCGCCGCGGGTGGCGGTTCAGAACGAGCGTGGCCTTAAATATCGAAAATTAACATGTTATTGTAAGCAATTTTTTTCATGAAATAGGAAGGCAAACAAGCAAGAGGGTCACCTGATGGTAAGTGATCACCACCGCCTATGGACACCTGCAACACCAAGAAGATTGCAGATGCGTTGCCAACCCAGAGGGCTAAGATGGAATACCTCTTGTGCCAGTAATTGTACCGGCTCTCTTGCTCTCCACGCTGGAACACAACAGTGCAAGCACTGCTGTTTAGCAATAAAAATATGGTACGGGTCACAATTTACATTTCGAGAGACAGAATATAAACTAATGGCAGGGGGGTTCCACTCCGCACTGTAGGTACATTCGGCCGCCTTGCCTATGGCATAGGCAAATCGCAGTAGGCTATCGGCTTGCCGCGCGCTCGCTCGCTCGCCCCCGTCGTGTCAGTGTAATTGAAAACGAATGCCGCAACCCTAGTGTGTCGCCGGGAGTAGCGAGGGGAAGGCGGGCGCGGGCGGCGCGTTCCTTTTGACTCGCGCCGCCTGGCGCATGGTGTATGAAGCAATACGAACTTTTTGAGCGTGTGAATAAAGGTGGACTTCGTTTCATCGCGGTCGTAAAAGATAAGTTTTTGTTCGTCATTTATTCTGTGCTAATGGTGTTCATAATCGTACGGTAACAACCTCTCAAATTACACCAAGTTTTGTTTTACAGAGTAGCAGGGTAATTTGTTCCAATTTGTTGATATGAACCCCTGTTATGATGTTTGAAAAGTTTTTAAGTGTCCCTTTCAAGTGAATAGCTCTTAAAGCCCTAATTAGTATCAATGTTAAGAGCCACAGACAATAAAAAAAATGTCTAAAGCATCAAAATTATCGCTAATTAACAAGGAAAGAAATACTTTTCTTTTGCGTTCGCAAACTTTGAAATTATATCTCGATGTTGATCTAAGCTTCCAAAACAGATTCAGAGTACTTAATTAAACGTCTAGTCGGATTGAGATTGTAATTTGAGATGTATTAAACTTAATACATTAAGGTACATAGGTACCTAATTCTCTCAGTAAAGGTCACGGGGTAAAAGTCAGACTTATTAAATATCGTTCAGAAACTTGTACATCAAAACAAATCATCAAACCTTGTTGTTTGTTCGTAAAACTCGCGCGGCTAAACAGAAGTAATACCCTCCACTTCAGACTACTCGTAACCACGGCCGTTGAAACGTGGCCGAAATGTCGAGGTAAATTATCAATGTATATTTATCGCGTTAAAGTCCGTATAACGTTATAAATATTTGTACAGTCAAGGAATTTAATTTCCAACCCACCTAAGGTTCAATAGCATATAGCAAACTGTCACCATAAGAGCTATAGAGCAAGACGTTAGTTTGACATATCGACCTTAATGCATTGCGAATTTCAGACGACATTTTAACGAAATGGGTAGGGAATTAAATTCCTTGACTGTACATCAAAACAAAAGTACTCAAAGGTCGAGTTCTCTAAATACCTTCGACCTACTTTCCACTGTTGGGCATATCTCTGTTTATGAAAGACACTGGATTATACGTACAATTTACTGAAGGGAATAACTCTCTTAATAAGAGTCATTCGATTGCTTCAGAGACGTGTAAAGATTGCTTGCTGTTCAGTTCTTTTAGTGGAAAACTTACTTATTACAAATTTCATAATTCTACTCGCATTTAGTTCTCCCATTAAACTTAGAGTCATAGTTTTAAACCGAATTCAAGTTCGGGTTTCATATTATACTTAGATATACCGGATTGGATTAACTCATGATTCTCTGCTTAGCAATGGCTGGTCAAATGACAGAACACTAAAATTAGAAAAGTCGTATTCTACTGTGATTTGAATAACCCATCGATATAAGAAGACAACAGACCTGCTTACTTGTTCGGATTGTTACAAGCCTAGCAGCACCACTTTGCGACGTGGTGAAGCAGGTGAAGAGGGGTTCTCAATATTTAGCCATTGGTTCAAATTTGAATCTTATCATCTACACTAATATAATAAAGAGGAAAACTTTGTTTGTTTGTTTTTTTGTTAGTTTGTTTGTATGTAGGGGGTAATCTCTGGAACTACTGAACCGATTTCAAAAATTCTTTCACAGATAGAAAGCTAAACTATTCCTGACGGACATAGGCTACTAATTTTACGTGAATGAAGTCGCGCGCGTCCGCTAGTAAGTGAATAAAGTGCTTCTAAGTTTTCTAACTAGTCGGCGAAACCCTACTCTAACTTGTTCTTGTGCTCCATAGGTAAAAACGTCCAGCTGTCTCTAACAGAACCTCTGCAAAGTAACGCCTTAAAAACCCACTCATAACCTCCATGGGTCAAGCTGTCTCTATCATAGCCCTCCACAAAGTAACGCCAAAAAAAACCACTCATGTGCTCTATGAGTCAAACTATGCAGCTGTCTCTAACAGCACCTCTTCGAAATAACGCCA
The DNA here is from genome assembly GCA_963691745.1 of Ditula angustiorana. NCBI lineage: Eukaryota > Metazoa > Arthropoda > Insecta > Lepidoptera > Tortricidae > Ditula > Ditula angustiorana. The sequence continues at coordinate 284,824 of OY829497.1, read as the reverse complement.
TAAACCACTACTATAGTATGAGTAAAATTCTCCAGCTGTTTCTGACATGGACTTCTGCAAGGTACCGCCTTAAAAACCTTCTAAACATTTTCAAGGACTAACGTGTGTTTGCTTCACAAAGCTAAACCCCAATAAGTAAGCCATCGAGGCTGTATTTTTCAGGCTGAAAGGCTCAAAGGAGATTAAATTCTCTTTACCGGCCATTGCTCAAATGCGTCGTATCTAAATCAATACATTGAGATATTTACACTTCACGACATTTAATTTTGTTTATTTTAGTGTAGACATAAAAAAACCACAGACATTTGCATCTCTTTCAAATGTGAGATAATATATTATGTCAAACGAGACTACTCTGTTAGCTTTACATTTAGAATAACTTTAATATTTTATTTATTGCAAATAAAATGTTCACAGACAGCGTAAATTGTTTCTCGAATAATACGAGTACACTTAACTAACGATGTTTTGATTGCCCAGTGCACCAAGCACTAAACTTCTCAGTACGAGTTAACTCGCTACGTAATTTAGTGCCTCTCTTTCTAACTAGCACAGTAAGAGAGAGACGCATTGCGTTACGTAGCGAGTTACCGCGTATCGAAAAGATTCGCGCTAGGTGCAAACCAATATTCAAACGCGCGTTTTTGCCCGTGGTCGTGTCGTATCCGTCCCTTTGCATACAAATGTCTCGCAAGCTTTATATTTGTGGTGTATCAGGCTTTGTACAAATACAGCGTTTTGATGAAATTCTTGTTCCTGCACGAGTGGAACAGATTAGTTGTTACTCTCATATTTTGTTCATCAGAGCTTTGTGGTATTTTGTTTGCTTTTACGGAAATGGAAGATTCGATAATTCCCATTAAAAGCCTTGCGGTTTAACAATCGCGAAATACTCTGATTAGGACAAAGACAATTGTTTCTATTGTTACCTTTGCACTATTTCACATTGCCTGTTACCGATCTTAAAAAAGTACAGTACAGTTTTTGTATTATGTAATCTTTACTTGTTAGTGTAAGTTTCGTGACGCATTGGTTTTACTGCAATGTCATGTAAACGTTTTTATCAATAAAAAAAAGAACACCAGTAACCCAGAAATATAGTGACATAAAGAGTGTAGTAGAGCCTCACTGTAGCCAGTTCCTGGCAGCAGTACAAATGGGCCAGTTCGACCCGGGGTAGTACCACACTCTCACAGAATACTATCGTGGAGTAAAAGCTTGCTACTGCGTGGATGGTGTCCCTAGGTCCAAGTAAGACACATGACGGTAACTAGTTCTCATAATTACTTATTATGAGATAAATCAAATGCTCGTTTGCCTCCTTTTTACAGAATACTCTTTAAAGATTTTTGACCCGAAGTTGGTTATACTGCTACAATCAAACCATGTAACTTTTTGCAACTATGGATTTTATTTATTTATATTTAGTGTTACTATAGTTCTTTTGCATATTAGTGACCTTTATTATAAGCTTACCTATCTACTATCTTTTGGATCTGTGAGCTATGATAATGCTAACAATAGTGTCACCAATGTCGTAAGATTCAACAAAATCGGCCCACGTATTGGTCTCTAGATAGCCACAAAGGAACAAACATACAAACATATATAGGCTGATAAACACATTACCTTCCTTTGCGTCGCGCAGACGGGTACAAACAGTTTAAAACAAATGAGATCATAAAAGCTCATACTGCTATTTCAAGTATGTATCTCGGAAGTACAGTCAAGGAAAGCCAAACAAGTACCACTGTAGAACCTAGTCAAAGAGACATACACATGACATTTGAATGACATAGCGTGGCCTTTAACGCGTCGCGTCATTGCGATGTGGTTCTATAGTGGTATGTGAATATATTTCTCGTACTGTACATTGAAAAGCTTATTATACCCTGTTCTGATTCCCATTGGGGTAAGCTGAGATAAAGAAACAAGAATAACGCTTTATTTCTTTCTCTACTTAGAGTCACTATAGACGGACTGAATTTAAACTGCCAGCCAGCTGCTAAATTGCAGTTCGGATGCAGTTTTAATGCGGTTGACATAACTGCATCAAAATTGCAAACGTACTGTGCAGTCAGCGTACAGTTCCCACAACTGAAGCTATGAAAACTTAGCGCCAACTGCAAGCTGCCTGCAGAGTTCATTTGCAGTTCCGATGCAGTAATGCAAACTGCTTAAAAACTGCATTCAAACTTTAATTTTGTAGCTTGCAAGCGTTTCTACTTCAGCGTGCATTCCCCAGTGCACCCATCGGTATAGGTAAAGCAACTATTAACGACCAACCAATTACAACCTTGTCAATTGCTTGTATCTCTAACGTTAGCAAACAGGTTAATTGTCTCTTCCTAATTACAGCTCGTTTGGCCCCGTTGCACAGCACAACTTTATTCTTTACCGCTAAGGCTCTCCATTAAACTGGCAAACAGTATCGGAAACCGATCGCCGCAAGCCGCCACAGCATACTAATGTGTGTTCTGACTGCCTTCTAAACTGCGGTCTGCGACTCTTAACGCTTTGCGGTTTTGTACGCTGTGGTTCGTATGGAGCTTGAACACTGAAGATGGATTTGGATGATATATCGGTTTTTGAATTTATGGTAATAGTTGCTTTGAGTTTCTATTCAAAGTTGTTCAGTCGAAGCTGTGAAGTTTTATGTATTTACCGACGTTTCTTGCGTTTCTTTCACTCGATCTCGTTTAAAATTTGTTTTAAAATCATATTATTAAAACTAAATAAGCATAAAATCTAAACTGTAAGCTACAATGCAATACAATATGCTTTATTGAATACTATATTAACAATACAAATTAACTAAATAAGATTTAAAATTAGGCTACCCTTAACGCAAAGAAATAATCATTAACTAGACCAGAAATAACATTTAATTAATGAAAAAAAATATTAGTTATGTCCGTAATTAGTACCTACGATGTTTATAGAGATATACACAGAGATACCAAAAAACTAACTCAAAAATCTGCTCTTTTCATACGGAAATCAAAAATACCATATTCTTTCCGTTGCCGTTGCTATGAAGATACTTAATATATTTACGTGCAGAAAACACCCATATACATCATAAATGAAAACGAAAATGAAAAATGAAAATAAAAAAATAATTTTGCAAGTAGGCCATATAAATAAAATAAATAAATAAAGTTTTATTTTCAGGCAGTACACCCATATTACAGTAAAAGTAAAAAAGACAGTTTTCAGATTAAAAGAGATTAAAACTAATTAAAAGGTTAAAATTAAAATTAATATAATTGAAACACTAGGCTCTTTTACATGTCTGAATCTACTAGCGCTTCGGAAAATGAAAGAATCTGCTGAGAAGAAACGCCGCAAGAAACTCAGCAGTTTATCTTTTTTTCTTCTTCTCTTATTAATGATACTTCTGAATGAATCTATTAATTTTTATGTTAAGTTTCAAATGAAACACTTTTTAGGGGTGAAAAACTCATCTAAGGGTGAATTTACGCAAAGTCCTATTTAGAGCCAATTGTCGTGCAGAATCTCCACTATAACCTAATCTCCCACGTATCAGGACAAATCCACCACGTAACACTAAAGTTGGCTTTTTTGCCCACCACCCCCCTCCCCCAACCCCTGTCCCCCCACTCGGATCCCCGGGCACTTTGTCAAGCAGTCTGGATCGTCGTTTCCGCCTTGGTTTAATTTGATATGTCTTGTTGTTCAGATTTTTATTTTATTTGGTGAAATATTGTGGCGTGAAACGGTTGGAAGTTGTGTGGCGAAGTTTCTTTTGCGATGTTTTTTTCGTGAGTTTTGACGAGTATCAGTAAGTGGTTCCATTCACTTCAAGGAAGAAGAAGGTTAGGTTTGATTTTGGCAAAAGTTTCGAACCCTTTGAAATTGTTTGGATTCTAAGTCAGCCATCTTGGACAAATCAGCAGTTTTATAGTCTTCTTTCGCTACTTATGGTCAGGAAACTTATCCAATTTTCTCAAATCCCTTCAAAATATTTCGTTTAAATATTAATTAATAGATTCAGGCGTTACTTTGCGGAGATCTAAATCAACAAACTGGAACAAATTACCTTGCTACTCCACGGAACTACTTTCGAAGAGTTGCAAGGTACTTTGTTCCAGTGTGCTGTCATTTTTTAACATTATCTGTAATATCTGTAATACGAGATGATTCTGTGATAACCACCAAAATTGGCCCCGTTTTAAACAATAGTCGCGTTAAACTAGCTTTATAAGCTCCGTGTTAATATTTCGCCGAAACTTCTACCGCTGACCTACTTCGAGCTTTTGTAGCGTACGCTGACACAACGAGCTTTGGGGCATGTGTATTTATATTAACTGTGGCAAAAGTTTGAAGACTTAACAATAGAAAGGTCTCTCTGGGGTGTGAGAATGTCTGCTCGCTGTAACGTATCGTATGACCGTAAAGGGAACGTGTTGGGTATAAAAAGACGAACCCGTGACTGAAGAGTCAAGGGGACGTTCTTTGGTACAAAAAAATAAAAAGTAAGAAGACAATTTACACCAATTGACCTAGTCCTAAACCAAGCCAAGTTTGTATTATACAACGAATACACATACTTATACTGATAAATACCTACACAGACTTAAATACAAATGACATCCCAGACTCAGGTAAAAATGTCCATATTTATTATAAAAGCATTTTCCCCGCACGATAATCGAACCCGGAACCTCAAGCTTCGTAGTCAGGGTCCCTTACCACTGGGCTATTCGGTCATCAAATTAAGGTCAAACGTGCATCCAAGTCCAAGCCATGTGTTCCGCGTTAAACTCGATCAAGACCTAAAATCAGATTGGCTAGCACACAAGCTACTAGCACGTAGCTTCTGTACTAACACTAAAAACAACAACTGACTTGCTTGAGCACGTGCCTGTGGCTAGCTCAGAATCATGCCGCCAGTGATTTCCAGTTTTTTTCATATATTTTCGTTTCATTACATCACTTTAGTAGCTTACGTGCTGGTAGCTTGTACGCTAACCAACCTTATTTTAGCTCTCGATTGTGTTTATTTGTGGATAATAATGGAGTGGTTTTGTGTTGTGATTTGTACCAAAACCGCTGACATGCGACTAGACACCGCCGACAAGGGGACAATACAAACATATGAGCATTTGCTCAAATGCATCGGCTACACATAGCAGGAAAAGCATCAGCTGAAATCATATTTAAATGCGCCCTTTTACTATAAGGGGTGGACAATAAACACATAAATCTCATAAGTTGCCACTTGACGGAGCGACAAAGTTGGCGAGGGCGCGACACCGACTAATAAAAACTGAAAGTTTCAGCTCTCGAGTGCTCGCTACAACGCTCCAGTTGATACACATGGGGGAAGCTTGAGAACTTTTTAAGTTTGGAGTTGGGAAAACTGAATATTTTAAATTGTGCTGCTGATTGAAGGGCTTTTTGTTTTTGCACTAAAAAATAATGGTGTTAAAAGTTTAAATGATAAAAATGCGAGGGCAATACGAAGAAAATTTTAGTCATCTGGCAAGATTCAAATCTGCATCTTCACCGTATTGTGCCTTGCTCTTTACAATTGTGCTAGTTAATTGTGTGTCTGTTATGCCATAGAGTCCAAAGAGGCTGGTAATTTAGCTATACTTGAACAGTAACGTAATTTTAATTCCTTAGATATTTCACCTTTTTTAGCTAGGTCGTATTTTTTTAATTCACTAATAGCAGGTCCTAATATTCAATCATCATTCAATTCAAGGCGTTTTTTATTCACATATTTTAACTGACAAACCTACGATTTTAAACTACATTAAACTTCAAGAAGAAAGAAGGAAGAGGGGAAATCTTTAAGGAATCTCTTCTGGAAGAGATCCCTTAAAGGGGTAAGTACGCCTTTGTACATCACTGTATCTCTTTTTGTAATTTATATTTTTTGTACAATAAGGTATTTACATAGGTACATACATACATACTTCATGAAAATTGACGAGTCGGTGCGTTTTCTAACCTTTAATTTGACCCAAATTCTCCTAATATTCCTACCTTTACAGTCAGCTCTCCTTCCCCAAACGAAACCATTTAAAAGCCATCTCTTCTGTAATTCCGGAGACTTCGAAAACCGCGCACGTAGCGAATAAAAAACTATCGCCACTTAACTCTGGTTCAAACCAATGCGACAGTAATTCTCCAGCGTTATCACCATTGCTCATTATCATTACCGCTCACTAAATAATTGATGAAATACCTAAACGTCTACAACGAATTTCTGCTAAAACTAGTATCAACTCTGAAGAAATAGTAATAAGCAACGGTGAAAACACTAGAGAGTTACCGGCGAATTCAAAAAGGTGTCGCTCTTATGTCTTATGTGTTTTTTTTGTCATTGTGTAGTTAAGTTTCTTTTGTTATTGTCCTTTTATTGTCATGTTTTTTTAATCGTATTTTTCTGTATGTGTTTTAACAATATAGGTGCCTTGGTCCCTTGTACTGTAAGCCGATATTGTGGTTATAAAATAAATAATAAATAAAATGTCATCATATCTTCGGATAACTTCCACCAGTCGGCGTAATCCTAGATGTAGCAAATACCCTTGCCTATGTTGTGTGTATTGGAAAACATATAATATGGTATACTTAAAAGCGATTCTAAATGAAGCAAATTCAGATGCCCGTGCTTTGTGTATTGGAAAATATAGATGACATACTTAAAGGCGACATCCATGACTGGAATACAAACATTCTTATTCAAAATAAAAAATATGTCAGCTTCTAAGAATTCGACTCTGTAACCTCATATACTTTACAAAACTAGTTCAAAAGTTTATTCAACTAACGCAGTCGTATCTGCTTTTACGGGGTTTGAGTTCAAAAGTACCACACATTGCTTGAGGTAAGCAAAAACTGGGTCTCTGTCTATTCTTATAAGAACTGTTTTATGGTTGTCTCTACGGCTTTAGGGTTTACTGTCGCTGGGAAGTACTTAATGCTGCCTTATTCGCTAATAGGTAGAAGAATGACACGCTTATAATTATTTGAATTTTTATTGGATATTCTTGTTAAACTTTACCAAAGACACTTTCGTGCCATTTAAGTTCATGATGATGCCTCGTATAAAAGCGAGTACACGCAGATCATGCAGATAGAAGTGATTTCAAAAGTGGCTAAGCTTAATACTTTTTCGACTATACATGGCGACACTTAACTATTTAAATATGTGAGTGTCTTATTTTTGAAGAATATTTTATCCACACTTATATTCTACGATTTATTTATCACTAGGGGCCCGCCTCGGCATCGCACGGGTACATAAAAATCTTCCTTAAAAAACTTCTCAATTACAGTAAAAATCTTATCAAAATCTGTTGCGTTGTTTATGAAAATGAAAATGAAAATTTTATTTTGCAAGTAGGCCATATAGGCTCTTTTACATGTCTGAATCTAGTAGCGCTTCGGAAAATGGAAGATACTACTGAGAAGAAACGCCGCAAGAAAGTCGGCAGTTTTTTTTTTCTTCTCTTTAGAAGGAGTAAGTGGCCGAACACATCAGGAAATTCAAGAACGGATAGTGACTTGGTTGATAATGTGTAAAGATGAAGATTATGCCGTATTTCTATACTCATAATAGAAACGCGGTAATATTCAGATAGAATAGAGGTTTATACAAATTTATGTTAAGGCGTTTAACGCACATGATTTAGTTAAGGCCCTTGTTATCGCGTTTTTGCGTGCCGGTCGCCATTCGCCGAGTACCAGTTAGTAATTGTTAACAAGCGTTATATTTCACGATCCCTATCTTATTTATTAGTCCGTTCTTTTACTAATACCTGAAATGTTGTACAAACAGTTAAAACGCTTTCGAATTTATAGCATTGTAATAAATTTAAATGGTAATGACAACACAAAAAAAAAACTAATTTTTCTTTGTGTTGTCATTACAATTTTAATTTAATAATTTGAATGTTAAAAACATTTAAAATAAAAATCGAAAGAAATTTCGGTTACAAAATTTAATAACACAAAGAAAAAGTAGGGTAGTGGCAGAACTCGAACCTGCAATATCAGCGTTCCGTGCGTTTATATCATTCAGTTTTTTTATGCAGCCATAAGGGTTGTTTATAGAATCTCTTTGCATATTGAACAATCCTCTCTTTTCTTGGCAGTTGGGTAAAAAGTCCATATCTAACCCCCGACTGCAATGCAAGCAAAGGTGTCTTATTATAAGTTCATAACCTCAGTTTGTGCGTTTATCTATGGCGTTATATATATTTAATGTCTAATGTATGTTTATTCGTTGCCTAGTCCCTATAGTACAAGCTTTGCTTAGCTTGGGACTATTTTAATTGGTGTGAATTGTCCCAAGATATATTAATTTGTTTTAGCTTCACATTGATTCTGTTTTTTCTTTTTTAGCTGTTGTTAGCCGAGCGTGCGGGTCACCTAATGGAAAGTGTTCACTAAATGAATGAATTAATGTTCTTATCTAAATTGTCCTTGATACTCCACGGTTTCGTGGATTACCATTATTTGTTCCAGTTTATTCATATGGACCTTCGCAATATAACGCCTGAATCTATAAATTATTTGAAATGATTACAGATGTGGTTGCTGAGTACAGTGCACCCAGCACGAATCTTCGAGACACGCGTTAAGAGGAGTGTAAACCCAGCCCGAAAAAGCGCTCCCCATACAAACGGCGATAACGTTTTCACCCTATAAACCTTAACCTATGGCAATGATTTTTTGGTATGTTGTCGTTATGTCTAGGAACTAGGTTTGTATGTTTTGATTTAAAAAAATATTCATCATAGATTTGACAATATTTGCATTTTAGAAGCTTCATACAAAACAAAAAACGTCAATATTTTTGAAACTATTAAGAATATTTAAAAAATCAAAACATAAAAACCTAATTTTAGGGCATAATGACAGCATACCAAAAAATCATGGCAATAGGTTAAGGTTTAGGGGGTGGAAAACGTTATCGCCGTTTGTATGAGAGCGCTGGGTTCATTCTCATCTTAACTAGCTAAGTAACTCAATGCGTCTCGTTCTAACTAGCCCATTAGAAGAGAGACGCACTGAGTTACGTAGCGAGTTAACGCGTATTGAGAAGATTCGTGCTAGGTGCACCGTTCTGTCCAATCACAGACGAACGAACAGTCTATAAAATTCCATGAGCCAGACGCGACAAGTGCTTTCCAATTGCCATCATTTTACCTACACGAGTCCGTAACTAAATTGAACTTTCTAGAAAATAACAATTCCTAGTCTCAATAGTTGGCCACGAGGGACAAATTTAGTTAGTTTAGTTGCTTTTTCGAGTAATTAAAAGCGTTTGAGGGACACGTTTTCAACTTGGTCGAATAAATTGGCAACATGTTTAAAACAATTTTATGTTGATGATATCATTTTGTAGCAGTATTATTTTCAAGTGAAAGACTTGTTGCTTACAAATATATGCACAAGACACGATGCATGGACCAGAAACTGTCACACTGAGTTACGGTACATGGCCGCAACTCATGTGCGCAAACGTAAGAAGCAGACGCTTTTATGTATGACACTTAACCAAATATGTGAATATTTTTCAACAATACAGCATGTCCGGGTTCGAAGGAGAACCGCTGCGGTTTAAACCCACAAATGCCGTGTTGGGTTGCGGCCATGTACCGTAACTCAGTGTGACAACACTACGTACGTGTGTGTACGCCATTCGTTCAAATAGCGACCGGTCGTACTGTTAGATCCCCATGATGCCTCGTACAGAGGCGAAACGCATGTCGATCGTGTGGTTTAGTGTTTAGTTGTGGTGATGTGTAGTTGAGTCTGTGTGATATATGTTGTTTCGTGTGGAAGCGGAGGAGGGTGGGTTTTTGCATGAACACACAGACGCAGCCATAGACACAGACACACAGGCACAGACGTAGCTAACTTGCACGATCACGGCACTGGTTTCGCGGAGTAGCAAGGTAATTTGTTCCAGTTTGATCAGTGTGACAATGTTTCTGTTCCGCACAGCATGTCTAGTGAACATTATAAATAGGGGTCTTTATTATGTATTTGTATTCTATCTTTTTAAGTCTCGTAGTATCTGCTACGGCGTAGGCTTTCGTAGCAGTTCTACAGCGACCGCTACGTAGAGTTATTAATTAAACTAAATCAAACAAATCCTTGACTCAAAATTCCATTCCATGTAAAATAAGATAATATTTATTGTTAGAACAAATGCATATAAAGTTGGAGTGTTTAATAAAGTGCGAAAAGAGATTATCAAGGCCGGCAGCGCGTTTGTTGTCCTTCTAGTGTTACAAATGTCCCATAGGCTGAGGTACACTTTGCATCAAGTGAATCGCTTTCTTGTCTGTCGCTATTTTAATATAAAGTATACCTTAATTATAAGCCTCATGCCGTTTTGCAAAAAGTTCAATTTTGGGTGAAGTTAAAGAGAGGCGTAGAATGACAAGGGTATAGCTGGGCCACAGTCAAGTGGACCAATAAATACGGCGCATCAAAACAAGATCAGGCTCAGTTAAGCTGATTGAGCGCGCTGACGAACAAACAATCGCTTACACTGCGGGACAAATTAAATGGATTCAAATATAAAAAATATTTATTTACCCGTCAATGGAGCTCTAATTTTGTAGTTAACTACGATGGTTTAGTCATAAGATAGAATACGTTTCAATGTGTGTCGGGGAAAAACCGAATTTGGAAATGAGAACGAAAAAAACATTTTATTTTGCAAGTAGGCTATGTAGCGCCTCTGGTACAGAATGCCAATAGGCAATAACTTCATTACTGTTTATATCGCGTATGTTGCAATGAATCTCATTCCCAACATTTCGTTTTACTATCAAACACATCTTAAATATAAATATTTCTTTTTTCATAAAACCTAACATAAAATCTAATAAGAAAGGTTGAAAGGATAAAATAATAAAAGATCTGTGTTTTTTTTTCTTTTACGTGTGTAAATATATAAACAGTGTTGGTTTTTGTTGTTATATACCCTAAAAATAAAAATAAAATATACAGCAACATCGCCAAAAATGCAAATGTTAATTTACTTAAACAAAAAAATAGGGCCTTTTTTGCTTTAAAAAAAATGTATTTATATTGTATCGGATTTAGCACAGTTGGTAGAATAGTCGAAGCTAGTTTCATAACCAGTAGAAAATAATATAAATTTTAAAATGCGATCCACCGTTCGTATTAACAGGCGTTCGGATATATTTTATTCAGCATTCAATACCGCCTAGCTTCGCTTAACTCTCTTCCGCATAAATAATAATATATCGTTGCTTCTTATTTTTACTTTAACCTTCTTTACTTCTAGTTTATTTACTTTTTTACCACCATCATTATATTTTGTAAATTCAGGTTTGAACTGTACAGTAATGAGTAATGAAGAACTAAAAAAACAAGACACATGACATTCAATTCAATTCAAATTTAATTCAAAAACTTTATTGCAGACCAGGGTCCATAGATTGTTAGTAATACAAAGGTCTTGTTTTCTAGGGGTTAGTAGCATAATAAATTAGATTACATTTAATAAATTAAATTAAAACATTTCATTATTCATAAAAATAGTCAAAAAAAAATCAATTAATTAAACAACACGTGTCAAAAAAGTGCGTGAGTGTGTGTATGTATGTGTTTGTGTAATAGGTAATGTGCTTGTAACTTCATCACTAAATTATTATTAAAACTGAATTTTCCATTCGTGATAGCTAGCTCCTGTTGTTTTAACAATTTGACAAACTTCGCCAATAAATAAATAATAATAATATGAACAAAATAATCTGCACTTATTTTGTCCTTAAGTGTACCCATTGTTTATACCTAGAGGAAGATGGGCAATAATGGACCAGGAGGAAAATGTGAAATTAATAGTGGGAATCAATGCGCCCCGGCCTCCCCTCGGGTAAACATTTTGTTATTCAACGAGTATTAAATTGAGGGCAATAAGAAAAAGAAGATTTACCTTCGAACGGAAACATGCCCTGTCCTAATAAAAAAATGATTCAATATTGTGTTTATTTTGAAAATGGGATATTAATTTGTTTACACTCCTAATAAGGCTTTAAGTGTTATTTTCGAGAATAATTTGAAGCTCATTATTATGTTTTATAAAGAGGGGGAAAACGGGAAGACAGGTCACTTGTTGGCGCCCATAGACACCTGTAATAATAGGATAATTGCCAGCGCGTTGCCGGCCCTTAAGAAAGAAAGAGGCTCGTTTATTTTCACACTCTTTTATCATTTTAATCGTTTAATTTTACACAAGCAATATTCATATAACTATCCGTTTATTTTCCTTTTTTTTTTCTCACACTTTATGTGAACTATTGTTATGATTGTGTATATTGCTCTGTAATCTTGTTTTGAAAAGAGAAGAAAAAAAAAGATAAACTGCTGAGTTTCTTGCGGCGTTTCTTCTCAGCAGATTCTTCCATTTTCCGAAGCGCTAGTAGATTCAGACATGTAAAAGAGCCTATAGGGCCTACTTGCAAAATAAATTTTTCATTTTCATTTTCATTTTCATTTGTTTGTAATCGTACTCTCGAAAAGGGATGTAACGATTTTGATGAAATTTACAATACAATACAAATATGCTATTGTATAATTGAATAATACATTAACAACTTCACAAAATCACAGATAAATCTTAAAAAACGGTGTTATTGCTTCAGAGCGATTTCTTTCAGACGACCTTTGAATAGGGATAAAAATTAAAACTAAGATGACAAAATGGCAATAGATAAATAAATATTTTTTACTTATTGAAAAATAACATTAAATTTAGATTGTCATAACAAATTTATAATAAGACCGTCAAAAAGGTAAACAAAATAATAAAATTAAAAATATTTAGAAATTTTAAGAAAATATCAAAATGTCACAATAAAAATATCAATATGGGGGTTTTGGGAGCGAGTTTTTTGTTCGTCTGGGGAAAAGTGGTTTTAAATATGTTTTGAACAATGATTATATGTATTTATCTGAATAGATGCGGAATATGCTAATGAAAGTAAGGTAAACGCTCCAGTCTTTGACGAGTGTGAGGCATTGTTTGTACCAGTAGTTGACATCGTAGTATCTCGTTTTACCCGCATGTTCCCGTATCATCCCTTCAATCACTGGGTCACTGTCAATGACTGGTATCGTAAGCTTAATTATAATGTGAATTGACATTGCTCTGGGCAGGAGGAAAATTAAAAGAGAGTTAACTTTTTTGTTGCTTGTGTTGCTTTCTCTCAGTAGAATTCCATTTTCTGAAGCATTGTAGAATCAGCGCCGTTAAAATGTATTAGTTGTATGAACTTTTTTTTTAAAAGAGCCATGTTACTGAACTTTAAACACGACTTTGAACCGCCTAAGCACGTGCGGGATAGTTTCTTTTTTATTCGTTTTAATTGTTAAGCAGTCGTACCCCGTAGTTTTCACAAAAGTCTACATAGAAAACCAAAACATTAAATCGCTCAAAGGTTAACTGGAAGAGATCCCTTAAAGGGATAAGTTCGCCTTCGTACATCTGTTTTGCCCTGTTATCTGTTATTTTATATGTTTAGTACAATAAAGAATGATATATACATTAAAAAAAACTACTATGTTTTATGTATGGTAAAAAGTATAATACATATAAATTAGCTTAATTTTTTTTGTTTATGATTACACCATAGAAATAGTACAGCAGAGAAGGAGTATTAAAATTGAAAGCGATATTTTATTATCTGATCTCTTTATTTTAAATGGCAATACAATGTGTCAAAAAGAGATGACTACATACTCTAAACTCCTCTTCAATTGACACCCTGTACACCAATAGACAAAATGGTCACCTTTGGCTATGGTAATGTTTACATTAAGGTAAAATACTGTGCGTTTTTCTTATTAATTTGCAGGTTTTACTACCTTGACGCAAACAAAGGTGACCATTTTCACAGTTTTGGCTATGTACACTTGACAAGTACTGAGGCTATATCCATGCTTTAGTCCTTCATCCAAGGATTACACTTAGAATTGGGTGACACCGGGCAGAAGATGTCTCTCAAAAAGATCACTAGAGAGGTTTTTTCCGAACCGGTGGTACATGATATTCATAAGTGCTTCCTGTAAGCCTAAACTGACTGAAGATATTGACTTTGACTTTGAAGAAGATTTACAGTAAGATATAATAAAGAACTTTATTTGATACCATAAAATATTTCCTTCAGTTCCAATGAACCTTCTTAATACGAAGTTATTTCGAATACAATGAGAATCGATACAAAAATGATTATTTTCGGTAACAATCCGATTTCTCTTTAATCCCTTGTGACAACTGTGTACAGCAAACAGTCAAAAAAGGACCTAGTTGACACAAAACAGAGCACGTAATCCGACGACGAGTCGCACTGGCAATCCTTATAGTACACCAAACAAATGAGAACCGAGCTTAATGTTAAGAAATAGGGCTTGATTTTGATCGGCAGTTTGAGCTCGTTATCTACCCCATATTTTGGTTCTTTTATAAGTTAGAGCAACCCTAACGAAGATCTTTTGTGTTGTGCAAAGTTTTAATTAACTTTTAAGAGATCAAAATAAAAGTCATATTTTTTCAAAGATGAATTAGCAATGCCCGCTGCTGTTTTTATAAGGAAAAGTGTCCATAGACCTTGAAGCTTTTTTTTCTCGTTTTATTAAAACTGTGATAAAAAGCGGGGCAAGGTTACATAGAGAATTGTTATTATTTGAATTAACCGGTGTTATTGGCACAAAAGGTATTCCATCTTAGCCCTCTGGGTTGGCAACGCATCTGCAATCTCCTTGGTGTTGCGGGTGTCTATAGGTGGTGGTGATCACTTACCACCAATTGACAAACTTGCTCGTTAAATTGGTTTTGAATACTAAAATCTAAGTTATACGAGATGATTTTTATAAAACTGGAACAAATTAGGTATTTATTCCAGTATTCTTAACTTAATAATATTACTTATGTTTAATGGTGTCAGTGGAAAATAAGCACGCGGCTCGCCAGATGGTAAGTAATTACCGCCGCCAATGGACGCTAGCAACTTCAAAGGAATCACGCACCCATTTTTATCCTACAAGGTACCTTGTATTTTAATGCTCCATTTGAACATCGCCATGCTGTATATACACAGATACGACAGTGTTGCAAGCCAAGCTAAAAATTATAAAATATCTTTCGTATTGTATGTCTATGGCCAGCTTTTCTAGAGGTATACAAAACACACTAGCTTTGACATCGTTGCCAGTAAAAGTTGCCAAGTAACACCCTTGAGTAAATAATTGTCAACCTCAACACAATTCAAACCAAGCAACAATCCCACCACTCGCATTTAACCCGTCGATTGAATAGCCAACCTCACGTAGACAATTCACGATTAACTGTCGACCCCTGTCGGCCTCTGTCGGCCTCTGTCGGCCTCCGTCGGCCTCCGGTCGGTTGGTCGGCTGTCTCTGTCCCGGCAAAGAGCTTTGTTGACACTCGCGATCGTGCCTCGGCGATACAATGAGAGGTGCTCTTGAGGAACAATTGTGAGTGGTTAATATTTTCTTTAGCACTTGAGTGCTTTAAGTTAGATAAACAAAGTTTGAGGGCGATTTCAGGTTATCCGTTTTTTAGGGTTCTGTCAAAAGGAACCCTTAAAGGATTTCTTAGTTTCTCTGTCAAGCGCAAATAAGTCAAAGCCTAGGGTGCTTACCCATTGGCCTAGAATAAGGACACCTCTATTATAATAGGAAGGCGAAAGAGTAGGTCACCGTCTAGGGACATACACTCGCAACACCAAGGAGACTGCATATGCGTTGGCAACTCAGAGGGTTAGATGGAATACCTCCTGTGCCAGTAATATCACCGTCTGTCTTGCTTTCTACGCAACATAACTGTGAAAGCCTTGCTGCTTAGCGGTTGGATTAGCAAGCAAGGTGGTGGAAGCGATGGGTTGAGTCTGGTTGGTCTTACTTCTTACCATCTGGTTGGATTCGCAAACAGCACTAAGCCTGTATGGGTACCAAAACTGAACCCATGTCATTGTAACTGAAGACCTGTGTTTATCATTGGGACGTTAAATAAGGATAGAAGGAGACTATATGCTGGAGGGGGAAGACTACAGTTGTTCAAGAGTTGTTGAGGCTGCCTCGTTTCTGCAGCTCAGCAGGGATGTTTTCAAAAGCGCGCGCAAAACTGTTGTTATGCGACTATACGCAAGAGGTGTGCGGCCCTTGTGCGCAGAGTGCGGGGCAGGGTACTTATAATAATAATAATAAATATCTTTATTCAGACAACAAAGATGTCCACATTGTTAGTAAATCTTATTCCTATGTTAGTAATTAATTATAAGCGCAGATTTAATTCTCTGACTGAGCCTCCTTATTCTGGGGTTCTTAGAGATAGTGAGAGGGGTTCTTTTGACGACCAGATAGCCTAGTGGTTAGTGGCCCTGACTACAAAGCTTGAGGTTCAATTCCCGGGAGGGGCAAATGTTTGTATGATGAATACGAATGTTTGTACCCGAGTCGTGGATGTTATATGTATTTAAGTATATATAAGTATTTATATCCGTTGTCTAGTATCCAAAACACAAGCAGCTTTAGTTGCTTACTTTGGGACTAGGTCAATTGGTGTTAACTGTCCCAAGATAATTTTTTTTTTAGAGATACGCCTCACATTCGAGTTCTATCATAAAATGACAGATTTTGAAGGCATTTGACAACACTTTTTGGCATATCTCGAGTGTCGATTCATCTCTACTCACTTGAAATTGCCCTGCATTTGCCAACAGCGGCCTGTACAGCTAGCACGAATCTTCTCGATAGCCGTTAACTCGTTTCGTAACTCAGTGC
Organism: Ditula angustiorana; assembly: GCA_963691745.1. Lineage (NCBI taxonomy): Eukaryota > Metazoa > Arthropoda > Insecta > Lepidoptera > Tortricidae > Ditula > Ditula angustiorana. The sequence goes on along the minus strand of OY829497.1, from coordinate 267,994 downwards.
AACCCTCTTCTACTGGGTTGCTTTCAACGAGACGCACTGAGTTACGTAGCGAGTTAAAGCGTGGCGAGAAGATTCGTGCTAAGTTTTTTTTTATACAACATAGGAAGGCAAACAAGCAAGTGGGTCACCTGATGGTAAGTGTTCGCCACCGCCTATAGACACCTGCAACAACAAAGAGAGTGAAGATGCGTTGCCAACCCAGAGGGCTAAGATGGAATACCTCTTGTGCCTGTAATTACACCGGCTGTCTTGCTCTCCACGCCGGAACACAACAGTGCAAGCATTACTGCTTAGCGGCAGGATTAGCGAGCAGGTACATAAGTGCACTGAACATGCTTGGGTTAAATCTAGAACATTTTACTATTATCCTAGATTTAATTGTTATTATTATCTTTAACCTTATCTTACTTTACATACTATAATGTCGCTATCCTTTACTGTCTGTCCTAAATGCCGTTAAATATTTTTAGGAAAGGTTTTATATACATTCCATCCCGATTGTACCCATGAGAAGTCCCCGGGTTGCTAGTTTTTTTATACAATATAGGAAGGCAAACAAGCAAGAGGGTCACAAGATGGTAAGTGATCATCACAGTTATAATAAATTCTAAATTGGTGCATATTACTGCCCACTATCCCATAGCCGTCGGATATACAATACACCCCAAAGCTTTACAAGTTCTCTCAGATAAGTCAGTTTGCGCCGAGAGCTTACAACTTCAACATCTTATTGTAGGACTTTGTTCGATCTACCTTATTTAGGATTCCGTTTTTTCCATCGTAAAATTTACTTTCAAATACTTTATCTTACTTTAGAGTGACTTTAATTGTAAGGGGTAATTGATACTTAGCGAAGTGCTAAGTGCGAATTCCATTTGCTAATTGCACTTAACAGGAATGGTTTAAAATTTGCACTCGCTCTTATAAAAGTGTTAAATAACCTTAAAGGTGCCAGAAAAAGGTGAACTGTTCTTGGTCAACGGAAAGTACCCTTAAGATTTTGATTCCCTTGTGAGTGTACGAAATATGCGGCATAAACGGCCGTATCTTTTGATTGCGTTGACTTGGAAGTGTGATTTTTTCACAGCGCCAAAGGAATGTAGATTTGAGTATTTAATATTAATTTGAACTCGATACCGTACGCTTACCTGAAAAAAAGTGTCTTGACATAGAGACAGACAGACAGACAGACGGACAACGAAGAAATGTAAGTAAATATTTATTATCTACACACATATCATAATTGCTCAATAACGCGTTCAAAAACCATAGAAAATGACCAGCATTATTACAACCAATGTTATTATAAGAATTTTCTTGTCTGTGGTAGTAGGTAAATCTGTTATTTATTGGGTAGTATCTCTTAGTAGTCTGTGTTTATTGGTGATCACATTACCGATATCTCGTGACGTTATGAATTTAAATTTGGAACAGCTGTCAAAATTCAAGTTGGTCTCTATTCTAGTATCCACAGATATTAAAACAGTTATCGATACGAAACGTCAACTCAGTACATTTTTTTAATTTAAACGCACGATATTTATTTTGATCTCGAGTGACATGACAATAGGGACTTCATTCGTTTGACTATGGTTTAAAAAAAAAAAAAAAAAACGTTCGTCGTGGCGGATAGATCGAATGGCCGCCATGACTATGTTGTTGAGTTGACATGAGTTTGTTGGTTTTTTGCTGTTACGGTTTTTTGCAGTTATGATATGTGTGTAGATAAAGTAATGTATGCAACTGTAAATAATTAGGCCTTAAAACACTCGTGTGATCCTATTATGAAACTCGCTGGCGCTCGTTTCAGAAAACCACACTCGTGTTTTAAGGCCTCTCATTATATAGCAGTTACATAAAATACTATTAACCATAAGAAGAACAGTACATAATAAAGAAATACAGTATCGTGGATGCCAAAAACCAATGAGAAGAAGTACCAAAAGATAACGGTCTGTAACTTAACAAAGTAATACAGGAAAAGTATGTTGATATATTAATTAGTTAATTAATGAGCAGCTAAAAATAGCTACCCACAGACTAAACAGCTAAAAAATTAAATAAATGCTAAAATGCTATAAGGGTTCCTTTTTGCCTACCTACTTATAAACTTAACTTTGTTTTTTTTTCTTTGTGTTGGCATTACAATTTTAATTTACCTACTTATAATTAATAGTTTCAGAAGTTACTTAGCGGAGGTCCATATCAACAAACCGGGACAAATTACCTTCCTACTCCGCAAAACCAGTGCTGTGCACGTGCAAAATTTTTTCATGCAAAAACCCTCCTTCCCCCGCTTCCATACGAAACAATACATACATATCGCACGCTTAGTATTAAAGTGACTTAATTCTGAATTTGATATTTATATTTTTTTTATACAACATAGGAAGGCAAAAAAGCAAGTGGGTCACCTGATGGTAAGTGATCACCACCGCCTATAGACACCTGCAACAACAAAGAGAGTGCAGATGCGTTGCCAACCCAGAGGGCTAAGATGGAATACCTCTTGTGCCAGTAATTACACCGGCTGTCTTGCTCACAACACAACAGTGCAAGCACTGCTGCTTGGTGGCGGGATTAGCGAGCAAGATTGAATTGAATTGAATATTTTTCATGCAAAAACCCTCCTTCCTCCGATTCTATACAAAACAATACATATAAGATAAGATAAGATAAGATAATTTATTCATAAAAACTTTAAATTACATGAAAACATAATTAATACAGAAACTTACTTACAATCTATGTAACACATTTGCCTGAACTAGGAGATCCTGTGTTTCAGGCACATGTATCACATACATCCTTACATACTATTAGATTTAGTCCATTTCTAAACGACTCTCGTCACCAACTGGTCAACCCCCCAAGTACTTAGCAAATGTTGTTACAACTCGTGGCTTGTATCTAGTGGCACTTGAACCCCCCTTTCTTGCTTTTGTTCTCGAGTGGGGGTCAGGGAAAATTGGTGCTTGAGTTGCTAAAGTATTCTAAATTCAACCGGTACATTTTGACTATTTGTTTTAATGCCAAAGTGGTGCTCAGGATGTCGGGAAAGTTCTCTATTTTTTTAAGAAATTCTTTACTAAAATGGGAATTAAGTTAAGGGATCATTCGTAACGTATGTACAGTCAACCAATTTGATTCATAGACCAATGTAGAACTTTTTCTCAATTAACGTCATAATGATTTCTGAATAAATGTCATAATATCTCAGCAGTGACACATTGAGACAATGTTCTACAACGGCCTATGAACCAAATTGCTTGACTGTACAGTCAGCCTTATAAATAGCTAACCTTAAAAACCTTGTCGTACTAACGTATGAAATGTGTGTTGCTAGAATTTGTCACAACTTACATTTGCGGGTGGTAGGACCTTGTACAAGCTACCACCATCTTGCTCGTTAATCCTGCCGCTATGCAGCAGTGCTTGCACTGTTGTGTTCCGGCGTGGAGAGCAAGACAGCCGGTGCAATTACTGGCACAAGAGGTATTCCATCTTAGCCCTCTGGGTTGGCAACGCATCTGCAATCTCCTTGGTATTGCTGATGACTATAGGCGGTGGTAATTAACTTACGATATATAAATAAATAAATATCGCGAGACAGTTTACACCAATTGACCTAGTCCCAAACTAAGCAAAGCTTGTACTATGGGTACTAGACAACGGATAAACATACATATACATATAGATAAATACATACTTAAATACAAATAACATCCATGACTCAGGTACAAACATTCGTATTCGTCACACAAATATTTGCCCGTACCAGGATTTGAATCCGGGACCTCTTGCACAGTAGGCAGACACATGTGCCACTGTGCCATACAGGTCGTCAAATATAGCGATAGCGATAAGGCACTAAAATATTCAGCAGGTGTCTATGGGTGGCGGTGATTGCTTACCATCAGGTGACCCGTCTGTTCGTTTGCCCCATCTACTATATAAAATTAAAAGCTACTTCTGAGGCTAGCCAAACATCTGAACAGATATCCGAGGAAAATGTAAATGAACACTTCTTCACAGATTCCAAATCAGACTAACCCTTTTGAAAAGAAAAAGTAAATCCTTTTAAAGTCTATTCTAACTTTTTAGAATTCCCCACGCCCCACAGACTTCAAAGAACTTATATTTCACTTTGAGAACTTTTAGGGTAATAAAAGTTTAAACACATAGTAACAATCCTTACCTGAACCGTCTCAGAGCTATTTGCGAGTGTCTGGGGACATGAAGAGTGGTATTCGAACGGTTTAAGCTGAAATACACTTAATGGGTCAATTTTTTTTTATGAAATAGGAAGGCAAACAAGCAACTGGGTCACCTGATGATAAGTGATCACCAGATACGTTGCCAACCCAGAGGGATAAGATGGAGTACCTCTTGTGCCAGTAATTACACCGGCTGTCTTGCTCTCCACGCCGGAACACAACAATGCAAGAACTGCTGCTTTGCGGCAGAATTAGCGGGCAAGATGGTGGTAGCGATCCGGACGGACCTTGCACAAGGCCCTACTACTCGCAATTAAATTTTTTTAAAAACACTTATCTCCACCCACCCACTTGCTAGTTTGCCTTCCTATTTCATAAAAAAAAAAATTTGTAACTTTTATCACAAGGTATATAATACTATCTTTCACTAAATAAACTAGGTTATTATTTGTCCGTTACGTAAACTAAAATAATTTCTGAACTCACACTCAAAGAAGAGTTAAAATAATGATATTATTTATCTTAAAGGACTGGAACAGACCAGATCAAATACCTAAACGGGCCTTGTAAATCCTCTAGCGAGGGTCGGAGAGGAGAGCCCTCAGCGCCATTATTATGGTATTTTTTCTCTGAACGTACCTTTATTTTCCTACAAAATAACTTACAACAGCAAGACCACTTGGAAATAAACGCTGTGAACATCTTATTTTAGTTGCAGTGTTTCTTTTAGGATTGTTTGATTTGAGTTTCGACGACCGGGTCGCCTGCTGGTTAGTGACCCTGACTTTTGTAGTCAGAGCTTGAGGTTTCGGGTTCGATTTCCGGGAGGAACAAATGTCTGTATGATAAATACGAATGTTTGTACCCGAGTCTTGGATTTCATGTGTATTTAAGTACATAATTTATCTACATATTATATAAGTATGTATATCCGTTGTCCAGTACCCATAACATAAGCAGCTTTAATTGCTTACTTTGGGATTAGGTCAATTGATGTTAATTGTCCCAAAAATATTAATTTATTTATTTAGAGTGAGAGAGCGTTGACAGCCTAGTGGTTAGGAGTTGACTCGTGATCGTGAGATACCGTGGTCATCCCCAGCGGTCACCATATACCAATAAGTTTTTCTAATTATGCACATTATCTACTATAGTAACCAACGCTCTTTCGTTAGGAAAAATATTGTGAGGAAACTGCACATTCCTGTAAATAAATAACTGCTTCGAGAAAATGATGGTACGGCCGCGCCGCTTTTTTTTTACTCGACTTGACGCGGGCACTGCCGTGCCCCCAGATGTAAATGATCATGTTGGTTCGGGTGTGAATTAGTAGGATTCTCATTAAAACTTACCTGATTCAAAGTTTCGTGAGCGCATTTCCTTAAAGACTTTTGAATTACATGCTATTTAAAAAATCAAAGCGGGTTAATTTCAAGTGACTGATTTATTATTAGCTGTGTCCGGCCATAACTGAGGGTCTGAGAGGGAGGGCTAATAAAACGTTGTTTTTAGCGGTTCCGCCGTTTTCCCTTCTCGCTTTGATCTCACCTTTAGTGACATACGGTATTATGGGAGTAGAATGAAGTTTAAAGAACGCCAATTGATGTTTTATATCGCAAATGGCGTAAGGTAAACAAAAAGTATGTTGGTTTTGTATTGATGGCGGGATAGCCGAACGGTAAGTGTCTTTGACTACGAAGGTAGAGGTTGAGGGTTTGACTCCCACAAGAGGCAAATATTTGTATGATGACTATATATTTTTGTGTCTGAGTCGTGGATTTAAAATACGCATTTAAATGTACAGGTTTATTATAATTTCGTAAAAAACTTTCTCGTACGCTTAAGGCCTTGTCCGCGTGGAATAACAATTTTTAAAATCAGTTCAGTAGCTCTAGAATTTGCCCCCTTTAAACAAACAAACAAAAAAACAAAGTTTAACTCTTTATTACATTAGTGTAGATGTAGACAGTGTTGATTAGTGTACATTAGTGTAGGTTATTATTTATAGTATAGATTAGTATAATATTAGTGTAAATAGTGTATATTAGTGAAGATTAGTGTAGATAGCGTAAATTAGTGTTTAAAGTGTAGATTAGTGTAGATTGGCATGAAGTCTGGCACCAGTAAAAAGACTGAATAACTCGATTAACACAGAACACAATAAATAAGATAGGATGGCCTTTCGCCGTGATTTGTGTAGACGATGCGTTTGACCAAATCCTCATAATGTTTGTATAGCCGCTGTCACTGACAGGGACGACAGCGGTTTCGGTACAAATCACGACTGAAGGCCTCTTCAGCCTTAGGCGCCATTTACACTCAGTAAGTGTTTGCATGTTGAATAAAGATAGATTTGCCTTTGATTTGACTTTAACCTTACGTCTGAATACTAATGATGTTAGGATATTCCAATATTTGGATGTTTGTATGTTTGGATATTTGTTCCGGATTTAGATAAAATTTGGCAGACAGATAGATCATATCCTGTATTAAAACAAAAAAAACTTTTTATCCCATAAAAACCCTGTCAAACCCCGTCAAACGCATAAATAATCACGTGCATGCGAAGCCGTGGGGGGTCTTTTAATTTATGTCTTTCCTTCCGTATTCCGTTCTTTAAACTGTATCTCTAGTCACCCCTCCCGGGATCAGTGCAGCTAGCACGAATCTTCTCGACACGCGTTAACTCAGTGCGTCTCGTTCTAATCAGACCAGTACGAGAGAGACGCACTGAGTTACGTAGCGAGTTACCGCATGTCGAGAAGAATCGTGCTAGCTGCAACACAGTATTTAAATAAAGCAGTACGGAAACTAGGCCTATTTGTTGAGAAAGATACCTACTACGCTCCGGTGGAGCGTTAGGGTTGTCCTCTTAATTTTTGTAAAATCATAAAATTCCGGTTTCGAAGAACTCGAATTCCAGCAGCCATTACGACGCAATACTTTTGTGGCATCTTTAGGCTGCTTTTCCACCAGAGGTGTGCGAGGATGCGTAGCGAGGGATGTGTTTGTAAGAACCAATAGAATCGCTTCATTTACCTCGTTTCGGTCAGCACAGCTCTCTGAATGGAAACGGCTCATTGGTTCTTTACAAACACATCCCTCGCTACGCATCCTCGCACATCTCTGGTGGAAACGCAGCCTTAAAAAGATCGCGCACTGTCTCGGGCGCACGCAATAACGATAATCACAAAGCGCGTCCACTCGTCGCGACGCGGCAGCCGCGACTGACAGCACCGCGAAAACCGCGGCTGTGTTGAGCGTGCGTCGGTGTGAGTGCGCCGGTTTCGAACGTTTGTACGTAGTTTCCTTACTGCTTATGCTCGTAGTATATACTGTGGCTGCACAGTCTCGCGAGCTCTACGCAAGAAGCTTGAGTAAATAAGTAACGCCAAGCATCCGGTTCGAGCAATTTATATTGTATGAGGGCAAATTGAATTGCCACTTACATTAAACGCGCGTTATCCAAGTACGTGGATTATTTACTGAAGTTGAAGCTTTGATCGCCTATTTTCGAAGGAAAAGTGAAAAAATAAAGTCGAAATCGAGGTGTTCGTTTTTATTTAAGTCGGTCGGTATTAAAGCTTCACTTTAGCCTCTTTATTTAAGGCATCGCGTTGTGTCGCTCACTCGTGCTGGCATACCAGAGCAAGACGGCACTGGCACGTCATTGCTGTTGCAGTTGTCAGAGAAACAACTCCAATTTAGATCAATCGTATTGTGTTTTTAACATTAAACCACCGTGGGACTCGGACATACCAATAAAACGGATCACTCACGTATTTTTACGTCGAGAAATGCCCGACCAGTTGGTCATCGTCACGCCACCGCCGCGGGGGCTCATGATTAAGGACCACGGATTGGTCCGAAACATTTCGGGCATTTCTCGACTTAAAAATACGTGAGTGATCCGTTTTATTAATATACATATAATTGTATTGTGTCGCACAGACGCAGTTATTTTGCACGACCCCGGCACTGGTTTCGCGGAGTAGCAAGGTAATTTGTTCCAGTTTGTTCAGTTGTTTTGAATTGTTGTGGGGGTTATCGTAAGAAATATATTTTGTTAACTTTTAAATGAAAGTTACTTTTTAACCGACTCCGAGAAAGCGGGAGGTTTTATTTTTAAGATGTAAACGGATCACTAACGTATTTATCGCTTGACATGTTTCGGACCATCCGAGTTCCTTTCTCATGAGCCCCCGCTGTATAGAAGGAACTCAATTTTTTTAAACCTATTTTAATCTTGTAGTTCTCAAGAACAAGTCACTGTGTCATTCAGACAGACAGGCAGATGGACAGACGGATACTGCAAAAGTATAAGGATTTGGTTAGTTTTACTACGGAATCCTAAATCTCTTCTAGCATAAGGAACTTAAATAATTAATTATTATAAATAGCGCTCAATTAATTATTAATTAACCGCTAATGTTCGTGAAATCTTATAAATCCGCTTATAGGTTGGATTTTGGTAAAAAGTTGGGTGTTAAAAGTAGGACATCCGTTTATATTTAACTAGTGAATGCCCGCAACTTCGCTCGCATAGAATTAGTTGCCTATGTCCACCAGGGATAGTGTAGCTTTCTATTAGTGAAATAATTTTTGGAATCGGTTCAGTAGTTCCAGAGATTACCCCTACATTACAAACCAACAAATCAAAAACAAATTTTACTTCTTTATTATATTAATGTAGATTAGTGTAAATGAGGCTCATAATAACTTTACTAAATTAAAAACTGATTTGAAGATTTGAAGCTATTGAAAAAGTTATTTATTTATGCTTTCAGTATAATTAATTTGCTTTTATCTAAGCTTTATAACCACAGGACTCCTTAAGCACAGAATAAATAATAGTATTAACGTACAGAAACTTCGCGTTTGCGATCGCAATTAAACGAATTCCAACTTTAATGTCACGGACAAAAAGTTCTTATTATACACATTCGCCAGGCGGCTCGCGTCAAAAGGAACGCGCCGCCGGCGTCTGCCTTTCCCCCGCAACTCCCGCGAGACGTCAGGGTTGCGTTGCATTCGTTTTCAATTACACTGACACGGCGAGAGCGAGAGAACGGGCGCGCGGCAAGTCGACAACCTACTGCAATTTGCCTACTCTGTAGGCAACGGTCGAGCAGATCTGCAGTGCGGAGACGAACCCCCCTGCCCATACAAGAAGCGGTTTTTTTCGATGTTATCTCTGCGTGTCCAAGTTTGACTTGGCCAGTTATGCCTATGCCGCAGTGGCATGCGATTCACAAAGTCCATTGCCTAGTGATGGGTCCAAAAAACTATTAAAAATGAAATATATAAGTATACGAAAGCACAAGGTCACGCCGCGATCACATCTCTTTGATCTGCGACGTGCGCGGCCAATTTCCTGCGCCCGCGGCGCCTAACTATCAAACGCTTTCACAGGCCGATTTGCCACGCGTCGAGAGATAAAGGCTCGGGTCCTGATGAACAGACAGTTATTTATAGCAATACCACATTTATTGAAAAAATATTTTTTTCCTTATTAAGGTGGATCGTGGTATTTCGGAAATTTGTTGATTTCCGCCGTTTTTGTTTATTGTAACTAGGTGTGACATTTTATTACCCCCAGTAGTTTTCCGGTAGTAAAACATCGTTTCTTTTCATAATCATTTTTTTTAACACTTAGTTAATGTTTAAACTGCTGATTTTAATAAATGCGTGAAAGTCATCATACGGTTATCATCATCATCATCATCTCAGCCACAAGAAGTCCACTGTTGAACATAGGCCTCTTCCATAAGGGGGTTTTGCCATACTCACCACGCTTGGCAAGCGGGTTGGCGAGCGCAGTATTTATGTGTCGAGCAGAAGGCGCTGCTGCCCACCTTCTGGAGAAGAAAACCCCTTAGCCGGTTTTTACGGCACCCATGGGAAGAGATGGGAGACGGTTATAGTGTGATTCTATTACTATGTATAGTCGATCCAGTAATTGCTTGACCACTTTTGAACCTTATTTCTTTGTAATATGGTCTAAAAGTGATGAACCAGTTTCTTGGTCGACTATACCTCTTTTAGCGGGTGGTAAGACCTTGCGTAAGGTCCTTCCGTCCAGATCGCTACCACCATCTTGCTCGCTAATCCAGCTGCTATGCAGCAGTGCTTGCACTTTTGCGCATTGTGTTTCGAGAGCAAGACAGTCCGTGCAATTACTGGCACAAGACGTATTCCATCTTAGCCCTATGGGTTGGAAACGCATCTCGTAGTTTCCTTAGTGTTGCGAGTGTCTATGGACAATAGAGATCACTTACCATCATGCGATCTATTTGCTCGTCAACCCAAAAACCAGGAAGCAACAGAATACAAAGTTACTCAAACTAAAAACTCGGTGACCGCCTCAACTTTCTAAATTAGCCAACGGAATTGCGCACCTTTGTCCCCTTTCAATCAGTTCTGTTTATGACCACTATCAGGGTTGATTTCCCGAGGGAATTCCTCATGCAAATTCACGGTTTTCCCGTTAATGCTCGGAACCAGCTGCAGCAGAGGCATGCAAATATTCCGAATTGTGTTTGTTAGCATGATTATTGCATGGTATTGCGTCCTGCGTGCTGCAATGAAGATGCAAAGGAATCTAATTCAGCTTGTACAGTAGAATAGAATAGAGTAGTTATTTATTTTATCGTAAATGGTACACTAGCGACCTGCCACGGGTGCAATCAGAACGAACATATAAAACTCATCCTAACAAAATTTCCTAAATGACAATGCTCGGTATTAAAATCCGTTGCGTGGTTTAGAAGGAATAAACGACCGAAGATGGGGACAGACCGGGACGTATAGCGACTTTGTTTTATACTATGTAAAGATAAAGATAAAGATAAAGATGACAGGATGTTGAAAATATCAGTCAGTCAGCTCAGTCAAAAATATCCTACCAGCTTTGGTATAGAAATACTGAAGAAGGCAAATGAAATATTTAAGGATAGAAAGAATAAAAAACAAGATTAAGTTGTATGTGTTGTATTAACATTAGTTATGAAAAAAATAGACATCGAAATATTAAATTGTGAAATGTTTATATAATAATATAGTATATTATATATTACAATGGAAAATTCTTGCAGATAATTATAAACTCAATTATGTTTTTATCATTTAAATTAAATAGTAATGTAAAGTTCTACATTAAAATTTAAATTATCGTTCTTTGGTATCAGCTTACAAAATAAATTATGACTCGGAGTTTTTAGTAATTACTGGTTGTAAGTAGAACATGGTTAATAATAAATATATTTCAATTTATGAATTTCAGTTAATTATTCCTTAAACGTCAGGTTGTTAAAAAAATGAGATACCCCCTAATAATTAACTAAATTTATACAATATTTTCCCATCATATTATTAAAGTCGGTTCGTACCCGACATATTTCGAACCAATCCTAGGTCCTTTCTCATTATGTCTCTCTCAAGACGTTTACTTCAGTCTGAATCTCACAATAGAATACAAACTGGGACATTCTTGTATTGACATTTCATTCTATTTTATTTTGTTCAGTATTGTGTGAATTTTTAATTAAAATTGATTTGATTTGACTTAATTTAATAATGACAATGTTTCAATTGTTTTTGTTACTCTACATTTATTTTATTATTATTATTATAAGCTCACGCCTGTTTCCCTTTGGGGTAGGCAGAGACCACAGAACGCCATTTGCTCCACATTTATATTGTGTCTTATTGTATGTTTATAGATTATTTTGAGCTTTTAAATTGTGTAGCGTATTTTTTTTGACATTTTACTGATTTTAGTACAAATTATTGCTTATAATTAAGTTTGTGGCGTCCTGGCTTAGCTTTATGTTACAAATTTTGAATAAATAAATATACAAATAGGTTTCTATTTCAAAGTGTACATAATGTTTCACCATTGACTCTATTCTAGTGTTTCTATCTCTCTAGAAATCCCTCAACATCACACTGACCACACAATACGTGAAAGCGATGTCCGCATCCTGATTAGCCGATGTCATCGCACCAGTCGGCTTTGAATGCACTTCAATTCCGTGGAGGCAAGCTTGCCTGCTCTTTCTAACATGTTAAACAGGATAGAGATGGCACCTCGTGTCGGCCCCACAATGGCTATCGTGAGAGAATGGCAGCTTGAGATTTAACTAGCACTCTGTCTGCGCTGTATGATGGTAACCCATGGGCTTCTGTTATTCTTGTGATAAATACAACGACGGGCCTGTTAATGTATGAACCAGTCTAAATACAAAATCATAAATTGTATAATGGTAGTAATTAATAAATACAATGATAATAGTTTGACGTCGCATCACACATTTTTTATGTATGGCAGTTTAAAGTTGATGTAATTTTTTCCTTTGTAAATTTTCTTAGAGCATATTTTATTATTATCGTTAATAGTATAAGGTTGTAATATAGTTTAAGCTACGGTTTAATATAGTGTAGTATTTAATTTTAAATTGACTATAATTATTGCAGAGCTAACTTAAAATCTACCAAGGAAATAATTGAATTAATTAATGAATACCAATACGGATTTTACTCTTCTGAAAGTCCTCGATTAGCACATTACTAAGCATATAAGTCACTGACGTATTAATTTTTTAATAAAAAAATTGCTGTATTTTACTTTTCTCTTCTTGATATATTCTATCTATCTAAACTATTTGTATTTTTTTGTCACTTTCTAAAGTAAGACATGTCATTTTAATTTATGTAAGTAACTTGTACATTGGTATCCATTTTAATTTATTACATCTTGTAAAACCATGGTTGCAATGAAAATAAATAAAGAAAGAAACGAAGTCACCCTTCCACACACGTTTACCCACACAGAGCACAAAAAGAGGTATGCTACTTATACTTAAATTATTTTCTTTGGTTTCTATCGGCTCGATAATACAAAACAAACAAATCTTTTCTCTTCGTGTTGTATATTGATATCAATGTAAATGCCCAGGCCGTGTTTTCATGTAATCAACTGTGCAAATTGGCTTAAACACTAAAATATCACATTTATTTGAACAGTTGTTTCGCTAACACCGCCCAATTGAGGTGTTTGGGGAGTTGAAATTGTTTGATAATAATTTCAACGGTCTATAAACAACAGTGTTTAACTCAGTCTATGACGAGGTTAATATTAAAACTTAGAATTCAATCAAATATTATTTTTTACAATTATGTTTATTTAGTAACTACTTTGTTTTACTTGTGCCCGGAATTTCGTTAAAGTCCAATTCAGATAACCACCACTCTACTTAATCATAACACAACCGAACAATATTACATTATGAGTGAATTATTTGAACCATTTAGAATTTTGCAGTAAAATTAATTAAGGTATATATACGAGTACATGCTATTTTTTTAAGTATTCATGAATCCAGAAAATTTTACCATTCTTTCTTAGACAGTGGTGTAAAGTCATTTGTTTCCATTTATTAATTGAATAATATCTAAATAGCCTACTGCTACACTTTCTCATCGAAAATAAGAATAAGCTGAACATTTATGGATGCTTAGTAATTACTAAAAATCTCCCAAAGTGAATAGCTGTTAAATAAATTAGATAGGTGTCTGAGAGTCCCTAATAACGGCTGAGTTAATTGATTCCGCGATAAATCGAAGTGAATCGAGGCCATATCTCGTCTGTCAGCTCGTAGTCTGCTTACGCCGAACTTTATCTGTGCTGTATCTGTTGCAATTAATAACCCTACTATAGTAAAGTCTAGAGAATTGATTCCTCAATTCAGCAGAATATTTAATGAAATTTAAAATGTACTTGTAGATGTGATACGTAGCCATGAGAGTCTTAAGGCTTATGTCCCTTGACTTACCGCCGCTGAGGAAGAAGGTTGTGACATCGTACCTCTGAGATCTTTAGACTTTAAAAAAATACTGATAGCTTTTCGGTGAAATTAAACATCGTGAGTGAAACAGCACACTTCAGCGGAGCAATACAATGGTATTTTATCCCATACAAGCTAGCTGTTACGTCCCACTGCGTGTGGTCACAACAATCTTTAAGCGACGCCTGCCTTCTTATCAACCGCGTCTATTTTTTTGGGACATATATTATGTGGACCCCATCTGCAATAAAGCTGCGTGGGGACTAACGTAAGCTCTATTGCCTAGCAGTGGGGTAGCTCGGAGATAAAGTTAAAAATCAAGGAATGAGGTCGTCGATCCGGTCCTACATTCTTTTTTTTTAACGGCAATGTCGAATGACATGGTTAGTGTCATGTCGATGTTTAGCGTAACATCTTCAGCAAAAGCGAATATATTGAAATCAACTTCAGTTGACACCCTGAAAATAATTGTAAACGCAAAATCATAACAAACTCCTCAAACCTTCTAAAACCTCAACTGTCATCACAATAAATATGCCTACTTTACCGACAATCAACTGAATGGTCCGATCATTTCTTTTAAAAGAGTATTTTTCCAAATCCATGCTTTTATGAAACTCGTTAGAACTGGTACAATGGCGCCCTCTATTAGCTAAACAATGGCTGTCAGTCTCAGACTTAAAGCGAATTATTTGCGTCATTTGTCGGTGGAGACATACCTTTCGCATCAACTTTAAATCGCACACTTAGATTCAAAGAGGCCTAAATCAAGAAGTGCGCGAGTTTTAATTTCAACCATAAGATTATTGTTACTGAGCCTAGGAAATTGGTAGCATGTATGGAGTCGTTATTTATAGATAATATTTTTTAAAGTCAATGTATACATATAACAACGTTTGTAATACAAAAACTATTGTTAAGTTGACTCAAACTTCGAAAAATATTTATTTTATAATATCTTGGTATGCTATTAAAAGCCCTAATCCTAATCATTATTATTTTTGTTTTATTTCAGATTCACAATCTATAATATCTTGTTAGTAACTATTTATACCATATTACAGGTCGTTTTAATGTCTATAAGATAAGAAAAGATAAGATTATGTTTATTTGCAGAAAAAGGGTTCGAAATTAATGACATTTTCATTAACTTTCGGTGGCTGCTCTTGTGAAACGAGCTATAATACTTATGACTCTCTTAGACGGAGCACATAGAAACCTACATAAAAAAAATCTTTATCTTTTTTATCTTTTTACATAGTATAAAATAAAGTCGCTATTCGTTTCTGTTTGTCCTCATCATATCTTCGGCTGTTTACCCCTTCTAAACCCACAACAGATTTTGATACGATTTTTCCTGTAATCTAGCAAATTTTCAGGGCAGTTTGTTAGATACATTCCATTTTAATGAAGTTTTTTCGTCAGTAAATTAAATAGTATTAAAACAAAGTCACCTCTTCCAATACTTCCTCAAAAATATGTTTACAAAACCCACCAAAAAAGTTCACAAACATAATTTAACATAATCATCATAGTATTCATAATAAAAGCACTGCACAAACATTCCAAGCCTCTTTGAAGTGGGGTGCGGTGTATGTATGTTCGTTTATAATAAACCGAGGCTCCCAAACTGCGCATACTGCGGTCGAGGGACGCCTGTTTGTGCTTGCACGTGGAAATTAGGAGATATAATATTCATTGGGATTACTTGTACTGGAAGCTATGTGCCTGTACGTTCTTAGTTAGCTCTCTGGCTTAAGACGGAGAGCACTTGTAACAGCTTTGCTAAGACTAGCTTGAGTCCTAAATTTTACATGCAATTTATGTCGCGACTACATTACTAGGAATTTGGCGAACATAGGGTGATAGGACCTAGTGCAAGGTTTGTCCGGATCGCTACCACCATCTTGCTCGCTAATACAGCCGCTAAGCAAAATGCTTTCACTGTTGTATTCCGGCGTAGAGAGCAGAACAGCCAGTGTAATTACTGGCACAAGAGGTATTCTATCTTAGCCCTCTAGGTTGGCAACGCATCTAAAATCTCTTTGGTGTTGCGGGTGTCTATAGGCGGTGGTGATTACTTACCATCAGGTGACCCACTTGCTTGTTTCCCTTTCTATTTCATAAAAAAAATAGCAGTAACCGAAAGAGACCGAACGAGACTGAAGTGTTCGTTTTGTCTCTATAAACTTCTTAAATGCGTTAGCGTTAACTAACATTGGCTGGAATAATTTTAAATATTATATTGTCTTGAAAGATATACTTCTAAAGTCTATTTCTTGGACAAAACTAAGAAAAAATAAATGAAGATTTGGCTGCATGATCTTAGTACCTTTGCCTCCTTATGACTGTTTGGACAAAACAAAGCAGTGTTGCATATGCGCCGCTATAAGCACTATCTGTATTTCTGTAATATAATTAAAAATTACACCTCGTTGAGTTTCTTGCCGGTATCTTCTCATCCGGTTTTTCCGTCCCGGTGGTAAATTTTATGACGTCAACTACTGGTAAAAATAGCCTAAGCATATCAAGCACTGGTACAATCACCTTATTAATCCCTTCTTACGATACAAACATCCGAAGCCCGTTGTTCATCAATATTGATAATAATGTTAAAATTCCCAAACTTTGAGTCTATGGCGTGTTTTTGTGAGTTTACAGCTCTCTCGTGGCCAATTTAGCTTTTTAACCTTATAATGGAATAAAAAATGTAACTTTGGTTCTTTCCAGATGAGCTGGACTTTGGGACAGTTACCGTCGCAGTGTACGAGTATGTAAAACTCAGGTAGACAGTTTCGATCGGTCAGATTGCTCTGTAAAAGGCGGGATTTTCGAAAATTTCTCAATTTTTTTTTTTGGCTAAATAGTATAACTTTTTTGGATTAGAATGGTTTTGCGACAGTAAAACACTGCTTTTCAAGACACTGTTTTTTTGTTTTCGGAAGTTTATCCTTGTAATTTTAAATAATTATACATTAAATGCGTCAAATGTGCTTAAAATAATAATAATAAAATTATTTAAAAGAAACTACTTGAACTACCAAAATGAAAACACAATCGCACAAGAAATAGTACTTTATTGCCGCTAAACTCCTCGGATTTTTAAAAAGTCACACAATTTAGCCAATTACTGCGTTTATAATTCCGGCCTTGAACAAACTCCTTTAAGACTAACTTATAATTCTTCCCTTGTAAAAAGACATGGAGACATTATAAAAAAAAACCTTTCTAAACTTGAGTGTTTAGTTGTCAACAGCATTAGGCGACATCGGAAGCAAACCTTGGGGACCTTCAAGAAACGAGCCTATTCTTTTCTTAAAGGCCGGCAACGCGCTTGCGATTCTCTTGATATTGCAGGTGTCCATGGGCGGCGGTGATTGCTTACCATCACGTGACCCGTCTGCTCGTTTGCCCCCTATACTATAAAAAAAAAAAAAAAAAAACGTACCTGTAACAAAAAAAGATATTTAGGAAAAGTTTTTCATGAAGAACATATATTATCAGAAAACATACGGATTTATTGATTTAAGGTAAAGTGCCGTCATTGAAACACATCGGCAAACGTATTCCGATCAAATTGGAGACATTCTGGAGAAAGGCCAGGTCAGGAGTACCCTGAACCGACGAGCATGCATGAAGAATGTTATGAGAGTAAGTGAAGCAAAGGTTGTATGTCAGGATCGTAGCAAATGGAAATCAGTGGTCTCTGCCTACCTCATCCAGAAACAGGTGTAACTTTATTAAGTATTTTGTAAAAAAGCTAATTATATTTTATTCAACAATTCTAGCTTAACATTGCCTTGTTTATGATTCAAACTCGATTTTGATTTCACTTTTAGTAGACTAATTGGAACATGTGGAGTTTCAATGACTACGCCATATGAAGGTTCGTTTGTATAGTCGACCAAGAAAGTGCTTGACCACTTTCAAAAGTGGGCAAGCAAGTACTTCGTCGACTATACAGTAAAAAAACCATGTCTCTAAAATGTAATTTTTATATAAAATCATTGATTTTGATCCATACGTAAAACAGTTTCTGATTGTCCCAAGATGTAATAAAAATTGTTATTCCTCGAAACAAAAGACGAACGCTGGAGTGCAGCCAATTTGTCCAACGGACAACGGCTTAGTCCAGCGGGGGGTAGCGGGGTGGGGTAACGTATGGGGCAGGGGGTAAGTGAATTTGGGGCATAAATGTGGACGGCAGTGTCTTCAGGGGTATTTTGTTGCCAGTAAATTGAGGAATTAAGGCTAGTGCTCGTTGCGACGGGATTCGGGAGAGTTATTTGGTTTTTTGTGGTTTTACAGGTGAAGTGTTTCGTTTGATTGTCTCTGTCTTTTGAAAGTATGAAGTGGTTTTTAATTAGCGTTGTACCTATAAAAGCTAAATTTAGCTGACTTACTTTTATTTAAAAAAGATTGTGTACCAAAGCTTTAAAAATTGGTTTGAATATGCAAATTTTCTTTTCTTTAATTCTTATCGTTTATGTTAATTAAGTACTTATTACAGACATAAGTATACTGCTCTGTATTTTTATTTTAAAAAGAAAAAAAGGATAAGCTGCTGAGTTCTTAGCAGAATTTTAAATTTTCGAATTGCTGGTTGAAAACAGACATATAAAAAAGCCTACGCGCCTACTTGCAAAATAAAATTTAAATTTTCTTTTATTTTTCAAACATGCAAAACAAAATTACCTCAATCTATATATAACCATTTGCCAGAGCAACATAATACTACGTTAACTAGTAACTTTAAGGCTGAAATTACCACGACAAGCATAAACCCGGATATGACCCGGATAAAAAAATAAAGTATATCCGGACGTTTTCCACCAAGAAACATAACATTATAGCTTTGTATTTAACGGCCCGTAAAGTCGTGATTTTAACCAGCATTAACCGTGAACCTGGTAAAAGCACCCGTGTGCCCGGGTCCACCGGCTTGACCGGGTGCGATGTAATTTATAGCGCGGGATCAGTTTAATAAAACCGGCAGCTGTGGACCCGCTAATCGATACCTTTTCACTTGTACTCATATTTTTTGCTGACGTTGCCACTTTTATTCTGTCAAACTGCAAAGACCCGGATAAAAGCTTTGTTTTCGTCTGGGACCCACCCGGATGTTTTGTCATTATTCTTGACATTATAATCGGAATTTATGTCTGCATGCACGCAGTTTAGTAGTTGCAAAACTTTGTCGTAACTTTCGTCCATTTGAAATAAAGCTGTTGATAAATAATTCTTATTCAGTTATGTTTCAGGCGACATCACTACGTAATCGACGTCTTCTCATAAAACAGTGAGTATTCTATCAACCTTATCCATTAATATAATTATCCCAATCTCTGCAAATAGCTTTTGTTTCTAATAATCCTCCTCACACCTACATGTGACAAAATTAATGATCCTTCACATAACGTTAATACATTTTTAGTTATTTCGGCGACGTGACTTCGCTCCACGAGACGTGATGGCAAACCGCATCCGGGTCTAATCAGGCGCGGGAAACCGTCCTGGAAAATTATTTAAGGAATTCCACAGCTGCGACGTTGGAACCGGGTAAAATGGCGTCCATATTATCAAGTTTGAAAAGGATGTTTTGTGACATTTCGCATGATCGTGGGCAAAAAGATCGATTGTCAACGAGATTATTTTCTACTAGCGGATGCCCGCGGCTTCGTCCGTGGGAAATAAGTATTCGTACGTCAAGAATAATGTAACTTTCTGTTAATTAATTGCCCTACATACAAACAAATAAAAAGTTTTCTTTTTTATATTAATGTAGCTTTCTATTAAGTATATAAACTTTTAATGCATATAGACAGGAAAGTTATTAGCGGTTTCGTACGCTGATATTACTGATGTTGTAATAGAAACTACGTATTTACCTTCTTAACGTCAAGAATATGTTTTAAAACTATATTGATATGTTCTGATAGATTACGGTGAAATTCTCTGTAAAATATAATTAAGCCTAGTTTAACAACGCCTTTATTTGTACAAAAATGGTAATAACTAAGCTAAGGAAAGCCTTAAAGTTAAGAACCAAATAAATGCACAAAAATCCTGTTTTCTTTCTAAATTAATTACAAATCAGCTTTACAATCAATTAACTGCTGTCCATCCATTTCGCGCTGTCTTATCCGGGCTGAGCGAAATCCGGGTAAGATCGAAGTTGAATTATAAGTATAGTTCGGATATTGTGTGAATGTTTATAGTTTCGGATATGTTTTTAGAATAACTTTATATAACATAAAATAACGACACAATATTTATTGCTATTTAATTACCATAACAACATTAATGTGAATTATAATGATGCCACGGAAATTAACAAATGACGTTAA
Source organism: Ditula angustiorana (assembly GCA_963691745.1). Taxonomy (NCBI): domain Eukaryota; kingdom Metazoa; phylum Arthropoda; class Insecta; order Lepidoptera; family Tortricidae; genus Ditula; species Ditula angustiorana. The sequence continues at coordinate 247,585 of OY829497.1, read as the reverse complement.
ATCTATAAAAAACAGATATTAAATAAAATAAAGGTAAATGATATCCGTTTCAATCATAAATCCGGGTAACCACCGTAATCTTGCGAGAGGGAGACCTTATGAAATGTCCGTCTAGATCGCTACCACCATCTTGCTTGTTAATCGAGCCACTAAACAGCAGTGCTTACACTATTGTGTTCTGGCGTGGAGAGGAAGACAGCCGGTGAAATTACTGGCACAAGAGGTATTCCATGTTAGCCCTCTGGGTTGGCATCGCATCTCCAATCTCCTTGTTGTTTCGGCTATGGACGGTGGTGAGCAATTACCATCAAATGACCCACTTGCTCGTTAGCCTTCCTATTACATATATTTAAAAAATACGACTTCAGCTATGGCAAGACTGACCAATCTAATTCCAGTGATAAAGTATTCCTGGTCCACAATTAATCTTACTTCGGCGCCTTGATTACTCGATTATTCCACCGTTACAGATTAGTAGCCGGGTAATGATGTGTTTAATAGATGAATGCCACTTACGGCCATTGTTCCGGAATTACGGGTATACCCGGGCATGTTATTGTCCGGCAAAAGGCCGGGCCGAATGTGATGAAGTGTTTATTCGAGGCTTGTTAGCTAAGTGGGCTGTAGTTAGGAGTCTGATTACGCGATATTGATCGTAAACTTTCACAAGTGAACGAAACTGTTGGAATCATACCATCCGTAACTGTACTGTAATCTGTTGTTAGATACGACTGTTAGTAGGAAATGGGACGATATTTCTGTTAATATCTGTTTAAATTGTGACAAAGTCGAAGACTTTAAATTTAAAATGCTATATAATGAATGACAACACAAAGAAAAATTAGGGTAATGGCAGGGTTCGAACCTGCAACATCTGCATTCCGTGCCTTGCGTATTCCAGTTTCTGCCACATTACCGCTGCCATACCCTGCGAATTTTTCAATGTGTTTCGTCTTTACGGTCATTACATTATTGATTTTTTTTTCTTTGGGAAAACTTCCCTCGGTGTCATCTATGAGAAACTTAATCAAGTTATCTCATTCAACTTGGTCATTTATGAATGCCCGTTAGCTGACGAGAGATGACGCCATTTGTTGTTAAATTATTGTAATCGAAATAATTTATTTTTATTTTTTTTCCCGATTTTTCTTTTTGTATTTTTTTTGACGGAAACTGGAATACGCAAGGCACGGAATGCTGATGTTGCAGGTTCGAACCCTGCCATTACTCTAATTTTTCTTTGTGTTGTCATTCATTATATAGCATTTTAAATTTAATTTGAATGTAAAAAAAAACAAAAAGAAAAATCGAAAAAATATTTAAAATAAATCATTTCGATTACAATAATTTAGAAGACATTGACAAAAAAATTTAAACAGCCAAGCCAGCGTTAATTAAGCTCACTTCTGCAAAATAGTTGCGCTTGTGTCGCGTATTTTGCATATCCATAAAATTCCCCGCCTTCTTTTCCGTATATAAAAAAATAACTTCGAAACCTCACTCAACAGAATATCTTGCATAGCAGTTACATATTTTAGAAACGTGATTACGTGATTAAAAGTCGCATAGAACTCGAAAATTTTTCTTCATTAAATCTGTTTAATTCCGATCGACAGCGAGGCCACCCTAATCCGTGTACATAAACGGAGCATGAACTAAGGTGACCAAGTCGTAAAGTGTGTTGTTTTACAAGTTGTCCGGTAAAAGTGTAGCGGGGTATAACCGGGCATGGCCGTGTCCGGATGGTTGTAAAAACCCCGGAGAATTTGCGGACGACAAGCGATAACAAGGTAGAAATGGAACGTGTGAAATATTAGTTGCAGGTTGCGAAGTGGAGAGTTGAGTGCAATTTGTAAGAACCCGCTGTTTCTCGATCATTTATTTTTTGTATTTTATATTAACTGAAAGTGGATCCGGATCTGGCCCTCAATTCTGGCGCTCATTGGGTGAGATTCATCTTGCATTCGAGATGTGTCAAAAATTACAAATTTTGAAGGGATCTGACAGCTCTTTTTGGCATAATGTCGAGTGTGATTTCATGTCTGCTGACGCCAGAATTGCCCCGCTGATGGTAAAGAAATTAAATTTATTCGTAGCTGTAACTAAAGGTATGATGTTTGTAAAGTCCATAACTATAGTTAAGTAGCTAGCTAACGGATTTTTGTAACTGAAATTTTCGATTTTTCATTTTTAAAATTCATTCAAGTGGCGCCATCTCTTCGTCAGCTAGAGGCCACTGTAAAATAGCCGAGCCGAATAAGATAAGTTGTAGAAAGTTTCTCATAGATGGCACTGCGGCTGTGAAGGTAGTTACAAAAACACACATGTCACACATACGCGGTAAATCCAAGCGTTTTCGATTGGTTTTCGATCGTACTATGCATATCATCAAATTGGCACCCATGTAAACTTATTTATCCCAGCTTGTCTTAGAAAGTACACCAGTTTATATTTACGGCATAAGGTATATTTCTTGGCTTTTTAAAGTCTGTGAAAAATCGTTAAAGAGCCAAGTTAACAATCGCTCGTATTTCAAAACTTGTGGCATACGACAATCGCAGTAAACTCATCACCAGACTGGACCGAAGCTGTTAGTGCACTCGCCACACGACACCCTGCCCTGTGAACCAGCTACAAGCTCGTCGTTGAACCGTCGCTCTGCCTCGCTCACTCATGCTATTGTTAGAGCAAGAGAGCTTGCCTCGACGTTAAAGCTTTACCCCTTATACCTTGTGTGGTAACAAACTTCCACAAGATTGCAAACTTGTGGAGTAAGCGAATTTTTGCTGATTGGCTTTTGAAATAGATTTTTATTTTTAAATGCTTTGTTAATTGGTACATTAAGTCTGTTGTTGCTGTGATTTTCTGCCGCTACGTTTTATTATTTACTTTATTGTTAATACAAACTCATAAGGAGTTACCGTTGATTTTTGCTGGTGCTTGGTAGGGAAAAAATGACCAGTGAAATTTGCAAATAATGTAGAAAGATATTATATCTCATTGGTTGTTTTTTTTTATTTGCTCACCTAATTGTTAGGACAAGTAGAACACTGTTACTAATATAGCTATGAAATTAGAATTTAAACTAAATACGAGTGCCTGTCAACTTATTTGGTCCACAATTAATCTTACTTCGGCGCCTTGATTACTCGATTATTCCACCGTTACAGATTAGTAGCCGGGTAATGATGTGTTTAATAGATGAATGCCACTTACGGCCATTGTTCCGGAATTACGGGTATACCCGGGCATGTTATTGTCCGGCAAAAGGCCGGGCCGAATGTGATGAAGTGTTTATTCGAGGCTTGTTAGCTAAGTGGGCTGTAGTTAGGAGTCTGATTACGCGATATTGATCGTAAACTTTCACAAGTGAACGAAACTGTTGGAATCATACCATCCGTAACTGTACTGTAATCTGTTGTTAGATACGACTGTTAGTAGGAAATGGGACGATATTTCTGTTAATATCTGTTTAAATTGTGACAAAGTCGAAGACTTTAAATTTAAAATGCTATATAATGAATGACAACACAAAGAAAAATTAGGGTAATGGCAGGGTTCGAACCTGCAACATCTGCATTCCGTGCCTTGCGTATTCCAGTTTCTGCCACATTACCGCTGCCATACCCTGCGAATTTTTCAATGTGTTTCGTCTTTACGGTCATTACATTATTGATTTTTTTTTCTTTGGGAAAACTTCCCTCGGTGTCATCTATGAGAAACTTAATCAAGTTATCTCATTCAACTTGGTCATTTATGAATGCCCGTTAGCTGACGAGAGATGACGCCATTTGTTGTTAAATTATTGTAATCGAAATAATTTATTTTTATTTTTTTTCCCGATTTTTCTTTTTGTATTTTTTTTGACGGAAACTGGAATACGCAAGGCACGGAATGCTGATGTTGCAGGTTCGAACCCTGCCATTACTCTAATTTTTCTTTGTGTTGTCATTCATTATATAGCATTTTAAATTTAATTTGAATGTAAAAAAAAACAAAAAGAAAAATCGAAAAAATATTTAAAATAAATCATTTCGATTACAATAATTTAGAAGACATTGACAAAAAAATTTAAACAGCCAAGCCAGCGTTAATTAAGCTCACTTCTGCAAAATAGTTGCGCTTGTGTCGCGTATTTTGCATATCCATAAAATTCCCCGCCTTCTTTTCCGTATATAAAAAAATAACTTCGAAACCTCACTCAACAGAATATCTTGCATAGCAGTTACATATTTTAGAAACGTGATTACGTGATTAAAAGTCGCATAGAACTCGAAAATTTTTCTTCATTAAATCTGTTTAATTCCGATCGACAGCGAGGCCACCCTAATCCGTGTACATAAACGGAGCATGAACTAAGGTGACCAAGTCGTAAAGTGTGTTGTTTTACAAGTTGTCCGGTAAAAGTGTAGCGGGGTATAACCGGGCATGGCCGTGTCCGGATGGTTGTAAAAACCCCGGAGAATTTGCGGACGACAAGCGATAACAAGGTAGAAATGGAACGTGTGAAATATTAGTTGCAGGTTGCGAAGTGGAGAGTTGAGTGCAATTTGTAAGAACCCGCTGTTTCTCGATCATTTATTTTTTGTATTTTATATTAACTGAAAGTGGATCCGGATCTGGCCCTCAATTCTGGCGCTCATTGGGTGAGATTCATCTTGCATTCGAGATGTGTCAAAAATTACAAATTTTGAAGGGATCTGACAGCTCTTTTTGGCATAATGTCGAGTGTGATTTCATGTCTGCTGACGCCAGAATTGCCCCGCTGATGGTAAAGAAATTAAATTTATTCGTAGCTGTAACTAAAGGTATGATGTTTGTAAAGTCCATAACTATAGTTAAGTAGCTAGCTAACGGATTTTTGTAACTGAAATTTTCGATTTTTCATTTTTAAAATTCATTCAAGTGGCGCCATCTCTTCGTCAGCTAGAGGCCACTGTAAAATAGCCGAGCCGAATAAGATAAGTTGTAGAAAGTTTCTCATAGATGGCACTGCGGCTGTGAAGGTAGTTACAAAAACACACATGTCACACATACGCGGTAAATCCAAGCGTTTTCGATTGGTTTTCGATCGTACTATGCATATCATCAAATTGGCACCCATGTAAACTTATTTATCCCAGCTTGTCTTAGAAAGTACACCAGTTTATATTTACGGCATAAGGTATATTTCTTGGCTTTTTAAAGTCTGTGAAAAATCGTTAAAGAGCCAAGTTAACAATCGCTCGTATTTCAAAACTTGTGGCATACGACAATCGCAGTAAACTCATCACCAGACTGGACCGAAGCTGTTAGTGCACTCGCCACACGACACCCTGCCCTGTGAACCAGCTACAAGCTCGTCGTTGAACCGTCGCTCTGCCTCGCTCACTCATGCTATTGTTAGAGCAAGAGAGCTTGCCTCGACGTTAAAGCTTTACCCCTTATACCTTGTGTGGTAACAAACTTCCACAAGATTGCAAACTTGTGGAGTAAGCGAATTTTTGCTGATTGGCTTTTGAAATAGATTTTTATTTTTAAATGCTTTGTTAATTGGTACATTAAGTCTGTTGTTGCTGTGATTTTCTGCCGCTACGTTTTATTATTTACTTTATTGTTAATACAAACTCATAAGGAGTTACCGTTGATTTTTGCTGGTGCTTGGTAGGGAAAAAATGACCAGTGAAATTTGCAAATAATGTAGAAAGATATTATATCTCATTGGTTGTTTTTTTTTATTTGCTCACCTAATTGTTAGGACAAGTAGAACACTGTTACTAATATAGCTATGAAATTAGAATTTAAACTAAATACGAGTGCCTGTCAACTTATTTTGTTTTTTTTTACATTTTAGTTAACTTAAAAAAGTTTATCAAGTAGACAATCCTTTAAAACAATGATACAACTACCGTAAAAATTAAACACACTGAAAAAAACTGGCGTCTGCTTCTGGCCGGATCATCTGTAGCTCAATGGGGAAGAGCGAGGCACGGAATACCGAGGTGGCAGGTTCAGATCCATCCAGATGACCAAGATTTTTATTGGCGTTCTCATTTCGTCTAACATTTAAAATTCTTATGTTTATTTTTTCATGTTTGAACAGCTTTAGTCGATTGAAAAGAAAAAAACAACCCAATAACAAAATCTATTGACGAGGCAAATAAATGATCCAAGAAGCTTTTCTTCGAATTAAATTTCGGCATTAATGACGAAAATTCCATTTCCCTACTCCTAACCCCGAATCCGGCGGCGAATAGTTCGACTTCACCAGATGAAACGCCGCTCTCCCGCATTCGTCAGCCGTTATGTGCTTTACGTAGTCCGGGGGCCGACGGCGCGAGGGCGCGAGAGGTGAGGGCACAGTAAGTAAGCAATAGGTTACATAAAACTTAGCTTATATTGTTCTGACTGGTGTGTACTTGAAACCAAATATATTACCAAAATCGATCCTAAACGCTATTCAAAAACGAAATGAACAATCTTACCGAGTGCAGTATCTAAATGAGGCGTTGAAAAAGAATGAAGATTTAAATTAAAATTTTGAAGAAGTAATTATAAAAGCATTTGTTTTACCATTAGAGGTACAAAACTTGCTTTAATTTTTCCATGTTTAGCATAGAGGTTGGTTATTGACGCATGGTTATACAGTAATTTATCTAAATCTTGTGTCTCTCTCAGTTAAATATAGCATTAAGTGTTTTCCGAGTTAGCTGTAACAGATCCCTCATAGAAATAAGTTCGCCCTTATTCTAATTTGTTTCACTTTTAATGTTATGTAATGAGTTTTGGAGGAGAGGCCTTTGCCCAGCAATGGGAAATCACAGGCTAAGTAAAAAAAAAGGTTAACGTACAATAAAGAGTTCAGTTATTTACAGTGGGCTTTAGGACGCGTATCGGGTTAGATGACTTAAGGTTTAACCCAGCTAGACCCCGGTCTATAAAGATGGCGGTTGTACTTGTAAATTTGTCCGGATTCTCAGCCCCGCTGAATAATTGAGATGATCGACGCAGCTTAGATGTGATAAGTCTCTTCAAGCGCTGGATGTAGGGGAGTCGGTGTAACTTGAAAATCGATCCTGAGACTTAGAAGTTGTGGAATAGGGATGCAAAAAAGAATTCTATGCATAAAAAGGTGATTCTTTAGAGGTATTTATAACTTTATCGAAGATATTTAGTGAAGAAAAAACAAAATTAAACTGCTGAGTTTCTTGCGGCGTTTCTCCTCAGTATCTTTCATTTTCCGAAGATTCAGACATGTAAAAGAGCCTATATGGCCTACTTGCAAAATAAATTTTTCATTTTCATTTTCATCGGGACTTTAACGCGGTAAGAGTATATTGTTAATTTACCTCGACGTTCCGGCCATGTTTCAACGGCCGTGGTCATGAGTAAACTTAAGAGGTAATAGCGGTGAATTCGACTTCGAGCACACTGTTTTACTCAACGTCGAGGCAGCGCCTTGTCTTGTTCTAGCAAGACCGAGCGATATAGGTAACGATTAGGAAATGCAAACCCAGCAAAACGCAAATGCTTGCACTGTTGTGTTCCGGCGTGGAGAGCAAGACAGCCGGTGCAATTAGGGGCACAAGAGGTATTCCATCTTAGCCCTCTGGGTTGGCAACGCATCTGCAATCTCCTTGGCGTTGCTGGTGTCTATGGGCGGTGGTGATCACTTACCATCAGGTGACGCATTTATTTGTTTGCCTTCCTATTTTATAAAAACTTTGCCGTAGACATGGTTATGTTATTACCATATTCAAACGAATACTTTTACCTACCAGCCGTTAAACATTGACAGATGTCACAAAAACTGTGTTAAATTCTTGGATGAATATAAGCATGGATATAGCCTCAGTACATGTCAAGCGTACATATCCAAAACTGACATAATGGTCACCTTTGGTGAACGTCAAGGTAGTAAAACCTGTAAATTAATAAGAAAAACATAGATATACTACCTTAATGTAACCATTAAAGGTAACCATTTTGATGTTTCATGTGTGGACAGGGTGTCCATTGAAGAGGAGGTTTAGAGTATGTAGTCGTCTCTTTTGGCACATTGTATTGCCAATTGACGTAAAAAGATCAGCTATTAAAATATCGCTCTCAATTTTAAAACTCCTTCTATGGTCAAAATTTAACTATTGATAAGAAAAATGTTCCAATTTTTTAAAATTACAAATCAAAATTATTATAATTATTTGTAAAATAATATAAATTTAGTTTAGGTTTGTTTTCAATTTTTCTATATCCGTGTTGATTTTAACTGTAAATATTTTGTTCATTTGTAAATATATGTAAAAAAAATAATTATTTTTTATAAAACCTAAAAGAAATAAACCTTTATAACGCCAACCTAATCGACCGCACGCGACTGCAAAGCAAATTATATCAAATCTTGAAGAAGCCAATTTAATCAAAATAATTTGTTTTTCGAAATTGGTTTTTACAAGTCCGCGTAGGAGAAAGGGGGCAGGAGGGGGATCAAAGAGATCCAGACGACGCTTTAATTACATCATGTAACTGCGTTCATGTTGATTTTTTCTAATAATTTTCATAATTTTTTCAGTGTTTTACAATTTCTTTTCTCAGATGTTTTTGATTGAGTTATTAATTAAATTTTCCTGATTTATCTGTTATCTTTAAATTGCTAGCGACAAATTTGGAATTCTTGCCATAGCGTACTCTAAAATAAGAAACGTAAAATAGCGCTGTGAGGACGATGAGCGTCTCTTTACATTGATTTGTATTTCAATTAATATTGTAGGCCGATTTTTTTGTCGATTGTGATGAATCTTAAGTGTTTTTTTTAAATAAGATATTTTATCTATGAACATACTTATCATTAGTGTTCTATTATGCGTTCATAAACCGTAGGAAATGACCAGCATTATTATAACCAATATTACTATGAGAACTTCTTGTCTGTGGTGGAAGGTAAAATTCGTACTTTAATGGTCATTACAGTATCGATTTACGTACCGTTATGAGTTTAAATTTGGAACAGCTGTCAAAACTCAAGTGGGTCAATTCAACCAGTATGTTTTTTTTTTCATATAAACGCACGACATTTGATCTCGAGTGACATTAGAATAAGGACTTCATTCGTTTGTCTACGATTAAAAAAAAACGTTCGTCTTGACGGAGGATCGAATTGCTGCCATTACTGTTGTCATTCGTTTGTTGGTTTTTGCTGTTACGGTTTTTTGCAGTTATGATATGTATGTAGATAAAGTAGTGTATGCAACTGTATATGATTAAGCCTTAAAACAGTCGTGTGATCCTATTATGCAACTCGCTGACGCTCGTTTCATAAAACCACACTCGTGTTTTAAGGCCTCTCATTATACATATAGCAGTTGCATAAACTATTGTTTTCGCGACTTGTAGGCATTGAAATAAAACAATTTAAACGGCTTTTTCTTTTAGTTTTGCTTTACAAAATTAGGTAATGTGTATTTTTGACTATCATATCAGTCTACCACTGAACACGAGATCTGAAAAGGGTTCGAAACGTCCTCAATTAAATTATTTAACCGTTTTAATTGTTTTATTTCAATAATCGTAACGGTCATAATACACAACAAAGCTACAAAGTTACAGTTCATTCTATCAAAGGTATAAAAATAAAATTCGTTCTTTTGAAATTCCTTTTTAGCTTTGTTAGCGACATATCTGCCTCGCGGACGCTGGGGAGAGTTGCTTCGTAATGAACTGCCAGCTGTCACGGCGAGGAACTGGTGCGATACGCTCCTTACACGCTGTGTAAAAGAGGTACAGAATTTAGGATGGTATTTATAGACCGAAATCAAGTTTAAGCTTGCACCAGTCCAGTATTAAATTGGAAGTTCTGTTTGTAACTACCTACCCTTAGGGATAAACCCACGCTGTGGCTAGTTGCTGGTTGCAGTATAATTCAACTGAACAATGGTAGTACCACACCAATCCCGAGGTACATATTGGGAACTAAGGGCCGTAGTTTTCAACCGAAGTCAAGTTCGAGTTTCATACTTTTTTTGTTTTTTTTTTGGTGGCTTGAATGTCTCAAATCGTAGTCCTCGCGAGAGGTACGGGCGACTACGATTGCTTAGCAAGTAAAATGAGTAGATGTATGGTAAGGGTTATAATGAGGATCGAAGGGTCTATCGGCCCGTGCGACGACTCCGGTCGGCAGTTCAAACCACCACCTAAAGTCATCTAGAACGGTGCACCCTTCGATCGTAATTTACTTTACTTATAGTTATATGAATACGAGTTTCATACTAAGTTAGGGTTTTAAACTACGACCCTAAATGCCGGCATAGGTCAGCAACTCTTATGAGGTTGCTGGTTGCAGTTTGCGGCGATGTACACTTTCCATCAGATCATAAATATATATGATCGTTTGAATCTCTTTTCTACAACAAAAGCTGAAATTAGATACTAGCGGACGCCCGCGACTAAGTTCGTATGGAGTTAGTAGCCTTTGTCTATCAAAGATAGTGTAGCTTTCTATTTGTGAAATATTTTTTGGGATCGGTTCAGTAGTTTCAGAGACTCTCTACATACAAACGAACAAAAAAACATAGTTTACCTCTTGTAGATCAGTGTTGATTAAAGTTGCCATTACACATCGGTGTGGTGTAGTTATATTTTATATCTGTAATCTTTCTTGTATTGAAAAGAAGAAAAAAAGATAAATTGCTGAGTTTCTTGCGGCGTTTCTTCTCAGCAGAATCTTCTATTTTCCGAAGCGCTAGTACACTTAGACACGTAAAAGAGTCTATGCTCGTATGGCCTACATGCGAAATAATTTTTTCATTTACAATTAAAAAAAAATTTTTGAGCACATCCGAATGTCTTTGACAATAAATAGAATAGGTAAATAGAGGCGTGTTTGAATATTTTTGTATATTTTTGAGGTTGTTATTTAAAAGAAAGTAAGTAGGTAGGTACAACCTACCTTAAATAGTGATAGTAGCCCTTTTCTCAAATTTTGTGAATTTGTCCTGATGTTTTGGCGACTTAATTCTTTTAAGTGATTTTTTGTATAGTTTTATTGTTTGCCATCGTTTTTAATTTCTACCTCAATACCTGTCGTCGTTGCTAAACTTGCAACGGCATGCATCCGAACACGTTTACTTTTCCATTGTCGCGGTGTCCATTGTGTCGCTATCGGCTGTCGCTGTCGCGATGTCGCGAGATTGTCGCGCGTGTCGCCATTGTTCGCGATCGGAACGAAAACGTATTGTTTCAAGATTTCGTTTGTTAGAGGATTTAAGGAGCATTGAAAATAAGGTTTTGTTGAGATATTTCAGAATTGCTTTTATTCCCAGTGCCTCAAATAAGTGTTTTTAGTCTTCAATTGTACCAAAAAGTACGAACTTGCTTCCCCCTGGCTCGGGCCAGAAAGGCTATCTGGTGACGCCCATGTAATTTTTAGGGTTCCATACCTCCCAAGGAAAAAATGAAACGTTATATAGGTAGAATCATCTTGTTGTCCATCTATCCATCTGCCAAGGCCCTTTTTCTCAAAAACGAGTGGAGGTATAGGTATCGAGTTAATAAATCAAGATTGTTTTTAGCTATGATTGATAAAGGCTTGCTGCTGTGCTATTTATTGTTATGTTTGTATGTGTGTATGTCATGTACTATTGTGATAATTATGTATATTGCACTGTAATCTGTTTTGAAAAGAGAAGAAAAAAATAATAAACTGCCGAGTTTCTTGCGGCGTTTCATCTCAGTAGTATCTTCCATTTTCCGAAGCGCTAGTGGATTCAAACATGTAAAAGAGCCTATATGGCCTACTTGTAAAATACATTTTTCGTCTGAGTAATCATTTATATTTTCCATAGACAAGTAGAAAAAAGTCAAACCAAATGAACTTCGTCATATTAATAAGAAATACTCCCTTGAGATTTCTATTCTTGATTAATTTCAAAGTCAAAGGCAATTCAATTAATTAATTACTACGTTGTATCCCGCCACTGAAATGCAGAAACCAAAGCCACGGATACAGTCAGAAATACAGCTTCATTAGAAAATTAATCTACACTAACGTTACTCCTAATATCATCACTGAACTAAACAAACACAATTCCTCCCAATTAACCTGCAGGACAAAATTAAACTGCGGAATTGGCGCGTGCGGCGAGCGCGACCACTCGCCTCTTTGACCTCTTTAATAGCCCTGCTAATTGCGCCCCTTTTTATTGAAACCCTCTTAAACGCCGCTTAATTCGACGTGGTTGTACAATAAAATGGGCCCGGGGCGTTTTGGAACTTTGTCGCAATTAACTGATATTATTTTAGGTGGCATTGTATTCTGGGAGGGTTAATTAGGCCTGGGCCGAATAAAAGGTGTTGTGATACAAGTGAGGACGATTAAGGCCTAGTTGCCGTCTGATTAGTTATTTACGGCCGCGGACCGTGAAATTGAGTGGGAATTAGGGCAGGCTTTGCGGGGCCTTTTGGTTATGCTTACCCTTCCAAGTAGCGCACTAGTTCTATAAAAGTATAAAGGATATCACCTCTATACAGCTACTACAAAGCTTATATAGCGCTACTTGGGGCATTCTGGATGCTAGGCAACGCAAGCATGCTACTAACGTCTCAATTGTTACCTTTGTTGATACGTGGTGGTCCTCCACTGTGTGTTTTAAGCGCTCTTTTTTACCTCAGACGTGCAAAATCTGGAATGGGCTGGTGGCTGGGGTTTTCCCATCTTGCTTTCACATGGGTGCCTTCAAAAGGCGAGTGTACCGATTTTTGCAAGACCGGCAACGCTCTAGCAGTCCTAATAGTGCTGTAGGTGTCCATGGGCGGCGGTGATCACTTAACATCAGGTGAACCACTTGCCCGTTGCAAAATGCAATGCCAATGTTGCTCATTGTCTAATAGGCATCTTTTCTATTTGGCAGTAGCGACGGCTCCTGTTTCGCATGGGGACAATTAGAATGTATGTAGTAAAAACCGTATAAATCCGTTGCGTGGTTTAGAAAGAATAAGCGACTGAAGAAGACATGATGAGGACAAACAGGAGATGGGGACGTTTTGACTTTTTTTTGTTTTGTAAGTCCAACGGCGATGTCTTGTTATGTTTAATATAGTTTATCTGTAAGTCAATCAACCTTTGATGGTTTGGTAACACCAATATAGTGTTTTTTCTATCTCTATAAAGCTACAGTCAACCAAAATACTTAAATTCTGCGCCACTTGCGCGCGGGAAAGTACTGCGAGACTTTGTCGCAATAACCTTTACTCCGAGGTCATTTCCAGATATTGTCGGCAACATAAACTAGGTTTCTAAGTTTTGGGTTAGTAAGAATAGTGTCACTAATACATTAAGCAAAATAGGCACTTTATAAGTTGTCCAGTTGCCGAAAATCAGCTCACGAAAGCTATAAGCACCAAACGCTGTATTACTAAGAAATTTACTATGAAGAATCCTCATGACATTTAATTTGAAAAGGTTTTACAGTGGCCTAGAATTTAGTTTGGTTAACTGTAAGGGGTAACTGTGTTACAGCGATTTCTATATACGATGATATAATATATGCACGTACAACTGTACGCTAACATTGTCAACTAGATCATTACACTAATGCCTCATCATCCATGCCAATCATCATTAGCAGTGAATAATGTATGCTCTGACAAGTCCCAATCATGCAACTCGGTTTTTATAGGTATTATGATATAATATTGAAATGTTACAAATAATTATTAATGTATAAATATTGTTCAAGAACATAAAATCTGGCAATGGTTGTAATCATCAACATATTTGGCCAATCAAACTCAATATACCTTACATTTTAAAAGTTTTATTAGGTTAAGTTTTTCATATTGCACTTGTATTCTAATAATGATTAACTAGGCATTAAATAAACAAAAATGTAGAAATTTTTAATAGTTTGTAATGTAAATTAAAACATTGTGTTGGAAAGGTTTGATAGTGATATACTTTTCGAAGGTTCATTCTGTAATTGTGTTTAGAATATTTCGTGTTTTAGAATGCTACAGAACTTCGTATTTTTTGTATAAACCGTGTAGATATCTAATCAGCTAGACATGTTTTTGAGTATACTTTTTGACATCAATATTGATAAAATCAGTGATATTTCACATTCCACTACCTAGTATCGTATGGCGCAAAAGTGAAAGCAACACTGTGCAAGGTAAATTAAATTCTTATTTATTACAAACACTGAATGACAGCATAATAATTACAGTCCGCTTTTTATCATAATTATAGAAGTTGTTTCCCTGCATTCGTTATTGCGTACAAAGTCAGTTGATTCAGAATTTTAATCAAACTATTTTAAACTTCTGAATCTTAGAAACATAAATCGAAAAAATATTCATGCTTTCTACACAACCGACATTTAAATAAAATTCTCTGTGAATCAGTAAACCCTTACAATGACAAGCAAAGCCTAAACAAACTTAAAAACCACATAACGAAGACATACTCCTAAGTTACAAGTCATGTTCCTCAAGACGTCCATATTCCCAGAACTACCTACCCTAGCTAAGACAAATATAATTACGGAAACTATTGCTCCATATATTTGTACAAGGGGAGGGCTCATGAACCCGAGGAGGTGTATTGTTTCGTTGGCAACTTCTTTAGCAAGCCGAGAACGGCTCCAGTTAGGGGCCGCCGTTGTCTCCACGTTTAGGCGGCCTTTGGGAAGCAGCGATGAAAATTGCAATAAAGGGTTGTTTATGTTGGATGACCTTAATGCTGTCCTCATTCAAATTGTATTTTTCTATTTGTCTATGGTTTATAATTTTAAACTTGGAGCGGTGTCAGTTGTCTGAATGTTTTTTCACTATTATAAACATATTACGTTTTTCCTAAATTATTTTATTTAGCTCATGCCGCAGCTTTCCCTATCAGTGGTAGCAGAGCGTGGTTGTGGCAAATGGAAGAGTTAATATAAAATATAAAAATAAAAAGTGAAAAACAAAAATGGGCTCGAATTTCCGAAGTATAGAGCCGCTAACACAATCGAATTATGATACGTGGAGTCTTCAAGCTCAAGCTATTCTCATTAAAAACGATTTGTGGGAATACGCCAGCGGTGACAAAAAGTTAGCGGAGTCTGCGAGTGCCGAAGAAAAAAGTATTTTCCAGAAGGAAGACTTAAAGGCCAGGTCAGAGCTACTCTTACTTATATCCCCACCAGAACTTAAGCAAATTAAGGGATGCTATACGGCCAAAGATGTGTGGGATAAATTAAAGTCAATTCATCAAAGTTCAGGACCTGCACGAAAGGCAACACTTTTGAAACAGTTGGTCTTGAAGAGAATGACAGATCAGGAAGATGTAAGAGATCATCTGAATAACTTCATGGATATAGTGAGTAAACTCGAAGACATGGATGTCAAAATTCATTCCGAATTACTTAGCATAATGATTTTATATAGTCTGCCCGCAAGTTTTGACAGCTTCAGAACAGCTATTGAGTCAAGGGATGCCCTGCCAAGCCCCGATATTATAAAAGTAAAAATAATAGAAGAAAATGAAGCTCGGAGACAAACCGACCCTCAAACTTCGGAGGCATTATATGTAAAGCAGAAGAAAAAAGCATTATTTTGCAAGAGCTGCAATAAGAAAGGACATTCTACAGAAGCTTGTTGGGCAAAGAAGAAACCAAATAGACATACTAACAAAGGTCAAGAAAGTAACTATAATACTTGTTTGAAAATGGATAACATAAAAACAAAAGAAGGTTTGTGGTGTCTGGATAGTGGTTGTACCTCACATATGACAGGAAATAAAGGTATGTTCTCAGACATAACCCCTGCTACAGATACATTGAAATTAGCCTCTGACAAGCATACTACCGAAGTCAAAGGAAGAGGAAAAGTGATAGTCAGTAAAGAGAATGAAAATTATAATTTAATTGACACACTTTACGTACCTGATTTATCCAATAACCTGTTGTCAGTAAGTAAAATGACAGATAATGGCTGTAAAGTTATATTTGAAAAGGAACAAGCCAAAATCATTAAAAACAAGAAAGTTATACTACGAGCTACACGAAAAAATGGCCTTTACTACCTTGAATTTGAAGAGCCGGAAGAGGCAGCAAATTTCACACCTGAAGCTGAAAGCGATATAATGAAATGGCATCGGAAATTAGGTCATATAAATGAAAAAGACCTAAAATTAATGGCAAGAAATGAAATGATGCGAGGACTTGAGTTTAAGGAGAAGAAATTAGAAACCTGTGAAACCTGTTTAAAAGGAAAAATGACAAGCCAGCCATTCACAAGCCATGACGAAATTGTCACTACCGAGCCATTACAAATTATTCACAGCGACGTATGCGGTCCATTTGAAAACGAATCATTGGCCGGATCAAAATATTTCGTTACATTTATAGACGATTACACGAGATATTGCTGTATTTACTTTATAAAACAAAAAAGTGAAGTCATTGAAAAATTCAAGGAGTATAAAAACAATGTAGAGCTATTCCATAAGAAAAAAAATTCAGAACCTTCAATCTGATAATGGAGGAGAATACAGATCAAAAGACTTTGACAATTTACTGAAAAACTGTGGAATAAGTAGAAGATTAACAGCTCCCTACACGCCCCAGCAAAATGGCGTTAGCGAGAGAAAAAATCGCTCATTATTGGATAAAGCAAGATGCTTAATGCTAGAGTCCAATGTCCCTCAAAGTTTATGGGCAGAAGCAGTGTTCACTGCTAACTATCTTATAAATAGAAGCCCTGCAAGAGCTCTAAAAGGAAACTCGCCTTATGAGAAATGGGTGGGAAAAAAACCATCAGGAAATCACCTACATGTTTTCGGAAAAAGAGCGTTTGTATTAAATAAAAACCGAAGAGGGAAATTCACAGCCAAAGCTACTGAAGGTGTATTCATGGGATATGCGAAGAACGCAAAAGGGTTTAGAATATACGTACCGGAAACGAATAACGTCATTATAAGCAGAGATGTGAAAGTTATTGAAAGGATGCACTATTCCAAAAATCCTGCTGAAGAATATAAAGACTGCGAACCGGAACAACTGGAACCTGAAACAGAAAAAGAACAAATATTAATTGAATTTAAAAATAATAAAAATAATGTCTTACCTTTTCAGGAAGCAACTCCCTCCACTTCTGATTCCTCCTTCCAGCCCGAACACGAACCTGCTCCAAATGTACAAGCAGAAGCAAGTGACGATGATGATGAATCCTGGTTCAGTGGCGAAGGATCGGACGTTCCAGCTGAATTGCCAACTGTGAGCGGAAGACCACAACGAGAAAGAAGGCGACCAGCATGGACGAAGGATTATGAGCTAAGTGGATGTGTCAATATGCTTGAATCAGAAAATGATGAAGACTGCTCTTTACTTACTTTTAAAGAAGCTATAACAGGCATAGACAAGAAAAATTGGGAGAAGGCAATACAATCTGAGAAGGATTCATTAGAGAAAAATAACACCTGGGTACTTGTTAACAAAGACGAAGCTAAAGGACACAAAATTTTGTCCAACAAATGGGTATTTAGAGTGAAGGATGACGGAACGTACAAGGCCAGATTAGTCGTACGTGGCTGCGAGCAAAAGGGAAATCTCGATTTTGAAGAAATATATAGCCCAGTCGTAAGTCAACCTGCCTTGAAAACGATACTAGCAATTGCCGCATCTAAAAATTATCACTTCGTGACTTTTGACGTCAAGACCGCTTTCTTGTACGGAGAGTTGACAGATAGAGTTTACATGAAAGTACCTGTTGGCTACAAAAATACTACTGAAAAAGTATGTCGATTGAAAAAATCATTGTATGGTTTAAAACAAGCGCCATTTACATGGAACAAGACATTTACCCAAGCGATGTTTGATTTAGGTTTCAAAGTAATTAAAACTGACAGATGTGTTTTCATAAACAAAGATAAGTCAATTATAATCGGTCTATTCGTCGACGACGGATTAGTCATAGGAAAAGACAAGAAGAAAATTGATCACATTTTGTCTAAACTTAAACTGAAATTTGAAATGAAAAAAAATGAAAATCCGAGTACTTACCTTGGAATGGAAATAAATAACTGTAAAGATGGGATAAAGTTAACCCAAAGGAATTACATTATCGATATGCTGGAAAAGTATCGAATGGCAAATGCCAAACCTTGTGAGACACCTGGAAGTATTGAAACGAAGTTAGCACAGGAAACTTCCCAGGAGAAGGACTACCCATATAGGGAAGCTGTGGGAAGCTTACTGTACCTGTCTACAAGAACTCGTCCAGATATCGCTCATGCAGTAAATCAAGTCTGCAGAAAGGTCGAAAATCCCACTAAGGAAGATGTCACGAAAGTGAAGAAAATATTTAAATATTTAGTTGGGACTAAAGACAAGGGGATTATCTTCAAAAGGAATAGTCCTATAGAAAATATCGATGCTTACAGCGATTCTGATTACGCTGGAGATCCTTCTACAAGGCGAAGCACGTCTGGTTCCGTGCTTATGATAGCAAATGGACCAATAACGTGGGCGTCTAAAAGACAGCCTATAGTCGCTCTATCCTCAACCGAAGCCGAGTATATAGCGGCAGCGGACTGTTGCAAAGAAGCATTGTACCTGAAATCACTATTGAAGGAAATGTTAGACACAGAAGTAAAAATAAACTTGCATGTTGATAACCAAAGTTCAATTCAACTTGTGAAGTCCGGCTCCTTCAATAAGCGATCGAAGCACATAGATGTGCGATATCATTTTATCCACGAACACTTCGTGAAGGGTCTGATTAGTATCAGCTACTGTCCGACAGAGTCTCAGCTAGCTGATATAATGACGAAGCCACTATCCAAGGTGAAGTTTGCAAGACACTGTGCAACGCTGATGTATGGATAGTGAAGCTGGTGAAGCTGCTCCAGTTGCATGAGTACACATTAGGAGAAGGTGTTGGATGACCTTAATGCTGTCCTCATTTAAATTGTATTTTTCTATTTGTCTATGGTTTATAATTTTAAACTTGGAGCGGTGTCAGTTGTCTGAATGTTTTTTCACTATTATAAACATATTACGTTTTTCCTAAATTATTTTATTTAGCTCATGCCGCAGCTTTCCCTATCAGTTTAATTCTTAATAACCCTGTAAATACTCTGGATTATGTTTCCCGGAGGAACCCTTTGCTTTGTTAATTCGAGAAGTAAAACAACAATGATGTTTTTCAATGCACCCGAGTCTGGTATTGGTAGTACAGTATAGACATCTATTCTGAAATTCAAGTATTAGCATCATCGCATAGATTAAAATAGTACAATTTATCCTTAAACCTATAAAGCAGTAGTAGCATTGTCGCCAAGACATAAAATTTACTATTTTAGGCTAGTTAATTTTTACAAACTATATTCATCAGCATTCTCTGTAAATACAAAATAACTGTAAATACTGTTTTATAGTAAGAACTTACAACTCCTGTATTTATGAAAATTAAAATATTTGATTTGATCTCTTCCAGTTAACCGTATATTTGGTCGGTATTTTTTTATAAAGAAGCCTTTTTCTTTTTGTTTTATTATAGTTTAAAATTAAACTTCCGCTGCTGTCAAGGCGTGCCCTGTCTCACTGTCTCCATCGCGACTTGCAATAATTGTCGGCTTCTAACGCTGCGAAGTTTACTAGTTGTGTCGAATGCCTTTTAACAGCCTTATAACTATGTCAATAAAGTTGATTTTCAAGTATAAACCATAACTAGCTCTCCTTTTATGCTTTGCTTTGGTTTTGGAATTTCCAAGAATTGCTGCTACAATAAACGTCGTATTGAGAATGAGTTACACGACTTCTTGGTTACTTTTGAAGCGTGTGTCAAATTTAACATAGAAATGTTTTCTTTAAATATTAGAAGAAATACACGTAGATTTTCTTTGGCATGTGGCCAAAGAATACTAATGAATTTAATAACTTTCTACCAACCAATGAGCAATATTCTAATTAAATTAAACTTACCTAAGTGTTTTATATAAAATAAGAAGGAAAACAAGCAAGTGGTTCACCTGATGGTAAGTGATCACCACCACCCATAGACACTTGCAGCACCAAGATTGCAGATGTGAAGCTAAGGCTAAGATGGAATACCTCTTGTGCCAGTAATTGCACCAGCTGTCTTGTTCTCCACGCTGGAACACAACAGTGCAAGAACTGCTGTCTAGCGGCTGAATTAGCAAGCAAGATGGTAATAGCGATCCAGACGGATCTTATACAAAATTCTACCACCTGCGTAGTGTATTTGAGATTAAAAGTTTGAATTTTTAGTCAATCGTAGTCACTACGCCCAAAACAAACAGTACATTTACACGAAATATATTAATGGATGGATCTGAATCCGACAAAGAACCAAAGTTATCGACATAGCCCACCGCATTAGCACGCTGAAGTGGCAGTGGGCCGGCCAGATAACCCGAAGAACCGATAACCATTATCCAGCACCTATGTCCAGCAGTGGACGAACATAGGCTGATGATGATGATGAATCCGACATTGGTGGTAGGAATGGCAGAATATTATAGAGTCAGTTTTGAAGAGCATAGACAACTTTTAATCAAAATAACCATCTGTTTGAAGATAATAATGAAGAAACAGAGTGCACAAATTTATAATAAATAACATTAAAAATGCTATCCATTTGACTGCGCGCCCGCGGCTTCCTACCAATTTTTGATCCTAAGCAAAGGCTCGGCTAGACAATCACGCTTTGTTGCCAAACACAACATGCGGAGCACTTAAGTATAGTGTTGCCAGTTTTCGTGCCAAATTTCAGGATAACGTCTAAAACCCGGAGTTTGGTGTTGCAAGTGTTGTCAATCAATCCATTGTTTTGTTAAATTATCATAATTTAATTGTGTCACACGTGAAAATGTTACTGTCAATCAACCAAAAACAAAGAGTCAAGTAAAAGAAAGAAAAAAAAAGTATTTTATTGACACATCAAAACTAAGAAATAGGTACAAGAAGAATATAAGTGTAATTGTAGGAGTAGAAGTAGGTTGGCCTTTGATTGGATTCATTTGAGAGTCATTTACAAAAGTTTTTTTAGCACGGGTCGATATATCTACGGTCGAGTATGATATGTCATGATAGATTGGGTCAGTCAGTAAGTACACACAAAGTCCGTAAACTGGGATGTCTCATGAATATTGGGACGCTTGGTAACTCTAGTAAAGAGCAAAGTTTGGTGTGTTATTGTTTGCGAGAGTAGCAAAGGGCTCGGGGCCAAGGTTTGGCGGGAAGAGGTTACACGCTAATTGCAAGGTGGCTTCGCATTTGCAGATCTGGAGGGCCAACATTCTTGCTTTGAATTGGCAATAGATCTGCTTTCCAAAGTTTACCATCATTTCACCAAAAATGTTTCGCAAACTGTTCGTTTGGTAAAATAATTTCATTTTCGAAACTATAAACATTAGGATTTTTACATATTACTAAAAACATATGGTTCTATATGATAGTCCTGAAATAAATCAGTTTGTGAAACGTTTTTTATCAAATTTAATGATTGGTCAGGCAGTAATAGATGCAACAGGAATTTTTCCCATGTTTCATTGCGCTAGTGGAGCAAAGATTAAGTAACAGAAATAATGACCCCAATTCTGGTTTTGGCTCTTTTAATTACAGTCTAGAAACTGTCCCACAATCCAAAGCAATGATACCGGGAACACTATAGGCTCTTTTGGGTACAATAAACATTATAAAGGGTACAATAAATACTTTGACTTTGACTTTAAAAAGATGTAAAAAACCTATATCAAAACAACAAACTCCAAATATTTCACCGCCGGCTAATTCACTGCTACATTACCGGTTTTTCGCCAACTTGTTAGTTAAGTTAGAGCCGGTTCAGTTGGCAGCGGTTCAACGCGAAGCATTTGTCATAGCGGCAACATTATGCCCGCGACTACAGCCCCCGGGGAGGGCTGCAGTTAAGGGGATGTGTGGAACATTTGGCATCCATTTTTTCGAAAATTTGATGTAATCTGTGACGAGAATTAAGTTTTATGGAGAGTTCTTGGTAGTAGCTTGTTACTGGGTTCCGTATGATGAGTGAGAGATTCGGAGACCCACCAGGAATATCAGCGATTTTTGTGATCGCTGGTTCGATGAACGGCGTTAATCACTTTCCATCACGACCCATAATCTCGTTTGCCACCCTTTATTTTATAAAATTTGTGAAGATATTCAACTTTTACTTCTTTGAAATATATTTCCTAAACTGTTTCAAGTAGTCATTATGTACCACTTGTATTTTCCGTATTCACTCTTTTGTCGTTGATTAGTAACTTACTGTCAAGTATCTTTATACAATTGCTATTGTTTTATACAATTGTCAATTGCACTTTCCTTGTATCTATATTTTACAAATAAAGTTATTCTTATTTTTTCTATGGAGGAACGATGTGTTATCTCATCTGGTTTATTTAAACCTTTAGAAAAGACTAAAACGACTCTTAAAAACCTCAAAATGAAAATATACCTTTAGTCAAACATTTCTGTCTGCATCTGATAGTAGCTGTAGTAAGAACATACGACGTAATTCGATCAGACGCGCACTCCGCGGCGTCGACGTATGGCAAGGGCGCAGTCAGGCGGAGCGCATCGGATCGCTTGAATTTTTCACTTTGCCCACTCGAGCAGCACAAGGGAAGAGCAATAGCATTATTGGGGCACTCAATACCGAAACCATTTTATTAAACCCACCCTCAGGAAGCCGTGTTTAAGTAAAAAATAAGTAGTAGCTAGCTACCATTCGGTGAGTGCAGGAAATGGAGTCTTATGGGGAAGACGGATCAAACATTCTTAGGGTCACTATTTCCCACGGGTAGCGGTGATTACGTTCCATCAGGTGACCCGCATGCTCGTTATCTTCCTTTCACCAAATATTAATAGCTTTATTTTGAACAAAGATGCATCCTGTCTTATTGGATTTAATACGCTACAGAAAAGATGTCACAGTCAAATTTGAAATACACTTACTCAGATTAAGCTTAGAAAAACCACTTAATGGAGAATCATGAAATTTTCCTCCGGTTCGGCGCAAAAAAGAAACTATTTCTGGTTAGGCTGTTGAATGACTATTGAAATATCAAAGCTGCCTATGCAAGATAACGAATTGGACTTGCGAAATTATATCGATTTTTCCATGATGTAACGTGGTGAACTTCTACGGTACGTACTGGCCGCGTACACTAAAAACCAAATTCTAAATTTAAATAAATCGTTTGCCTTTTGTTTTGTTTTTCACTCCGCTACTCTGCTACAAAATTTGCAACGCAATGCCAGCCAGCTACAATTTTATCAATGGGAACTTGTCCCTTTCTAGTCAAGACCCAATATTACTAGGGTTACTTATTTACTCGATGTGATCAAAGTATAAAATCGTCTAATTCCATTTTTCTCTTAGCACCAAGCGCTTAGAAACAAACATCTATGTCTTGATTTTACCAATCAAGCCGCTGTAAGTTCCTCTGTTGTGCCTCTAGCACTCTCGTGCAGCAAATAGGGTGAGTGGGCGACGGCTTAGTCCTCAGAGAGGCTATACTGGGCGCTAATAGAGTGTCCGCTGCACCTGCTTACACTTCAAATTCTTAGCCGCCCCGTATTAAGTTTATATTATTATCACAAACCCTACTTGAAAGGTACCATCGTCATACATTTTCAAAGGGTCATTTTAATTCTACAATTAATAAAACATTTTTACGAGTCGCTAATCCAGCCGCTAAGCAGCAGTGCTTGCATTGTTGTGTTTCGGTGTGGAGAGCTAGACATCCGGTAACATTACTGGCACAAGAGGTATTCCATCTTAGCCCTGTAGGTTGGCATCGCATCTGCAAACTCTTTGGTGTTGCGGGTGTCTATGGGCGGTGGTGATCATTTACCATCAGGTGCCCCGTTAACTTGTTTGCTTTCCTATTTTATATAAGAAAAGTCACCATCAACATCGAAGAGGCTCAAGCACTTTTAAATTTTTGAATACGCCATTACGATATACTTATTCGAAGGACACAATCAAATAGTTTTTATTAATAAAATAATATTAATACGACAATTTCGCAATATCTCGTACATTACTTAAAGTTCGCCACTTGGCATTAATCGACCGTAAACTTTTCATTTTCCACTGCCTCTAAGGACCATTGCGTAATTTTTGACCTGCTTAACGCAGCAATGTACCTACTTTGCTCAATTTTATTTACTGTGGCATTTCCAATGACAGCCGAATACAGTAGCTATATCTGCGCAGTTCAGGACATTTGTATGCGCCCACGCGGAGGTAAACAAAAATAAATGAAACGGCACGTTGAATTAAAAGAGTTTTTAAATCGGCAACCGTTTTTAAATTAACGGTGTTTGCTTTGGGAATGGAGCGTTTTATTTGAATTCCGATCTGGCATTAAATGTGGAATTTCTATAGGTCTTCTATGGGTCGTTGAGATAGAAACGTGTTACTTGAACAATTAAGCTAGTGAGTGTAAGGTGACGGTCCCAGTCTTTGACAGTGATCCGGGTTTTGACGAGAGAATACGGAATCCACGAATAAAAATGAGAGACAATCGTGTTAAGTATTGGTAAGTAAGTAAGTAAGATAGTAACGACTTTTCAAAAAAAGTCTAAAATATTTATAAAAAACCGTTCAAGTGCGAGTCTATCTCGCGCTAGGTTTCCGTACAAAGTATGTAGATAGTTCGTCAGATTAATAGATGTACTTAACTTTATAGAAAAAAAAATGTTTGGCAATACATCAAAACTGTTAATGTAAAGGAGAATGGGCATTTTTGTATAGGCGCTGTCCCAACCCTTGTATACAATAGTGAGTAGTATGGAAGTGTAGTACTCGGTGTAAGGATCATCATAGGCCATGTTCCGAAGACCAGGTGTCTGCAGGGGTGACGTGGGACGCAAAAATAAAAAAATATTTTTTCAGCAAAACTTAAGTGTAACACACCCTAATGTATGCGACGTTGCCATTCTGTTGACTAAAAAGTCATAACGAAATGTGTCACGTCAAACTGAAATAAGCCTTTGTCGTTTAAGTCACCAACGTGATCGAAAATAAATAACCATTATGACCTAACGTGTCAAAAGTTAAAGTAGTACGTTGCCAGCTCGTCCTAAAGCACTGTTCGACTGTGGTTTACCTTAAGAATTGTAATTAATAATTGTTTTGTATGCAAAAAGAGAAAAATAAAACACCTAATTAGACCTATGCTCACATTACGTTTTTTACTTCTAGTGGCCTCAGTAATGCGTGGTTAAAATCTTTCAGCTATATCTCGAACATGATTTTACAGATACTTTTCATACAACTGCTAGTACAAAGTGAGGTATAAAATGGGCTGTAGCTTTTTCCCTGCAAACATCTCGATTTTGCTGTCATATAAAAAAATTAAGCTCTTATAGAGAGCTTTCAAATAAGATATAGCACAACTGTATACAGCACTTGGGACAATTTGCCCATTCTCCTTTGCAATCGCACATTTTTACAACTTTCGTGTTTTTTGACAGTTTGTCGGACAGCAAAGCGTGCTGACACTTTAAACACATTAAGTCACCGTTATACCATCAAGAAATAAAAATCAATGGTTCCCCGCAAAAGAAGACTTACAGAGCACATAAAATGCACCGCAGACTTGCTAATAAGACCAAGAAGTAAAACTAAGAATTGAAATTCCTTAAGTTGATAAAACCGGGACACTTGTCTCAAACAAAAGGTTTAAAAAGGCGAGTTGGCTGCCAACCGGGTCCCCGGCGGTTAGAATTTTAAAATAACGGAATGCGGGACTCGAGCGCGTCGGTAAGAGATGGCGACACTGGCGCTGACACTACTCTGGTCGTAGGGTTGACAGCTGCCTCATGACTGATCCGGGAAGATATTGATAATAGCAGACGCTTGCGAATTCGTTTGCGTAGAATTAAGAGCCTATGCCCGTCAGGAAAAGTGTAGAGCTTTCCATTAGTGATAGAAAGAAGACAAACAAACATAAGAGCAAAGCTTACCTCTTTATTATATTACTACTTAGGGGACGCGCGCGACTTCGTTTACGTAAAATAAGTAGCCTATGTCCGCCAGGAATTGTGTAGCTTTCTATTTGTGAAAGAATTTTTGAAATCGGTTCAGTAGTTCCAGAGATTACCCCCTACATACAAACATTATTAGTGTAGATTGTAAATAGTGTGAATTTTGTAAATAGTATAAATAGTGGAAGTAGTGTAAACCAGTGTAAATGTAAATTATTTATAACTAGCTGTAGCCTGTGACTTCGTCTGCGAAGAATTCTTATTATCGTTATCCTACGAGAATTTGGTTTCTTGTCCGGATAATTATGTAGCGTAAAATGATTCTCGATATGCAAATCTCTCCCAACGCATCAAGATTTTCTGTTGCTCGCAACTTTTTCCGTTTTGTAAATCAGTTTAGAATCTCCCATGCAAACGTTTATCCTTCATTCCATCCCCTTAGGGATAGAGTTCTGAAAAAAGTAATTTATGTCCGTTCCCGGCTGCTAAACTATCTCTGTGCCAATTGATCTAAATCGGTTCAGCTGTTTGAATGCATTTAAAATATTAGTTTGGATTATTATTGTATAATTTTTATTTGCCTTATCTTTTATAAATGCTTTACGTGCAGACTTTCATATGAAACATAGCTTTTTAAAAGCCGTAACAACCGTATTCCCAAAGCAGTTTTCACACTCAAGACTTCTCTTAGAAGATTTCAGCCCAAACCCGACATAAACTTGTCTTCAAATTGGGTTGGCGTCAAGTGTCAGCCCTGGCGCGGCGGCGCAGTGTCCCGAGTGTCGCTAGTGTCGGGAGTGTCGCGAGCTTCCCGCTCTAGAGCAGTAACGAACGTGCGGTAACAAGATTCAACTGGATTATTTTATGGAAATGTTTTCAGTTCGTGATATATGTTATGTTTCTGAGTGCGAATGGGTATAATGAAGTTGCTGGGAATGCTGTTTGGGGTTTATCTTGTCGCAAAGTAAACTTGTCAAAGTTATCACGGAGTAAAAGGTACTAGCGTTCGGAAAGAAAGTTGACCAAGTATTGATAGAATTATCAAAGTTTTTTAATTAAGTTCGTCCTTTTTATAAAAAGGAGAAAGCAGAAAACAGTGACGTAGAAAGACATCGTGTAAAAATAAAGTGCTTATTGAAAGCTAGTTTGATAGTTGCTGTTTGTAAATGTAAGTACAGAATCAAACATAAAAAATAATGTTTACATACTTAATTTCGCTACCACCATCTTGCTCGCTAATCCAGCCGCTAAGCGGCAGTGCTTGCACTGTTTTATTCCGGCGTGGAGAGCAAGACAGCCGGTGCAATCACTAGCACAAGAGGTATCCCATCTTAGCCCTCTGAGTTGGCAACGCATCTGCAATCCCTTTGGTGTTGCGGGTGTCTATAGACGGTACTTACCATCAGGTGACCCACTTACTCGGTTCGTTTGCCTTCCTATGTTGTACAAAAAAAAATGTTGGTAGGTATGCCTTTGTGAACGTGGTAAGGTACAGTCCACAAAATACAACCCTGACCCAGTGTGGAACTATGTCGAACTGACATAATATCATATTGTAATAAGTCTCTTATTCTTATTTATCTTTTTATGTCTTAGTATAGTCGACTAAAAAATTTCTTAATCGTATAACAATGGGACAAGATTCAAAAGTGCTAAGTCAATTATTTTGTCGACTACACATTTAAAACAAAGATGTCTAATAGTCAATAGGCTACATACAAAGTTTCAATTGAATCAGTGTCTACAGTTTGAAATTTGTATGAAATACTATGCTGCATCACACTCTTTGTATTAAAAGCACTGACGTATAAATAATAGACTTCTAGTCAGCGTTTAAAAAATGGTCTCAAAA
The DNA here is from genome assembly GCA_963691745.1 of Ditula angustiorana. NCBI lineage: Eukaryota > Metazoa > Arthropoda > Insecta > Lepidoptera > Tortricidae > Ditula > Ditula angustiorana. The sequence goes on along the minus strand of OY829497.1, from coordinate 219,739 downwards.
GTCGAACAAAAAGTACAATAAATCGACAATCGCCGCGCTGTCAGTGTGTCGGACCGACGGCGCTGCTGTCAATACTATTATTTTGTAAAAAAAACCTATTTGCAACGAAACTTAATAAATTATTATTTTATCCAGTTAGACGTAACATTATAAATCCAATGACTATAAATGGTGAACAAATTATTTGCATTTGTAACATTGGCGTCAACCTGTATTCTAGTGTCGGGCCGTTTTTCCGCTGTCATTTAGTATGACACTGTACATCCATGCATTATAGTATCATTGATTACAGGAGTGTGATTCTCTAAGGAACATCTTAGTAACATCAATAATTTCAACGATGAAAACACAAATTGGTATTCTCTAAGACCGTCAGAACATCGACAAGGCGAGGTTTATGCGATCTCAGCGCTTCGTCGATGTTGGTGGCGCAAGGCGGAACTATTAATGACGTTTTTGTATGAAAACGGTATTCTGTAAGCTCGAACATCATCTAGTTCATTACATCCAATGTAATGGTTCTTAAACTTTTTTGCGACAGAGTACATTAAGAAATTTAAAAACCCCACATACCACAAAGATAGTTTTAGGAAAAGAATTCAAATTACGGTAAGTAAGGATGTTAAAAATTACTTTTATTGGTTAATATACAAAGGTTACTGAGAAGGGTGCTACTGTTTTGACTCAGTGAGCACTTTAAAGAAAGGAAAAAATTATAAAAGATGTGTTTAGACTTCAGAATTAATTGAGTGACCCATGGCACTGATGGAATAGAAACCATAGAATAGAAACTCTAATCTAGCGACTTGTAGCTTTCCTCGTCTTTTTGTGTTTTAGGGTTTAATCCAGCTGTTGTTTACCTACACCAAATAAAAATAAACAGTAATCATCGTTTCAAATGATGCTTTACAAAATTTCTATTAAAATGAAGTAAGTCAGTGATTCTTGTATTACTACAACAAAGATATCACAAATTGACAATCAGTGAAAACAGTTTGAACATCGATGGATCTAGGTTCATGCCATCCTAGCGCTTCGTCGATGATGGTGGCTTAAAGCGGAACTATTTTTGACGTTATTTGATGAAAACTGATATTCCGTAAGCTCGAACATCCTGGAGTTAATTACATCATTGATGTTCTACCTCACTTTGAACTGTCAAACAAAACAGCTAGTAATTTGTAGCTTTTTGAACTTTTCATCGGATGTTTGACTTTGACTTTGTAATTTCTTCCAAAATTTAGTTTCGTTAAAAACCTATTTACTTACAACATTTTTTTTTTTATGAATTAGGATGGCAAAAAAGCAAGTGGGTCACCTGATGGTAAGTGTACACCACCGCCTATAGACACCCGCAACATCGAAGAGATTGCAGATGCGTTGCCAACCCAGAGGGTTAAGATGGAATATCTCTTGTGCCAGTAATTACATCGGCTGTCTTGCTCTCCATTCCGGAACACAACAACGGAACAGTGCAAGCACTGCTGCTTAACGGCAGGATTAGCGAGCAAGATGGTGGTAGCGATCCGGACGGACCTTGCACAAGGTCCTACCACCCGCGATTTTTATAGATTATCATTTTGTACCGTACCTCGGTGCAGTAGGGTTTGAAATGCAATAACTATAAATCTAAGCTAGAGTTATTATAAAACTTGAAACTTCGCGTCAATCTATTCTATGGTGATTTTTTGGGTTCCGTACCTCAAAAGGACAAATGAAACCCTTATCATGGATCACTTCGTTGTCCATCTGTCTGTCCGTCTGTCTGTCTGTCTGTCTGTCTATCTGTCGGTCTGTCAAGCTCTTTTTTCTCAACGCGTGGAGGTATCGAGTTGAAACAAAATAACAAATTCTCTAGTCTGCAGCCCTTTGAAGACGTAAGAAATCAAACTTCTAAGCCAATGCAATGAAAAGATACGGCCGTTTATGCCTACTATTTCAAACATTCGGGGACTTGAAAACCTATAGGGTACTTCCCGTTGACCTAGAACCATGAAATTTGGCAGAAAGCAAGATCTCACAACGCAAACAAACGGAAAAAGTCTGAAAACCGAAAATTTGTAGCTGCATCAGATGACATGCCCCTTAGCATTCAAAAATTACAAAATTTCGTACGTCTCGATCAAAACCAGATGGCATATGTGTCGATTTAAAGTCTACGTAGCCGAACGATTTTGTGGGTGGTAGGACCTTGTGCAAGGTCCGTCCGGATCGCTACCACCATCTTGCTCGTTAATCCTGCCATTAAGCAGCAGTGCATGCACTGTTGTGTTCCGGCGTGGAGAGCAAGACAGCCGGTGTAATTACTGGCACAAGAGGTATTCCATCTAAGCCCTCTGGGTTGGCAACGCATCTGCAATCTGTTTAGTGTTGCGGGTGTCTATAGGCGGTAGTGATCACTTACCATCAGGTGACACTTGCTTCTTTGCCTTCACATTTCATTAAAAATAAAGATTGAAGTTCTAATCCCATATCGTCAATAAAACAAACACGTTTTTTGTTTGTGAGGGTTTTTCTGGAATTGTCCTGTTTGTTATTTACTTATTCATTTATTTAATTTACGTCCAATTGGTTCCAATAAAACTGTAAATTGCGTATAAGTTTTTTTTGTAATTTGATATAATTTGTGCATTTATAGCCCAGATGCTCTAAGCTATCATGAGTCTTGTAAGGGCCGCTGGACTGCTTTGTATATTTTATTTATTATCAAATGCTCACTATACAGACTTTATTTAAAAAAATATTTTAAAATTTAAATAATTTAATTATTTTCATGAATTACTGATTAGAGTATAAAAAACATGCCATTGTAAAAGTAGTAAAAACAGTCAATTTCGCATGAAGTGGCTATTTTTTTCAGCACATGAGTTGAAAAGTTGAACAATAGCTTCAGTCAGAGCCCGTAGAGCTTTAAGAAGCCTCCAGTGTGCAGGTCTCACGAGGGCTAGCTGTAGTACTGGCTTTTCTTTCAGAGTTATGACTTTTTCAAAACAGTCTGTGTATTATTGCTCGCAGCTATCTGCACCTGCAAACAAATTAATTATAGTAGTGGTAGAGTCACACCGTAGCCCGTTGCTCTCACTCACAGAATTTTGGCTTGAAGCAGTAGCTTGGTACTGCGTTTGGAATAGTGACTGAGAGATCCGGAGGCCCAGGTGGGGCCGGCAACATGCCCTGATGGAATCGTTAATCCGTTCAACTCCGATGTCACAATATTTTATTGCTTACGGGATTCCATAATTTACTGTATGAGACAAAAAATGCTGTAGGAAGCGTACATGCAAGACCAGCATTCAAAAAGATAATAAATGTTTGCCTGCTAATACTTAATCCAGTAGGTTCACTAATTTAAATCGCGATACAAGATCAGACTTGATAATATATCGCATAATAAGAAATCTTTCAATCGTAGACGTTTTTCAATTCAACGGATTTACTTGAAGTGACAGTTGATTATCATTATGATATGAAGCACACCATAGACGCACAGAATAACAACTACAGGCGGGGCACACTTAAAACTTCATAAATTTTGATAGTTAGCAGCGTCTCTTGGCGGTTGGCTACTGAACTAAGTACAAAATTTAAAAAAAACTATCTGTCACTGCTGGTCACTCACTCGTGTCCTTGGATGAAGTACTAAAGCATGGATATAGCCTCAGTACTTGTCAAGTGTACATAGCCAAGACTGTCAAAATGATTACCTATGGGTGCGTCAAGGTAGTAAAACCTGCAAATTAATTAGATTTACGTCTACGTAAATACACACTCTATTATACTACCTTAATGTAAACATAACCAAAGGTAACCATTTTGTCTATTGATTGCGTACAGGGTAATTGTAGAGGAGTTTAGAGTATGTAGTCATCTCCTTTTGGCGCATTATATTGCCATTTAAAGTAAAGAAATCAGCTAATAAAATATCGCTTTCAATTTTAATACTCTTTCTATGCTATACTATTTCTATGCTCGTCTTGGAGGCGGCCATTGTCAACTCTGGCTTTCGTTTGATTGGACGTTGATGCGCTCTTGGTTTGGTTATCTGTTTTTGTTTACTCATCAAGGTTTTGCTCTAGCAAATTTTATGAAAACTTATAAGTTCTTACTTATATAAGTTTTCATAAAATTTGCTAGAACAAAACTTTTATTGAGTACATTTGGTTCTAAAAATAACACGCACACACGCGCAAGTGCGCATACACACGTACATGAATATATGCCTATCTATAGCTATACGAGTACACTGCATTAGTTCAGTTCCTTGACACTAACAGCAGCACTTTCCATACATGCAAGCACAGCATGCAAGTTAAAACCCAGAGTTGCCACTCTTCTAATTCTATATTACAATACTCCTTGAAGAACTAGCGCTGTAGTGCCTAGATGGCGCTCTAATTTCATAAAATATATTATCAATTTCAATAGTTTTAATTTAATTTAATATTTTAAAAGAAATCTTTCAAAGTTTTATTGCCTTTACAGTTAATTACTTGATCTAGGATACGTTAATAACGTTAAAATTCCTTAGTCGAGTGTTTTTTCGATTGTACCTGCGTGAAACGGGCACGGCCCTACGATGTCAGCGAAAACATCGTTTGTTTCATCTGATTTCGTTCATCGACAATTACCGCTGACGTGCTTTGTCATAGAGAATACCGGTTTTTCATGGGTTTTACAACCATGTCAGCATTGATGTCGCTGTCAAATGTTTCATCCAAGATGAACGATCTAGTGAAAGATGTTTCGCCATCGTATTTTGTCGGATAAGTTCATATGTATCTTGATTTCTCAATTCGTGTCAGTATCCTTCTTTTTTATATTATGAAGTGGATATTACCCAAGTTTGTTTTTATATTTTAATTGTAAAACGATTGAATTATCATGCCAAAAGCTATAAAAAGAGTAAAACGCTTACATCATCAAGCCCGTGAAATGATTTATAGTTATAGTCCTAATTCTTTACACCTATGCTCCACAAATAAAAACCACATTGCATCATAATTTATTCATCAGGCCATTTTCGACCCCCTATAAGTTCGTTGTTGATTAAACTAGAACCCTATATTTTCAGAAACTAAGCAGGCATTGCATAAACACGGTATATTTCAAATTTCATTCAATTTGAACCAGTAGTTTGAGAAGAATTATAACTAGTCAAAGTTTCTTTATTTTGTCACTGACTGACTGACTGACTGACTGACTGACTGACTGACTGACCGATCATCAAAAGTTTAAAGCACTTCTAGTAGACATAGAAGCTTCAAATTTAAGATACAATGAGTGTTTAGTGTATAAATCAAAGAAAAACCTAAATATTTTGCAATTTCTGCCCAGTTTTCTAAATACACCCACTGCTTACTTACTGTGTCTGTCTAAATAGTATTATAAGAAAGGGACGCAGATAGAGATAAACTAAACTTGGCCAGTCATGTTAGTGCCACTGTTACTTGAACTTGGCTTGACACGCTACCGCGTGTCTAGAAACTTGAAAATAATTCGCGGAGCTGACTCAACGTTGGTAATACTATCATTCCTAGATGGCGCTTAAATAAAAAATAAATTAAAATAACAATTTAATGGTTTATAATTTTATTTATTGCTTTAAAGTGAACCTTGGGGTCATTTCTTACCATTATAGTTAATTCCTCGATTTGGTATACGCAAATAAAGCAAAAATTCCTTAGTCGAAAATAAATGAATCAATCGAGATAAAATTGGTACGTCCCTATAACATTGATGAAAACATCGTTTCGTTCAATACATCGAAGAAAAATCCGGCGAACATCGGTTCTTAGAGAATACCAAGCATGATAATGTCAATAGCATCGATGATTTGTGAGATGCTGCATCCACAAATCAACCGATGTTAGTAACGTTGAAATGGCGCTTAGAGAATCACATAGCAGGACTCTTGCGACTAGCATTGTTAAGCAAATGTGAACCGTAGTGCTACTCAAACACTTATAATTTAGACTTCAAATTCAAAACTTTAACATTTCACTTCCACGTTAAGATCAAAGACAATTTGTACTAGACTGACAATCGTTTTATAAACATCGGAGCTTGAATCTGCAGGCTATAATCCCTAACCGCAGTTACACTACATTTATGTGTTTAAAACGGGAAGGAAAACTAGCAAGTGGATCATCTGATACAAAAACGAATTAGATAAGATAAGATAATTTATTCATAAAAACTTTAAATTCCAACTTTATTGACCCGCACAATAATATACTTCATACACATTCGGCTCGCGTCAAACAAAAAAAACCTGCTTCTTCCCGCAACTCGCGGTTGCGCTGCATTCGTTTTCAATTACACTGACACAGTGAGAGCAAGCGAGCGGCGCGCTTCAAGTCGACAACCACTGCGATTTGCCTACTCTGTAGGCAAGGCGGGCGAGCGTAACCATAGTGCGGAGTGAAACCCCTGGTTTCAGCGATCTTTAGCAAGCCTATTTCCAACAGTGGACGTCTTTCGACTAATATGATGATAATGACACCATTTTTTGGTGTAATGGTTTAAGTAGTTATTTCCTTGCATTTGTTACAGCATGTACGGTCGACCACAGAAGTAGCTGAACGTTTTAGTACCTTGTCGCTCTCAGTGATGTGACTAATTCGAGCAACTCTCATTGCATTCGTTACTACGATAAGGTTCTTAAGTGTTAAGCTACTTATGAGGCTGACTGTACACAGCTTTTATTAACGCCATGTCCGAAACTTAATCGAGTTGCGCGAGTGTTGCGCGGAAAGTGTGGCCCGAGTGAATGCATGAACTATTAAAATCTCATCCCGCAACTTGCTACCAACAGGGGGTTGTTACGAGGGAATAGTCTCGGGAAATCCCGGTTCCAAAATTCCCGGCATATTCCGGGATTTGGGGTAGACTAAAAAAACCGGGAACAGTAAACGACGTCTCGGCGCTTTCGGGGTTAAGTATGAAAGTTGTGTGTAAATAATGTGTTTTGAAATGTAGGGTAGATAGACTTATTTTGATATTTCTAATGGTAGGTAATTAATTTTTTCCCCTGTTAATATAACTCAAACTCAAAATCAAAATATCTTCATTCAGAGTAGGCTTACAGGAAACACTTACAAATGTCTTAAAATTTACCAACTCAGTACCGAATGCTCCTTTTATTATACTTTGCTCAAACTTCTGAATTCCTCTTCACGAGTATCTAGGACTATGCTTAGCATTATGTAAACGCCTGTGAAATTAAATTTCGTACGTTAAAACTTCACCTGTCGCTCACGACTTGCGTCTACAAGGCCGGGACTATCTCTTTCCTTATTTTATAGTTATAATTTTAAAATTAAAATGAAGATTGATAAATTTCTACTTATACAATTTTTTGTACCTACATTACATATGTATATGAAAAATCCAATGTTATAGGTAATTACTTACTTAAAATTACTGAATATTTAGTAATCAAGACAACCCTACATTAGAAATTCAGTTGGAAATGAAGAATAAATACTACCCAAAAGCCATGCAAATCCCAAGACTCTCGGTTCCTTTAACAACTAGACACGAATTTCCCAGGACTCAGTTATAGCACTGGTTCTTCATTCCATAATTGTTACTAGGGCTGGAAATCCCGGAATTTTTTGTATGCACAATATCGGGATCGCAGAATTGGTCATATTAAAAATCCCGAGCTTGCAAGCCCTAGTTGTTACGCTCTGAGATTACCAACTGAATTAGGAAGCTTGAGTATCTGTTTGACTAGCACAATTTATAAGTTCAGTTGGCATCGCATCTGCAATTTTCTTGGTGTGGCACAATGTTTCTTTTTTATAAAATAGGAAGATAGACTAACAAATGCAACACCAAGAAAATAGCAGACGCGCTGCCAACCCATAGGGTTAAGATGGAATACCGCTGGTGCCAGTAATTTCACCGGCTGTCTTGCTCTCCACGCCGGAACAGAACAGCGCAAGAACTGCTGCATAGCTGTATTAGCGAGCAAGATTTTCGTAGCGATCTGGACGAACCTTGCATAAGGTCCTACCACTCGTAAAAGTATACAATATTGCTTATAATAATAAGATTGTATAAGACTCAAGACAAAATTAGCCAAGATCTCTCAACATAACCCCAGATAACAATGATCTCTTCGTAGTTAATGGAACACGAATCCCTAATTTAATTTGCATTTCGTCACGGTCCAGCTGACTGGGAACTTCGTGACGTCATCAATCATGATTGAGCGAGCGTCACGTGACGTCAGCACAATGACGCCGTGTACTTAGCTTTGTGTAACGAAGTTGGTGCGTCAGTGTGACACAAGGGAAGTGGAAGACGCAAATAAGTTTGATGGGTTTGACGGGCGGCGGGAACTAAGCCAGTTTCTTTGTCCAAAATATCTGTTTAGAGATGTAACAGTGGTTTTCATGATGATCCTTATTGCTGGTGCTTTCGGCGGTGGCTTCGGAGGCAGGCAGCCCAGCCGCTAGGTGAAGCTGTTCGTACTCTGTGTGTCTGGGGGAAGTACAGTCACCCAATTGTACATTTATTTACACATTACGGATTCTTTTTTGGATCACAATAAATAAAAGAATTATTAGTTCTTGAAGCATCATTATTTGCATACCTCCAGTGTTAACATGGTCATAATACAGTCCATGTATCTTTGTCAAACTAATGATCTAAACGGATCAGTCACGAGGCAGCTCTCTACCCTAGCGGGCAGAGTTGTGTCAGCGCCAGTGTCGCCATCTCTTACCGACGCGCCCGAGTCCCGCAGTCCGTTATTTTAAAATGAAAAAAAACTTTTTTCCCTTTTATGCCATTCTGTTTGTGAGGAGTTTGTGTTCTGTACAGCTTCGTACAGCTCACAGGCAAAAGTTATATTCTAGATTCGCCAAACTGTAGACTTGGCTTCCGTCTTACATATTTTTAAGTGGAAAATCCAATTAAAACAATCCCAAGTCCCATACAACCAGGACCATTAATCTCCCGGAACAACTTGTTCCATTAAATTCCTCAAAATGCTTAACGCACCATAAATAATACAGCCGTGCCGCCATACAAAGCAGCGCAACAACAATTAACAACCTTAACACAACGCGACACAGTTCACAACAAAAGGCACAAAACATGATGAAGCTGTCGCAAATTTCAGCTTAGAACATTGAGTTCTACACCCTGTAGTTTAAGGGCGAGATTTGCGCAAACATTTCTGTATACAAGATATTATAATAACAATACCAAATAAGACATTTCTCATGCAATAAATTTAATTGTAACGGCTCACAAACGTTCGCGAAGACCTCTTGTCACTTGCCAAATAGCTGAGCGAAACTCGCCGCACAATGACACTATATCCTTATACATAAAGCTCATTATGCCTTGACGGCGCGCGGTGCATTCCCAGTGTGTGAACGCGCGAATTCCGTTTCGGCATGAAATGTGGTGTGTTCCCGTTTCGTTAATTTGGCAATTCGCAGCGTGCTTTTGTCTTTATGATGCAAGTAATTACGCTTTGCAGTTTGTACGGCTAAAGAGAACATTTTGGTTTGGTTGAAATATGAGGCGTGCTCCGTGTAGTGAAACGAGTTCGGTATTGGAATAATATTCACGGGAATGAGAATGTTTATTATCACTAATGTCTCCCCGCTGGCATTATCTTGTAGCTTTAAATTTATATTCAAAATACTTTTTCGCTGGGTTATCTAAATTGTTCAAACCAACTTTCTTTACATTATACGGTTTGGTGTTTTCAGTTAGGTATATTTCAGAATCAGACTCAATTTTTATTTGTATTGCATGGGTTACAAACAGGTGTTACCAAATACATTACAAATATACAGCCAATACAGCCATTTTTGACGATCATTGTCCTTAACCTAAAATATGCGTATAATCGTAACTGTCCATTGCCAATTCAATCTATCACCTACTTATTAACCACTTTTTTGAGACGATTTGTTTTTTATGTCATAACTATCAGTTTTTATTCTAATACCTAGTTTGGTATTAATACTCACAATGAGGAAAATAATTAAGTTTTAATAAGTTATTTTTCATTAAATGATTGAATTCTGTTTCTTCTGAATTCTGCTGTTGAATTCACAACCAACCCTTATGCTCAAGAAATGTGTGAGTATATCATATATACTGTTATCCCCTCTCCGAAACATGCTCCACTGACGTCACAGTACACAGATTCAATTCTCAGAAGGAAAGAAACAAACGAAAAATATACTATTTATTTAGTCTCATTTACTGCAACCATCATTTAACACAAACAAACTTACAAAATTTAACTTAATTATCCATGGTCACGCAATGTGAAAAAAAATTCAAACTGAAATCGGTTATTCCATTTAGAAAGCTACGATGCCAGAGACAGACGTACAGACATGGATACCTATTCGCTTATTATTAACTAGCTTTTGCCGGACACGTCGAATTTAAAAAAAAACAGTGTGCACATCTATACCTCCAAATATCATGTTCCTAATGTAATGTTTTTATATCAGCTGTTTACGCTGAGCGTTGTCAGTCAGTCAGTCAGTAACGGAATTCTTTTATACGCATACATTTAGGTTTACCATCATATCACAAAAAACGCTTCACAAACCGTTCCATTTCACAAACTGATCATTTGTCAAACTTATTTTATTTCCAAAACTGAATATTTCAGATTTTTTATAAAACAAACCTTATCTAACCTGTAAGCTTCTACACAATAGTCCTGAAATAAATACTGAATAGTTTAAAAGTTCACAAAAAAAAGCATTCTGCCAAATGGTCAGTTTGTGAAACGTTTTTTGTGAAATTATTAGTCACGATAGAGGATTTTACGTCTTTTGGGCAGTAAGGCTCTCTATTCATTAGAACAAAGTGGCAACGACGTAGCATGCATACAATATCTAGACCAACAAATCTGATGTCTGGCTATTGGTCGACCAATCCGATTATGTGATTCCTGGAGCATTCCTGTCGTCCTATTGGCTAAGAGTTTCATACTGTTAGCGCGTATACTATGGTTGCTAACAGCGCGCGCAAACAAACGCACAACTTGCGCCTCAATGAGGCGCCGCGCCAGTGCAGTCCGGCGATTTTTCCAGAAAAAACTTTTGTTAAATGGGTAATATATGGACGATTAAATTCAAAATATCTTTATTCATATTAGGCTTATAGAAAGCACTTATTTACTAGTAGTTAAAAACAATAATCAATTCCAAAATAATTCTCTCTCATTATTACTCGTACGTTTCCATAATCTTCTCGTCAACTATTGGGTCAGAGTTAATCACTGGGCCTTATCTACTCAATGATAGTAGATATCTTATATTAAACATATAACCTTCCTTTGCGTCGCGCAGTCGGGTAAAAAAGACATCTTTAACTACTGGTAAAAGCGATGTCCCGTGCGTGTCAAGCACGGGTTCAGTTACCCTATATTTCAAAACATTTTTAGAGATTTCTTATGCCTTCGAGAAACAACTTTAACGTTTTATCGCGCCTGTATCGCGGTTCAAGCCCATTTCAATTAGATTCGATAATTGTTTTATTTCAACATTACAAGCGTTTAAAAACCCGTTCGTCTACATTAAGCTTAACACATCATTGCGAACGAGTCAACAGCGCGTGAAACGCGCGCGATATCGCGTCGGAGAATTATGGAAAAGCGCCGCAAAGAATTACTGAGAAGCGGGGTGAAGACTCGCGAGACGTTCTGTAGACTCATTTCGGCAGCGTCGCGAAATGGAAGGTGCATAATGGAAATAGGCCGTATTTTTGTCATTCGCGGCCATCTTTTTTTATATTGTAAGTGGTAAACGAGGAAACAATAACATTTATTGATATACAAATTATTAAATCAAGAAATAAAATCAGTTTTTTACAAGGTATTCAAAAGACGGTTTTATCTCTAAGAGGCGATATTTTCTAAACAACCTTAGTCATATTAAATAATAACATCGATAAACTTGTGTATTATAGTTACTCGTCTTTTGGTTATAGTTTAATTTCGCTTTTAATTAAGGATCTAATTGCATGGCGCACTTACCGTGACGCATAAAAGGTTCTTGCAGGGTGGCAACGCGCGCGTGATTCCCCTGGAGTTGCCTGCTTTCATAGGCGGCGGTAATTGCTTAACATCAAGCGAGTCACATGCTTGTTAACCACCGAGGTGGCATAAAAAATCTGTCCAAGTGCAGTGCGGTAGTTCAGTTTCGATCGGAGAGTCGAGAAATGGCTGATAACGGATTTCAGTTTCAGTGCCCGTAGACCGCGTTGATATAGTAAATCATTGAAGGATTTTTTTGTTGCCCGCTGTGATCAGTTCTCATCAAGTGACCCGCGAGCTTGTTTTCGCTCTTTTCATATAAAAAAACTTTTCTTAGAAACACAGCGGCAACTATCTCAGTATAATTACCCTTCAGGCGGTCGATTGCTAATAAATCTCAGTTAGTGAGCACATTACTCACTATTACCGGGGACTGGGAAAGGATCCAACCGGTCTGCCCAAGACTAGCCTTGGCTTAAAAACGGTACCAAAATAAAGGTATCATACCGGTAAATGAAAAATGGAAATGCAAATACAATACCAAAAGCTAAAACTTTGGATTATGATGGGACTTGCATGTCGGTTTGTATAAAATAGAAAAGCAAACAAACAAGTGAGGCATCTGATGGTAAGTGATCACCACCACCCATAGACACCCGCTACACTATGAAGACTGCAAATACGTTGCTAACCCAGAGGACTAAGATGGAATACTTAAGTAATTTCACCAGCTATCTTGCTCTCCACGCTGGAAAGCACAAGCACGCCTGCTTAGCTACATGATTAGCGAGCAAGATAGTGGTAGCGATCCGAACGGACCTTGCACAAGGTCGTACCACCTACAACTTGTTGTTTCAGTCATCATCATCATCATCATCATCATTTTCAACCTTCTCTCGTCCACTGCTGAACATAGGCCTTTCCAAGAGAGAGCCGCTACCGGCCACCCTTTTCAGGTCATCCTTCCACCGTTGTTTCAGTGCTGGTAAGAAATGGTAACCAAATCGCCTACTATGAAAAAACGGTATTTATATTAATAGCAGTCCCAAAGAAAACTGAAATAGCCCTAAGAATTATTAGGGTTAAATGACAGTGGAAGGAATATATTGCTTGCAGAACGGATGGCCAATGGGGTTAAAGGGTTGTCGAATGATGACCGCGTACCAAAGAAGCAGCATGGGCAGACCCGCCACAAGCTGGACCGACGACCTGGTGCTGATTGCGGAAACCTGTTGGATGCGAGCTGCGCAGAACTGAACATCTTCAAAATGAATTTTCATCTTTTATACTGACACTATGATTTAAGATGCATACTTTTGAGGATGATAGGACCTTGTGCTGGATTCATCCGAATCGCTACGACCTTCTTGTTTGCTAATCCAGCCGCCAAGCAGTGCTTGCACTGTTGTTTTCCAGTGTAGAGAATAAGACAGCTGGTGAAATTCCTGACACAAGGGTGCTCCATCTTAGCATCTCCATCTTGGGGTTGGCAACGCAACGTAATCTTTAGTGTTGTAATCTGGGAGTCTATGAGTGATGGTGACCAGTTACCATCAGATGTACAACTTGCTCGTTTGCCTTCCTATTAAAAACAACACACAGACAAACAGACAGCACCCCGCAGCGTTACCACGGACATCAATCACCTCGACTCGCCGCGCTATCGCCGGCGACTCGATCGCATCAATCTCGCGTGATGTATTACGGGATTATGCTCCGAAGATTGCTGCTAAATGCTCTTTTGATGTTTTTTGGGAATATTGAAGGCCTAAGGAAACGTATCGTTTATATTGATTATGGAGGTACGGGAGGAGTATTTAGGAGGCCCTTTGAGGCACGTATGGCCTTGAGCGACAAACCAGGGGCATACTTACAAGAAAGAAATCTTTCAAAAAAGAAGAAAGAAAAAAAGAAGAAGAAGAATCTTTCAAGAAAGAAGTCTTTCGTCCTTAGAAAGCTTAATAAATAAGATTAATGCCATGATTAAAATTCAAACGACAGCTGTCAAAATTTAACAGCAGATGGGTAAGTTTTCTAAATATGAGAACGCGACATTAGTTAAGTTATTTAGAGGACTGTCGATGTGGCTACCTTCTAGTCAAGATAGAATAATATCACAAATAAAAATATATATTGTTCAAATCTTGCAAGTCAATTTTGACACACTTCCAGTGATAGGGTTGTTCAAAAATTTGCTTTGTGCAACGTGTGACCTGCAACGATAAAGTACTGTCAACAAAAAGCTTGTTTTTATTATTTTTTTATAAAACCTTTTTCCTTCAATTTCTTATAACAGGTAGTAATGAGCATTAAGCTTGTGCTTAATGCTCATTACAAATGATAAAAAATAAGATTACATTAGGCAAGCTTCCACAGCAGTGAGGAAGCGGGCGATAAATACCGTTCTTACTGGCGAGACGGCTCCGCGGCCACTAGCACGGCGGACATTATACTAAAATAAACTTAATAAAAAGAAACTTTTAATAAAACCTTTCATGTTGACGGTACTTTACTCACTTATTATTTTAGATGCCTATACCAAACTTCAAGTTAACTGGAGCCCTGGAAGTCGATAAAATTCAAGTTCATTTAAGTTTAAAAACAATGACTTGAGTGGATATTGGAATCATCAATGTTTTTCTATTTCTTGTGATCAGAGAGATAGAATGAGATCGGCTGGTTCTCAAAGTGGTTTCCGATACAGAGTATCGCATTTTAGTTGGCTTAGTAAACCTGTCGTCAACATAGAGTCATGGATCAGTGTGGCCGAAACTGGCAACTAACTCCACTATAACACCACCACTCGGACGGTAACTTCCTATAGTACAACTAAACTATTTAGATCGAAGCAAAAGAAACAAACATCTCTGATTTTATTCCTTTATGATATTTTAGCGTTTTTTTTGGTCACGCAATTAGAATTATTTATGCGTTTTATTGGAGTTGTTTAATCATTGATATCTAACACATTATTTATCCTAGTACTCATCATCATATCAACCGAAATACGTCCACAGCTGAAGTAAAGACTTCCCCAAATCTTTCCACAACCGACGTTAACAGCAAACAAATAAACACAGCTATGCTGCGTTTATTTCTTACGCAAAGATAACTCCTAAGGCAACAAAGCATCCGCCCTTTTCGTGGCCCCACAGCGTCCCCTTGGGACTAATTCCCAACAACACGAAAAGTACAAAAAAAACTGGAACAATCTGCAAAAGAACCCTTTTAACCTAATTAAGTGAAAACTTAACGTAATCAATTGCAGGGTGTGTCTGGGAGCTCGGGAGAAAGCTTAGCCGAGTTTGCCCAAGTTAGCACGAGTTAGCCTAAGTTAGGCTAAGTTGAGAGTACGTCACAAGTGGACTCTTCTTATGACATGGAGCTGTATAGTGTATACACTGTACACTTTGGTGCGGTTATGTGTCCCCAGTAAGCTTGAATACACTCACATTTCATTACAGGCGTATGTATGTTTTAAACAAATGGCATGCCGGATTGAAATAATACTTTGCGAATATAATGAGATGGTTAATAGCGATGTAGTTTTGGTTCAGAAAAAAACATTAGCCTGCTACAATTTAGTGCGAAAAATTAGAATGAACTTTTTTGTGTTTTAAATTAATATTTGGAAATTAAAACACATTCGTTTATTTAAAAAGCTGGCGATTCATTATCATTTCAATCATTTGATGCTTTAATCATTATAATTATATTATAAGTGCTTTGGTTTAAAATTTATGAGTCCTTTATTGCAGTTTTGTTCGTCGTGAATACAAAAATTAATGTAATTTTATGTTATTTTAAGTTTAAAGTGTGTTTGCACGCATTTATGTTAATTATTAATTGTTCCACGATATTACTGGACTATTATAGTCACATAATACACAAAAGATCGAAGTGTCAGTAATAAAAATTTGAAGCTATTGTTGGATTTCCTGGTTTGCATGGGGGCGGTGATCACTCCCCATGTAATCCAAATGCACGCATGTCTCTTTCCATAAAATAAAACACATTTTTTCCCAAACCATATAACACATCTCGACGTGCCACCACCCCCTGAAACAACACTACTAACATATTTCAAATATGCAGTACATATCGCGCCATGAATCCGGCACACTTCCACTTCTCGGGCATAAATATACCAAGTTTCCGCGAATATAAAAACTTGGCCACAACTTTGCCCAGACCTCATATTATTACGAACATAACTCTTGTTACACCCTTTATTTAGAGCTATCGTCGATGCTATATTACCACAAGTTTTGGGATCATCTTGAAAAACTTGTACTTACATATTCTTTTCGTAATTTGCATGATGGAACTTGCCTCGTATTTACTTAATATCATGTCTTTTAATACCAGTTACATTTAAAAGACAAAGGCTTCTTTTTGTATTCACACAATTCCAACGTTTGAATACTCCTGTAGCGTTTAGAAAGTTTTATTTTGAATCTTTGTTATATTACGTATGTATTTAAATTTTTTGTTGTACGAAAAACATAAATGACAAAAAGAGATAGGGCGATGTACAAGGCAAACTTATTCCTTTTAGGAGTCACAGCCAGTTAACCTTTGAGTGGATGACAGGAGCATCATAGGAGGGACAGACAAAGAGCAAGATTATAGCAAAAACAGAGGAAAATACCATACAATATACTTATAAAACATTACAAAGCGTAAGATTTTACAACAAAATTCCAAAAAACATTACTGAACTAAATGATACAAAATTCAAAATCTATTGTCAAGAAGACATTTATTTCTCAGGCGTATTATAAAATCAATGACTATATCTTGGACAGGGATGTTTGGAAATGATCCCGATTTGTATTGGCGATCCCTAGCTCCAAAAATTGTACACCTACTGTGCTAAATTGTTAAATTTTTAAATATTTAAGATGTAAAATAACATTGTAATTTTGATTTATTTAAAAATTACACCTCGTTGAGTTTCTTGCCGGTACCTTCTCATCAGAGGTTTTTCCGAACCGGTGGTAAATTTTATGACATTCATAAGTGCTACCTGTAGGCCTAATCTGAATAAAAATATTTTAACTTCGACTTTGATTTTGACTACATACTAACTAGCTGCTGCTGTATAGCTTATTATAGTAGCCATAGTATTACATATTCTGTAAAAATGTACAATTCAAGTGTCTACGTATTACGGTTCAAAGGATACAGCCATGTGACAGACGGACGGACGGACGCACACAAACGGATGACGGACCACAATCTCCCGTTATGGTGCACATTTTTTTCTTTTTTTTTATGGAATAGGAAAGCAAACGAGCAAGTGGGCCACTTGATTGTAAGCGATCACCGTGGACACCGCAACACTGAGGCAACTGACTGCAGATGCGGCCAACCCAGAGGGCTAAGATGGAATACCTCTGGTGCCAGTAATTGCACCGGCTGTCTTGCTCTCCACGCCGGAACACAACAGTGCAAGCACTGTTGTTTACTGGATTAGCGAGTAAGATGATAAAGATGGGTTAATAACCACGGTTTCTACATTTTTGAGGCATCCTTAGAAACAACATGTTTTTTTTTTTTTATACAACATAGAAAGGCAAACAAGCAGGTGGGTCACCTGATGGTAAGTGATCACCACCGCCTATTGTCAAATCACTTTTTTCAATGAGATTAAAATCTTAAAATGTAAAGCTCGCATTGAACTATATCTTTGGAATCCAAATCCCATTTTAAGAGAAAGACCAGACATGTTCTTTCCAATGATCTTTCATTATCATTCCTTCTATTTTCAAACTACCCTTTCCGTTTTCACAACTGAATCAGTGCAACTGTACGAACCTTCTCGCCACGCGTTAACTTACTGTTGTATCTCAGTGCGCCTTGTTCTAACTAGTCCAGTAAGAGAGAGATGCATTGAGTTACGTAGCGAGTTAACGCGTATCAAGGTTTATGCTAGGTGCAGAGCCAAAGACCCTAATCCAATCGACGAACAAACGAACTCCACAAATCCAATATATTAATTAGCCAAATCCCCGTAAGCTTGGTCTCGTTTTTCTCCCCCATGTTCGTACCGCCGCCATGTTGCCAAAGCGACTGCGAGGCGATTTAAAATCCATTTCCGGTGTGAGCGGAACTGATGCGTCCCGGACGGCTGCCGTGGACGCGGGCTTAGGTCGACCTAGATAAACAGCGTTTGGGAATTTATGCTGATGCGTGTGCGTTTGTTATTGTTTTTGAAGTCAACGAAGATTGGAGTTCGGGGAAGGGAAGAATTATGTGTGAATCCTGTTGTATTCCATCTATGGAATTTGGGTGTAGTACCAAAGTAAAATGACGAAGTATACCAAGCCCCTGTTTAGAAAATGTCACAGGCTCCACAATTTAACATAAATGTTAAAATTTTCGTACTAAAACGTGACAATTATGCGAGTCATAGTGATACGTTTATTAAATAGGGACCTGCTCTTATCTGTTCTGTTATTTTGAGAACTTATTTAACTATCTAACTACTTTACTAATAAAAACTAGTTTCAACGATAACGGAATCCCCAGAATGAGCGTCAGCTATAATGTACACGCAGTGTATAAACTTATCAATGTTACTCGAACTACAACTGTTCAAGCAAGCACGAATAACGAAGAATTGAAATAGGTATTTTTCTGCAACGCAGAAGCAATAACTGCATCTAACGATCTCAACGAAATTCCTTTATAATGCTTTTTGCATCAATAAAACTATAAAATACATAAAACGGCGTTAAAACATGGCGATCTTTCATGGCGAAAAATTGTTTTCTGGGAAATAGTATTTTATATTATTAGTAGCTGGATTTTTTTAACTGTCCACCATTTAACTTCTGATTTTTTAAAGTGTAAACTATTACTATCAGTTATCGTCGAGCCAGGGCCACGGGGGCTTACGAGAGAGGACCACGGACTGGTCCGAAACATGTGGAGCGTCAACTATCGGTTATGCGGGTGTCTATAGACGGTTATGATCACTTACCATTAAGTCACCCACTTGCTAGTTTTCCCTCCTATTTTATTTGAAAAAATATGTCATTATATTACTTTTTAAACCTTTTCACAATTTACTATGTCAAAGTAAGGGCGCCCTGATCACTTCGTTTCAGGTGAATGTTATGCACGTTTCTCGTTTCCCTTCCATTTTCGTTAGAAAAAGCTGTCAATATAAATGATGTTCAAGCTAGCTGCGAAGGTAAGTCAGGTGCAAGTGCAGTGAAGGCTGAAAGGCCGAGAGACTAACGCCTTTATTAAATCACTAGCGACCTGTCCCGGCTTCACACGGGTACAACTAGGCTAGTATATACAGAAAATCTTCCTAAAAAAATTCTCTAAATGACTGTGAAAACCGTTTCAAAACCCATTGCGTGGTTTAAAAGGAGTAGGCAGCCGAAGATCAGAGGACAGACATGAATGGATAGCGACTTTGTTCTATACTAAGAAGGCAACACTTACAGCCATTAAGTTCTTATTCCTATGATTTTCTGCAATATAGCGAGGCTTTCAGGCTGACTAACTTTAAAACGTCTGACCATAGGTAACAAAGAAACAATCTTTTAAAAACCTTCAAAACAAAAACACGTAATTCTAAATTTTTATCGCCGCTAATCCCCTCTCGTCAACGTGACGCAAACAAAACCAACTTAACCCTCATTAGGCCAAAGATTAAGATTTCAACGTTTTCTCCTAAAAATTCATCGCTCATTTCCAAGTAGGTATTCCCTTCGTGAAATTAATTTGTCTCTAAGTGTTGAGCGAGCTGAGTGGTTTAATTTTGTTAAGCTCTAAACATCCACCCTGGCCATCTCAAACAATTTGGGAAGCTTTTAGGGTCCCCACATGAGTTAAATTGCAATTACCAGCGGACCGCCGTCGCCTGTAACTCTAGGTTAAGTCACCAGTGACGCGGGTTCAATAACCCAAAGAAAACTCGACCCAAATAGCCCCAATCGTTGTCCGCAAAAACTATGTTCTTATAAATCATTTTTGTTGGACACCCTTTCAGCCGGCACGAATTCATTTAGTGCGAGTTTTTCTTGGTGATTGAAACAACCCCTATGTCATCTTTACAACTTTACCTTCTTTACGTAGCATAAAACAAAGTCTCTATCCATTCCTGTCTGTCCTCTGATCTTCGGCCGCCTACTCCTTTTAAACCACGCAATGGATTTTGAAACGGTTTTGATTGTCATGTAAAGATTTTTTACGAAAGATTTTTATGTATCTAAGACTTCGGTTACACGCTAATTCTAGCGTCAGTTCATTCCATCATTCCGGTATAGTTTGAGACTGATGCCAGAATGATGACAAACGGACACAGTTACGATCAGTTCAGACTGATACGACACGAGTCAGGTAGTTACACGATAATTCTCTCGTCATTCTGACCAGAATGATGGACTGAACTGACGACAGAATGTGCGTGTAACCGATGTCTAATTGTGCTCTTGCGGAGTTCGAGCGAGTCCCTGGTGGTGTTAAAATCTTTAATAGCTACCGCGTCTGTTTCATCAGCTGTCTCTCCTATGGTCAAAGGGTAACGACTCCGACGAGGCCGAGGGTCGGCAGGCGCAGCTCACTTACCGAAGCTTTAAGAATATCGGCACAACACAGTACTGGGGCCACCGCAAGTAAGTTGACGCGCGTGCGACTGACATAGAGGCATATAGTAGCACGCTTGAATCGGAGAGAGTCTTCAATCGATCAATTTATTGGCATTAAACAAGAGATGTTTAATCTACTAACTGTGTATGGTTTTGCAAAATAAAATGATTTGATTTCATTTTGATTTGAGTACATAACGGTGGTACATGTTATAGAGTGCTAATTCTTGTTTTACCATAGTTTGTTGTAAGTATACAAATATTTCTTAGTTATACAATTTAATACGTACTTAATTAATTTATCATCCGTATTTTTTACTATTATTTATGCTGTTCTGATGGGTATCGTACTGTTGTCTTTGAGCTAATGGTTTCCATGGGCAACGATGGTCAAGTTTGCTCTTTAAAAGAAAAAAATATGTACCTACTCCAACCCTCTAGAGTTCGATGAATATGTTCCCGGGCTCTAGTTTTTGAAATCGAGAGGAAGCAAGGCTCATTACTCATGTACAGCGGCAGACCCCGAAAACAGTAATTTCCTGTAACACGATAGTTTGTAGAGACTCTCTAGTTCTAATTTAATTAATGTAACTATACTATGCCCTTAGATACAGTGAAACTAATTCGTTCGAGAGCCAGCAAGGCAGGCGGAATTACACGCAGAATAATGAGGCAGCCCTCACTTTAATGAGATATTCTGGATTAAATAGAGACAATAATAATTTGCTTTACATTTGGAACGCAAAAAATGGAGGGAAAATTTGCAAAGCGTATTGCGAAATGTTTCCAATTAATAAAGAAAGAGAATTGATAGAACTGTTCTAAGTGAAACAATAAATTGAATGTTTAAGTTTAGATACAGTAGTGGGTCATTGACCATTAAAGCAGCTCTTGACTGTATTTTTTTATGAAATACGAAGGCAAACAATCAAGTGGGTCACCTGATGGTAAGTGATCACCACCGTCCTTAGACACCCGCGACACCAAGATGATTGCAGATGCGTTGCCAACCCAGAGGGCTAGGATGGAATACCTGTTGTGCCAGTAATTGCACTGGCTGTCTTGCTCTCCACGCCGGAACACAACAGCTGAGAGGCAGGATTAGCGAGCCAGATGGTGGTAGTGATCGGTGGTAGTGACGGACTTTGCACAAGGTCCTATCACCTGCTAAATTATTAGAATAGACAGCAAAAGCGGGTTGATTTTTGAGTTTCGAGCGCATGACATTCGCCAGCCGTGAGCCAATCAAATACGCGACCGTTAATTTAGCCGGCGCTGATTGGCGGCTGGCGAGTGTCAAGTGCTTGTAAATCAAAAATTACCACTCTGGTCATCATTAGAGCAGCTCTCCACTATTTTTATTTAAAATGAAAGAGGTGATACGATACTGTGGTGTACTGGTTCAGAGAGCATATTCAATAAGTGGCGACTTGTGCCTTGTAAAGTTGAAGGCGAAGGCTGGATTGAAATATGTACATAAGGCCATTAGGCTCAAGTCTTAGGAAGTTTAGCCTACCCACACTTTAAAGTTTGACAAATTTCTCAGAGAACGCGGCATAATTTAACTGTTGATAGAACTATCTGGGGTTCATAAAGAGCAACATGCGGTGTGTTTTTTTAAAGGTTTGGAAACATGGCGTACTTTTGGAAGCCTATTAATAAGCCCACTCTTCTCATCAGAAACCGCGAATGCGTAAAAAATAAATAGCTGACAAGCGAAAACCGAGCCCCCGCTAATCTCTTTATTTGGGTCCTTCCAAGCAGCCCGCACAAGTGGTTATGATTCCACAAGCAATTTACGCTCGCCTTGTACCAGACAGGGAGTTGGCACGGACACGCTGCCATTCAACACCCGCGATAAAACCGTTACGCTTATTCTCAAAAACACCCCAAATCTGCAGCTAACCCGATGTAGATGCATAATGGCTTCTGGCAAGTGGCATTGGGGCATGTACGGCGCTTGGCAGTGCTCCGGAACGCTGGAGCGTGGCGATTGCAATGTCAACTGTGACGATTTGGTGCCACGCCCGCAACGGGACTTACCCTCCACTTTAACAGCCTCGTATCTATTAAAATAGTCCAGTTCAAAAACAGCCTTAAGTCAAACTTCATAGTGAAGGTTTTTTCACTTCCAATTCTGGCAGATACGTGGTTATGAAAGCTAGCGGAGGATTATATCACGCTGCGATTCCACAATTATTCTTGCAGATTACATGATAATTGTTGCCTAGTGTGCTAGGAATTGTCGAATGCGTTTTTTGTCTTGAATTATGAGGTTACAGTGCATTTTTTTTTTCTCTTAGAATAGTAAAAACTCCACTACAATAATTAAATTACAATCTGAAGGATTTTCAGGCGGCGTTGTCTATACTTTGCTTTGGATATTTCTGTATGAGGCCGAATTTTCGAAATTCTCGTAGTTTTTCCTTATTGTGGATGAATATTGTGACTTTATATCAAGTCATGTCAACAAATTGGAACAAATTACCTTGCTACTCCGCGAAACCAGTGCAGTGCAGTGTTCACTGGTTTCGCGGAGTAGCAAGGTAATTTGTTCCAGTTTGTTGATATGGACCTCCGCAAAGTAACGCCTGAATCTATTAATTATCAAGTCATGTAGTTATTCGGTAGCAAAACACTGTTTTTAAAGACAGGTTTTGTTTTTGGAATTCCAATCTACTAGTTATAAATAATTGTTTGTTAAATGCATGCAAGTCGATTAAATCATATAGTGTATCATTATTTAAAATTATTAGCTAGAATTTTTATGACCAAATCACAATTGTGCAAGAAACCGCGTTTTAATGCTGGAAAACTACTTGAATTGATTAAAAATTCACAGCATTTAGCCTCAATAAATAAAAAACTAGAACATTTTCAAAATTCTTACTACATACATAGCAAGTAGTTAAATTTTTATGTATTTACTTTCTCGTAATATCATGTAACTCAATAAAAATAATTACAGTTGAATTTTAAATACATATTTGTAGTATGGTCAATAACAAAATCGACAAACTGGCCTTAGTTACTGATAAAAATCCATTTGCGTACCTGAAAAGAAAAAAACAACTGTTAGTTTAATCGAAATCGACATAAAATTCAATATGACCAAACAATTACAAAGTTAGACTGAAATGAAAAACGAAATCGCCTTTTAAAATGAATGCATTGAGAAAACAAGCATGGCCGCCATTGATAAACAAGATGTTTATCAATAACGAAGTTCCGCGTCAAAGGACGCCGTTCTATTTATTATTATTTCAGTTTCTTTCAGGACGGGCTTTCAGCGACGACTTTATGTCGTATTTTGCGAAGAATATTTGTAAAGCGGATTAAAAACCTCGTGGTCATGGTAGAGTACCTATTTGTTCTTACTTTGTAGTGTATTAGACAACATGCATTGTTTTTTTCTATAGTTTATATGAGAATGGCTTTGTTTTCTTGATCACTTTAAGTTTGCGAATTACTCATCGTCGGGTTTTCACCAAACCTAATATCATGTTATTTTATTAGTTTACTGACAATTTGTTATTTGGTATTCTTTTATTTTTGGATAAGTTATAAAATACATTGTATGTCATAATGGCATGCTACAGAGACACGTAGATATAAGTTATAACACCTGTACTATTCACCTGTGACACACAAACAGTGATCTATTAATTGATTGATAAGAAAATGATAAAATTTGAGAAATTTGTAAGATGGCTACACTGTAACTACAGTACCCGGCCAAAAAGATTGCACATCGGTCTTTGGAAAGAGACATTTGGCTGTTTACGAAGATTTCCGAACACTGGCGACCGTCCATCAGTCATCGTATCGATGACATGTAAACATTGAATATCTATAGAGAGACTGCAACTACTAGAAAAAGGATAGTAAACCAATTCTGTATTATTTTGTAATTGAATAAAATAGACCAATTTTTTCAATAAGTATTGTAAAAAAAAAAACAATTCCTTCCATTTCATTATTTGTGCTCTCAATGAGGTCAATATCATTGTCACTATTAACCGTATTTATTACTAGTCTTTCAGTGTAACGACATCATAATCAAAATCGTTCATATCTAAATTGCTTTTTTCGGAATGGTGAACTTAACTGAAGTGGAAGATGTCTCAGTACTGACATCGTTTAGTATTTTGTTCTTCTCGCCCTTGAAACTTTTTAAAATATTAACTTACATTGTCATCCTCATTATTTTTTTAATCTGTCGGCTTCGGTTGCTAAATAATTATAAACATTGTAAATAATTTCGCGTTCCTAAAGGTTTCCTCTTTTTTTTTAATGATGCCATCGCATGATTTAAAGTTGAGGGGTTTCAACAACTCTATATTATATATTTTCAACTAAATGCGTCCGTACCCCGCTGGATCTGTACAACGACTGACGAACGTCACATAGGTAGTGTGCGACAACGCTCTATGAAGCCGAAATTAGCCGAGTCTCTTTCCAAAGACCGATGTGCAATCTTTTTGGGCGGGTACGTAGTTGCTTTATAAAATTAAACAAGTGTTTTTCGAATTCATACCAATTGGGTAGATTACACAATATCTAAAACTGAATAACTTGAAAGTGTAAAATTGTTGTAGATCGTCATTTTTAGATAATAATGCATAAACAAAGATTAACTAAAAGGAGCTATAGCGATTCACAGGTACAAAACTTATAAAAAAAGGAGTCTAAATTTGTTGTTTCAAATAATACTGATTAGAACCCTGATAACGAAGAAAATAAATTTTAACATAAAACTACCGTGAGATTCGGACATATAAATAAATAAATAAATATCTTAGGAAAATTTACACCAATTGCCCTAGTCCCAAGCTAAGCAAACCTTGTGTTATGGGTACTTGACAACGGATAAACATACTTATCTATATATATAAAATGATAAACTGACTGACTGACTGACTGGGTGATATATCAACGCACAGCCTAAACCGCTGGACCTAGAGACTTGAAATTTTCAACATAGATACCTTATACGGTGTAAGCATCCACTAAGGAAGGATTTTTGGAAATTCCTCCCCTAAGGGGGTAAAAGAGGGGATGAAAGTTTGTATGAAAGTCCGTCAGTTTTGAAGTTACGATTATCAAATTTTGTATGTAGGCTGATGATTGAAAATAAGTTTATACCTGTTTCAGGATTTTTGATAATTCCAACCCTAAAGGGATGAAAAGGGGGATGAAATTGTGTATGGAAAGTCCTTCATTCCCTAAGTAAAAATCACTTAATTTATTACTTAGGCTTATGGTTGGAAAGTAACGCAACGGAAATCAGGTTTGTTGGAATTTCAACTCTTGTGGGGGTAAAAAGGGGGATGAAATTTTGTATTTAAATTGACAATTCACTAAATTTCGTTTTCAAAGTAAAAATAATGTACACGAGTATCGTGTTATTTACTATGCCTCTACTGCCGCCCGGCTGTGCGTCTGTCTATCTGTCTGCCATGCCCAAACATGTCCTGACAGATTGGCGATCATCGCCCCGTCGCAACTACTAAAGCTAGAAAACTGAAATTTCGAATATAGTTTTGTTTTATAACGTAGGCATCCGATAAGAAAGGACTTTTAGAAATTTTGATTCTAAAGGGGGGAACTAGGTGGGGATCGAACTTTGTATGAAATCTTTGTTCTTCGAAGTTAGAAACATAATAATTAAATTTGAATTAGAGCTACTGACCATACATAAATTAAATTGTGCTGCATGGTTTTTGGATTTTTAAGGGGGGGGGGGATGTAGCGGGAGGATGAAAGTTTGTATGGGGGCAGCTTATTTTAAAGATAAGAACTTAAAATTTTAAAGTTTACTACTTTTGTAAATAAATAATGAAATGTTTTGGATTTTTGCATTTTAAGGGGGTGAAACAAAAGGTAAAAGTTTATTTGGAGGTATCTTTTTTTTTATAACTTGAAAGTTTTAATTATACTCATCATAAATAAATAGTGACGTGCTACTGGGGTTTTGGATCTTCCCATAGGGGGAGAAACGGGGGGTGAAAAAAGGGGGAAAACGGGGAAGAAAGTTTGGTGGTTTTTTAATGATGAGAACTTGAAAATTGGAATTGTATTCATAATAAATAAATAATGACGCGTTTCACCAACTTTTGATATCAATATTAATAGGTACGTACTTCGATTCTTTTGGATGCCTATATGTAGATTTAGATAACCTACACTACACGATTATGTGCTCTAAAATTTGGTGCATGTAGTGCTGTTGCAAAAAAATATTATAAAAAGGATTATGTGGTGAAAGAAAAATTCCTACATATTAAGCTGTACATATACAGTTCTGATCTTTTTTATGGAATAGGTAGAAAAACGAGCATGTGAGTACCAGATAGGCAGGCCGCCCTCGGAAACTAACGTTTTCAAAAGAATCGCCGATCCGTTGTCCACCTTTAGGTCCCCCCCCTCCCTGTGGGCCTCCTGGATCTTTCACTCACTGTCCGATATGGGTATTGGACAGTGAGTGCAAGAGAAGCAATTACTTCACGTCGGCATTCTGTGAGAGTGAGATACTACCCCGGTCGGACCAGCACACTCCTATTACAACCGTAACTGGCTGCAGTGTGGCTCTAACACTCCAAATCATCTCTTAATGCCTTGGCTGCCTCAGTTGAAATTTGAAAGGGGTGGAACGGGGGGTAAAAGTTTGAATGCAGGTATCGTTTTTTTAAAATAGGAACTTCAACAATTGAATTACAGCTACTTATCATAAATAAATAATGACGTATTTCAGGATTTTTGGATTTTCACATTTGAAGAGGATAAAGCGGAGGGTGAAAATTTGAGACAGGGTGAAAGCGTTTATTATGTCTGTTTGTAAAGAAAAATGTGTCGTTTGATTCCTGTAGGCTACGCGAGCGAAGCCGCGGGCATAAGCTATCATTAATAAATAATAAAGTGTTTTTGGATTTCTGCATGTTAAGGGGGAGAAACATGAGGTAAAAGTTTATTTGGTGGTATTTTTTTTTAAATAGGAACTTGATTTTTTAATTTCTTTCATCATAAATTAATAGTTACGTGTTACTGGGGTTTTAGCTTTTCACATAGGGGGAGAAACGGAGAGTGATAATTACTTTCTGGGCAACGGTTTTTTAAAGGTAGTGAAACGAGGAGCGAAAGTTTTTATGGATGCATCGGTTATTTAAAGATATAAACATAAATATTAGAATTCTTGCCTCTCATCATGAGAAAGAAATAATGAGGTGTTTGAGAGTCTTTAGATTTCACATTTCATTTCAGGTGGGGAAATAGGGGGGAAGAGGAGGAACTTTAAAGTTTTAATTAGAGCTACAGAGCACAAATAAATAATAATGTGTTTCAAGGCTTTTAGATTCAAGAGGGAAAACCGGGAAGAAAGTTTATATGGGTGGCGGTTTTTTTAATGATGAGAATTTGGAAATTGGAATTGTTTTTTTCAGCGTTTTTGGATCTTTAGATTTTAAGGAGGAGGGAAACGGGCAGGCGCGGGGGGGTCGGCATGGCGTTGAAAGTATGTGTACATAGGTGTATAATTTTTTGAAAATTGGAATTGTAGCTGCTCTCATTATAAATAAATAAAGACGTATCTCAAGCTTTTGAATTTTCAAATTTGAAGTGGGCAAAACGGGGAGTGAAAATTTGAGAGAGGGTGAAATTGCTTATAATATTTGTTTGTAAAGAAAAATGTGTCATTGGATTCTTATAGGCCACGCGGGCGAAGCCGCGGGCAAAAGCTAGTAAATATATAAATACATACTTAAATACAAATAACATCCATGACTCAGGTACAAACATTCGTGTTCGTCACACAAACATTTGCCCATACCAGGATATGAGCCCAGGACTTCCAGCACAGGAAGCAGACACATGTGCCCCTGTGCCACACAGGTCGTCAAATATTAATAAAAGGGATCACTCACGTATTTTTACGTCGAGGTATGCCCGACATGTTTCGGACCAGTCCGTGGTCCTTAATCAAAACAAGTTTTGTTATGGGAGTAACCATATAAACTCTTTTTTATTATAGAAAAATCGAGTTCAGTTTCACGCTCCATACAGTTACATATCAAAGTATGAAATGTGACGTCATATTGTCGGGCCGTTTTATAAGGAGCGTTTTCGCGGGGCTTGCGTCTCATCGTTTTTCTACCCACGATTATTCATGAATTAGTGATAATAGAAAAAAACTAATAGTGCTCTTTTTCTTCTTTTAACGAAGTTCTTAAATTTTGATAGTAGAAAAATTTTAGTCTGTCAAACTGTGTCTTTAAACTGTCGCCTTCGTTTTCCAATTACATTAAACAATTAGGTACCTACACTGTCTTACTATAGCGTTTATTTTTTAATTAGCACTTTGTTTCGTTTCTCGTTAGTGCAACAATTATATTCTTGTGTCTCAATACAGTTAAATCCCTTGGTTTCAAACCTTAAAACAAAGGCAATAACATCGATAACGACAGCATTTGTGAGAAGTTGTATTGAAGATAGTTGTACCATCCGTTTCTTCGTAAGTTTTATTCTATTTTCTTTCTCTTTCTGGTTTCCTTGTTTCCAATTTGAAGGCGGTTTTTCTGTTTTGTTCTCATTGGTGTTGATAATGGATCAAATTGATTTCCTCGTTATTGGAATTTAAGATTCATTCTCATCCCTGAGTCTTCGCATTGGTTTTCCAAGTCAAAATTACAGCTTTTATTCAAAACAGCACAGAGCACTTATAAACGTCATAAAATGTTCGGAAAAATCTCTGGTGAGAAGAAACCGCAAGTAAACTACACGAGGTTTTTACAATAAAAAATAAACTAAATTTGGGCTCCAAACCTTTGTTAATATGGATTTTACTGTTGTATTAGGTACTATTCATCTTAGAAAAGGAAACTGTCCAGCAAGTATAGGTTTTATAAATAATTGTACGGAACCCTTCGTGCGCGAGTCCGACCCGCACTTGTTTTTAACATCTAAGTAACGTGTCCCATTCATTGACAGCAACCCATGGTTGACGAGAAGATACGGAAACATGGTGTCAACTACTGGTACAAACAATGTCCTGCGTGTCCTTGAATATTATTTATATTTTCATAGACGCTATACCGCGCTGTGTTTTGAACTATGCAAAAACTCCGAACTATTTAAAATGCAAATACCCTCCAATTGGTATTCAAATAGTTGTTTTCAGTCCTTTATAGAAAGTTCCGAATTGGTTTATGTAAAGTTTTATTAAAGAAAAGACGGTACAAAATTTTTAAACCCCAAGTTTTATTTCTATTCGTGATTGCCGCAGCTTCCCAGAATTTTAATCTGTTTTGAATCTGTTAGTGAAGTGTGCTTAACTTATGAACCTAAGGAATTAAAACAGTCAAAATGAAGCAAAACATTTATTTTGTGCAGACACACATTTAGATTTTTTTTTAAATTTTTTTTTATCTTAGTTTATTGAAATCCCGTTTTTTTTATTTTGATGAGATCTATTTCTAGGTTTTATTGGAACCCAGCTCAATAAACAGAATCAACAGAATTTCAGAATACAGATTGATGATTATAGTACAGTCAACCTCAAAAGTTTTTTAACACTTAAAAACTTTGTCGGGTAACGTATGAAATGAGAGTTGCTCGCATTTCTCACATAACTGATAGCGAAAAGGTACTAAAATGGTCACCTATTTCTGAGGCTGACCGTACTAGGAACAGACCTACAGGCTGAGATAAACGAATCTGCAAAATTTCAACTATCACATGTATTATGAAACCATAATTAGAATACAAATTATTTATTGTTATCTTTTTTTACACTGTATGTGAAGTACTTACTATTGTGATAATTGTGTATATTGCTCTGTAATCTTGTTTTAAAGAGAGAAGAAAGAAAAGACAGTTTCTTCTCAGCAGAATCTTTCATTTTCCGAAGCGCTAGTAGATTCAGACATATAAAAGAGCCTATATGGCCTACTTGCAAAATATTTTTTTATTTTAATTTTAATTTTATTTTCAATTGGAGGATAACGTCAGCACACTGTCATTTCAAAGGTATAGAAATATAGCTTGACGCAAGTCTATATAATGAAAGAGTGCTGACGTTACCCTCCAATTGTATTTAAATGCGGTTTGATAATTTAGTAAACCCAACGACCTTCTAATGTAAACCACGCAATTTTAAAAGAAATAAATGTCCCTATATTGTGCCCTATACAAAGCCTCCGATATTGGTTATTGCTTTTGCAATAATTATTTTTCAAATTAATTCGAATTATGCGACGTTAATAACTCCAATTACACATTAAACCATCTAATTACGTTTAAAATTCATTATAACAATAATGTTACTACGTAACGGATACAATAAGTAATACAAATATGGCCAATTAGGTAGTTATGGTGTTATTTGTTTAAAGGTAATTTGTTTTCTAAATTACGTCTAGTTGTTCATACTTTTGCCAAGAGCGCATGATCGGTATCAAAATTACCGTTATACTGATATCTACGTAGGCAAAGCAATTAAAAGAGGTATTCGAATTTCAATATTTAATTTACATGATAAGTTGACTTCATCATCATCATCTCAGCCACAATAAGAAGTCCACTGTTAAACATAGGCCATAACGTTGAACATAATTGACTTATCGGCTTGTTTTACCAATTACGGGCAATCACTGGTATAATATACCATTCAAAATTTTATTAAAAATAAACTTGTTCTTATTCGATGTAAAGCATCAAAACAGCGTACTCAAGAAGATTATCAATAATTCATCTGTCAATATTTTATTTTCATTTTCATTTTATTTTCAATTTATTTCAGTATTTATGTGTTTTAATATTTGTGCGTTTAGCAATAATTTTGTATTTTTCGTTGTTATTAGCAATAATGTGCCCTCAAAGTGAGCCCGTAGTAATTCTATCATTGGCTGATGATGGCGCCAAGAAAGCATAGTAACTGCCTAATTTGATGTCGATTCAACAAAAAAATACGGTACTTGACTTCATGTTTAGTATTCAGGTTTCGTTCAAGTATATTCAAATATGTATTATCTTTTTTTTATGGAATAGGAAGGCCAACAAGCAAGTGGGTCGCCTAATGGTAAGTGATCATCACGACCTATATACACTCGCAACACTAAAGAGAATGCAAATGCGTTGCCTATCCATAGGGCTAAAATGGAATTCCTCCTGTGCCAGTAATTGCACCGGCTGTCTTGCTCTCCACGCCGGAACACAACAGTGCTAGCATTGCTGCTTAGCGGCAGGATTAGCGAGCAAGGTGGTGTTAGCGATCCGGACGGACCTTGCACAAGATCCTACCGCCAACAGAACTGAAGTTATCTTTATCCGAACCGAATTTACACCCATTTTTCTATGCGTATATCACGTCTGATTGCTCGCACTGTTTCACAGTGGCACTGTGTCGGGGCATGGCAATAAACAATACAGGCAATAAATTTGTCGAAGTAATTTAAGTTGCTGGAGATTTATCGCCGCTCGGATATCGCTTAATGAGCGCACTCTAATAATAACGCTTCTTTAATTACTTAAGTTCGGGTTTTAAACGAGCGAAAAAGTTTAAGCACAAGGTGTGTGCGGAGCTAGTCTTTAAATAAGTAGTTGCCTCTAAATATGCTATTTATATTATCACAATGATAAAATAAAAAAAATATGACTAAACCATAGCCCGACTGAAATGGCAATGGGTCGGGCACCTGATGAGATGTCAGGACGATAGATGGAGCCGAATTATTACAGAGTGACGGCTCCGCAGTGGATGCAGAAAGCCCGGCAGACCTAGAGCGCGCTGGTCTGCCGATGTCCAGAAAGTCACTGGCAAACAGTGGAATCGAGAGACTAACAGCAGAACAAGATGGCGAGAATTAGGGGAGGCCTATGTCCAATACTGGACTTATCACGGCTGCAGATGATGATGATGATGATGACTAAACCATAAGTAACTTTGTCTTGAGTAGTAAATAACATTTTAACCAAAAAATGTAGTATTTCCATCAAAGTATTGTTTATTGTTCAAATAACACATTCTAATCAAGTTTAAAATAATCTATTCTATTTAGAGCTTCAATTTATTTTATTTATGCAATAAAAAATGTTCATGAGACGAAAAGTGAAATTTTAGGTTAGAATTTTGTTTACATGATAAGACAAGTACATGATATAATGAATGGACTTTAGTATAGGTTGCGTTATACGTATTAGACAATCGTTGTCGAATAACGGTATGATATCGTTATCATACCGTTACTCAGCCCTCGAGTTAACGGTCTGGCTAAAAATGTTAGGTCAATACTTTCCACCACCATTAATTTATACAAAAATACTCACAAACACTACTCAAGTACAAATATTTATATTAATTGTAATTTACCCCTAATGGTAATCGAACCCACAACCTCTCGCTTGATAGTCTCAGTCACTAACCACTGGGCTAGCCAGTCGGCAACTTGAAATGAAATGAAATGAAATGTTTCTGAATTAAGGTTTTTACAGTGCAGTTATAGATGCTTAGTAATAGTTTCACTTAACGCTACCTTTACAGGTGTACACGCTTTTAATAGTGCTATATAATGAGAGGCCTTAAAACACGAGTGTGGTTTTATGGAACGAGCGTCAGCGAGTTTCATAATAGGATCACACGAGTGTTTTAAGGCCTAATTATATACAGTTGCATTCATTACTTTATCTACACACATATCATAACTGCAAAAAACCGTAACAACAAAAAACCAACAAACGAGTCACAAACAAGTATGGCGGCAATTCGATCTATCCGTCAAGACGAACGTTTTATTAAATCATAGACAAACGAATGAAGTCCCTACTGTCATGTCACTCGAGATCAAATGTCGTGCGTTTAAATTAAAAAATCATACTGAGTTGACGTTTCGTATCGATAACTGTTTCAATAGCTATGGATACTAGAATAGAGCCCAACTTGAATTTTGACAGCTGTTCCAAATTTAAATTCATAACTTCACGAGATATCGGTAATGTGATCACCAATAAACACAGACTACTAAGAGATACTACCAAATAAAGAACAGATTACCTACTACCACAGACAAGAAAATTCTTATGATAACATTGGTTGTAATAATGCTGGTCATTTTCTATGGTTTTTGAACGCGTTATTGAGCATTTATGATATGTGTGTAGATAAAAAAATATTATCTAAAGCAAGGAATAATCGCATGACATACGAGAAAATTTTAAGACACATTGTTAACTTATACCTCTGGAGCAAGGTTTACTATCGCAACAATATAGCGGATAATGAATCTTGTGACATTCTGAGCTGGTGATATTTATGTGACATTGAAAGTTGGTCCGCAGTTTTTTGCCAGCCTCTTTGTTGAAATATTATCATGATTTCATTAATCAAAGTTTTTTCTTATCGCTATGGGAGCAGAGGGGTAAACAAGATTAAACTGGCTCAATAAAAATAGGCTGGGTAGCACAACTCGACGAAACAAGACGATGAGTCGCGATACGTAGCCGTAATGGGCTGATGCCAGAACTTGTGTACGAGACATTTTTTTGCACAGCAAACAGAACACTGAAGCTTCATTTACTACCTACGTGATAATTTAAGAATGTACTTTGAAAATGTTAATGATCGAGTGGATCGAGGGCTGCCCCGGCGTACAATCATCAACATAATCGGTGATTTGCTAAAGACAGACCGAATAAAGAAGACCAAGTATGATTAGAGGAATAGATGTGGAGGAGGTAAGGGAGATACGCCAGAACCAGAAACAGGTGTGAGTTATATCTGTGGTTATATCAATAATATAATAAAAAAACAGTTTACAGTCAAGAAACTGCATCCACGTACCACCGAAGAACCATGTCACAATGACAAGCAACATTAGTCAGACGTAAATGGTGTGGCGATACACACGTATCGTATACATATTTGAAATGTATTTTAACAAACGTCCTAGGAAGTCCACGCTCAATTCAATTTCAAAGCAATTCCATCGCGTACTTTTTTTGCAACAAATACTCAACAAATATTGCATACAGTGTTGAATAAACGAGGTACCAGTTGGTTTGACACGAGGGTGAATATTGAGCTATTGTTTTATGTGGAAAATGAACTTTCGTTTAAAAAATGTAACATAATTCCACATCTGAGTCATCGGTTTAACATACGAGTGTCCCGTCTGTTTAAAAAACTATTATGACTAAGTCACAAATTTAAGGAAGTATGTATGTATGTATGTAAAACTCTTTATTGCACATAATAATAAAAATAACAATTTACAAGAAAATAAATAACATGTACAAAGGCGAACTTATCCCAAAGTTACTCCAAGTTTTAAGATTATGTTTAAATAACAACCTCATCAGCCTAGGCTACAGCCAATAAACCATGAAACTTTTCGTTTTTTGAGAACTGTTTGCTTTTGGTCATTTCTATGGTGATGTGTGCGGTTAGAACATTTTTAAAACATTCCAAACGAAGTTATTAATTTATTCTGTCAACGTTTTCTATAAAAACCAATAAGAAAATTTAGCGGTCTCCAAAGCCGTTGCCGTGAGAAGCAAATCATTGTAGGCCAAGTGTGAAGTGCCAAGTGGAAGGCAGACGTGCTCAGGGTAGAGCACCAAAGAGATGGTCGGACACAGTGAAGATGGCGGTGGGTGCCATGCATCGTGCGGTTCACACATCTTACGATCGCAGTCTGTGGAAGGAAACCATATGTGGTTGCGATCCTCATCAGTGATAGACCGATGGTGAAGAAGAAGAATATGAAAAAAAAAGATCATGTTGAAGTCATTAAAACTATCTCGCAGAACAGAGACTAGTGCTATTTATATAAAGACTGTTTATTTATAAAGATATTTGATGTTCATAAAAGGCACCTTCCTAATTTTAAAAGTCCAAATAGTTTCCGAGTCTCACTCTCTCCGTCAAGTAGACGGATTTGATGTAACAGCAAGTGTTAGGTGCGTTTTTCTTATTTGGCTTCGGTACCCTAAAAACGATCAATGAAACGACGTGAAACAAATTACCCCTCGTTCAATTATTTAACAGAATTAAAAGATGGCGCCACAATCGAGGGGCCCCATTTAATTTAATGTGGTCTGAAAGAGATCGTTTCCGACGAGAGGGGCCCATCAAGACGCCAGGCGCCGTTACGGCTACGGCATGAGGGGCCCAAGGGAACCCGGTGTAAGGGATTCTGGTCGAAAAACGTCATAAAAAACTACTTTACATAAAACATTCGAGGTATTTTGGCGCTACTTTGATTCCCATCCCATGATGGGATTTGGACAGTTTTGTGGGATCACCAAAGACATTTAATTTACTAGCAGCTTGTTTATTGTGTTGCGTACGATGCGTAAGATATCTAAAGGCGAAAGACGGGCAACGGATCCGCAATTCTTATGGGATCTCTGATTTTCCTGGACAGCGCTGATCACTCCCTACATTTTATTTATTTATTTAAACTTCATGGCACAAAAAGATGCAGAATGTACAAAAGGCGGATTTAATACCTTAAGGCATTCTCTGCCAGTCAACCATTTTCGTTCGCTTCCCCCAACATAAAAAAATATTCAGTTGGCCTAATCAGGCCAATATATCGTCACACTGATGGTTAGTTGTTGGCTATAACAAAACTTAAGAAACTAAAAATTTATCTTTCTTGAGGCCAGACATTTTGACCACTGACCAAGATCCTTGCAACACGGTTGCAATGTTACACCATAAAAAAAGTAAATAAGTTGTTGCTAAGTTCTATGATTGACAAAAAATAAGTTTTATAATACGAATGCTGCATTCCATTGTGTTAGTTTGAGGACTAAATCGGACAATGTCTTAAAATTTGTATATGTATTTGCAATAAATACAGATACTAATATTCTGAGACACATTTTGACAGCATTCATTGACAGACAAATAATGGGTTTACAGTTATCACCCCTCTTCTCCCAGGGGCTTCTAAATCACTCCGACCAAAGTAATCATTTCGATCTCGAAATGGCCAAACTTCCCTCAAATGAAATACTGAGTCCTCGGACTTATACCGCGACATTAAATGCGATGACGTTCGGGATGAGAGTTAAGCAGAAGAATCTTCTAATCTATCCCGCGGGATGGAGCGGGATCGTACCGGGCGGCGAGTTAATGACACTTTGCAAAATTAAAAACCCTAGAGCGGGAGGGTCTGACAATTTGTTTAAATTAGAGTGGTAAGAATTGCTTGGTCGGCTCGACGGCGAATGGTCGTAAGGAATCCACTGGCAAGAATCTCCAGTGTCGTAAAAGAGTATTCTATCAAAACCTCACATCGCTTTAGTAGGAGCGAATATATTCGTAGGCTACTTTAGCTGCAATTTCTTACGTTTGGATGATTTACGTTAGTTAAGTTTCTGTGAAAATGTTCATTTCTAACACATTTATTGTTAATCGACTTCAAAAAAGAAAGAGGTTCCCATTTAGACTTAATATAATTATTATTATGTGTATGAATCATCTACCTCTTAGGGTGGAAAATTAAGGGACAAATTGCCGTCTACGTATTATTAACACGAGGATTATCAGAAGCTGTATATATGAAGTTTGTTCTTAATTGGAAAAAGTTAATTTCCCTAAATACGGTATTTGAGACCCGATTGCCAAATACCTACGTGTCAGATTTCCGTCCACCTTAGACCGTCCACTAATCGTCTAACCGTGTTTTGTTGCTTTTGCACTTTTACAGCCTCTATCGCAAACGAGCATGCTGGTCAACTGGTGGAAACTTCTTGTTTTTATTCTAGTACCAAAGGTACACAGATGACCGTTGGTGACCTAGTGGCTAAAGGGTGGAGTATTTAGTCATCGTGAGATCAATCCCAAGCAGTCGCCATGTACCAATGAGTTTTTCTAACTTATGTACCTAACTTAAGTACTGTGAGATAAAAGTTGTACTTACAACGAAAAAACATCATGAGGAAACATGCATATTTATGTAAATGAATGTGTAACCATGAGCCTATCAGTCTGGTTTCTTACATAGGTTATGAAAGTCAGATGGCAGTCAATTGTTTTAAACTTTCGCCATTATCACACATAGTTATTACGTTTATCGGGACTTAAACGCGATAATAAACTGTTTATTTGTTTATTTTATGGAATCCGGTAATCAGCAAATGGAAGCCTTGGGATGTATCTTCGGATAAATCTTCGGATATTGTGAGCATTGTGTGTCGGTGTGGCGATATGACGTTTAACAATAAACAAGACCAAGTGCGGGTAGTTCGTAAAACTCGCGCGGCTAAACAGCGGTGTCACCCTCCACTTCAGTCTGCTCGTGACCACGGCCGCTGCAACGCGGCCGAAACGTCGAGGTAAATAAATAAGCAGTTCATTATCGCGTTTAAGTCCCGATAAACGTAATAAGTGTAATGGCAGTCACTCTATTGTTAAAGCCTGACCTGCCAAATTTGGGATCATGGTCAAAACATACCCCGAACTAAGAAACGAGAGAAGCTCTAAGAGGATGATGATGACTAACAATTATAGATGATTTTTATATTTGCCTGGCCAGACACATAAATAAAACAGGCGCAGCAACTAAAGCTGCCGAAAAGCTTAAACTTACTGACTTATTATTATATTTTGTTATATTCAAATATGCTCCAAAGTTGGTAGTTCCCTGCCGGTTTCGTGATCAAAGGTAAACTCGAACGCTTAAACAGTTTCATATCAATAACTTTTCACTAATGAAAATCAAACCCACCCAACCACTAACGGCAGCGAATTGCGTTTTAATTATGTATGGACCGCTAGGTTTAAAATAAACTGAAAACTATCGAATCAGCGGTCCTGCCTGCAGCGATTAGCCCTCGATACCGTTATTATTAATGCGGGTAATGGGCCCTTTGAGGGTCCCGTTCAACCTTAGGGGTTCCGTAAAGAATGCCTTATTGGAACCCGCCGGAATTAGATTTATTTTGAACGTTGTTTGCGGCCAGTTTTATTGGCGGGGATTGGAAACTGTTCTTGTTTTGTGTTAAATTAAACGATGTGAACTGAACACTGTTTTAATATTAACGGACTGTCGGATTTCCTTTTGGGGCGGGGGTGGTCGCGGCTACGGCTTAATCCCTTAATTTCCCGGCTCTCAACTTCAATGTGTGGGCATTTGGAACAGTTGGGCAATGAAAGTGTTAATTTGACAATTATAATGTAAAGATGGGGGTGTGCGCTAAACGTCGCCTGAACAAAGAAAAATAGAACGCATTTTAATGATTATAATGTACGTTGGAGGGTCTTTGGATTGTTATTTACCCATCTGCATAACTAAGTACTACTACTACAAAAAAGATAAAACAAAGTTCCATAACGGTTACTCTGCTATCCGTCTACAGACGTGAAATTTTTTTTTTTCTGTAGAAAGTTGAGCCAAAATGTACTATTATAATAGCTACAATATTTTTGATATAAGTTCAGGTCCTAGATTTTAACAAAAATATCTGTTGAACGTTGAAAGAACGAAGAAAGAAATACAATGCCATTTGTAACATGTTTTTAGAAATCAGCCCAAATGAGCACATTTAAGAATGAATTTTTGCATTATTTCGAACCTCATAAACACATTTTGAAAGATCAAAAAAATAGTAACACACCAATGTGTTTTTGTCAGTATGCTAACAAAAAAATACTAAATAAGTTTGCGTATAAAACACTCAGAGCAAAGGAAAAATAACTCCGCGCGCCGATCCAGATTTTCTGACTAATAAAGTAAAATTCTGATGAAATTTGACTGCATCATAAAAGTCTCATCCCTGATTATTACGGCGAGGGTGCCTAACAAGGGTTATTTTTAGAGCCCCGCCCCGCGGAGAGTTATGCCCGTAATAAGCTGATGCAATATGCCGAGTGCTCGGCGCGCCTTAGTTTACGTTGGAGTCTAGCACTTCAAAAGTTTCTTGAGCACTTGAGACGTTCCGAAACAATTTCGGGAGTAATACTAATTTAGCCGGAGTTAGTCATAAACGTGATGCTGCAGTTGATACGTGCGGTTGCTCTAGTTGGTCCCTAAACTGTAATCTCTTTTGTATTTTTTATGATGATCGTTCACAAAATAACAAGTTATACGACAAATTTTACGATTTTTTATAGCATGTATAAACTTGAGACAATTACTTGCTTCTGAGTGAAAATCCAATTATAGAAACCACAGTAATTCTAAGTACAATCACAGAGTTACCCGTTAATTCCACTGAAATCCCAACAACAACTGCGCTCTGTCTAGATAGTCAACTGTATTTTACACTTCGCGTCTGAGTGATCAAAGAAAGTCAAATACCTTCCTTTTTATCTTTACATAGTATAAAACAAAGTCCCTCTACATTCCTGTCTGTCCTCAACCCTGTTGTATCTTCGGCCACTTACTTCTTCTAAACCACACAACGGCTTTTGGTACGGTTTTCACTGCAAATTAGAGCTTTTTACCCAAATACTTGCTTCTGAGTGAAGTATCTTTATGATACTAAATAAAAATATTTTTTTCTTTCTTTAATACGGCAAAGCCAAAAGGAAGGGTTGTGTTTTTTTACAAAGGTTTTTATGTAGGTACATTACATTCTAATTGCATGTGCAAAGCCGGGGCTTCGCTAGTTTATCATAATTAAATTAAAAGCGTATACGATATGTCATTGACAAATCAGCGTG
Organism: Ditula angustiorana; assembly: GCA_963691745.1. Classification (NCBI taxonomy): domain Eukaryota; kingdom Metazoa; phylum Arthropoda; class Insecta; order Lepidoptera; family Tortricidae; genus Ditula; species Ditula angustiorana. Next base: position 179,439 of record OY829497.1, on the reverse strand, counting down.
GTTGGTGGGCTAGTAGCTACCTGACAACCTGGACATTCATGTAATTATCTAACCATGATCCTATCGGTTTAGTTTCCTTGTCACAAGGGTTAGGGAGGGCAGACGACAGTTATTCGAATATAACCTGACCTGCCAGACGCAGCTAACTTTCAAGAGCATGGCACTGGTTTCGCGAAGTAGCAAGGTAACTTGTTACAGTTTGTTGAAATAGACCTCTGCAAAGTTACGCCTGAATCTTTTAATTGTTTAAAATTCTTGTATTAAATAAAATGACGCTTATCTACTTTTTTACGAAAATCCCTAATCTGATGAAGGTGAAACCTGCTACGTATATGATTCATATCACGGAGTACTACATAAGGTATGACAAAAAAGAAAAAAAACAGTTTCAAAACGAATAACGAAGTATGAATTGTATTACTAGGAAGCCGTGGGACCAGCTAGTTAAGCTGGAAATCCTAGCTCTGATCCCAATAGGGGCATTGTATTAAATCCTTTGTGAAGAAAAACGCGAGCGACACAAAACATTCGCCACTAAGCGAATATTTCCAGACTAATCCGAATAACACGCCGCGATTGCTATCGCTATTACCAATTCATAGAGACTCTATCTGACGTTGGTCAAAGTAAAACATCAGGAGAATCATCATCATTCTAATTATTCTTTTGGCTTAACTAAGCAATTTTCTAATTCTGAAGACTTAATTAACCTACATATTCATTTGACATTGAAATTAATGTAGTAATTTTGTGTCTACTCTTGTATGATCTAGTGAACAGATTATGTGCGACTCAGACTTGGGATATTCTCTAATAAAGATTACTACTATTTCTAAGATAACTGTACCAGTTGGTGATATGCGTAGTTTGAACCAGTAGTTGACATCATTGTCTCTCAATTATACTTGTATCTTTTTGTCATCTATTGGGTCACCATCAAGGAGTTCGACCGTTACCTTACATCAGCCGAAAAACGTCCACTATTGGGCAAAGACCTTCCCCAAGAAACGCTATGATGGGCCACCTTACGCTACTTGCATACAACGCTTTTCCATGATCACTAGCATTGTTAATTACTACTTAATTATTTAAAACATATTTCCTTAATATCGTGTATAAAAATATGGTTGAATTTATTGGAAACACTGGAAATTGTGGGACCGTTTTCTGTAGCAAAATCTTTATTCAACAGAGAGCGTAAAATAAAAATTGAACATCATTTTTTATAGTCTCAGACGAAATCAATTTCAATAAAAATCAAGCAACGATATTCAGAAAAAAGAGAACGAGACTTAAGTGATTTGATTGTTTCATTTGCGTTGCTGTTTTGAACGTATTTCGTTTGTGGAAAGGGCAAGAAAACGGGCTAACGGGTCGACTGGTGGGAAGTGATCATCGCTGCCCTTGGGAGCTAGCGTAACCCAAAGGTTCATCTTTTGGCGTTGGACTTCGGATCTCTCACTCACCATAGGAAAAGCAGCAGTAGCCAATACTTTGCGCCAGTATTGCAATGGCCGTAGTGACCAGCTGACTAGGTAACTAATTACAGTACAATTACCTACTTAAAGTTTGCCTAACGTGGCATTAGTCGATAAATATCGTTATTAATGCTTCTTTGGATCGTTACATGATAGTTGACTTTTTTTTTATACAACAGGAAGCCAAACAAGCAAGTGGGTCACCTGATGGTAAGTGATCACCACTGCCTATATAGACACCTGCAACAACAAAGAGAGTGCAGATGCGTTGCCAACCCAGAGGGCTAAGATGGAATACCTCTTGTGCCAGTAATTACACCGGCTGTCTTGCTCTCCACGCCGGAACACAACAGTTGACTTTCTATCTAAAGGGAGCAATGTACTTCGCTTAATTATACTCACCATTTACTATGGCACTTTCGATGACAACCGAAATGATTTTTGGTGTAAGTATAGTCAAACTGTTTCACTGTACCTTCAACTGATAGCGATGTCGATAGAGATCCCGCATACGTAATGCCATAGTTTCCGGAAATATATCGCGTACAAAACAAGTAACAAAGAGGCAAAAGAAGTGGGAACGAAACAATGCCCCCTTTTGTTTGGTAAACAATCCAATTAGTGTAACGAAAAGACGGCGGCGGGGGCGATAATTAAAAAAAGACTGGCTACTGTCGTCGGAAAGAACGAAATTGGCGCCTACTTTGATGTTCTACGGAGCGATTTTTATAAGAGAAACCTTGTCACAACATCAACCGGCTCAGAGGCGTGAGTAACGTTTAATTGAAATGGATTTGTTACTTAAGGCTCTCTGATCTTGGGCCTTGGGCCCCCCTCCTCACACCTCCCGTGGCTGCTGTGCTTTGCCAGTTTTATTGAGAAATCAACACAAACTTTCTCGATACCGTATACGGTACTTTGGCGGGTGGTAGAACCTTATGCAAGGTTCGTCCGGATCGCTACCACTATCTTGCTCGCTCTCTTGTTAAGCAGCAGTGTTTGCGTTGTTGTGTTCCGGCGTGGAGAGCAAGACAGCCGGTGCAATTACGGCACAAGAGGTATTCCATCTTAGCACTCTGGGTTGGCCACGCATCTGCAATCTCCTTAGTGTTGCAGGTGTTCTATGTTGTATTTTTTTTTAATCTAACTCGCTGCATAACTCTGCGTCTTTCTCACTGCATTAATTAGAACAAAACGCACTGAGTTAAGGTGGATTCACAGCCAGGTAAATTATGAGCGATAAAAACGCAAACACAATCGCCTGCTCTGATTGATCGATTCTTGCGTTTTTGCGGTTTTTATCGCTCGTAACTTCTGGCTGTGAATCCAGTCTTACGTCGCGAGTTAACTCGTGTCGAGAAGTTTCGTGCTAGGTGCGCAATCTATTTTTAATTGATTTTCAAAGGGAAAATAACCAAGTTGTTCTTTATTGTTTAGTTGACCAAGTAACTGTTCAGCTAGTTTTGAACCTCACTCCAGTGTAATACGATCGAAAAATGGTTAAACCATTTGACTATATCCGTTAATCCCGCTGGGTATCTGCCGTCAATCGTTGAAAGAAAGATCCGGATCAAAGGGCCCCGGATGACCCGAAATGCGTCGGTCCAGCTGTCACTGACGCTGACAGGAATGATGTACTGCAGCGGTTCCCAAAGAGCTCTATAACGACTACAGGGGTCGATTTCTTCCAAGGGGTCCACGTCGGGAAAAAATGTAGGGGTCCATAATTCAAGGGGTTTTATACATTTTTATACGAGAATATACGTCAATGATTTGAATATTTACTGCTAACCATATTTTTTATTTATTCAAAAGTATCAAGTTCTAAATTTATTTAAGAGTAATGCTCGTTTGGAAAACATATTATGGTGACTGGAGAAGACCTGGTCCAATCCTACTGTCCTACTAATATTATAAATGTGAAAGTTTGTATGTTTGGATGTTTGGATGTTTGGATGTTTGTTACTCAATCACGCAAAAACAACTGAATGGATTTGGATGAAATTTGGCACACATATAGCTTATAATCTGGATTAACACATAGGATACTTTTCATCCCGTAAAAATGCATAGTTCCAACGGGATAGCGATAAGTGAGTTATACGCCGCCGTGACGTCATGAGCAGCATAGCAACTAATTCTCATTAACGATTACATTAGCGACAACAATCAAAATATATTTTTAAGTATTTTATGATTTAAGTACATAATCAGTATGCCTAATCCTACTTCCTACTATAATATTATAAATGTGAAAGTTTGTATGTTTGGATGTTTGGATGTTTGGATGTTTGTTACTCAATCACGCAAAAACAACTGAATGGATTTGGATGAAATTTGGCACACATATAGCTTATAATCTGGATTAATACATAGGATACTTTTCATCCCGTAAAAATGCATAGTTCCCACGGGATAGCGATAAGTGAGTTATACGCCGCCGTGACGTCATGAGCAGCATAGCAACTAATTCTCATTAATTTGTCCAGGAAATATTGCAGATTGTATGTTGGGTGCACGTTTGCTTGATTCAATTAAACAAGTCTACGCGGACGAAGTCGCGGGCAAAAGCTAGTTATGAATAAATTTAAAATGTAGGCTTCTGTAAAAAATATAAAGAAGCCAAGGGAGTAGAGTAGACTCCTACGCAAGACCAAAAAATATGGCAAGTCAAAGTCAAAAGTCAAAATATTTTTATTCAGCACTTATGAATGTCAGAAAATTTACCACCATACCATACATTACCATAAAAGAGGTCTACGATAGAAAAAAGTTTGGGGACCTTTGCTGCAGTGGTTGAACTATTTTCCTCTTACGGAAACAGTAAAGGTTAGAGGTTAATCGGTACTTGCGTTAAAAAACGTTAAACTGTTTAATTTCAAGTTTTATTTGATAAATTGTAATATTTCGTCAGGGTTACTTTTCGTGTTTATAAAATAAAAACTCTTCTTCCGTCTTCTGGAGCGATGGTAGACTCAGACGTAAGAGAGCCATTGTAGCCTACTTGCAAAATAAAATTTTAATTTCAATTTTTAATTTTCCCGAAATTACCGGTTTATTTCTATATTACTTCCATGTTTTGTAATGTTGTTTTATTGCCATATTATTATATTTTCAAGTTTAAAGATAAAACCTAGAAAATTATTTACTATCAAACATTTCTTCAAAGAAATAACTCATTTATGGAAAAACAACAAGGCACTAGCCAGGGACCGATAAAAACGAAATGTATTCTAACTTTATCAGTTCACAATAATAAAATTTTGAATTTGACACGTGCGTTACTTCAAGCTTAGCCTAACAGAAGCATTTGGAGGTAGTTTTTAGACTCGTTTAGTACGTTGATCAGACAAAAAAATTCCTCTCAGGTCTGCAGGCACCAATGTGTACCTTTCAGGCTTTGGTTCAAATCGGAATTCGATCGAACACTATTTTGCGGCATTTTTCCTTCAATTCCATCCTCAGCTCACGTCTCAGACGAAAAAGAACTCTCAACTGACGCAAGAGGCTTTGGAATCGCTTGGGGTCAAATTAGGTCAGCGGAGATGGAATTATTGAGAACAACGCTGGAACGTCTTAGTTTCTGTTTTGAAAGTATTTGTAACAGAAAATTGGTAAGTTAATGGCCTGGAATGTTCGGTGAAATGTTACTTTTAACCATTACGGCGCGAGAGAACATCATTTTGTAAAACTTAAGAATGAAAGCAAAGATCGAAGAAACCTAAGCTATGTTATCAAAGAAAGTTTATAGGAGGTTGAAAGCTTAGAAATTACAGAACTAGTTCTCTAGGAAACCATTCAATAATACGAATGAAAGAGGGAAACCTTGTACAACGTCCGCCCGTTTCGTTACCAACGTTTTGCTCGCTAATCCAGCCGCTAAGCAGCAGTGCTTGTACTGTTGTGTTCTGGCGTGGAGAGCAAAACAGTTGGTGAAATTGCTGGCCCAAGGAGTATTCCATATTAGCCCTCTGAGTTTGCCTCGTTTGCCACGCAACACCAAGGAGATTTCATATGCGTTGCCAATCCAGAGGGCTAAGATGGAATACCTCTTATGCCAGTAATATTACCGGCTGCCTTGCTCTTCACGCCGGAACACAGTAGTGCAAGCGTTACTGCTTAATCTTGTCTGGCGAGCGAGATGGTGTTAGCGATCCGGACGGACCTTGCACACAGCATCAAAATATATATTTAAATATATTCAAATAAGTATTAAGTTGACATAGCACCCTAAATCTTCCAAGCGAACGGAAACGTCAATTGGAGCCATTTTCGCCGTATCGCAAGAAATTAGTCGAAAATAATTGCGGCTCACAATCAAAAACATTCGCGATACGCCGCGTATTCCTTAAGGAATCAGCGTAAATATATAATCTTATCGTAACCTCGAAACGGGCCCCTCTAGCCTCCAAAAGGCCCTCACAAAGAGAATTTTAAGGCCCCTAACGACGCGGTGCCCTTTAATTGGCTTCCAGCGATGAAATAAAATCCACCTCAGACCTTTGATTCATACAAAGAGAGATACGGTATTGTATAAGTATGTACAAAACTTAAGAAAGATAACTTTGAATAGTATTTAGTTATATAGCTTGCGTAGACAATTGGAGATTTTCGGACTCGCTTAAAAGCTGACTAGTAGAGAGTGGTATAAGGTATTTGATCCGCTTTTCGTGTACTTTTAAGTAAATACGTAACAGTCACTTTTAGGGCATGCAAACCCGGTTTAACCCGGTTATTTTTTATGAATATAACCGGGTTTGCTGTCCCTAGTCACTTTAGATGGTACTTAGCAGCTTATACCTGGTCTGTCTAACACTTTTAACTCCACCTCCTAGCGTAATATGCTCCTAGGGTGGTAAACCGAACTTAAGTACCAGTTTCATAATGGATCAATATGAAAATGGAATTTGAGATCAGTCTATAAATTAACGCAAATATATCTAGTATCAAAATAAAACTACATTACGCTCTATAAATTATAATTTAGAGATCTTGTTTGTCTTTTTGGGTTTCCTCTTAATGGTAATTTACACTTAGCGGGGTGTTAGTGAATGCCGTTGATTTGGTAATCGGCCCGTAGGGAACATGCGTAAGAATGTCTCTGTGTTCATTCATAGTGATAATAAATATTAAAAAAAAACTCTTTGACAGCCAAAAATAAGAGAAAAACTAAAAAAATGAAGATCATGACAAATCAGAAAAATTATCTAAATTCTAAAAAAAAAATTCTACAGCACCAACCTATACTGTAAAACGCATACACTCAAAAATCTGCATAAAAATTATGTATCCTCGTGCGAATGTTACTACAGACGTGTTAAATTTGTGAAGAGTTTTAGGTCAAGCTGCTTAAAAACCATTTTGTACCCGTGATATCTTCATAAAAATGGACAATAGAAAAGTTTCAAAAACACAGAACTTTAAGTTTTTGAAGGGGGTTTTAACTGAAACGTTTTCATGAAATCTATGCAAGTTCCCTGTTTTGCTTGTATGTGACAGTAACACATCTCCCCTTCCGAGAATCTCCGTCGCCGCGGAGTTGTTTGTACTGGGAATGAAGATTAAGCCTTATTAAAACAAATTCCCGCTAATCTGTTAGCCCTGGCTTATGCGCTTGCGTCACGCTTGCGTTTGTCTTAACACGTAGCTAACAAACAGATAAATGCGTGTGATTTTAATACGTCTGACTCTCACGGGAATTTTTGTTAAAAATCTATAACAAAGCACGTAAATATCCACATTATTATTGTAGGCCAACTGATACCACACGCACCCAACAAAATTGTTTTAGACCAATATCTACTTTTACGAGGGACAAACTTTCCTACGACCTTTTATTATTTTGTAGTGCCGAACAAAGATAACCAACAACACGAAAACTGCAATAACAGATAAAATTACAAACTAGCTCCACGGGCACAGTACTAAAATGAAATCCACGTTTTTGCGTCAAGAGAACAGCCTGCGCATCATTAAAGGAAAAACGCAGCGGCTGCCTCCGCTTTGGGATTACAGTGGTGATATATGTAGTTTCGTGTGGAAGCGGAGGAGGGTGGGTGTTTGCATGAATATATATATATATATATATATATATATATATTCATGCATATATATATATATATATATATATATATATATGTTACACAGACGCAGCTATTTTGCACGAACCCGGCACTGGTTTCACGGAGTAGCAAGGTAATTTGTTCCAGTTTGTTGATATGGACCTCCGCAAAGTAACGCCTGAACCTATTAATTATTAAAAGAGAATGTTTTTATCTTAACTGTTTACGTAATATCTTCTGCAATTGAGATTTTTTTTCTAATGAGCTATGCCTGACTTGGTTCCATTTCAATTTTGACATAATATTCCAACTCTAAGGGCGAATAATTAAGGGATTAATCACAGTCCACGTATAAATACGAAGCTCATCAAAACCTCTATGCATGGAGTCAATTTTCCATTTAAAAAGTTATAAACTATCATTGGTCGATTTCAGCGTCCTCTCAGAGCTATAACAGCAAAACCATTCAGCGACAATCTATAGAAGGTTCCGCGGAAAGAACATTCTAGTCCCTTTTTGTAGTGAAATTTTAATCTCAAAATGGAGTACGAAATGAACTACATTTTGAGACTAAATTCTCATTTTCAAAGAAAAAGTGACTGGATATGTTATTTCTGTGTACCCTTCAAATATCGCTAGTCACGTACGTTTATGATAAAACCGATAAGGCTGTGCTCTTTGTGCCAAATAACACTATCTACACTGGGCCTTATCGGCGCAGTTAAAAGTTTCACCGTTATGTGTGTTTGTTTGTCAGTTACACCGTATCACCTTTAGTGATGCTTGATAACATGTGTACTTTATTTTAGGACAAGGTTAGTGTCAGACAGGTCATACAGTAAACCTTGACCATTATGTTTTAGTTTTTTGATTGTTGCCAAACAAACAAGCGGTTTCAAAGTAAGCAATTACCTCAGCACGTAGATGTTTGGAGCACTCACTGATACTGTAACCATATGTACTATTTTCTGTTAAGTGCCACCGTCCTCATTGTTGTATAGACGATAGGGAAAGCAAAACCGGTTTACTTTCTGTAAGAAAAACCAGTTTGAACCGGTTTTATCAGGTTTTTTCTTAGAAAGATAACCGGATTGGCATTCCCTAAACAGTCGACACTTTTCAATCCTATTACTAGAGGATTAGCTTCAAAAGCGGCTAAGCAATTACTAGGTCGACTATAAAGTCAGTGCATGAAAAAATTAAGCCTAGTTACGGCGTTGTCATTGTAAATGTCAAAGAGTAAAGGCCTGTCTGTAGTATCATTGTATTTACTATGACAAAGTCCGAAACGGAAAAAACATTTTTGCTAGCCCACTATAATGATTGGCACTCAAATCTTATATTTACCCCTCTCCGGAACCAAACCCGCTACCTCTGGTCTCGTAGTGGTCACCACTAAGCTATTCGGCTGTCTCGTTAGTCTTTTTTTCAACATTTCTTACCAACCAGTTATTGCCAATTCGGCAGTTGGTGATTTACCTGAAGTTCCACTTACCATCAGGCGAGCCGCATGCCTGTTTTCCACCGATGTCATTTAGTAATATTACGAAAGAGCCAGATTCTACGTTTATGACGATCGCTAGTCTAAAACTGATAACGTTTTAAATTAAAATACCCATCCAAGTTTAAAGAACAAAGTTTTCAGGAATCTCCCGCTAATTTATCAAAATTGTGGAAACACTTTGCATTCGGATTGTCTGCGCGAGAGATGGGAAAAGTTTGTCGCCGAGTAATGAGCTAGCAACTACATCCGCGGGGCTGGCAACGTGTTAGCACAGAATAAATAATGGTACTAACGTAGAGAAACTTCTCTTTTTCGACCACCATTAAACGAATTCCAACTTTATGATCAGGCACAAAAAGTTCGTATTACTTCATAAACATTCGCCAGGCGGCATGCGTCAAAAGGAAGGCGCCGCCCGCGCCCGACTTCCACCCGCAATGCCCTGGCGCACCGCTAGGGTTGGGCTGCTTACTATAATTCTATCACAACGCGCGACACAGAGTGACCGAGCGCGCGCGCGGCAAACCGGCAACCTACTGCGATTAACCTATGCCATAGGTGATGCGGCGAGCGCACCTACAGTGCGGGGTGGAACCCCCCTGGTGTTGGTAGGTACGGTCCGGAGAGCGATTCTCTAAGTGACCAGCTTGACGCTGGGGCAGCGCCCTGCCTTGCTCTAGCGCTAGCTCGAGTGAAGGAGACAGAGTGAATACGGTAAGAGAATAAGGAGGCTGGAGATATCATAGGCGTAAACGGGGGGGAGGGTAAAAATAAGGATAACGAGCCAGTGGATCACCTGAAGGTAAGTGATCTCCACCGCCCATAGACTTCCGCGGCACCAAGGAGATTGAAGACGCGTTGTTAACATAGGACTAAGATAAAATAAATCTTGTGCCAGTAATTGCACCGGCTGTCTTGCTCTCCACGGAACACAACAATGCAAGCACTGCTGCTTAGATACTGGATTAGCGAACAAGATGGTAGCGATCTGAACAGACCTTACTCAAGGTCCTACCACCCGCAAATGTATGTATGTAATGTATGTATGTGGAATTTGAAAGTTATTATAATCAAGAAGAAATAGTTAAGTCAGACCTCCACCAATACGCGGCAAGTTTGCGGGTGGTAGGACCTTGTGTAAGGTCCGTCCGGATAGCTACCACCATCTTGCTCGTTAATCCTGCCGCTAAGCAGCAGTGCTTGCTCCGTTGTGTTCCGGCGTGGAGAGCAAGACAGCCGGTGCAATTACTGGAACAAGAGGTGTACCATCTTAGCCCTCTGGGTTGGCAACGTATCTGCAATCTCTTTGGTGTTGCGGGTGTCTATAGGCGGTGGTGATCACTTACCATCAGGTAACCAACTTGCTTGTTTGCCTTCCAATTTCATAAAAAAAATACAACTGTAAAAACTGCATCCAATTTCGCGTAGATTCAGCGTGACACAAAAATAGAAATCTAGATGTACTTAATTACTATTTACTACAGTAACATTTGTTACAATGCTTATTACATGTGAATGCTCTAGTCTGCCAGCACCTGTCACTTTCCGCACTACCACTGTATAAGTGAAGCCAGTCATTTGTCAGCAGCTCTGTCACAGCTCGGCGCAGCGTCCACTGTCGCCTTCACATAAATCCCTGCCTCGGCCGTCATATCTCCCCTCGCACCCCACTACAACCCTTACTTGTTTGTAACGTAAATTAAATTTTTATCGCTGCGCACTCCATAAAGCAACGCTTTTATATTATTTTTATTCGCTTTGTTTCTGTAAATTACTCTAATCTAGCCCAGGGCTTTTATTCGCCGCTTTTAGCGGGAGCTTTTAATTTTTTTTATGGCTAACGAAGTTTGCGCTTGACGCGCGTTGATAATTTTTTTTGTGGAAACGTTTGCTGTTGCTTATTTACGCGGTGCGAAACCAGGTGGATGAAATGCGGAAAAAATGCAAATTTGATTTATCGTGCAGCGGCGACAACCATGTTGTTAAGGGTCACAGTTGAAGATTCATGCCTGCGTTGTTATTTTGAGTTGGAATAAGGTCGTTCGGTTGAGATGTTAGATTAAGGCTTCTACCCCCTAAACTGACATTGTTAGCATTTAATACGTATACTAGCAACCTGCCTTCGCATGGATACAATCAAAATGTAACCTAGATAAAAACCTTCCGTAACAAATCTCTAGATGACAGTGAAAAACGCATCAAAATTTGTAACATGGTTTAGGAGAAGAAGACGACGGAAAAAATTCTATCTATAAGAATTTCGGAGAAATAGGAAGGGAAAGCGACGTTTCTGTATATTATGTGAAGATAAAAAAAATGAACCATACAGACGTAAGGTGAAAATTTTACACAAAAACGCGCCAGGGATATGAATATTTTGAAAATTTACCCAAGTTATGTTTAGTAAATATTTTTGTAATCGAATTTATTTTTTTGCTGATGTTGCAGTTTCGAGTCCTGCTATTACCCTAATTTTTCTTTGTATTGTCATTATATAGCATTTTAGTAAATTTTGCTTAATATTTACCTGGCTGCGAACTATTTCGCTTATTGCAGCTACCAAACAAGAAAATATAACAACTACATTCATACAGCACAGAAAACAGCGCAGTCCTCGACAGAATAACGAGGACCGTACCAAAAAGAACTGGCTGACAACAGCCAACCTATTGTATAAACCGTTACTTGCCTACATTTCGTTCTGTAACCCTAGTATAAAGTACAGTCAGTAAAAAAGTTGATCTACACTTTTACACTAATATAATAAAGAGGTAAACTATGCCATTGTACGCCATTCGTTCAAGTAGCGAACGGTCGTACGGGTTGATCTTGATGATGCCTCGTATAGAGGCGAAGCGCGCGTCGATCGTGTAGTTTTAGTGTTTAGTGGTGGTGGTGTGTAGTTGAGTCTGTGTGATATATGTTGTTTCGTGTGGAAGCGGAGGAGGGTATGGGTTTTTGCATGAACATATATGTGTCGCACAGACGCAGCTATTTTGCACGAGCCCGGCACTGGTTTCGCGGAGTAGCAAGGTAATTTGTTCCAGTTTGTAGGTAAACTATGTTTGTATGTAGGGGGTAAACTCTGGAACTACTGAACCGATTTAAAAAATTCATTCACAGATAGAAAGCTACACTATCCCTGACGGACATAGGCTACTTCCACGTGTACGAAGTCGCGGGCGTCCGCTAGTTATTAAATAAAATATGAAGCTGGATTAGCGAGCAAAATTGTGGTAACGGTCTGGACCTTGCAAAATGTTACTATTGGCAGCCACTGCCACTGGTCAGTCATTGGTGTTTTTTTTATAAAATAGGAAGGCAAATGAGCAAGTGTATCACCTGATGGTAAGTGATTACTACTGCCCATAGACATCGGCAACACCAAGGAGAATGTAGATGCATTCATTGGTTTGCCAATTTTGTATAGTCCGACCCAGAAATTGCATGATCTCTTTTAGATCGTATTACAAAGGAGTCAAGTTCAAAAGTGATCAAGTACTTTCTTTGTCGATTATAATTTAATCATTACGCAATAATGTTACAGATGACAATTAGAAGACTTTTTTTTATACAACATAGGAAGGCAAACAAGCAAGTGGGTCACCTGACGGTAAGTGATCACCACCGCCTATAGACACCTGCAACAACAAAGAGAGTGCAGATGCGTTGCCAACGCAGAGGGCTAAGATAGAACACCTCTTGTGCCAGTAATTACACCGGCTGTCTTGCTCTCTACGCCGGAACACAACAGTGCAAGCACTGCTGCTTAGCGGCAGGATTAGCGAGCAAGAAGGTGGTAGCGATCCCGACGGACCTTGCACAAGGTCCTACCACCCGCAAAAACTTTGTTTGCTTACGCTACAACTACCAAACAACGCATTGTATATCTCCAGTATCGCTTCTTAATTGGCGCAGTGGATCCAGCCCTACTCGAAAATGATCAAGTTATGAAGCCCCAGTGTGAACAATGATTGCTTGTTAAATCCGCATGACGGCGTGGACATACTCGGAAAAAGGCAGCGAAAGTTGTGAAATAATCAATCAAAAACTACAAGGGAATAAAAAATATATTAGCCCTTTAAGTTTAATATAAGTAGTAATATTTTGATCCAAGCATCGTCGCGTTGGGGGACCGCTAGGGGAGCTACCCTAGCTGTCGTCCACTTCCGAATTGCATCTTACTTATTTAGCGGTCCCCAGACTTGAAATACGCTTGGATCAAAATATTACTACTTATATTAAAGTTAAAAGGCTAATATATTTTTAAAGCTATTTTGTTTCGGGAAGTTTTGAAGTTTAATGTACCTAAGTATTATTGTATACTTTGCAATGGTTTGTTTATCTTTATTTTTCTTTCCTGCTTAGTCATCAGAGGCTGATCGTAATCTATTTATAACCTATTTGAGAGCATTTGTATGGTCACGTTGGTTCCCTCTGGATAAAGAACCCTAAAAACTAAATATACTTGGCAATCACCAACTCTGAACTTCGTACTCAAATAAATTTTAACCGACTTTGAAACATAAACTGAGATAGCAGCCCTTAGCCCTCGAACAGAGCGCCTTAAGAACCTTTTCGACCCACGCTCACTCGCTACGTAACTCAGCGCGTCTCATTCTAACTGGCCCAGTAAGAGAGGGACGTACTGAGTTACGTAGAGAGTTAAAGCGTACCGAGAATTTTTGTGTACTTGGTAAGCAGAACTCACTCGGAAGTGAACTCGCCAAATGAGTCAGGGCTGTCACTCGCGGCCCGTGGCGCTGCCAGCCCTAATTTACGGCGCTGCTATTGGCGGGCTGCTGTAAGTCAGCTTACACAGGGTAACCTGCGTTACGGAGCTTTAAGGGCTTAACGCGGAAGATGTACGTCTTTGAAGAATTTGGTTGCTGATATAATTATCAAAAACAGACAAAAATTTTGTAAACTAAAAATGGCATTTTATCATTATAGTGGTGATGTCAAAAAGGGGCTTGACTCAGCATTATGCTGCGGTGGGTTAATGCACTACAGTGCTGATTTTCAGTCAGACCCTTAGTATTTTTGGAATAAACGTGCTGGACCGGAATCAGTATGTACTGTGTATAATGAACGTGTAGTAATAGTATTGAATATTATGTTTAGAGACTACTAATTAGTGTATTTATTAGTTCCAAATCAGGTCCAGTTAATCGACGGTGACATTTGAATTCATTGTCACCATCACGGCTGAACTGGCTCGTCATTAACGAGCACTCAGCGACGGGAGTTGTGTGGCAATCCGAGCTGCAGTTAATGGTTGCGAACAACTGTTAAGTTAATTTCAACATGTTGCTGGCAACGACATTTATCCACTAGACAAGGTCCACAGTACAAAAACTACAACATCTTTTGGGAGCGCGCTAGGTATTATCAAACCGAGATTAGAATATAATTGGAGAGTGACGTCAGCACACTGTCATTTCAAAGACTTGTGTCAAGCTTCATTTCTATATGTATGAAATGACAGTGGGCTGAAGTTACTCTCCAATTATATTCTAATCGTGGTTTGATAATACGGTGGTGGGGAGAGCCGACGCCGAATTATAGTAAGAGTCAGCGAGATAGCAAAATCAACATGGCGATGGTCCGTATTTACGTATGACGAATTTCATTTAATTACAAAATAGCAAATAATTTAGTTACGTACGTAAAATAAGCCTCAGATCCCATCTATTATGTGCCCACGGAATTTTATTATTGATTAGTGTTGTACCACACTTAATGAAATACCTATGTGTTTTTTTTTAACAACACAGGTTTCGTCGGTTCAAATGACACCGTCTGTTTCTCACGCTTGCGCACTAAATGAGGTGCGCTACCGGTAGTGTACAGCAGTGCGACACTGTTTCTGTTTCGTACACTTTCGTACACGTACTAGGGGTGACATAGATGTCGTTGGTTGCCGGTAATGCATGCTATCGTAGACAGTAAAACGGTGCACATCTACACTGACACTCATTAGCAAATTGTGTCATTTCGATCGTAAGAGGTCTAACATCGATTACATAGGTTAGGTTAGATTTACGCCCGTGACGACGTGGGCCACATATGGCCCTCTGACTATGGGCGTGGACCAATAACAAAAATTAAAATTAAAAATCTTTGGTCCAAGAAATCCCTCTGGAACCACAAGCCCAATTTATTTTGGTTATGTTAACTTTGAGGCTGTTTACAATTAATGCGGCCCGCCTCTAGCCTTCTACTTTAAAGGTCCTTGACCGCAGTAAGTTTCATCTCAGCTCTCAAAACAGTAAGGTTTTGCGGGTGGTAGGATCTTGTGCAAGGTCCGTCTGGATCGCTACCACCATCTTGCTCGGTAATCCTGCCTCTAAGCAGCAATGCTTGCACTGTTGTGTTCCGGTGTGGAGAGCAAGACAGCCGGTGACGTTACTGGCACAAGAGATATTCCATCTTAGCCCTCTGGATTGGCAACGCATCTGCTATCTCCTTGGTCTTGCGGATATAGGTATATAGGCGGTGGTGATCACTTACCATCAGGCGACCCACTTGCTTGTTTCCTTCCTATTTTATATAAAGAAGGTAATGGTCCCAGCCGTGGACAGTGGCTCAATTGTTGACAAGGAGATACGAAAAGATTTTTATGAGTAAAAAAAAAGAAAAAATATTTCAACTGCTACTTTGTTTTTTTTTTTTTTATACAACATAGGAAGGCAAACAAGCAAGTGGGTCACCTGATGGTAAGTGATCACCACCGCCTATAGACACCTGCAACAACAAAGAAGTACAGATGCGTTGCCAACCCAGAGGGCTAAGATGGAATACCTCTTGTGCCAGTAATTACACCGGCTGTCTTACTCTCCACGCCGGAACACAACAGTGCAAGCACTGCTGCTTAGCGGCAGGATTAGCGAGCAAGATGGTGGTAGCGATCCGGACGGACCTTGCACAAGGTCCTACCACCCGCAAAAACTACTAAAAATACTACTAGTAATAAAAAATGTCCTACGCGTGCGGAGTACGTTACCTTCCCGACTTAAACGAAATTGTATAACAATAAACTTAGGTAGTTCCCGCTCCATCTTCCCCCACTAACTCCCCCTGAATACATTTATACAATAAACCAGAGATGATACCCGCGTCTGTATGGTAATGCGCTCGCAAGTGCGAAGACGGCGATTTACATCCAATGCGATTGAACTGCTGGTTATGGACTGATTTGTACCGTCGTCTACATATACGGACAGTTCGTTTTGCATGAGAGAATTGGTGCGATATGAATGGGCGACAAGTTCCTATAGTTTTAAGGCGCTTTACTTTTACGGGTTTCTGTTCAAAGTGAAAATAAGTTTTTGAACCTTACCAGGTCGCTGGAAAGTGCTAGTTAGATTTAGAAAATAATACAATTTTACAAGATTTTTATTATTACTTCGCATGTACGTGAATCTTACAAGTTAATTATGACTCTATTCCAATGGTCCAAAATGAGATATGTATGAAGATGCAATGCCAATGCCTTATAAAAAGCCGTTAACAAAATCGTCTGTACCTTGAATTAAAAAAAAACCGTAAATAATTAATCTATTCAAGCTTTACCTTGCGAAGGTCTATATCAACAAATTGAAACAAATTACCTACATCATTAAGTCATTCGTTCAAGTACCGAACGGTCGTTCCTTTAAGTTCCTGATACTGAATGCCTAGTTTTGCAGGTTTCTTCTAATGAAATTCATTTTTAACATTTCTTTTTGTTATGATACCTAAAACTGCCCTTAAAAGTCGAAAGCAACTCGACTCCCAAAGGTTTCTTAAAATAACTGAAGCTTTCAACTTTTCTAACGCCTCTCGTATACTATTTATAGCTATTCTAGTTGTGGTCTCGACGTTTCGTGTCTATAAAAGGGGCGATAGACAAACGAAAATTGGAAAGTTCGCGTACTCATGGCTCGACGGTAGGAATGCAAACAAAATTTCTTAGAGAAATAACCGGTTTTAACCGGTTTTTTCATGCAAGGTAAAACCGGTTTTGCAACCCAAATGACCTTCGCCCTCATGTCATAGTACGAGGACAACGCGAGTAATGTTGGGCGATAAACGCTCGTAGACCCAAAAGTACGCAAGCCTACTCGTCTGTCTATCCCCCCTTTATAAACGTCATAGAGATACGCGTAGTATAGACTAGGTAAGTAGAGCGTCTAAGGGGTGATAGATGGACGAATAAATTCGCCTATTTATCGCTCGGCGACCTGTTAAGGTGCTGATAAACTTGAGCTTAAGCAGTGCTTGCACTGTTGTGTTCCGGCGTGGAGAGCAAGACAGCCCGTGCAATTACTGGTACAAGAGGTATTCCATCTTAGCTCTCTGGGTTGGCAACGCATCTGCAATCTCCTTGGTGTTGCGGGTGTATAGGCGGTGGTGATCACTTACCATCAGGTGACCCACTTGCTTCTTTGCCTTCCTATTTTATAACAAAAAGCATTTCCTTGTACCAGATTAGCGAATATTCGACGTTTTTAAATGCTTGCTCGCTGCGCGGTGTTTTTTTTCTATTGGTTTTGTGAGCTTTGGAAAATTCGTTAGAATGCTCAAGTCTGTCAATCCCTTTATCACCCAAAATTACTCGCGTCGTTCGCGTGCTTAGGTTACGCGGACGATAAAGGTCGTAGAGCCATTAGTAGGTACGCGAACTTATTCGTCCGTCTGTCACCCCTGTTAAGGAGTTCAAGCGATCGATAGGGTACTTAAAGATTTATTGTGTAAGCTTAGTCACTGAAGTATTTAGTGAGCTGTGTCATTGCCATATTAATAAATCGTCAGTTTGTCATACCCGTGTACACATAAAGTGACGCCCGTTTCCTGGAGGAGTAGGCAGAGACCACGGATTTCCATTTGCTACGATCCTGACTGACAACCTTTGCTTCACTTACTCTTCTAACATTCTTTTTGCATGCTCATCCGTTACTCCGACTCATAGGGTACTCCTGACCTGGCCTTTCACCGGCATGTCTCCGATTTGATCGGAACGTACGTTCGCCAAGGTCTTAATTCTTACATCCACAGTCACTTTACACCCTTTTCGTAAATCTCCTTCAGTTTATCAGATTAGTAAAATGGCAAGTTGTGTAAACTGAATCACAATCCCAATGTCACTACCTTCCGTAAACGTCATTAATACACAGTTGTACTAAGTCCACGCACCCCTAATTGCACTCCCTGTGCTGCCGACTGCATTCGCCCCTGAATGAAGAGCGACCTCATTAAGAAAATTAACGCGTCTCCGAGCGCCCGCGCCCGCCTCGCGAGCCGCCTTTGTCATTCATGAGAATAAGATAGCGTGGGGAACAAAAAACGTAATACAGTTCGAGGTTTTTTAAAGAAGCTACCGTGATAGTAGATTCATTTGCGTGAAAGATAGTGCTTTTTAAAGGTTTTTAAGCTGACGTTCGTTAAGAAAGAAATATTTTTAACTGTTAATCAGTTTAAATTAACTTGTTAGTTTTGAACCAAACGAAGTGACCAACAAACAATGCAAATTAAATAAAGGTTTATTGGCAATGGTTGATTTTTAGTTATATTTGTCCAAAGTATTATAAAATTATTCTCTATTGGTCTGACGACAAAAATTAAGGAACAATTTTGATGTGAATTTCTTTTGGCAGATTTTATGTTTAAAATTTTTAAGATAAATAATTACCTACTCATCACTTTTTTTACCTTTAATTATAACTGAATGCGCACCAAAAAGCCTACTTAACCCCCAAATTTTACATAAAAGCCGCGGAGTGACAGCTAAACGCCTATTAATAAAATTTTAATCCTGTTCGGAAACTAAGCGCTAAGACATCTCAAACTTTTTTAAACTCAAAACATTCTCGTTTGGGCGAGCAATAAATTTCCGAGACTTTGCAAATAATCCGAGCGCATATCGCCTGAATTTACTTTAAAATAAATCACATTGGATCCAACGCGTTCATTGAAACGAGAATACCTTTAAACTCAACAGCTGCTCCAGAACTCTGTACTCTAAGGCTTTGGTTTACATTTCAAAATCAATTAGCCAGTGAAAGTAAAAGTTGAAGACAAGGAATTAATATTAAACTAGAAGCGCAATTTGTGAGACTCGATTTTGTTTCGATCGAATTCAATTAAATTGGGTTGTTAATAGGGGGTAATCAATTACAGGTATTCAATGCTGCAGGGGGAGAGGGGCGGTAAAGCCTATTCGGTTTCTGACGAATAAAGAGCAAAGTCGAAAGAGACAGATGAATTGCAGAGAATTCTGTGTTTTTAGACGACTTCAGAAAAGGAGAAGGTTCTCAATTTACTTTTTTAAATTTTTTTAACCTCAGAACTGAAGGGCGGGGATGAAAAAGTTTGATTACTAAATACGAAATACATTCCCAAGTTACTTCTTTAAATTAGTCAATAAATTGTAAATTAAATAAAAGGCCGCGTGGCCGCAGCGCGGGCCAATAAAGCCGAATTAGGGAGAACATTAAAATACTTGGGTGCTTAATAACAATTACCAAGTTGGTGCTACACGTACCTCAAGCGCTTTATAGGCCCGCGGCGTTACACGGAATTCGGTTATCTTTAGCACTTTTGTTTCATTCGGAGAAGAAATGTTAAATAGGCAGACAGTATTAAAAAGTCTTTGGTAAAAATAAGTTGCCGTGTAAGTTTGTTGTTCAATTTGTTCATTCGCCGTTAGACTTATCGGAGTGGTTCAGGTGCTTAAAATAGATGAACACGTCTGGGTGTGTGAAATCTCGCAGAACATGTATGAAGTCGCCTAATTACTAATCAAAGTGTAAACGGGGCTTTATGCTCTAACTTTTAAACAAACGGCGCAGTAGACACTGGCAAAGTGCACGGTGCAATTGCCAAAAAACCGCGCGCGACGATGGCGGACGAAGATTACCAAATCTAGCATCTGACTTGCCCCCCTAGGCCAGAAGCTGGGTACGCCCATGGGTGTGAGTGTTGAATACTTTTTAATTATTTTACCCTTCTTTCTTTACTTCCTTCCTCTCTCCCTAAACATTTATATTATGTATATTGGTTCCGAGCACGATGCCATATTAAAGTACCGTCCAACATCACGTCAATTACAAAAGTCGTCATTTATACTGCAAGCTTATTTTTAAATTGCGGAGCTGATCCTTATGCGAATGCTATTTGGTCACTTTTGTATTGTAACTAAAGAACTACTTACTGACCTACATAATTCCTACCTATATGTGCCTGTGCCTATATGTTCAGCAGTTGAATAAATATCGCTCATTCATTTATTCATACCTACTTTTCTCTACAAAGCTACAGCTTGCAGCGATGCTTATCCATATTTGACGACAACCTGGCGCCTTTTGGATCATAATTTGTAACTGGTAATGTAAACGGAAATCTCTCCTATCAAAATTAGTTGAAAAGAGACTTCCGCTTGTGTTACAAGTACTCTGCATCAGGGGCTGGGTTAGTTGTCAAGATGTTGTCTTGATTTAAGTCGTTTATAACAACACAGACTTCAAACTGATGACTATATACATTCTACAGTGGATATAAAAAGACAGTTTTAAACGGTTCGTTCCGTGCTGCAGCCGGCAGTATTTCACGGCTATCGGACTGCACCTGCGGCGCTGGAGCCCCGATACCCGCTGAGTAACTTATTGCTGGCCGAAGCTCACAGCATCAGTTTGAATTCTAAAGTTTTATACATATTTTAGTACATTTAACACCCACTGCTATCCACAAATACTTTTTTATATTCCACGTCGGAAGCAAACCGGCAAGCGGCTCGCCTGATGGTAAGCGGTTATAGCCGCGGCGGATACTTTGAGTATCACACAAATAGTTGCCCTTACTGGGATATAAACTTGCGATTGCGACCTCAGTTTTATAGCCAGGGAACCACTAGGCTGTCCCTCTCTAGCCTTCTAGTTAGCTATGTTTAAAAATATGTCCCTTTTGACTTATAACAAGGACGTTTTAGCGTTGGAATAAAACAATTTAAACGGTTTACATCGCATATATTGTAACGAATCGAATTCCCAAGGTTTCAATGTCTACAAGTCTTGAAAACATAAGAAATTATGTATAACATCTTAGCTTTTATAATATTAAGTATTGTATTGTTAACTAGGACGTATTGTGTACAAAAATCTTCCGTCAACATTCGTAAATGACAGTGAAAACCGCATCAAAGTCCGGTGCGTGGTTTATAAGAAGGAAGCGGCCGAAGATGAGGAGAGACGGGCACGGACAGAGACTTCGTTTATACTATGTAAAGATAATAATAAAAAAGATGTAATTAATAGATTCAGGCGTTACTTTGCGGAGGTCCATATCAACAAACCGGAACAAATTACCTTGCTACTCCGCGAAACCAGTGCCGGGCTCGTGCTCGGGCTTTGAGAAAAATAATAAGGGTAGTAGTGCAAAAATTTTGGCGGTAGGCGGGATTAAAGAAAAATGATTTAGTTTGTCAGTACGCCATTCGTTCAAGTAGCGAACGGTCGTACTGTTCGATCTTGATGATGCCTCGTATAGAGGCGAAACGCGCGTCGATCGTGTAGTTTTAGTGTTTAGTGGTGGTGGTGTGTAGTTGAGTCTGTGTGATATATGTTGTTTCGTGTGGAAGCGGAGGAGGGTGGGTTTTTGCATGCACTTATATGTGTCGCACAGACGCAGCTATTTTAAACGAGCCTGGCACTGGTTTCGCGGAGAAGTAAAGCAATTTGTTCCAGTTTGTTTAAAGAAGATGTACTTTAAATAAGTTGCTACACCATCATAGGTGCCATGTCTGTACTGTACTGATTAATGTTAAAAACATCGTTTTAAATACCGTGGTTGTATGGAATAAAAGATTAATGAATATAAACTTATGGTTACTGAGTTATTTGACTTAAACAGGGATGACGAATGCTTGTCTTAAAACAGGTGGCTTAAAACAAGTCGTTTACTTTCCTCCCTCCAGCAAAATCATGTCCTCACTTTAAACAAATCCTTTCACGCAACAATCCTAATAACCCTTACTCGTGTTTACATGAACCCCTCGGGTCCGAGCTCCCCCGCCCACTCGTGGGCTCGTGGGCTTAAGTAGCCGCCGAGCACTTCCGTCGAGGGCGAGCAGAAGGACAAGGGGATACATTTTGTTTTTGTTATGCTTTTTAACGTCACGGGAAATGTCACAATATTGCTTATAAAATGTACTATAAGTGGAAGGTTTTACTTACATCTTTAAATATCGATACCTTTAGGCTCAATTGGCGTAAAGGACAAAATGCCGAAAATGACTTATGTATACAGTTTTGTTCAGAATTTCGAGCTCTATCAAACTATATACTCAGAATTTCGATATTTTGTAAAAGACCTTTACCTTTAAAATATCTCTATTTAATGGGTGTAAATATCAAACTATAAAAATCTTAAAATTGTAGTGAACGTAAAAGACCTCGTTAAATATTAGCAACGTCGTAAAGGATCAATTTTCTTTATCGTCCTTTAAGACCTACCTTTATCATGGTTATATTGTACTGGCATGTAATATTTTGGGGCGTAAATGACTTCTTTTTTTATTTGCCCTTTACGACCTGTCTTTTCAGTGATTATGCATCACTAACAGTCAGTCAGTCATATATTTTTGTTTCTAAAAAGAAGATTTTTGCATGCAGTTTCGCTTCGAAGGTAGGTACAAGTCCCGTCCGGATAGCCAATTAAGCAACACCTACGTTCGTTATCTCCGTGATTGTAAAATAAAAAGTAGTGCAAAAACGTATTATTACCGTATTTAAGTTATATTGACGTGTCGCTCAAAAAAAGTGTTTTAAATCAGTGCAAAAAAGTTAAAAATCGGCCCATGGACTTGTGAGTTATCAACGAAATACTTTTAGAAATAATTAAATAACGGCCAATAGTACCCTCAAACAGTGACCGGTATTACGGAACAGCCAATTAGTGAGCGAGGCGAGCAAAGAAACGGCCAAAGGTCATTAGCGTTCACAACAAGAAGGATTTATTCGCACGAGTCGCCATCGCTTAAATGGTCTCTGCGCGTTAAGCGTGGGTTAGCGTTTCGACGGTCGTGAGTTCGAGCCCAGCTGTTCAACTTTTTGTATTTTTTTTTTTAATATTTTTTTTTTTTAGAAAAAAAAAAAATACTTTCGAATAATTGTTGATTGAAGATAATAATACTTGAGCAAAAATGTCTACAAATAAACAAGGATTACGCACTATTGACAAAAAAACAAATAAGTGTACAAAATGTGCGCAGGAAATTAAAAATAAAGAATATATGAAGTGTTCAAATTGTGATTCTTTGCTGCATTTAGATTGTACTAACGTCACTTTAAAAAGATTTTATCTTATGAAAAAACAATATAAAGACGCCTGGAAATGCAGTAGATGTTTAGAATCTGGATCGACGGAGTACACATCACCATCAACTTTCGGTACAAAAAGCAAAACTCCAACTACAAGAAAAAATGAGGAATCTCAAGAAGCCTTGTCACCGAATAAAAGTATAGACAACGTAACAGTGCGTAAAAAGAACGAGGATCAGTGTAGCCTGTCACCTCTGCATACCCCAAGCAGCTCTCTGGATGAATCCATCGAGAAATCTCTGAACATTAGCGTACAAAGTATGCCAAATGCGAGTACTGCTGAAAACCCACAAATGTTTGATTTAAGATGTAGCAACGAAGTACTAACACTCCAACTCACTAGTGCGCATGAAGAAATTGCAAATCTGAACGTGGAGGTCACGCGTCTGACAAAAAATCAAATTGACCTAGAAAGGCAAATTGCTACATTAAAAAGACTACTTTGCGAAGTAACCCCTCTAAAAAAGTCTACTCCGAAGCCAAAAAAAAAAAGATCAAAAATACATACTAGGAGATCACTAGAAAACTCCACGACTTGCGAGTCATTTCCGGCTACGATGCGAGATGAGCCACTGGAAATCCAATCGGAATCCAGTATCCAGGTCGAGCCATTACAAAACGATTTCCAATCTACACAAACGAATGAATATATTTCGAACAGGAGTAACTGTGTGTTGAATAATCTCGAAAAATCAACAACAAGAAATCGGCCACCAAAAACATCTTACAAACTCAGCAAAGACCTAGGACGGCAAAAAGTGGACTCAGGAAAAAGAAAACTAGTTATTATGAGCACTAACAACAAACATGGAATTTTGAAACTTATAAATGATGATGCGTCACTAAAAAATTTTGCCTATTGCCATTACATCACACCCGGTGGAGGAATTAGAGAATTACTTCAACAAATAGAAAACAAAGTAAAACATTTAACATTAAATGATTACTGTATTATTGTAGTCGGAAATAAGGACTTTGAAATAAACGAAGATTACCATAAATTAATGCAATACATCAACGAAACTTTGAACCCTATCACCTACACAAATATAATTATAGCATGTCCAACCTACGAACTCGGCAAACCAATTTACAATAGTAAGATAGAATATTTTAACTCATTGCTATTAAATGATGCATTTCTTCACGAAAGACACTATTCTTTCGATTCAAACCTGGACTTGTCATTAGATATGTTTTTGCCAACAGGACGACTAAATCACCGCGGTACAGCAAATATAATTAATCGCATTGGTAATTTTATAGATTGGAAGACGAAAATTGAAACAGTGACGACAGAACCAAAAAAAAAGTACACAGAAAACAATAATGGACTATTATCCAGTTATAATGCAAAAGAAAAATCATCTTTTTCGTTCCTGTGCAAAAAACAAATGTACTTAGGGTCATGCATCAAAATATTGCTGGCGTTTTATCGAAGCAAAACATCTTAGAGGTAGCAATAAATGAACTAGATGAAAATGGCAATAGTCCACATATTCTATGTCTAACAGAGACATTTATCCAAAGAGGAAACGAATGCAATTTTAAACTCCAAAATTATACACTTGCGTCAACTTACTCCCGAAAAGATGCAAAGAGAGGAGGTGTATGTATTATGACTAGAATAGGAATAGTGTTCAATGAGTTAGAATGTGTCAAAAAACTTGCAGTAGAAAGATTTTTTGAATGCTGTGGAATAAAAATTCCCAAGCATGATATAGTAATCATTTGTCTGTACAGAACACCAAATTCGCCCTCAAATTTTTTCATAAACAAATTAGATATTATGCTTCACAAACTAAGCCATAAATTTAAACAAATTGTTATATGCGGTGACTTCAATATTAATACGCTAGTATTAAATAAAACTAGTAAGGAGCTAATAGATACCGCTCGAAATTATAATCTCAAAATACATATTAAAAAACCCACTCGGGGCAACAACTGCATTGACAATATTTTAAGTAATATAAAAAGTGCAACATCTGCTGTGTTACCGCTTGGACTTTCCGACCACGATACCGCCCAGATGCTTAGTTTCAGCGTAAACTCTAAAATATTTGAAAATAATCACTACTACAAATTCAAACGTGACTACCGTCCAGACAATATAAAAAAATTCCAAGAGTGCTTATCAAATCTTTCATTTGAAGATGTTTATCTAGAAGATGATTTTAATACAGCATTCAACAAGTTTCACGAATTAGTCTCACTTTTTTATGGCCTTTGTTTTCCTATTCAACGATCAAAAGCAAGTCATGGCCTCTTTAAAAAGACAAAGTGGATTTCAAATGGGATAAAAATAAGTTGTAAAAAAAAACGGCTACTTAGATTTAAATACTACAAAGACAAAAATACCGAACAAAAGAAGATAGAATATTATGAATACACAAAGTTATTAAAAAAATGTATTAACAAAGCACAAAAAATTAAAAACAGTAAATACATATCTAACAGTAAAAATAAATGCAAAGCCTCTTGGGAAATAATAAAAAAGGAAACAGAAAACAGCACTCTAAAACAATATATAAATCAAATACGTTTTAAGAATAAAGAAATCAAAGAACCTCTTCAAATAGCATCACACTTTAATAATTATTTTATTGAACTATCGAATTTAAGAAATAACAACACCACAAACCAGCGTGTTGAACATTCCAGTTCCATTAACATCAATAGTATGTTTTTAAAGCCTTTTTCCAAAAATGAAATAGTGAATGTCATTATGTCATTAAAAAACACACATGCAGTAGGTTTCGATGAAATATGTACAAATATCATTAAAAAATGTAAAACTCAATTAAGTGCTGTTATTGCTTATCTAGTAAATTTTTCTTTCGAAAGTGGTTCTTTCCCGGAGTTACTCAAAATTTCAATAGTAAAACCATTGTTCAAAAAAAATGATAAAGCAGATATGGGAAATTACCGCCCAATAACTTTGATTCCGATTCTTGCAAAAATTTTTGAGAAATGTATGTTTAAACGCCTCATGGATTTTTTCAATAAATTTAAAATAATAAAATTAGATCAAAACGGATTTCAAAAAAATAAATCTACAACACTGGCTAGTTTCAACCTGATTCATCACATTGTAAAAAGTCTCAACGAAAAAAACCACACTACAGCTATATTTTTAGATATGTCAAAAGCATTTGATTTTGTTGACCATTCTTTACTTTTAAACAAATTGGAAAGATATGGTATAAGAGGACCAGCACTCAAATGGTTAAATACATATTTAAATAACAGAAAACAGTGTGTTGAAATCTTAACACTAAATGAACACAATGTAGAAAGTTGTCATAGATCTGACTTGAAGTGTAATGAGTTTGGTGTTCCTCAAGGCAGTGTACTGGGCCCGTTATTATTTATTGTTTATATAAATGAACTACCCGATATAATTCCATACAAGTCTGTTATGTTTGCTGATGATATATCTATTGTTGTGACGTCAAAAAAGAAGGAAGATATTACTGAACATGAATGTAAAATCAAAAACATGTTAGAGATTGTAATAAAATGGTTAGAGAGACATAATTTACAGATAAATATTAGTAAAACAAATTATGTACAATTCAGTTCAAAACGAGCTGAAAATACTACACTTAATATACATTACAGAAATGAGCAAATACATGAAATGAATAATGTAACATTTTTAGGATTAATTGTAGATAAACACTTAGACTGGCAGCCGCAAATAGAAAAAGTTTGTTGTAAACTGAACCGATTTGTTTATGTATTACGTAGATTGAGACGCATTTCAGGCTTGCATTCTACCTTGGCCGCCTACCATGGATATGTTAGCTCGACCTTAAGATACGGTCTTATTCTATGGGGAAACTGTTCCAATTTTAATAAGCCATTCATTGCGCAGAAAAAATGTATACGTGCTATCTGTGGTTCAGCCCCATACAAATCATGTAAGCCACTTTTTAAAAAGCTTGGCATACTGCCTTTGCCTTGCCTCTATATTTTGGAAATCTGCATCTTTGTAAAGAGACACATGTATCTTTTTAAGACAGCTGAACAGATTTCTGAAAGAAATAGACGGAATCCAGGACGACTGGTACATGATTGTGTTCCTAGGACAGCATTATGCGCGAAACATTGCTACAATGTGTGTATGAGAATTTTTAACAAACTACCAAAACATATACAGGCGCTACCTCTGAATAAGTTTAAAAATAAGTTAATGGAAATACTGTCAGATAAAAACTACTACAGTGTAAAGGACTTCCTCTTAGAGGGAAAATTCCCATAAAGTTTTAAAATTTTTGCATGCTAGTATAATAATACAGATAGCAGAATAAGCTACCTATTGTCTCCGTACCACCTAATGACTCGATGTACCTACTTATTCTATGCAAATAAAGATATCTATCTATCTATCTATCTATACGGTCAGCCCCAGAACTAGCTGAACATTTTAGTACCTAGTCGCTGTGAGTAATGAGACAAACTCGATCAGCTCTCAGTTTAACGTTACTACGACAAGGTTCTTGGGTGTTTAGCTACTTCTGAGGCTGACTGTACGCTTGTATGTATGTATGTAAATTCTATATTGTACAAAAAAAACATAAATGACAAAAAGAGATAAAGTGATGTACAAAGGCGAACGTATCCCTTTAAGGGATCTCTTCCAGTTAACCTTGCTTGTATCAAGATAAGTTAATTATAATCAGATCCAAACTGTATTAAGTATGATTTAGACTCTTAATTAAAAGCCTCGGGTAATACATAGTAAGCATGCGCGATTCAATAAAGAATTATCCAAAATGTAGACTAGCATATACAAATGTTTTAGTAACATTTGGTTGATTTGAATATTTTTATCCTACTAATATTATAAAGCTTGAATAAAGAACTAAAGCATGGATATATCCTCAGTAAAACTGTCATAATGGTTACCTTTGGTGTGCGTCAAGGTGGTAAAATCTGTATATTAATAAGAAGAACGTAGATTATGCTAACTTAATGTACACCAAAAATAACTATTTTGACTTTTCATGTGGTAAAGGATGTCAATTGAAGATGAGGTTTAGAGTATGTGGTCCTCTCTTTTTGGCACGTTGTATTGCCATTTAAAGTAAAGAGATCAGTATTAAAATATAGCTTCCAGTTAGTGACGTCATCCAAAAACACAGGGGTGGTGGCACCCAACGGCTAGCGACTGATCAGTAACTGAGACTCTCTGCATCACTGTTTCCTACAAACTGCGGTGTTACTGCCCATCAGGTGTCCCGCAAGTTCGTTCGCTTTTCTTTTAATAAAAAAATCAGTCGAATTAAGACCGTCTTCTTTTTTCTGGATTCGGTTAAAAATATTTTCCTTTGTATATTAACGAGGATAAAATTGAGTTTCATTCGTTCATCCGCCCACTGTATAGGAATAATTACACGACGAGAATAAAACTGCCAACATTAATTACGTCAGACATAAAATGTTTTCGGAGTCATATTTATAATTACCACTAATAATAACCACTTGGTATAAAATACTTTCAACTGTGGACCTATCGTGACCAAGTTTAACTTATCTGAATTGATCCCTTTGTTCGTCCCTTTCCTATGAGAATAATTTAACAGAGAGAAGCAGGGAGAGATTAGTTAACCCTGGCAGGTCATGTCAAGACCATTGCTAATTTTGGGTTAATTTAGGGAAGTTAACTTATATGAAACACCATATTTTGAAGGAAGGAACGGAATACCGAAAATAGCGTTGCGGCAATATATCGAACTATCGATAGTATTGTTGATAGTATCGTGACCTCGAAAAATAGCCACAATATCGATACTATCGATAGTGAAAATTTTAATTTTGTACTTCTATGAATAATTACCACTTAATTCAGTTCAGGTCTAAGGTCTGAAACCTGCAGAATAAATTAAACACTGTAAGCTCTTGTACTAACCATAGTTTCAATTTTTTACAACCTTCTTCACATGTGAGTATATTAATAATAATAATAAGCGAGCCCTGCCCCGCTGCCGACGGCACTCTAGGTTAGGTTTTTATAATGTTTGTATATTTTGTATTGATATTGTTTTATTACTTTTTATAGAAATATTGTAAAAACTTAACCTAAGATTATAAATAAATATACATAAATAATAATAAAATTTATTTATTCAGACTTTTATCCATTTTGTTAGTAGAATTACATAAACACTTATTGACTAATGTTAGTAAAATAATGAATTATTAACAAAAAAAAACAACTATAAATGACGACAAAAAGGAGGCACTGGAGAATGCAAAGGATGCCAGTTCCTCACAAAAGGCCCGTCGAGCCTCTCGGCCACCACCGCCAGGAGCCCGTTGCCGCTGTCACGCACTCTGCTTGCCATCGAGGCGGCTCAAGGCGAGGCGAGGCGCGGGAGTATGTTTCGTTCAAATCCTGCAAGCATCCTGTATATTTTTGTCTCACTTCCAGTGGTCCGAATGTTTCCAAAAGATGTTATGTATGTGTCCGATGACAATTCAATAATAAAGGATCGTCAGCAAAAAGTATGTATTAAAAGTAAAAGTTAACAAAATCTTATTTATTTAGTATTGTTTTATTTAATATCGTAGAAGCTTTTGTTCCAGGATCACCATGGTGACCACTCGTATTTGTGAAGTGAGCGGAACAGCGCGTGTATCGAGCCGCTTGACGAGTACAAAAATAGGCGAGTAATATCTTTGTGAGTATGTATGCTGCTGTACGCTGACTTGCGAAATATTTGTATGCCTGATGGCGAAACATGGTGATGCTATTGAAATTGTGTAACATCGTATTATCCACCTGTATTGACAATTAAATGATTTTGGTTTTTTTTTTTTGTTGTATTCCAAAGTATTTTTGTTCCTGCTCAATTACTACTTTACATACTTTTTTATACAACATAGGAAGGCAAACGAGCAGGTTGGCCACCTGATGGTAAGTGATCACCATCGCTGATACACACCTACAACCTCAAAGATGCCGAGCCCGTTTAAATTTAGTGTAATATTTGATATATCGCCATCTGTTGTGGAGTAGCTGTATTAATTCCTATATCTTTAATAGTGGTATAGTGTACGATGGTAGGAAAATCTTCGTGTGCGAGTCCGATTCGTACTTGACCGGTTTTTTCTTATAGATGATGGTCTCGCTTGACCATGCAGTGTTACCGATGGAAAGTGACGTAGCGGTCGAAGACGAAATACATTAGTGATAGTTACTTAATATACGGTGAACCGCTCGCCCGTTTGTCGACTTTAGTATTGAAATAAAGTACTTAAGTCTAAAATATCGATACTGAGAAACGTCTCAGTGTTAGGTATAATGATCACTAAATATGATTTTTCTGGAAGAGCGTTCTTTATTGAGGTAAAACTCAAATGTTTATTTATCTGATTTCCTACAAAGCGACCATTTTACACGTTTCTTGTGATTCCTAGTAAATCCGACTGGAATGAATAGATTTTCGCTTCCACGTGTATTACTGAACACAAATAGACAACCAAAGCCGCGTGCAAGAGCATTGACTTATAACAAATTATAAATGCCAATTAATTATTTAACAAGCCCTCTGATCAGATTCGGAGATATTTTTTTAATTATAAAATCATTAATTAATATAAAATCGCTCGTTGAAGTTAGATCCCGATTTCATTAAACTAATTGGGTTCCACTCCAACTTGTTTATTTAAAGGAAATTAGTGAGCTTAGTTGCTTCGTTCGATTTAAATTTAATTTGCTGGCCGGAGTATCCCGTGGCGACGGAATTTAAAACGGGAAGGTATTAAAATTAAGTTTTATTAAGACCTTGGCTTGCCCCGGCGGCCACACAAACTATTAAGAGCGTGCAAACAGAGATTACCCTATCGGGTAGGCAGATGAGGCCACTCTTGGTGTGCGCAGACGGATTCACCATCGACCAGGTTGCGAGAACAGTATTTCTTGGCTTTGAACTGGATAGAGGACTCACTTGGGCATCCCATATCGACAAGGTGTGTGATAGACTGTCGGCAGCCTGCTTCGCCCTGAAACGGTTGGCTAGGGTAGTGCCTCGCGAAATGGTACGAACCTGCTACTTCGCGTCGGTGCACTCACATCTGCAGTACGGGGTTGAGCTGTGGGCAAGAGCCGCTGACTGGGAGAGGGTGTTTCGGCTCCAAAAGCGCGCCGTGCTAGCCATGGTCCGCGTGGTGCAAACCGAGTCTGTGAGACCTTATTTTACGTCCCTGGGTATACTAACTCTACCATCATTGTTAATACTCCAAGCGGCAGTTTACACGCGAGAACAAATGGACAGTGACCCCCATAGCGCAGCGCCCCGCCGGTTCGCGGCGCGCAGCACCCGCGCCGGCGGCGGCCGGCCGACCGCGCCGACAGTGCGGCACCAGTTGGCCAAGTCGAACAGGCTCATACACGTCATGGGCCCGAAGGTGTATAATCATCTCCCCGTTGAAATGATTGCTGTAAAGAGCGCTATACAATTTAAATATATGCTAAAAAATTGGCTAATCGAGCAGGCCTTCTACGACCATAGGGAATGATTTGGTCTAGATTGTTAAAGTACTTATCTAAGTATTTATTTTGTACTATGAATACAGTAAGTTTAAGTTAATTCTGTCGACTGATTGAATAATGACATGTATAATGACCTGTAATTTTATTACCAATAAATATGATTATGATTATGATTATGATTTGGCAACGTCACCTATGGCTGCCGAATATTTAAATGTTTTCATTGATTTATCAAAATTAATGAACTAAAATACGGAATATAGCAATGGTATGTACTAAAATATTGATAATGCATTGCAATCGTTATAATTAAGTGTAAAACAAGCATTTGGAAACTTTCTATTTGTAAATATGTACATTTCGGTATAAACTATTTACCAACAAATGTAAGAACACAAGTTCTAGTACATACCGTTGCTATATTCCATATTTTAACGCATTACTTAATAATTTTGATAAATCAATGAAAACAGCTAAATATTTGGCAGCTATAGGCGACGTTGCCAAATCTCTGTTTGTACGCTCTTAAACAAGAAATAAATTAACAAATAAATAAAAATGGCTTCGTAGGGTTACAAGCTCCTACGGACTATGTGCAGCCCTGTTGTCGCTGACATAAAGCATACTATCTCTTTCTAACCAGTACGCGTGTGCGAAAGCGACGGGTGCTTTTATGTGCGCCAAAAAAACTGGCGTACTGTTACAGCTGGTCGTCAAAATATGTGATATAATATGAAAATAATCAAAATAAAATAAAAATTACAAACTCGCGCGAAGGAGATAAACATAAAAAATTCTTTAGAATTAAAAACATTACCTCAGATAACTGACTTATTGATACTAGAGTGAATCACTTATATATATGTATGTAAATTCTTTATTGTACAAAAACATAAATGACAAAAAAAGATTCCTATAGTGATGAACAAAGGCGAACTTTTCTGTCTAAGGGATCTCTTTCAGTTAACCTTTAAATGTGTCGTATCATAATATGGACACACAAAGAGCAAGAGCTAAGTAAAAAAACAATGAAAAATTAACATACAATTAACTGATAAATACAATACATGTACCACGAACCACCACAACTCGTTTATGTCTGTCGCAGATATTCACGACTGATGACGGGCTCTATTTTAGTAAATGTAGAGTAACCACACATTGAGTTTTAAAGCACCGGAACCGAAGGCGTACACTAACTACAATTGTGGGCGTCAGTCACAAACATGCCTGGGGCGTAGTCTATCTGCAAACATGGCATATCGCGAATGGTTTAACCATCGAGAATGAATACTACACTGCAAATCTTTACCATCAACAGCATTTGATAATAAAAAATAAAATTCCTTTTCCAGGAGTTAAAATGTGATACAACAATGTAATACTGACAAAAACAATATCCTAAGCAACCAGTACAGTCATCTAACCTAGTTTGGCTGTTAATGTTAATTATTTCGTGTTGTAATTCTACTTCTTTGCGTTAATTGTGCTTTTCTCGATAGTACGTGTGTTGTTGTATTGTTTTGTCAATATTGTATGGCAGCCGGCGCCGCCGCGTCCGGGCGCCACAAGTCCGCGATATTCGCTTTAATTGTTCGCCGGTGCTCTTCGTATTTTCGCCGCGGTGTAGCCCCGTTAAAGGAAAGAGTGCTGTTAAAGCAAACTCTTATTGTTATCGCTTTTAGCGACGCGGCAACATCTGAGACGGTGGAGTTGTTGGTTTGGAAACGTCCTGAAATTGGCTGTTCCGCGTTAAAGCTGCGAGTGTAGACCGGAGTGGGAGCGAAACTGCTGCTCGAATTTCTATGAAACATACTGGTTTGCCGACACTATATATGTATAGTGTCGGCAAACCAGTATGTCTTTCCTTTAACGGGGCTACCCTTATATGTAAGGGTGCTGCTAGACTTTAGCATTCACTAGTAACAGGACATCCTCCATTCGCCGTTTTTAAACGCCTGCACGTTGCGCATTTTTTTTTCTAATTGATTTTGTAAGCTTTGTAACATTCGTTGGAATGCTCATCACAAGGGATATCAGTCACTATCTATCAGCACCTTAAGAAGCAGTTTTCTCCATTAAACCTGGCCGGAGAATGCTTGATGTCATTTGCTTTTTACAAATTGACATCCAAATAGTAAATCAAACTTCCAAGTCAAAGCAATCAAAAGAAACGGTCGTTTATGTCGCGTATTTCATACACTCGCAAGGGAATCAAAAACCTATAGGGTACTTCCCATTGACCAAGAACCATGAAATTTGGCATAAAGCAAGGTCTCACAGCACAAATAAAAGAAAAATTCCGAAAACCGTAAATTAGTAAGTACATCACAAAAAAAAGTTTGTTATTACAAAATTATGTTTGCAATTGGTATATCATTATGGAGACAAGAGTTTTCCAATGGCAAAATTAAGATTGTCCCACAATTCAGATTATCTGTTCGTTAGAACAATGTTAGGTACTTAATAAGTTTGTATAGAACCCTCGGTGCGCGATTCCAAGTCTAGTTTAGCCGGTTTTTTCTCATGAATATCCCGACGCGCAGCACGCTACATACGGTGCATACATAACTGCATGGTTATGTAAATTGTCTGCTCTCTAATCAACTCCTTTGATGGTATGAAAGCGAACCTTTAACGGTGTTGTATAATTATTAATATTGCAAATATATCAGTTTTTTTTTAATACAATAGTGATATTATTTGTCCTAAAATAAATGTACAATCAGTAAAAAGTGGCACCCTCCGTATTGGCGGCGATTTCCTTTTAGAAAAAGATTTTACTGTTATTTTTTTTCTTCTACTTAATTTAAAATTTGATTAAATAAATTTATTAAGGGGAAAAAAATAAATTTAAATAGATTTTCTTAGTGTTATTTTCCACAAGCCTCAGTTCGTAGGTACTTATGTGTTTTTTTAAATAATTGTTCCATAAATTCCCACTTAGCTAAACCAGTTACAGTTGGTTTTTATCCCCCGCCCGATGCAAAAGAAGGTTGTTTTAAATCGTTTGTAACTGTCCGTATTTCTGACAGTGGCATTGTAACTCACAAACCAATAGACGACGATGCCGTCTTAGTGACTCATTCAATTGTAACCATTGAAACTTGCAATTGAATGAGAGACTGAGAATACTTTGTCTTTTACTTCGTCTTTCCAAACCTTTCTTAACTATACTCACGATCTAAACGACTAGACTAATAGCCTTAGCCGGTAAGTAACGAAACAAAACGAGCAATAGAATGTCTTTAGCCAAAATACTCCGACAAATGACCAAAAGTTTCATCTCACATCCGCAACAATAACACGTCATAACATTCACATCAAAACAGTTAAATCACGGCATAAAGCACAATTTAATGGTATTGCCATCCATGATGTATGTAAGAGCGGCGCGGGTTATCGGCGCGCGCGCAGAGGCAGCAACTATAGCGATCCATTCCGGTCGTTTGAGACGCAAATCGAGTTTTTGGAAGACAGGGAGCTTGGCGCCGCACCAACTGCGGCGCAAGCGACAAGCGCGCGCGGGAGGGGAAGTGCTCGTAGCAGCGAACAATATAAAGTTGAGTGCAACACAAATAACCTACGTTGTAAACAAATATGGCTAGCATTTGACACATAACCTACAATGTTCAACGAAAGTGTTTATTGAAATAACAAATAATTAGTAATTTTTTTGTCTCAAAACGAATAAAAATACAATGATAAAGTGTATAAATCGGAAATTGGGCTAAACTCGTTGTTCAAAAGTGCGTGGTTACAGAGTGACAATGGTAAATTGGTTTGTTAACAGTAGCCATTTCTATTGAACCCGACTTGTTTGAGTTGTTTATAAAATACCGTTTACTTTAGAAACCCCTCCCTCTTTCTAGCGTATTTTCTCGTTTCCTCTTCGGAATACCTTTGACCATGACCCAGATAAACCAAGTGTATTGTACCCGTACGAAGCTGGAGCGGGTCGCTAGTATATACGTATGTGTGTATGTAAACTCTTTATTGTACAAAGTCAATCTACACTAATATAATAAAGAGGTAAACTTTGTTTGTTTGTTAGTTTGTTTTTTTTTAGTATAGGGGGAAAACGAGCAGACGGGTCACGTGGTGGTAAGCAATCACCGCCGCCCACAGACACCTGCAATATCAAGAGAATCGCAAGCGCGTTGCCGGCCTTTAAGAAAGGAATAGGCTCGCTTCTTGAAGGTCCCTAAGTCGTATCCATTTGGAAACACCGAAACCGAAAGTTGATTCCACA
The DNA here is from genome assembly GCA_963691745.1 of Ditula angustiorana. NCBI lineage: Eukaryota > Metazoa > Arthropoda > Insecta > Lepidoptera > Tortricidae > Ditula > Ditula angustiorana. The sequence goes on along the minus strand of OY829497.1, from coordinate 143,283 downwards.
GAGCTGACGTACGTGGTAAAAAGGGACGTTTAAAACGCACAGTGGTTGAACGCCAACCATCCAGGTTGTTTGTATGTAGGGGGTAATCTCTGGAACTACTGAACCGATTTCATAAATTCTTTCACCGATAGAAAGCTACACTATTCTTATAATTTCACGGACATAGGCTTATAATTTTACGTGAACGAAGTCGCACGCGTCCAATAGTTACAAATACACAGAAAAATACAGGTTAATGGTACAAATGCGAAGTTATCCCTTAAAGGGATATCTTCCAGTTAACGTTACTAACGCCGTACTAGTACGAGTTTGTGTATATTTTTTTAATCTGATCGTCAATCTAACCTCCAGCTACTTTCCGCTCCCGCTCCCGCTCGTCGCTCGCGCCGCCCTCCGGGAATTTATTATTAAGTGTTCCCACCAGAACTGTTTCCCTTATTTACGCCCCGCTGACGCCAGACTGACGCTTATCTCGTTAGCGGGGTAAACGGGAACGTCTGATGCTGCTGTTTTATTCTTTGTCTTGCGGAGTGATATTGTGTTGCGATATATTAGTAGTTGGGGAAGCGTCGGGGTGTAACCGGCTATTCGATATTGGTCCGCGTTTGAATTGTATACGGCCAACGGCGGTCGTTTTAGAGCGGCTTCCAAGGGAGGAAAACAAGGGGGCCATTAGCTGCCTTGATGCCTGCGATAAGTAAAGAAACCATCAAAATTTGCTACAAAAATATTACTCGCAAAAACGTAAGTGTCGATGGGCAGTGGTGATCACTTACCATCAGGTGACCCACTTGCTCGTTTACCTTCCTATGTTGTATAGAAAAACGTGTTATGTTATGCTCTTGCGTTAAGTGAAATCATCTTTAAAAAACCGAATGTTATCAAATGTGTGACCACTTTTTTATAGTATAAAAACAGACAAACAGAACAGGTAAGGTACGGTCAGGGAAAACGTCTTGAGAAAACCTGCACATTTATGGAAACGAGTGTACAACCATGATTCTATCGGTCAAGTTTCCCTGTAACGGGGGTTATGGAAGTCAGACGGTAGTCGCTCCAATATAATTACAAAGAAACGGGAAAACACGTTAGAAGAAAGAAAGAAAGTAGTTTTTTTTAAAGAAACGGTATTGTGTTCTATTTTTTTCAACAGTAATTTTAATACAGCAAGTCCTGTGCTTACTGCGGTAGTGTTCCCGTCCTGGGAGGCCCAATTAGGCGCATTCAGCGAGTAAAGCCGGGGGATCCCCCTGATGTGGTAATCCAGCGCTTACCGGCTGAGCCGTCTACTGCGCTGTTATTCTCTAAGCCTATCAGCGTCGGACTCGACGTGGAAGCCTCGCCCTGTCTCGCTCACTCGAGCTAGCGCTAGAGCAAGACAGGGTGCGGGCTCAGCGTCGAGTTTTTCGCCGTTGCGAGAGAATCACCCCCCTGCGCCGCCTGGTTAAAGTACGTACCTGAAACAGGACAGAAATAGTATTTAGATAAATAAAGTAGGTTTTAATATACAATATTGTATAGGTCACGGAAAACTGATGGCCGATGGGGTCGGATAGTTCTCGAATGGCGGCCGCGTATTGGCAAGCGCAGCGTAGGACGACCAGCCACAAGATGGTCCGATGACCTCATACAGGTGGCAGGAAGGCGCTGGTTGCATGCTGCTTCCAACCGGCCACTTTGGAAATCCATGGAGGAGGCCTATGTCCAACAGTGGACTTCTTGTGGCTGAGATGATGATGATGATGATTGTATAGGGATTGTTTTGTTAGGGTTTTTATTGTTTCTTGATACTTTATATGCTGCCATTTTTATACAGACTTATTAACTAACATAGCCTATTAGTTATTATTCTCTTCTCTGTCACTAATAATAATATATAATACCACGGACATCGTCTGAAATAAACATTGTTTTGATTTTGTTTTAAATCATTAAAAAGCCCATCAACAAACTGGAAGAAAATACCTTGCTACTGCGTGAAACCAGAGCGTACGTAAAACTGCATCCGTGCGACATATTATGCTCTTAATTCAAATTGCGACCATGTGCAAGAGGTGTGCGTCCCTGGTGCGCAGAGTCCGGGGCAGCACCAACAGCATCCTGAACATGATCGCGAGCAGGTGGGACTGCCCCTAAATAAAACACTGTTGCGCCATCTCCAGTGGGATGGCTAAATAATGTAATTTTAATTTAATTTCATAATGTATATTTTATTAACATAGTTTAAGATCCAATTGTTTTTTTAACTAACCAAATGAGTCCTGTTACTTGAATAAATTAATTTAATTAAATACCTACTCTCTTCGGCTTCCACGTACAGTCAAGGAATTTAATTCCCTACCCATTTCGTTGAAATGTCGTCTGACATTCGCAATGCATTAAGGTCGATATGTCAAACTAACGTCTTGCTCTATAGCTCTTATGGTGACAGTTTGCTATATGCTATTGAACCTTAGGTGGGTTGGAAATTTAATTCCTTGACTGTACACTTATGTGTACACGTGTGCTTAATTTCATGTTTTTAGTTCAGTGGCTCATACATGATCGGCTAAGGTTAGTATAATTTATCTCTGTGTGTCCCAGTCTTGTGATACTACTTCGACGGAGACGCAAGGAGGGATCAGTTAAACCTGGCCCGTCATTTTCCGCTGGGGTTTGGGCTGTGCATTGTCAGTCAGACAGTCAAGCCTTAATGTTAAGGTTAGGTTAGTTAAAAAATCTACAGTCAACGAATTTGATTCACAGGCCACTGTAGAACCTTTTCGCAATAAACCTCACAATTATTTCTCGATTAATGTCATATAATATACACAGAGTGCACGGCAGCAGCAACAGCGTGCTCAAGGCGATTGCCGACAGTGGGGATTGTCCACTGATCGGCAACATGATCTTAAAAACTAAATCCCATTTTATAATAAATTACTAACATAGTTTTTAAGCTTTTACTAACCTCGGGAAAAATCTAGATATAAAAACAACAACAGTCAGAAAACTGTATATTTTACTGACTCGATTTTATTTACATCTTGGTTTGTTTTTTCTTAAGAAATATGCTTTGTTATTCATGACTCTAGCATAGTGGAGTTATTCCTATCTCTAGATAGAGACACTTTGATCTGCTGATCGAAATATAACCCGTGTAACGCTCCACAAAAAGGACGATAAATAAACGAGTATATATTAAACCTAAGCATATAACCCTTCGATCGCTGCGCTAACCCTTTGACATCATATTGGGAGCAATATGGCGCTATATTGGACGCCGCGGGCGCCGACTCGCCCGGGCGCGCGGGCCAAGCGGCTCGCGTGTCGCGACAACAAGCGCAAGTATCAAGCAGTAGGACTGAATTATGTATGTAAGGTCATTACCTGCCAAAGACTGGGACCATTGCTCCAGTCTTTGAAAGTAGGAAAGCCCAATTGAGGAAAAGACAGGGAAACATACGAGTAACCGGAGACACGTCAACTACTGGTAAAAATAATACTGTGCGCGTGTATTCAGATTAAAATAATTTAAAATCTAAATCCAGTATGTAAGTTATCGTCTTCATTGTACCAAAGACCAAACAATAGCAAATAGAAATACAGTAATAAACAAAGGTACATTTACTCTTTCAACAGGTCTCTCTCAGTAATTCTTCGAAAGGATAGTAGATTCATATTATACCAGGATGTACAGAATCATTAATTTAGACTACCGAATGGGCATCCAAATGCAAGTGATAATGTAATATAATTATGTACTATACTATGGCAGCTGTCCAAATAAGAAAGAGAAAACAGATACACCGTATGTTTGTAGATACTTAAACTAAACAAATATCCAACTTTGATTTGTGTTTTTCTCGGACTACGGCTGCCGCGCCACTGTCATACAAATCAAAATTGCACATTTACAAGGTCAGGCACACAGTGCCGTGATTCGAGTATCACCAGTTTTCAATAACGTTGTTTTGAACTTAGTAGCACACTTTATAGATCAAAAATTGTCACAATACATGCTAATGACCTGTTCTTCATTTATTTATAATGAAATGTCACATTAACGCATAAGAAAGACCAGTTTAGGGATTCATGCGATTAAAGTAGAAAATTCGGTGTATCAGAGTCCCGAGAAACCTAAGGAATACGATGTTCCGAATTATCAAGGGAAAAAAAAACCGAGAAAGCAGAAAACTTCACTAATCCTGATATTATTATAGGCTTACGCCTGCTCTTTGGGATAGGCAGAGACTGCATAACTCTTTTTTCTCCGGTCCAGCCATACTTCTCTCCACGTACATTCCTGTCTTAATACAAGGTCGGCAGTTCGGGGTACTTCTGATTTAGCTAGTCTTCAAGGTATCACCAATTTGGTCGATAAATATACGTTGAGGCCGCCCTAGACCTACTTGCCAAGTCACATCACTTTTCATCCGTCCGTTCGACAAGCCCAAACCAACGCAACGTTACTTTCTCTATCTTAGTCAAATCTTTTTTCAAATAGAATAATACTTTACTTAGAAAAACGTTTCGCAATAAGCTCTGTACATCCATTGCTCCGGCAGTACGAGACGAGTACATAAAAACTCATGTACTCGAGTCGACAAATTCGTGGCGGTGCGGTCGTTTGTCAAACCGCTCGAAATAAGCGCCGGCGAGATTGCCGCAGTCAACGTAACGATCGCGCAGGTTATCGAGCAGAATAGGCCCCTACATCGACGACGTGCTGTCACGATGACATATGAGGTTGGCAAATCGAAAAGCAACGCTTCGATAGCCAATAGAAGCGTTTTCACATCACCCGATACAATATGAAAGGTAGTAAGTATGAAATAGCTGTTTTTCATATTGTCCGATCCGATTGGATATCGGACCCGATATATTTCATACATTTTATAATACTTGGCCTGATATCGTATCGGATAATGTGAAAACGCACTAAGAGTGTTCTTAAGTCCATAATTTTATGTTCTCTAATGTTTTGAAATGCGTGGAATTTGAAAGTAGTAAGTAGGTAGGTATTAAAAAAAAGTAGGTATGTATTTTTCTTTTTTATTAATAATAACTCTGCTTCTAGGAGGCATATCAAGATGAAACCAACCACCACCAGATTTTAAATTAGACCTCAAGCAATACAACTGTAAATTTGCATCCAATTTTGTCTAGTAGTTTTTACGTAACGCACACATAAACATTCAGACAAACAAAGAAATCTATAGATTATTATGCTGATAAAAGACCTCTCATGTTAATTTTTGTTACATATCTTCTACGCACCGATATCTGCCAGTTACTTAATTGTTTTATATGTATAGATTTATAATGTTTATGCAAAAAAACAGACATTAATTCTAGGACGTGGTAAGACCTTGTGCAAAATCAGAGGGATTCCATCCCCCATCCTGCTCGCTAATCCTGCTGCTAAGCATCAGCGCTTGCACTGTTGTGTTCCGGCGTGGAGAGCAAGACAGCCGGTGATATTACTGGCACAAGAGGTATTCCATCCTAGCCCTTTGGGTTGGCTACGTATCGGTATCTGCAGTCTCTTTAACGGGTCTATGGGCAATGGTGATTGTGATCACTCACAATCAGGTGACCCACTGGCTTGTTTGCCTCCTCTTTTTAGTTTTGTAATGTATGGCTGTGCCAAAGCAACGTTTTGTTTTGTATAAAGGCTAGAGAGACGCGGCGGTGTGCACTGAGGCGACGGAAATTCTCCAGTAGCTGTTACTTACTTGTAATGTGTACAAAGTCTTTGAAATTCTTTTGCGAAAAGCTCTTGTTTTTTTGTGATTAGTAATAATAATAAGGAAATGTAATATATAAGAATATTTAAGTATACCTACATTATTGGGATGACAGGGTAGCCTAGTGCCTAGCCTCGATTTAGATACGCTTTTACTCGTAGCTTTTACTTAATAGATCAGCATGCTTATAGAGATAGTCAACAAGAAACCTCTTGTCTGTACGATGTATGTTCTATTTTGAAACGGAGGATGGTGGGGTTTTTAAACAGCACTGGTTTGGCGAAGGAGCGAGGTAATTTGTTCCAAAACCTACTGTATCAATCTTAAAAAACGCACATTACGCGGCGTAGCTTCTTTATTTTATTAAAACAAGAGCACAGGTGTACAATAAGGAGTTCCGTTACCGCTGCAGTTCGTGCGCCAAGCGCGCAATTGTCGCCTAAGCGGTAACCGTCTCTTTTGGCGCTCAAATTAAAATTTCTACGGACTCGGCCGTTTTTTTCATTTACATTTACCCTCGGAGGTGTAAGACACACGCTGTCCCCGCGGCTTATGCTAAATTTCATTCCCTTTTTAAGGAAATCAGTTAAATTTTTCTCATTTCCTCCCTGGGAAAATCATAAAAAGTTCTCGACGTTGAGTTTTTATGTCATTTATTTGTCCGCTCAATTTCCCTGCTCCCTAAACATTATAAGTAATAATATCGGACGTACATCTGAACGTTATTCCCCGTAAATAGAAAATTGTTTTTAAGTTTAAAAATTTGATTCCTTGATTTGATTACTTGCTGCTGCGAGCCGGGCGCGGCCAAACAAGGAGGAAAACAACTCGCGTATTATTCAAAACATTTCAAAATACTCTGTTACGTTACCAGTGCACTCCACGAACCTCACGTAACTCACGTATCTCAGTGTGTCTCGTTCTAACTACACCAGTAGGAGAGACACGCACCGAGTGACATAGCGAGTTACCGTGTATTGAACCCTTATTATGAATTCACAATGGACGCACTCGCTAGCGACGGTGTAAACGATTTGCATGGAGAATTGTACAGCGCCTCTATTGGTCACCTATAGTACTAAAGATCGTTAGTATAAGCCCCATGGTGACTTATCTATACTAACTTTTTGTAGCTGTTGCCGTAGAACATCGGTAACATGAGTCAGAAAGACCAATGTCGTCGATAAATACCGTATCGACTGTCGTTATTCACGTAATGTTTTGTGGGTGGTAAGACATTGAGCGAGGTCCACAAAAATCGCTACCACCATCTTGATCGCTAATCCAGTCGCTAAGCACAAGTTGCAAGCACTTGTGTTGTGTTCCGGCGTGGAGAATAAGACAATTGGTGAAATACTGGCACGAGAGTTATGTCATCTTAGCCCTATGATTTAGCACCGCATCTGCAATCTCCTTGGTCTTACAAGTGATAAGCGGTGGTATCACGTACCATCAGGCGACTTACTTGCTGGTTTGCCTTCGTAATTTATAAAAAAGAGAGTTATCGATAGCAACTCATAGTAGTGGTACTTTAAGTCGTGCTAGATGCACAGGGTGTCCCAGTATCGGTACGGTAGCGGTATTACGGTATCGTCGATATCGTTACGGTACCAGAGTGGGCTAATGTCGCTTGTTATGGCTCCACAACTCGGCGCATTAAAATAAACGACATGCCAGATGAAGACGCGAACAATACGGAACGAGACGACGCGGGAATGCGCCGTGCAGTGTACGTTGGAACCAGGTAATGATACGCAATTAAATGTACTATTATTGTACAAGAGTTTCTCTTCAATGGGTACTATTTCCTTTAAATTTAGTTTAATGTAGCTTTCAAGAACTGGTTCTACAGATCATCAAATTTTATAAGAAGTTTGTGGGCATAATATTACACTAAACATAGTCGAACACTCCACTTATTATTATTTTGTGCATTTTAGAACACAATTTCGTTTGGTAAAATAACTGTCATTCATAATGTGCTTCCTATTCTGAATTAAGATTTTTTTTACTTATGTACAAATTTTTTATTTCATCAAATTCTAAATCAAGAAGAAGAAAAAAAACAGTAAAATCTTATTCTTGACTTAAAGGTAAAAAATTGTCCCAAATTGCCGCCAATAGGGAGGGTACCCAGAAGACTGGCAGCATTGCCACTTTGGATGGCAATGCTGATTCTTTGGGCAAAGTATTGCCCAGCCTTTTGGTCACGGGAGGCTTCTATAAGGCGCGCCGATAAATCTTTTAATATGAACATTTTTAATATAGAAAGACAAAATAAATGAGCAAGTGGGTCGCCTGATGGTAAGTGGTCACCACCGCCCATACACACATGCAACACGAAGGAGTTTGCAGATGCGTTGCCAACTCAGAGAACCAAGAATACCTTTTTTTACCAGTAATTTTACCGGCAGTCTTACTCTCCACACCCGGACCACAACAATGCAAGCACTGCTGCTTAGCGGCAGGATTACCAAGCATGATGGCGGTAGCGATCCGGACGGGCCTTGCACAAGATCCTTCCGCCCGCAAAACACATAGAAGTTATTGTGACCCATCTCTAAGTTAAATCTGGACTGTTTTTGTTATTTAATACAGGGTGTCTTTATTTTGTAGTTGTCATTTGCTAGCCATTAATTAGGATTATTGCAATAAAATTAGTAATATTATTTAGTATTATGATTTCATAATTACAGCTTTTTCAAAGTGCGAGTAGCCTGATAATAAATAATTATTTGCTGTGACGTTTAATATAAGTTACAACTTATTCGAAGGTAGCAACTTTCCCCTGAAGTCTTCGAGGCAGGTTCTCGGCGTGTAAAGTTTAGTAAACTCGTCTCATTATATTTTTCAGTAAACTTAGCTCTCTAAGTCGTATCGTCGCCGCCAACTTTTAATTGTGAAATCATCGCGGCGCAGGCACTAATTACTGTCATCGTCACAATTACTGTAACAGCGGAGAGCTGTTATTATAATTTCCTAAGTCTCTCCGATTTCAATTTCGGCGAATTCGTGTAACTCGCTCCGTCTGAGGTTTCTCGCAGATTATTTCTTGTACAAACTCAGTTTAATTTGTTCCAAACAAACACATTTACAGTCATTAATATTTATTTTGGTTTCCGTTGACAGAGGGATGTTTATTTCCCCCGGGAATTATTTTGTCCGGGAAAAACTTGTCTAAACATTTGTTATTCTTTTGTTTGTTTGAGGAGAGCGTTAATAAAGTTGACTCTAGCGATGGTACGAGTATTTGATGTGTCGTGAAGTCGCGTCAATCTGTTAACTCGCAATTTTCTAAAAGGACATGATTAAATATTGAAATTGGTAACACAACATACTGTACATGATAAATTCAACCTATTGGAGAGTTCCGTTTGGCCAAGTAGCTAAGAACGGTTGACGACTGAGTACTAGCCTAATCATTTGAACAGTCAGTTTCAAATAACATCGGAGCAAGAAAGGTGATCAAACATATCTAAACACGCCGAACGTGTTTGACCATAGAGTCGAGTTCTTATATTTTTAAGGGCTTTACTTGCTCAGAAATATTTCGGATACATTTCAAGCTGACTAAAATTATCATAAAGAAAAGCCGTAATTTCTAAAAAATTAAAACTGGTAGACCCACTCTGTAGCCAGCTGCTGGTTGCAATGCAAATGGACGGCTCAACAGAAGTAGTACACACCTTTACAGGGTACCGATGAGAAAAATAGCGATTCATACGGTCAATAAGAGATCAGTGGGCCCAGGGGAAACCCACAAGCCGGCCACTGATCAGTGACACTCTTGGTTCTCATCGGCGGCGGTGATCAATTCCCATCAGGTGAGCCGCTTGCTTGTTTGTCTACACGCTAATTCATATTTGACAGGATACTCGCGATATTTATTCTCGCGCAAACAGGCTCACTGAGCGAATAAAAATAATTTGAGTAACGTTTAAAGAGCCCAATTTATAAACTGTCATTAATTAAAAAAAGACATCTCGTTAGCGCCGCTTTTAACTGATATTGAGCGTCGATCCCAATTCCCGGCGTCCAGGAAATATCGCGCGATGACAGAATTGCTCTTTTTATAATTAATGAATCTGTGACAATTGCTTTCCTGATCGTTTTTAGGCTCTTAAATATACGAATTGTATCGAAATTAAACTACTTGAACAATTTTATTTTTTAATAGTCTTGTTGAGTGTCCCACTGCTAGGCAAAGACCTCTCCTCTTGACTTCCACATCTCCCTGTCCTGGGCTATATCCGGCCAATCCTTCAAATAGGTGTCCAGATCGTCTCGCCATCTCCGCCTGGGCCTGCCTCGCCGCCGGTAACCGTCATGCGGTACCCACCAGGTGGCTGAATGTGCCCATCTTTGTGGGTGCATCCAGCAGACATGCCCGGCCCAACCCCTTTTAAGCTTGGCGTTAGTTTTTCCAACGTCGGTTATTCGTGTTTTAGAGCGCAGTGTGGTGTTCCGGATCCGATCGATCCTTTTTACGCCCAGTATGCTGCGCTCCATAGTTCGCTGGCAAACCTTGAGTTTGGACTTCTGGTTCTCAGCCAAAGACCACGTTTGCGCACCGTAGGTCAAGGTGGGTAAGATACACATGTCAACGAGTTTGCGCTTTAGTGTTATAGGAAGGATGCCCTTCATGTGCTCCCTGATGGACCAGTAGCTCTTCCACCCATTTTCAAGGCGTCTTTCAATTTCCTTGTCTTGCCTGTTGCTGAAAGAGACTACTTCGCCACAAGTAGATATACTCGTTGACATAGTGGATCATTTGCCCATCAACTTGGATGCCACGTGCCGTGCTATTCGTCATGATTTGTGTCTTTGATCTGTTCATCATCAGTCCAACAATTTATATCCTACATAAATTTAAACATAAAAGAGTTCCGCAACTGACTGACCGATAGGTCACGCATTGCTTTAAACCGTTAAAAATATAGACATAATCATGAAATATTTAAATTACACGTATTCCTTAGGGCGTGTAGAAGTGCATTTTCTAACTCAATGAAGTTGTTCCCCTAAAAAAACTTCAAATCATTACTGTGAAGAACGTGCCAAGCTGCATCGCGAACCACATCTTTATTGATTTACACAAGTAAATAAAAGGCATAAAAAATACAAACAGGGCTTTTTTACAGAGGACCCAACAGGCGGTCCTGTCGCTAAGCAGTGATCTTTCCAGACAAACTTTAAAAAGAGATATAAGGTTACTATGAGGTGGGCAAAGTATCTTATTTTCTCTCTGTAATTGTAAAAAGTAATTGTCAATAATCAATTGCAATAACTGTTTAATTTTATTGACTGTCTTTGACATGATTAATCAGAAACGAGAGTTTTGACTACAAACATCCTAATTTGAGATAATAAAAGAATAACCAGAAAAAGCTGGAAAAGTTGGAATTGTGTAAAGCTAAAAAATAACAAATATTTAAAAACGTGCATAATCTTTTCGCTATCACCCTGTATATGAGGATTTTTGCAGTCGGTTTGCAGTTTATTTCACTATCCTTTTATTTAAACGTGGAATAGTCACAAAAACATCGGATAAGAATAGAAGTTTCAACGAACGACCAGGAAATCATTTCAAATGCTACCCTTAGTCCTCGAAACTTCAGCATAATCCTTTGAAAGGTGAAGGAATCCAGTATTTAAGTATGCACGCCTTTCAGTGACTTCGCGGGAACACTCGCCTTTAAACTGAGAAATATCTCTCGGAAAATATATAACAGATTGAAACGAGAACTACTGAATACTTATTCAGTACTTCCAGGTATTATTTGATAAGATAAAATATTTCACTTCCTCTATAATGCAGTAAAAGCGCTTGAAAGACTTGTAGGATGAAATAGGTAAAATCTACTAGTCTACTTGAACGTTCTGTGAATCGCTTAGCGTCGCTTCTCGATAAAGTGTTTTATTTTAAAATATGACATAGGAAGGCAAACGTGCAAGTGGGTCGACAGATGGTAAGTGATCACCACCGTCCGTAACATCACGGAGATTACAAATGCGTTGCCAACCCAGAGGACTTTGATTTGATTTATTTAAAAAATTACACCACGTTGAGTTTCTTGCCGGTATCTTCTCATCAGAGGTTTTTCCGAACCGGTGGTAAATTTTTTGACATTCATAAGTGCTACCTGTAAGCCTAATCTGAATAAAATATTTTGACTTTGACTTTGACTTTGACTAAGATGGAATACCGCTGTCTTGCTCTTCATGCTGGAACACAACAGTGCAAGCACTGCTGCTTAGTGGCTGGATTAGCAAGCAAGATGGTGGTAGTGATCCGTATGGACCTTGCACAAGATCCTACCACCCAAAAATACTTTCTGTCTGGGCACTTACTGTCGTTCTAAGAAAAACGTGAGCGTTTGGATCTTAAATTCCTCTACATCATGCAAGCTGTTCCTTTTTAAAATATCGAAAAAAACAGAGATGGTATACAACATCCAGTGAGACGGCCCGGCTTCACCTGTATATCTCGGACAGCTCTCGACTCGTATCAAAAAACTTAACCCGAAACAATCGGGGACGAGGGTAGCCGATGACAACGGCCGATATACGGTAATGTATGGCCGATTTTTAATAGCAAAGGGTTAGCGAAAGGGTAGCCCCGGGCCGGCGCGGGATTGGATATTCGATAAAAATGGTGATTCGGGATGTTTGCGCGCGCGGGGCGGGCAGCCTGCTCGCTGCGCGCGAGACGAGCGTTACTGATGCAGTGGCTGTTGCAAATCGCTGGATGTTTTAGTGCACCTGACAGGAAACTTTTCGGGACGCCTTTACTCGCTACATAAATAAGTCTCTCTTCTACCGGGTTATTATAGTTACAATAAGATACACTGAGTTGTATAGCGAGTTAACGCGTGTCGAGAAGATTCGTGCTAGTCGAAACGTTGTTTTACCTAATTAATGTTGATAAAACTATCATAAATGTATTCAAAGTGTGTTACCACAAAAATATACTCCAATTAGGCTTGTGCCCACGGGTGACCATTTTTAAATATTGTTTTTTTTAATTAAATTATTTTAAACCATATATTTCGTGTTGTTAGTATTACTTAATCTAAAGGGTTTGGTTACAATTAATCTTACAATGACACAGACACAGCACAAGGTTCACCGCATAAAGACGCATAAAGACTGATGGAGGCATGGAGTTCCCTACACTGTGTCATGTGGGCACAGTCCAACCTGTCCTCGATCATTCTTGGGCTGGTGTCAGGGCCGCGCACCCGGAGCTACATTTAATAGAAAACGACCAGGATTTGGTAGAGTGAATGGGCTTTTCTCCCCACCCATACCATGTTTGCGCCGGTTTCTTCATCATACAGCCATTGTGGACTTTATTCAGTGAGCATAGGGGCCATAATGGACTGATCGGAGGCTTTGCTGCTGCTGTATCGGATGGGACATTGGAATGGAATTTTTAAGCGGTGATTATTTGTTGCTTTCCAATTAAGGTCTAAGCTTTAATGGCCTTAGGTGGGTGAAGCCATTATCGTGATTGATAAAAAAAACGAGATTGCTGAGGGCGCCCATTGTCTGCTCATCGAGCTGGCGGATCCTCTGATTTAATTAAAAGGTGACTGATTGACTGAACATGAAGCTTTACCTTTGTAAGATAGGGCAGTTTTTCTTGCAAACTTGCATCGTCGTGTCTTGTGCACTTAAGATACTAATTAGTTTCTTTGTCCTGGAAAAGAACCATTACATGATGCAAATAATTATCTACACATATAAGTGTTCCGTTACCTGACTGACAGACAGCTAAACCGCTGAAGATAGAAACATGAAAATTGGACAAGAGTTTCTGAGGGTCTAAAAGTGCACTGAGAAAAGATCATTGGGAATTTTACTATAAAATAAAAGTTAGTATCTAGTAGTCCTCTTTAATCAAAATCTACTCAGAAGAAGGCCCCACAAAAGCTAGTATAATTATATTTGTTATTTGGTTACAATACGCGGTCGCCGATGCTGACAACGCGGTGACGCACGTTTAATGGCCTGCCAGATACCTCGCCATGCAAACTGAAAGAATCCCTGACAGTATAATAGAATCCAATAGATTACATTCCGCGTTTGTCGTGTACAAGCCGGGCCGCCGGCCGAGAGGCTGTTTTTTCGGGAGAAATTCTACTCATATTATAAATGTGAAAATAATGATGTTTGGACATTTGGATGTTTGTTCCTTAATCACGCAATAACCTTGTGCAATGTCCGGATCATTACCACTATCTTGCTCGCTAATTCTGCCGCTAAGCAGCAGTGCTTGCACTGTTGTGTTCCGGCGTGGAGAGCAAGACAGCCGGTGCAACTACTGGCACAAGAGGTATTTCATCTTAGCCCTCTGGGTTGGCAACTCATCTACAATCTCATCAATAATTAATGGTTGAACAAATTTAGATGAAATTTGGCAAACAGATAAGTAGATCAAGTCGTGCAACATAAGATATCTTTTATCCCGTAAAATCCTATAATAATATAACGCAAAAAAAGTATTTAATATAGGTAAACTCGCGAGTAAAAGCTCATCTGAAATATATTCCGACATGGGAGGCGGAGGCTTCCAGGCAAAGCTAGGTTTTATTAAGGTCCGTTAGGCCAATTGTCAGATCGGGGTATCAATTTTTTATGGATTCAATCGAACAAATTTATGGACGGTCGCACTGCGAATTTATATAAGCTTCTTCATACTGTCGCCTAGCTATGGAGCTATGATTGGAAGTATATTTACATTTTATTCAAAATACGGTATACTCAGGAATGTATGAAATACGAGATCTAAAGTTGTGTGTAGCGACTCTAGCGCCATCTAGTGTAGAATGGAGGAAACCAACTGACATGCGCTACATCACGCTAACGAAGTTTCGTAACACGGACGCATATATACAGCTTCCAACTTTCATCCTTCTTACTTCGGTCCCCAGGCATAACACCCGCCTGGTGAGAGATCTCTCTATCGACCTACCTTCCACATGGGTGCGGGTGGTAGGACCTTGTGCAAGGTCCGTCTGGATCGCTACCACCATCTTGCTCGCTAATCCTGCCGCTAAGCAGCAGTGCTTGCACTGTTGTGTTCCGGCGTGGAGAGCAAGACAGCCGGTGTAATTACTGGCACAAGAGGTATTCCATCTTAGCCCTCTAGGTTGGCAACGCATCTGCAATCTCTTCGATGTTGCGGGTGTCTATAGGCGGTGGTGTGCACTTACCATCAGGTGACCCACTTGCTTGCCTTGCTATTTCATAAAAAAAAAAAGAATAAAAAAATGGAGTTTAGAGATGACATTATCTGAAGGCCGGCAATGCGCTTGCGATTCTCTTGATATTGCATGTGTCTATGGACGGCGGTGATTGCTCGCCATCACGTGACCCGTTTGCTCGTTTGCCCCCTCTACTATATAAAAAAAGATAACACCATTTGTAGACCCTCTTTTGATCTTGGTTGCCATTTCAGACTATAGGTGTTTTTTACTTAAAGCTAAAAAGAAAAGAAAGAGGGGACGTTACTAGGGAACAATAAAATATTACCAAATTGGCATTTATTGAAATGAAACTTGGACTGATATGTTTAATTGGATATGATTTAAAAAAATAAAGAATTACAAAACCAATACACATTCAAAAAAAATAAAATTCTTTTTTTCAAAATTTACAATAGGATTTTTTTCTGGAATTGGGAGGAAAACGAGCTTGCAGATCGCCTGCTGGGTAGTCGTCGCTCATAGGAACAACCGACCTCAAGATCGCTGATCTGTGGCCGCCCTATGGTCTCCTTCTCTCACTTACCATACGTAACGGCGGATTTCTTTTCAAGACTCGTTACCACTTTAACATTGAAATAATTTTTGTGTTACTTGTTGACTATATGAGTTTACCCGTAACAGTTTGGCAATTTAAAATAAACATAATGGGCGATTATCGGCACCAATGCAATGCGTCAAACACCAAAAACGTACAGTTGGCAAATTAGTGCCGAGCATGCCCCGTCATGCTTATTATTGCAAAAAAAATAACGAACAACATTAGAAAAACAATTTAATAAACTATTTAAACTATCGTTTGTAAAGAAAGCACTTATTATTACTTGTTTACTGGGCGCCTGCTCGCTACAGACAAATGTTTACATTTAGAAGTGAGGGAATTAATTGTGTAAAAAATGTTTCGATCAAATTAAAATTTTGCTATTCGTAAAACATTTAGTTTGATCCAGTCGAATCTGGACCATTATAATGTTATGTCATATGAACCCAACGTCTAGGCCACAATGCGAGACATAATTGCGGAAGCGTGAACCACCACATGAACAGTGCGTGCCGTTAGCAGTGTTCGGCAGATTGTCTCATAAACATAATTGTCTGTTGTCTAGATAGGTAGATTTCCTATCTACACGTTTTGTCATATAAGATGCAACTCAACTGGTATATATAAATAAATTTAGTTAGGAGTTTAACATCATGTATTGTGTTCACTTTCTCACTACAACCCGTCGGAACAATGGCAGCAGGTATGACCCAACAAGCATGAGATGCTGGTTGAAAACTTTACAAAACTTTTCTGCTTCTAAGACCTTGATGTCTAGAATAGAATGACAATTAATGACATTTGTCTTCGCTCCCTTACGTCAAGTCCATATAGGTTGTCGTTTCTACTCGTACAAGCGTTGACGCTAACAATGTCACCTTGTCTATACCCCCAGGTTTCACTTCAACAACAAACTCCTATTACGCTAAGGCTCTCCATCGATCTATAGGCATCCACGTTTATTAAGATCGCTTACGATCTCATGTTGCCGCCTAATTTTATGGAATCAGCGTAATTTGTTTGATAGGCATTGAAGCGAGGTTTACATGCTATATTGTGATCGTAAACGCTATCGCGCCGCGCGGCTGCCGCGCGACACGTCGCGCCCGTAAAATTATTATAAAATCGGCGCTCCGTGCCGCCGCGGGGACATCCCGCCTTATACGTTTACTCTACATATTGGGAGATGGTGATTTATACGAACGAGAAACGTAGTGGCGATGGGAAAACAAAAGAGTGAAAGCAAGACCTCCTCGCACTTGTTACGTCAATAAACGGTACAATGACTTTTGAATAAATGTCATAATGTCACTGCGACAACGTTCTACAGCGGCATACGAATCAAATTGGTTGACTGTACTTAACTGAAATACTTTCTAAAATCTATAAATAACTTCAATGTCGAACAGAGACTCTTCCCTTCAACGGACAATGTCGTGGAAGTAATGAACTTAGCGTCTTATTTATCGGGTAAGTAGACCGTTTTTGTACCATTACGGACAAGTGGACGTCTGGAGCGGTCGTAAATCAGCGAGGCGGGCTGGTCGGATGGCCGGGTCGGGCGGTCGGGTGGTCAGCAGGGCGGTCGGGTGGTCGGCAGGGCGGTGGTTGTCGTGTAAACGCTGCAGAAGTACGTGTCGTTAATCGCAGTTATGACCGCTGTAAATAACTGTTAACAGTTGTTTGGATTAAGCGAATTGCTGGGCAGTGTATTTTAACAATTAATAACGTATACTTTTCTTATCTGAACGAGTAGACATATAAATTTTGGGAAACAAATAAAACGAATTAGTAACTAATTACATTTAATAGCTAATTTATATTGCAGTTTATCGTTTTTTTAGCAATAACTCTACATTTTATTTTACAAATAAAAAAAAATTAATAAATAATACAAAGAAGCCTTGTGTAGTCTCTAAATTGTACCTTTTTATAACGTTTTGTTTGGTGATCAATAAAAGTGATTTTATTGATTATTTCTTTGCAAAAACCATAATTTTAACATTATATTATGATAGTTAGCCTCCCAAAGCGATCATTCGACGAACTATAATATGCCGACAGTCATTTAAATAGCAATCAAATAATTAAAAAGTAAATTACAATGATTTTAATGACAAAATAATTTAGTATAATGTCACGATACTTATAGGCCATTAAGAGCTATTTGTAATTTTAATTATTGTGGGTAATATTAATCATTCGTTATTGGACATTAATGTTCTGAAATTTTTGACATTCACTTGTCTGCTGTTTGGGAGCTCTTTCATAATAAATACGTATAATTTTTGCACGACAAATGCTGGCTAAACATGAAACTCTTACATATATTATTTATACACCATATTTTTAGCAAAAAAAATCTTCCGATTTTATTTTAAATGTTTTTAACATTCAACTTATTAAATTACAATTGTAATGACAACACAAAGAAAAATTAGGGCAATGGCAGGACTTGAACCTGCAACATTAGCATTCCGTGTTTTGCGTTTACCAGTTTCAGCGGCAGCGTGGCGAAACTGGCAAACGCAAGGCACGGAATGCTGATGTTGCAGATTCGAGTTGCCATTGCCCTAATTTTTTTTTGTGTTGTCATTACAATTTAAAAAAATAATTTATTTGATTTCATTTTATTTTGCGAGCAACTTGCCGGAGACCTAACGTAACCTATTATTTCCGTATTACCTCAGTTGTGCTGCCTTAGTATATAATAGGGTAACAAGCAACTTGAAATAGGGCACGCTCCACGCATTGACGTGACTCGAACTCGCTAAATGAAGCCTCGAGAGAGCCTGAGGACTTTAAATTGGTTCGTGCTATTAGAGCGTTACAGGTGTTATATTATGACGTGCTCTGTTTGTCAATACAACGTTGTACGCGTCGAATACATCGCACCTTTGCAATGAAAACTAGATAAAATGTACACCTTAGAACCCTATCGCAATGACGCCACGCGTTAAACGCTAGGCTATGTCATACAAATGTCATGCGTATGTCTCTTCGACTAGGTTCTACGGTAGTACGCGTTTCAATTTCCTTGACTGTACACTTTAAGTGCAATGTCTCCTTTTGTTGTAAACTGGTACAATAGGAACGAAATGTGCATTAAAACCTTCTCTATAAAAATCTGTAAGTGCCAATCAAAACCGCATCAAAATCCGTTGTGTGGTTTAGAAGGAGAAGGCGGCCGAAGATGCACTATAAGAATTTCGGACAGACGGTTAAATAGCGAGTTAACTTTATACTATGTTGTAAGTGTAAGATTAATGACGCCCATGAGCTATTCGTATTTTAGTGTAAGGCCCAAGGCACCCACCAAGATTTTTGTTTGCACAACATTAATTGTTTTAAACTTTCGCGATTTTCACACATATTTATAAGGTTATCGGGGCAATCGTTATTAGTATACTTTTATCGCGTTTCATCATCATCATCAGCCTATATTCGTCTACTGCTGGACATAGGCCTCTCCCATGGCACGCCACTGAGCACGATCCTCGGCCACTCTCATCCAGCTCTTGCCAGCCGCCTTGCGAAGATCATCGCTCCACCGAGTCTGAGGACGTCCCACGCTACGTTTGCCGATCCGTGGTCTCCACTCAAGAACTCGTCTACCCCAACGGTTATCGGTTCTTCGGGTTATATGGCCGGCCCACTGCCACTTCAGCGTGCTAATGCGGTGGGCTATGTCGATAACTTTGGTTCTCTGTCGGATCACTTCGTTTCTAATTCGATCTTTTAGAGAAACTCCGAGCATAGCTCTTTCCATAGCACGTTGAGCAACTTTAAATTTGTGGACCAGCCCTACAGTGAGTGTCCACGTTTCGGCACCGTATGTCATGACGGGCAGGACACATTTAAGTCCCGATAACGTTGTAAATATGCATAATATTAATCTTTGCAATGGGGATGGGTAGGAAAGTTCAATATCGGTAGGAATGGCGTGAAATAGAAGAGGCCTACACTCAACATTCGGTGGATACAACCTTGAAACTCACGATGCGACCAACCTCCTGATTCACGAAAAAAATAGGCTTTTAAAGCTAACTAGCTAGTAAGTTTTCTTGCTACGTATGAGATTAAATAAACAATATTTTCTATCTTTCGTTGCGTGTTGTCCCTGCTCGGATACCGGGCGCGGAATGAGCATTGCATTTTATTTTGACAGCGACAAAGGTGCGGTGCATTTGGCTGCGGCGGCCGCGGTGCAGCGGGCGTGCACTCGTCTAGTTTCGCTGCGGTATTCGTGTGGAATGCGTGTGTCCCATCTCGTTAGAACTTTTTGTACAGGATACTAACGTGACCTAGCATTTTAGGCCACGAATTCCATCCGTCTGTCTGTGTGGCACAGGGATATATTTCAGCAACTACTATTGCTATCGATTTGGAATAGGTAGTCATATTAATATTATAAATGGGAAAGTTTATTTATTTACATAAGCTGCGAATGGCGGACTTATTGCCTTAATACATTCTCAACCAGTCAACCATCAAGTTAAACTTAGATAATAAGCAAATATAGGAACGTTTGTGTGACTTATTATTTTTGTTACTTTGTAACGCTGAAACGGCTGGAGCATATACCTTTACGACCTTTTATCCTGAAAAAAGTCACGCGGGTTAAAATGTCAAATAACTGTAAATAATGGCTTCTCTCTAGTGGAATTTAAAATGCTATATAATGAATGACAACACAAAGAAAAATTAGGGAAATGGCAGGATTCGAACCTGCAAAATCAGCATTCCGTGCCTTGCGTATTCCAGTTTCCGCCACATTAGCGGTAATTACCCTAATTTTTCTTTGTGTTGTCATTCATTATATAGCATTTTAAATTTAATTTGAATGTAAAAAAAATACAAAAAGAAAAATCGAAAAAACTTAGAAATAAATAATTTCGATTACAATAATCTCTCTAGTGGTTTTTTTCTATCTTTCGGGGGTTACTATTTTAGTATATGGTGTTGAACTCAAACAACATGGCCGCAGTGGATGTCCATTCAGGTTTAATTTCAAGTGATGTCAACAGCTGGCGCAGATTTACTTCTAAAATGTTGTATTTTACGTTTTAAGCTCCATCATATTATATTATATGTTCCCTCGCATCGTACATCATCCTGCTGCTTATCTCCGCCGACAGAACACACAAACACACAGATTACTCGCATTAGAGACGCTACGTCGCTCACACAACAAGCAACAACTTCTAAATTAATGAAATTTTTGAAATTGATAAATTACAAAACTTTATTATTGACAACAATATCGCTTGTTGTTGAATTCAAAAGTGAGTGAATACTAAACTCTTCCCAAATTATTTTTGCTTTAAAGCTTTACTTATTTTGGATCGATTAAAATTAACTGGCCAAAGATATTCATTTATTTAAAGGAATGCTAGGTGTTTGTCGAACCGTCATTTTCAAGTTTCACGGCCGCCATCTTGCTGGCCTATTCAGCCGCTAAGTAGCAGTGCGTGCACTGTTGTGTTCCGGCGTGGAGAGCAAGACAGCCGGTGACATTAGTGTAAATAGTATGAGGGCGTCCGCTAACTCGCGCGGGTACTCATATAATTTTTTAATAGGCGTGCACCGGCTCCGTGCACCCGCTCGTGTTAGTGGAGACTCTAAAACTTTACACCCTTTGAAAATGAAAATGAAAATGATAATGAAAAATTTATTTTGCAAGTAGGCCATATCGGCTCTTTTACATGTCTGAATCTACTAGCACTTCGGAAAATGGAAGATACTACTGAGAAGAAACGCCGCAAGAAACACAGCAGTTTATATTTTTTTTTCTTTTTTTTTCAAAACAGATTACAGTGCAATATACATAATTTTCACAATAGTACATAACAAACACAGGTTAAATAAAAAAAAAAAAACAATAAATAGCACAGCAAGCATTAAGCATATAGAACGAACTTTTTTTAATGCTCTACACGTTTATCGTGTCATTTTGCGCTCTTACAAACTGATCTAGTCGACAATCCATTCACAAGCTCACACTAACTAACTCGCGCTAATTAAATACACGTGTAATTTGTACATTACCCTCAACCAATCACAAGTCGACGGATGGCGGTAACGTAATAGACATAACTTTACTGAGATTGATCACACCTAAGTATGATATACGGGGGTTTAGGTTGTGTCGTTAACCGACCAAATTGAAGATAAACTGACGCTTTATGCGTGAAAAAAGCGATACATTTGAAAGATGCTAGAGAAGAGTAAATAAGAAACGAAGTTATGTATGTTCTGTGCTGGTTATGTAAGCGGCGCAGAGGTATTCCAACTTAGCACTCTGGTTTAGCTTTGGACTTTGTGGTAGCATGTCTATTTCCGCCGTTAAACCTAATTCATTCCACTGAGCCGGTCGTCCCGTGGCCTAGACGTCTGGCTTATAATCTAATCCCAGGAACGCCTGACCGAAGCTGTTCGGCGGACGCCATCGAGCTCAGCGCGATGCGTACAACAATTACAAAGGGTCGTCGGAGAATAAACTAAGTCATTTGATTTATGACTAGGACTTTGTTCGCATAAAATTAGTAGCTTATGTCCGTCAGGTATAGTGTAGCCTTCTATCTGTAAAAAAAAAATTGAAATTGGTTCAGTAGTTTCAGAGATTACTACTTACAGACCCTACGTACAGACAAACAGACCAACAAAGTTTACCTCTTTATTAGTGTAGATGTAGATAAAGAAATTAATACACTATTTAGACGTATATCCTGACGTAGCTGTACATGTGTGTAACTTGATTAAAGATCAAATAAAAGTTACTTTCTAGCATTATGCAATGATTGGGTGGTATTAGTTTATTTAAATATACTGAAAGCAGATATTATAAAGTTTTGTCATTAATCAAACTAGAAAATTGATCCTAAAATTTCTTTTCGTTTCATTTGCTTCTAAAAATGAACGTGAACTAGTAGTTATAGTCAAATTATTAAAACACGTTCTGGAACTTATACGTCATCACATTCGTATCGGATTTAGTGAAGACCAAATTTACCCTGAGGGGCGAGTGGTTAGAGACCCGCCACAAAGTAAACTTTAAGTCTTTCGTGGTGCAAGTACTGACCGACCATCTGTCAGCCTTCATGAAGCAGGAATTCTGGCCGAAGGGAGTCGCTTTCTATTGTATTGCTGTATGCTGGACTCCCCGAAACTAACTCACCTGTTGCCGAACTAACGTGCTATTTTTTATATCTACATAAATGTATATCTGCGTGCCTATGTTGCCCGAAATAAATAATTTTATTATTATTAAACTAGCGACTCGCCCCGGCTTCCCATGGGCTCAATAACAATAGAATGTCCTCAAAAACCTTCAGCAAAAAAAATCGCTAAATGATAGTGAAAACGGCATCAAAATCCGTTGCGTGGTTTAGAAGAAATAAGCGTCCAAACGTATGAGGGGAGACAGCAATGGATACCAACTTTGTTTTATACTATGTACTTAAAGATACACTCCTTTCCTAAGACTGAATCTTCGTCCGTGCTGCTGCGAACCTGAAGTTACTGAACCGTGGACATTAACTCGAAGACAGCGACATCTACCATTAACATAGCACATTAACTGCTCCTTCCCTCATCCCAACGGCCCGGCCGTGCCAGGCCCGTCCCGGCCCGGGTCAGCGGCCTTGTCAGACCGTCCTCCCGACATTACAATGTAATACATATATTACCGGAGTATTAATATGTCGGGGCGTTGATTCGTGGCCAAAGGCTGTGTAAACTGCGGTTGATTTATTCGAAAAGTATCGTGTGTGTGGTAACATGAATCGCAACCGTGACGTTCACTTTGTTCTCTATAGCATTCTGTGCGTTAAACCTTGACGTGTTGATGTTACTCGTGTTAAATTTGAAGTTAGCGAATTAACATTTTTGCTAGAATGTACATTTACTTCTAAATGTAGATAGAGTCACATATAAGTTTAAAATGGTGTAATTGTGTGCTCTGACAGTGAGTGTCATGGTATACGCATGACTACACAATGGAATAAATTAATACAGTACATTAAAACTGTCAGTGGTTAAGTTAAATTGCATGAAGCATGCCGCCACACTATTTGCTCTTGTTTACGAATAAAATATTGACTAAAATGCGCACAGTGGGTTCGCCTGAATTTTTAGCTATCCGCTTGGATAAAGACCCCCGTCTTTCTAAAAACTAGGTACAGCCAATAACTTTTGTGTAGTATTCATTCTGCAATGGATGTAGCCTTTATGTAAGGTCTCTTGAGTTGATAGATCGGCAGTGAAAGGGACCTCTTTTGCTCTGTAAATGTATACACAACAGCTTGTCCTCCAGACTGTGTTTTACGTATCTCCAGTGCAGTAATTGCTGAGTAGCAGGCAAGTCGTTTGTTGGTAGTCCCACAAGTTGGACTTTCAAAAACTAGCTTTGCCCCGTGACTTCGACGGCATACAGACTATATTATATTTCCTATAAATATTCCTCAGTACTCACACTCAAGAAATATATTATGTTTTCCGAATTTCAATAGGTTCAGGAGCTTAGCTTTTTACACGTTGATATTTTCAGGGCTTCAGTCAGGGATAAGGCCTAACTGTGGTAGTTGGAAGCTAACCCCTAATGCAATTTTTATATCATATTCTGCATGTAAACTAATTTCTTTAGCCTTGTTTCAGCTCCCCCGATCTTTGACCCGGTGTCCGCTCCACGACGCCATAACGCGTCCAGCACGTTGCCGATAATCCGCGGCGCCTCAATATTCGCCCCTTCCCAATTACGCCCAGCCTCCTCCGGACACATAATGGTCAGTGGTGGTGTCTACTAATACTTATAGTAATTAGAGCAGAATGAATTTGGGAACCAATAGGAATTATTGCATTATAGCCGTGATAAGTTTAACTCGCATTATAGTATTGTTAATGAATTTTACGGCATCAAAGTATTCTGTTTCAATTTAGGACATGATGTAACTGTCTGCCAAATTTCATCCAAATTCGTCCGAAACTGTAAGTAAAAGCGCGTTTTAAATTATTTTCTGTATACATTGTCATTTTTCTTTTTGACACCTAAGTGTTGTAATCGGAATTATTAATTTTTAAATTTTTTAATTTTTCTTTTTGTATTTTTTTTACATTCAATTTAAATTTAAAATGACCCTGCCATTACCCTTATTTTTCTTTGTGTTGTCATTCATTATATAGCATTTTACACCTAACTGTATTAACATCACATCAATTCACACTCATGCAATTATTGTACGCATTAAATTGTACGCCAGACTCTGGCTGATTGTGATGAACCTCAATACTGACGTTACCATTTATAATTTATATTCACTGTCTGACCTTACATGATTTAATTTTGTACGTATTTGTTCCTTTAGGCGAATCTTACATAACAAGACCTTTGACGTTCATTGATTCTTGTATTCTCATAAGCAAAGCGTAGTTACCTACTTTTTTTTGGGCGCCACTGTAACCAGTTTCACCTGTTTACAAATAAATCACTTTGACTTCAACTCTATGTATGAAAGCCTGTCTCAAGTTCACGGATATAGTCAGCTTTAGAAATAGATACTTAAGAACCTTGTCGCAGTAACGAATGAAATTAGAGTTGCTCAAATTTGTCACATAACTAACAGAGACAAGGTACTGTAAGCTAATTCTGAGGTTTTATATATCTCTGACTACTACTACTATAATCAAGAACACATGTCACCATTAAAGACGGAACTGCGAGAAAGTATCATTTTTCGAAAGAGAGGCATTTAAATAGTATGCACTATGAAGTTATTTTCATAGATAAATATGAACCTGTTAAAGTGGATGGTGTCAGACTTTGTTAACTCACAAACACACACACACACACACACACACACACGCACGCGCGCGCGCCCATAGATTGTAATTTGTCTTTGTTTTATCTTAGTGGAATCTTGGTTTCTTTTTCTAATTACCTCGCCCATCGTAAAGATGGTGTTTTTTGAAAAGTGTTTCATATTATAAATAGAATAAATAAATTTAAAAGAATATATATATAAATATCCATATTTGAGCAGGTGTTCGACCATGTTTGACTAAGTTAAAATTGTACTCAGTATGTGCTTGAACTGTGTTATAACTTCTAGATTATTGTTTAATTATTTTTCTCTCCCTTGTGTGTATATTCACAAATTGTGTACTTCACTTCAGTTCTTTTCATAAAATGGAGGAGCGGTGCCTTCTGACACAGGCTTTTTCAAGCTTAAAATTAGGTACCATCCACTAATATTGTTATGTACGAATACTTAATGAAAATAAATAATTTTTCATTTTCATTTTTCATTTTCACTACGAAGTTGATACATTTATCCCTCTCGGGCATAGACATATTCTCTCAGTTCTCTCTTTAATGGTCGGTTAAGTTTGTTGCTGTTAATACAAGAGTTGCATAGAAAACTTACACTGTAAAACAGTGTAAGAAGGAGAGCAACCGCTCAAGCTGTCAAGCGGCGCCCGCGTACCATTTACATCCACGTAGGCTGAAGCGTTTACATACAAACAATTCGCGAGATTACCATCCCGGGCTCTCCCGCGGGACGCCTTACTGATGACGTCGTCACGCTGACGGATGGCCCGGGATCTTGTCGGGAGCCAGGCCAAGGGTCGACTGGCGGATAGTGCTTTGAAGGCAGATCTTGTTTATCTTAATTTAATCATATGCCTACGCAGTGTTTGATAGTAAAATAAGTTTTTGGTAAAAAATTGCAAGTTTTTTTTTGATAGTTCTTTCTTATTGTATTGTCATCGGATTTACATGACATACTTTACGTATAACATGCCAAATTTCAAGTAAAACAAAGAAAAGAACGACGAGTACCTTATGCAAGGTCCGGCTGGATCGCTACCACCATCTTGCTCTCTAATCGAAGCGCTAAGCAGCAGTGCTTATGCAGTGCTTGTGTTCTGGAGAGCAAAACACACATAAGAGGTAGGTATTCCATCTCAGCTCTCTACGTTGGCAACGCATCTGCGGTTTCCTTTGAGTTGCGGGTATTTAAGGATGGTGATCCCTGATTATCAGGTGAACAACTTGCTCATTCACCTTCCTATTTTAGAATAACACACAGGTTTCCAGTCTCCACGAACTGTTAATCCTTCGTTTACAGGTGTGACCTAATACAGTATATTTGTTGCTGCTATATATAAGCACTAAGGTAAAGTCAACAAATGTAATAAAGAGGTAAACTTTGTTTGTTTGTATGTAGGGGGTAATCTTTGGAACTACTGAACCGATTCCAAAAAGTTTTTCACAAATAGAAAGCTACACTATCCCTGACGGACATAGGCTACTAATTTCACGTGAAAGAAGTCGCGCGCGCCCGCTAGTATTATGTAAAAACGGACTACATCAAACAATTAAACTATTCAAAACGACATTCCGCTAGTTTGTGCAGCGCCGGCGATTCAATACGCAGCGCTATAATCTCAGTCCCAGTTCATTAGCTTCGTATAAAATAGTTAATTTCCGCGAAGCAAAGACGCCGGGCAGCGCCGGCGCCGGCGCCGGCAGTATGCAAATAGGGAAAGACTCCGACTATTATTTCTCGGCGCTGCATTAGCATAGCCTGCAACGAGCACTGTTCATAATTTATCTCGCTGAAGCAATCACGGCCATTGTAGCGACAATACGAGAGAACTGCTGTCAAACGTCTAAAGGTACTTATCATTTTATTTCTAAAATAAATACACGTTTTTGGGACAACTAACACCAATTCACCTACTCCCAAATTAAGCAACTAAAGCTGTTTGTGTTATGGGTACTAAACAACGGACATACATATTGATGTAGATAAATATTAAATACACACATCTAATATCCAAGACTCGGGAACAAACATTCGTTTTCATCATACAAACATTTGCCCCTCCCGGAAATCGAACCCGGAACCGTAAGCTTTCTAGTCAGGGTCACTAACCACTAGACTATCAGGTCGTCAAAAAGTTCTTAGTTTAAGACTTGAAGCCGCTGCTCGCTTTATATCAGTATATCTGTGACGCGAGTATCTCCGCGTGAGGGGCTCTCAACTCCGCGCGTTACGACTAATGAAGACAGCGCCATCTTAAGTTTAAGACCGAGTGCACCCCTATCTCGCGTTAATAACGGTTAATAACGGGTTATAACCGTTATGGCGGTAACCGTTATCACGCTAATAGCGGCAGGGGAAGGGTTAATTCATTACGCGAGGCTCTGCAGGCCACGTTTAATTGCTGTAAGCTGTATTCCGGGGTTAATGAAGCCGACTTTGACTTACTATTTTTAATAACTCCGGCGTTCAACTGTTGAAGGGACCGAGATCCCAGTTCGCGGATGAAGTCCTTTCAATTGTATTTTTATGGATGTTATAATAAATGTTGAGGTTTGTGCTCCGAATTTAAGAGAACCTGATACGTTTTTGACAATTTGTCAGTTTGATGAAATAAAATTGGTACGTATGCGAAGTAACTCACTAATTGCAATGACTGGCACAAGCGGTATTCCATCTTAGCCCTCAGAGTTAGTAACACATCTGCAATCCCCTTGGTTTTGCTGGCGTCTATGGGTGGTGATGATCACTTAGCATTAGATAACCCACTTGCTATTTTGCCTCCCTATTTTATATTTAAAAGAATAAATATCCTTAAAGATGTACGTTATAAATTCAATTGCTTTATTGTATTAAATTGTAAACTTTTATATGTTTTTATCACATGGTTGTACTAAACGCAATATTGTAGACACATTATTATCGCTTTGGAGGTACGAGGCGAATCACAAATCCCGGATATGTTGTGCTAGCTGGCCGTAGAATCTTTCCTTCGTAACACTGCCATAGTCATATTCTTGCTTCTATCATTAGGTATAATTATTTAACCACAAAAACCCATTTGGTATCAAACGTGGCCGTGGGTTGGTGACATCTCAGTACGCAGTTCTGACTTCATGCGAACTTATTTGATAAAATTGTATCATTGTGTTTGTATACAAATTAAGTCACTTCTTAGTACAATGTCGTTACGTTTAAAGGGGAATTTCAAATTCAAGATTAATTAAATCCCTGTAGAAGCCATGACAGACAGCAACTGTTGCAGAAACACTTTTCATTTCTTATTACATCTCTGAAGTGAAACACAGAGGAAGAAATCCAATCAATCGCTCAAAAAAATCGCTTGAAACCCGCGGAGGCGTGTCGACGGTAATAAGTATCAAATTGCTCAAAAAGGGGCCTCGGATGAGCCGGCTTCATTAGGGCCCCGGCGACCGGCCGGCGCACAAACAGCTCGGGGGAAAGAAGTTTAAACAGTTTACGAAGTGTTTCATGTTGCAAGTATATTTTCACTTCATCGACGAAAACCTATGTTGGAACGTGGTGTCGTGGTTAGTGATCTTGGGAACGAAGCATTGCCTAGGGTGCAAAGCTCTTGAAGTACGCAAAAAACCATGACCCAGTTTTTGGTCAGTCTTGGTAATTAGTAGCATTTTAAAAGGGCGTAATAAGGGGCAGTCATAAGAGAGCAGTCATAGAAGCTCGCACTAGGTGCAAAACAGGCTACTTAAGACACTGCTATGAAGCTAGCATTTTGACTGCCACGTAGCGCTACACTGGAAGCTCTTAGTAACAGTTTTCCGCTTTGTCGCGAAAATCCTCTACGAACAAATAACCCAACTAGCGGTCGGCGGGTGATTACTGGCACTGATTGTGCTAGAGATAGTTCGATTCCAAATGTTACAAATGTTTGTATGATGAATATGAATATTTGTACCTCAGCCGTGGATATTATATGCATTAAATACCCCGAAATTAAGTCACATAACGTGCTAATCTTAATGTTATTTTGTATGTTAGTCTTTAAGGTAGTTTGTATCTATGGCCTCTGCAGCCCGAAGTAAATGGTTTTATAAATTTTGTGCCTAACAAGTGTTTTTTTTTCTTTCTCCCTTTTAGTTAAGCATAGTTTGGGACGGTGTAGCGCAAAAACCGTAAATAGTCTCAAAATATTTATAATTTAAACCGCAGTTTTTCCTTCAAAATGTTCCAATTAATATTCCAAATGTTTCCGTAATTCAGCATCGCAGGTGTTTCAAATTGTTTTTTGTATATAAAACGGCATTTTGCATGCGGCGGTCGTTTAAAGCAAGAAAAACTTCATAGCTCTTTACGTTTGAAAACAGAAAGGACACAATAAGGAAAACTTTATTTATAGCTCTACATCTTCTATATATAAACTTACGACAGCCTCACTTTATTTACGAACTCTGGCGAGGTACGAGTATATTTCTACGATCACTTGTAATCTGAAAATGAGCTCTGATCTCGATTCGAGCACATCAAGAGCTCGGAGCTTCACTCGAGAGCCGGTCGGTATCGAGCGACGTGTCTTAAGTCTGGCGACCGTGTCTACGAGTGTCCTACCTGATTCAGATTCGTGTATTAATTAACTGTTACGGACACGAGATCTTGAGCTTGAGATTGAATTGCTATTCAAACGCATAGTACCACCAGACCAGACTGCTCAGTGGTTAGTGACCCTGACTATGAAGCTAGAGGTTCCGGGTTTGATTCCCGGGAAGGGCAAATGGTTGTATGATGAATATGAACGTTTGTACCTGAGTCTTGGATGTTAAGATGTTATATATGTATTGAAGTATGTATTTATATATGTATAAGTACGTATATTCCTTGTCTAGTAGCCATAGTACAAGCTTTGCTTAGTTTGGGACTAGGTCAATTGGTGTGAATTGTCCCGAGATATTTTATTTATAGTATAGTTTGCACATTAACCAAACATACCTCTTGAAGATAATCAAAAGACTACCAACAAGAACCTTCACCATGACAAAACTCACGCGCAGGCGATAACTACGTCTTTGAATTAAGAATTTAATTTGTTTGAATTTGTTTTGTTGTGTTTGTTTTTTGTGTTACTGTTCACATTTCTCTGTCCTTGAGTAAAGATCGTGTCAAGCTATCTACAAAAGTGTTATCAAAATTATTAACTCCATAGCTAATTGTTTGACACCCGGGGACAGTTATACGCTACTTTTTCAAAAATCTACCTCTAAAAGAGTGAAATGGGGGTAAAACTTTGTATGAGAAATGATAAAAAGCTGAATTTTTGGTTTTGATAAAGACGGCAGAAGTTGCCGGCTACAGAAATATTTGCATATTGAATAGCTATAGGCTACTTTTTACCTCGACAATATCGGCTGTGGGATGGCGATATAAACGACTCCTACGCGGACAAAGTTGCAGTCAACAGCTAGTAACATAATAAACACACAAACCCTTTGCCTGCAGCAAGGAGCGCACGAAATAGCGAGCATATAACATTTGATTAGCCCACAAAGGGTTCGCCGTACATTGTAGTGCTGAGTACGCCGCTTGTTACATATTCAAAACCTGTTACTCGCGCGTAGCCTGCGAAACACGCAGCCGGCGCCGACCGGCCATAACTATTATCTTTGGGTTGCCACGTATATAATGCCATTAAAAAAGTATTTATTACAAGGCTTTACTTTGCGGGAAAACTTTGTTAAAAAGTAAGGCAAGTAGCACATCAGTCACGATTTTCATTAGCCAACACATTTTGCATTTGTACTACCGTACTACTAATAAATTCGGATTCAATAGAAATGTCCAGTGTTGTAAACAAACCAATTTGCCATTCTCACTCCGTAATCACGCACCTTTGAACAACCTGTTTGGTCCCATTGCCAATTTATACGCTTTATCCTTGTATTTTTATTCGCCTTAAGTGAAAATATCTGTAAATTATTTATTATTTCAATTAACACTTTCGTTGAATATTGAAATTTATGCGTCAAAGGCTAACCATATTAATTGTTTACAAAGTTGACCATTGACCAGACTTTAGTGACCACTGTTAGTCCATCAGATACACACTCACCGCCGATCTGTCCCGTTAACGCGACAGAAACATCCCGGACACCTCATCCCTCCTAATATTAGCCGCAAGCTTCCATGTTGGAATTGACAGGAACACCTCCCCAGACAAGGCCGGAGGTCACGAGCGCCGCCGGTCCCCGGGCCCTTGTAAGGCATTAGCGGAGCGAGGCTGTCGCGGCAAAAAATATGATTCGCTGCGACACGGCCTCCCGGGGCGCGGGCGCAAGCCACGGGCGGCCCTCCGCCAGCAACTATACCTTGAGGATTCTAATTGCATCTGTAGGTGATTCCCTAAACTCGACGAATGATCGTCACGTTAAGGTTGTCTTGCTCTAACATATCAAAATGAGTGAGCAAGGCAGTGCGATGCCCCGACGTCAAGCACGTACGAGGTTATGCTTAAAAATAATTAGGGGGAAGTGCTAGTCGATCTGCAATTTTTTTTTTGATGGAATGGCAGAGAAAAATCGGACTTCAAATACGCCAGCCGTGTTCCTTCTTCAAGAAATTGGGTTTCATAAAATAAAATGTGCTGAAATTTAAAAATATAAATGACTCTTGAATCATGCTTAACCTAAGAGACTCTAGAATTTACAACAATAGAACACTGTATACGTATACAAATATTCTTTATTGACGACCTAGTAAGCAATTAGATAAACCAACACAATATTGAATTAAAAACTTAAAAACTTGGTTTGGTGTTTTTTTACTTGAAACTGATCTCTTCTAGACAAGCTTTGGATTAAAAACTAACAATAAAATTCAAATTTCAATAGAAACTTGACTGTTCTTGGCGACGCAATTTGCTTACGTCTGTGTTCTCTACCTTGCTTTGAACTCTTTAATCCTGTGGCGTTTCTTGTCCCACGCCGGGCCTACCGCCGTCGCCCGTGGCTTGCGCGGCGGGCCGCCAATCACGCGGGATTACTCGACCACTGCCCGCTAATCGATCACGCCGACGTCAACATTCATCCCGACAATGTTCCAAGATAATTCATTCCGGTTTACCCACCCCGATGTGCACCGAGGTCTGTGCACCTAGCACGAATCTTATCGATACACGGTAACTCGCTACGTAACTCAGTGCGTCTCGCTCCTACTGGGCTAGTTAGAACGAGACGCACTGAGTTACGTAGCGAGTTAAGGCGCGTCGAAAATATTCGTGCTAGGTGCACTGTTCCCAGAGGAACGTAGGTACAACACAGTGCACAGGAATTCCAGGAATGGCAGCGAGCACTGTCGGTCTTTACAGGACAAGCGTGAGTGGATTCTTATGTTTTTGCTAGCAGACGTCTGCTAAGCGAGACGCGAGCTGCAAAAGCGAAATATGAATTTATTGCAGGATCAAATTATGTTAGCGCTGCAGTATAAAACGCAAAAGGTAAATGAGCATTACACACCAGAAAAAAACTGTCTTTGTATATTTACGTGTTTAAATATTTCTATCGGAGGAGGATAATTTGATCGACATTTCACTACGATGTGCCATACAAGTATTCGAGAATATTCCTCTGCTATTTTACGCAAAGTTAGTTTTTTTTAAGCGCATCTGTTTCATCTCGCGTACTGTACAAAACGGAGTCCTCTCGGAGCTAAGCTGTATTCCGTCTTGTTTAACTTTAGCTTCTGTTTTTACGCTCGGAATTGCATAAAGTTTTGTAAAGCTCTCGGCGACGGGCGTCACCAGCGCGCGCCATTGTCACGCTCTCCAGCGGGCCGACACCTGGCTGTGTGCCGTGCCCTCGAGAGCTGGCAGTAATTTGCGCACTCATTCACGCGTATTTACGCACTCATTGGCGTATTTGTGCGCTCGGGCGTGTTTGCCAGCTTTGTGCGAGTTCTTTGAGTGCTAATGATGTTTGCGACGATTCGCGCGGATGAACGCGACGTATGGCCGCCTAATTACGAGTATCGCAATTTCTTTTCAAGTTTTTTTTTCGTATTTAATTGCTCTTTAATGCGCGCTGAGTCTCTTAATTGCTGTTGAAGATCCGAATATGTCTGTGAGCCTCCGTTAGATGTTTTGTATAACATCAATCAGTAAATACCATACGATCAAATTTATATTTTAATAAGGCTGCTTTAATATCAAATAGCAAATGTAAAGGCCCGCTGTTGTTGCGAAAAGTGATACAATACATCTTTATTGCCCATCATATAAAAGCAAAATGAAAAAGTACAATTTACACTACGATCAGTAAATAAAGTGATTAAAGAAACTTACAATTAAAAGGCGGTAGGTATACCTGTTTTCGTTACGGAGCTATTCACCCAATTTGTAAACTAGCTAGCATAACTTAGTTGACAATTTGGTGATAATTTAGTAATTGTAGTTGCAAGTTTTAAAGACAGTTTCATATTTACAACGTCTGTCGGGACTTTAACGCGATAATGAAATTGTTTATTTATTTATATTGCAACGGCCATGGTCGTGAACAGACTATTTACTTAGAGATTTTACTCGTGACCACGGCCGTTGCAATACGGTTGAAATGTGTAAAAGAACATTTTTATTAGCATTAAAGTCCTTATAGACGTTATAAATGTGTGTGAAAATCGCGACAGTTTAAAACAAAGACAATTTCGATTCAGAAGAACCTACTCGGCTGCAGAATCACGAGGCTCATAAAGCACTTCCCGTGACGAGGAAATAAACAAGTGGCATCAAGAATGCAAAGCAATAGACGGGCGTGTCGCGACGGTGTAGCGGCGCCCACGCCGGGGCTGCGTCGACACGTGCCCGCCGCAGCGGAGGGGGGGGGGAGACAATACAACTCAGCGAGAAGATAAATTAGTTTTTTAAAAAGGCTCTTCTGAAAAAAAAGTCGTTAGGTAGGATATAACTTCTATTTTGCATTATCCTATTCCAGTTAGTTGAAACGTACCGCGGATGTAAAATATCTATACATAGAGCGAGAGGTTGAGCTGCTTAAAGGCCATTTTCAAATCTACAATTGAATATGAACGGAATAAAATTTTCAAAAACACAGAAACTTACGTTTCTGAAATAAGTTTGCTTGAAAGCTGCCCCAATTCCTCCATTAAAATATTTCGCACGTTAACAAGGGAGGACAATGCCCTTTCTCTAGGGTTCATGGCTACATACATTAACCTAATTAAATTGTTTTTACAACATCATAGTCCGGATGCTGTTGGTGAGTTCACGGACGCTCTCATTAATGTTTGTTTCGGTCAACGACAGCTGCGATCATTTTTAGTGTTACACTTGGAGGCTTTTACTGTTGTATACTCGGAAATGAAATCCGAGGTCAGAAGTTGGGGTTTTCAGATGACAATATCTGATGCCTGATGTGATCTGTCTTATCC
Source organism: Ditula angustiorana (assembly GCA_963691745.1). Taxonomy (NCBI): domain Eukaryota; kingdom Metazoa; phylum Arthropoda; class Insecta; order Lepidoptera; family Tortricidae; genus Ditula; species Ditula angustiorana. The sequence continues at coordinate 108,509 of OY829497.1, read as the reverse complement.
TAGAGATTTATCAGATGACAAGTCTCCACACTGCAGATATTGCTCCTGATTTGATCATAACATTCACCAAAACATGTCAGCCATAGACCCTTACTTTTGATTTCAGAGTTTAGGTAATATTTAATGATAATTAAACTGTTGTTGTTAATATTTTCGTTATGTCGACAGGTCCGGTAGTGTAGTGTTGTACTATTGTATGGCAGACTGTCAGCAGTAACTGCTGTCGCGTCTGGCGAGCCGGATAGTCTAGGCCGCCACGCGCGACAAATCGCATTAGCCGTCGCCGCGACACGGCTGTCGTCTGAATTAGCTTTATTGTTACGAAGACTCGCAGCCTGCAAATATTCGCTTTTTGTGTGCTCGGGTCAAACGTGCCGCGGGACTGCCGCCGTCATCACTGCGGGTTTTTTTAGACTGAAACACTTAGAAGCTCATTGCGCGTAAAATACACCTCAGATCGCTCAGTATGAGTTGAATGGGACAACAAACCGTCATCTCACAAAAAAATATCATGAGTTAGTCTAACTGTTAGACACTTGATAAACCAGCGTTTAGTATGGGACAACAGCTGTTTAAAGAATATCTGAAATTTAAACATGGTTTTGTGGTAAGACCGAAATATTTTAGTGTTTGTAGTTTCTAAATACAAATTTAAACTCCATTTACACATTCCAGGACTCCATTCTTAGGATTCCAACAGTTTAGAGCATTATAAAATTTAAAAGAGTCCTTGCCCCTTTTAACAAACGTTACAGGTTGCACAATCTGACATGATATGTGTAACCTTCTCCATACTAAATTGTGACAATGACTTCAACTTGTAGCACTTGTCACGTTCAATAGGAACCTGGGCTTGCAAGGGGCGAAAATATCACTTATGTCAAATATCATCGGATCATCAGAATATTATGTACAAACTTGACACTTTTCGAAATCATGGCGAACATTGCCGTGTTCTGTCTTAATTTGAAACTTAGAAATGGTGTCTTGATCTAGAGCTTTTTTGAAACTAAATGTTAACCGATTCTTTAAATACCCATAATAATAACTTTCTCTTCCCAATGTAATTAGTAATTACAGTCTGTTTACTCTTAAAAAATCCTTCAGATTTGTCAAACTTTGGATATCAATTGTAACAGATATCTATATCTGTAGGTGAAAGTGACATTTACCGACGAACAAAGTTTTAGAAGTGTGTTAGTACTATCTTCCCACATACAGAGTGATGTGGTTCTAACTGCGATCATCTTAGTGAACGAGATAAAGGGCGGCCATTAGCACATCACTTTGGCGTCGGCGCTGCGTCCGCCGCGCACGGGCCGGCCGGCATTATCGCGACGACCCTAATAATCGACGCAGGGGCAGGGCTGCCGCGTGCTTTGCATTTAAACGGCGGCCATGTTGATACTCCTCGGGGCGTCGCGGCCGGCGGCGTGTGAATGCGCTTATACTAGATGTAGAAGTAGGTGAAGTGATGCTGTGTTATGAATACTAAAAAATAAATAAAATGCATTTATTTCAGACTCAAGATCCATATAATTGTTAGTAGGTATAAAGACTTAAACAACTAAGTTAGTACATGCACTAAGATGCAGGCTAGTCCAGTGCTTGAAGAAGCGACCGTCCAGACTGTTGGCAACCACATTCAGGATGCTGTTGCCGCTGGTCCGCACCCTGCACAACATCGCGGCGGTTCTCTTCCTCAGGACAGCGTGGAAGCCGTCAACGCGCGCGTCTGCAAACATGCCCGACGCGCTGCAGGCCCGCGGCAGCCGCAGCAGCACCCTGAACGCATTGTTATACTGCACTCGTAGGGCATTGATCGATCTTTGCGTGTAGCTAGCCCACAGGTTACAAGTGTACAGCGAGGTGCAATACGCCTTGAATAAGGTAACTTTAACTTGCGCTGTACATTTCTTGAACCTGTGCGCTATCATATTAGCTCGAATCGCCAACGCCCTACGCTCGCGCTCAATATCAACATCATCTCGCATGTCATCGGTAACAAAGTGTCCCAAATACTTAAAAGATGTGACTCGGTTTAAGGCAACACCATTGAGATTCACAGACGGCACGTAAGAGGGGCACTTAGTTCCCGCTTTAAAAACCATGAATTCACTTTTAAGCGGATTATATCTAAGACCATGACTCGAAGCATAGCCCTCACACACCTCAAGAAGCTTCACAAGGCCTCCCGGCGACGGGCGACTGCCCGATACTGATGCGATTCTCAGCTTTGATTTAAGATACGTACTGCAGTATTTATGATCATTTGTAAGCTTTAGTAGTATTGAGTACTACTACTAACACGTACGGACTTTGTCTGATAGAAACAATTATTTTAAACCTGGCAAACCTGGCTCTCAAGGTGTACTGATAAGGTGGTGAAAGTCGAAGAACACCGTTGGATGTCAGAGAAATGAAATATAAACGCCTTCTAAAAACCCGATGTTTTAAGCTTTTTAAGTCTTAAAATACATTCAAACTTCCTTGTCCGTATTCTGAACGGTTATAAGCATCGGCGTTAAAATACAAAATAATGTTAAGTCTGATAATGAAAGCGAAACCTTTCGCATAATTGTTGAAATAATTCCAACGACCTTTCGTAGTACTTCGCCGGCCGACGCGTTCAAATAATTATACAACCTCTTCAATATAATTAATTCAGCTCTACTTCAAATATACTTTCGGCCGGCGCTCGGGCGCGCTCGGGCGCGCTCGGGCGCGCTCGGCCGGCTTCGGCAGGATCCCGCGAGTAATTTTCCACTCGGACGAACACAATACCCACATAATCTTATATAAGAAGATATGCGTTTTGTAATAATTCTATTGTTGCTTGCTTTATTACGATTATACAATAAATATTAAGAAACGTTTGTGGTGGGGCGCCGTGGAATAAATTTAATTAATTTTACACGGAGAGTAATTTCTTTAATTCAAGCTACCCCCCTGTTGTGTACAAGCCTCCTCCGGCTAATTATATTTCAAGCATTGTAGGGTGTTATTTAATATTTGTTCATTTTGTTTTAATTAAATATTAGAAGCTGAATGAAATTCTATTTGTTAATAAGGAGGTTAAAAAAAAATACGTTACTGTTTAGTTTGATACTTGTTTTGTTATGACTTTTCAGAAAGTAAAATATTTAGATTAACGACACTACCTCGTTCATTGTTAGACACATGAATAAAACGTTCCATAATCTATTTAACACATTTCTTTAAACTCGTTTTCGACAATTTGATTTTTTTTTATGAAATAGGAAGACAAACATAATTAATTATTTACAATTATTACATTAACAATTATTTTTTATCATTACATTTCCTTTACAAAGAACATGAGAAATCTATTAAAAACTATTTTTAAGCATCTTAAAAGCTATTCTCATATCCTAAAACACAAGTTCAATGCAAACTTCAATACTTGTCAAGAAGCGTGCTGTGACAGCCCTAGCAGGACGTAGACGTGTGACAATGGCAGGCGCGAAGTGGCCGCCGTTACGGGGATCACCAGCCCTGCGCGTGCAGGTGCAGGGTGGCCCGCCCTGACCATAACTCTCTCGACACGCGTTAACTCGCTACGTCACTCAACGCGTCTCTCTCCTTCTGGGCTAGTTAAAACGAGACACACTGAGTTACGTAGGAAGTTAACACGTGTCGAAAAATTTCGTGATAGATACACTGGTGATGCTAATAGTGAACTTTATAATTTAAGTACCTGACGCATAATCCAGCTCACCAAACCCAATCTAAAACATGCTTTGTAAGTATCTACACCTTCAACGCCGGAGTCAGCCGCTAGCCTCGTGCCCGCCTGAAGTAACAGAGCAACCAAAACTACCCGTAAATCATTTGCCGAAGTTGGGCTGACGATAATACTCCGCGGCGCGCGCGGGATTAGCGGCTCAGCGGGACTTGATGGGGTGAGCCGTTGTCACAAGTTCAGGGGAACACAGTATAACTAGGGTATAGCTATAATCTGTACACTAATTATTATTTACACCCTGTATATTGCACTTAGCACGAACCTTCTAAAAAAAAAAAATCAAACGTAAATATAGACACCGAGAAGCAACATGACGAGTTCCGTTACTTTATATTGCATCCTATATATTGTTAGTAAATCGGAAAGTTTAGTTCGTTAGCAATTTGACAAAATACCTACCTATTAACCTCCCCTAACGTTTGCGTCAAATGCCGATACGCTTTTTGAACGTAACAATTTGAAACTGTTAACAGTTAAATAAATGTTTGAATAAATTCCAACACTTTCCCATTCAGGGAACTATCGGCTCGCAGCCACTCGCCGCGGCGCTCGAAGTGTGGAGAGTGTGATGGAATGGCAACGCCGAAGCGGATTCGGATCCGCACAATGGGCCAAAAGTAGGAACTTGCTTGCACCCGCCCGGGCCGGGAGCGGGAAGTTGGGGAATAATAAAAGTTACAGACCTGGAGTTTTTAGACCGTGAGGTTCAGGCGACAAAGCTATCCAGTGGTAAGTTTTAAGAGGCCGCATAATAATAACACCCGCAACATCAAAGAGATTGCAGATGCGCTGCCAACCCATAAGGTCAAGTTGGAATACCTCCTGTGCCAAAAAATTCACTGGCTGTCTTGCTCTCCACGCCGGAATACAACAGTGCAAGTACTGCTGCGTAGCCGCTGGATTAGCGAGCAAGATTGTGGTAGCGATCTGGAAAAACCTTGCACATGGTCTTACCACCCGCGAACTAAATTGCATAGTATCGTATTTTATTTCATTGCGTTTACTATATGTTAGATTTAATTTTTACTTCGTTAGTTACGCTGCGTTCCGCCGGCGTGTAACCGCCACGATGGTCTCCGCCCGCGTCGGGGATAGTTTGCAAGCTTTGTTTCATTTCATAACTAACTGACGAAACTTGAACTTTATACAGGGAAGTTGAAGTTACGAGTTCAATTAGGGGTTTTTGGGGTCATGCAAGGAGTTGCGTTCAAAACTTCCTTACCCGTAACAACCTTCTGCTCCGTAGGTTCATAGCACAGAGCTTTTAGATTTTATTTTTGTTTACACACATAATATGCCAAGTCTATAAGGTTTGTTGTGTATTATTGTGTTGTGTATTAATGCAAACAAAGAAGTATTTAATAATGTTCAGGGGTTATTGCGTGTAAGTCTATGTATACACTAAAAAGACAGTTTAATTGCACGTCACCAAAGTTTTGTTTACCTATTACACAAACAAGTGACTACCGAACTATTTGTTACACCTTACCCCTTCCTTACCCCTTAACTCTTTATTTGTAAATAAATCATCAAATGTTTATCAGTAGCAAATAGTTTTGCTTTTTAATTTAAACGATCTTTGATTACATTAACCAAAATCACGAGTAACCAAACTAGTTCAGTTGTCCCTTTTTTCAGTGTATCAACAAATGACTGAAACTAGTTTCGCGAATTAGCAATATAAATTATTATAATATGTTCAAACAGAGAAGTTTGAAGTTTGAATTATAAAACCAGGGTCTGTTTTCTTAATTACCAGATCGAAAAAAGACATAGTTAAGATAAAAAAATTAAATCCACATCTTTAGCTACTATCGCAAACACCGTGAGTCTAAAATGCTGAGTTGGTACGGTTATTAGCAGTTTCTCATCATAATAACTTAGTCTAATATTGATATTGCCAAGACATCTCAAATAGATCGTTTAGGAATAATACGGGCTCCTACAAATAGGTCGCTCATTTTCAAGATATATAGTATACTAGCTTCTGCCCGCGGCTTCGCCCGCGTGGCCTACAGGAAACAAATGACATCTAAATCCGAAAACCCCGAAACATCGTTATTTATTTATGATGAGCAGCTGCAATTCTAATTTTCAAGTTTATTTTTTTTTATTATTCTTATAAGCTCACGCCTGTTTCCCTTTGGGGTAGGCAGAGACCACAGAACGTCATTTGCCCTGGTCTTGGCATATTCCCTCGCTCCCTCCACACACATTCGTTCAACATGCCCAAACCAACGTTACATTCGTTTCTCTATTCTAGTTACTACATCTTCTTTCAGACCTCACCTCTCTCTTATAACACCAATTCTCATTCTCTCAGTCAGCTTGATCCCACTCATGCTACGCAGAGAATGCATCTCTACGGCATTTATTCTACTCCTATGCTTCTTCTCGCAAACCCAGCTTTCATTTCCATACATCAACGTGGAAACTAACACAGCATCGTGAACAGCCAAACGTCGTAAAAGGCACGTTTGGCTGTTCACATTACTGGATGCGACCTTCTGGCTGCTCACAATAGCACGCAGAGCTCCAAATTTCCCGCTTTCACTCTCCTTTTAATGTCTTCATCGTGCTTTCCATCCCTAGTAAACATACTACCTAGTACACAAATTCTTTCACTTGTTCAACTCTTTCATTACCAATCTTTATTACACATTCAGAAACCTCTTCATCCTTCTCTTACACCATTACTTTCGTTTTTGTAACATTAACTGTCATCCCTTAAAATCTTCCAAGTTTATATCTTCGAAAAAGCCTCCATACCTCCATACAAAGTTTTAACCCCGTTTCTCTAGTTTTAATTGTGAAAATCCAAATACCCTTAAATACGGCGGTATTCATTTATGCTCAATAGTTCTAATTTTCAAGTTTCTACCTTTAAAAAACGCCGATACCTCCATACAAACTCCCCCCTCTCCGTGTTATCCCTTCAAATAAAAAATCTAAAATCTCTGAAATATCTCATTATTTATTTATAACTATCTCCTGCCCGCGGCTTCGCCCACGTGGCCTACAGAAAACAAACGTCTTTTTTTTTTTGAATCAGAAAACTTATAAGTGCTCTCACTCCCTCTCATATTTTCACCGCCAGTTTTGCCCCCTTTCAATGTAAAAATCCAAATACCCTAAAACAAACAATCATTTTGAAGTCCTTATTTTTGAATAAACCGATACCTCCCCTCCATACAAAGTTTCACCCCCGTTTCCCACCTCTTAAATTCGATGGTCATAAAACCCCGAAACACATAATTATTTATTTAGGATAAGTACCTAAAATTCAAAATTTCAAGTTCCTATTAAAAACCCGATACCCCTCCATCCATACAAACTTTTACTCCCCGTTTCCCCCTACAAATTTGAAAATCCAAAAACCCTGTGACGCGACATTATTTATTTATGATAAGTAGCTGTATTTCAAAATTACAAGCTCTTATTAAAAAAAATCAATACGTCCTTACAAACTTTCACCCCCTCTTCTCCCCCTTTAAATGTAAAAAAGCAAAAATCCTGAAATACGTTATAATACTTAAAAGCTATTTATGATCAGTAGTTCTAATTCAAATTTTCATGTTTATAACTTCAATCGACAAAGACTTTCATACAAAGATCAACCCCCACCCCCTGTTTTCCCCCTAGAGGTAAAAAATACCAAAAATAGTTTCTTAGCGGATGCCTACGTTATAAAATAAACTTTTTTTCCAAATATCAGCTTTCTTGATTTAATAGTTTCGGTTAGACGATGATCGCAAATCAGTCTGGACATGTTTGCGCGTGGCAGACAGACAGACAGACAGATAGACGGGTGGCAATAGAGGCTTAGTAATAACACGTTACCACGTACGTTATTTTTACTTCAATACAAAAAAATCGTGAATGAACAACTCAAATACAAAATTTCATCCCCCTTTTCCCCCTTAAGGGTTGTAATTCCAATAACACCCGATATACTCGTTGCGTTATAAGCCTAAATAATAAAATGTAGTGATTTTTGCTGTGAAAATGTAGGCCTTTCCATACACAGCTTTATCCACCTTTTCACCCCTTCAGGGGTGGAATTATCAAAAACACTGAGACCCGTATAAATTATTTTTTTTACGTAAGCCTAACAACAAAATTTCAAGATCCTAACTTCAAAACTGACGGACTTTCATACAAACTTTCATCCCCTAATTTACCCCCTTAGGGGTAGAATTTCCAAAAATCCTTTCTTAGTGGATGCCTACACTATATAAGGTATCTATGTACAAAATTTCAAGTCTCTAGGTCCAGCGGTTTGGGCTGTGCGCTGATATATCAGTCAGTCAGTCAGTCAGTCAGTCAGTCAGTCAGTCAGTCAGTCAGTCAGTCAGTCAGGACTTTGAATTTTATATATATATAGATTAGTGGTGCTCTTATCGAGTAAGCTAAGTGATAAGTTCGATGACGTACGAGAATGGGTCGGCCCCTTATAAATCTGGGAGGCGAGGAATCGAACGGCGATGCTTCACGCGTGTAATGTCCTCTATGAATTACTTAAATTATATTAAGGATGCCGTAATATGGTACGGAAAAAGTAATTCTTGATTTGAAAGTCAAATGCTGCCAAATTAAATAACATAAGTACTGCTTACCGGCCGCTGTGATTTTATGAAATATCGACGAGCGCGATGGCGTAGCAGGATCTTGTCTCATTCGAGAATTTGAAGGCGAGTTAAACAAAGCGCGGCCTCGACATCGGTACCCTCAAACTATAGATGCCAACAAATCTGACGTTCTACAGATTTGTCTCGTATGGAAGCTGACGCATCACGGAACCACATCGTCTGGACACGGGTATAGCAACTAGTCGTACACATATATCCGAACGCGATATTGACAAATCGACAAGCGCAAATCATGAATCTACCAGGAAACGTTAGAGGCGTTCTGATTTACGACAAACAATCATAGATTCAATATAGATTCTCTCTTCTTCATATTAGAAAAATATTTTCCGTCGAAAAACAAACTTATGTAAGATATAAGATGTCGCTATTTAATGCTGACAAAATATTTGCTGGGTGTACAGTTTCATGCGAAAATAGAGCCCTGTTGTGTTGTTTTCTGTCGCTGAAGTTTATGTACTATTGTTGGAAGTTACTTTTATTGATCTAACTTTGGATTCCCAATACCGATCTCGGCTTGGTTCGCAGAAATCGTCATTTAGACATAAACCTACTTCGGTAGTTGTGGAGGAGTTGCCGCGTGCGTCGCCGCGGCAGTTCGCTCTGATTCGACTTGCACAAAAGATTATTGACTCCCTTATACTAGTGCAAAAGTTGCTGGCTTTGTATTCATTGCTGAACAGTATTCGCTTGCAGTATGACCGCGATGTGTCGTCGCAGCGCAGTTGGTGGAACAGTGACTGTATTTTTTGTGCTGCTGAATTGATTTATTGAGTATTTTGAACAAGCATCGGAACAAAATGTGACGCACCATGTGTGAGCGATGCTGTCAAAGCTTATATTGTGAGTGATAAAACACGAGTCATAGAGTTATACGCAATGAAGTAAACATAATTTTTGGTTCACTTTGTAGGAATCGATTGCGATGTAAGTCAAATCTAGAAGTTGTTTATCATCGTGGCAGATCTAAGTGAATATTCTCCCTGAACAAAATACCCGGTTCATTCCCTAACAACGTTACATGAGCGTAAGTTTCCCCGACATGGCTTCATGTCCCGTAATGGAGATAATTAGCCGCTGTCCGGAGGGTCCTAACGGAATATTACGCTAGCCGCAAAGCGGTCAGCGGCCCTCAGAGGTTGGCATGCTAGCCAACTATGCGATTCAGAGCTGCCTGACATGAGTGTTCGGCGGGGTACGATCTATAGATGGATAGTGAGTACATGCGCTTTAGAACAAAACGTCGTTGTTTTGTATTCGAGCGTGGCACCAGCTGTCACTACGCTGTCTAAAGTACCACCAACGAAGACAGCTTCAATTAACTGTTTCCTCTAAAAGAACTAAAATTTTGTAGATTTTGCCTTCGTTTAGAAACTTTACACCGTACTATTTGGCCCATGTTTCATTAAACTAACATATAACGGGTGATAACGATACTTCAGAGTACATTTTATTACGTATCAACTACTTTTAAACCCGACACAAAAATTCTCGGATTTAGCCGAGTATGCCGAATTATCGTTCTCAAAAGTCACCTGTCAGCTTGGTAAAACAGGAGTCAAGGCGTACTAAACTACCAGGATGCTACTTAAACATGTACACTTTTTGGTAACTGGAGCGGCTGCCTAGTTTCTGAATCCGCAAAGCCTAAGGATTTAACACCAGTTTAAACAGCAAAGTCCATCCTACTAAGCTCCATCTACCAACTGCTCTGTCAAATTATTGTAATCGAAATTATTTAGTTTTAAATTTGTTCGATTTTTCTTTTTGTATTTTTTTTACATTCAAATTAAATTTAAAATGCTATATAATGAATGACAACACAAAGAAAAATTAGGGTAATGGCAGGGTTCGAACCTGCAACATCAGCATTCCGTGCCTTGCGTATTCCAGTTTCCGCCACATTACCGCTGCCATACCCTGCGAATTTTTCAATGTGTTTCGTCTTTACGGTCACTACATTATTGATATTGTCGGATAGATATCCGACAAACAAGTAAACCACTTGTGAAGGAAGTTGTTAAACAAACTGAACTCGAATATTGTGTTTAAGGAACCTCCATCTATTATGAAGAACAACGCAACTTTACATTCTTTCGTTGTTCTTACCGCCTTAGAAACAAAAACACAAATTATACTGAGCTTGAAAACATAGCGACTTGTCAGAATGTGTTCTCTTCTCTTCTCCTTTCTATTATTATTAAAAACATTATTTTAGGCAGCAAGGTATCATAAATACATTAACATTTTAGACCAACATGCATATAAAACAAATTTTACAGTAAAATATTATATAACATATACAGTTATAAACATATTACTGTCTATGGCTGATAGTAATAGATCTAACTCAATTTCCAATTTGAGACTGAATCAGTTCCAAACAGGAACTCGGGTACGATGCATAACTACCACCCTGAGATAGTCAATACATGTTCGAGTCAAAAATTGCAAGACTATGTATGATACTTGTATCGATTTCATACGAGCATAAGGTTATTGCAGGTAAAGGCAATGCACGCGTGATTATTCTGGAGTTGCAAGCGTCCGTAGGCGAAGGTAATTGGTAATCATCAGACAAGCCGCAGTTGTGTGAATAAAATTCATTGGAAATAGGTTAGAGTTGATATTCCGTTGCCTATTTATAAGGAGACAAGTCGGTCAAAAACGCAGAGACCTACCGGCAAAAGAGGCGCCGAAATTGCTATCAAAGTAGGTAGGAAATCCAGAAAGGTCGAGTAACGGCCGGCGCTGACGAGCGAGCGCGCCCGCGGGCGAGGCGCCGCCCCCTTCGCACTGCGTTACGCGGACCATTGCGGGCCTCAACTTTACACAAAATTAAATGGCAAACTATGAAGGAACAAGGAAACGCGTTAGGACAATGATGATGATTTTAAATAGCTGCGGTTGCGGTTCCGGCAGAATGTCAGCACTGTGGCAGCGACGCCAGGCAGTACATGCTGGGCGCTTTTACTCGACTGTGCCGTGATTTTAAGATAGGATTTCTAATTGTGTTTCTTAATTTAATTTTCAATGGTTTGTTGTGTATAACACTGTTTGTTATTATTTTATTTGTCGTATTTAGTAATTTGAAGAATAACGATTTTATTGTTTATTTAACAAGCGTGAAACTCAGGTACAAATTCAAATTCATAACGAATTATGTATTTAAAATAAAGCTTTAATAAAGGTATCATATTTATCTCAGGAAAATTCAATCTTAAATACGGACTGATCTTCTTTAACATTTATACCATTAAAAACATTAAAGTAGATCTATTAAAGAAATTAATTCTATTTCAAAAGTTTTTCAATACATTAAAGTAGCACATTTTTGGAATAATCTAAAAAGTTCTTTGGCTAAACGGATCAGTTTACTGCGCTGTCAAATGCGTTGGAGATTGTTTGTTTAGACATATTCATTTTCTTCTCTGTATTTGTCAGTATAAAGGGCTTATTTACGCCCCTTTCGATAACTCCCTTTAACCCCGCAGGTCTATCAATCAGCCCTCAGAGTGGAGCGCCACTCGCCGGTCTCCTGCAGCCGCGCGCTCGTCGGCGAGGCGCGCGCGACTTAATCTCATATTCATCGCAAATAATACCCCACCAGATTAAATCGTCGCGTTTAATAGCTAATTGTCGTTGTAGCCGGCTATCTACAGCAATATTAACTATTATCTGGGAGCGCACGCTCGGGCGCTCCATTGTCATGTGTGTTAGGCTTGTCGTTTTAACAAAATTTATGTTTAACGAGTAGAGCTAATGAAAGCAACGAGCTTGTGACCTGTGTTGCGAGATAGTGGTAATTACACATTGTCTAGTCGGCTTTGGTCAACCTGAGGTGTAAATTGACAGAAATCATTATCATCTCCTGCCTTTACCGATAAGGTATGGCATAGCTCTCCCACACGGAGAGATGTATAGGTAGGTACTTTGAAGAATTATTCTGACTTTATTTTTAATACGTAATACAATGAAAATTTAGGCGTAAAGGATAAAATGTTCTAAAGTTTATAGATTTTCAAAATCGAAATCGAACTAATTTGAACGGGTGACAGCTCTTGACAGGGATCACCCTTCCCGTGACGAGAAGACCAGCAAAGATCTCAAAACGCTAAAACTAAGAATCTAATCAACAATACAAGAATACTCGAACCCGAAAATCTAAACGTAATTTGACCCGAAACCAATTTCCGGGTTAACTTTTGAAAGCAATTATCTTGTTAAAAGTTGTAAAGTATTTGTATGGTAGAACAAACTGATTGATGCGGGCGCGGGCGGTCCCGCGGCGCGGGCGCGGGCGCTCGAGCGGACCACACTCATTTGTGGAACACTAGCGACCCTAATAATAATAATGCGGGCTTTTTTTATACAACATAGGGAGGAAAACGAGCAAGTGGTCACCTGATGGTAAGTGATCACCACCGCCCATAAACACCCAAATTGGGATTGAAAATGCAAGGCTTTAGTTTAGTCGTCGATGGAAGTATGCAGCAGCGATGTTACCTACCATGCAGTTAATTAAGTACAAGACTTCATTAAGCCTCCGCGTATCTTATGTTTAAATTCCGTGTATTTTGATCTTCAAGGAATGTTTGGAAGTTGGAAGTGTCCGCGCAACTCTCCCTTAAGAGATTAACTCGAAGTTTTTCCGCGAAAGTTTCGAGTTGGTGGCTTTAATAGTTCCGCAGATAATCCGGGGCAAGTGGACATACAGACGCCTTTTATGACTTCCAATAAAGAAGTTTAGATGATATATCTTAAATGTACGAGTTGCTTTTTTAGTTTGTTAACTTTAACTTCTACAATTGAGTAGACAATTCTGAGTCTGGTCAGGGTCCAGTAGACTGTGTGTCCGAGTGCATTTATTTGTGGACACTACACAGGAAATTCTTGTTGACTCGTTGACTGTCGAGTAATTTAGTCGGTTTTACCAATCCAAAGAATGATATTCGATGCGACAAATTACCCACTAGACTGGCCAATTTGTAAATTACGCCGTCGGATATTTCATTGTTAAATAGGTGTAGAGTTAGCAGTAGTTATACTCTCGCGAATATACTTCAAGAACTAGGTTGGTCTATGAGAAGCAAGCATGCAATCATCTTTATAAATGGAAAACATTGTTTATCAGGTTATTGTGAGTGTGCAGGGTTCCTCAGAGTGCTTTCCTTCACCGGAAAAGCAATCATACATTAAGGTGCACTGCTTTTGTTTTATCTTATTAAGAATACCTACAAAGAAATCTAAACAGTTTTGATAATTACGCTAAAAGCGATGCAGTCACCGTGATCCTCTACACTTTACAACACTTATTCAAACAAACCAAACGCTTTGCAGTTAATAAGTCAACAAAAACGAGAGCCTGTTTCATGATAATATAAAAACAAGCACGTTTATCTCCGAACAAAATGATTCGCTCGCAAAACGTGAAAAACTCGTTATTATACGCGTACGACGCCCGCGCCTCCCCGGGGAGCCGCGAGCCCGCACACACGGCGACTAACGCACAGTCGCGCCGCAAACGCAACGACTGTTAGACTGTTTGTAAATGCTATTTAATAAGAAAATTTGAACGAATATTTGGTCAACTTAAGACCGTCGTCATTGTCAGCAACAATTGTTACCTGAATTTTAAGCAAATGGATGATAATTAACTTTCATATCTGATATAAGCCGAAGCTTTGTCGAGACCAATGCCTGGTTTGGCAGCGCAAATTGTTGACACAAACCACCATCCCTTCAAAATTTTATGACGGCGGTTAAAACGCCCAATATTCGCCCATCTCTGTGTGTATTTTATTTTTAAGGTATTGAATTGAATTTTGTCTCACTTGTCATCTCAGTCTGCCCGTAAGCCCTAAATATATAAATAAATAGTCTTTTTTTAATGTGGAAATGGTCGCTAAAATGTAAAACTTTACTAAATATTATTATTTTGAAAGATTTTTATGAAATTTATCCTCATCCTGGTTCTTGCAGCCACTTGTATATATCGATAAAATAGCAATATTGACAAAAGAAGACTGTATCACAATTCCATCGCTACAGTAAGCGATGAAAATGCGACAAGCGCCATGCCGTAGGAAAGTCGTCGTGTGTTGTGTTATTACTAACCAAGCTCCGGGCGGCGGCGTGGCCCCAGCGCGGTGTACGAGACATTCTAGGCTTCTGTAAGATATAGCTACATAGTATTTACGTACGTAGCGTTGGGGACAATAGTGGCTAGGGAGGACTCATGGTCGTGAGGTACCGAGGTCGATCCCCAGCGGTCGCCATGTACCAATTACTTTTTTCAACTTATGTACTGCAGCAACCAACACCCTTATGGTGAGGGAAAACATCACATTTAAAGTTGTACATGCAAGTAAATGAATGTGTAACCATGATCTTGTCGGTCCGGTTTACCTGCAACAGGGGTTATCTGGCCTGATAAATCTGAGATCATGGTCAAAGCATAACCCAAATTAAGACAAAAAAAAATCACTTATAGGATGATGAACCAGGGTAGAACAAAAGCGCTAAATAAGCTGTACAGGAGCTATATAGAGGTAGAGATGATCACCTCTAAGTATTTAAGTAAATTCTCTCCACTTTTGCTCCTTATTGCACTGAAATAAGGTACAATAAAGAATACTGGATTGTAGTTGACTGTACTAGTTGGCGTGGCCCGTAGCCGTCACATGCAGTTAAAATTTCGCTCCACTCGTGCAACTTTTATAGAACTTCAGAATAATTTGTGCTTTATTTAATTAGACACATTCCAGCAAATATGAGAACCAAACAATTTGAACTAAAGGGTAATTAACATTTAATTACAGCATCCGGATTGTTTAGCGGTTAGTGACCCTGAATACAAAGCTAGGGGCCACAGATTCGAATCTCGTTAGTGGCAAACATTAGTGTGATGAGTATGAATGTTTGTACCTAAGTCGTGGATGTTACAACGTGGGTCCCATTCGGAATCGCTAATAACGTTTACTTTGTTCTAACGCATTGTTCATTCTGAATCCCTAATAACATTTATCCTAATGTACCGTTTGTTTCACAGGAACTCTTGAGAAAACCGTTATATTTTTGAAACTTCTTAATTGATTTTAAAATATAGAGCTTATCAGCAAATGTTTGATAACAACATTTCTAAAAAAACATACACATAAAATTCTTCAGTTACAACACGACTAATAGTGATTAGGATAAACTTTATTAGGGATTTCGATAAAGACCCGTGCCAAATGACGCAAATGTTCTCTGGATGTTTACCTATTTACTTGTTTGTCTGTTTTGTATTCATACTTGCTTGGACTACATACGCTTCAAGCGTAACATAGTCAGCCGTGGGACGTCAGGATAATTGGCCACGTCGGGTGTGATATAAAGTGGCGCAGGAACCTTTAATATCCTCTGACGTCCCGCCTCGGCCACACTTTAACGAAATTCTCATACCCGCCCTGCTGACTCCATCTTATGAGCTCGTGCAACGAAAAGATATGCATTTCATTACTCCTGGCTGCACCGCAATATCTGTTTTGTGAGATAGCTGACTTGATCTTTTGAGTCTTTTCGTGACTAAAACTGTCGCATCGTTGGTAAATTTGTATGTCTTATGAAACCAATATTAGTATTTATATAGACTAACTGACCCAGCGAACTTTGTTCCGCCTTAGACGCCATAAATGAGCAGATTTTCGATTTTTTCTTTCATAAGAACCTTCTCCTGATAATAACGAACAGAACAAAAAAAGAATTAGCGAAATCGGTCCAGCCGTTCAGGCGTGATGTCGTGACCAAGGGAAATAGGGATTCATTTTTATATATATATATAGATTAGAGTAATTTTCATACTTCAATGTTTGTGATAGAATCAACTTTACTATGAGGATAACTTTAGCCGCACCAAATTTACCGTCATAGCTTTTAAAAATTTCAAATCAAAGTATCCATTGGGCGCATAGCTGTTAGAATTGATAGCCGGTGGGGCGATAAGGTTCTCAAATGGAGACCACGGACCGGGAGATCCGGCCGACCTGCCTGAACGAGATGGACCGACCGCTTGGTTAAAGATAGGTTAAAGCTGAACGAACACCGGTGGATACAACAGGCACACGACTGAGGGTATTGAAGGTCTTCATTCTCGCGTTCATAGACATCTATTTAAAATTTAATTTTATCTGTTCTTATTTGCATGCTCCTAGTTAATAAATATAATAGTTTAGATCTAAGTGAAATGTTTGTACGCCGAAAGGCAGATCACAGAGAAACTGTAATAGAATAAGACCTTTATATAACTCACCTGTGTTTCACAAACAAATAAATCATTATCATTATCATTATTAGAGGTCAATTTCACATTCGAATTATTTAATACAGAAAATTATGATAAACTTCATTTTCTAATTCGGTTAGGTGGACAGGGTGCAGCACTGCTTTAGTTTAGTGAGGGGTACCAACCCCAGCTCACTTAATATGTGTCTAGGTGTTATTGACTAGCGCCGGCTTTACACTGCTCCCAAACACAGGTTGATCGAAGACTTGAAATAGACAAATAACAATATAGCACAAATTCTCTTTTTGTTCTTTTGTGGGCGTGTGTCGATGTATGAATGTATCTTCGTAGGAATACATATGACTGCGTTATATGTGTCTGTCGGTATGCATCAAAATCACATAATTCCAAATAATTACAGATTCAAATGCTACCCACAGCTCTTTTCGGCAAGTCACGAATGTGGCTTATCCCTACTAACGCGAAACTTTCCTCACACTAATGGGAAACAAGAAAGTGATGTTCAAGGTCGAGCGCCTTGACTTCAAATAAACCTGACGTTAACAGCAAGAAATCATATTTCTATAATTTCTATCTGTCTCAGCAGGTAAAAAAGCCCTAACGATGATTTCCGGGAGGATGCCGTCAACAACAGTAATAACGCGGCAGCCGCGTAATAAGGAAAACGGTGCGCGCCGCCACAGTGCGCGCCGCAGTATCACCGCGCGGCCACCAGCGCTCGGCTCGCACCTCTTTTAGGAAAATAATATGGAAGTGACTCTTTCTTTTAGTTAATAGTTTCATGCACTTTGATGGCTCAAGAAAGGTGTATTTCATCCCTGTAAAGTTGCAACTATGGGGTAAAAAATTGTGAAAATATGAAAATATCAAATGAGTAGAATTTTATAAACACTTTCAGCGGGCATTCTTTACAAGTTTATGAAATATTCGCAATTTTCAGTAACTAACAATCTATTATTTGCGGTTGTTAAAAATAAGCCTTAAGTTTACACCATTATGTTGCAAACCGATATTCTACGAAACCCTGAACTTATGCTTGTCCGACAGTCATTTAGCCAGATTTTTATACAGAAAATAAGGTCATTAAAATAATTTTAATTAAAAGTTGGTGTCAACTGAAATAAATTTTAAATAATTTTATGTTTCATAATTTTAAGAATCAATTTTTTTTGTTTAGTAGGCTGTTTCTCTTCATTCAGTCGTATATAAATATAATGGTCTATTATATAGTGAACATAAGTAGTTTACACATGCACATAATCTTGTTTGGAATACTTGCAGTGGCAAGTGGCAAGCCCTGGACAGACTGACTTACTTCTACCATTATTAAACTATTATAGCTAGCTTGCCTAAACATTAGACAAAGCAGATATTGTTGAAATTGTTATCAGATAAAAAGCGCTAGGAAATACACACTAAAATATTGCCTTACTGTCAAAAGCATACTGTGGCCGGAAGCATTCCAATGATTTGTGAGCCAATTCGCGTCAATATCGCGCGTAATTGGGCGCCGTCCACCGCGGCGGCGACATTGGGCGCGCACGCGCATCATGCCAGAAATAGGAGTCAAGTTGAACTCTGTGTTGTACAGTGTAACACTAGCAATGGAGCTCGGCATTCAGTAGGTAGATTGAGCCACAGAAAAAATATTCCGTAAAAGGACGTTAGACAATATCTTGAAATTCATTAAAAATTATAGAATGCGATTCGCACAAGTCACCATTTTTTTTAAATTCCTTTGAAAAAAATCGCGCCCTTTACATGCTTCAGTATTCGTGCTAAAACGCTAAACCACGTATGTTTTGATAGTACTAAGAGTTTGTATCTCGAAATCGCTCGATAATTATTATACTTGATTAACATTGTTTCTTTAAAAGTTTCACGTAATGACGTGAAACTTGACATTATATGAGAAGGCAGCAATGTACTTAGCTTAGTTTTGTATTTTAGCAATGGCATTTCTTACGCCAGCTAAAGTGACATAGTTTTATAACATTAGTTAGGATTATTGTTTTTCCGGATACCGGAAGACGAAGTGTTGGTAAACCTCAAGGTGAACCGACGACATGATGAGAATGGCGGCAACCGCTGGAAGCGAGCAGCACAAGAACGACCGTCGCGGAGACCCTGGGCGGACTAGATGACATCCTTCGACTGTTTGTTTTCGTGGTAAATTTAAGCAAACCATACGCAGCCGAGTAAAGCTACTAAATTTGATTACATACATTGATAGCATACTTTTACATTGGGTGACACACCAACCCTGGGAGCCATTCCGTTCACGTAGTGTTGGACACATTTTCTGTGTAGGCCGTGTCGCATTTTTCCCGTTAAAGCCTACCCGCTCTGCATTCTGGCCACCCCACCACGATTTATAGGCGCTAGTAGGCTTTCAGGCGGTGACAGCGCCGGCGGGCCTTGTTTTGGGGTCGCTTTTTTCGGAGAATTTTCAGTTTGCTTTTGGGAGTGCTGGGAAATTTATTTCCAATGTGTATTTAATTGAATGTCAACAGAGACGCGGGCCATTATCGCGTTTTAATGTTCATCCTACGCTCGTTTAGGATTGGTTGTTTTGTACGTAAAACGACGATTAAATTACCTACATAACTTTTTGTCTACCTCTATATAATTTAAACAAATCGATAGCAATATTGAAATAAATGGATCTCTCATGTATTTAAAGCCGAGTTGTCGTTCGACATGTTTCGGACCAGTCCGTGGGCCTTACGCACGAACCCCCGCGGCTGTGAAACATCTCGAGTAATAACTCGACTTTAAATGCGTGAGTGATTCGTTTATTTCAAAATGTCTGAATGTCACGGTAGTTTATGTTAAAAATCGAAAGCGACGTTCAAATATCTATCTGAAATTTTAAGCAACATGGAATTTTTTATATCGTTCGATGTATAATTCAATTTCAACTTATTGCGACTTTGTCAGATAAGAAGATATCGCCATAGTATGTTTTGAATACCAGTCTTTGTCTAAGTTTATTGATATGTATATTTACTCCGTCTGATTTGTGTTATTGTTGTTCTATTTATTTGCTCCAGTTTTTTTTCATGTTCGATGTTTTACTGGTCGAAAATACCCAAAGGGATTAAGTTCGCCACATGTATATCGTGGTATACAATAAGCGTGTTGTGTTGTGCAATAACGCTTAAAAATAAAATATAAAATCTTGATTCAGTATTAGAAGTAGGTACTGATATTCATTTGCAAAGTAGAGTGAATTGTGGATTGGTTTATTGTTATTTTTTAGTACCAGCACTTTGAAAAACCATTTAACATTTGGTTAAATCTCACGTTAAACTCTAGTTTCACCTTGTCCACAACTCTTCACATGAAATCAATAATATGCTACTGACCGTAAACCTTTGGAAGTACTTTTTGTAGTCCTAGCGTAATTGTATATACTGTATAGCAGCCTACATAATATGCAGACCTCTTTCCGTCGGTACGCTTTACGCAATACGTCTTGAAAGGCGTATAGAAAATCAGATTTTCCAGAACCCACGCTTATTAGCTTAGTGCTATTCAAAACCTATTAGTTTCCATTCAAAACTGTTTCTTTCATGAAGTTCGAAGGGAAATGGAAGCTTTTTCCTGCGCCCATCTCGCTAATAGAACCGCGCGCCCGGCGCCCGCGCCGCGAGTTATTAAACGCATTCAAATGGAACCTTTGGAAATCAGCCGAGCCTGGAAACTGAGCCCCTAGGTCTGCAGCAAAGCAATGCAGTGATTACATTACATTTTGCATGATCATTTGATCAGATTATTCTTCTCAATGTGTTATCATAGCAAACAGCTTTTGTCCGTGACTTTGTTCACGTGGAATTTAGAATGCTTAAAGTGCCTGTAAACGTTATAATATAACAGCGATTGCTCATTGAGACAAAGTTCTACAGTGGTCCAGGATCCAGTTTGTTTGGCTCCGCCCCACAAACTAACACTTGCGTTATCGGCACGAGGGAAATTAAGGAAATTAAGCTTTTAAGGAAGTTAACTAGATTGTCATTATTGGTTTTCCCGTTGCCACAGATTAGTTATTAATTATGGTAACGTTGCTACGTCCGTTGTTGGCTTTATTACTACTGGATATATCCCGGGTTACTTCCAATATTATCCTCTATAAATGATCGGTCATCAGGGGACAGAGTTGCAAATGATGACAAGGTCGGAAATCATTTAACTCTCTTCTAAAATCTGGTCGGGTCTTTATTAGGTATGAATGTTAGTAAACATAAGTTGAGATATTTAAAAGGACCGGATGCCTGACCAGGCTCGCGATATTTTTTCAAATAAACAGGTTTATAGAAATATTTATTCAGTCCATTCGGCACATTAAAAACACAACACAATTGTAAAATATGATATATTTTACATATCAATATTGTTGCCAATCAACGCTAAAAACTATTCACAGCATAAAAAACTAGACTAGACATTATGCCGTGCCAAGCTGTGCCGGTGATTTTCCTTATTAGTGAGCTTAAAACTAAACCTCCTAGATACTAAAACTGGCCTTAAAATATTGGTGACATCAACATCAACTTCTTATAAGTATATATCAAGGTAATTTGTTCCAGTTTGTTGAAATGGACCTCCGCAAAGTAACTCCTGAATCTTAACAAACTTAACAATTTACAAATAACAGACTCAAAACAAGCAAAAAGCGCAGAGATTTTTTTTTAAATTGACAACAAATCATGCTCATGCATTTCCTCTCGTGAAATCGATTGAAATAACAAACAAAATCGAACACACTCTTGAAAGACTAAACTCAGTAAGCTATATAATCCATTAACACAGCTGCGTTTAGATTCTAGTCCTAACACTTTCACTGGCTGCCGGTTCAGGCGCTACTAAGGCGCTTTAACACGCAACAATCTTAAGTTACACCTCGAGAGACTAACAATTGTAGGTCTAATAGAGTTCAAGTCCCTGACATAAATCAGGGCTCCAGGCTCCAAACTTGGACTGAAGGAGTTCGAGTGACATCGCCGCTGGGAAGGACGCCAACACGCCCTTTGTAAACTGGTACTACTTAAAAGTATTAAATTTTATAGTATTTTAAACTTTATATTAATTTATTTTTTTATATTTTTGTAACATAATAAATGGCTGCCATGATAACCGGACGCAGATAAAAGTAATAACGGGATGTTAATTTCCTGGAATTGAATGAAGATAACGTCGATTAATAATTAACTGGTATGTTTTATTTAATGGGAACCGGTTGGAAAGTGATCGCCGTCGCCTATAGGAACTAGCGGACCCAAGAGAATCGCTGATCGGTTGCCGCCCTGTAGGTCACCTCCCACACTGAGCCTCCGGATCTCACACTTACCGTACGAAACGCAGCAGCAAGCTCCTCCTTCACGCCGGTATTATGTTGGAGAGTGGAACTACCCAGGACGGGCCGGCCCATTCGTACTGCAACCGGTAACTGGCTACAAGGTGGCTCTCCTTCAAATTTAAACTTTTAGTCTTGTCGCCGTAGTGCGTTCCAAGCGTCCCTATCGACTGCAGCTCTTTGATTTCTCTGTACAACACGACCCGAACCTCCGCCTTCACTTGATCAACATGACTTCTTCAAGATCTGCCCCTTCCTCTCTTTCCTTCTACCATTTCTTCTATAGTATTTGTATTTAATTTTCGTGTCGTACAAAGTGTCCAATCATTCTTCCTCTCCAGCTTTTCACTCAATATTGTTTGTTCCTCTTCGACTCTCATTAAAATATAATATAATAAAAATATTTTTTTACTGAAATAAGCGATATTACTTGCAAATAATTGGAGTAAAATCGTAAGACCAGTGGCCCGTTTCACTAAGCTACAAGTTACAATTTTACAAGTCTAAACCGGCAACATTAGTCATTATGCCCATTGCCATTGGTCATTATTGACCAATGTTGCCGGTTTAGACTTGTAAACTTGTAACTTGTAGCTTAGTGAAACGGGCCACAGTGTACCTAGTACGAATCTCTTCGGCATGCGTTAACTCGCTACGAAACTAAATGCGTCTCGCTCCTACTGGGCTAGTTAGAAAGAGACACACTGCGTTACGTAGCGAGTTAAAAAAAAATTTAGAATTTACTGTTCCTGTAAGATTGATGATTTAAGGCTTAGTGTGCCTGAAACTTAAGCACTTTGAATCCTAAATTGATATCAGAACTAAGTATTTCAATTTGCAGGGTGGTGGAGTGAATGGTTCGCGTCATCAAAAACGATCTGATTATTAACGTAAGTACTTAAGTTGTGTTAAGAGTATAGCAATTATTTAACATTTTCATTCAAGAACTGTACCGTTCTCCGTAATATACAGTTCAGCGGCAATTAAAGTTTCACTAATTAAGACTCGCTTTTGTGTTTTTACAACATACTTGCTCTATGAGCGATGTCTGCTTTTTAATTAGATACGGGCGTAGTTAATTAAAAAATACCACTCTTTGTTAACGATACCTTAAAATATAACGTAAATAGTTAATATGCATATTTTATTATGTTTCGATTTAAACTCTTTATTATACACTATGTAAAAAAACAATGTTGTTTAGAGAAACAAGATAAATAAAAAAAAAATGATGTTTTATTTAATATTATTGTAGTGTTTTTAGAGTGTTAAAGGACGGAAAACCTGACGCAGAAATGCAAGATGACGCAAAAAATGGCCAGTGCCCAACAGTGGGCCGGCGAAGGCTGAGAGCAATTAAGAAAGTTCACATTTAGTATTTTTAACATATTTTTTTTTGTAGCAAGTGCCTTTTACCTGACTGCGCGACGCAACGGGGGGGTAAAGTGTTTTTAAATACCGAAATAAAAGACAGTACTTCATCTATCCCACTGCGGGACGAAGTAACTGGTTCTTGACTACAATGATAACTTTTAATTACTTAGACAAGTCCATGAAATTTTCAAAAGAGTAAATAAAACTACGGGTTTCATCGGCCAAGGAGATGCCCAGGTGATACGATACATACGACATCTAAAAGTAAAAAAAACAAAAACTATGTTTGGGTGTGCTTAAACTCTCACACGGCGTACAGCTTATAGTTTGATAAATATTCTGAAACCGGCTGAACCAATTTCAACCAACCAAACTTAAGATAAACCTGCACTGATTTATCTCTGAACATTTGGTACATACAGTACAGGTACGAAGATACACAGAAAGAAATTACACTACGTAGTACCCCGGGTTTAGTGTCGGTAGCCAAAGACGGGAAATACCTAGTTGTACGACAGTTACGTAAGATATCTCGGGAACCGTAACTTTGCACGGGAACGCAACTAGAATACTGCTTAGTATTTTATTTCTTGTTTATCTTCATGATCGAACGTCTGCAGAGCTATAAAACTTAAAAACTTTCTTCTTCGTGACTAACTTGAAAAGTTAAATTTCAATAATAATTTTACGACACTTTCAAATTATCTTATTTGAAAACAACTTTTTGTAAGTATTTATCTTACAAATCCTCACAGATAAATGTCAGTTGCCTTACTCCTAAAATTAAAACTCACCGTCCAGCAGGAACAGCAGCCGGAACAGGAGGCAAATCCGCTTCATCCTGCACATTTACACTAAACTACACTTTGCTACGACCAGTCACATCGACTCACATCCCGCGCAGTCACATGAGGCGTGCGCTCGCGGCGCGCTCCCGCGGACTACTGGCGTAGACCCGCTACGCGCTACGCCGTAGAGCCTCTACGAGATTGCTCATTACGCGCGGCGGCCATACAGTGGATTATTTTGGTTTAATAAGTCGCTGCAGTTTGCTTATGAATTTAGAGTGACGAGTTGGTTACATGCGACCCGCGGCCCGCGGCCCGCGGCCCACTCGGCGGTGGGCGGGTGCGTGGAGCACTGCGAAGGCTTCTGGCTGGGTATCGTGTTTATTACAATAAATACGATATATTAAATAGTCTTCATTGAACATCACAAAAAAACAGAGAAGAGTACAACAGACAACGGTTTTGTTTATAATTTGAAAAAAAAAACACACTTTCACATATTTTAAAATAAACAACATTTTAACACTGGAGGGCTGACAGCAAAAAATGTAAAACACAAAATGCTCGTAAACCGAAAATACTAAATATTTTATTCGCAAAAATATAAAATTACAAAATAATTTAGTAAAACGTAATATTACTTTTAAGAACAAAGGTAATGAATGTCTTAGTCAACGCATTTTGAGCCAGTAATCATCAATTTATTAAAGTTAAAGTTCTATGTAAGATACTGTATGAACAACAATGAAATAGCGTAACGACTTGCCTGGGGATATAACGGGGATGCTCAGTAAACTTGTTCGTACTTATTATATGCATCATTATCTGAACACACGAGTGTGCTGAAATAGTATGTAACGTTACTCTGTATGCTTATCTCTCTTCAAAATCAGACATCTGAATGGACTGAACTGAACTTTTGCAACTTATATTTTTAAAACCACTTCAGCAAACTGCTTTCAATTCAGGTACCTATCAAGATACCAGGAATCTGGTTATGTAATTAAAAAAAATATTCCTGAAACATTTTAAGCACGATGGAAAGAACGGCAAACATAAAAATGAAATGAAATGTTTATTCACAAGAACATACGGCTTAAAGGACGTTACATGTTTATGAAAATTTATGTTTAAGTGCTTAGCTCGTTCTCTCGCAAGTAACAAATAAACGCGATATTTTTCACACATTATTAAAGCACGATCAAAGTTAATGTTTCCACAACTTCTTTGGCAAACAAAAGCAGAGTTTTCATTCACATCTCGACTCGACAAACATGAGTTGCGAGCTTTAAGTTGACAGCTTTAAGCGTCGATTCTTTCGGAGTTGTCGCCTCCTCCCCCTACCAGCGACACGTCCTACGTGACGGGGGGGACTTCACGCCGTCAAGGATAATTACACGTGATTGGCAGAACGAGCGCCGCACCTGTGCTCCTAGCACGAATCTTCTCGACGCACGTTAACTCGCTAGGTAACTCAGTGAGTCTCGTTCTGGCCATCCGAGTGGGACAGTGACGTACTGAGTTACGTAGGGAGTTAATGCGTATCGAGAAGGTTCGTGCTAGCTGCACTGCTGTTGTTACGCGACGAGGGCAGACTGTGGCGATTGTTGTTGGCAGGAGTCCGTCTGTTGTGGGGCGGAGGCTGCGGCCGTGTAAACTTAATCTTGGTCGAGGTATTGATGAGTTCGCTGAGTGATGTGATGGCGCGTTCTGAACTCATTTATTGCAATGGCATATAATCTTGGCTAAGGGGGTGGATTCGTGATCTTAAAGTACTTAACTTCCTAGTCTTCGTTTCACGATACTTTAGCATTAAGACCTTATTTGGATGTTAGCCGTGGCAGTTTGGATAAGCAGGGTTCAGTAAAACTCTTTAAAATTTCTCCTGGCGGTCGAAATTAACTTGTACTCCTATTTTAAGACTATAGTAATGGGCTAGGTCAAAGATTTAGTAATGAGATAGTCGTCCTTCGATAGATAATATAATAATCTGAAAATGTTTCTGCGTGATTTTATTTAACCTCCTGTCTGCACATAACAAATGGTAAGCAACGCTCTTACGGTGAGGGAATGGTCACACATTTATGTAAATGAATGTGTAACCATAATATTATCGAACCGGTGGTTACGGAGGTCAGACGGCAGTCGCTCCAATGTAATAACCTGACCTGCCCAATCTGGGATCATGGTCAAAGCGTACCCCGAATTAAGAAACGGGAAAAACGGAAACGTTCGGTCGAGAACTTTTAAATATTGACCACGTGCAAGGTCGCGCTGGGCCGCGGGGGGGGGGGGGGGGGGGGAGCTAAGTTACCAGCTTTAGCAAAACTAACTTTTAGGAAGAGGAAAAAGTCAAGTGATACATTGAGCGAAATATTTGCGATGCTTTAGTGAAGAAACCGCGTACGACTCTACATTATTTACTACACCGTGGCACGACTCAAATATGTTAAAATATTTTGTTTCTTTTTTGTAAAATAGGAAAGCAAAAGAGCAAGTGAGTGACTTACTGGTGAGTGATCACCACCGCCCTAGACATCAGCAATAGATTACAGATGCGTTGCTAACCCAGAGGACTAAGTGCTAAGACTAAGTCTTGTGCCAGTAATTTGATAAACCAATATGTTATACATGTGAAGTATGAAAAGTATGCCTCCCACGATCCTACGAGATATTATTACTTCGTAATCATCGGCCAACAAACCGTGTCATCACGGAGTTAGGCTCGTGCGTCGGCCCGCGACTCGGTGCGCAACTTTCTAGAGCCTACAAATCGTTGAGAACCCCCCTTTTAAGGAGGGGGTGACAGCGAGGACCTTTGTGACACTTTCGACTGTAACTTAAGCGTTGCGTACCGACGGCGGAACTACCCACAAATCTATACCTGTTGACCGTTTCTAAGGTAATGACTGTTACAGGTAACGCAATAACAGTTGAGGCGAATGATTACACACACTACTACTAAGCGCAACTGCTACAAAACAAAACAAAATTTTAAAATTTTTGTAACCGTCTTTTGTAAATGTCTTTCGATTTTTATTTTTAAATCTTTAACATTCAAATTATTAACACAAAGAAAATAGCATTTAAAAAAATTTAAAATTCGAACTAATCTTTCCGCATGCAGCAGTGGGCGTGCCTCAACTATCGTTGCGTTACCTATATCAGTAACTATGTTTTCTAATAATAAAAAATGAATATTGTTTTTGTAGATTTCAAATTATAATAAGGCTTATTTGAAGTTGCGAATTAGAATAAGAAGGGAGACTACAACTACAATGTGTTGTTTTAACATAATGTTTGGTTTTGTTGTATAGAATAAGATTGATGGTTGTACTAAAATATGGACTTTTTAAATGTTGAATAATCACTTATATAATGTGATGTGTAATGAATTAATGATTATGATTAAGGAAGGAAAAAATTATCTCCCGAACGAAGAAGACCGAGGAGCTTTAAGTTTTAATTTCAGTATTATTTGTTGTGTTAATTTGGGACTAGGTCCATTGGTGTTGATTATCCCAAAATATTTACTTGTTTAGTGTTTGTCCGTTTGTGCGGCGGCCGGGCTGCGGCCGCTGTGAGCAAACCAAAGTTGGGCGCCGCTGTAAATTCCAATTTAATTCGATTCCCGATACGTTAACCATAACGAGCGGGCGCTAGTTCGCGAAGAATCCCCAAATTAGTTACGGACTAATTATAATTTAAGCCGGCGCCGGGAGCAGAGGCGCTGCGTGCTGCCAGCAAGATTCATAAAACGTGGCCGGCTCACCCGGCCAGTACAACGATAAGCTACATGCTTGACACGCTGTTAATAGGTAGATACCTCTTCCCCTCGGACCGCCGACTGGCGCACACGTACCTATAATCATTATTTCAAATTAATTTAAAAAATTAAATAGTTTTTGACGATTTAAAACTTACTCGGAAAAATAGGAGTGCATAAATCACAAGAAATCGAGAAACGAAATACTTCGACACTTCGATCGTCTGCTTTCCTGGTACATCGGCCCGACGTGCAACTACTACCTGACAAGCGCGACTGACCACACACACGCACGGCCCGCGTGATTGGCTAACCGTCCGCCTGCGCCTGCCCGTTAACTGACGACACACATCAACCACCGAGCAGGTAACCTCCTCAATACATATTCGCGCCTGGTACTTACAACGCAATTAAAATAGAAATGTCATCCGATAGTGAGATGGATGTACTAGGCGACCAGCAATCAACACCGCCAAATAACTATGAATGCACGCGCACTAAACGTAAGCGGGAATGCGAGTCTCCGGCCGATCTAGCACAGTTCAAGGAAGACATGAAGAGCATGATTACGTCTCTGATGCAAACCCAACTTGTGGAAATACAAAAAAATACTGAAACTCTAAAGGAAATTCAAGCGACCAACCATAATATCGAGAGCTCAGTTGAATTCTTATCATCTCAAAATGAAGAACTAAATAAAAAAATTCAAATTCTGGAACGCAAGTCCGTAGAGGACAAAAAGCAAATAATTTTCCTAGAGGACAAGGTTGAAGAATTGTTAAAAAATAGTCGTAAATCAAATATAGAAATTAAAAACGTTCCGAAAAAAAAGGACGAAACTAAGACCGACCTTATCGAAGTCGTAACGAGCCTCTCAAAAACAATCAACTGCCCAATCACCATGTCGGATATAAAAGATGTATATAGGACCCGCAGTAAACAGGATAACTCCAAGGTCACGCCAATAATTGTTGAGTTTGTGTCTACCATAACAAAAAATAACACTTTGAAGATGTGTAAAGACTACAACAAAACACATACTGAAAAATTAAGAGCTAAGCACCTGGGACTCCGCGCCCTAGAAGAAACCCCAATCTATGTCTCGGAGCAGCTTACCCCAAAGGCAGCCCGCCTGTTTTTCCTGGCACGAGAACTTAAGCGGAGAAATATATTCAAATATTGCTGGACTTCTTATGGCAACGTTTACCTTAGGCAACAGGATAACTCGCAAATAATTCAGGTAACCAGTGAAACACAAATTACGCAGCTCTCCAATATGGATTGACTATTTTCCACTACCACTATATCGGGAATTAAAAATGATATGAAAATCAATTTCTCTCAGCATTATTATAAATGTAAAATTTGTCTAATTTCAAATTTAAACTATGTAAAGCATGTAAAAGATATTCAACACACTTACACACACATTCTCATTTTACACACACTCTCGCACTTATCCGCACATAAGCACTCATACCTTATTATAACTCTCATACATCTAATAACTAATTATATATGTGAAAAACCGTATCAGACAATCAACAATACCACTGCTTACTATAACGTCATGATAATTCAGTGTAAATATGAGTTGGCAAAATAATGTTTTAGAAGAAATAGACAGCACAGAACTAGCCTCCTCAATACAATGTAATCCTACGGATCTTAAAAAATGTATACCTACATCTAATACTAACTTAAATATTGTCTCGCAGAATATCAGGAGTATCTATCGTAATTTTGACGACTTTGTATTAACACTTCTTGAAATGGACTTGCAAATCGATATTTTGATCCTGACGGAATGTTGGTTAAGTCCGCACAAACCGATACCACAACTAGATACCTATAATTCTCAAGCTTCCTTGTGTAACCTAAATCAAAACGACGGGGTCGTAGTATACGTAAAAAACAAATTAAAAGCCAAAATCGAAGAAATAAAAATTGAACACTCTTCTTGCATACAAATAAAAATACATAACACAGTAATTTTGGGAATGTATCGTTCGCCTTCTAATCCTAACGCCATATTCTTCATAAATTCTCTGAATAGCCATCTTGGAACACTAGAGTCTTATAACAACATTATTATAAGCGGAGACATTAATATCAACCTTATTCCGCGATCTCAAGAGCCTACACATGAAAGCTTGAACAGACAGGGGTATCTAAATATGCTCTCTACCCATGGGATCCTACCCGGACACGTGTTTCCGACTAGAGAAACTACCTGTCTAGACCATATTATGCTAAAAATTAAAATCCATAAGACAACTGCATACACTGCTATTCTTAACACGTCTGTCACCGATCACCTTACTACTTTTTTATCCTTAACAAATAATGTAACAACTAATATCTCTAATAAATATGTAACAGTAAATTATGAGGAGGCTGTAAAAAAACTTTTAAACAAAAACCTCGAACTTCTCCTTCTATGTAATGACCCCAACTATGTAATACACCAACTAATCATAACAATCAATCAGGCACTAGAGGAAAGTAAAATTGTCAAATTTACTCCTAAAAGTAAACGTATTATAAAACCATGGATAACTCCTGGTATTCTGCGTTGCATTAGAAATCGAAACAAGCTACAGCTTAAATCGCGCTTGGAACCACACAATGAGATCCTTAAGGTTACTTTTAAAAGATATCGAAATTTTTGTAATAGTTTAATCAAAAAACTTAAACGGAAATATGAAAGAGAACAACTAGCCAACTCTGCTAGAAACTCAAAGGCACTTTGGAAAACGATAAAAAAAATTACTCATTATAAAACAGATAAAACCACGAATACTGAACTGCTAAATATTAAATCATCTCCAATGGACTCTGTAAACTATGTTAATGATTTCTTCGCTAGTATAGGCAGAACACTCGCTGAACGAGTTGTGTACAATGGATCCGACAGGGTCTCTATAGAAGACCAGCTGGATAGAGCGACATCATCATCATTTGTTCTTTTTGATACTGACCCCAAGGAGGTTATGGAAATTGTTATGGGCCTAAAATCTGACAGTGCTCCTGGGTGGGATGGCATACCAACCAAATTTTTAAAGCTAGTCGTAGCTGATGTTGCCCCTATTATGAGTCACTTGGCTAACCTTTGTTTTAATAATGGAGTCTTTCCTGCACCGCTTAAACAGTCAATTGTTACCCCTGTGTACAAGAGTGGTGAGAGGGACGATGCAAATAATTATAGACCCATCTCAGTCCTTCCTGCATTTTCTAAAGTAATTGAAAAATTGATTAATAAAAGACTTATATCATATTTAAACAAATTTAACATCCTCTCAGACTATCAATTTGGTTTCCGACAAAACAAATCGACCGAAGATGCAACACTAGCACTGACAGACTTAATTACTAGCAAACTTGACTCTGGAAAGAAGTGTATAGCTGTATTTTTAGACCTAAAAAAGGCATTTGACACCGTCTCTCTCCCCACTCTAGTACACAAGATGGAACGTTTAGGCATAAGAGGGCTTCCGCTAAGACTGCTCAGTGACTACTTACAGGGAAGAACACAAAAAGTAAAGATAGGGGAGTACACCAGTCATGAAACCGAAATCACATTTGGCGTCCCACAGGGGAGCGTTCTTGGACCCACTTTATTTTTAATATATATAAATGACTTGACTAATCTTACAATAAAACATGGACACATCCTGTCCTACGCCGATGACACTGTAATAATCTTTGAAGGGCAGTCATGGAAGTCAGTTTTTGAAACGGCAGAGCTGGAGCTCTGCAAGATAATGTCTTGGCTAAACCGTAACCTCCTAACTCTCAACATCAATAAAACTAATTACATATGTTTCAGCAAGTATAATAGTAATCAACCTGATTGTAACTTGAGATTAAAAATACATACCTGTAATCGAACTAACAATCGCCAATGTGACTGTAAGGAAATAGAGAAGGTTAACTCTACCAAATATCTTGGTGTTATGTTGGACCAGCGTTTGTCATGGAATATACATATTGAATATGTCAATACTAGAATAAGAAAATTAATTTGGTTATTTAAAATACTTAGACATATTGCTTCAAAAAAACTCCTAAATCAACTTTATATGACACTCTCACAATCTGTTATGAACTATTGTATAAGCGTTTGGGGGGGGGGCAACAAAAGTAAGTTCCTAGAGGTTGAGAGAGGACAACGCTGCCTGTTGAAGGTAATGTACTTTAAGCCATTCAGATTTCCAACGAAAGAATTGTATAATATTAGTGATCAACTATCAATGAGAAAACTGTATATTCTAAGCGCAATTCTGAAACTACATAGAACACTGGTCTATAAACCTATGGTTTTAAATCGTAGACGAAAATGTAGGGTTGCCCCCCTCTCAAAATATAAATCCATGTTCGCAAAAAGACAGTATGTTGCACAATCGGCATATCTATACAACGCCATAAATAATAAAATTGGCATATATGAACTACAATACTATAAGTGTAAGCAAGCCATTATCGATTGGTTAAAACAGCTGAGTTATGAAGAAACTGAGTTATTACTTTATAAAGTATCATACTAATTTAAGAGAGTACATTCTATTAAGTGACCCCTCAAATTGTAAAACGCCTCATTCCTCCTCCTCCGCCGTTATAGGCTTTTTAATTTCGGTGATTTTATGTTAAAGGACATTTAGTGCGAAATACTAATATATTATACTAAATCGCCAGTAATCACACACGCACGAGGCACACACACACACACACACACACACACACACACACACACACACACACACACACACACACACACACACTAACACATGCGCACTATCACCTACACAGATCGAAGTACATATTTATTGTTATATGGCAAACTTTGGTCTGAGTCTATGCGACTCATAGTTCCCAAAATGTGTAATTTAAGTTAAGTTATTATTATTACTTCTTATTGTTTCTTTTATTTTTCCTGTCTTCCTTTGTTTAAAATAATGACTAACAGTTATAGAAGAGCGGGACTTCCTGTCACAAGTATCTCTATACTTACTAGGAGGTCTCAACCTTAACATTATTGTGAAAAAACTAAAAAGGAAATAAATGTTTTTCATTTTCATTTTTCATCATACAGTTACTTTGAGAGAGGTACAAGCTTTATATGGTGTATACATCAATGGAACTGAATAAACTAAACTGTTGAGACTGCTTTTGTATATATGTTCTGCCCGTATGTTCAGTCACAACCTATGTTCAGTTGAACGGTAAACGCAACGCATGAATGTTAATGAATTATTTCAATTAATGAAACATTCGCGCTTCAGTAGACCTCCTAACATCTGCTACTGAAAATGCAATCATAGGAAATTGCAATCAACCCCCATTGAATCATCCGCGATGATCTCCCCCCACTATTTTGACTAAATTCTCAATTCCCGCGAGATCTCATCTCGTTCGACAGACAAACAAGCCCCCCCCCCCCCGGCACGTGCTCCCACATAACGAAGATACATTTCCGGGGAAGCTCTCCGCGGCGGCTCGTTAAATCCGCGCCGGTGGGTAATGACGAATAAAATGTTTCGATAAATTATTCGTCATACTTTTTTTCATAAAAAACCGGTGCGAAGTAAAAGTGCGAGTTAAACTCGCGAAGAGTGGGTTCCGTATACGCACAAATATTGAGAAATTTCCTATGTTACCTTAAATATTATGAACTTCATGTAGATTTTCCTGTAAAGAACTAATTCCGTATTTTTTCAAAATTTCAGGCCCAATAGTTCTTTGCGGATATAAGGGGGGTGGTTACTTTTCGCCTACTTTTTTAAAATGGCTTCAAACATTTATTGTAAAGTTATAAAAGTATATAAATTTGAGGTTTCTCTCAACGACCCCTTTCATTTAATATGTCGTACAAAATATTTTGCGATTATTATTTTTTTCTAATTAATCCTCAAAAGCAACCACAATATTTAAAATTCATTTATTTACGTCTTACGTCTGTCTTTGGGTGCCGCCGACTTACGTATCTGTTCCAAATTTAAGGTCAATCGTTGCAATAGTTTTGAAGAAAATTGGCTGTGGCAGACAGACAGACACACGACTGATCCTATAAGAGTTCCGTTTTTTCTTTTTGAGGCTTACCTCAAAAAGAAAAAACTTGCGTTCCTTAGAACGCAAAAAAATACACACATAGGAATCCTAAGTGCACAATGTTTATCTGCACGTTTAACACAAAGCACTGCGTCTAACTTTGTCGCTGATATTTCCCTTCGAACAAAAGAGATGGTCTATTAGCAGCAAGCGAGAAATACATATTTTTCTGTTGCCATCCTGTGGCCTCTAGCTTCGCATGCTTCAGTGCACCTAGCACGAGAACCCTCTCGATACACTTTAACTCGCTACGTAACTCAGTGCGGCTCTCTCCCACTGGCTTAGTTAGAACGAGACGCACTGAGTTCGGTGGCGAGTTAACGCGTGTCGAGACGGTTCGTGCTAGGGGCACTGAGATACCTGCGCACCCCGGACGCTGGAGCCACAGATTACAGTTATCGGGAAACAAGGTCGCCGGTAATCTCTTCCATTCCTTCGTAGTTTGCATAATCAATTCAGAACTAAAGCGAATAGATGGAATACAGAATTCTGTGATACCATTTATGTATTACATTTACACTTCAAAATTTTGCAAAATGTATTTGGAGAATTTAAATTAAAGTTTAACGGTGTACTATAAGGAAAAAGGTTGTGAGAGTGATTACACTCGTGCACGTAAAATCTGTGGCCTACTTCCTCCCCTGACGGAAACAGTATGATGGATTATTTATTACAAGGTAGATCAATAAGTCAGATTCAGTTATTATACCAACGAGTCAAGACGATCACGCTTTTATTTATCATTTTAAAAACGCAATTTTTTGATAAGTGGTAATTTGCCAGCCCTGCGGGCAAACACGATTAATTCGCGGCAGAAAAAGGACAAACACAATTAAAGTGAACCAACAGGCGAGATCGCATCGGACGGTTGAAGCTGCTTCTGGACCCTATTAAACTAACTGCAACTTTTGAACGAGCGCAGAATAACGCGACGTGCGCGGCGTGCTGTAGTACCCAGTAGTACCTGACTCACACACGCAGCTGTCTAACTGTGGAACTTCAAGCGGCAGGGAACTGGGCACACAGCTCGCATGGCTGGTGACCCGTGGTGCGAGGAGCTCGAGTCAAAGTCAAAATGTATTACAAATTACACCACCAGACCACGAGAGGCACGACGTGATCTGCCTTAAATAACTGAAAAATTGGTCAGATCATTTAACTTTTGAAGCGGAAGCCGTGTGAAAGTTTTTCGTGAAGACCTGATGTTTATCCGTGGCCGTCACCGAATTGAAAAGATACTAAGAATACTCGGGATCCAAAATATGCTTGATGTTAGGTACTACAAGTACACTGTTACTTCGACAAGCAGGAAACAAAGGCGATCAAGGATCGAGATAAAGTGAAAACTGGTTGTGCCAGGAGAAAAACTAAGTTACTCTTTAACGTTTAATAGATTAAAGTTGAAGCGCCCTGAGCCGCGCGACTCAATCGGAAATGAAGGGAATTGTCTCGACGTTTTATTCAAAGCGGCGACACGGCGCGGAGGAGTTTTTCGCGACGTCTCATTTCCGCGCGCATCCATCTTCGACGCGCATTTACATTCCCGCTCCACTCTGCGTTGTTTTGTTACAGAATTCACTAACATTGTTCGAGTTTGGTGCTCCCGAACTTTGGAATGGCTCCACCGCTAGAGCCAAGTGCCCGACAGTGGGTATCATTATAATTTCA
Source organism: Ditula angustiorana (assembly GCA_963691745.1). Taxonomy (NCBI): domain Eukaryota; kingdom Metazoa; phylum Arthropoda; class Insecta; order Lepidoptera; family Tortricidae; genus Ditula; species Ditula angustiorana. The sequence goes on along the minus strand of OY829497.1, from coordinate 72,747 downwards.
TAAAGTTTACGTTTTTGTTAGCGGAAACGTTTTCGCGACGATTTAAAAGTTAGTGAATTAGCGAACACAAACGATCAAGTTCTTCGACGCGGGTGCAGGTTCCCACGCGACCAAATATTTTTTTGTTTTTAAAAAACTCTCTACGCAAGTTTTGTCATATATTTACCAAAACTACCGTGAATAAAAAAAAGATCTAGGTCTTTGATTGTGAAGTGCCACACTTATTTTTGAAAACCACACAGAAAATAGTTTTCAATCTGACATCTGGTCTGACTAATCTGTTTAACTTTTTGTTCGCTCAATGACTGACTGCATTTAACGGTTTCAATTCCTTTTTTTTGTCACAATTGTTTAAAATCAGTTAAGCTTTATTTTTAAGATAGGGACACAGCTTTTGTATCCTTTTTTCTATCGAATTTAAGAAGTTAAATAACATTAGAGCTGAACAAATGGCGGATCAAATTATCATAGGAATAAGCAGATAGGCAAGTTTAATCAAAGAACGTGCCTGCTGTGCCACGCTGTGCCCCTCAGCTCGCGCTCGCTGCTTGACTCACTCAGCGATCATGAATACTAATCCACAGTTACGTAGTCACACTCAGCTTAGTTCTGTCGGCGTCGCGTCACACTCGGGACAGTCCGTGACACGCGCTGCGTCGCGTCGCATCGCGTGTCGTCGCCCCGCGCCGACACGCCAACACGCCGCGCCACGCAATCAGCGTCGCGTCCACACAACACGCAACGCGAAGGACAATGAAGTGTCGTGTCACTGAATTGACGTGTATTTTCTGCACTGCCTGCGTTTGGGTTGTGATTTGAAATAACATTCGAATTCAAATCATGTACTTATTGCGTTTTATTTATATTGTAGAAAGATACGTTGCGTTCAGTCTAATACGAGCCCTGCCAGTATTACTAGTAACTTTTAAAAGTATACTGGTACGAGTAGAGTCAGACAAGTATTTAATAGAGATAACATACCGCTGTGTTGCCATTATTAAAATATGCTACTGATCGAAAATAGTAAATTAAATAAATGTATGTAATTAGCACAAAATAATTTGTTTCACTGGTAGAGAATGTCTTAAGGCGTCAAGTCCGCCTTGTGTTCATTTTATAGTTAAGTTTGTGCAATAAATTAAAAGAAATAAATGAACAAATATTTAGCATGAATAAGTCTTGATTTAATTCAATTATGCAACAGTCGGCTGATTTACGACGGTTAAATCAATTTCGCATAAACACCATAAGTATTTAACTATGATTAGTGATTACCTACTACCCAGGCCGGACTTTAATAAGCTTGGCAATAGTCACCCTCTGGCGCCAGTCGGTTAAAACCAACAGATCCCGGCACTGCCTAATGAACTGCGCGAAGAATCGCCAGCAGTTAGCCTGACGGGACTGCTCTGATTGCGAACTCCTGACGAGCTGCCCGCCGCGTGTTGACACCGCGGCGCGAGTGACAGGGACGAGCGTGCGGGTGGGTAGGGATGCTCGACTATCGATATTCAACTTTAAAAGTTTGTTGAATTGTCGATAGTATTACCTATTGCCACTATATTATAAATGAAAAAGTAAGGGTGTGTTAACTAATCACACATAAATATGACTAGATATTTTTGAATCATACAATATTGTTGTAATCTCAAACGTGTTTGACGTCCAAATCTCACATATCACTCATTGCGTTAATATTTATAAAATGAACTGTAAAGAAAGCTGTATTGGCACATTTTTATCATCGATGAAATAGTCTCAATAATAGCTACCTTCTTGAGGTTGCTTATGGGTTCACATGGACAGCGGTAGACTGTCCATCAGACTCCATAAACTGTCAAAGTCGCTATTGCCGGACTATCGACGTATCTACTATCCATGATCCCCTATCGAATTGGCATCACTAAGGATGGTTTTGGCACGGTAATGAGGCTGACCGGGGCTGACGCGCGGTAATTGTTCCCGGCGACGTCACGTGTTACCGCGGCGACAGCGGCGCGTGTCGCGCGCGGCACGCGCGGCGCCACTTGGCTTAGTTGCCGACCGGAGCTTGACATGATGGGTGTCAACGCCGATTGTTGCATTCTCGATTCCGTTTGGGACTTTATGGTTGCGTTACAGCTGTAATTTTAGTTGATAGTTAAACGGCATGCACGGTCGAGCCCAACCCGAAGGGGATAACAGTCAACCAGAGTGAATGCAACAACACCTTATTAAATTCTTATAAACTGTTACTAATTGTAAGACACTTTTCCCCAGGAAAGTGAAACGTATAACTTTTCATTCGATGTATTCTCATTTCATTATGATTATCATTATTTATATAAACTTGTTCTCCCATCACAATAAATCTCCTTAAAGTAGTATGATAACATGAACAAGGTTCACTAGAATTGAGTTTATTTAAGTAAAAAGCAACAATCGTACATCGTGATACCTAGATACATGGTTTCACCAATAATACATTTGTCTGAATCCTATTAAATGCGTAGATGGACATGATTGGATCTTCCCAACGGACAGGTGAGCAGGACTTTTGTCAAAGATCAAATAAATTCCCCGCAGACCGTTTATCCGAGCGCTATAAATCCGTCGGCGCGTCACCGCCGCGGCGCCGCGACGCGCCGGCCGCCGCGGCGATCCATCACTCGCCCTCGCGCCGCGCTCGCAGCGCGCTCGCCCGACAATGAACTTGGTACAAACGCGATCCATCGCGTTTCATATAAAAATTAAGTTTCGGTTATACTTCATTTCTTGGTGTCAACTCCGAACGTATCTAGGTGCTCAAACGTAGAACGGTAATGATTTTCAATAATAAGATTGAATAAATAAGAAATAAATTCTTCCAATAATTTATTGTACCTAGTTATTACTCGTAAAGAGTAACTGGAAAACTTACAGATATTTAATTGCAACTACTTAATTTTTTAAAGACGATTGTATAAAAACTTCTAAAAAAAAACCAGGTGATATTCGTCACTTTAATGTTCTTTATTACCTACAGCAGTACGGACCTTAACAGTGGGAACCTTGTGTTAAATCACTTTCAATGTTTACATTAGCTCCACGACATAGATCTTCGGCCTTTGGTCTTGGAAAATACATGCAGTTGGCAGTTTATTTGATTCTAATGACAGACCAGTGAATTCCTAAAAAAGGCAACGCAGCGATGGACTCTGTCCAGTTCGCAGGAGTCGCAGCGGGGCCTGCTTCTGCAGCCTGTCCCGACCAACCCGACTGACTGCTGCCACCAGCGCACCTACCACGAACCTTGTCAGTACCCATTAACTTGCTGCTTAACTCAATGCGTCTCATTCTAACAAGCCCAATAGGAGAGAGACGCACTGAATTACGCGTTAAGAAGGTTTGTGCTAGATGGACAGGCTGCCTGCAGCATCTGAGCGCCCGCACCAATAAGCTCGTCCAAGCGCATCCCGCAAAGATTTACGATCCCGAGATTCCATTATTAACTCGAAACCGCTTCATAACTAAGTGATTACCACTCTAATGTCATCACCGTTATCATTACCTGATACGAATCTCATTACGCCGACAATTTGCGAATGCTAATTTTAACCTGGTTAAACGGGAAAGTGGCAGTTAATATTGACGACTAAATTAGGACTAATTTATACGACGACGCGCAACAAAATATCAACCTCGAGTTAATCCCGGCCCGCTGCCGGCAAGCTCCTGTTGGAATTTCATGGAGATATCTTTTCAGTTTTAAAATATTCTCTTTTATTCCGGAGAAGCATGTTTCACGAAGCGTCAAATGAAAGCAAATGGTTCGTCGCGCCGCCGCCGTCGCCCGCTGGGACACCTGTACGCCCCGCGGCTCACGTCACTTTTACATTACCTGGATTTTCAACTTAATCCAAAAGTTCCAAAACAATTGTTTACACATAAGGTAATTTTTCATTTGCAGGGTTCCGTACCTCAATTTGTAAGAACGGAACCCTTATTGGACCTTACTTCGTTGTCCGTCTATCAGGATCTTTTTATCAGGAACGCTTAAAGGTATCAAGTTGAAATAATATCGAATGTTAAGGACGAAATACATCCATTTAAGTTGAATGTTTTGACACTCGGCTCATGAAATTCGGCAAGAAGCAAAGCGTCACAGCAGAAGTAGTGAAAAAAAATTGAAAATAATTAATTTGTGGTTCTATCACATTAAAACAAAGGTGTGATTACACACATATGCAGTTGGCAATGCATATATCTCTTGCAATGTCGTAATGGTCTCGCCATGTGTTATCACCGAAATATTATGGCATTTACTGTGAAAAAGTTCTACATTGGCCTATGAAACAAATTGGTTGACTATTCATAAGCCACAATACTACTCGTACTGCAGCTCTCACAAAGGATAGCCTATATTTTTCCCAATTTCCAAACTAAAATCACCAGTTCGGTGTTGCGTTTGGTTTGGCGCTACACTTCGCCGGTAATCGAGGCGCTTTGTGCGGCGCGCCACTCGGCAACAGCGGCGCCGTCGACTAACATTTGCTTTCCCGATGGAAACGCTGAAACAATCGATTTTTCTATCGGCTGCGGCACTCCAGCGCGGGACCGCTGGCTGTCGCGCTGCACAGCTGCCTCACAGAGTCTACAGGTAACAACTCAAACGCAGCGAGACAGCCGGTGAAATTACTGGCACAAGAGATATAACTCATCTTAGCCCTTAGGGTTGGCAACGCATCTGTAAACTCCTTGCTATTGCGACTGTCTACGGGCAGTACAGATTTACCGTCAGGAACCCACTGGCTTGTTTGCGTTTCTATTTTATAAAAAAGAAAAAAACTAAAATGCGTCGCCTTCATTGATCAAGCGAAATAAGGTCTTCGATGCAACTAAAAGTATAGGACTGCAACTGCTACTTTCGTCCACGCTTGGTTTCTATATTCCTTCATAGTTAGATAATATTTTAACACTACGTATGTGATTTGGCAAACTGGCCAAAAGCCTCCCTCCGCTTCTTCCACGCATCCCTGTGCTGAGTATTCTTTAGCCAGTCGGGCGAAAAACCATCTTAGCTTAGCCCAGAGGTCATCTGGCATGCGGCAGACGTGTCCAACCTACTTAGTCCCATTTCAATCTGGCGACTGTCTGAGCAGCATTAGATTCTGCTTAATTATATTAGCATCTTTTAATTCCATTAACTAAATCTCTACATTCTCACCTAGCCAAGTCTACAAAGCCACAATTATTATCTTTTTCACGCCTTGCTTTTCCATTGCCTTGCCGCATCTTTTTATTTCAGTTGTTTTACTAAATAGTCAGCGGTGTCGCAGAATCAGCTTATTAGCAAAATAACTACTTCAATCTCAAAACTTTGACATCTGGAGGTTTTAACTAATGAAAATAAAGTGTGTTTGCTGTTCTGGCGGATGTGCGTGGCGCGTGTCTGTCGCTCGCCGATTGGGAATTTGATTAAAAGTATCTGAAAATACAGCGACCAGCCACGTGTCGCCCCACACGACACGACACGACACGCCGAGCTGCCGTGAGCGGCGCTGCGGAGTGGACACGTGTCACCATAACAACCCCACTGCAGTTTGAACACTAACAAGGTGACTATTAAATTGTGGCATCGGTTTGCTTTCGATAGCCTTCACTAGAATTGAGTTTCAGTTTGGTATGAAAAAACTATTACGAACTTCAATCAAATGTACGCTTACAGTTCTATAAGGAAATTATTTTGATCTCTCAGAGTTTTTTTTTTCTATTTATTTACATCGCAAGTCAAAATCAAAGCTTGGGCGCTTTAGAACAGTTATTATTGTTGCGTCTCTATAAGACTACTATCAATGTCCAGGCTGTTCAATGTCATTGAGCGACGTGTCCTACAGCATTCCAGAATATTACTGCGTCCGATAATAGACGGGGCCAGCACGGGCGGGCGCGACTCGGGTCACCGCTACGGGCGTCCCTCTCCGTCTAATCTAGCAGTAAAGAGGCACATTGGCAGCGAGGCTGCTCCGGCGGCGCAGCTGCCGCGCGGGGAGCCGCGACCGGCGTCGTCAGCGCAGGGCGACCCGGCTTATCTCTAATCGAATTCGTCGCATTCCTCGCTGACCGCGGCGGCGTGCGTCGCCACACTCGCGGTTATTGAATATCCTTCCCTCCCCGGCGGGGGGATGTTTTCAATGGAGAGGATTTGTGAAATCCCGCGCCAATATTGATGGCCCTCTGAAAGCGCATTATGAATAAACGCTCTTTTTCAGCTTTTCCGTCCCCGAGGATAACCAGCCTTTCGCTCGCGGCTCCGTTTGTTTTTTATATTTTTTTCCGGAAAAATATTCCACATTCTCGGGTATCATATTAAATCCTTTATGTAAACACGTATTTGATGTACCGAAGCACAAACAGAACCGGAGCGGCCATGTACACACGTTGCGACAGTTAATAGCAAATGCTGTACTGCACCTGTACTGTCAACGCGACCGTGTTTGAGAGTTAACGAGTTAATATCCTCCGAAGTCAAAGGTTGCCGCGCCGGGCAGGCGGCCGGCGGCCGGGCGCGTCCGCCCGGCCCGGACCGGCGGGACGGCTCTATCCTTATCACAAATACTTCCCGAAATCTTTGTTGATGCTTTCTTCGGTTTCCTCAGCCACTTTACATATTTCCATGCACATAGATAGAATCTAATACATAACTGCCAGCCATTTATTCGTTGAAATTGATAGTCTCGAATAAAGAAATATTAAGAATTTATCTTACTAATAAAATAAAAGCTTGTCGTGAAAGTGTTTTTTGTGCTAATTATTAGCGTGATTAACATCGGATTGGTTTTTCACTATGCCTCAAACCATGTCGTTACCAGGAAAACGTTACCAACAGTCTGATCTTGTTATGCTCGCACGCTTCAATAACTTATGGTATACACTATCGTACTTACATACGCCGTGTGGTATCCGGCTGTGAATTGCACCACCCCATATTTTTTCGTGGTTGTCATATATGACAACTATATGTATACTCCATATACTCTACTACTACTCCATATATGGCATGAGTCCCTTAGTCGGCTTATAAGCCGACTAAGGGACTCATGCCAGAGGAAGGACAGCAGCGTTCTTCTGAGTATCCCACCGCCACGCGCCATACTGCGACCGCCAACTCGCCTGCCGAGCGCGGCGGTTACGGCATCTCTCGACTCTTGTTATAATAATAAACATTACGTCATCATTTGTATTGGGATCATAAAAACAGATCAGTGTCATTGAACAGTGTATTATGTTGGTCAACAATGCTTTACACAATAACTCACTTCCGAGATACAAGTATCAAGAAGAAGCGTCAGATCCCGTTGAATCTGTAATTCTTTGATGCTGTCGTATCCCGAATAAACGCGAGAGTTGAGGGCCCGGGCGTAGGCGCCGCGTGCTGCGGCACTCGCGCCCGCGAGGCGTCGGCAAACACATTAACTTAGACAAAGAGTTAATGAAGTGTCGCGCTCCGCCTAGCGCCTAGGTCTCTCCGTTGGCTTCTCATTTACTTTCAAAACAAACTCATTTATTAATTCTTGAGACTTTCACGATCTTCACACATATTTTTAAAATTAAGGTTACATACAAAAAATTAAAAAACATAGAGATTTTACGTCAAAAACCGGCCAATTGCGAGTCGGACTCGCGCACCCAGGGTTCCGTTAGGAGTACCTACAATACAACACAATTTTTATTAAATAAAATGTATAACTACAAATGTGTGGCTTTCGGATTTATTCCTTTATTTGTGCTGTAAGCCCTCGCTCCTCGCCAAATGTCATAGTTCAAGGTCAACGGGAAGTGCCCCGTAGGTTTCAAAAAATTTGCAATTGCAAACGGCCCTATCTTTTGATTGCGTTGACTTAGAAGGTTGATTTTTTCACAGCTCTAAGGGACTTCAGACCCAAGTATTTGATATTAATTTCAACTCGATACCTTTACGCGTTCTTGAGAAAAATGGTCTTGACAGACGTACAGACAGACGGACAACAAAGTGATCCTATAAGGGTACCGTTTTTCCCTTTGAAGTACGGAACCCTAAAAACATACTTAACTACTTAAATTGAAAATTACATTTCAAAATACAAGCACGCAGTTTTCGAAGCACCAAAGTATACCTGCAAACACCCTAATATAGCTCGAGGTCTCCTCGAGTTGATCTCTGTATGGTGATTAGCCTCAGTTACCTGCGGCGTTATACGGCGCGGCTCGGTTCATCTCCCAACATATTTGCCCAGCATTACACAGGGTGTTGATTGCTCGGCGCGCCGCGGGGGGGGGGCTGCTCATTAACTGCTCGTCCCGATGCACGGCCCTTTGACGGCGGGCAAGACAACAGCATACAACACACGCGATGATTGTGTAACGGGCACAGTGACGCGTGCACTAAAACGAATTTAGCCCTCAGTGACCCTAACATAAACGGCCATCTTAAGTTTATCTGAGTTTTTTTTATACAACAAAGACAGGCAAACGAGCAAGCGGGTCACCTGATGGAAAGTGATCACCACCGGCAACACCAAGGATAGCGTAGCCAACCCAGAGGGCTAAGATGGAATACCTATAATGCCAGTAATTTCACCAACTGTCTTGCTCTTTCCCGGAACACAACAGTGCAAGCACTGCTGCTTAGCGGCAGGATCAGCGAGCAAGACACGGTAAAAACAGGAGGTATCTTCAACTAAAACATATTTCTTCTAACAAAGACATATTCTTAATTTAAGATTATGATCCTCTTCCTATAGACGTACAGAAATATTTTCTTAAAGCAAGAATTACTCTTAAATTTCTTTCTGTTGTTACTTACTTACTCTAAGTTATACTTTTCTGTGTGTCAAATTTTTGCATCACTATTAAGATATTTTTACGTTAGGCATATAACTTTTTCATTGCTGCCTCAGCGGTAGGCGCGCACGCGGCCGCCGCGCGCCGGCCCGGCCGCGCCCGGATTATCTTAATGCGGCGCTCGTCATAAACAAGCTCGCATCTACATATCTATGATAATAAAATAAAACTGCGCCGTAAACGTCCGCCGATACGGCCCCGACACACAAGCATACTGTGTACCGCGCGCAGTCAGCGGCTGTCGTTAGCACTTACAGCACCATTCACTGACTAAATGCTATGGAATATTAAATTATATTACACTAGCGGAGGCGCGCGACTTCGTTCACGTAAAATTAGTAGACTATGTCCGTCAGAAATAGTGTAGCTTTCTATATGTGAAAGAATTTTTGAAATCCGTTCAGTAGTTCCAGAGATTACCCCCTACATACAAACAAACCAACAAAAAAACAAACAAAGTTTACCTCTTTATTATATTAGTGTAGATTAGTGTAGATAGACTAGCGGACGCGCGCGACTTCGTTCACGTAAAATTAGTAGCCTATGTCCGTCAGGAATAGTGTAGCTTTCTATCAGTGAAAGAATTTTTGAAATTCGTTCAGTAGTTCCAGTAATTACCCCCTACATAAAAACCAACAAACAAACAAAATTTACCTCTTTATTATATTAGTGTAGATAGTGTAGATTAGTGTAGATAAACTGTAACGAAAACAGGGGTAAGGGGTTCCAATCAAAATTAGGTTTGCGAACAACAGTTCTGTTAACGGTCTAAAGTCCAACATTTTTTGACCCACTCTACATCGTCAAATATGGTGCCTGCCCTAGTTTTGGCTTATTCAAAGAAAGCTTTAATTGTTTGTACTTACCCAAGACTGACTTTGACCACAGGAGAGACAACTTTTGTTTTTACTGTGAATTTGACCTGCATTTTTAAAGAGCTTTAAGAAATTGACTATGTTGTATTATCCTTTATTTGTTAGGCACACAACACTCATGTAAGTAACGCAGTAGTGAGGCCAAGCCCATAGCTATAACATCTAGTTTGTTAAGGTGGTTCTCTTAATATTTTTTTTCATTTCTTAATGAATGAAATGAATGACTTTCATTACAACTTTATTGTTTTTCATTAAAACTATATGTCATAAATAATTAATCAGCAATACATGGACCCTACTGGAGTGTAGCAATATACAAGTAACTTAAATAAATACAAATTATATGTATTTCTTTCCTAGTCATGATCACTGAAAAATCAACTTTACACATTGTAGGATCCGGAATTCAATATTACACAAGACCTTGTCTAATGTGACAGGGTTCTAGGTGCAGACTTTACAATCTCATATCATATTCTTGTATTGATTCGCTGCAATGTGATAGGTACTCATAATAGGTAATTGTCCAATTAAAGCGTTCAATTTTTTTTTAAATTTCGTTAATAAAACCTCTGGCTGTGTTTAAATTATTCCGGAGCCTTATTAAGTGTAGTTCTCTCGAATAAAGCCAAAGGGAACCGGAGCCTGCGCTCGCGAGGAAGCCCGTCTTCATTAAATCATTACGTTTAATATAATATTTTATACAACTCGGTTTATTTCTGCCTTTGTATTACTTCGAAAGCCATTCTTCATGTTTCTCTTATTTCAGAAGCAAAAATCAGTTTCGCGGAAGTAACAACATTTTATATTGAGTTTGTATACCTCTCGCATTTCTTGGCGGCCGTATCGCGGGTCGCGTTCAATTCCTGCTTTGTCTTCTTTTTACGGTTAATCCCGCGCCCGCAGCGCAGCGTCCCGCGGCATGAGCGAGCACGGCCGTAATGAACAATATCCGCCGCCGCAACCTCGCGAGGCGGCGCCGCCTGCTGGAGCACTGGCGGTCGCGGATCTTCTGCACGAAAGTTTTGGAAACTATATTCTCACTAGCCTTTGCCTGCGATTTTGTCCGCGTGGACTTATTTTACATTTCTGAATTGAGTTTGATTCAAGTAACTTTCGCCCAATGCAGCAAACATGCAAGCAATCTTGCAATCGCGCTTGCAGTAAGCTTGCAATGTGGCATGCAATCAAGCAAGCAATCGCGCATGTAAGCAACCATGTAATCGGCTTGCAAAAAAGCGTGCAACATGTGATGCAAGCAAAGAAGCAATATGGCATATAAGCAAGGATGCAACGTGGCATACAGTCGCGCATGCCATCGGATATGCAAAACGGCATCATTCGTTTAGTTTCTGTAGTTTATTTATGGGCTCGATTCGAGTTTATGCATTAAGGAAGTATATCCCTCAGGAATAAAAAATACCCTATGACGGACTCCATGACCTATAACTATAAGTATGTCCATCCCAAACTTCATGATACTTAGAGGTGTATTTAGGCTGAATTTGTGTCCGGTCATTGCCTCGGGATCATTGCATGTTGTCAGGAGCATTCTGCTGCAGCCGGCGACAAGCATTGGCAATGACATCACCTCTTGCTCATGAAACAAGTTTTTAAGATTAGTTGGGTTCCACTGAACAACAGCGTCGCAGATAGCTGACAGCAGCTGCCACAGCTGCATTACGCTGAGTGGGGCCCATTTTACGCTGCTCGGCACAACTTTTCTTTTCATTGTTAAATAAAAGTGTTTTGTAACTAAATAGACTTTTAAGTACTTTGTTTTATTTTCTCTCTTGTGATGTGTCGAACATATTTAAGTAAATGGTTTTCTTTCTTCTTTCTGTTTTAGTGCTCTCACAAATGATGAACCGCAGACGGCACCGCCTGAGCGGGGCAACAGAAGCCCCGCTGTCCCGGCACTTATTAGCATTACACGTTGTACCGAGCCGGGGGGGGGGGGGGCTGCGCCCGCGCCCGCCGCGCGCCGCGCCTAGAATGCTCGGCACAATTTCCGAACCATTTCTATTAGGCAAAGAAATATTATTCATTCATATTATTCATTCCATCTTTAGTATGGTAATAATGGGAACTCTTAAAAATTATCTTCGAATACTTCCTCCCCGGGCCGGGGGAGGGGGGAGCTCCGGGACGGCGCGCTCGGCGCTTGAGAGCTGCTCTTATCACTGAGGTAATTGAATCGAAGACAACTGAGATGTAAAAAAGAGGGGAATGTAAATAAATAAGTATATGTGAACAATTTAGCTAGTCCCAAATTAAGCCAACTACAGCCACTAGAGCTATGGGTAGAGACAACGGATATACATAGAGGTATACTTATTTATATGTATAGATAAATACATTCTAATATGCATTGTAATGACATCCATGACTCGAGCACAAACATTCATATTCATCATACAAATGTTTGCCTCTAGCGTGATTTGAACCATCAACGTTTCACGTAGTTCGTTTCGGATAGCCCATTGGTTAGTGAACCACTAGGCTACCAAGCCGGCAAAATATTAAGAAATATCAAGTTCCATTTCTGTCATTTGAGAGCATTTAGATGTTACTGCGTCGACAACGCAATGTTTCAATATCACTGGTTTTATAAGAGACCGGAAAACACATAAAGATATTATTGTAATAGAAATTATTTATTTTTAAATTTTTTCGATTTTTCTTTTTGTATTTTTTTTTACATTCGGATTAAATTTAAAGTGCTATATAATGAATGACATTCATTATATAGCATTCATTCGTTGTCATTAATTATATAGCATTTTAAATTTAATTTGAATGTAAAAAAAATGCAAAAAGAAAAATTTAAAAAATTTAAAAATATATAATTTCGATTACAATAATATCTTTATCTGTTATCCGGTCTCTTATAAAACCAGTGATATTGAAACATTGCGTTGTCGTCGCAGTATTTATATATTTGAATGTAAAAAAAATACAAAAAGAAAAATCGAAAAAATTTAAAAATAAATAATTTCGATTACAATAATTTAACAACAAATGGCGTCATCTCTCGTCAGCTAACGGGCATTCATAAATGACCACGTTGAATGAGATAACTTGATTAAGTTTCTCATAGATGACACCGAGGGTAGTTTACCCAAAGAAAAAAATATCAATAATGTAATGACCGTAAAGACGAAACACATTGAAAAATTCGCAGGGTATGGCAGCGGTAATGTGGCGGAAACTGAAATACGCAAGGCACGGAATGCTGATGTTGCAGGTTCGAACCCTGCTATTACCCTAAGTTTTCTTTGTGTTGTCATTCATTATATAGCATTTTAGGTAAAGATATTTTTTTCCTGTAATCTCCGACGAGCGCTTGAACTGGCACAAATCGTTTGGTTTCTAAAAGGAAATATTATTTTAAAAAATCAGACGGTGAATTTTTTTGTTTTGGAATCATCTTGAAGTACCAATGTAGCGACGGCACGGTTGGTCTATTTCGCCTATTTTAATAGCATTATTTCGTACGGCCTTATTTTATGGGGATCTGCTGCAGATATTGAGTCAGTTTTCATTTTGCAAAAAAGGGCAGTTAGAGCAATTTATAATATGGATACTCGTGAGTCATTAAGGGAATTTTTCAAGGAAATAAACATGTTAACCCTGTAGCGTCGCTATATATTTTTGAAATAATCATGTACATACGTTATGAAAAATATATGCAATTTCCCTACCAACGTCGATAAGCCAAAGGCTACTAGAAGTACAGAAAAGCTTAAAGTTCCAACTTACAGACTGGCTAAAACCAATAAGTCGTTCATGGGAAATTGTGTAAGATTTTACAACAAAATTCCAAAAAACATAACTGAACTAAATGATACAAAATTTTAATCTATTGTCAAGAAGACATTAATTTCTCGGGCGTATTATAAAATCAATAACTATATCTTGGACAAGGATGTTTGGAAATGACCTCGATTTGTATTGGCGATCCCTGGCTCCAAAGATTGTACACCTGCTGTGTTAAATTGTTAAATTATATAATTTTTAAATATTTGAGATGTAAAATAACATTGTAATTTTGATTTATTTAAAAAATTACACGTCGTTGAGTTTCTTGCCGGTATCTTCTCATCAGAGGTTTTTCCAAACCGATGGTAAATTTTTTGACATTCATAAGTGCTACCTGTAAGCCTAATCTGAATAAAATATTTTGACTTTGACTTTGACTTTGAACTGTCTGAGTGACCCGCTCGGCGCTTCTATGTTCAACTTCTCGGGCAGCTCCCCGCACGGCGCAGTCCCGCGGCGCCGCTCGCCCCGCTCGCCCCGCGCGGCGGACGCGCGGCGGACGCGCTGCGATCGGAACCCTAATCCCTCCCTCCCCCAGTACTGACTCCGAATTCATATTTTTTTGCCTCCGACATATTTTTATCCGCTTAAGTAAGGAGAAATCCGTAAACAGAGTTACCGCCCGCGCCGGAGAACATAAAAGAGCCTAAAGCATATCGGCTCCCGCTTTAATCTGCCATAAACAATCGCTCGAACAAAACCTCGCAATAGTAAATTTCACGAAAAGTCATCCGAGGGAGTAATGGCTGAATTTTCTGATCAGCCGTCTCGCGCGAGCGAATCTCGACCTCATCGCGCTGGAGACAGGGCTCGCAGTCTAGTGTCGCATCTCGCGTTCTCTCAGCGTAGCTCTCACAGCGCGCCACGCAGCAAACAACTCTGTGACGTGCACCGAAAGGCGAGTTTAGGTCAGCGCGCATGCGAGACGTAAGTCGCCGTTTAATCTGGAACTGTTATTTTTCCGGTAATACATCAAAGCGGCGACTCTCCGCGGCAAATTGTATCAAAGTCGCTGATGTATGTGCCGCGCGCGTGTGTGCGCCGCGGCGCTGTGTGCGTGCGATTAAAGCGAGCCGGCGACATCCTCGGCGTCGGACGACTGACAACGAGTGACAACTCAGCTCGATACGACATCCGTCCCACTAAGGTCTCCTCGGTCAGGCAGCACCCAGCAACAATAAAAGAAAAGTCATTCCCGAACAAGACTCCGCGTGATCCTGGCTTTTTGTCATTTGCATCTTCTTGATGAACCCCTCAGCCTCACGAGTGGTGCCGGTCGGCGCGGCGGGGCTGCGGGCCGCCGCGCGGTGCGGTTGCGTCGCGGCGGCGGCGCCGGCGCGCGCCGCTGGCCCCGCTTTGTTTCCGACGCAATTCTTTGCGTATGATTTGTGTCATATTACAACAACTTTATTTGTGTCCTCGCTCGTGTGAAATCGTTTTAGTCTGAGGGTGCGCATTCGGCGACTTACTGCGACAACACGAGACTCTGATGTTAATGTCAGTAGCGCGACTTTCATGACAAACAATAACAGATTGGTATTGATAAACTAGATTTTGTACTCGGGTTTGCCCGGGTCTTTTTTTCTGTGCGTTGTTTAGCTACTTAACTCGTAAGAAGACTAAAATAAAGAAAAGTAAAAATAAAATTGTTCAGTCATTGAGAGAATAATAAAATTAAACCATTTTTTTCCATAAAAGTGCCTTAATATTTAGGAGGATCTCATTTACTAATAATAAAGAACCTTCCAAATAGATTCAGCGCTTTCCGAGTGATACTTATTGTACATAACATTGCAGGTACTATAAGTTTCCAACTAAGTTTTCTAATAAAATATTATTCACGTCACAACGTTTCATCAGACATTCCAGTGGTATGTAGCAAATTTTAATATTATTTCAAATACTGTCGATTACTTGAATTGCTTTAAATCTTAATTAGTCTAAAGCCAAATGCTCAAATTTCTTCAATGTATAGGTACGAAGAAAAAGAAAGAAAAAGTCGTAACTTATTCGACCGTTAAACACAGAATAGATATCCGGCAACTGGCGCAAATCGGTCTCATGTGTTGATTTGTCAATTACTCGTCGTCTTTGTCCGCGCGTGGGCGGCCCTCAGGGGGTGGCGCAGCGCGGCGCGGCGCGGCGGAGCGCGACGGAGCGCGGCGTGGCGCTGTCACCCGCACAATGCTCCGCGATCACTCTGCACTCGTTCACGCACAATCACGACGCTCAAAAGAATTCCTAATGACGGTTATTGTGCGTCGTGCGCGCGGCATTTGTTATTAATTGAGTCGAGATTGAGATAATACGCGCAAATGTAAGTTGTAATATGTTTAACATCGTCATGCCTGTTCTGTCTGGGACAGTTAAATTGCATTTAATATTCAGTGTAACCATTTGCCAAGCATTGGCTCGCGCTAACTATCGACAGATAAGCGGCTCGTTCGACCAAATTAAAGGATATCGGAAATTGGTGAGTTCGTAATCTGTTTACTGCGTGGAGCAGTGTCTTCAGCACGCAAGGACGTTTCTCTGCGCTTCATGCGACGGTCGTGTCACGTCACATCAGTGCAGTATACCAACTGCACAATTCATTCTTCCGTTGCTAGAATGAACTCTCCGAGAAAAAGCTTTCCTATGTGCTATTTCAGCAGCAAAATGTACGCTGCGTTGTCAAAAACAAAATCCCGTCGCTTTGCAAAGGAAGCAACAATTCATCGTTCTTGTATTTTTTTGTAAGAAATGAAACAATTTAAAGATGCGAGTGCCGGCATCCGACGGCGCGTGGATTTATCGCGGCGGCGTCCGCGCCCTTCCGCCCTCACAGCGTGACAGCGCTGCCTCGAGCTGCAGACAGCACGCGGCGCCGCGCGGAGCTGTCGGGCACCGGTATTTGTAAATCGATATTTAATCACCATGTTTTTATTAATGCCTGGTATCAGCCGATAATAAGTATTTAATTAGCCCACTGGCCGCGGCCGCTGGCGCCGCGGAGGCTACGCGCGTACTTGTCTCTTCGTGCCGCAAGCGGCGCGGGCGCGGCGGTATTAGCGTTATCATTCATTTGTCTTTAACGAGCAGCGTCCATCAAGTAACCGGCTCGGTACAGACGTCATACATGCAATTATGACTACTAACGATTCTTACAATCTTTATTATACTCGTAATGATCTGGTAAATTACATTGGCAATTTTACACTATAATATCTTCTTCCGAAGTTCCCTAGTCTGAATGCAATACTTGCTTAGCGATTAGACTGCTTGGTTAAAACTTCGTAATTTTTTCTGTTTTTTAGGATTCCATGCCTCAAAATAACAAAACGGAACCCTTATAGGATCACTTTGTTGACCGTCTGTCTGTCTGTCTGTCAAGATCCTTTTTCTCAGGAATGCGTGTGTATCAAGTTTAAATGAATATCAATTACTTAAATCCGCAGTTCCTTAGAGCTGTGAAATATTCAAACTTCTAAGTCAACGCAATCAAAAGTATGGCCGTTTATGCCGCAAATTTTATATAATCGCAAGGGAATCAAAAACCTATAGGGTACTTTCCGTGGACCTAGAACTATAAAATTTAGGAAGAGCCAAGGTCTCACAGTATAAATAAAGAATAAAATGCAATAACTGTAAATTTGTGGTTGTGTCACAAAACAATAATGTTTTGTTGTAACGTAGACGACACATTCGCGTCTTTGCATTTAAATTTTGCACACTTCGATTAGAACCGTCTTGATGTAGTGCGTCAGACTCCGGTCTACAAACCCAAACGACCGGGGTTCGAATCCTAACCGATTATAATGCAAAACTGCTTTTTATTTGTTTGTAAGGGTTTTTCTGAATTTGATCTGTATGTTATGGGAAAATGTATTTGGAGCCAAAGAAAATACATATTATACGTTTAAATACTGATTTTATATTTTTAATTGATTTTATATCGACACTGGGAAGCCAATACGACTGACACCTATCACAGTGTGGCCAGATCTAAAGTAAATCAAAATGGGGTTTTATCTGATGTACATTATAACCAAACACAAATTAATTTTTGCATTTTAAAACAAATAATTCAACACGCCCCCTCAAAAATTAATCACCACATATATAAACAAAAATAATAAGCATAAAGCCTAAACAGAACGTATGTGACTTCCAAGTGTTCCCTGGGGAACTATAACAATTATTGGTTCAACATTTGTTGCTAGGATTAGGGAAAACCCAGGAAAAACCTAATCAAACCAATTAATTTAATTTCATGAAATTATTCAACTTTTTCATGTATTAATAAAGAAACAAAAAATATATATATATATAGTACTTCATAACAAGAAAATTAATCGACTAGTTTTATTCTAAACCCATTGTTCCTCTGAAGCCTTGAAAAGTGATTGCGGGTAACGGTTTAGTCAACGCGTCTGCCAGCTGCTGACCTGTGGGAATGTAATTTAATTTAATTACATTTTTCTCTATTTGCTCCCTCGAAAAATGATATTTGATGTCAATATGTTTTGACCGTTTATGACTTGTGGGGTTATTGGCAATACTGATACACCCATTATTATCCTCATAGATAATAATAGGCTGATCTATGTTTATGTTGATACTGACAGCTAAGGACCTGAGCCATAACGCTTCCCTCACAGCCTCATACAACGCCATATATTCAGCCTCGGTAGATGAGGCCGCGACTGACAGCTGTTTCTTTGTATTCCACGTTATTGTACACTGCTCAAATAGTTTGAATAAAAAACCAGTTGTACTTTTTCTGTCACGTGTATCATTACCACCCCAATCTGAGTCTACATACCCACATAAAATATTATTATACTCACACCGTTTGTAGCATAATTTTAGATTGACGGTACCTTTTAAATACCTAAGTACCCTTTTAAGACACTGCCATAGCTCTTTATTGTTTTTATTTGTATATCTACTTAGTATATTAATACTTGTGCTTAAATCTGGTCGAGTACATAACATGATATACATCAAACAACCGATAACGTTTCGACATGGAGCGTTATATTTGTCGTCTGAATTCAATGCCTCATAATTCAGTTTATTTTCCAGCGGGGTACTAACGGGGTTGCAATCGAGCATATTAAATTTACTTAAAACTGTGTTTATGTATGCACTCTGGTCTAAAGTTATTTCGTCATTTGACCTAGTAACTCTTATGCCAAGAAATAATTTTATTTCTTTTAAGTCAGACATTTCGAATTTGCTCATTAAGTACCTTTTGAATTTATTTAGTGTTTCAATTTCGGCGCACATTACAACCAAATCATCTACATATAATACTACATATATGTTTTTATGAACATCGCCCTTATCTAACATATATAAGCATCTATCAACTTCAGAATTTTTAAAACCCTTTTCTTTAAGTGAGCGTTCAAACACTTCAAACCAGCACCTAGCCGCTTGTTTAAGTCCGTATAATGATTTATTTAATTTACAAACATAATTATCTTTGCCAATCACACCCTCAGGAACTGTCATATAAATATCTTGTTTTAACTCGCCATTCAAAAAGGCTGTTTTGACGTCCAAGTGATGAACTAATAAATTAAATTGGTTGGCAAAGGCAATCATGAATCTGAAACTAGCTATTCTAGCTACTGGAGCAAACGTTTCGTCATAGTCCGTGAGGTATTCCTGACTAAACCCTCTAGCGACGAGTCGTGCCTTGTATCTTATTGGCCTACCAAACTCATCATTTTTGATAGTAAAAATCCATTTACAGTCTACGATGTTTTTGTTTTCGGGTCTTGGTACTAATGTCCATGTTTTATTTACAGAAAGAGAATTTAATTCATCCTTAATAGCGTTTTCCCACTGAACCCTATCGCGTCGGTCTTTGATCTCGTCATATGAATTTGGTACTTTACATGAAATAGATTGAGCACTCAATAAATAATCATCATCATGTTCTTTATAAGATTTAGTGGGACGACATTTGAGTCTATCACTCCTTCTAAGTTCAACGTCATTATCTGTGGTTTCTGTGTCTTGTATCTGTGATGGCACATTAACTGATAATTCAGTCTCTGATATGTCATGGCTTACCTTGCGAATTTTACTAGGACAATCATGGTCATCAGATTTCGATTTATCTGATTTCTTGCTGTCAGAGTTTCGGGACTTTGATGTTACTGATTTAAGATGAGTATCAGTTTCATTACGAGAATTTTCATTACTCTCTTCAGGCTTAAGGGCAGGCCTGGACTGAACAAAGTCAATCTCGTCCACGATAACATCTCTGACCACAACAAATTTTTCACTCTCTGGGTTCCAAACTTTATAACCATTTGGTTCATAGCCCATTAATATACCTTTCCATGATTTGTCATCGAACTTCGCTTTAGTAATTTTGTTATGCACATAAACTGTTGAGCCAAAAACTTTTAAATATTTTATTCGCGGTTTTCTATCGTGCCACATTTCGAATGGTGTTTGTGAAAGTTTAAGAGCTTTCGTTGGTGTTATATTTATTAAATAAACAGCAGTTAGCACTGCTTCTCCCCAGAAATGCTTTTCTAGTTTAGAGCCGTTTATCAAAGAACGAGCTTTTTCTGTAATGGTTCTCACCATTCTCTCAGAAACACCATTCAACTGTGGAGTTCTTGGAACGGTCAAATGATAAGTAATTCCTTTGTCAACACAATACTTTTTCATTTCAGTGGATAAGTACTCTCCGCCATTATCACAATACAAATTCACTAATTTAGTGTTGAATTTTGTCTCACTTTTTGCCACAAAATCTTTAAATGCCGCGAATACGTCCGACTTATATGTTATCAGATACGTAACACAGTAATGAGTAAATTGATCAACAAAAAGCACGAAATAGTTCTTGTTGTCAACAGTTGTAGGAGTGATAGGCCCACAGACATCCGAATGTACGACAAACAATGGTCGCTTAATATAACTTTTATCTTTTGTCAGGTTAAACGGTAGTCGACTCTGTTTCCCGTTTATGCACGCTTCACATAAATTGTCATTAGGCATTACTGCATCAATTTCATTGACGTCATCTACCATATTATTATTTTTCAATTCCAGAAATTTATTTTTACTTATGTGGCCTAAACGTTGATGCCACAATGTATAATTATTTTTGTTACTATTGCACACTTGGGAAACAGGGTGACTTAAGATTACCGCTGCTTTAAAATCTATAGCAATCAAATTATTAGTTGACCTACCTTGCATGATCGTTTTACCTTCCTTGCATATTTGAGCACCTTGTTGATTGAAGATGATTGTCAATCCAGCTCGCTGCATTTTTGAAACGGACAATAAATTGTACGGAACCTCGGGGCAGAAGAGCACGTCCTCCAATACTCCTTGAATGCCCATGTCACTAGTGACGTGCAGGGTTCCCTTTTTGGTAGCTGAAATGAATTGGCCATTTTTAGCAATTGAAATTTTTAGTGGAGGGTATAAGTTGGTAATATTAGAGAAAAGATCTTCCCTGTTTATTATGTGGTCTGAAGCTCCTGAGTCTAACAGGAATGTTATTTTGTCTTCCTTATCCTCTTCTTGGTACTCTCCGGTCATAAAGGCAAACCCAGAATAATCGTTAGACGTGGCGGGTTGATTCATTTCTACCGCCTGTACTGTTCTTGTCCTACCCGTATTTTTCTGTTGGTTCGTCATTCTTTTGAAATAATAACAGTTGTTCTTGAGGTGTCCTTTACGCCCACAATGATGACACTTTATAAAACTGGTCTTCTTTTTTCGATTGTCTCTTTTGAAATTATTATTAAAGGTTTGTGGGTGTTCAAATTTTCTTTTTCGAGATTCAGGCAGGCTTCTTTCAACTTGTAAAACTTTTAGAGTTGTGTCGGTAGATTCATTTTTAAGTTTTACTTCGTGGTCCAAAAGTCTCGTTTTGACGAAGGCCAGCGTTAAGTTGTCTTCGGTCAAAGTCTCTATCGCGGTTATGACGCCATCATAAGTGGTGGGTAATGTGAGAAACAAGTGAGCCACTTTATCAGTTTCTTCTAATTTGGCACCCGCTGCAAGTAATTCAGTGATTAAGTCGTCAAAGCTTGCAAAATGTTTAACTAGCGGGACATCACCTTGTAGTTTTAGGGCCAATAACTTTTTTCGCAAAGCCAGTTGGGTAGCAACACTTTTCCGCTCATACAATGAGTCCAAACTTTGCAAAATTTCTTTTGCAGTGCTGTCTTCTTTTGCAAAACCGAGATAGGAATCGGATAAATATTCCACGATCACACTTTTAGCAATCCGATTGTTTTTCTCCCACTCACTGGATCGCAATATTGGGTCTTGATCTATCACTTTAATCACGTCCATTTCACATAATAATGCACGAATTCTAAATTTCCAGACGCTATATTTCTCTCCGTCAAATGGTTTTATATTTCTTTTCATTTTTAAATTATCCATCTTGAAAACAAGTTTGTAACGGTTGGATTTTAAACGTGCACGCTTTCAATGTTATTTTATCGAACTGTAATTACTTTAAACACATGCACTGGACCCATAACCTATGGGAAAATGTATTTGGAGCCAAAGAAAATACATATTATACGTTTAAATACTGATTTTATATTTTTAATTGATTTTATATCGACACTGGGAAGCCAATACGACTGACACCTATCACAGTGTGGCCAGATCTAAAGTAAATCAAAATGGGGTTTTATCTGATGTACATTATAACCAAACACAAATTAATTTTTGCATTTTAAAACAAATAATTCAACATATGTTCTGGTAAGTTAGTATAGAACCTTCTTTTTATTCTTTGTTTACATATATATTCGAATTTTACATTTTTTTAAAGAGTTTTACATTTTTGTTGGAACTATTGACTTTCGACCAAACGCAAATGACAGTTTGTAATGAACACTCATCATGTTCGCCGGCGACTGTTTGGTCCGGAGCTCTTTAAAATCACTGAATGTCAGAGGTGTCGTCACACGCGCGGCGGGTTGCGGGTTGCGACGCCGCGCGCTACTCTCAAAGCGGATTAACAAGTCCCGCTTCTGTGTTTCAAATGCCTTTCTAAACACTAAAATTTAGTTTTCGCGTCAAATACATCGGTATATTTTAATTCGTGACCCAGTTGCGTAATGCCATAAAGCTTAAATGAGAACGTGGTTCTGCTGGCAAATGTGTCTGTCGTGCAAACTTCACCGTCAGTTCGCGCAAACGAAGCGCATTTCTTATTGATACGGACCGATCCGGGAGAACCGATTCCGTCTTATCTCATAACTGACTCAGGAAGCGGTTTAAACACGCATCGTTTGTGTCAGCTCGCGACGCAAACAACGCCACCGCCGGGAGGACCGGGGAGCGGGGGGAGGGGGGGGGGCTGCTGCGGTGACGGCAGCGGCTTCGATGCTGGCCAGCGCATCGCAGTATACGCTGTACAACGAGGAACGCAGAGAGAGAGAGTACGCCTGAGATACGAGTAGCTAGGAAACATTCTTTTATTTTTCTCTATGTAAGTAACTGCATTTCAGGGGCGTAGCTACCGCCGTATCAGTCGTATCAATGATACGGGGCCCCCGAACTACAGGGGCTCCGCCTTGTAGGACCGTAAACTCACTACCGCCATTAGGGCTTTGCCGCAGTCGGGCAGAAGGGCCCCTGATCAATTTTGATACAAGGCCGGTCCAGGACAAGCTACGCCACTGCTGCATTTCCAAATTTGTTCAAATAGCTTACATGAACCGGGCGTCAAACCACTAAAAATGCAGAAATAAACACCCATTGTTCAAATCGATAACAATAAATAACAAGGATAAAATTATTCCAATTAACATTGGGTCTTACAATTCAGAATTACCATGAAATTGAATATTTATTAGTACAAATAGTCATCTCCGCAGTTGGTGAATAATCTAGTGTCACGAGAACACTTGGAAGGGTTTCTTAAAACAAGTTATGTTTTGGTCGGCGAATGATAAACCACCAGCAATCAAGCTGCAGACAATTGTCAAAAGAAGTCGCGCGGAAGCCTTATCACGCGTCGCGCGGCTAATGAGCGCGGCTCATAAAATTACGAGTGTATTTTTTCCCATCCCGAGGCTCGTACATTACCGCGTCCCCCGGGAGCGCGGGCTGTGGCGCGCGCGAAACAATCGCTTACGTCCGCGGCGCGCGCCAACTTACCGCTGCGGGCGCGCGGCGCGGGCCGGCGGGGCGCCGCGCCGCGCCCGCCCGCGCCGGCAACTTGGCGCTCGTGTAAATGCCCTTTTTAAGGCGCTTAATGTGTGCAAAAACCCACGTGCGCCAGACAAATGACCGCCGAGAAAAAATATATTCCGAGGTAAAGTCGGCTACCTGCGCGTTCCGCGGCCGCCGCGGCGCGCACCGCACCCATCGCTGCGCGCGGCGCTCCGCCGCGAGCCGCCGCCTCACCCACCGCGCAACGCATTCCACTCTACCGGTGAACACACCAATTAACTGAACTTAGAATTTGTCTCCGAATAGCTTCGATTTCAAATATATTTACTCAGGAAGACATAAAATGAAAGAAATGGGTTTTTTATATTCTTTTAAGGGAGAAGTGCCGGGGAAGTGGTTTACGAAATAACTGTGGGGATTTTATCGCCGCGAGGTAGACGCGAGCCGCGCGTCGCGTAGCGCTGCTACGGCGTAGCGCCGCGCGGCCGCAGCTAATGCCGCACTAAACGCTGATGTTCAATTCCAGACATATCTAGTAATATTCTAGTAGAAGCAATTCCTTCTATTGCTTCGTGAGACCTTGTTGGATATTTAATTTTACAATCTTTTATTTAATTTTTCCTAGGTGCATCTTCCAGGTAGCTTTTGAAACGGTTGCGGTTATCGATACCAACTGAAATTTTGAATAATTGTCCAAATACTTACCGTATTTATTTTACTTCATTTGTTTGTACTGTGTATCACAGAACCTAATTCTGCAGCCAGGACAGCAGTCCCTCCCGAGGGAACGCCTCAATCATCTATCAATCTGAACTTTTCTATACACACGTCAGCAATTTTTTTTTTTAAATATTCTTTCTGAGCATTAAAAAATCGTGCTTGTAATAAAGCAAGAACAAATTTAAAAGCATGCACGTACAAAATATGACATATGCACAATTGCACACGTATGAAATGTTCTGTCATTGTATGAGTTTGTCTTGAGAAAGCGTGAAAGCTACGAGAGTCGAGACGCGCTCGTGCGCTAGCTTCGCTCGCGTCGCTCGCCTCGCCCGCCGCTCGCCCGCCGCTCGTCCGCCGCTCGCCCGCCGCTCGCCCGCCGCTCGCCCGCCGCTCGCCCGCCGCTCGCCCGCCACTCGTCCGCCGCTCGCCCGCCGCTCGCCCGCCGCTCGCTCGCTCCGCGCGGTGCGACCGCAGCCCGTCCGCCACGCTCGCTCCGACAAAGATTAAAATTGTTTACATTCAACTTTACATTTATTTAATACCCGCACCGCCCAACTTTGTAGACGGTAATTAAAATTGTTAACGGCACTTAATCCGACATTTTACATTTATTATCTGATTTTACGAACTGAAAATGAACGTTAGTTAATGGCGGCGGGCGACCGCCGCGCGGGGACTGCGGCAGCGCGCTCTACGCGGCGGGCTCTGCCTGCGGACAGCTTGATCTTTATATGGCTCACTCAGAATACTTCGATCTGTGCAAGTTTCCATTCCTTCGTTAGTTGTACAAAGGTGCAGCGACGTGGCTGTGCTGCATCGACAACGACAACAAGGTAATAAATTAATTCAACCTGGTAGACAACGTTCCCCGCCAGCTAAGTGTAGAGCGGCGGGCAATAACGCTCACGGCCGTTAAGTACCTGTTCATTTTCTTTTAATCTAATTTAGTTTTATTTAGTGTTTAGTTAGTATTCTCTTATGTTCTCGCGACTTGTAGACATTGAAATAAAAGAATTTAAACTATTTAAATCGCGTGTATTGTGACGAATCCAATTTCCAACGTTTCGAGCCCTTTGCAGGTCTCATGTTCGCGGGTAGACTGACAAAAACCTTCGAATACAAACTACCCAATTTTGAAAAATAATTTAAAACATTAAAAACGAATTATGAAATCGTTCCAATTAACGCAATAAGACTACAGACTCTACCAGCGCTTCGGAAATGGCATCTGCTGAGAAGAATGCGCCGCAAGAAACTCAGCATTAAGCCTTTTTCAACCAAATAATTAAAAATAAAATTACAAGCAAGAAGTTACATAACAATAAAAATTATAAAATGGTAATTGAATATTAGAATAAAAATACCAACAGCCATACAATCTAATGCCCAGTCTTGTTTAGTGTTTAGTTGTTTAGTTTAGTTGTGTACATTACATACCTAGTGTGTTTTTCTATTGCTTTTGTTAGATGAAATTAATAATCCCGTTTACTAAGACAAAACAAAATTAGATAAACTTGATCTTGAACCTCCCGCCCGCATACTCGGTGCAATACCAACTGGCTCATTTGGTCACCGTTTGTAATACAAATGTGACATTTTAAATGAAACTCAGAGAAGCAGTCATCAGAATAATGCTAACTTTCAATGAGACCAATATAATAATAATTATATGGGTATAATATTCCCATCGATACATAAATTATTAACCGTCTGTTACTTTTAACCATTAATTCTTGTTTTTTAACAAAACTACGGCAAATCTTATAAAGAATCCAAAGAATGCATTAGTGTATACTTACTAACTTTAATGTTAAGTACCGAATGGGAACGATTTTACAAACTCTCCTCATTTACAAATAAAAGCAATAACTATTTAAAACTGTAATAAAGTATTGCAATCTTCAATTGTGCGGTTGTGTGACGATGTGGCAGTATTCCGGCTTGGAACAACAACTGTCCCATACTCGCAGCCGCTGGGCAGCAGTGACGCCGTGCACAGAGTAATACAGCGCCAGGGCACGGCAGAAACCTTTCCAGAGTGATATGATGCCGCTACATGGATGCTCGCTGCCCCATCTGTTCGAACGCCAGAATATATTCCTGCCTGATTTACCGTCATCTCGGCG
This sequence comes from Ditula angustiorana, assembly GCA_963691745.1. Lineage (NCBI taxonomy): Eukaryota > Metazoa > Arthropoda > Insecta > Lepidoptera > Tortricidae > Ditula > Ditula angustiorana. The sequence continues at coordinate 46,196 of OY829497.1, read as the reverse complement.
CGAAGAGTCATGCATAAGCAAGCGCGCGCGTGGCTTATTACAGTTGTATTATATGTGGCAGTGTGAACGTTGACACCTGCCGCCGCGATGCCACGCGATTCTATGCGATGCGACACGACGCGACGCCACGCACTCGCGGCCCTAGCCGGCGGACGAACCGGTATCGCCAATGTAATCACTTAAACGCCGGCCTATTCTGATTGTACCCTTGTTTGCGTTTACGTAATGATCGACTGACAGTTACCCAAAAAATGTAAAAAAGAGAAAATCGCAATTCCAATACACTTTGCCTCAGTTACTGAGCGTAGTAAATTTTAGATGAATGTTTTCACGCGAGTATCGACGCGGCCGCGGGAGTGCTTCATAAATATTTGACGACACGTGTCGCTGCGCCGCGCCGATACTCGCGGGCACCGCCTGCCGCCGCGCTGCTCGGCTTATCAAAGTTGCAGGCCGCCGCCGAGCGAGCCGGCCCGCGCCGCGCGGCGCCGCTGCTCTGCGGCCGCGACTCATCAATCAACAGTCAATATCAAAGTAGTTCGATTTGAAAAGGAGCGCTTTTTCTGTGAAGCGTCTAGCGCACACGCGGCTCACACGCCCCCTCCCCCCACCCTACCCTTGCGAGTGCGAGGATAAATGAGCGCGACGTGTCATATTTATCAACGTCGCGGGAACATTGGCTCGGCATTTGTCGGCAAATTTGTCGGGAATTTGTTTCTCATTCCAGCCCGGGCGGACCGGGGACTCATGCACTCCGCGGCGTTCCCCGCCTTATCAATTACCATACAACATCTATCAACACCTTATTATCTGAGTAATTAGAAGAAATTCTACGACATGGGTAATAGCTTTGGACTTTGTGTTGAGCCGCGGCTCCAGTCGAGTTCAACAGGAAAACCGACGACTCGTACTCGCGCTGCGCCCCCCCCCCCCCCCTCTTCCCCCGCGCTTGCTCAGGCGCAGTAAACAGTATAAAAGCGCGGGCGCAGGCGACGCACCGCCACACGGCACCGACATGTACCGCCTACTGGTAAGTCCCACTTTAATTACTAGTTGTAGTTCTGCTTTGCATTAATTCATAATTGCGATGTCATTAATTTTTCATTTGATTGATTGAGGCATTAGCAACCGTCGTGACCACGACATGTTAACTTCGAAAAGAATTGGACTTAACATTTAGTTACATAATTGAATTGGTTCGATTCTTAGGCTTTTTATGAAGTCTTATATAATTATGTATATGACACAAAGCGATGTCCATAAACGTCTTGTTGTTTGCAGGTCGTAGTTTGCTTGTCGCTGCCGGTGCAAGAGCAGGCGCCGGTCGAGAGGGTCCCAGAGGTGGGTCCGATGTTCAGGTGGAGTCCGCCGGCGCCGCCGCACCCGCCGCCCCCCGCCGCGCCCGCGCGCCCGCCGCGCGCCGCGCGCCGCTACCCGCCCGCGCACAACGCGCACGGCCCGCGCGCGCCGCTGCCCGCCACCACGCGGCGCCCGAGCCCCGCCACTGAGTCCTGATGCTGATTGGACACGGGGACAGAACTAGTGGTTGCACCGGAGCGGAATTTTAGGAACGGGTGAAAGTAACAGAACTGTTTATAGACTGATCTCCGGAGATTAAGAGGAGTGTGAACCCAGCCCGAAAAACCGCTCCCCATACAAACGGCGATAACGTTTTCCACCCTCTAAACCTTAACCTATGGCAATGATTTTTTGGTATGTTGTCATTATGCCTTAGAACTAGGTTTGTATGTTTTGATTTTTTTAACATTCTTCATAGATTTTCCAATATTTGCATTTTAGAAGTTCCATACAAAACACAAAAACATCAATGTTTTTGAAACAATTAAGAATATTTAAAAAATTAAAACATACAAACCTAGTTCTAGGACATAATGATAACATACAAAAAAAATATGGCTGTAGGTTAAGGTTTAGAGGGTGGAAAACGTTATCGCCGTTTGTATGGAGAGCGTTGGGTTCACACTCCTCTTAATGTAAGGCGACCAGCGGGGCAATTCTCGGTTTATGCGAGATTCAACTGTCAAATCCCTTAGAAATCTGTCATTTTTTGATGTATCTCGCACGTGAGATGCATTTCGCATGAACCGAGAATTGGAGTCAGTACACAGTCAATCTCGATAGCGATACGTATTTAAATCAAAGATCGCTATACAGATTGATTATCTGATGACAATAAAATCATAATGGATAATAAATAATATTGCTGATCAATAAATTTTCCTTTAATTTACGTATTCCTGCTCAATTCAATTGTTTTGGGTGACCATCATATTTATCTTTAATTAAGTGAGCCTTTATCGCAGTTTCACCGGAGAATAATCGGTTTTTATTCGGTGATTTCACCGGTTAGTTTTACCGGAGAATCACCGGTGTTTCTCCGGACTGTTTGCTCCGGTGCAAACCACTCGGCAGAACAGTGAAGCTGTAGAGTAGACAGCACGTTACTAATAAACTTTAAAATAGCAAAGCAAAACAGAAGGTCTTAGCGTGTCGTTCAAATTGTAGTAGTACCGGGATGCGCCGTACTGCCTCAGTGTTCTGCCCCGTAAGCGTCGGAATAGGGCCCGCCTGCACGTAGTGGCCGCCCGCCTCATGCAGCCGTCGCCCGAGACTCCGATCCGACTCACGGGCCTCGCGTTTGCACTGGTATGTTGGCTGACTGGCCGACTGAGTATTATTACTTGCGACACGGTATTCTTATCCGGCCGGTTACCGTCGCCTTTGGCCGCGTCCGTCAGCTATCTCATGTAGCGAGGGTAAACGGTGTAAACGTCCATAATGGACATGCTCTCGTGTTTTGCCTTGATCCTGTCTCCAGGACCACTCCTGCAATAAACGTGACGTTACCTGACATCACAAGCTGTGCGTTGTTTACTTCACATTGCGCGAGGTCACCCCGCCTTAATTTGGCGACGTGTCATGACCATTAATTGGTATCGCTCTTGTTTTTCATATTTTTGTGTGAAATTACAGTGTATTTTGTTTTAGCTTAGCTTCTTTAATATAAATATTTGTCTAAAGTCAAGACCTCTTTTTGTCATTACGAGTACTACTGCTATGTGCTTACTTTTATATTTAAACACCTCAGTCCAAAAAAATGTAATTGATTTTATAACCATTTAATACGGATTTTTTTTTTATTATGGCTCATATCTTTGTGAACAATGAATGGCATACGATTCGTGTACCATTAATTGTTCATCATGGTTACAAACCAGAAACCTCCCGAAAACAAACTGCACAACTTTGTCCACAACAATACCCAGTGCACACAAACCGAAAAACATGAACCATTGAGATGCCTCGCAAATCTTCCGCGATGCGAACAAATTTGTTCGGACTGTTTGTCAAATTGTTTTTAAAAATCGATCAAGATTCTCTCGTTTATTTTTCTTATAGGTAGTTAATCCAATATGTAATTAATAAGAACTACGAGCTATTTTTTTTTTTTGACCAAAAAAAATCAGAAAAACCAAGCAATGACACTGTCATTTGAACTTTTTTTTTTTTAATGCACGAAGGCAAATGAATAATAATGGTTGGTACCAAAAATAAAGCATGTTAAGCTCAAACTAATTTCAAAAGCATATTATCAACAACCCAGGGTTCCCCGCAGTGTCGGATCCCTCATCTTAATCCTATTCTAAATATGAAAAAACCATTTGAAAACTATTATTTCCCGCAAATGGTTTATCAAATTAACAAGTAGATTATGATTAACAAAAACTAGCGTCGAACTACCGAACGAGAGTTTCTGTCTGTATTTTGTAAGCTTTATCTAATAACGTGTTTATTAAACTAGGTATCTGTTATGTATTTACCAAAACAAATTCGTGAAAGAAAGAAAAGCTAAACCGTGAAGCTATTTAACTTTGTCTGTGAAGGATTAGACAGGACATACGAAGTTACGAACGGTGTACCGCCTTAACAGCTCTTTTTTTTGCTTTTTTGATACGGAACTCTAAAGAAGAACAAATCGAACTGACGCGCAAACCATCTAGCTCACACAAAGATCGTCGTTACGACATATGTAGCCCCACAGCGCACAGCACAGCGACGCAGACCAAACTGCTGCGGGCGGTGACTACTATTATTGAAGTCGTGTGGTGCGTAGAGGGCTGACTGTAGTGCCTATGATTTCACAGTAAGAAACAAAACCATCTTACAAATAAAAAAAAAACAAATCCTTTGTTACGAACGACGGTACCGGCATCGATGGCACGGCAGTGCAAGGGCAGGCGGGTCCTGCGCGGGGTGCGGCGGGGGCGGGGGGGCGGGGGGGGGGGCGGCGCCGCGCGCGCCGAGTAACCCGATAACTGTTGCAATTACCGTGGCTCGCCCGCAATTAAAACTTACCGCCGCCCCCCCCCCCCCTACCGCACCCCCTCCCCGCCGACCGCCATCACCGCGGACGCTCAAAAAACTTCCCGCAACTTTCCTTTTGAATTCCGACGATGAGCTGTTTCATTCGACGTTTGAATTCATTAACCCCCCCTCCCTCGGCCTGTGCGGGCGGCGAGTCGGCGACGTCTCCAGATGAATATTTATGATCCCGCTTATCAAATTAATGTTTTAAAAGTTCCCGCTCGGCGTCCCGTCCGAAGGTTTATCACCCTTTTTTATTTGACAGTTGTTCCCAGTCTGCTTGTTCCTGCAAGTCGGCCGCGGAACTTGCCGAGAGAGTAATATGATTACTGTAACCATTTCTGGCTACGCACCATATACTTACCTAACCTATAACAGGTGTCTGTAGATGTACATAGACGTCAATATAATGTGAATAGACAAAAACAGGCAAGTGGGTGTCGGACTCGGGCAGTTAGTGTTCCGTACCACCACGGAATGAAATGGGTACATTTTATCATAAATAATTTTGTTAGCCTGCGGCTGGTAGCGCAGGAGTCGCCGGGCAGCGCACAGGACGACGGCGCCCCGCCGGGCTGCGCCGCGGGCCGAGGGCAGGGGAGAACGAAGGCTGCATAGCGTTGCGACGACTTTTTTCAGTTTGTACATTCAATTTGGCGCCGTCCGAGTTCGTTAGTTAGTTTGTTTTGTGCCTCGTAACTCTGTAACTCATTAAACGGCGTCTTGTTTGCTCGCTCCCTGCCTGATCCCCGCTCTTGCGGACAACATTTAAATAAATATATCCTCGCAAGCATTACCTAGATAAAACTAAACACTAACTACACTGCTCCATTCATCATTGCACTAATCTTACTTTCAAACAAGGTAAGATTTTAAACTTGCTCCGTCGAAGCAAACTTTCATCAATTTGTTTCATTGTGATATCGAGCTGTGTTAGTTTGTTGCGATGCGAAGCACCTCCGTAACTGTCGTCGTAGCGCGCCGCAGCGCAGCCGCGACCTCCTGGCGATCAGCTCCACATGGCTCTGTGGTGGCACTGTCAGCCTCTCACTAAGCGATATAGGCTTCGTAAATATTTGGGGATGAAATAAATAAAACAAATAATAACTGTGAGTCTTATTGAAATAAAATAATTTAAACGGTTTATATCGCGTGTATTGTAACGAATCTAATTCCCGACGTTTTGAACCCTTTACAGGTGTCATGTTCACGGGCAGACTGACCACTGACTGACTAACTGTAAAGGGCTCGAAACGTCGGGAATAAGATTCGTTACAATACACGCGATATAAAAAGTTTAAATTGTTTTATTTCAATGTCTACAAGTCGCAAAACATAAGAAAATACTGTGAGTTTTATTTCTGATCACAAATCCCGAATTCAATATTGTTATTTTCTTATGAATTTTATTTTAACCAAAACTAATAAGAGAGATGGAAAATAATTTTTCCATCAAATAATATAGGATAACAAAACCGATGGAACAACTTTAAAAAATCTTTGCAAATCATTGTGAACGGCGTTGTGTTTAAAGGTGTTGTGTACTAGCACGCAAGTCAAGAGTCAAGAGTCACGCGGCGCCACGGGTTCATTATCTCGGGAAACGAGCGGAAGGGTCCTTTCAAAGCCGCTACTTGCTGCACGACACAGCTCATTTGATCTTGCTTTGGCACAGGAATAACAGGGGCCAACTATACTCTGAGACCGAGCCTGGCGGCTGTACCGATTAAGTAACACGGCGTGGTAGCTAATGGGCGCTGCATTACAGCAACGTCGTTGAGTGCGCACCGCGTTAGTATAATAGAACAACCATCAGCAACATTAGGCGGCGCGACGCCGCCAGCGGTGCGCGGGCGCCGCAGCGGGCGGCGTTAGCGACGATCGCGGACTGGTCTCCGGCGCACGCTGCCGGTGATGTTCGTTTTGAAGGTCACTACGACGACGTCCCTGCCGTGTCTCGGTAAATTGTTCTGTTTTAGATTTTACACCGTTAGATATTGTTACGCATGGGTGCGGTGTTAAACCTTTATGTTAACGAAAATTGCAGTAAAATCAGTTTTTCTTTCCGATACAATGGTTTATACTTTAAAAGTTATTTTAAGGGTTGCATACCTTAAAAGAAAAACCGTTGACGTGTAAGTCGGACTTGCACACCGAGGGTTCCGTACAAATTTAATACGCACCGATGTCTGTTCGTCTGTCTACCTGTCTGTGTGTTGAGACCCTTTTTCTCAGGAATGCGTTGAGGTATCCAGTTGAAATTAATATCAAATACTCAGGTCTGCAGCCCCTTGGAGCAGTGAAAAATTAAACTTCTTCTCTGATAGAGCAATGTTCGGTGCTTATTAAGTTTGTACATCCGGAATCTGAGTTTATTTTATATACTTTTCCTACTTCACCCGTCAGAAAAAAAAAACAATTTAAAAAATCACACATCAATTATTTAGGGAGCTTGGACTAAAAGTATTCCCCACTTAATTCGAATTTTTAGGGTACAAGGTACAAACCTCAACGAAAACGTAACTCTTACAGTATCACTTTTTTTTGTTATGAAGCAGCCGGTATAATTCAGAATACGTTTATAGAAGTAGGTACGAGATATCGTTGCACGTACCTTAATCTTTGTCAGCGTCCAAGGTTCTCCAAATGAAAGCGTGTATAGCGTGCACTTATGATTTAATAATAACAAGCAACATACACGAACACTCGCACAGATAGTCAGAAGGTATACACAAGAAGATGAGCAGGAAAGAACATAGCGTAAAAGCAAATGAGCAGTCTCGAATACAATGCGTGCGAAAGCAAAACAAAGCGTAAGGCGACATAGGTTGCGCGTGCGGCGGTCGGATCGTGACTGATGCGCCGGCCGCTGTGTGCGCGGTGGCTAGCAACAAAACTTGTTCGTTGCGCGGTCAGGTGTCCATAGCACGGCCAGCGCGCGTGACGTCATACGATACGACAAATGAAGGTGTTGAAATGTGAATGTTATTGTTTATTAATATATAGATAATTTGTGTGTATATATATGTATATGTATGTATGTAATGTTATAATACTATATTAATATTAAATAATATGTTATATCCTTTCTGATATTAGGAAATTACTTGAGAGGAGGCTACATCACTCCCCCCTAGAGACCTTGTCTAAGGGCGATAATAATCCGGAAGTTTGACATGGCGTCCTGACCGTGTGATTATAGACGGCCGTGACTGAGTTGGAGTGAGGGAATTTTCCTGGTCCGTTGTTATAATTTTATCAGAAAGAATATAGGCCGGTTTAATACGGTCTATTGACACTGTGACATCCCTTCCTTTAGTTCTTATTTTGAACACTTTGGTAGTTCTGTCAAGAACTTCAAATGGACCTGTGTATGCCGGTTGTAATGCGCCTCGTAGCGCGTCTTCTCGAAGGAATACGTGGCTACAGGTTGCTAAATCTTTATAAATAAAGGTTTTTTGTTTACGGTGGTGTGACGTAGGTACCGGTTGCAATTTTTCCGCAAAATATTTCATGCGTGCAGGAAGGTTTGTAATATCATTTGTGAGGTTTTCCGATTTGTGTCCGAAAAACTCGCCTGGAAGCCGCAAAGGTTCACCGTAAAGAAGTTCTGCTGAGGAAGCCTGAAGGTCGTCCTTGAAGGCACTTCTCACGCCGAGCAAGATGAAAGGTAACGACTCGCTCCAGTTACTATCGGTGTGACACATAATTGCTGCTTTTAATTGCCGATGAAATCTTTCTACGAGGCCGTTACACTGAGGGTGGTAAGCAGTTGTCCTGCGATGCTTAAATCCGATTGTTTTAGACAGGTGCTGAAATATTGCCGATTCAAACTGCCTACCACGATCGGTGACAATGTCAGTGGGACATCCAAAACGGGCGACCCAGGTCGACACAAAAGCCTTAGCAACTGTCTCCGCGGTAATATCAGCGATAGGAACGACCTCCGGCCATCGTGTAAAACGGTCGACCGCAGTCAAACAATACCGGTATCCGCTAGAAGGAGGCAGGGGACCAATAAGATCTATATGCACATGTTTAAAGCGTGCGGTGGGTAAATCGAGGGTCCCTAATGGAGAAGTGACATGTCGATTTACCTTTGATCTTTGACAGGACAGGCATGCCCGGGACCATTCGCGGCAATCTTTCCTAATGAGTGGCCAAACGAAACGTTGAGAAATAAGTTTAGCACTAGCATTAGCGCCTGGGTGGCTTAATGAATGTAGGCTAGTAAATACTTGCCTTCGTAATGTGGATGGAACAAACGGTCTGGGAGTTGGTGTACTAACGTCGCAGTACAGCTCATAACTACTACCAGGTATGTTCATTTTTTTAATACGTAACGAGGATTTAGACTGGAGATAATGTAGCAATTCTTCGTCAGTATTTTGTAATTTAGCTAAAGTTTCCAAGTCAACTGGTGACTGTAGTGCCTCGATTCGCGAGAGTGCATCGGCCACCACGTTGTTTTTCCCTGCGATATGTTGAATGTCAGTTGTAAATTGCGAAACAAAATCGAGGTGCCTGTACTGGCGTGGCGAACAGTTATTTTTGCGTTCATTAAACGCGTGGCACAAGGGCTTATGATCAGTGTAGACGGTGAAATGTGTAGCTTCCAGCATGTGCCGAAAGTGTCTTATGCTTTCGTAAATCGCGAGGAGCTCCCTATCATAAGGAGAATACTTCTGTTGAGACGGGCAAAGTTTTCGCGAAAAAAATGCTAGGGGCTGCCAATTCCCGTCCCTACGCTGTTGTAAGACTCCTCCGATTGCCACGTCAGATGCATCAGTAACCAGCCCTAATTTCGCCTTTGAATCTGGGTGGGCCAGCAAGGCTGCTTTGCAAAGGCTTTTCTTGCACTCCTCAAAAGCTTTTAATGAGTTCTCCGTAATGTGAACTGGATGCGATGCTTTAACTGAGCCTACCAGCAAAGCATTAAGAGGAGATTGAATTTCCGCGGCGTTAGGCAGAAATCGTCGGTAAAAATTTATCATTCCTAGAAATCTTCTAAGTTGCCTGACATTTTTCGGTATCGGAAATTCTTGGATAGCTTGCACCTTTTCTTCGAGAGGCTTGGTACCACGTTCGGATATATGGTATCCTAGAAACTTTACCTGTGAAGCACCAAATGTGCATTTAGCCGTATTAACAAGTACTCCATAATCCTTCATTCTGCTGAAAATTTGGCGGAGGTGATCTTTGTGTTCGGTTTCATTCCTGGAAAATATTAAAAAATCATCCAAGTATGGGAAACAAAACTCTAAGCCTCGAGTCATCTCGTCCACAAACCTCTGAAATGTCTGTCCTGCATTTCTTAATCCAAAGGTCATGAAAGGGAATTCAAAGAGACCGAAGGGGGTAGTGATAGCGGTCTTCGGTATGTCTGGTTCATGAACTGGTACTGAATTGTAAGCTTTTACAAGGTCGAGTGTGGAGAATATTTTACATCCAGCCAGACTATGTGCAAAATCTTGTATGTTTCTAATTGGGTATTTATCCGGTACGGTTCTAGCGTTAAGTTGCCTATAGTCGCCGCAGGGACGCCATCCATTGTCTTTTTTGGGAGCTAGATGTAGTGGTGATGCCCATGGACTGTCGGACAAGCGTGCTGTCCCGGATGCCAACATTGCGTCGAACTCTAATTTGGCGATCTTGTACTTGTCTGGAGCTAACCTGCGGGGTGAACAAGAGACTGGCGGGCCTGATGTAGTTTGAATGTAATGTACAGTTTTGTGTTTCGTGTTGTGTGAAGTACCTGCTGGCCGTGTTATCTCTGGAAATTCCGATAATATTTTATGGTAAATGCTATCACCAGTCACGATTTTGACGCTCGATACTACAAGTTTTGATGAAGCAACAGAAGCTACAGTTGATTTATTTGTAGTCCTATCAATTAAGCGTTGGCTGCGTATATCTACAAGTAGGTTATAGAACGAGAGGAAATCTACGCCTATAATAGCTTTGGTTACATCGGCTACCAGAAATCGCCACAAAAAGTCTCGGCGGAGGCCGAGATCTAGATTAAATTGTATATAACCGTAGGTATCTATTGGTGTACCGTTAGCCGCGCACAGTTGATAACTGGTCTTTGTTCTTCGTTCTCGGAGCGCTGATCGGGGGAAAACACATAAATCACTCCCAGTGTCGACTAGAAATTGTAATTTCGATCTATCATCGGTGACAAACAGGCGACCAGTGGTGTTTCGGCAATCGTCAGTCGCCATTATCGACTGCCTTGTCCGTTTCCCGACGTATAGTCGCAGGGCTTGATGCACCTTTTTGCCCGACTCCCGTATTTATGGTGGTACCAACATATCGGGAACTTGGTATAGTTGGAGTGGGACCGTTTATTTCTGGAAGGTGACCGACTCTGTTGACGTCTTGGACGTTTGCCTCGGGAATGAGAACGGGATCGCTGGCGGTCTCTAGTGGTTAAGGCGCAAATTTGTTTGGTAAGCTCTGTCATTTGTAAGGCCATTGTATCCAACGTAGATTCTACTCGCGATGTGGATGGGACAGCTGAAGTGGCTGCTATTTGGGGGTTTGACGGAGCAATGTCATAAATTTTATCAGCCATTTCCGCGAGCGTCTCCATAGACAAGCTATCTTGAGCTACAAGAGTAGTCTGCATGGCAATAGGCAGGCGGGTGATCCACATGGTCTTAAGAAAGTCTTCTGGAAATTCTGGTCCAGCTAATCTTTGTAGGTGACGCATAAACTGCGAAGGTCTGCGATCTCCCAGCTCTTCGTGACTCAGAAGTTGTTTCACTTCAGTCTGTCGGGGCACCGAAAGACGTTTTATAAGCTCTGTTTTGAGTCGTTGGTATTTACCCGTAGCTGGTGGGTTTAAAATTATATTTTCCACATGTGCGGCATATAGGTTTTCGAGTTGCGCTATGACGTAATAAAATTTTGTTGAGTCATTGGTGATTCGCGATAGAGCAAATTGAGCCTCAACTTGAGCGAACCAAATTGCTGGCTTCTCCGGCCAAAATGGTGGAATGCGCACGCTCACTTGACACGTCTCGGATGACGTCAAATTTTGTGCAATGGAAACAGATTCTTGTTTTTGTTCATTGTGCGGAGTTTCTGACTGCTCGGTGTCGTTATCGCTCATCTTTCTAGATGGTTCTTGATCGGGGTCACCAGTTATAGAAGTAGGTACGAGATATCGTTGCACGTACCTTAATCTTTGTCAGCGTCCAAGGTTCTCCAAATGAAAGCGTGTATAGCGTGCACTTATGATTTAATAATAACAAGCAACATACACGAACACTCGCACAGATAGTCAGAAGGTATACACAAGAAGATGAGCAGGAAAGAACATAGCGTAAAAGCAAATGAGCAGTCTCGAATACAATGCGTGCGAAAGCAAAACAAAGCGTAAGGCGACATAGGTTGCGCGTGCGGCGGTCGGATCGTGACTGATGCGCCGGCCGCTGTGTGCGCGGTGGCTAGCAACAAAACTTGTTCGTTGCGCGGTCAGGTGTCCATAGCACGGCCAGCGCGCGTGACGTCATACGATACGACAAATGAAGGTGTTGAAATGTGAATGTTATTGTTTATTAATATATAGATAATTTGTGTGTATATATATGTATATGTATGTATGTAATGTTATAATACTATATTAATATTAAATAATATGTTATATCCTTTCTGATATTAGGAAATTACTTGAGAGGAGGCTACACGTTATTCAATTTACATGAAGAAAAACTATCTAAACTGGTAGGGCGGCTTTTACCTGAAAGTGAAGCTAGTGGGTATAGCTATCAGCAATAAGAAAAAATGCTTTGTCGAGCAAGCAGCGGCTCCGGCGGCGCGGGCGGCTGACGACAGCTCGGCGCGCCGCGGGCGCCGCGGATATACGGGCGCTGATTGACGCAAACACCCGCCCGCCCCGCGCGCCCGCCCCGCGCGCCCGCATCCGAGACACCGAGTCCTCTGTTTGCTCCGAACTTTTGTGCGCCTCATTATGCACACACATTAGAGCCCGCACGCCGCCGCGGCGGCCGCGCCCGCGCGCAGGCGGGCGGGGCAATTAGCGCGCGAGGTAACCGCGCGCCGCGACTCAAGTTTCACAATTAAAACTTACGCCCGCGCGAACGCGCCGCGGCACCTGCCGCTACCCTCCCGATCATAAAAAGCTACCTCTCATCCCGCGGTTTTTAATGACGACGCGGAGACACCGCTGACTTTTTTTTTTTAAAGAATATCAAGCCATTCCGAAATTGCACTTTTTATGCAATTATGATTTCAAAGAGGCATCCTCCACCGAATTGTGAAAGATTCTCGCTGGCGCAGCGCCGAGCGGCAATTTCCTGTTCTAAGACGCCGCGAGCGCGCGGCGAGGCGCGGGGCGCGGGGGAGGCGGCCGGCGCGGGCGCTGCAGGAAGCGGTGCCGCGACTGCGCTGAGTACATTAAAACAAAGTCCTAACGCCGTGCTCTCGTCGCGCGCCGCCTCCCCTCATTACTATCACAATCTTTTCAAAGTCCTTGCGCTTAAAAAGGTAAACAAAAGAAAGGCTTTCTTTGGAGAGCGAATATTTAATTTAAGGTATAATTGCGGCGCCGCGAAATAGCTACGACTCACAAAAGATTCGAGTCATCCCGGCTAGAAGCGCCGCGGCCTGCGGAGACACTCGTCCGGAGTTACGTTTTGGTTTCTGTCATGAAATTATTGTCCATGACAGAAAGTACATACATTATTAGTCGGCGTGGTAATTTAAATACGTTCTTTATTCGATGCCCCTGAAATGTAATCTGCGCGTCGCTGCCGTAACTCCGTCCACGTCAGCCCAGCCCGGGACGGCTAGTTCTGTCGGCGGCGGTTTTCGTGACTCGCTGATTAAAAAAGTTCATCAACGCATCTCTTTTTAGTTTTTCCAGCGCTGCCTTTCTCGAACGCCAACTTTGGTAATAAAAAGTTGGAAAAAGTTCGCGGCGCGGGCGCGCGATATTACACCGCGACCTCCGCGCGCACCTCGCCCCAGCGTCGGGGATATGTTAACGAGCACAGTGCGCCCTGCCGCGCTGCGAGCGGTCAATGTTACAAAGCATAAATACGCACGATATCTATTGTATAATTGAGTAGAATATATTTATATGCATTTGTGTTTCTTCTCAACGAACAAATATGCCGCTTAAATCAAATTCCTAAAAATGACTAGTCAAGTTTTATGTTTCTCCATGATTACATCATTAATTGGTGAGTGAAATGAGGAAACTGTAATCTACAATTTCAGGTTTTTTTTTTTTTTTTTCACAGTAAAATTCTTAAACTGAGATTTCGGTTTAAAAAGCCGTAACCTTACTTAAGTCAGAGCTAGTAGTAGTAGCTAGCTATCGAGGTAAAAAAGGCTGTTCAAAAATTACGGTCAATAAAAAAAAGTGAGCAGCTAAAAAAACGAAAAAGTTAATAAACAACACTGAGTAATTAAAATGAAAATGAAAAAAGTTTATTGCATAAAAACATAACTAAGAGCTAACACGCTGGATCCTGAGCTAGGGTTCTTTGTGTTACAGGATCCAGGTACAGCAAGACTGAAGGAATCGTTCGTCTAAATCATACGAAGAACGAGTTCATCTGTTAAATACATAAAAGTTATAAAATCTCAACCCACATATTCATAAACGCTTCGTAAACGTTTGTTAGTTAACATGTTTTATGTCATTATCTGTCATTGTGACGTTTGCCCTCAAATGAAGGGACAAAACTTTTGTTAACTAAAAACGATTGTTAACTTTTTATGAATAAGGGGGTAAGTGAGCAAATTAATACTAAAATCACCTTGAAATAGTGCGCTTTATTTCTGTATAATTGCACTACTAATAAAGAAATCGTAAGATAAGTTTTTATTTTAGTGAGCCGTAGCCTAGATCAACAAATACTACACTCACGTGTTCTAAATGACATAAATTTCAGCTACTTAAGTTGTGCATTATCTAACGGTCAGTCAGTAAAAGAATTACATGTAAAGATAAATAGCTGCTGTTCACAAAAAACGCGTGCGCAAAGCATCCTATTCATGAAAATAATTTTTCAATGTAGTTCGAAGTAAGCATCAAGCATGCGTCCCCTCTAACTTTGCATCTCAGCTCCCCATGAAGCCCAACGGGCGGGCTCCGTGAAGGTGCATGCGCATCTTTAATGGAAGTACCCATTAAAAATGCAAGCCGGAAGTAAACAAACAATCCTCCTCTCCAATCCCTAAACATTCCATAGAATGACGGGCCTGTTTAAGAAATGGAAAGGATTTGAGAGGCTACCATTTGAGCCGATGGCGATAGAAAACATCTAAAGACGGCAAAACATGCGCCAGAAGAGTGCCCAGGTATATCACATTCTTCACCTCCGCCACGCTCAACACAACTTGGCCAAAAGGGGACTTTGCCTATTTTTAGGCCATTTTTCGAGGAAATTAGGCTTTGAAATTTAAGATCTTAATTAAGAGGCGTGTCACAGCAGTCTGGTCTGTGCCACTCGACTACAGCTTGCAATCTCCAACAAGCCGCAGAAAAATTTAGTGAAATCGTTGAATATTTTAAAAGTTAGTGCTTAAATACCTACAGTCCGAGGTGATATACCAAAGGTTGCCACTGACGGGTGGGAGTGGAGGACTCGTTTTCTCGCCGCCAACGGCAGCGGGCAACAAATAGAAGATAAATTCAATAAGAATGAGTGAGATCGGATGGATATAAGCAGAGTTATTAAAAAATAACTGGTATTATATTAGCCCCTGTGAAAAAGCTACGAGCAACTCACTCTTCTTTAATAACTTTTGATCCGAATGTCCAATCGTTACCAAACAAAAAAGAGTTGCTACAAGACTCTGAGGCGTGGCTAGCGCTGCAAATAATATGACTCTAAATCTACAAACAAATAAGTTATTAGCCTCGAGAAAGTAAAAGTAAGCTAAATTTACGAAAATATTTTAAAAGCTGACTATTTCCTTAAGGGAAATACAGCTTAAGCTTGAAACATTCCTAACTGCAAAACCAGAGAAGCTGCAATCGCCGAACAAAAACGAGAATTTAGATTGGTTTTTAAGTAACAAAATCCGCAAGGCAAAAACGCAAGAACTTTTCGCCCACTCTGAAAAATTTGGAAAAAACTGAATGTAACAATTTTTACCGAAATTTGACCTCAACTGATAGATAACCTAACACAAGATAACCTAACTGAGGCTAACCTAACTAAGAAAAACCTAACTGAGGCAAACCTTACTGAGGCAACCTTACTGACAGATAACCTAACTCAGAGATAACCTAACTGGACTGAATATAACCTAACGCAAGATAACCTAACTGAAGCCAACCTTACTGGCAGAAAACCTAACACAATACAACTTAACTGAAGCTAACATAACTGAAAGATGACCTAACCTAACTAAGGCAAACATAACTAAAGAAAACCTAGCTGTGAAAAACCTATCTAACAGACAACTTAACTCAGACATAACCTAACTAAGGCAAACATAACTGAGGAAAACCTAACTAGCAGATAACATAACCGACAGAGAACCTAACTGATAGATAAACTAACGCAAGATAACCTAACTGAAGCTAACATTACTGGCAAAAAACCTATCACTATAAATCATAACTAAGGCCAACCTAACTGATAGATAACATAACGTAACTAAGGCAAACGTAACTGAAGCAAACCTAACTGTGGCAAACGTAACTGCGGCAAACCAAACTGAAGCTAACCTAACTGTGGCAAACCTAACTGAGGCAAACATAACCAAGAGAAACCTAGCTGTGAAAAACCTAACTAACAGATAACCTAACTGAGGCAAACCTAACTGCGGAAAACCTAACTGGCCGATAACGTAACCGGCAGAGAACCTAACTGAACTAACCTAACCTAACCTATCTCAGAGATAACCTAACTGAGGCAAACCTAACTAAACGGAAACTAACCTAACTAATAGATAAACTAACGCAAGATAACCTAACTGAAGCTAACATTACTGGCAAAAAACCTATCACTATAAATCATAACTAAGGCCAACCTAACTGATAGATAACATAACGTAACTAAGGCAAACGTAACTGAAGCAAACCTAACTGTGGCAAACGTAACTGCGGCAAACCAAACTGAAGCTAACCTAACTGTGGCAAACCTAACTGAGGCAAACATAACCAAGAGAAACCTAGCTGTGAAAAACCTAACTAACAGATAACCTAACTGAGGCAAACCTAACTGCGGAAAACCTAACTGGCCGATAACGTAACCGGCAGAGAACCTAACTGAAAGATAACCTATCTCAGAGATAACCTAACTGAGGCAAACCTAACTAAACGGAAACTAACCTAACTAATAGACAAACTAACGTAAGATAACCTAACTGAAGCTAACATTACTGGCAAAAAACCTATCACTATAAATCATAACTAAGGCCAACCTAACTGATAGATAACATAACGTAACTAAGGCAAACCTAACCGAAGCAAACCTAACTGTGGCAAACGTAATTGCGGCAAACCAAACTGAAGCTAACCTAACTGTGGCAAACCTAACTGAGGCAAACATAACCAAGGGAAACCTAGCTGTGAAAAACCTAACTAACAGATTACCTAACTGAGGCAAACCTAACTGCGGAAAACCTAACTGGCAAATACCGTAACCGGCAGATAACCTACCTAACAGATAACCTAAATGAGAGATAACCTAACTGAGGCAAACGTAACTGAGGCAAACCTAACTGTGGCAAACGTAACTGCGGCAAACCAAACTGAGGCTAACCTAACTGTGGCAAAGCTAACTGAGGCAAACCTAACAGAGGCAAACATAACCAAGGGAAACCTAGCTGCGAAAAACCTAACTAACATATAACCTAACTCAGAGATAACCTAACTGAGGACAATCTAACCTAACTGGCAGATAACATAACCGGCAGACAACCTACCTAACAGATAACCTAACTTAGAGATAACCTAACTGGGGCAAACCTAACTGTGGCAAACCTAACTGAAGCAAATGTAACTGAAGCAAACCTGAGGAAAACCTAACAGAAGCAAACATTACCAAGAGAAACCTAGCTGTGAAAAACCTAACTAACAGATAACCTAACTCAGAGATAACATAACTTTTTTTTTTTTTTTTTTTTTTTTTTTTATTTATTTTTTTTTTTTTAATGAGGTTGTCTCCTCCCTACCTCAGGATCTCAGGATCCGTGTCCGGGCAACGACCGCCGCTTGAGCCCCCCTCAGGGCGAAAGACCTTTGCCCACTTTGAGCAGTCTTGTTTCGCCCTGAAGAACCTCCAGCATTAGCCGCCGCCCGGACCCGCATCCCGATTTCCGTGCGCTTACGCGCCCCTCCCTGGACCCGTGTCCGAGGCAGCCGCCGCTCGAGCCCCCTAAGGGCGAAAGACCTTTGCTCCCTCTGAGCAGTCTTGTTTCGCCCTGAAGAACCTCCAGCATTAGCTGATACCCGGACCCGCATCCAGACCTCTTAGCGCTTGCGCGCCCCTCCATGGACCCGTGTCCGAGGGGCAGCCGCCGCTCGAGCCCCCTCAGGGCGAACCTTTGCTCCCTCTGAGCAGTCTTGTTTCGCCCCAAGGAACCTCCAGCCTTGGCTACCACTCAAGCCCATACCCTCAAGGTGCCCCGAAGGCACCGGTCCCACCTGACCTAAATGGGCCCCTCCGCGCCGAAGCGCAGCCGCATCACCAGTCCCCTATGCTGGTTCAGAGGAGTACCGGGAGCGGCCCCTCTCTGGATTGCCTCTTGGCCCCGCTGCACGTCGGACACAAGACGTGCAACAGGGAGCCCCGCCACCACGACAAAGTGGGCATCCGTCGGGGGGGAACTGAGTATAACCTAACCTAACCTAACTGGCAGATAACATAACCGGCAGATAACCTACCTAACAGATAACCAAACCGAGGCAAACCTAACAGTGGCAAACCTAACTGAGGCAAACATAACCAAGGGAAACCTAGCTGTGAAAAACCTAACTAACAGATAACCTAACCGAGGCAAACCTAACTGCGGACTCACAGCTAGGTTTCCCTTGGTTATGTTTGCCTCAGTTAGGTTTGCCACAGTTAGGTTAGCTTCAGTTTGGTTGGCTTCAGTTTGGTTTGCCGCAGTTACGTTTGCCACAGTTAGGTTAGGTTAGGTTAGGTTAGGTTAGGTTAGGTTAGGTTAGGTTAGGTTAGGTTAGGTTTTTTTTTTTTTTTTTTTTTTTTTTTTTTTTTTTTTTTTTTTTTTTTTTTTTTTTTTGGCCCACCTCCCTCCAACTGATAATCATTTCTTTTATTGTTTTTCGCTTACAAAGTTTCATGCAATTCTTATATCTATGTTCATGAGATGGGACACAGCATGTTCCCCTGACATGTTGATCAGAGACCTTATTACTTAAATTACTTATATCCTATTTTTATGGCTACAGTGCCTTTTAGCAGTTTATTAATATCTAGGTACAAATGTGCATTTATGATCATAACAGTTTCTTTTTACTAACACTACCTTACACCTTATTTCTAAATTTACTTAAGTCTTTATACTTCCAATTATTCCTACTTTTTTCATGCCTTGCGTTTGTACATAATATGAAGGTATTTGCATATTCTCAGATATGTAATCCTCATATTCCTTAGTCTACTTATTTCTATTTCCTACTTGTGTTGCAATTTTTATGCAATATTTTAGGAACTCACTTCTAAGGTTTTTATCGATCATTATCTGTGGTGTATTTTCTGGGCTAATTTTAACATTTAATTTTATCTCTATATCGTGCCTCTCTAGGCCAAAACTTGGACATTTGAACAGGATGTGTTCTACGCTTTCGGGTACTCCGGGCTCGCAGATGCATGACGGACTTTCTTTGCATTTAAACCTGTACAGGTATTCTGCGAATCCCCCGTGCCCCGTCATTATTTGCGTCATGGTGCCGGTCATTTTTAGCTTTCGTACCATCCGGTATGCCTCTATGGGGTCCGGGAAAAACATCTTGGTCACTGATGCTGTTTCTCCGGATCTGAATCGCTGGTTCCATTCTTCTAGCGACTCCATACGGATCTGTCGCTTCACAAAGGAAACTGGACACTTATCATAAATGGGCCTCGTCTTGAGTTTCAGTGCGGCCTCTTTTGCCAGCTCATCTGCCCTCTCATTTCCCTCCAGCCCCGCGTGAGCTCTAATCCAGAATAGTTGCAATGTTCTTCCTTGTTCGCGTATTTTGTTAATGTCTGCTCTAGCTTTTACTGCTAAGGGATGGAGGGAAAGGTTGTTGACAATTGTGTCAAGGGCCGCTCTGGAGTCGCTGTACACATTATTAGTCTTCCCTTTTGCCATTAGCGTATGGTTTATGGCTTCAGACAGAGCCAACAGTTCCGCCTGGTACACGGTGCAGTAGTTTTCTAGCTTTAATTTACGGGTTCGGGTCTCCGTTCCATCATTCCATATCGACAGTGCAGCTCCGACCGCTCCCCGTATCTTACTGCCGTCTGTGAAAATCTTATGGCTATGGTTGTCGTATTTCTCCACCTCTGCACCGTCCTCCAGGCATGTAAACCCCAGCTCCGCTCTCTCCGCAGGGTGTGGTATGCGAGTGTACGGTGTCGCCTTCTCTATATCTCGGTCTCCTATTATCCGCCGCGACAATCCTTTCTTTATCTCGTAAAGAGAGGCCGCCTCCCTGACTCTCACGTCCAGGGGGAGCAACCCGGCCAGCAATAGGGCCGAGTTCAGAGAAACCGTCCTGTAAGCTTTAACCATTTTTTGTGCGAAACCGCGCTGAACAGTGTCGAATTGTTTCCTTACCCCCAGTTTATTTGTTGCCTGTGACCATGCGCTCGATGCGTACATTATTATCGGCTCTATCACTGCCGTGTAAATGGTCCTGATTATCTCAGGTTCCAATCCCCAGTGAATCTTAGCTGCTCTGGAAAGCTGTTTGTACACATCGAGCGCCTTCCGACACACATGCGCCACGTGTGCGTTGAAGGTTAGCTTTTCGTCTATCCTCAGCCCTAGTATCTTAATGTCCGCCGACATGTCGATATTCACCCCACCCATGCTCAGGAGCGGCGTGTCATATTTTAGTTTGCGTGTAATCAGCATGGCACTGGTCTTGTGGGCCGCAAATTTTAGTTTATTTTTGGCACCCCACTCCTGGACATAGGCAAGGGCGGAGCCAGCCTTTCTTTGGATTTCCATTGCTGTTTCTCCACTGAATACCAGCACGACATCGTCGGCAAACGCCTGACAATAGTCGCCACGTTGCTCCAATCCTTTCAGCAGTGGGTCTAAGAGGAGATTCCACAGGAGAGGGCCACCGATTGAGCCCTGGACGCATCCCTTGTTGGTATCTCTAATGTGCACTTCGCCGGCGTATCTCAGCTCCACTCTTCTGTTTTGGAGGTAGCTATCTATGACCCTTCTAAGATTAATTGGGCACTTTTCCTGAGCCAGCCTCACGCGAATTGCCGGCCACCATGCACCGTCAAAGGCCCCCTCTATGTCCAGAGACACCATGGTTATTAGCTTTTTCTCTTCTAACTTGCCTTTAATGTGGTGTACCAGGGCATAGAGGGCGTCTTCTGTACTTCGCTGCGGCACGAAGCCATACTGACTCCTACTCAGTCTGGGTATCAGGTGCCATTTTATTCGTCCCATAACCATCTTTTCGAAGATTTTTCCTAATACGGGGAGCAGTCCTATAGGTCTGTAGGATTTAGGGTTTGAGTAATCGTCCTTCCCCGGCTTCCTCAGGACGACCACTGTAGCTCGCTTCCAGACTGTTGGGAAGTGTCCGAGCTCAAGACATTTATTTGCTATAGCCAGATAGACTTCCGGATCCGAGGCTATCGCCTGCCTGCATATATCTGCCGTGAGGCCATCGGATCCCGGCGCCTTTTTGGGGTTAAAGCTTTCCACCGCATACCTTAGCTCCTCCCTGGTAAATGGCGGATCATGTGTTTCATCATGAGCCGGGTCATTTACCCGGTTTGCTGCTTCCCTCGTTTGCCGGTGGTCAGCGTTTTCACCCTCCTCCAGGTCCACTGGATAGAAAGTTTCGGCCAGCAATCTGGCTGATTCGCTCGGGTCCCTGATCTGTCCGTCCTTTTGCAGCAGTAAGTCTTCATGTCTTCGTGTCGTTCTACCTATTACCCTGTAGATTCCTTCCCACATATTCTCTCTATCCTGCCTCCCACAGAACTCCTTCCAACTGCTGATTTGAGCCCGTTTAGCCTCCGCTTCATAATTCTCTTTTGCCAAAAGGTATTCGTGCACGACCCCGCCTCTCCTGATAGGCGCCGCACATCGGATCCTGCGCTTTTTTGTGGCGACATCTCTCTTCATCACGGCCAGTTCATTGGACCACCACGGTAAGGTGACCCTCTCATTCGCTTTCTTTTTCGGTAGCATTTCGTCACATGTCTTGGTAATTGCTTGGATGTATGTTTCTACCACCTGTTCTATCCCCGATTTTGTGCGTATTCCTTCCACTTCTGCAACACTTTTGCATTCTGTAGCACTCAACTGTGTCAATTTCTCACGGAATTGACTCCAGTTGGCCTTCTTGGTGTTATAGAGTCTCGTGGTCCTTTGAACTGCCATACCTTTCGACCTTTCCAGGTTGATCTTAAATATAATGGCATTGTGGTCGGATACGGTCATACCTTCTTCCACTCTCCAGTCCTCCACCAAGCCAAGAAGGGTCGGAGAGCAAACCGTCACATCGACAAAGCTGGAGAATGTACGACCACCTCTCACCGTGTGAAAAGTCGGAATGCTACCGTTGTTCAGGACTTGCATCGACATTTCTTCGAAGGCACCCGCAACATCTTCCCCCCTGTGGTCGATCTTTTCGCTGCCCCACCAGGTACTTTTTGAGTTCGTATCACCTGCCATGACAATTTTGCCGCCCCCGGCATTACCGCTTATTCTTTTGAGCTGCTCCAGGTATGGCTCTAGCGGTTGGTCCGGCTCGAAGTAGAACGATACGGCAGTCATCTTCCAGCTACCCGTTTTAATATCCACCACTGCGATATTATTGGTGGTTGTGTTCTGGCACAGCAGCGCATCCACATCGCGGTCAAATACTGCGATGGCCGCCTTTACTGTTCCATCCCCTTTGTCGACGGTCTGGAAGATTCTCGCCCCCGCGTAATCCCTCATCCTTCCTTCTCCTCCCACATAAGGTTCCTGGAGCAGCGCAATTGCTACACCTCTCCTCACTGCTTCTATCATGAGCTCATTTGTGGCTAGTTGGCTTCGCTGAAGATTTGCCTGGGCAACGATGTAGCAGTGTTTCCTGGTGGGTTTCCCCTTTGCTGCCATTGATCCCACTGTGGTGCCTTTAGCAATACGCTATACTAGCTCTTGCCAGTGCGTCCCACTTGCGCCTTATTGGGCACTCCTGGCTGAATGCGTTATGTTCTGTCTGATTTAGTTTGGCAGACGAGCAATTGCAGCACTCCGGTGGAGATCCCGCCATCCAGTCCGCGCATTCTGTTTTTCGGTGCGGCCCTCCGCAGTGACTGCATTTTTCGATTGTCTCCTTACAGAAGCGTCTTCCATGCCCATATCCAAGGCAAAGGGAGCACTGCACCAGTGGAGAGTAGTCCTCCACCCTGGCTCTCTGCAGGTCTATGTGCACCGCCTCTGCCTCTATTGCTCTGGTCCATATTCGGGGGGACACCCTCACCACAACGTGGCTAGTGTGCGGGTTCCTGGCCTTCCTTCTGAAGCGGATTTCTATCCGGTCCTCCTGCTCTCCTAATCCATCGAATAGGTTACGGTTTTGTTTTCTGAGGGCCTTTTTGATGTCCTCATCGGTGTTATATATGAACACATCTTTCAGGATTAGTAGTGGGTCTTTATTTTTTATGTCCTCGACTTGCAGTCGGTCCTTGACTCCTTCCAATCGCTTTTTGATTTTTTGTCGGTCTTCCTCTGTTCTACATCCCACTATCACTTTTCTATCCTTTGCCTTCCTGACCCTATCCACCCTAACCCATCCTTCCTTAGCGTCCACTGCCTCTCTGATGATGCTTAGCACCTCCTCTCCTGTCTCGGTTTCATTTCTGGAGGTGACCACAACTGAGTGCATCGTTGTTTGCTCCTTAGGTTGCTTAGTGCTTCCCGCCGCTACACTGGCATATGTTGTTGTTCTCTCCATGACTTCCTTTTGTCTTTCCATGGCTTGCCTCAGTTCGTCCATCTTCTCATTGTTTTCCTTAATTAGTTTGCTATGCTCCTCCAACTTTCGCGCTAGTTCCCCTTCTTCTTTTCCTGGTTCAGTTTTGTTTTGGTCAGCAACCAAGGATGTGCCGGCAGGGGTGGTGGCTCGTATTTCCGCCGACCCGGGGGATTTCCTTATTTCGCTCGGCTGTTTCTTGCTCGTTTCCACTTCCTTGATTATATCAAACAGTCGATCGAGCACCTGTATGACACCAGCCTTTATCTCCTTCTTGATGTTCCCTGAGTTGTTGAGGTGAATTTTTCCTTTTATGAGGCAGGCCCTAGCTTCCTCAATCCGGTCCGCGTACTGTTTTCTTGGCGGACTAAAAGTTTTCACAAACGGTTGTCTTGTGGTCTTTGTTTTTTGGCTGTCTTTCGACGGCGAAGTCTTCGGTTTCGGCTTGGATGTGCCCGCCCGTGGCGGCGCGCTTTGCATTACGGGTGTGGTGTCTCCATTTGCGGCCTCCCATTTCCCTATACTTCGCCTCACACTGGAGTTTGGAGATTGAGATTTAGGTGGTGATTTTTCACCTTCCGTCCTACTCGGCGGTGGAGTTCTCAGACCCAACATGTCAGGGTACTTTCCTTGTATGAAACGTCAAATAAAGGTAAGGTTTGTGTTGATTAAAAGGTAAAAAGGAAATACGTCCGATAAAGTTAAGGTTTGTATAAGTTTTATAAGATCGATAAAAACACTATAGTAGTAAGATCCAAGCCTATTTAAAGCGTCAATAAAGCGTCGCAGACGCTTGTCAATTTTGTCTATTCCTAAGTTTGTAAAAGTTGTAAACAATAGAGGATTGTAAGGTTAAGACACTAATCAATAATAAATAAAATAAGTAAATGTAGAGCCACAGGCTCTGTCTTTTGGTTGTCTCTGCAACAGGTCGTTTGGGTTGTGCTAGAGTCGGTGGCTCTGTCAATATACTGTCTCGACCAGCACAATCAGTAAAAATAAAATGTAAAAATAGAAAATAAAAGAATGTAGAGCCACAGGCTCTGTCTTTTTGTTTGTCTTGGCGACAGGTCGTCTGTGGGGAAAAAATTTTTACCTCCAGGGGTCAGAAAGTACAATTTAGAACCAAAATTAATTCGACTCTACGTAGAGACGCTTTGGTTATATCAAAAGATAGCCCCGCCCATGCCCTATTCAGGGACACCAGTCACAGGTTCCTAGCCCTACGGGTTCCGGAGATATGGCCAACCGTAAAAAACCGGTAAACTTTACCGGTTAAACGCCAAAGCCTATATCTCCGGAACTATCGGCCCCAGAGAGTCGCGCTTGGTATCCCTGCACCCGTCTCGTCGAGCCCCACCAGCCGACACCCCTATCGGCAAGATCCGGGTCTTGGAAAAATCCGGGTAAAAGTTTACCCCGATCGAACCAACCGCCGCACGGCCGGATAGAGGCGCCTACGCTGGGGGCAGGGCTGAAGACCGCTGCTCTCTGCGACCTCCCGTCGTTGAGATATTCGCGATCGAAATTTTCCAATATGGCGGCCGAACTGTCAAATTCGGATTTCGATCGCGGATATCTCCCCCCCTAGTGGCCGCAGAGAGCTCCGGTTTGGAGTGTCCCTAGTAAACCGGACCTTGCCCGTCCGCCGGGACCGCTCTCGGGATTTCGGTTTTTTGTCGCTCCTTTTCCCCCCAAAGTGGGGGGGGGGGACAGATGGTCGTTCCCACTGGCCACTAGTGGAAACCGCAGGTTTCTACGACCCTTGGTTGGCCAGTAATGAAGGAGCGAAGAAAAACAAGATGGCCGCCGAGCTGTCAAAACCGAACTTTGGCTGTCGATTTCTCGGCAACCAGTTGTCCAGCCGACCTGGGGTTTTCTCTACCGAGCTCGGCGTCACCCCCCTTATCTCCCGAGTGCGGTCACTGCTCCAAAACTTTCCGACCCGGCAATCCGGATAAAACCGGATGTGATCGAGGTAGGCAAAATTTTCCGTCCTTATGGTAAAAATCCGGGCCCTCTGCGGCAAACGGTTCAGGAGTTATTTAATTTAGAAAAAATTTTGAAATTATCGGTAATAACCGGTTTTGACGAAATTCGTCAATTGGGACACTAGCTGGCCCTGATTTTGGATCAACTAGGTCAGAATACCTAATCTAAACACAATGGAGTAAAGAAAAATTTGGTTTTTCTGTTAGTTTAAGAAAAGGGGGGCAAAAACCTTCAAAAATCCCTATCTCCGGAACCGTTTGTCGGAAAATTTTGAAAAAAATGTGGTAATTATCATAAGAGGGTACTGTCTAATATAAGAGCAATAAAAAATGAAAAACACAACAAAATAACAAAGAATTTTTGTAAATTAACTTTTTTCAGTAAGTTGGTCAAATTTTAAAGGGTGCAAGTGCTAAAAATCCAAAATATCAAAAATCTGGTTCTACTATTTGGCGCGCAGCAGACTGCAGTTGCAAAACCCGCGCGACTCAAATAGCCTCCAGGATATTAAAGGTCAAAGTTTTAATATTTAAACAATTTTATCCTACAAACTAAAGCCGATAAAATTCAGCAACTTGCGGTTCCAGGCTGTGTCACTACTCGTCCAGGTTCCCACGAAGTTGGAGCTCGATCCGGCCGCCGGTTCAGGTACCACGTGGCACGTGGTTTTCCGTTTTTCCCCGATTTTTCCGCGGTTTCCCAGCGGAAAAATCCAGTTGAGGGCTCGCCGTATAGGGCGCGCTAAGGCGCTCCCGGCAACGTAACGCAACCTAGGGGTCACAGCGACTAATCGCGTGCCGCACGCCTGCAAAGGAACTCCAACTTGCACTTAACCTCTAAAATTTCACTCCGAGTCACTTTCTCTCTTTCTTTCAACAGTAGGCACTAAACCAATATCACTGTCGTGTGCGCGGCAGTAGTCCGCAACTTTTGGTGGTTTTTTGAGCGAGATCGGGTAAGAAATACCCACTTTTCCGAATTTTTAAGTGCGGAGCGGTTTATTTTCGTGGCGTTCGAGGTGGCGGTTGGAACGCAACTGGTTAGGTTAGGTTAGGTTAGGTTAGGTTAGGTTAGGTTAGGTTAGGTTAGGTTAGGTTAGGTTAGGTTAGGTTAGGTTAGGTTAGGTTAGGTTAGGTTAGGTTAGGTTAGGTTAGGTTAGGTTAGGTTAGGTTAGGTTAGGTTGAGGAAAATTGGGTGTTCACATTCGGTTTTTCGCGAAATTTTAAGAGTGGGTGCGTCTGAGAGTTTGGTGGTTTTGTGTTTCTGTTTCGTTTTTCTGCGCTTTAAATAGTTGCCCTTTGTTCTGTCCCTGTAACTTCAGTAGTTTCTTAGTTAGTAATTTTCGAAAGTCTGCATCGACTCTGTGCGGTCGACTTTCGGAAATTATTTTTAGATTTTGCTAACTTTTGCTTTTCATTGTAAACTTTTGCTTTTCCCCCCTTAATAACTTTGTCCCCCCGTAACGTAGATTTGATTTTTTGGGCTCTTCTAGCCGCGCCTGACGAGTACTACACTCGGGTTTTTGTTTGGCTGCGATCGGACCTTCTGTCCGGGAGTTGTCGAAAACCCGTGCGTTGCTCGTCGCTTTTTCAAAGGCGCAGAAAATTACCAACCATAAGTTGGTAATTCTTGTTTTTCGTCTTTTGTCTGCAAAGTTCCTTAAGGACTTTGCATTCTTTCTAATTGGCCTTATAGAGGCTCGGAAAACGCGTTTTACGACGCGTCGGCCCCCTCTATAAGTCCCATAGGGACCTCTCAGCGGGAGGAGAAAAAGTGTCGATTTTTATAGGATAAGTTGGTCAACTTCTCCATACAAATCGGCACTTCAACTCTGGTCGGTCGCTGACCGAAAAAAATTCTGTATCTTTTTTTCGGCTGAACTTTTTGGGAGTTTTTCAACGCATTCGGGGAGTTCGTTTGTTTCTTTAAATTCTTTGCCTCAACGGTGCTCTTCTAGCACCGTTAGTTAGTTTCGGAGGCCCGAATTTTTGAAATTCGGCTGGGATTTCACTCGGAAATCCCAGGAAAACACAACTCGCCCGAAATTTTTGAGAAATTCTCAAAAATTAGTGGGTCCTTCTTTTTAGAAGGTTTTACCGTCTGGTAATTGGTGCCTTGAGTTGGGCTAGCGATCCCCTCTGGAACTGCGTCTCCCGGACATCCCGTTCGGGAGATAAAAATTCCTGAGTGGATTGCTCGTTGCTCACTTTAGGCGCAACATTTTTATTTTTTCGGGGGGAAATTTTCTTCGAAAATTTGCCGCCGGAAAAGTAGGGGGTGGGGGTCAAAACGGTTAAGGGAGGTGTGTGAGGGGTCTAAGGGGCCACCTTTTGGCACCTTGCGCACTGCTCTTGGGCTTGCGATTGTTGAGTTGTTGGGGATCGAAGGTCGGATTTCGGGGCTCCGGCCCGTTAAAAAAAGTTCGCTCTTGACCGTTTTTGAAAGTATTTTTGGTTTTTGTTGGTTTTGTCCAATTTCGTGTGGGCGGAATGTCGGCGGCGGCGACAGACCGCAGCGAAACGGGGGGGGGGGGTATTGTTGTGCCGGACGGCCCAGGGTCGGTCTCGGAACATGAGGTCGAGGTCGACGTCGAACTGGTCGAGGTAATGGAGAATGTCTCCGGACCCTCGAAGAGGGGATTGGTCGAGTCCGAGTACAACCCGAGGCCCGAGTTGGGGCCGAAAGTTAGCTCGGCGCGCCGGGGGGGCAGATCCCCTGCCATCGGATCCCATCTGGGATTAGGCTTCTCGGAAGCAAGGGTCCTGCTCCGGGACCTAAAATTCGAGGAGTTCGAGGCTGAGACGAGCAAGACCGCGGCGTACCGCCTTGAATCTCCCGCGCTGGACACGAGGTCCGGTGCGGAGAAAAAAGGGAAGAAGAGGGGGGCTGAGAAGGCCGAGCCCGCACCCGAGCTCAGCTCGGATGAGGGGGAGGTGGATGAGGGAGACCCCATTGAGGTTGCCCGCAATGCTGCATTCGCCGTGCTGGCGGAAGCCGGTAAATGCGGCAACATAAAGGGGACCATTTGGGGCCGAATTAATTCGGCCTGCAAGCGGGTGATGGGGGCGATGGATGCCCTCCAAGCCAAAACAGAGGGGGAGGAGATCCGCCGGCTTAAGGCCGACAATAAGCGGATGCGAAGCCAACTCGCCCTTCTAGAGAGGGAAACGAAGGCTCTCCGCACCGCCTACTCCTCGCGGGCAGTGGAAAGGGCGGCTCCTCCCGTAGAGGAAAGTCTTCCTGGAGGTCTGGTCGAGGCGCTGGGGGACCTCAAGCGGGACCTGTTCGTCTCCCTCGGGGAGATGATAAACGTCCGGCTTGGGGAAATGGAGAAGCGCCTCCCAGCCGAGCCTATCCTTCGCCCCCCGCTGGCGGCGGACAGGAAGAGAGACGCGGCCGCGGGACGTCCGGCTGATGAGCCGTCACCGGGCCCATCGCGGGCCAGACCCGCGAAGGCGACCCCCGCTAAGCCCGCTACCAAGCCGGCCAAACCGGCTCAGGCCAAACCGGCCCCGGCCAAACCGGCCCCGGCCAAACCGGCCCCGGCCAAACCGGCCCCGGCCAAGCCGGCCCCGGCCAAACCGGCCCCGGTCAAACCGGCCCCGGCGCAACGCGGACCGGCGCCGGACGCGTCTGCAGCCCCGGCTGAGGCCGCGCCTGCTCCAACTTGGACGGAGGTGGTGCGGAAGGGGGCCAAAAAGGCCCCCAAAAAATCGACGACAGCCCCCGCCCCCCAGGCAGTGGCGAATAAAGTGGCCGGCCCGAAATTGACCGCCCCAAAGACCTCAGCTGTGGTAATCACGCTGAGGTCAGAGTCCAAGGACTCATACAAGGCGGTCATGGACCGGGCCACCGCCAACATAAAGTTGGCGGATCTGGAGCTGGACCATCTTAAGGTCCGGCTATCGGCCACCGGGGGGCGGCTGATCGAGGTGGGCGGCGCCAACAGCGCCAAAACCGCGGACGCCCTCGCGATCAGGTTGCAGGAGTTGGTCGGGGAGTCGGCGGAGATTACCCGACCGACCAAATGCGCCGACCTGCGCATCTCCGGCCTGGACGAGTCGGCGGAGCCGGAGTCCGTCCGCCAGGCGATCGCCGAGAAGGGGGGGTGCCCCCCGGACAGCGTCAGAGTGGGCACTATTAGGATGGGGCCCGCGGGGACGGGCTCTGTTCTGGCCAGATGCCCGGTGGCCGCCGCCAAGGCCATCATCCAGGCCGGTCGGCTCCTGATCGGCTGGTCTGCAGCGCGGGTCCAGGCGCTGGAGCCCCTCCCCATGCGCTGCTACAAGTGCATGGGGACAGGGCATACGAGGGCGCTGTGCCCGTCCACTGCCGACCGAAGCAACCTCTGCTTCCGGTGCGGCGTGGAGGGACACAGGTCGTCGGGCTGCACAGCGGACCCTAAGTGCGTGCTGTGCACCCGACTCGGCCGCCCTGCGGGGCACGTGATGGGGGGCGAGAAGTGCACCCCCCCACCAACAAGAGGAAGAGTGGCCGCCCAGACCCCGGCCCCCAAACCAGTGAGTGTAGGCCAGACGGCACCGGAGGGGCTCATGGACACCGCCAATGCCAGCACGTCCACTTGAGCTCCTCCAGGCGAACGCCAACCACTCCGCCCGCGCCCAGGATCTGCTGATGCAGTCCATGGCGGAGTGGGGCGTCGACGCGACGGTGGTCGCCGAGCCGTACTTCGTCTCCCCCCAATCAAATTGGGCGGGTGACGTGGACGGCTCGGTGGCAGTGGTGGTGCCGGCGTTCGGCGAGTCCCCCCGCCTCTCCATAAAGGAGAGGGGGCAAGGATTCGTCGCGGCCAAGTGGGGAGAAATATTGCTCATAGGAGTTTATTTCTCCCCAAACAGACCCCTGAGGGCATTTGAGGCCTTCCTCAGGGAGCTGGGGTCGGTCATTGGGAGGGCGGCACCAATGCCGGTCTTGGTGATGGGGGACCTCAACGCGAAAAGCGGCGCGTGGGGTTCCCCCATCACCGACGCTAGGGGGACGGAGGTCGAGGGCTGGGCGGCCATGGCCGGCCTCGCACTCGTTAACCGGGGGACGGTGCAAACATGCGTGCGGCGGCAGGGGGGGTCTATCGTGGACGTAACGTTCGCGACCCCTGCCATCGCCGCTCGCATCCAGGACTGGCGCGTCCTGGAGGATGCGGAGACCCTATCCGATCACCGGTACATCCGGTGTAGGGTCGCCGCGTCCGCGTCCGCCCCCCCGGCGGTGCAGCCCCGAGCCGGCCAATTGTTCCCCAGGTGGACCTTGTCGAAGCTAGACCCGGAGTTGGCGGAGGAGGCCGCCATGATCCGGGCTAGGTGGTCCACCACTCCCTCCGGCGGGGACATTGACGAGAGGGCCATGGAGTTCCGGGCGTCACTCACCGAGGTGTGTGACGCCTCGATGCCCAGGACGCGGCGGATGGCCGCCAAGAAGGGAGTATACTGGTGGACGGCGGAGCTTGCGGACCTCCGCACCACCAGTATACGGGCGAGGAGGGCGTACCAGAGGTGCCGCAGGAGGAGGAGCCACACGCCGGCCGAGGAGGACCATTACCATCAGGTCCTCCAGGAAGCCAGGACGGCACTCCAGGGGGCTATCGCCAGGGCCAAGGACTCCGCGCACGAGGAGTTCTTGGCCACCCTGGACAGGGATCCATGGGGGCGCCCGTACCGCATCGTCCGCAATAAAATGCGGACTGCGCCCCCCTTGGAGACCATGGAGCCGGAGCTGCTGCAGCGGGTGGTCGTCGGGCTCTTCCCCGTGGCGCCGTCCGTGTCGGTCCCGCGAATGGCGCCGCCGAGCGCGCCTGGAGAGGGACTGTGCGAGGCCCCCCTCGTCACGGATGATGAGATGGTGGGTGCGGTGGATCGGCTGCGTCGATGCAAAAAGGCACCGGGGCCGGATGGGGTCCCGGGTAAGGTCCTTCCCACCGCACTCAAGCACTTGGGGAGCCGCCTCAGGCAGTTATTCGACGACTGCCTGGCGGCTGGGCGGTTCCCGAGTGCTTGGAAGCAGGGACGGCTCTGCCTGCTGGCAAAGGAGGGTCGCCCAGCAGACTCTCCTTCGGCCTACAGGCCTATCGTGCTGCTCGACGAGGTGAGCAAGATGCTGGAACGCATCATTGCCTCCCGCCTACAGGCTCACCTCGTCGACATAGGGCCGGGTCTTTCCGACCAGCAGTACGGGTTCCGTACGGGGCGGTCGACGATAGATGCGGTCACCGCCCTCAAGGAGTTCTGCTCGTACGCGGAGGGAAGGGGTGAGGGGTGTCATGGCGGTGTCACTAGACATCGCCAACGCTTTTGGCACCCTCCCCTATGGAGTGATAGAGGAGGCACTCCGGTATCACGGGGTGCCCCTCTATCTAAAGCGGATGATAGGACACTACCTGGAGGGCAGGGTGGTGTCCTATCAAGAGAGAGGAGGAGGAAGGGGGGATAGGCGGATGGCTTGCGGCGTTCCACAGGGGTCTGTGCTGGGGCCCCTGCTCTGGAACGTCGGGTTTGACTGGGTCATCCGCCTCACGCTGCTCCCCCGGATGGCGGTCGTCTGCTATGCAGACGACACGCTGGTGGCCGTCCGGGGTGCAACATTCGAGGAGACAGCGCGGCGAGCGACCGTGGCCACGACAATGGTCGTAGACCGCATACACATGCTGGGGCTGAGGGTGGCCCTCCCGAAAACGGAGGCCATCGTTTTCGGGGGGCCGAGATGGCGGATTCCGGCGGATGCCGGCATTGTGGTTCGGGGAGAGGGGATCCAGGTTAAGGCCCAGATCAAATACCTGGGCCTTCACCTGGACCGGAAGTGGACGTTCGAGGAGCACTTCACACGACTTGCTCCTCGCGTCGTGGGCGCCGCCTCGGCGCTGGGAAGGCTCCTCCCCAACCTGGGAGGGCCAAACGCTCCGTGCCGACGCCTGTTCGCGGGCGTGGTGCGGAGCATGGCGTTGTATGGGGCTCCCATCTGGAGCGGCGCGTTAAACGCCAAATGCCGGGCCCTCTTAAGGAGGCCCCAGAGGGTCATCGCCATCCGCATCTGCCGTGCATACTGCACGGTAGCGTTCGCTGCGGCATGTGTGTTGGCAGGGACCCCACCATGGGAATTCGAGGCGGACGTGCAGGCGGAGGCACACAGGAGGAGGGTTGAGGGCCGGGCGAGAGGCGAACGCCTGGCCCCGGAGGAGGTGGCCCACGCGCGCCGCGAGGCCGCTGAAAGGACGAGGGACCGGTGGAAAGCGAGCCTGGCGGACCCCTCTTATGGCATCCGCACCATAGAGGCTGTCCGCCCGCTCCTTTCTGACTGGTCCTTGAGACGGCACGGGACTCTCTCCTTCCGACTCACGCAGGTATTGACCGGGCATGGCTGCTTCGGTCATTACCTGCACAGGGTCGCGAGGAGGGAGCCGACCCCGTCGTGCCATGAGTGTGGCGCGGGGGACGACACGGCGCAGCACACCCTCGCGGTGTGCAGCGCCTGGGATTCTCAGCGCCGCACTCTGGTGGCGACAATCGGGGGCGACCTCTCGCTGCCCAGCGTGGTAGCCGCCATGCTGGACAGCGACAGGTCGTGGGAGGGAGTGGCCTCTTTCTGTGAGGACGTCATGTCCCAGAAAGAGGCCGCGGAGCGGGTGCGTGAAGAGGCCGTCGACGCACACCCGCTCCGGCGCAGACGATGGGGGAGGCGGCGGAGACAGTTCGCTGCCCGCCAACTTCCCCAGTGAGGCCTGCGGGTATGGGGGTGGAGCACCCCTGCCCGCCGCAGGCTAGGCCTCACAGTCTGGGGGGGAGGTTCAGCGTCCCTGACCTCCCTCTCCTTTGGCGCGGGTTAGCCCCGGCACGTAGGCTGGGGCGCCGGTCAGGCGTCGTTGTGGGTCATGACTGAGGTCCCACGGCGCCTGGTAGTAAGCCGGTTCGAGGGTGACGCCTAGGGAGGTTTTAGTTCGGGTATGCCCCCCACTCTGGGGGGAGAGTCCCACATATCCTCCGGCCGCTCCAGGCCGGGGTGAAGCTATAAAGCTTTCCTCCCTAGTCAAAAAAAAAAAAAAAAAAAAAAAAAAAAAAAAAGGTTAGGTTAGGTTAGGTTAGGTTAGGTTAGGTTAGGTTAGGTTAGGTTAGGTTAGGTTAGGTTAGGTTAGGTTAGGTTAGGTTAGGTTCCCCCCCGAGGTGTCGCCACCTTGTCGTGGTGGGGGGGCTTACGCCCTTAGTGATCGTCGGAGCCGAAAGGGTCCGACGTGAAAGGGTAACCAAGAGCGACACACCTTAGGTTAAGTTAGTTTTAGGAAAAAAAAAAAAAAAAAAAAAAAAAAAAAAAAAAAAAAAAAAAAAAAAAAAAAAAAAAAAGTTTAATTGTGTATATAGTCGGTTTTTAGTTGATTAGTTAGCATTGGGGAACTCAGCCCACAAAAAAGAGGGGAGCTGCTCACTCCTTAAATAGAGCAGGGGCGCTACCCCTAGATCAAATAGCATAATGGGTGATCGATACAATATACTACCCCAGGAGGGTACCGCCTTAACCGGCGGAGAGTCCCTCCCTGCATTTATTAATGCGGGCTGCCCCTCGTATTCTGGGGGGGGCAAAGATCGCTCCGTGGGCTCCCAGAGCTCACGTAACAACAGCAGTGCCGCATCAGTACAGTTTCCGGCAAAAAGTAGTGGCGCCATAGCGCGAGATTGCGAAGTCCGCCTTACGCGGCAGTCTGAAAAGAAGAGGGTACAGTCGCTCCTTCCATCCTTTTCAAGGGAAAATCAGACAAGGGAAGACCAGACAGGGAAAAAGAGCCCTGAGGAAGAGCTCGCGCTTCTTAGCGCGGAGGACGAGCCACAAGTCCCAATGGCAAGAGACGAGGCTCCGGAAGTGAGCCCGAAAACAACGGAGACGGACAAGAACCCTGTCCTGCCTAACACCGATGCCCAACCTATCACCGGGAGGCTCTGGCAGGAGGGAAGGAAAAGAGCACGTTCCCCGACGCTCTCGGGATCCAGCGACGACGAGTCTTCCGCGTCCTTGGCATCGCTGAAGTCCAAAGGTCGAGGCCGCCCCCCCACATCAGGGAAATATGTGGGCCTGGCCAAAGCCAAGGAGGCTTACAACCGAGCCCTGAGGGAGGAGATCCGCCTCGTGGCAGAGAGGGATGTCCAGGATATGACCATCCAAACTCGAGCGGGGTTTGCATCGAGAAGTCCCTCCCTGCTAGAGCCGGATCTCGAGGGTAAGACGGCCACGGCAGACCTGGGCCAACAGGTCAGAGATAGCGTTGCGGTCATTGAGAGGGTGGCGACCGCATCCAAAAACCTGAAGGGCCCATTCGTTAAGAAGCTAAAAGATGCGTCGATAGCCATAACGGATGCCTTTATGGTGCTGAGCAGCCGCACCACCACCGAAGAGACGGCCCGGCTGCAGGCGGATAATGCCCGTCTGCAGTCCGAAATGGCCAGCCTCCGTAAGGAGCTGGCCGAAATCAAGGAAAAAATGGAGGGGATGCGGAAGCAGGGTAGTCCGGCACCCCCTCCACCCGGACAAGACTTGGAGGTGCAGCCCCCTGCGCTGCCCTCCCCTCGAGGCAAGACACGCGAAGGTGGCGGCGCAAGCCCGGTCACGGCACAGGCAGAAGCCATAAGCCGCGCAGTCCTGGTGCAGGTCGGATCGTACCTGGACGCCCGCTTTGCTGCGATTCAGGACAGGCTTCTGCCCGAAAAACGTGGGCGTCCGCCACCGGCCGCAGAAAACAACGAACAGACGGCTGCGGCAGCTTTGGCTGCGGGGACTGGGCAGAAGCCTGGCCCGGCTGCTGCCGCTAGCTCTTCGCTCTCAGGCCCAGGGAGAGAGAAGGGCAAAAAGAGAGGGAAAAAAGGCAGCACTGCGCAGACGACAGGTGCACCCACCCCAGCGGAACCCCGGCCCCTTCCCCCTGCTCCTGCCTCGATGGAGGAGCAATGGACGAAAGTTGTGCGGAGGGGAAAGGGAAAGGAAAGGAGGAAAGCGCCTAAGGAAGCCAGGTCAGGCGGAGAGCAGAAACCAGAGGCCGCAAAGGGGAAACCCAAAAGGATTCGCCTTCCCCGTACCTCGGCCGTGGTACTCACCCTGCTGCAGCCCAGGGCTGGAGAGAAAGGAGCCGACTACGGCACGGTTATTGCTGAGGCGAAGTCCAGGTTGAAAATCGAGGAAATCGGTATCCCTGGGCTCCGCTTCAAAAAAGCCCAAACCGGGGCGTGTATATTGGAGGTGCCGGGTGAGTCCAGCGGAGTGAAGGCAGACGCCCTCTGCGAAAGACTCAAGAAGATCATGGACCCGGAGATAGTCCGAGTCACAAGGCCCATGAAATACGCGGAGATGCGCATAACGGGCTTGGACGAGTCGGTCCTGTTCCCGGAGGTCGTGGATGCCGTAGCACGCGTCGGTGGCTGTTCGACGGCCGACATAAAGTCTGGGGAAGTAGTTCCCGGTCCCTCAGGGTTGGGGACTGTGTGGCTTCGCTGCCCGTTGTCGGTGGCCAAGAAGGTGGAAGCGGCCGGGAGAATACTGGTGGGTTGGGTATCGGCGCAGGTCAAACTGCTAGATGCCCGCCCACTCCGCTGCTTCCGGTGCCTAGAGGTTGGCCACGTGCGCGCGAAGTGCACAGCGACCGTCGACCGAAGCCAGCAGTGCTACCGATGTGGTCAAGTGGGACATCTGGCTGGCCGATGCACGGAGACTCCGCACTGCGTTTTGTGTGCTGACGCAGGCTTGATCTCAAATCACAGGGTGGGGAGCAAGGCTTGCAACCCACCCAAGAACAAGCCGCAGGCTAGAACTGCAGATGGCCCCAGGGTCCCCTCGCAGATAGACCGCCCGGATGGCAGTGCCAAGTCCCGGGAAGAGGTGATGCCGCAGTCGGTCGGGTAGAATGGCCACCCGCTACCTTCAGGCGAATATCAACCACTGCGCCAGAGCCCAAGACCTTCTGTTCCAGAGCATGGCGGAGTGGTTGACGCACGTAGCGATAGTGGCCGAGCCGTACGCGGTTCCTCAAAGGGACAATTGGGCAGGCGACAGGGACGGGTTAGTGGCCATCGCCACACAAACTGCGGCTGGCTCTGAGCCGCTTCGTGGAGTCTCCAGGGGCCGGGGCTACGTATCCGCAGAGGTTGGCGGCGTTCTAGTCGTCGGGGTCTACTTTTCGCCGAACAGAAGCCTCGCTGAATTTGAGGTGTTCCTCGACGAGGTCGGGGCCCTGATCGGCAGAAGTAACCCCGAACAGGTGCTTGTCGCTGGGGATCTCAACGCCAAGTCCATGGCGTGGGGATCCTCCGTGACCGATGCACGCGGACAGTCCCTGGATGAGTGGGCGGTAGCAACCGGGCTGAGTGTGCTCAACCGGGGATCGGTCGACACGTGCGTGCGGCAACAGGGTGGCTCCATCGTGGACATCACGTTCGCAAACGCCGCCCTGGCGCGCCGTGTCCAGGGATGGGAGGTGTTGGAGGGTGTGGAGACGTTATCGGACCATAGGTATGTCCGATACGAGGTATCCGCGCGCCCTACCGCCCCGGACGGTCCCAGCCGATCCCGGAGAGGTGACAGCCCCCGGTGGGCTCTGAAGCGTCTAGACCGAGAGGTCCTCTACCAGGCGGCCCTTGTCCAGGCCTGGCCAAGGCTACCTGAGGCTCCAATTGCGGTGGATGAGGAGGCGGCGTGGCTTGGCGACGCAATGGCCGAAATTTGCGACGCGGCAATGCCGAGGGTCAAGACAGTGTCTCCGAAGCGTAGCGTGTACTGGTGGTCCGCAGAACTTACGCAGCTGCGCAAGGCGTGCGTGGCTGCGAGACGCCAGTACACAAGGAGCCGCAGGCGAAGGCGACGCGACCTGGCCGAGGAAGACCGGCTGTATGCGGCCTACAGAGAGGCCAGCAGGACACTCTGTGCAGCCATTGGCAGGGCCAAGGATCTGGCCGAAGAGGAAATGCTGGAGACTCTGAACAGCGACCCGTGGGGGAGACCGTACAAGATGGTGAGGTGCAAACTTCGCCCTTGGGCCCCCCCACTAACGCAAAGTCTCCAGCCGGAACTCCTAGACCGGATTGTGGATGCTCTGTTTCCACAGAGGGGCGACCATCTGCCCCCTCGAATGGCCCCGCCCACAGGGAGGGACTCGGAAGCGGCAACGGAAGCGGCAACGGAGGTAACCGAGGGTGAGTTGGGAGCGGCACTATTGAGGCTTCGCGCCAAAAACACCGCCCCGGGACTTGACGGGATACCCGGTCGCGCCCTGGTGTTGGCACTAGGCCCACTGGAGCCCCGCGTGCGGGCACTTTTTAGCGCCTGCCTCCTGCAAGGGCAGATTCCACGGGCTTGGAAAAGTGGGAAGCTGGTGCTGCTCAGCAAAGAGGGACGTCCAGCTGACTCGCCTTCGTCGTACCGGCCAATCGTCTTGCTCAGCGAAATGTGCAAGCTCTTCGAGCGCATTGTGGCTGTCCGCCTCGTGAGGCACCTGGAGGGTTCCGGACCGGATCTGAGCGCGTACCAGTACGGATTTCGCCGGGGCAGGTCCACCATCGACGCTATTGCGCGGGTGAGGGCCCTGGTGGATGACGCGGTTTCCCGAGGGGAGGTGGTACTGGCGGTGTCTTTGGACATCGCCAACGCCTTTAACACCCTTCCATGGGGAACCATCAAGGAGGCGCTCAGATTTCACAACATCCCAGAGTACCTAAGAAAGGTAATCGGAGCATACCTCTCCGAACGAGCCGTCCAGTACCCCACGAACAGCCAGTGGGTTACGAAGCCGGTGACATGCGGTGTTCCACAGGGGTCGGTCTTAGGACCACTCCTGTGGAACATCGGATACGACTGGGTCCTGCGCGGAGCTAATTTGCAGGGGGTCGAAGTCACCTGCTACGCAGACGACACCCTGGTCACGGCCTGCGGAAGCACCCTCAGAGACGCCTCGGTGCTGGCAACAGCCGGAGTGGCCCACGTTGTGGACAAAGTCAGAAAACTGGGCTTGGAGGTTGCCTTGCACAAGTCGGAGGCTGTGTGCTTCCACGGGCCACGGAGGGCACCACCGTCGGATGCGCACATCATGGTGGGGGGAGTTTCCATTGGCGTCGGGAAGGTGATGAAATACCTGGGACTCACACTCGACAGCCGATGGAACTTCCAGGAGCACTTCCAGCGCTTGGCTCCTAAGCTGGTGAGGACTGCGTCGGCGCTGAGCCGGCTGCTCCCGAATGTGGGCGGGCCGAACGCGGGCTGCCGTCGCCTGTACTCGGGAGTGGTGCGATCGATGGCCCTGTATGGTGCACCCATATGGGTAGGTGCCCTGTCTGCCCGAAACAAGACCCTACTGCGGCAACCGCAAAGGGTCATGGCGGTCAGGGTAGCGAGGGCGTATCGCACCACCTCCTTCGAGGCGGCCTGCGTGCTGGCGGGCACCCCACCATGGGAGCTGGAGGCCGAGGTTCTGGCGGAGGTCTACCGACGCGTAGCCGAGTTCCGCGCCAGAGGGGAACAGCCGTGTCCGGAGGAGGTAAGGCGGTGGAGAGAACTCTCCCGCCAAACCCTCTACCGAAAATGGCTGGATGCTCTGGAGCGGCCGAGCGCCGGCCACTGGACCATCACGGGAATCCGACCCGTGCTGCAAGCATGGGTCGAAAGAGGCTGGGGTAAGCTGTCCTTCCACCTTGCACAGGTGCTCACGGGGCATGGATGCTTCGGAAGGTACCTGTGCAATGTGGCGAGAAGAGAGGAGGCGACAATCTGCCACCACTGCGGAGCGGCGGAGGACACAGCGCAGCACACGCTGCAAGCATGTCCCGCCTTCGCCGAACACCGGACGCGCCTCACGGCGATAGTGGGTACTGACCTCTCGTTGCAGGCTGTGGTTGACTCCATGATCGGCAGCGAGAGGTCGTGGGACGCAATGGCCTCCTTTTGCGAGGAGGTCATTGGGGAAAAGGAGTGCGCGGAGCGAGCGCGTGAGGAGGACCCCTCTTCCCAGCCCTTGCGCCGCAGGCGAACCGGGCGGAGGCGGCTCGGCCATGACCGCCGTCTGCCGCCATAAGAAGGACCTGCGGGTGATAGAACCGGGGACGTCTGTCACCTGCCGCACAGGGTCCTTGAGACGCTAGCGCGCAAGACCTGTTCCGGCGCGCAGATAAGAAGTAAAGGGGCACAAGCTCCAAGAGGCGAGTCCACACAGGACATGTTGCGGTGTGGCCGGGACTATGGTCGCGTGAACGTTCTCACGGTCCCGGCCGCAATACGGCAACGATGCGGAACATCCTGGAGTTTTTAGTGGGTAAACCGGCCCTCTTCTAGGGCCGGGAGTCCCACATACCCACTAGTCCCCCCTGGCTAGTGGGATGCGTAACGCATTTTCTCCAGGAAAAAAAAAAAAAAAAAAAAAAAAAAAAAAAAAAAAAAAAAAAAAGGTTAGGTTAGGTTAGGTTAGGTTAGGTTAGGTTAGGTTAGGTTAGGTTAGGTTAGGTTAGGTTAGGTTAGGTTAGGTTAGGTTAGGTTAGGTTAGGTTAGGTTAGGTTAGGTTAGGTTAGGTTAGGTTAGGTTAGGTTAGGTTAGGTTAGGTTAGGTTAGGTTGTGCTTCGGACATTACCTGCAGAGAATAGGGCGGGAACCGTCGTCGCGCTGTCATGAGTGCGGCGACGGCGACGACACGGCCCAGCACACGCTGGAGGAGTGTGTGCGGTGGGACGCCGAACGTCAAAGCATGACGTCGGCGATTGGACGGACGGACCTCTCGCTGCACAGCGTAGTGGCGGCTATGCTGGGCAGCGACAGGTCCTGGGATGCGGTGGCTTCCTTCTGTGAGACGGTGGTCTCGCAAAAGGAAGCGGCGGAGAGGGAGCGCGAAGACTCGGTCGATGCGCTCCCGCTTCGGCGTAGACGACGGGGAGTTAGGAGAGCGAATTATGCTCGCCTGGCTCCCCGGTGAGGCTTGCGGGTAGGGGATGGGTGCTCCCCTGCTCGCCGCAGGCTAAGCCTCACAGGTCTGGGGGGAAGGCTCGGCGTTACCGGCCTTCCCCTCCTTTGGCGCGAGGGAGCCCCGGATAACTAACCGGGGCGCTCCCGGTGGGCGTTGTGGATGGAGTCTCTGGTTCCCACGACGCCCCGTAATACCGGTAGAGCGGGTAACGCCGAGGAGGTTTTTAGTTAGGGTATGCCCCCCTATTTGGGGGGAGAGTCCCACATAACCCCTGGTCGCCCCAGGCCAGGGGTAGCGATAAAGCTTTTCCTCCTTCGTCAAAAAAAAAAAAAAAAAAAAAAAAAAAAAAAAAAAAGGTTAGGTTAGGTTAGGTTAGGTTAGGTTAGGTTAGGTTAGGTTAGGTTAGGTTAGGTTAGGTTAGGTTAGGTTAGGTTAGGTTAGGTTAGGTTAGGTTAGGTTAGGTTAGGTTTAGGGAGGGCGGCACCAATGCCGGTCTTGGTGATGGGGGATTTGAACGCGAAAAGCGGCGCGTGGGGTTCCCCCATCACCGACGCTAGGGGGACGGAGGTAGAGGGCTGGGCGGCCATGGCCGGCCTCGCACTCGTTAACCGGGGGACGGTGCAAACATGCGTGCGGCGGCAGGGGGGGTCTATCGTGGACCTAACGTTCGCGACCCCTGCCATCGCCGCGCGCATCCAGGACTGGCGCGTCCTGGAAGACGCGGAGACCCTCTCCGACCACCGGTACATCCGGTGTAGGGTATCCGCGTCCTCGTCCCCTGGGGTGCAACCTCGGGCCGGTCAGGGTTTCCCAAGATGGACCCTGACCAAACTGGACCCGGAATTGGCAGAGGAGGCTGCCATGATCCGGGTCAGGTGGTCGTCCCCGCCCGCCGGCGGAGACGTTAACGAGAGGGCGAGGGAATTTCGGGCGTCACTCACCGAGGTGTGTGACGCCTCGATGCCTCGGGCGCGGCGGCTGTCCGCCAAAAAGCAAGTGTACTGGTGGTCGGAGGAGCTTGCGGACCTCCGCGCCACCAGTGTACGCGCAAGGCGGGCATACCAGCGGTGCCGTAGGAGGAGGGCCCACACCCAAGCCGAGGAGGACCACTACTACCAGGTCCTCCGAGAGGCAAAAGCGGCTCTCCAGGGGGCCATCGCCAAGGCCAAGGACTCCGCGCACGAGGAGTTCTTGGCCACCCTGGATAGCGACCCGTGGGGGCGCCCATACCGCATCGTTCGCAACAAGATGCGGACCGCCCCCCCCATCGAGTCGCTAGAGCCGGAGCTGCTGCAGCGGGTAGTAGCCGGGCTCTTCCCGGGACCGCCAAGGGTATCGGTCCCGAGGATGGCGCCGCCGCTGGGAGCGGTAGAAGAGGAGCTTCAGGAAGCCCCCCCACCCGTCACAGATGACGAAATGGTGGGGGCAGTGGACCGCTTGCGCAGGTGCAAGAAGGCACCGGGACCAGATGGGGTCCCGGGCAAAGTCCTTCCTATAGCGTTGAAGCATTTGGGGAGCCGCCTCAGGCAGTTGTATGACGACTGTCTGGCGGCTGGGCGGTTCCCCGGCGTGTGGAAGCAGGGGAGGCTCTGCCTGTTGGCGAAGGAGGGCCGACCCGCGGACTCTCCTTCGGCCTACAGGCCC
The DNA here is from genome assembly GCA_963691745.1 of Ditula angustiorana. Classification (NCBI taxonomy): domain Eukaryota; kingdom Metazoa; phylum Arthropoda; class Insecta; order Lepidoptera; family Tortricidae; genus Ditula; species Ditula angustiorana. The sequence goes on along the minus strand of OY829497.1, from coordinate 4,089 downwards.
ATAGTGCTTTTGGACGAGGTGGGCAAGATGCTGGAGCGCATTATTGCCTCCCGCGTCCAGAGCCACCTCGTCCAGGTTGGGCCGGGTCTCTCGGACCAACAGTTCGGGTTCCGCGCGGGGCGGTCGACGCTGGATGCAGTCACCGCCCTAAAGGAATTCTGCGGGTACGCAGAGGGAAGAGGGGAGGGGGTCATGGCGGTGTCGCTGGACATCGCCAACGCCTTCGGCACCCTCCCCTACGGTGTGATAGAGGAGGCACTCCGATACCATGGAGTGCCCCTCTATCTGAGGAGGTTGATAGGGCACTACCTACAGGGCAGGGTAGTGTCCTATCAGGCGAGGAGTGGGGAAATCGAGGAGCGGCGGATGGCCTGCGGCGTTCCACAGGGGTCCGTGTTGGGACCCCTGCTGTGGAACGTCGGGTTCGACTGGGTGATCCGCCTCACGCTCCTCCCCCGGATGGCAGTCGTCTGCTACGCAGACGACACCCTCGTAGCCGTCCGGGGGGAAAGCTATGAGGAGACGGCCCGGCGTGCGACGGTGGCCACCACAATGGTGGTGGACCGCATCCGCATGCTGGGCCTGCGGGTGGCCCTACCGAAGACGGAGGCAATCGTCTTCGGGGGGAGGGGCCAGGAATGGAGGATCCCCGCGGGGGCGGGGATCCGCGTGAGGGGGGAAATAGTCGAGGTGAAGGCCCAGATCAAGTATCTGGGCCTTCACCTCGATAGGCGATGGAGCTTCGAGGGCCACTTCAAGGCCCTCGCTCCCAGGGTGGTAAAGGCGGCGGCGGCCCTTGGCAGGTTGCTCCCGAACGTGGGGGGCCCCAGCGCGCCATGCAGACGCCTCTTCGCGGGCGTCGTTAGAAGCATGGCGCTATACGGGGCCCCGATATGGGTCGACTCTTTAAAAGAGTCGACCAAGGCCCTGCTGCGGCGACCACAGAGGGTGGTCGCCAACAGAATCTGCAGGGCCTACGTGACGGTCTCGTTCGGGGCAGCCTGCGTCCTCGCAGGGACACCCCCCTGGGAGCTCGAGGCGGGGGTGTGGGCGGAGGCGCACGCCAGGAGGGTCGAGGGCCGGGCGAGAGGAGAACGCCTGGCCCCGGAGGAGGTGGCCCACGCGCGCCGCGAGGCCGCCGAGAGAATGAGGGACCGGTGGAAAGCCAGCCTGGCGGACCCCTCTTATGGCATCCGCACCATAGAGGCTGTCCGCCCGCTGCTTTCCGACTGGTCCGAGAGACGGCACGGGACTCTCTCCTTCCGACTCACGCAGGTATTGACCGGGCATGGCTGCTTCGGTCATTACCTGCACAGGGTCGCGAGGAGAGAGCCGACCCCGTCGTGCCATGAGTGTGGCGCGGGGGACGACACGGCGCAGCACACCCTCGCGGTGTGCAGCGCCTGGGATTCTCAGCGCCGCACTCTGGTGGCGGCAATCGGGGGCGACCTCTCGCTGCCCAGCGTGGTAGCCGCCATGCTGGACAGCGACAGGTCGTGGGAGGGAGTGGCCTCTTTCTGTGAGGACGTCATGTCACAGAAAGAGGCCGCGGAGCGGGTGCGCGAAGAGGCCGTCGACGCACACCCGCT